>BTSY01000001.1:28230666-29564416 GCA_036245785.1 Pristionchus fissidentatus | reverse complement strand
TTCTGTACAACTGCATACCTACCATACTCAAACCAAAAATTCAAATGTTTTAAGATTTTATCTCGAATAGCAGTCGGAAAAGTTCGCCCAACGTGGCAAATGAGTCAACGGATGATTGTGGGTAATTTCTGAATAAGTTCGTCATCACTACGCAAGAACAAATTTTCAACGTGTTTTTTGAACCGCTGAGATTTTCTACGTAAAATCGGTGGCTATGAATTACTATTCATTTAAAAATGTTTATAAGCCATATTTGAAGGAAATTGGGGCTGAAGGAGTAGGAATTTTGAAAATGTCGAAAAAAATATTTTTGGCGATTTTCCAGTTTTCACTTTTCACAACGAGCTACTCCCGATTAAGCATTTGGAATAACAGTAAAATTCACTCTATTCATACTAATAAAGTTGTATTTTATTTGCTTGAATATTCATCCAGATATTGATTTGCCAATTTGAGCTTTTGAAATCGATTAATTTCGTATTGCATCACCACTAGGTAATATTTGGATAAGACAACAGCATAATAAATTTTGCGTATTTTTTGTATTGATATAACTAATGAAAATTAATGACCAGGAGGTGCAAATTTTCTAAAATTTTCGAAAAACGAAAAGTGAAAAAACTTTCCGGACACCCTTGTATCATGATTGTGATGATGAGAGACTATGTTAAAATGAAGATGCGGACTCTTTGTGAAACTGCCTCGTTAAAGCTTCCGCTTCCCAATGAGCTCAAAAATCGCATTCCATGTAATATAATTCCATGCAACATACATTAGCAGAGGATGGTCACGACCGACACGCGCGAATGATATTGCTCACTAATGTGGTGTTAGTTTTCGGAAAAAGGAAATGGAAAAAGGCCAAGATTTGAATTCCCGCAATTTCATATCTCAGTTCTCTGTGGAGCAATCGACTCAAAACTTCGAATATAACATTCTTCGACCATTTCACACCTATAACCGAAGTTTTGAGTCGATTGCTCCACAGAGAACTGAGATATGAAATTGCGGGAATTCAAATCTTGGCCTTTTTCCATTTCCTTTTTCCGAAAACTAACGCCACATAAGGGATTGCCAAAGTACACGACATAATACTATAGTAACCGAATTTCATGCTCGTGCCTACTTCTTATCTGCCTTCGAGCCACCCGCGTTTTACCGTATCCCATCAAATTCAATGAGCGCTCAGTAAAAAAAGTTTTAAAAAAAATCGATTTAATTCGCCCACCCAGTCGTTTTAGAGAGTACTTGAAATGAAGAGAATCCGATTATTTACCCGAATTTCAAACTCTAGTAAAAATGTGTGACCCTTGCACAAAAAACAACAGAAATACACTATAATAGAGAAACGATTTTTTTTAAATATGCAACTATAAAGTACCCAGCTACTTATCCGTCCGTCCTGTAAATATCCAAAAAAGCGCACGCATCATTTTTTTGGAGGTTTCACCGTATTCTAACCTCCAGAAAGGGATTAGAAGTGGATGAGTAGAGTTGACCACTCGAAATAACCTTTGTTCGAGAAGAAAGGAAGATTAACAACGAAACAAAGAACTGTTCCGGAACGGAGTCGAAACTCTTTGTTCTTTTTCGTTTCCACTTTTCGAGTGGTCATCTCTATGGATGAGTCTCCCATGCAGACGTTAATGAATGTTCGCAGCAGAGAAGAAAACATGATAATAATATAATATTTATGCGAGTCATGAGGAAACTCGTTACAATAAGATAAATTAAAAGAAATGATGTATAAGCAACCAACCATCAAAGTTATTTCGTGTCCAATTTATTGTGCGCTGCGCATGCGAATGCGTGCGTTGGTGTGAGAGATCTAAATATAGCCTTGTCGACCAACATTCCAGCTTCATTAGAGATTGGAACAGCTTTTCTACGGCGTTCCATCAATGTATGAGGGCATACTAGTGCCGCGTTTTTTCTTACCCTACCCCACTCTTGCACCGAACCAGCCAATTGCTGGAATAAGCAAGAACACATACAAAAAAAGTCCATACATAAATGGGGCATATTTCACTGCCAACCTTGACCAATCTCCCCGCTCTCATATCTTTCCATGACATCGTCTTACTCTTCGTCTCCGCGTCTATCGCCTTTGCCCCGCAAACGCCAGCTACATTGTAGGGTTGGTCAAATCGGTTCCTGCTCTCCTTATTTCACACACTCTTTCGCCCGCCGCCTAGCGCATAGAGTGTGTGAAATGAAGAGAGCAGGTACCGATTTGACCAACCCTACTAGATTGGCTCCGCAGAGCAAGCGTATTCTCTCAACCAAGATAGCGTGCGAAAAACAACCACGGTCTCTGAATTTCGCGCACACTCCAATATTATTTTTGTTACTTCGCACCCTATCGTTTTTTCCAGCGGTCTCTTTTATCTCTACAAAAGTATGTGCCGTAATACCAAGAAATCGTATTGTCCACGCATACTTTCAAAATGCCACATCATTCCGCAGGCCGGTCAACCTTCCAGAAAGGCCTTTGGAGTGAGAGAGCGTGTGAAATCGAGAGGGACTCTCTCACTTTTGTACACTCTCTCGCTCCAACCCTGATCTGTATGTTTGGAATCATGTGATGCAGTTCACTTGCAACATCGATCAATGTCGACTGCGGTGGGGCCGTTCCAAAGAAGACGAATTGCGATGATTTATAATGAAAGGACATCGAAATAAGATGACTTTGTGGATGGCAGCAACTTACCGTCAACAATAAGGTAAGATTACTTGATTCTTCTATGTGTGGCCAAATGAGGGACGAGAGGGAGAGAACATCAACTGTTTATTGAACACATAGAAGAATCAATTCAACTAAATTCAACAATTCAATAATTCAAGTAAATTCAACAATGACGAGAATAACGGAGTACAACCTACTCTAAGGTAAGATTATCATTTTATCCGGATACACCATATTCAGAAGTACAATATATCACAAATGGGTAACTGGACTCGGCCTTAAAAGTAAAAGGTAAAGGTGTTAGGTCTTCTACACGCAAGGCGGTCTCGACCACCCCTATGCCTAAGGGGCCTTGTTTTCGAGAAATTTGGGTTTATATTTTCCGGAAAAAAAATAAGAATAAAAATTTGAATAAACAAATGACGCAGAGAGATGCGCCAGATTGTGGCGGCCATTCTTTGTTCATTGACTAAAGTAATTGGTTAAAGGGACCCGGCAGAGATCGGCAACCTGAGCTCTATTTGTCGATTTTGAACCACACGTCACGGGAAAAATTCGGAAAAAAATATTAGGACTTTTTGTTTCGAGATATGAGCATTTATATTTTCGTGGTGTGAAAGTTCGACGTTTCCTAATGGCGTCTTAAGTAGAGGGATGAACATGAAACATCAGGAATTTTACTCAGCAACCATCCAGTACGCATTCATCCCCCTCGAATTGTTTTGATTGGAGCAGTTTTTAGAAATATTAGGAAAAGGCGGCGCCCTTTGATGCATTGTGGTGTGGTTAGCGGGTAAGACCGTAGCGGCTTTCCATATGGTCCGAAATTTTTTCCTCTATTTTTCCCATGATCAGTGGACAAAATACTACTGAATAAGTGCATTTCGCTATCTATGCACGGTCCCTTTAAAGCGCGTTACCCCTTCCCTCCTTCGATCGTTTCACTCTCTCCGTCACTTCGGGGTAAACTATGATTTGCGTTGAAACACCTTGAGGTGATTGGGTTTATTAGGGCGCTTAGCACCTCGATAAAATATATATATATATAAAATAGGCCACTCACTCTACGATACCCCTAGGATTTCCTCTCCTGACGAAATGACGATAGACGATCGATAACCGATGTCGATCATCGACTACTGAAGATGGCAACACAGCATCCAGTTGGCACCATGCCAAGAAAATCTCTCGTTGTCTGACCCTCTCGTTTGGCGCTCTCTCTCGTCATCCCTCTATTTTTCTAACTCGTTCTCGCCGACTCTTTTCGAATGCTGTGGGCAAATGAAGATGGACGATGACGACTAGAGTTGACCACTCGAAATAGCCTTTGTTCGAGAACAAAGGAAGATTAACAACGAAACAAAGAGCTGTTCCGGAACGGAGTCGAAACTCTTTGTTCTTTTTCGTTTCGACTTTTCGAGTGGTCATCTCTAATGACGACAGATGATCGTCGACGATGACGAATACCCTTTCAAGTTCTCCAATCCTCGCAAAATTCCTTGTCTCCCTTATAATTCGAACATCTAGAAAGCGGTAATTCCCATCATCGTACACTATGTCATTGCGGAATGAATGAAGTAACCTGAATGAGTGGAGATATGTTTATCACACGCTGGATAAATACAATGAACACAGCTACTCATAAATACTACGTTTGAATTCAGTTCGAGAGAGAGAGAGAGAGAGATGGACTGGATGATTATGCGTTGCAGCACACCGTGAAAGGGGTAGCGAGCACCGTGTTTCCGCCGAGGCCGCCGTACCAGACGCCTCTCTTGCAATTGAGATCGGTAGAGGGCATCGCGACGATCGCATTCTGAAATGCAGTGTAGATAAATACAAAAAAATTTTTTTAATATATATATATAAGATTTCTTCTGTACCACTTCACCTTGTAAAACATTTTTGACAATGATGCGCTCATAAGAAGGACAACTGGTGTTCGTATGTTCACTTCACCCAACTCACCGATTGAGAATAACGTATTAAGCATTAAGCATTTAAGTATTACACCTCTCCGCGGCTTGCGTTGTGTCACGCTGTTTTGTTTCGTTGCGAAGCTACAATAGCGGACAAAAGTTTACCGGCACTTTTTCTTTTTGATATAACTTTAGAACCCCTGGAAGATTTGACGCGACATGCTGGGGTTTAATACGAAATCCATTGGAGATTACGATGCAACTATTGGGGTATTGCGAAATCTTCCCGTTATTGCGTCGTGATGACGCAATCGATGCACACTTTTTTGAAGTGCCATTATTCTTACATGGATTTTTTCCCGCTCGTCTAACTTTCAGGATGTTGAGACCTGGCCACGACCTACCTAGAAACTTTTTTTCAAGTTGCTGCGGTGCCGCTACTTGGCTGCAGCCAAGCTGCAAAGTGGAGACCTGAAAACCATATCTCGCCGTTTGGACATCGCCCAGACCCGATCAATGCACCAAAATGATCACCATCATGACTGCCGATGGTCCTGAGAATATGGTCGCGGTAGGCCACCATTTGCCTTCAGGGCACGAAAAAATAACTTTTTCGCAATATTGTGGTCTGACGAAGGGGAAGTCTATAGGACGTGCTCTAAAGATCTGGTTTGCGCGTGGATTCGGTTGAGAATCTATGGGAGAACCGATTCCTAGCTGCAATAAGCGTTTCGATTGGATTCCTGTCCGCGGCGATCGATTTCCGGAAGGACACTGGTTTGGACACGCCCATTTTCCTCCCGTTGACAAGGCTCGCACTTTTGAGTGTATCTCGGCTCTGAGTTAACGAAGAATGCTGGCAGACCCATCAATGGAATCGGCGTGGCTTGCTCTATAATCTCATTCACAAATTTCATCATCACTATGCAATATTGCATCACCCTTATGCAATATTCCTATTTTTTGCGTTTTCTTAGCGGTTAGTCAAGGAATAATGGTGGAAGAAATGCCAATCACATAAATTTGATATTTCTGCCACTCTAGAGCACAAATTACGTCATTAATATGCAATATTTTATAATTCTGATGATTATTGCCTAAGGATGATGTAATATTGCATAGTGATGATGCAATTTTGTGAATGAGATTATAGAGCCAGCCACGCTGATTCCATTGATGGGTCTGCGAGCATTCTTCGTTAACGCCGAGATACACTCAAAAGTCAGAACCTTGTCAACGGGAGGAAAATGGGCGTGTCCAAACCAGTGTCCTTCCGGAAATCGATCGCCGCGGACAGGAATCCAATCGAAACGCTTATTGCAGCTAGGAATCGGTTCTCCCATAGATTCTCAACCGAATCCACGCGCAAACCAGATCTTTAGAGCACGTCCTATAGACTTCCCCTTCGTCAGACCACAATATTGCGAAAAAGTTATTTTTTCGTGCCCTGAAGGCAAATGGTGGCCTATCTGGACCATATTCTCAGGACCATCGGCAGTCATGATGGTGATCATTTTGGTGCATTGATCGGGTCTGGGCGATGTCCAAACGGCGAGATATGGTTTTCAGGTCTCCACTTTGCAGCTTGGCTGCAGCCAAGTAGCGGCACCGCAGCAACAAAAATTTTTATAGGTACCTTGGGCATGTCTTAACATCCTGAAAGTTAGGTGAGCAGGAAAAATTCCATGAAAGAATAATGCCCATTCAAAAAAGTATGCATCGATTGCGTCATCACGACGCAATAACGGGAAGATTTCGCAATACCATAATAGTTGCATCGTAATGTTCAATGGATTTCGTATTAGACCCCATCATGTCGCATCGAAGCTTCCTGGGGTTCTAAAGTTATATGAAAAAGAAAAAGTGCCCGTAAACTTTTGTCCGCTACTGTATTTATTATTTAGAAAAAAAACAGGGCTTTTTGAAAAGTTAGTTTGTAGTTTATAGGCTAATATCCCGATCATAAAACAATGTGCACTCATTCCGACGTGAGCGTTGAGCACTATGGTACCGACGCACGTTGCGCCCGTGGGTGTCAGCGTAGTCCTCCCCACATTGCACGCAGGAACTCCGCGATTGGCAGCCTGCATCGCGACGGGATTTCCCATGACCAGTGCAGGGCAGGCTCAAAGATAATAATATTATATTTATCGAGTTATGCACTAATCAATAATAATTGCAAAGGTGCTAGGCTAGCAGGAAGTACACCGTCGGGCACTCTCGTCTTTCGACGCGAGAGGCGAGGGCCACCGAGACGAGAAGAAGGCGAGGGCCACCGAGACGAGAAGAAGGGCGACGAAGGCAGACTTCATGATGAAATGAGAGGAGAGGAGTGGAGTATCTCGATGGACAATAGGTGCTCTTTTATAGCAAGAACAACGCGAGTTTTGCTGCTGCCAGGAAGACAAAGCGAAATGCTCTCTCTACATTTTGCACGATCTCTCGGCGTCCTAGCCTACATTCCTGTATACTCGAGGGGCGGTGCGCGGAAGCGGGTGCAGCAAAGGGAGATCATGAGAACACTCTATCATGTTGGCGCTGAAAATATTTATCTGCTCTCACGTTTAAGCTCATCTCCCTTTTGGCCATTTGTTGATTAGGGTAGTTCAAATGACTTCCATTCCAGTCGTTTTCGTAAGTTCTTACAAGTCATGTTAACATATTCATTATTTGGAAAGTAAAGAAATTAAATAAAAGTAACTATCATATATATATAACACCGAAACAGATGCTTGATTTAAATTATAATTTATTTAAGGCCGACTGTGTGAAGGTCTGAATAGAAGCTAGAATCAAACCATTAAATGTACCCTGCTCTGAGTGAGCAAAATTGCGTTACTCTGCTTAGCAGGGTGCTCTGTCAAGCTCATTAGCTTCTTCTTTACAGTTCTCTCTCCCTCAGTCAGACGTCGGAGATCACCATACTATCTCACTTCCTTTCACACCACTGTGGTCTCTAACAGACCTCTAACAGACCGCAGTGCTCTATCTCCCTCACTCTCTGCGACTTCTCATTTCACAATCTCCTAAATTGCCTAAATCTCTCCTGATGAGAGAAGGCGAGTTCGTAACCTAATTCCGATTGCAATATCTCCTAATCTCCTCCACGTCAGGCGCGACAAATCGGGAGGCCCGCCGATCTCGAGACTCCGCCCAACTGATCACTATAAAGGTTAGAATCTGCCGGTTCCGACAAGAACTCAAGAGATCCCAACTGAGAGCTGCCTCTCTCACCGACCAACCCTTCACCATGTAACTTGTTGCCTACGGAACCCCTCTTCCATGTAAGTACCCTCCCCTCTTCACTATCATTCTTGCTACTCATAAACTCTATCACTACCTGACTGAAACTTGCTTTAAAAGAACCCAGTTGGGAACATCCAAGGGACATATTCAGATAGCCCAGGCACACTTTCATTGTGAAAAAATCTTTAAAATCTAAAAAAAATTGAATGGCAATAACCTCATTTTTCTCAGCACTGTCAAAAAGTGAAAGGGAAATCGAAAGATGCGGACAAGAGATGTTATTTCGCTCTTAGCGAAAGGGAAATCGCACTTCCTTCCTAAGTGCGCAATCCGGTCATAGTCGGCGTTTCCTCGACCAATAGAGCAATGTACGAAATGCAATGGCCGAGAGAGTGTGCGTAAAAGTGACAGAGTCAATTTCAATCGCTCTCTAATTCAAACCTACTTCCTGTGGGGTTTGAAACACACATAATTAGTGTGAGCTGTGACGTTTTTTTTCGATTTCGGGATGATTTGAAATCAATTTCACACAGTTCAAACCGCTCACTTTCGAGCGGGCTGAATGAAATGATGGTTCTTTTTGTATATATTTCTTCGGAGCGCGCGTAAATGAGTGGTCAAGCTGAATAAAAATAACTTCAAACGATCTCGAATTTGAAAAAAAACGGCACAGCTCACACCAATTCTCTGCTATTACTAAAGACTATTATTTCAGAACGTCTGTATGTCTGTCTGTCTGTGTGTGTGTGTGTGTGTGTGTGTCTGTCTGTGTGTCCGGCGGTCACGTTTTTCGTATTTTCCTTATATTTCGCTTCAAAATCGCGCTATCTTCCCAAATCCTTTTGCATATGATTCCCGACCAGAATACCTTTCAAATTTTACAAAATTTAATTAACGAAATCCATAGCCAAGTGGGTTACGAGCCAAACTTTGAATCCGAGACCCCCAGGTTCGATCCCCGCCGCAGGCAAACCTTTTGCCGCATTTTTCGCAAGTGCCAGAAACTGTTCTAACACGGTTTTAAGTACCGTGAAACACGTTTTCACCTGTTTTGCCGAGTTTTAACGTGAAAAATCTAAATTTTCGATATTTTCCCAAATGATGAAGGGAGTGTCGGGGATCATAGGAAAAGTATTTTGCTATGTCAGAAACGTGTTTGAACGTGTTCTAACACGTTCTAACGTGAAAAATCGAAAATTTCAAAAAGTTCCAAAATGATTCAGAGAGCGTAGGGGATCACAGGAAAAGTGTTTTGCGATGTCAGAAACGTGTCTGAACGTGTTCTAACACGTTCTAACGCGAAAAATCGAAAATTTCAAAAAGTTCCAAAATGATTCAGAGAGCGTAGGGGATCATAGAAAACGTTTCCGAAATTGCTCTAAAAGTTCTGAACGCACTGTATCCTGCGTTTCCGTTGTGAAAGGCTCGTGAGGCTGAGAGCGATCGAAAAAAGTTGCCACGGAGCCACGAAGTGGCGTAGTGGCAACTTTTTTCGATCGCTCTCAGCCTCACGAGCCTTTTGCAACGGAATAAGCCAGTACTCTTTGCACATTAACACTCCCCAACATAAGTCGAGCTTCAATGTCACCTAGGGCCGGCTATCGAGCTCCCGTTGGACCGAACTTGGAGCCGGCTATCGAGCTTCCCCTGGACCGAACTTGGAGCCGGCTAAAAACCCCTGGACCGAACTTGGAGCCTGCTACCGAGCTTCCCCTGGACCGAACCTTCGGCCGGCTGCAAAGCTCCCCCTGGACCGATCTTGGAGCCGGCTACCGAGCTCCCCCTGGACCGAATTTGGAGCCGGCTACAGAGCTCCCCCCTGGACCAAGCCTGGAGTCGGCTGCAAAGCTCCCCCTGGACCGAACTGTGCCCTGCAACTGAACGCCCCCCTGAACCATACTTTGAAAACGTAGTGCGCACCCTACCATAACGTAGTTTAACCTCAACACACCCTGCTAGTTTGAGCATAATCCACTTATTCGAGAGAGACCAACGTCGTTTACAACATCGAAAATCCAGCTGCTTTTTTCCTATTCTCCTGAAATTCTTGATTTCACGCCTCTCACGAGAGATTCGACTCAGAATGATCAGAATCCGGCAGAGACCAAAATTTCGACATGCGTTTTTTTGCATTTTTTATTGTGTTTACCTCGTATATACTAAACCGGTCGAAACCAGTCAGTTTCAAAAAAAACCTAAATAAATTGCAAAAAAAACTAACTAGCGATAGCATTGTTGTCTGCATCATTTCTCACCACGGGAATCGCCATTCCTCGCTCTTCACAGTACTTCTTTCCCTGAATATCAAAAATTGATACAAAAATTCGCATTATTCTGATTTCATCAAAGCTGAGCCTATCAATGTCTTAGTATGCTTTTTAATATAAAGTTAAAAAATAAGAAAATTTAAACAAGGAAAATTGAAGAACACCTCTTCGAAGGCGGCAGTATTGTCCGATTTTACGACACATCGACCGGGCAATTGAGGGCGTTCGCTGTCCATGCACGAGAATAGATTATCTTTATGGTATATTATTTAGCAATACAGAAAAATCGATACACGTACCGTACACGCATAGCGCGCCCTTCTTAACGGACGATAGCTCTTCGGTATGGTAATCTGCGGTCTTCAAATAGCTTTTGAAAAATGGAAGAGACAATTCATTGATTGCAGTATTTTTTTTGTATTTTATGAAAATGTTCACCTCCAACTTCATTCTAATCAATACGTTCGCTGCTGAGTCGTCCCTGTACAACCTCGATCTGTCGAGAACCTTTCGACAGGCAACTGCGCCCTCGGCGCTCGTCGTCTGATAGTACATTTGTAAACGATACAATCGGACAAAATGTCCAAATTGGATTCTTTTTTTCGAAATTATTGTGGAAAAAACTGTGCTAATTGCAAAGAGATTTCACTCACGTTGCCCTTAATGGCGAAGTAGCAAAAGTCATCATCGGCCTGGCTCCGACAAGGGAGCATATCGCATTTCAGACGGAATTGCTGTGCTGCAAGAACAACCCTAGATGTCATGGCGAAAGATTCTGCAAAAGTGAGAGACACCCTTTCGATTCTCTCTCTCTCTCAAAACCCCTTTCTATCACCCAAAACCCTTTTTTATATAATAAATTATAAATTTATTTTACTATTCCGACTCCACCTGGATCAACTCTGATCTTCGTCTGACAGCTGTTAGAAATAACAATTCGCAATCCGGCACAAACATCCAAGGGAACAGGTCTCTGGAACAGGTCAAAAATCGAATTCGCTCAAAAGTTGTTCCTAGGGGTAACTTTCGGCGCTGAACACGCTGGTGCCATCGGCTTCGCAATCTGGGCGTCTGGGCGCCGGTATGGCGCCGCGTCCTTTCGGCGGAAAACGTGTTTATCGATTAAAACTCCGCTAAAACTCATCAAAATGGCGGAAAATCTCGCGATCTAAATCAGAATTTGAAGCTCTATCAAATGGCGGTAATGGCATATCTTGATAAATTCTCGTTCTTGAGAAAAATCGATTTTTTGATCTAGCCAGCATCGCATGAGATCTCACCTGAAGTGGAAAGAGGATGTTCTCCTGATCATTTTGGTATATTGGATGTGGTGTTGTAGCCTGTGGAACATTGTTTTACATTGAATCTAAGATTTTTCACGCGTTCGGAACGCGTGTATACGCGCGGCATCCGCGTGGTCGATGTGGTAGTGGCGTAGAACTTCAATCCGAAGGTCATTGGTTCGATTCCCATCGGTTACCAAAGTTTTTTGCCGAATTTTTTTTCATCGAAAGAATCTCACCTTTTCAAGATTCCATGAAAAGTGCCAATATTGGAAGGGGGTGAAATTTCGATGAAAAAAAATTCGGCAAAAATCTTTTGTAACCGATGGGAATCGAACCAATGACCTTCGGATTAAAGTTCTAGGCCACTACCACATCGACCACGCGGATGCCGAGCGTATACACGCGTTCCGCGCGCGTGAAAAATCTTAGATTCAATGTAAAACAATGTTCCACAGGCTACAACACCATACCCAATATACCAAAATGATCAGGAGAAAATGCTCTTTCAACTTCAGGGGAGATCTCGTGCGATGCTGGCTGGATCAAAAAATCGATTTTTCTCAAGAACGAGAATTTATCAAGATATGCCATTACCGCCATTTGATAGAGCTTCAAATTCTGATTTAGATCGCGAGATTTTCCGCCATTTTAATGAGTTTTAGCGGAGTTTTAATCGATGAACACGTTTTCCGCCGAAAGGACGCGGCGCCATACCGGCGCCCAGACGCCCAGATTGCGAAATCGATGGCACCAGCGTGTTCAGCGTCGAAAGCTACCCCTAGGAACAACTTTTGAGCGAATTCGATTTTTGACCTGTTCCAGACCTCTGTTGAGTCCTTGTTGATCCTAACGCAAACAGCGTCATATTTTCTCCGAATCGAAATACGGGCGTGAAAAGAAGCTACAATTCTCAGGGAAATCAGGTTCAAGTGCCGCGCACGCGTGCGCGATTAAACAAATCTGTCGGTCAACTTTCTCTCTCGTGTCGAATTTGCGTGCGCTTTCTCCCCCGCTGGGGGAGGAAGGAGGGAGGGGAGGATTTGCACTCTTTCTAGTTTCTGCCCATCTGCATACGCGGATTTGTCTAGACAGTGAGTTCCATCGCAGACGTCGGACGATTGTTCTTACAGTATTCCACCTCCCTCCCTCAGGGTAATCGTGCCAAGATATTTAGCTGACACTCCTTCTTTAAAATATATCAACATGTTTCGCATATTATTCATCTGTCATAGTGTATTGGTGCTCCATAGTTAGTGTAGTTTAATGAAAGAATAAAATGTTCGATAATATTTTTATTTGTTAGCATCCGTCACCACGCATTAGTCATATGAGGTTAGAATTTTTTAACGTTCAAGGAGGAAGGATGGACAGCTATTGTTGCAAACACCATGCTCCATAGAATATTTTTTTTAAAGATTAGGCGTTGCGACCCCGCTTCATAATTAATGAATCACACTCAATTTCTGCAGTGAACAGCACTTGTTGACAACTCACAAAGGAAAGCTAAATCAAGAGGACTTTTGGGCACCGCTTGGTCATAATTGTGAACAATCATTATCAGCTTTTTGATAAGCATCATCCACGCCCCATGTTTTGTGCGAGATTAGATTCGCGTTAGAGGAAGGATTATCAGTTCGGTTTTGCTTGCGTACAAATAGGCTCACACCCCTGGGATATCCATGTCAATACGCGAGCTTCCATACCAAGTCATCGTTATGCATATCTTTTGTCCACACAATTTTCAATGTTATTTTTCACGTTCCAATTATTTTCTTACATAATTGAGTTTGGGTGGTCCTCTTCTTCTATCCGCGATGGCTTCGGCACCATCTCGCACGCCGCAATTTAGGAGAAGCATAACAAAAATCGGCAACGGATCCTACGGAGAGGCGAGTATTCTCGGGGTTTCGAAACGCATCAGTTATTCGAAGACTAGGACAAGCGGTATTAGCAATTTTGATTCATTTTGAATTTGGCTACAATCAGAGCACAGTATCATGGCTATTGCATTTGAAGGAAATGCACTCCATGCACGCGTGATGTGCCTATCTACCGTATGCGCGAAAGAATGATTGAAACAAAGGCAATCTCCCCAAAAATCAGCAAGAGAAGGTGCATGGGGCGGGGGTCGAACCCCCGTCCCCTAGATTGGTACTCTAGAAACTTACCTCTGAGCCAAGTAGGCCCAAGTATCCATGTCAATACGCGAGCTTCCATACCAAGTCATCGTTATGCATATCTTTTGTCCACACAATTTTCAATGTTATTTTTCACGTTCCAATTATTTTCTTACATAATTGAGTTTGGGTGGTCCTCTTCTTCTATCCGCGATGGCTTCGGCACCATCTCGCACGCTGCAATTTAGGAGAAGCTTAACAAAAATCGGCAACGGATCCTACGGAGAGGCGAGTATTCTCGGGGTTTCGAAACGCATCAGTTATTCGAAGACTAGGACAAGCGGTATTAGCAATTTTGATTCATTTTGAATTTGGCTACAATCAGAGCACAGTATCATGGCTATTGCATTTGAAGGAAATGCACTCCATGCACGCGTGATGTGCCTATCTACCGTATGCGCGAAAGAATGATTGAAACAAAGGCAAGAAAATCAGCAAGAGAAGGTGCATGGGGCGGGGGTCGAACCCCCGTCCCCTAGATTGGTACTCTAGAAACTTACCTCTGAGCCAAGTAGGCCGATGTGAAACTGATCAACTTAGCTCGCCCCATTCTCGCGGAATCGCCGCTCAGTGGAATCCTCTAAACACTGAGGGAATAACAGAGACAGTACGCTAAAATTCTGTGTGGGAGAAAATTCACAACGATTTTCAGCAATTCAAATGAGTGGGCGGAGTTTTAGTACTATTTCTCAAATGCTGCTTTTATTGCACTCCCGTGAGACTGTGAGAGTATTTTAATAACGCATTAGTTAAAGAACTTCCCACCAATCCCAAGGCGGACGGGTTTTTGCACACACGTTTTGCGCGAGATTAGATTCGCGTTAGAGGAAGGATTATCAGTTCCGTTTTGCTTGCCTACAAATAGGCTCACACCCCTGGGATATCCATGTCAATACGCTGCCAAATTTTGACACACCTAGAGAGTGTGTCAAAATTTGGATGCAAACCGCACCCCGCTGACACTCTTTGCAAGTGCACGCACGGTTGTAGAATGATTCATCATCCGAGAAATTTCTTTCAAAACCTTCAGGAAAAGATTAGATGCAGACTCATCGGTACAGTACCATACTATTTCCCATACCCAGTACCACTTATCATCCATGTCGAACAGTACTACAATGCCACCATTTATTGATGGTAAAAAAACTGCGCAACGATCTTGTGAATTATCACTTAAGATTATTTTTTAAAGAGAGGTTTAAGGTTTATTAATTACGGTTTAAATTAATTAATTAATATTTAATAATTAGGGTTTAATTTATTAATAAAGGGGATTTAAGGTCTATGAAGGGACACTCATCGAATCTGGCCATCCGATCTGCGTGAAAGTTACTAGAAAACGACACGTTGGTTCTATTTTTTTAAAGAAATCACAAATAAAATCCAGGACCGAACCTTCAGGAATGAGTACGACATTCTTAGAAGCATGCAAAACAGGGAAGGAACCATTCAGACACTGGGGTGAGTAAACAATTGATCCCACTTATCCGCATTTTTGGTTTTCGTTTTTAATTGGAAAATAAATAATTTTAAAAAAACGTCGAGATCTGATCCGAAAACTAATTTTGATTACAACACAGTGTCGTTGTACACGTAGCATGATTTATCTATTATTATTCAAGCACGGAGTGTCACTTTAAAAGGTGGTATAAACCTCTCCGCAGGTACACGACAAACGATTGGGAGCAGTGCATTCTTCTGGAGCGCGCGGAGGGATCGTTAATGGTATTATAAATATATATTTTTGAAAGACACTTTGTGTTAATTTTTTAAATAAAACATACGGAAAGCCAATGACTAAATTTAAAAAAAAAGATTCAGGATTTGTTAAAATTGAGACGGTAAAATTGAGACGGCCGGTTTGCCCACTAGGATGATACAGGACCTGCTCGGCGACATCGGTATTTTTTTTGTTTATTTTGATTATTAATATTTTCTATACAATGTATATACACATAAATATTACCAAGAAAAAAATGTGTTCAAAAATAGTGATGTTCATTTAAAAATGTGTACAAAGCCGGAGCTTATCCGTTCTTTTCTCTAAAATTTCTTCGAAGTCATCCCGGCTTTGGAGTAACCGCATCTATTTCTTTACCTTTTAAAAAAGAGCACTCTATTAATTTCTCTCAAAACGCTCCTAGCCCACAGGTGAAGAGAAATGAAAAAATCCGGTCTCATTTCTAAAATAACAATCATTTATCATATCCAAGCTGGCTGGTGGTTGAAATTACTGCTGATTTCTTCGTGATGCTTATTTTTTTCTTTTTTTCTTTTTTTTACCTTTCTGAAATTGAGTCGTTTCCAACTGAATGTTAAAGGGCTCTGTTCCGGAATAGAGGTTCTTAGGAAATAGAAAGGTCCCAAAAAAATAGAAAAGTCCCATGGAAATAGAAAGGTCCCTATAAAATAGAAAGGTCCCATGGAAATAGAAAGGTCCCTAAAAAATAGAAAGGTCCCTTGGAAATAGAAAGGTCCCTATAAAATAGAAAGGTCCCTTGAAAATAGAAAGGTCCCAAGTTCGGGAAAGTGATCTCTCAAAAAATAGACAGGTCCCAAGAAATACATGGTGAAATGGATTTCGAAAAATAGAAATGTTCCAAGAAAGTTTTTAAAAATAATATAAATAAAGATCCCAATACCGTTTAAAAATGTTCGCCAAAAGTAGAAAGGTCTCAATGAAAACCGAATGGCCACATAAGTTTGAAAAGGTTTAAAATATAATTTTTTTACCAATAATAAATAATTGTTTAGCACGGAGGAGGGATTGCGGGCACTACTGTTCTGGAAAAAAATATTGGCAAAAATAGCGAATGATTCCGATTTTCTGAAGTAACCTGAAAACAACAAGGAAGTTTGAAAAGTTCTCAAGAAACTTTAACTCTAATGCATCCCGAATATAAGCGATTTGGTCGCGTAATCTATTGAGGTGCACTGTGTTGTTAGAGATCTATGGCAAACATTACAAAAGGATGTATTTTCATGGAACTATGCATAAAAAAATTATTAAAAAACAGTCTGAGGTAACGCCAATGATGGATAGCGTCAATTTCCCCAGGTTAAGATCCCCAGGTTTTTTTTCGATGTTTTTTGACCAAAACCAATGCAGTCACCCCTTTCACAATATTCATGGATATCTGTTTCATTGGAGAATTGATCCGAAAAAGTCTGAATCATCTTATCTATGACATGAATATTTATCTCCGAGACTCACAATCAGTTACTCGTGAATCGGCCATTTCAGTGGCACCAGCTCAATCTATTATCCCCGTTCCTCCTGTTGTGCCCGTTCAAGCGATTGCTCATTCTTCAGTTGACCCCGACAAAACAGTAGTGCCCGCAATCCCTCCTCCCTCAGTCACCGTGCCAAATTATTATTTATTATTATTAAAAAAAATAAAATAAAAAATAAATTTATTTGACCATTCGGTTTTCATTGAGACCTTTCTTCTTTTGGCGAACATTTTTAAACGGTATTGTGATCTTTATTTATATTATTTTTTAAAATTTTTCTGGGACATTTCTATTTTTTGAAATCCATTTCGCCATTTCACCATGTAACCTTTCTATTTGTTAGGACCTTTCTATTTGATGGGACTTTTCTATTTTTTAAGTCTGGTTTTTCTTGGGACCTTTCTATTTTTTCGGATCATTTTTTGAGCAATCTTGGGACCTTTCTATTTTGCACCACAACTTTTAGACTTTCTTGGGACCTTTCTATTTTATGGGACCTGTCTATTTTTTGAGAGATCACTTTCCCGAACTTGGGACCTTTCTATTTTCAAGGGACCTTTCTATTTTATAGGGACCTTTCTATTTCTAAGGGACCTTTCTATTTTTTAGGGACCTTTCTATTTCCATGGGACCTTTCTATTTTATAGGGACCTTTCTATTTCCATGGGACCTTTCTATTTTTTGGGACCTTTCTATTTCCTAAGAACCTCTATTCCGGAACAGAGCCTGTTAAAGGTGGTGTCCCACGAATATTTGGTCAACTGAGTTCTCACTATCACGTTATGGTAATCGGTTTCCAGATAAAAGCCCCGCAAACCGCATGTTCAGCCGATAAGTTTGAACAAAGTTATTCGCGTTTGGCTCTGTGCCAAACTGACCCTGAATGCAGGAATTCAAAAATGATAGGGAGGGATAAGGGAGGACGAGGAGAAAGCGACCGCGTGATTGAAACATATGAGATGAGGGATGATGGTGCAGGAGATTCGTTATACTCCTTCTTTAATGCTCCATTTATTGCGCAGCCGCCGCAATGACTGTGCTCCTTGAAATTGGCGTCGCTCATCGCGACATCAAGCCCGACAACATTCTTTTCTTCGCTGACTCTATTGCAGCACCGCATAATTTGATATCGAGTGCGCCCAAAATCGGGTAAGAAGTGTTTTTAATTGATTTATTTTTAAAAAATGAAGAACAGTCTAATGTGACACTCGACTGTGAGATTGCTCTCGATTGTATCCCTGCTTTCCAGCGTTCGATATCGTTTCAAGCTGTGCGATTTTGGTTTGGGGCGTTTTGTGGACAACATGCAGCGCTCAATCACCGCGGGAGGCACCGAGCTGTATATGGTAATTAACTATATATGGTAATCTTCTGTTGTATAGATACGAAACTAGTACACAATTTCTCGTTATCAGATCGGCTGAAATAGTGTGTCAAAAATGTAGGGCTCGCTTTTTGGAATTCCAGTAAGGTGCATTCAATTTCTGTCGATTTGATTATAACTATGAGGTCCACAAAGTGGTCAACGCATTCACTGAACTGAGGGAATAGAATACAGACTATCGAAATGTGTGTTTTATTTTCAAACCCATGTTAGACGATTTTGAATTTTTTTGTTGTCTTTCTTTTAACGCTCAACATGTCCAACTTTGATATATTTGATACACCCCTTTCGATAGAGCTTTGTCATCAACTCCAACATTTGGCAAATCTCGAGCATATATAAAAAAAAAATATATATATAAAATAAAATTGCGTATATAAAATTGCGCTTGTGCACTGTCGATTTCCCCCTTCTCGGCGTAACATGCGAATAGACACAGTGGAGATCGCACATCTACACAGTGGCAACAGCGTGTCTACACACGCCGGCGCACTGTGTAGATGTGCAATTCCCACTGTGTACATGTGGGATTCCCACAGTGGCGATGCGCTGGGTCGGTGCAAAGTTGCAAAAGGAATGTAGGGATGAGGTATCGAACTCGCGCCCACCCACACCTTGCCTTTCTAACCCAAGCTCTTACCACCTGCGCTACCCTGACTGAACGCTTTGAAGAGCTGCGGAGTACTAGACTCTTCGGAGCACGCTGACCTGTCTTTTGTTAGTTGGGGCTTAGAAATAATAGTATGCTGATGGAAGTTTCTAAGAATAGTAAATCGAGCACGGAGAATCCGTTGATATCAAAATCAGAACTACTCGGCTATATTTTATGATCGAAATTTTTCATCAAATTTTGGCCAATTTTTTGAGCCAACACTATCCTTTCACCCTAAAAAGAGCCCCCATCAACGTTTTGGTGATATATTTTGACTTATCATATTACGATCAAATATCATCGCCACTGTGTATACACGCATGTCCACTTGATCGCCACTCAATCGCCACCCTCCAGTACATCGACACAGTGGCTACACAGTGGCGATGTGCTTCTTCGACTTGGAAGAGGATAGCCACTTTGTAGACACGCTGATGACACTGTGGGGATGCACTAGGCCAAAATAGCCACTGTGTAGATGTGCATGTTACGCCGAGTTTGGTGATTGTGGATGCTCAGGAGATTATGGCGGTTCGTTGTTTCTGCAAAGATGGATTAATTATCTTTTATTTTCAGGCGCCTGAAGTGCTCTCTCGCTACCATCATCGCTCTGATATTCCCTCAGTCAACGCAGAAATGTAGGTGATCACAATCAAACTAGCGGGGTTGAATTGAGGTTAAATGCACTACGCTCTATGCGTACACTACGCTCTATGTATAGTTCTAGGAGCCGGCTCGGTCCAGGGGGAGCTCGGTAGATGGCTCCAGGTTCGGTTCAGGGGGAGCTCGGTAGCCGTGAGGCTGAGAGCGATCGAAAAAAGTTGCCACTACGCCACTTCGTGGCTGCTCTGGTGCAAAAAGTTGCCACTACGCCACTTCGTGGCTCCGTGGCAACTTTTTTCGATCGCTCTCAGCCTCACGAGACTTTCTCAACGGAAACGCAGGATACTGTGTTCCTCCACTACTAGGAAATCGAAATGTCTGTCTGTTTGTCTGTTGGTTTTTTTTCCTTCCGCGTGACGGACGTTTTTCCGTTTTTCCGCAATAACTCTTTTCAAAGTTTAGCAATCTTCTCACATTCTTTTGCATGTGATAGGCAACGACGAAACTCATCGAAATTAATATTTGAAAAATCGATAATTTCATGGCCAAGTCGGTAGCGAGCTCGACTAGAAATCGGAGGGTCTCAGGTTCGATCCCCGCCGGTGCATAGTCTTTTGCCGCATTTTTTCCAAGTGTCAAATGTGGCCCAAACCCATTTTTGCGTAACGAGATTCACATTTGAGCATCTTTTGCCGATTTTTGAAGTGAAATATCGATTGATTTCACTTGATTTCACTCGATTTCATGAAATTTTCGCACATTTCGTTCCAAATCATTCCTCATGCCGGCAATCTCGCAGGAATGGAGTTAGAACGAGATTGTAAGGGAAATTGAGAGTTACTCTCAAACTTTGGCACACTCTCTCGCCTCTGACCCCTTTCTGGAGGCCGGAATCATGCATCCGGAAGCTTCCTAATAAATCGCTTCAAAAGCGCTCTATCTTCTCGGATCCTTTTGCATACGACAACAGACCAAAATCCCTTTAAAATTTTGCTATATTTAATTGACCAAATCCATAGCCAAGTGGGTTACGCGCTTGACTTATAATCCGAGACCCCCAGGTTCGAACCCCGCCGCGGGCAAAACGTTTTCCGCATTTTTCGCAAGTGTCAGAAGCCCTTTTAGCACGTTCTTGAGTGACGTGAAACACGTTTTCACATGTTTTGCCGTGTTTTGAAATGGAAAATAGAAAATTTCGAAAAGTTCCCAATTGGTTCGCAGGGCGTGGGGGATCACAGGAAAAGTGTTTTGCGATGTCGGAAACGTGCCTGGACGTGTTCTAACACGTTTTAACATGAAAAATTGAAAAATTTCGTAAAGTTTCCAAATGATCCGGCGAGCGTAGGGAATCATTGGAAAAGTGTTTTGCGATGCCACAAACGTGTTCGAACACGCCATGGAAATCAACACACGGTATCCTGCGTTTCCGTTGAGAAAGGCTCGTGAGGCTGAGAGCGATCGAAAAAAGTTGCCACGGAGCCACGAAGTGGCGTAGTGGCAACGTTTTTTTTGATCGCACTCAGTAGAGACCGCCAAACTATTATAATCGATAATCGATTGGCGAGGGGTGGATTTCAATTGATTGAAACCGATAATTGATTGACCGGTCAATCGATTGACAATCGATTGAAATAATAGTTTGGCGAATCTATTATCGATTATTACCGGCGCGCTCATTCCTTAGTGAGCGCGCCCACCGATCTGTCAATAATCGATTGAAAGAGTGATGCGACCTCACGTCAATCGATTGATAAAGGATAATAGATTGAACCCTTTCTATTATCATTTCCATAATAGTTTGAGTAATAATTAGGCGGTCTCTAGCACTCAGCCTCACGAGCCTTTTGCAACGGAATAAGCCAGTATTCTTTCTAGAGATGAACATTCCCCCCAACATAAGCTCCCCCTGGACCGTACCTGAAGAAGGCTACCAAGGTCCCCCTGGACCGTACCTGAAAAAGGCTACCAAGGTCCCCCTGGAACGTACCTGCAGCAGGTTACCGAGGTCCCCTGGACCGAACCTGGAGCCAGTTACCGTCCTCCCCCTGGACCGAACCTGCACCCAGAACTATGCATAGAGCGTAGTGTACGCATAGAGCATGAAAAATCAAGAAGAATCGAAAATTTAGAAAAGTTGCCAATTGATTCGCAGAACGTGAGGGAACACAGGAAAAGTGTTTTGCGATGTCGGAAACGTGTTCGAACACGCCCGGGAAATCAACACACGGTATTCTGCGCTTCCGTTGAGAAAGGCTCGTGAGTCTGAGAGCGATCAAAAAAAGTTGCCACGAAGTGGCGTAGTGGCAACTTTTTTCGATCGCACTCAGCCTCACGAGCCTTTTGCAACTGAATAAGCCAGTATTCTTTCTAGAGATGAACATTCCCCCCAACATAAGCTCCCCCTGGACCGTACTTGGAGCCGGCTACCGAGTCCTCCTCTCTGGACCGAACCTCAAGCAAGCTACCGAGTTCTCCCTGGACCGAACCTGTAGCCAGCAATCGATCTCCCCCTGGACCGAAACTGGAGCCAGCTACCGATGTCCCCCTGGACCGAACCTAGAGCCGGCTACCGAGTCCTCCTCCCTGGACCGAACCTGTAGCGAGCAACCGATCTCCCCCTGGACCGAAACTGGAGCCAGTTACCGATCTCCCCCTGGACCGAAACTGGAGCCAGTTACCGATCTCCCCCTGGACCGAACCTGGAGCCAGCTACCGATCTCCCCCTGGACCGAACCTTCACCCATAACTGTGCATAGAGCGTAGTGTATTTAACCTCAATACATCCCGGCTAGTTGATTTCCCTGGCGTGTTCGTACATGTTGGTGACATCGAAAAATGCATTTTCCCGTGATTCCCCAGGCATCAATTGGAAACATTTCGAAATTTCCGATTTTTAACGACAAAACGTGTTAGAACACGTTCAGACACGTTTCCGAC
Organism: Pristionchus fissidentatus; assembly: GCA_036245785.1. NCBI lineage: Eukaryota > Metazoa > Nematoda > Chromadorea > Rhabditida > Neodiplogasteridae > Pristionchus > Pristionchus fissidentatus. The sequence continues at coordinate 29,542,025 of BTSY01000001.1, read as the reverse complement.
ATCGCAAAACACTTTTCCTGTGATCCCCCACGCTCTGCGCATCAATTGGAAACTTTTCGAAATTTTCGATTTTTAACGATAAAACGTGTTAGAACACGTTCAGACAAGTTTCCGGGATCGCAAAACACTTTTCCTGTGATCCCCCACGCTCTGCGCGTACATTGGAAACTTTTCGAAATTTTCCATTTTTCAAGTTAAAACTCGGCAAAACAGGTGAAAACGTGTTTCACGTTATTTAAAAACGTGTTAGGACACCTTTTGACACTTGCGAAAAATGCGGCAAAAGGTTTGCCCGCGGCGAACCTGGGTCGAACCTGCGTCGATCGGATTTGAATGTCGCGCCCTTTAACCACTTGGCCATGGAAGGAAAAAAAAGGACAAACAAACAAACAGACAGGCTGACAGACAGACAGACAGACGTTAGCATTTTCTAATATATAGTAACATTTAAGCGGCGCATCATACCAAAGGCATTCCACAGGCATAATTTCTGGAAAAAGGTACATGAGTAAGAGGGCGTCATCAAAATCACGAGGGGCCACCTTATGTTCACACACTATCTTTTTAGAACCGTTTTCTGAAGGTTCAGTACCACGCCGCTGGTATTGCTAGTTTCTGAAATGAATATTCTTAAATGAACGGTGGAAAAAGCAGCTTTGCCACTAAAAGTCGATTCAAAATATTTCTGCAAAAGGAAAAATCTTTAGCAGTTGTTTTGCAGAAAAAAACAATTATATATTTTCATAATGTTTCTCCGCCTGTATAGCGCTGATCTGTGGTCTCTCGGTGTAACTCTTTACGAGTGCACCACTGGCCGGCTTCCCTTCTACCACGAATACACGGCCGGGCTCCTGACTATATTGGAGAACAGACCGAGCGGAAAGGGTGAGTATTATTAATTTTCCTTTAAAACGTTTTTTTTTAAATAAATGTTTTGTATGCCAAGGAGGGTACAACGCGAGATGCGTCTCTTCATTTCGTATACTCTCTTGTCCACCAACCAATGAAGAGAGTGTGCGAAATGAAGAAACTGTAGCCTAACATCTCGCGCTCTAGTCTGAACTAGGGTTGCCCGTTCGGCGTCGGTTTCCGTATTACCGAGCCCCCTGGCGTCTATTTTTCTCTCGCTCTCTCCCCTTTATCAGCCCTATTACCGATCTCTCGCCGAGAGGGTCGTAATACGAAAACCGAACTTACATCACTAGTCTGAACTAATGTGAATCAACATATCCAACATCATTTATCCCATGCATGTTCAGCTATCGCCTACCACAAGGGAAAATACAAGTACAAACTCGAATATTTGCACCATCCAAGGTGGGATTTTTTATTCGTCGACCAATTTTCAATCATTATTCCATTTCTCTTATTTTTAAGATGGTTTATGAAGATGATGCGAATGCTGATCGCGATAATGCTCGGTCGGACTGATTACAATGTGATTATTTTCACTATTAAAAAACATCAACAATAATAATTTTCCTGTTGTGCATATCTTCAACTCTGAAGAACCACTTACTCCATCAACAAGTTTGCGAGCAAATTAGAGGGAGAAATCAATTGAATATTCTTATAACAGAGAAGTACTGTTGCAGTGGTAAGAGAAAGTCCCAGGCGTTGAATTTTTATAATTCGCGCCCAGTGCATTTAGCGTTGCGTCCCACGAATATTTGGCAAAATGAGTGCTCACTGCTTCCCGGAGAGATCCGTATTGTAATCGAGTAAGAGAATAGTTATTCACGTTTGGCTTGTGTCAAACTGACCCTGACACACAGGGATTCAAAATAAGGTTCGGGATAAATGTAAATAAGAAACGAATGGGATTCTTCATTTATTCATGTACCAAACTTTTCACAGAGAACTCTTCTCATGATTTCCTCGCTGTCCAAACTCCGCTCCCGCGTTGTCTATACTGTCGGAAACAATCGGTTCCATATCGCGTCGCCCATAATGAAGCAAGGAAATCCTTGGTCAGCTTTATCAATCAATCAATATCATCACAAATTAGATTTATTTGCAGCAAAATGTAATACAATATAGAAATTATGTTATTGACAGGCACGAAACCAAGTGGGACCTAAATTTGAGCGAAATGCTGAACTACAGAACCGAAAGTGTATGTGTCGCTGATGAATGGTGATTATCGATTGAAATTATACTCAAATTGACAAGAATTATATAATTTCGTCAATCCTCAAGTCATGTTGCTGGTGATCCTTGCCTCTGTTTCAATTATTTATTCTCCCATCAAAAATCATATGCTTATTCGAAGTTCTACTTATAGTGAGGCATTTCCTTTGCAGCTCGAAAATGCAGTTTCTGAAGAGCGATGATCTGATCGTTAGAGGCATGCGCAAAAAAGTATTTAAAAGGTCTGAGACATTTTTTTCTTCTTCATATTTCGGAGAACTGAACTGTTTTTCTTTAATAATGGGTGAACATCCTACTTCTAGAAACATCGACGGATATTGGCTTCCCGGCCGCAATTTCATCCCTCAAAAAGTTGTCACGCTCCGCGCCCAAACGCAATTCACGGTGAATTTCGCACGGCATTTTCGCTTCCGATTATTGATTCACATTTTTAAAATGTTTTATCCACATTTAACTGTTGTAGATTGTGTGCGAGATCCCGGCGCAGCGCATGGACAAAATTACACCTGCCGCAGAGAGGAATGACGTTGTAATGAAGCAGATTGAAGAAAGTAAGTTCTTCAAAAAGGAACGTACTCCAAGGTGTCCTTTCTTAGAGAACGGTTCTCCAATGCACCTCCTTCCACGCGTGTGCTCTCGTTTCGGAGGGTAAACGAAAGAGCGCGCAAAATGAGGAGGTTGGAGAACAGTTAAACTAGCACATTTCACTCTTTTTTCCAGCCCTGCGCTCCGAATCCGTTCAGCGATGTAGCGCGATCTGCTACTACGATTTGCTTGTCATGCGGGTGAGATTTTATTGAACAAATTGCGTATAAATACAATTATCACTAACCAATTTCGTATATCTAGCGTCCTTAGCCAATCGTATTACCGCATTGGTTCACACTTCAACTTCAACTTCACAGGCCGGTTAAACCTGTGGTGAATGCTCTGTCACTCACAAACGCCTCCTTGCACGAACCGCTGATGTTAGATCTATCAATCTCCAACGCTTACAGCAGTACATGGACTGCGTGTTGAAGCTGTCTGGAGTGTTAACTAACCAGAGGACGGACGCTCTGAATCGGATAAAGGGCGAGCTGGACAAATTCAACCTCTTCTCACTGCAGCCTGAGCAAGTACAAACGATACGATCGTTGTGAGCCATTTCAATTTCCCAAAATCCACTTGCTCCTTATCTCTCCTCATTTATCGTACTTTCAGCAGGCTCATACTGCCCACGTTCATTGCTTAATGCAAAAACAATATCATTCTTAGAATTGTTGTGAGAAGCCGTCTCATTTTTTTTTTGCAAGCGAGCAAACGAATTCGTGAAAAATGGAGGCCCATCAGCGGTGAACATGACGGATATGCTGAAACGAATGGAGGAAAAGTTCAGGGAATGCGCCAGTTAGTTTTATTTCTTTTACTATTACAAAAATTACAAGGAAAAAATTATCGGTAAATTTCAACTCGTTGGACCACGCCTGTATACAGTCCTGGTTGTTTCCCCAATGAAAACTTTCCGGCCCGGCCGGGCCCGGACGGGCCCAAGTGGATCCACGCAATTTGTAGCTCGAGTAGAGAGAAATTCGAGACAAACTCTGTGCAGTGAACGAGCTCAAGTCAATGGTCATCGAATGTTATAGATTGAAAATTAAATTATTTGCTTTATTACTTTTAATTTCGTTGAAAGAAATGATTGCAAGGAAAGGACTTTCGATAGAGGTTAACGCAAAATATTACAGTATCTCTTGGACTTTTGCATAAACCACGAACTGATTTTTCATGGAACGAAATTTTCCAATGAATTTAAAATAACTAAACGATAGTTATTTAAATTCCTGTTGACACTTACCGATGACGAATGACCTGAATTCTTTGACTGCACAGGGTTTGTCTCGAATTTATCTCTATTCGCGCCACAAACTGCGTGGATCCACTTTGGCCCGTCCGGGCCCGGCCGGGCCGGAAAGTTTTCCTTGGGGAAACAACCAGGACTGTAGGTTGACGATTGATATTCGATTTACCGATTCTACCCCCTCGAGTACTCTACAGAAAGTCATAAATCGCTGCTCTTACCTCACGATACTCACGTTATTTGGTTGTACGTCGATACAATATATTTTTGCAGAACTGCTTGAATTCCTCGACAACTCTTCCACTAATGATGCGAAATCCGCATCGAGAATAAAAGCTGCTTTGGTCGGGCTTACGAGGTCACTCCCGCATGCGCGAATAGCTTCTGAATACAGTTTATTTAGAAACGTTGCAATCTACACGCGTGAGATCTGGGAGGAATACATTTCCATCAGTCACCTCGTGCTGAAATCGATGGAGTGAGTTCATTTTTATGTCTTTTATTTATATTTTTGTTTTGTCTTTATTGGTATTATTCTGAGGTTATCGAAATAAACGTTCATATTGAAATATTCCATTTTGTATGATTTTTTTATTTCTCGAATTGTAAAATATTTTTAGCGATCTCATCGAATGCAATAAAATGTCGGACAACATTGCTGCCGCATGCAAAGGTACGATTATATTTGTATGAATAAACTAAGCAAAAATAGAATGAATAGTGCGAATGTGATGAGTCTTGTGATGAGTAATTATTCTCAGGCGAGCCACTCCCTCATCAGATCATCAGACGCAGCCAGTCGATCTTCATTCACACCAGGCCCGCGTAAGTTTCTCAGAGACAGTTTATTGCATGATTTTACGCCCTGCGCGACAAGCCCTAAAACAAGGGTTCCTTAATGATGCACGAAAATCCAATGATAAAAAGTGGAACAAAACCTTTCCATTGTTCCACTTTTTATGAATCGATTTTCGTGTTTCATTAAGTGGCTCTACCTAAAACGAGCCGTCGCGTATGTTGTATTTCTGACGAAAGGCCCCAACCGGAGGGGAGCCCAGCTTGCAAAACAACAATCCGGCGCACAAGCTTCGCTGAAAACTCAGAGTTTTCTCCTGTGCTGCTATTCCTTTTGCCACACCCACGCAGTGCTCGTGCCTATTTGTGCGTGTTCCCGGGGCCAGGCCGTACGAAAGTGCATCCACGTGATATGTTTTATCGATATCTCTTATTTAATAACACTGACAGTACACGTGATCAATGCGTTCGAATCAAAAAACTATCTGAATCAGTCGAATTAGTCTTGGCACAGGTCGAAAAGTGAGAAGATGAGATAAACATGCCACATTGTACTATGGCCGAGGCGGAGTTGATTCATGATATTGAGAAAGTGCAAAAACGTTTCTACGCCTCAGGGCATGACGTCATCGGAATTTCCGGTTTTCGAAAACTTCATCAAATGGCCCAATGAGTGGTACCAATCGATTCCTCATAAAATTCTAAGACTTTTGTGACTCCATGAGTTTTTCGCTAATTTTTGATCTAAGCCTGAAAAATTGAAGAATTGGTTTTTGAATAATTGATTTTAAAAATTTAAATATTTTTGTGTAGTTTACCTGAGGAGATGGCAGTTTTATTCGCGTAGTAGAATGCTATAACAGTGACAGTTCAACTGTGTGAAGGGTTGTTCGTATGAGGGGCATTAAGCTTGTTCAGTAAGCTGAAATTGAATGCCTTTTCCTCAACATTCACATGCTTATGCTACATGCATACTTCAGAGGTACCACTGATATAGATGATGCCCTTATAATTCAGTATTTAGTGTTTCACTGACCGCGCAGGAGAGCGCGAAATGAGAATGATCAGTGCAAAATGATACTAAATGATGCGATAATGGCCATTTTCCACACGAAATTATGAATAAAAAGGAACTGCTCTATATCAGTGGTACCTCTGAAGTATGCATGTAGCATAAGAATATGAATGCTGAGGAAAATGCGCATTTTTTAGTGCATGTGACAAACATTAGTTATGAGACGTGTTCGGAAACGTTTTATTGAAATTTGAGAAAATATAAAAATATTAAAATAGAATATAAAATAGTTATCAGCAACGTAAACTACACTCCGAAAAAATTTTTCACGCAAATCGGTTCACTGGGTCACGAGATATGATGTTGCAGCCTCAAAAACGGTAGTTACAGTACTCCCGAACCGATGAGTGAAATGCGAAATGATTCTCATCATGATGCTCAGCACACTCGATAACCTCAGTTCGTTAATTTTGGTGACACTTTTCAATTTCAGTGTACGTCCATTTCATTGATTCTTTCGCGAACAGCCTCATCAAATAGCAATAAACAGCCACTATGGCTAAATACGAAATAGCCATAGTGGCCAGGCGAGATAGCCATAGTTGCTATCCTACTATAATCAAAGAACATTAGTGAATTGAATGGGTCCTTGGAATTATGGTGTACCTACAGTCACCAGGAAAAAAGTCCCAACGCTATTAAAGCGGCTCCGGGAAACACAGTATCGATTGTAGCATAACTACTCAATAGTAGGTGGCGAGGGCTTTCTTAGGCCTGACCCCCGAACCTGCCGGATAATAATAGGAAATTACTCCGGCTTACTGTAGTACACCATAATTCCAAGGACCCACTCAATTTCAGCATATTGAACAAGCTTAATGCCCCTCATACAAACAACCCTTCACATAGTTGAACTATCATTGTTATAGCATTGTATTACGCGAATAAAACTTTGCCATCTCCTCAGGGAAACTACACAAAAATATTTAAAATTTTTAAATAATTTTTTTAAAAACCAATTTTTCAATTTTTCAGGCTTATATCAAAGATTGGCGAAAACTCATGGAGTCACAAAAGTCTTAGAATTTTATGAGGAATCGATTGATACCACTCATTAGGCCATTTGATGAAGTTTTCGAAAACCGGAAATTCCGATGACGTCATGCCCTGAGGCGTAGAAACGTTTTTGCACTTTCTCAATGTCATGAATCAACTCCGCCTCGGCCATAGTACAGTGTGGCATGTTTATCCCATTAACTCACTTTTACTGCTGTGCCAAGCCTCTGAAGAAACATGTTGATCCACTCAGATAATCTCTCATAATAACGCTAAGTTTTGTCATGTTTCCCCTCTCGGGATACTCTCCCGTGAAATGTGATAGTGACGGGCGCGGTTCGTTAATGGGTCATTCTTTACAAAATGGGGAAATCAACGATAAACTCGGTTCCATTTTTACTCTCATTCAGGAGCACTGAAAATGCGGTGGAGAAGTTCTCAATCAAGGCGTGGCTGTCTGATCGCACAACACCCAAGCGATCTGTCGACGAAGACGAGAAAAATGAAGAAGAGCAACGATCAAAGTGCTGGATTCAGTAGAGTTTGAAATTCGGTAAATAATTGGATTAGCTATATCGTATGCTATCTCACCAATCGACTGGCGTAGGGAGTGTGCGAAGTGAAGAAATCTAATCCAAGTATTTACCCTAATTTCCAACTCTAGGATTCAGCAAAGGACCGCAGTCGGAACGCATTCCGAATTCATTGTTTCCTTTCTGTTGTGCATTTAATACTCGTGCTTCGAACATTGGAGAAATGGCGTTCAGTTTGAGCAAAGTTACACGTGTTTCCTCCCATTGCGTATTGAATTTCATCCGGAAAATTTGCGTAGCATTACTCCGGAGTTCGATCATTGTAGTGTCTGCTTTCTGCACGAATTTCAGGGGGGGGTTATTCAGCGAACCCCAAAACCGAATGAGCAAAGCTGCAGAAACGTAATTTTGATGAACAAACCTGAGTCATGAGAAAGAATTCGCACCGTATTATATCCATAAAATCTGTTGCGGGGCACCCAACAAGTGGGCGGATGTTGTGACTTCGTAGAAGGGATCTTTAAATTGGAATAAAAATTAAACACCACATGCCAGGGTCAATCAACCTTCAAATAATAAATGAATTCATTTAAAAAATTATACGATTTGAAGCTGTCGGAGGCAGCCCGGGAGCGAAATCATCAGGAGCAGCAGCTAATCTACATATCACTTATCGTCTGCACTTTGGAGGTTTTACTTTTATACGGACGGATTTATACTTTTATACTTTTATACGGATTTATACTTTTATACGGACGTGGAAGGCAAACTGCCGGATAACCACAGGGATACCCAAACGATTCCTTGAGTTTACAATCACTCACACTTGGAACAACAAGTATATTTAAAATAAGGGAAATTATCCAAAATGGAAAGAAAATATAATTTGCAGATTATCAACTTCCTCTTTTACATCTACGTCTTTGGCATCAATACGAAGGTGCGCTTAAAATTGTAATTATTTTCGTAATCTCAAACAAACTCAAGGGAGGCTCAGAATGAATTGAGCGAATCTCAAACCGTCTTTGAACCGATGGTGAAACATATGCTATCAAAGCCAAAATAGTGAACACTAAAAGGTCTTGAAATTGTAACCAATTGTCTCCAACTTTAGGTGGACACGCGTGTCTTCTATTTCTTCTACAACGCTCTCAACGATATTTACTCGGCCGCTCCACCATATCTCCTCATTGTATTCTGCACGCCAGTGCGGGAACGAGTGCTCACCCTTCTCCATCTGAACAGCGGCCGGCCCAAGACCGAGCTGCTATCCACCTTCAGAGACGCCATTTCGCGCAACAAAACAGCAGAGCCAATATAAAGAAGTTCTTGCCCATGTAAAAATCGTAATTGTTGAATTTGTAGTTGTGACGGTTGTGACGAAATGCGAGTAGAAAACGATTTGCTATGAAATAATTGTTTTCCTGATCGCCGAAATAAAATAATTATGTATATAAGAACTTGAAAGCCGATTTTGAAAGAAATAAAAACAAAATTCAGAAACTTTTTTTAAAAAAAAAAAAAAAACTATCTGCGCGAGTTTCTGTTTCTTCTCAAATTTCATGCACTTTCGTCCCACCTGCTCATATTACTCCCCAGTTTAGCAGGCTTTCTCTCCCACTACCGGGTCATGAGACATTGAAAATAAGCGACGAAACTATTACAATTTTAAAATGATACGTTCATGAAATAGACTACTGGTGGTGTACTCTCATTCTATACCTCGACGTGTCTCTCACTTTCCCATGCTCTCTCGCAGCCGTATCTGTTGTTTAGGAGAGGAACGCTTTATTATTTTGAACGAGTGTTTGTGAATTTATAATAGCTGACTCCTTCATTTCTCGCACTATTTCTTGCGAAAACCTCCTCAATTCCCATCTGATGCAAATAGTTGAACCGTTTTTTTTATCTCAGAGCAAACTTTTTCTACCACTCCAAAGGTATCGTTTTGCGAGGAACGACATCAAAAGTTTGGATATGACGCTCCTCTAGAATTTTTGATTCGTTGACTATCAATTTATCTGTGAGAAGTCCTGCGCTGTGCTCGCCCTAATCACGTGGCCAATAATTTCCTAAATTATGGCCAACCATCTTCATAATCAGGGTTATGGAATTTTGGGGTGTTGTATTACGGCGCAATTCCGATAGAATCAATAATTTTTTGGGAAAAAAACAATTCGACCATGCAGACATCGGTCTCTTACCCTTCGGCAATCCAACTTATGCTCCAATGATGGAATAAAGGCGAATAGATGAATGAATGATTAATTTTAGAAATTTTTATTCCGATGTGATCGCTACAGGTGTTGTTCTAACCATCACTATTCCTGGAAGGCACTTGTTCGATGTGGTGCGTGGCCCGGCCTAGCTGAAATCGGTATTTTCTAATATTATATTCAATATTTTCCTGCTGTTTAATATAGTGAAAGTGGCCTACCATTAGGAGTGTCCGTTTGTACTTTTTCTCCACTTCTTGCAATTTCCGTTTGAAAGAATTCAGCGATTGTTTCAACTCCTCGTTGTCCGTTCGACTACTGCAGCATCTGGCAGAAGGGACGGCTTCTACTTGCGCCTAAATGTATCATATTTACAGTTAGTACTAAAGTCCTCTTGATTCGGGTAGCAACTTTACCTTTACCTTTTTTAACCTTATTAACCTTTTCTGACTTTAAATGGTCGGCTCTGTACCAGTTGAGGGGGTTTTTAAAAAATTGAGGGGGCTTAAAATTTTTGAGGGGGCTTAAAATATTTGAGGGGGCCAAAGATTTTTTTACATCCAGATGTGATCTCCCAAAAAGTTGAGGGGCCTAAAAAATTTAGGGAGCTTAAAATATTTGGGGAGCCTAAAAAAAATATGATGCTGACCATCTAATTTTCCATGTTTTCATTTATTGTTCGCTGTGTCTTCGTTCAAATTGTCATTTTATTTGTTGTTTTATTTTAATTAATCATGTAAAAAAGATGACCATGCAAGTCTTCTATAAATCACGTTCATTAATAGATAAAGCAGTACAATTTAATAATATGATCAGAGATAGGTTAATAAGGTTAAAAAAAAGGTAAAGGTAAAGTTGCTACCCGAATCAAGAGGACTTTAGTACTAACTGTAAATATGATACATTTAGGCGCAAGTAGAAGCCGTCCCTTCTGCCAGATGCTGCAGTAGTCGAACGGACAACGAGGAGTTGAAACAATCGCTGAATTCTTTCAAACGGAAATTGCAAGAAGTGGAGAAAAAGTACAAACGGACACTCCTAATGGTAGGCCACTTTCACTATATTAAACAGCAGGAAAATATTGAATATAATATTAGAAAATACCGATTTCAGCTAGGCCGGGCCACGCACCACATCGAACAAGTGCCTTCCAGGAATAGTGATGGTTGGAACAACACCTGTAGCGATCACATCGGAATAAAAATTTCTAAAATTAATCATTCATTCATCCATTCGCCTTTATTCCATCATTGGAGCATAAGTTGGATTGCCGAAGGGTAAGAGACGGATGTCTGCATGGTCGAATTGTTTTTTTCCCAAAAAATTATTGATTCTATCGGAATTGCGCCGTAATACAACACCCCAAAATTCCATAACCCTGATTATGAAGATGGTTGGCCATAATTTGGGAAATTATTGGCCACGTGATTAGGGCGAGCACAGCGCAGGACTTCTGACAGATAAATTGATAGTCAACGAATCAATAATTCTAGAGGAGCGTCATATCCAAACTTTTGATGTCGTTCCTCGCAAAACGATACCTTTGGAGTGGTAGAAAAAGTTTGCTCTGAGATAAAAAAACGGTTCAACTATTTGCATCAGATGGGAATTGAGGAAGTTTTCGCAAGAAATAGTGCGAGAAATGAAGGAGTCAGCTATTATAAATTCACAAACACTCGTTCAAAATAATAAAGCGTTCCTCTCCTAAACAACAGATACGGCTGCGAGAGAGCATGGGAAAGTGAGAGACACGTCGAGGTATAGAATGAGAGTACACCACCAGTAGTCTATTTCATGAACGTATCATTTTAAAATTGTAATAGTTTCGTCGCTTATTTTCAATGTCTCATGACCCGGTAGTGGGAGAGAAAGCCTGCTAAACTGGGGAGTAATATGAGCAGGTGGGACGAAAGTGCATGAAATTTGAGAAGAAACAGAAACTCGCGCAGAAAAGTTTCTGAATTTTGTATTTAATTCTTTCAAAATCGGCTTTCAAGTTCTTATATACATAATTATTTTATTTCGGCGATCAGGAAAACAATTATTTCATAGCAAATCGTTTTCTACTCGCATTTCGTCACAACCGTCACAACTACAAATTCAACAATTACGATTTTTACATGGGCAAGAACTTCTTTATATTGGCTCTGCTGTTTTGTTGCGCGAAATGGCGTCTCTGAAGGTGGATAGCAGCTCGGTCTTGGGCCGGCCGCTGTTCAGATGGAGAAGGGTGAGCACTCGTTCCCGCACTGGCGTGCAGAATACAATGAGGAGATATGGTGGAGCGGCCGAGTAAATATCGTTGAGAGCGTTGTAGAAGAAATAGAAGACACGCGTGTCCACCTAAAGTTGGAGACAATTGGTTACAATTTCAAGACCTTTTAGTGTTCACTATTTTGGCTTTGATAGCATATGTTTCACCATCGGTTCAAAGACGGTTTGAGATTCGCTCAATTCATTCTGAGCCTCCCTTGAGTTTGTTTGAGATTACGAAAATAATTACAATTTTAAGCGCACCTTCGTATTGATGCCAAAGACGTAGATGTAAAAGAGGAAGTTGATAATCTGCAAATTATATTTTCTTTCCATTTTGGATAATTTCCCTTATTTTAAATATACTTGTTGTTCCAAGTGTGAGTGATTGTAAACTCAAGGAATCGTTTGGGTATCCCTGTGGTTATCCGGCAGTTTGCCTTCCACGTCCGTATAAAAGTATAAATCCGTATAAAAGTATAAAAGTATAAATCCGTCCGTATAAAAGTAAAACCTCCAAAGTGCAGACGATAAGTGATATGTAGATTAGCTGCTGCTCCTGATGATTTCGCTCCCGGGCTGCCTCCGACAGCTTCAAATCGTATAATTTTTTAAATGAATTCATTTATTATTTGAAGGTTGATTGACCCTGGCATGTGGTGTTTAATTTTTATTCCAATTTAAAGATCCCTTCTACGAAGTCACAACATCCGCCCACTTGTTGGGTGCCCCGCAACAGATTTTATGGATATAATACGGTGCGAATTCTTTCTCATGACTCAGGTTTGTTCATCAAAATTACGTTTCTGCAGCTTTGCTCATTCGGTTTTGGGGTTCGCTGAATAACCCCCCCCTGAAATTCGTGCAGAAAGCAGACACTACAATGATCGAACTCCGGAGTAATGCTACGCAAATTTTCCGGATGAAATTCAATACGCAATGGGAGGAAACACGTGTAACTTTGCTCAAACTGAACGCAATTTCTCCAATGTTTCACTAGTGTTAACCAATCGAGAAGTCGAAACAGAAAAGAACAAAGCTTTTCAACTGTGTTTCGAACAGTTCCCTGTTTCGCTGTTAAAGGGATCCGGCATCGAAAAATTAGTTATTTTTATTTTAAAATTTAGAAAATTCTAAGAATAACTGTGAAAACCGCATATTTTTACGATTTTTTTATAAATTAATTATGAATTTTCAGAGATGGGAAAATTTAGGTATACCGTAGCTCTCGCATACGCGGACTTTCGCTATTTAGCGGCTGTAGAATTTAAAAAGGGATGATGCCGTAATATTTTTGCGTTTCTTTCTACTGATTCGTCCTCACAGATACACGCCATTGTCTAATCAATTGCAAAACCACTTATTTTCACTTTGCTAAGGCCTTTTTTAAACTTTTGCAGCCGCTAAACAACGTAAGCTTTGAGGATGCAGAGCTACAGTACCTTTGAAAAACGATGTTTTGAAAATTCATAATCAATTTCTAAAAAACCGTAAAAATATGCGGTTTTCACAGTTATTCTTTGAATTTGCAGCTCTTTTGAATACAAATAAAATTAAAAGAATATAAAATTATGATTTTTTGGCTGCAAACTCCCTTTAACGTTCCTTTTTTTTCTCAAACAAAGGTTATTTCGAGTAGTCAACACTAGTGTTTACCATCCCCGAAACAAGTTTGGTCGCTATAGTTCCACTAGGGAAAAGGTAGGATATTTTCCAATTCCCATCATGAAATCAGCACAGGATAAATGGCGGCAATGAATACGAACGGGGTATCAAATTTTTCGATCCCCGCAATAATTGAGTTCAAAAGCCGACACCAATAATATCACGTATTTGATGTCAATCAAAGTCGAGTGCGTTTCTCGGAAAGAGTCCGTTTCGTTCAAACTATAGTATTTTATCTCAAGTTTCACCCCATTTCCACGTACCACCTGATACATCTGCGCAGTGACCTCACATCAATTAGCCACTTTCGCAAGCGTATCCTCCAGGAAGGGGCAAAACCGAGAAAGAAACTCAAAAAACCCGATAATGACTGCTACAAAAAAAGCTCTCTCACTGTTATTCCTGTGTTTAGCAGCGGACCGTTTTATACTTATGTTCGGCAAGTTCTAATACCTGTATTGTCATGGTGCGCTGGCCTTTGACGGTCGGCGGCTCGAATCTCACCGTACTCACAGTGCGAAAGCGCGCCTTGAAGAAGTACACGAGGACGAAGTAGCACGCCATGATAGCTATGACGATGGCTGTTTGAGAGAGGAATGCATAGGTGAAGGGCAGCTCACGGAACCGCCAGTCAACAAACTGCAAATTGTCGGTGTACTGTACTGGCATATCGAGAACTGACGAGATTTTATGATCCCCCCCCCCGCTAATACGGTAGTTTTCTTTGAATTTTATGATTTCTCTTGAATATGTGAAAGATAATGGGTATTTCCCATTCAGGTTAAAATCTAGAAAGGAGCCAGGAAGGCTCACTTTCGTGCTCCCAAACCCTTTCTATGGTTTCGATGTATGCAGCGATTGGATTAGCAAGCTTTTCCAAAGATGATGCGATGATAAACTAATATATTGATTAGTTATGCACCTGTATGTACCACTTGCCGGGCGGCTTCTCCTGCCATTCAACTTCGGTGAACGCGACGGCGAACCCAGTGAAGATGCCGGGCCCGAATTGGATCATGATGCACACCATTCGGGCGTACTGGTTCCACAACTGCAACCGATTACCAATCAACGTCAATCAATTGTGTCTGAACCGCATCATAAAGCTGCTCAAGAGATACAAACTAGGGATGATCAGTCGGAAAATGTCTTTGTCTGAAATAATGTCGAACAAAGGTTCCGTTCCGGTTCGTTCCGGTTCAATCCTTTGTTCTCCTTTGTTCTCCCTCTCATTCCGGCTTTTCGACTGACCACCTCTAATACAAACCAAGCCCAAGAACCACTCAGGGCATCAGGAATCTACTATTGCTAGTTTCGTCTCGATATGCGCGATTCAAAGCCCGTTGGAAATACGCGCATGTTGTGGTCCCCTCATTGAGACGTCCGTAATGCAAGCTTTCCAAGAAGGAAACATTTTTTTCCCCAAAAAATTGCAAAATACTTCACAAAAACGGACAAGAGAAATGAGGACCTTGGGACCGCTTGCCCTACCACACTCTCCTTTCTGTAGGATTGACCGGTCTTTGAAATAATGTTTTTCTTCTCAACACCCCATTATTTAATTATTATGGGTATGAGAGATGGTAACATTCTGAATAATGAACTAACAAGGGAAGACCGCATACTCAAGGTGGCGGTTCAGAACGACATATAGCGCGATCGATGGGTATTCCGAAACCATTTGGAAATAAACTTACCAAATCTGCTGAACGGCCGCAGGGCATGAGAAAAATCGAAAAGACTATCGCGCAATTGGGCATATCACACCATTGACAAAGTGAAGGAATAACTGGCCGAGTGGTGTTGAGGTAAGAGTATTGTCTTGTAAGCGATGAGTTGATGGTTCTACTCCATCCCGTTCCAAATCGTTTTGCTATTTTTAGCGATGATTTCATTGCATTGCTATGACGAAACTTTTATTGATAGCAAATTAACACATTTACACATTTTGGCTACCCATTCGCATCTATTTCTGGCAAATGTCGGTTGCGGAATTGTCACCCCCCCCCCCCGATGGTTCAAGGCTGGAAGTCCTTCATTACTGACTCCCACGCAGTTCTATTTCAACTCTCGAGTCGACATAAAATGCGAGATCGCCGGATGCACGAATGATCACATGTTGAAGTGCCCTCGCTGCTACAATTTCGTCTGTTTCCATAATTTTGTTGTTGAATACCATAGATGCGAATGAGGAGCCAAAATGCGTAAATGTGTTAATTTGCTATCAATAAAAAGTTTCGTCATAGCAATGCAATGAAATCATCGCTAAAAACAGCAAAACGATTTGGAACGCGATGGGGTAGAACCATCAACTTATCGCCCCCAAGACAATCCTCTTACCTCAACATCACTCGGCCAGTTATTCCTTCTCGTTTTCAATGGTGTGATATGCCCAATTGCGCGATAGTCTTTTCGATTTTTCTCATGCCCTGCGGCCATTCAGCAGATTTGGTAAGTTGATTTCCAGATGGTTTCGGAATACCCATCGATCGCGCTATATGTCGTTCTGAACCGCCACCTTGAGTATGCGGTCTTCCCTTGTAAGGAAGCTAATTAAGTATGCCCGATTTACATGAAAAGCGGGTTGTGAGATGTTAAGATCGGCAATTAACCAGTGCAGCTCTAGTGTATGTTGATGACAATTATGAATATATTGCCGGGCCTGGCACGCTAAATGTACCCGCGGAACCTTGCCTACATTTCAATAAGGAAACGCAAACTACTCGTAATATCGCAGATGGGCATTTGGGGTTCATGAATCATTCTCGAAATTCACTATGTTGTAATGCAGAGGAGTGCCTCACTCACAAAATTAAACATGAAGTGGTACGAATGTCTATTTGTTTGGCAGGAAACACGTGGTGTACCCATGTTTACGAATTTCCATATACATAACAGGAGATTTATGAGATTCGAGGAAATATTCCCATTTTCATTTTCGCTTGAAATAGGACTTCAACACCTCCTCGTTTAAGGTTTGTAAGTGAAAATGTATTACAAATGCGCAAACATTCGTTCCAAAATGATGGACATCTGTGCGCAGTTTTTTTGAAATGTTAAAGGTGGTGGGTATCAACAAGATATACCCCGAACATTGAAAGAGCCCTCACATGAGTCAATTTCGCGTACGTATCATTTTCAATAAATTTTGTTTACTAATGCAAATATTAGTTTATGTGGCAAAATATAATTTCTTAGATTTTTCCCTTAGCATTAAATTTAGAATCTATCTTGTCGCATTCCAAACTCACTCGATCATATTTCAGCGGGAGCATAATAGCAGATGCTCGATTGACGGAGATGAGAAAGGTGGTGAACTCCTGGCCGAATCGCGTGCTCCACGCAAATATTAGGAATATCTGAAATGTAGAATTAAAGTTAAGGAGGAGTGAAATTCGAGAGGACAAAATAAGAAACAAAAATATGAGGTACGATTTTGGAAAAGGTCACGAACAGTAAATGGAAGAAATTTGAAAGATTTTTGCGAAAATAACTGTTTGATAAAATGTGCAGTATGAGTGTTGCGCTATGACTATGAGTGCGTCAAATTGAATTGAATTCTGCCATGATTGTGATTACTGCATTTCCTCGTACCTTTCCGGTGAGTGTGGAGTCTAGATAAAACCCGAGAAACCATCCGCGTGAGGGAAAGATGCTGCCCACGTAATTATTGATCATCGCAATTAGGTCGATTATGCTGCCCACCTGCGGTATCGAATTTTTACAAATACCTATTTTTGAAAATATCGATTTTTATTACCAAGTATATTTGAAAGTAGACGTTGTTCATCGAGTGGTGATTGCGGTTTTTGTAGAGAACCGAGGTAACCTGCAAATAAGCTTTTCCTTTTTTCAATGCACGCTCTCGAAAGGACCCACATGATTCCAAACCTACAGACCAGGGTTAGGGCGAGAGAGTATGCAAAAGCAAGAGAGTCCCTCTCGATTTCACACGCTCTCTCACTCCAAAGGCTTTCCTGGAAGGTTGACCGGCCTGTGGAATGATGAGACCTGTTGAAATGGTAGTGCGCTTGTTTGCACATCCTTCCCCGATAAATCTACACAAGATAGGTTCAAGTAAAAGTTTCAAGTAAGAGAGCGTGCAAAAGCGAAAGAGAGGGACTCGCTCACTTTCTCTGGTATTTTCTTCCCAGTGGTATCCCAGTTCCCCTCCCACTGGGTGAAACATCAAAGGTTCCGATAGTTTCCCCCACTGGGATCCTACTGATGTCACTGGGATTCCAGTGGGGAAACCATCGGAACCTTTGATGTTTCCCCCAGTGGGAGGGGAGCTGGGATACCACTGGGAAGAAAATACCAGAGTTTGCACACTCTCTCGCACACTCTCTCTCGCACTCTCGCACACTCAGATATTTTTTTGCTCAAAATGGGTTGTATATCTATACCTTACCATAATATTAACCGGAAGTGAGCATGCAACGATAACCATGAAGAAGTTGCCGACTACCATTTCGGTAACATCGAACGCCGTCGAATTCATGCTAAAAACTAATTAATTATGCTAATTAACTAATAATAATTTATCGAAAACCGCGACAGCAACTGACAGGTACACAAGTTTTGAGGATCAGGATAACAAGGGAAGGTTCACCTAACCGCACAAATCGGTTTTCAGAGATGTTCCATTTTGTGTTTTCGTTCCTAGTGGCTTTTTTCTCACAATTGGGGGGATAATGTTTACACTCGCCTTGCACAACATAGAAAAACTCGCAACAAATACACGTGCAGAATCCATTCATCTAATGGAGTTGCGATCAAATAATCGGTGGGCGGGGGAGGGACAAAAAACGCTCAAACGTAATTATGCTTGTTTATTAGCATACTGCAGAAAACTTCCTAATCACGCAACGTTAACAAATGTGACTGTTTACACAACATTCGCTCGCAACAAAATCCTCGCAGAACCCAATCTTCTAATGGATTCGGGATCAAATAATCTGTAGGCGGAGGGTGGGAGGGGGCAAATCAGAGTAGCAAAGTAAGCGTATCCTCTTCCATTTTCTGCTGTTGCTGGTGGGCGCCAGAGTCACCTGAGAGGGGATCCTGGGAGGAGAAAGGGAGAAGCTTGTGCCCGCTCACCACTTTCTCTTCCGCAGCTGAAATCCGACCTGTCCAGAGACATAGAGAGTAGGGGGGAAGCACATGATTCCAAGTCTACAGATGGGGTCAGGGCGAGAGAGCGTGCAAATGTGAGAGAGCCCCTCTCGATTTTACATGCCTTCTTACGCAACAGCTGTAGGCTTGGCGGGCCTATGTAATGAGGTGGGCGGTCCGCTAGCGGATTTTCATTTTCCTCTGCATTTTCCGCCGGCGCTAGTGGTCGTCCCCGGGGTGAGAGATATTTGCGCAGCAGAAGCTGGTTGGACTTTAGAGTGGAAATTGTGAGAAATGGGAGGAGGAGGGGAAGAATAGAGGCGTCTGTCTTCATTTAGAATGCTCCATTTCACCTAGCGCCCCCCGCTTTCAAGAAGGCGTCGAGAGAGAGAGAGAGAGACCGGCGCTGTGCTAAAGTGATGCGGAAATGGAAGCGGAGAGGGCCGCCGAAAGTAGCCCGTTTCGTTGACCCCTTTTTGGCTTTTGGTTCTTTGTGCGAAGAAAGAGTTGACGTGATTTGGTGCACTTTTAAAAGTGAAGAATCCGAAAATGCGTGGGTGTACTCAATTTTACAATATCATTCTTTTGTTTTAATAGGTCGCCCATTGAATCCTGCTAAAATAACTATCTACGTTTGGCTATATCTTTTTGCCCAAAACCAGCGAAACTGATTTGCGCAAATCTAAACAAGATTTTCAGAATTGTCCGGAGGTAGAGGTTTCTGGGGCAGAGTTGGTTAGGATCTTTGAAAGCTTCGGACATTTTGTAAACTGGAATTAGTAGTAGAGTGCGATAAGCGAAAAAACTATCTTTTTTTTTCATTTCGCACACTCTCTTCGCCGATCGGTGGACGAGAGAGTGTACGAAATGCAGAGATTATGGTATCGCATCCGCACCCTAATTGGTGGTTCCGGCCTTCTAAACGAAAACAACCACTGTCAGACACCTCATTTCCGCACGTAAAGACATGGGCCGACAGGTGTTACGTGGTATCAAAACATCTGGAACCGTTTTGCCATGTGATTTAGATACCACAGAAGCAACACTCCTAAAGCACAATTTTTGGCAACGATATCGTGTTGCTTCCCATCCACTTTTAAGTAGTAAAACCTTCCAAAAAACGGGTCACGGTTGAGATGGTGCGTGAAAATGAAACTCTGTTGAACAGGGTCCGAGAGGTTCTTGATAGTTGCCGAATAGTTAGTTAGTTGCTACTGCTGAAGCCCGGAACAGGCCCATAAATATTTGATAATTGGCATAGAATGATCGCAAATCGTCGTTGTTCTTGGATACCTTTTTTGGTCATTCTACGACTATGATCGAATATTTCTTGGCCTGTTCCGGGCTTCAGCAGTTGTGCCGATAAATCCTGCTAATTTTTGAAATGTTGTCATCAAAAATTCCCCAAACAAGTGCAATCAATAACTGTTGAAATCATCTATCTTTATTTGCTCGGAACGAAACGTCTACTGTGCCGCACCGTGCTACTGCAGCAGGCGGCGCGACGAGATAATTACTCAATTAAGGATGGAGGGGCGGGGTTTAATCAATCGATAATCGGGTCGGGATCACAGGTCGTCATTGAATAGATCGTCGATGGGCGTGGCTTCGGGGGCGGCCGTCGCCCAGGGAAGACGAGGCGGCTGACCTGAACAAGAGAAACATTGGTCGACCACTCTCTCTCTCTCTCTCTCTCTCTCTCTCTCTCTCTCTCTCTTTCCCTCCCTCTCTCTCTCTCTCCCTCTCTCTTCCTCCGTTTTCTCTTGTTTTCCCACGATCTTTTAAACTCGTTGGACTCGCAGTGAGCATTGAAACGGCGCAACATCTACACGCTATTCCACGGGAGCTGGACAAAGCCTCCAGAAAGGGGTCGGGAGCGACAAGGTGTGTGTAAAACGTCTCACTTTTACACACACTTTTTCTGGAGATTTGAGCCACTTACCTACAGTGAGCAAAAGCATAGTGCAATGTAGAGCTAGCAACATCTGCAAAAAAAGCTAGCAAAACAAGAGAAACATTGGTCGACCACTCTCTCTCTCTCCCTCTCTCTCTCTCTCTCTCTCTCTCTCTCTCTCTTTCTCTCTCTCTCTTTCTCTCTCTCTCTCTCTCTCTTCCTCCGTTTTCTGTAGAGCTAACATCTGCAAAAAAAAGCTAGCAAAAGCTCGTTCATTAAACATTTCACGCATTCGCAAGCCGCGCTCCCGCAATTTACACGACCCGGCAGCAACCATTAAAAGTCACGCGGCGTGCGCGGATCGTTTTACGCGCGTGTGGAATTGGTGTGTCGCGTGGGAAAAAAAGCGGGACGCGTCGATATTTTCTCGAGGTTTGCAGACCGCGTAAAAGTGCTCTTGAATGTGCTCGGCTTAGGAGGGGGAGGAGGTCGGAGAGGTTCGTGTTCCCACGAGATTTTACGCAAGAGGTGGCGGAGAGAGAGAGAGAGAAACGTGGTTTGTGTGTTGGAATAGGGAGAGAGACACGTTCACGATTCATCCCCCGCAAAACGCCGTTCTTCAATTTCAACACGCACCACAACATTTCACGAAATTGATTCCACTTTTTTCTATTTTAGTTCAGGAATGAAAAATGCTGAAACTTTAACAACCTATCATATGAAATGAATCTGTTTTTTGTGCAAATTTTACTTTAAATTAAAATAATAAATAAATAAATAATATCTTACAATGTCTGGGCGGGACGACGACACTCGGCCACAGCTCGGAGACCGCGAGAAGGGAGGGCGGAGTCTGGAAAGGTCAAAGATCACAGATCAAAAATTAGAGATCAGGGATCAGAGATCAGAGATCAAAGATCAGAAATCAAGCTAGATTATTGCATGATCTAGAAGTAGTTCGAAGATCGATAGTAATTGACATTCTGGGGCATAGATTGCTAGCTACGATCAATATGGTGACCCGAAGTGCCGTTAGAGCAGAAGTGGAGATCAGAGATCAATGTTATCGATTAGCTAGAGATCAAAGATCAAATGAGTATCTCACCTGCGCTCGCTCGTGCAGTGTCGCGATTACGCAAGTGCTGCAATTTTTTATATATCTTTTTATTATCAAAGAAAAATTTAAAACATAAATACGCAGCAAAACAGCCAAGTTTACTTTAATTAGATAATACTGAGTAATTAATTTAATTAATTATCTAATTTTAACTAATTAATCCTGCCTACCAAGTGAGTTCGGAGTACTCGCTGAGCTGTGCCATGTCCTCTTCACGCATAGAGTGCCAGATCGAGTAGGCGAGGGGCGGCTCCTGCCAAATTTGTTTAGTTCCGATCAATATCCGGATTCCGAAATAATCCTGTTCCCTAACATTTATACATACATTAGCATTATATATTTTGTGGCTTTTTATGAATAATGTGTTAATTGGCCGGCATTATAATGCAATAATCAATAAGTCTGAATAGGGTGCTGTCTGGGACTCAAAGATCAAAGATCACTGACCACATTGAGTAGTCCTCTTGCCGATCGGAGCGCCCACAGCAGGTCCTCCAGACAGCACAGACGGGAGATGTAGCCGTCGACGTAGTGGGTGACTGAAGATGATGAGAGATCAAAAATCAAAGATCAAAGATCAAAGACATGAAATTAACGTACTAGTAGGCGACTAGGTAGAATAGGTCAAAGATTGAATATTGTGTGTTTTGATTGTCGACAACAACTTGTCCACAGTTCACACCAGGAAATGGTGATCAGTGATCATCAGTAGGCATATAACAATTTTAAAATGACACGCTCATGAAATGGACAACGGGTGGTGTACTCTCTTTCTATACCTCGGCGTCTCTCGCTTTATCATGCTCTCTCGCAGCCATATCTGCTGTTTAGGCGCGGAACGTTTTATTATTTTGGACGAGTGTTTGTGACTTTGTAATACCTCGGTGACATAGTATGTATAGAATACACTTGAAAATGAGCAAAGATCACAGTTCAGAGACCAGACGCGCAAAGCACCGAAGACAAATATTAAGCAGCAGTTCGTGATTGGGAAGAGTGGGAAAGAGAGGAGAGGTCAAAGATCCGAGAAGAGCGAATGAGATATCAGGACAGGGCATGCAGTGAATCGTGTTGTACTGAAAGAGCAAAGATCAAAGATCACTCACAGTCCGGCTTGGGGTTGAGGGCGCGAATGAACGAGGTCGCCTGAACGATTTATCGATTATTTCCCCGATTTTGCACTTTGCCAATAAAGGAATTTGGCAATTTGCCAAAAATATAAATTCAAACCTGTCCGAGCTGGTAGGCGGGCACGAAGAGCAGGCCGCACCACGCCTTCTGCACCGAGCGCGCGATCTGGTTGAGCACCTGGACAATGAAATTGGGTTTCGGAACAGCGCACTGATTGGATTACGGTAGGATCCGAGCTAATTAAGGTACGTGGTGCAGTGTGAATTCACATGTCGGCTAGTTTAAATCTCCAGTGGTATTCATAGAGCCAGAGGGCTTTTAAAAGTTGCGTTAAAGGGACCAGGCAGCCTCCAAAAACAGATTTTTAATTTTCATAATTTTTTATTCAACTTTTCTCACTATCATCTAATGGAGAATGCAGAAAAAATTAAATTTTTAGCATTTTTTTACAATTAGTTATTTTAATTTGAAATTAGACTCTGGAACGGCGCGTCGCCTATTTCCGAAAAGACAGAAAGATGTTTAATTTGCTCTGATGACTTCATATTTTTGCAAAAACAGGATTGAAGAGATTTTGACCACTCCCGGACTGAATGAACACAATCACATTCCATCAAAATAGCTGGTTTTGGAGATATAAATTGTGGTGTAGTCGCTACCGTAACCAGCTGTGTTGAAAAAGCGAAACTTTGAAAATTCATAACTAATTTTTAAAAAAATCGCAAAAATATGCGGTTTTTAGCATTCCTCCGGGAACAGGATTTTCTTTTATTTAAAAATAACTTATTTTTTGACCGCCTGGTCCCTTTAAACCTACGCAACCCCACAGCTAAACGAGTAACGGCAAGTTCGAGTTAGAGAAAGAGATAATCATTGAGAGAGTGCGCGAAGCGAGAGAAGTTCTTGGCATGGTGCCCATTCGAATCCGTGAATCTCTGGTGGAGTACCTTGCACTTGTGCGTCTTCGAGCTGGGGTCGAAGCGGAAGAGCTCGTCGGCAGTGGTGGTGGGCAGCTTTGCGCCAGGACCGGAACAGTCTGTAAGGTAAAGGTAAAGGTGACGCAATACACCATAATAGTACTTCTCGACTTCGGCTGGGCTCGCGCGGGAACACTGCGAGGTCAGTTTTTTATCCTTCTCTCCGGAATGCCTATTATTTTCAGTAAAAGTAGCGAATTTGTCTAGAGTAAGCGCAATCGCCCTTGGCGCAGAGCCAAAAGTTGCATAAAAACTACGAAATGGGCAAAACATTCAATAACTCGTTATAGTATCAACTTCAGTTAGTGATTACGCAATATACCGTAATCCGCACCTTCACAGCTCGGCTTCGTCTCCTCCGCACTCATCTTCTGCGTGTCCTCGTCGTCAAACTCGATCAGAACTCCTCTCGTGGAGCAGTCCGGCTCCTGAATGGATTGCATAGGGATGACGCAATCTATCATGAACAGTATTGCATAACCATGATGACAGATGCAGTAAATAACCAATGATCGAAAAATAGAAATGTAGTGTCATTTTGAAATTAGACTGCAAAGTGATACAGCTACCATACCTATCCGCCAATCGATAATTGTTTTGCTACCGTACCATCTCCCTCGCCTCCTTCTCGCGGCGCCGCTTCTGCGCCTCGACAATGTCGGAGCGCACGTAGCGAGTGGTGGAGGAGACGCAGCCGGCAGAGACGACGATCAACTGAGAGATTATTGATTGATTGGTGGATTATCGATTGATTGGTGGATTATCAATTTTTTTGGTGGATTCATAGCGATGAGGAATCCTGATACAGTATCCCGCTACTACCGTACCCCATCACCCGGAATACCGTATCCCCGCTCATTACCGCTTCTTCTGTCGGTTTATTTCGTCTGCGCACGCGAGCAGAGTCAGGTCTCACCTATCGATACCGTATCCCCCTCACTACCGTATCTCAGCCTCCACGGGATTGCTTTCCGTGTCAGGGTACTCATACCGTACACCAGCGCATAGCTAGGAGACTCATTAGCGTTTGTAGAGACTACCGTATCCCCTTCTCCTTAACGTGCCTCTGATTCGAGTTCGCATCGGTGCACATAACCTGTCTCGGGGTTCGCCTACCGTACACCATCTACAATACCTATCATCCGTTCTCTCGCAACTGCATAGTCCCGAATTCCACCTTCTCACTACCGTATCCTTCTAATTACCGTACCTCAGCCTCCGCTGGGTCACTCTCATCCGCACACACAAGCAGCGTGAGATCGAGTGTGGTCGTCTTCTCATTCCACTCCAACTTGTCGTGCAGGATGCGCCGCAGCTCGGACCGAGAGCGCACGCAGGGGGTGGCCTGCTAATTAGGCTAATTAGGTAATTTGTTAATTAAGTAATAACTTAATTAATTAAGCCTAGTACAGCGGTAGTGTGGGAAGTCGGAGAATGTTTGGTATGCGTGAGCACAAACACCATGTGGAAGAAGTGCGCGTTTCGGGTTTGTTTCACCTCTGATTGAAAGCAGAAACGCGACTGACATTGAGGTTGGGTCTGAGGTGTTCCGTCATTACTAGGCAATAAATACTATTTCATCATCCTTACGCAATCAATAACATTTCGGTATTAGTTTACTTTACCGGACTAATCAAACCGCGTGGGACTCTCATACATAATCTGGTTATCTAGCTGTCACATTTCGTGGTCCGGCAAAGTTAACAAGTTCCAAAATTTCGTCATCATTACGCAATCGCTCACCCTCTTGCCCTGCTGTGCGCCGTGCTGCTGGTTCTGCTGCTGACCCTCTCGCCCGTGGTGGTTGTTGTTGCTAGTGTTGTGGTTTGCCTGCAAAGATCAAAGATCAAACTACAAAAGCGAGAAAGAGTGATCAAGAGCCAGAGATCGGCACCACTTATAACGGCATGCAGATGGAGCCACAAATGATAAACAGTGTAAGGTGCAATGCCATAAACAGATAAAAGATAAAAGACCAAAGATCAAACTTCAAAAGTGAATCAAGACTTGGCAGCGGTCTGAGGTCGATAGATCAAAGTAGAAAATCCAAAGATCAAAGCTCAAAGATCACCTGGTCCCTCGTCTGTCCGCCCTTCTCCCCATGATTATTGCTGTTCTTGTTGTGGTTGTTGCTATTTCCGGCGCTGTTGTTCTGATTGTTGTTATTGCCTCCGTTGCCACCGCGACGATTCTATAAATATCGCTTGATCTTTGACCTATCTGACCTACCGTATCCCCAAATCAGTTGACGATCATCACAGTACCTACTCTGCTACTCTAACCTATCGTACTCCCCATCATTTGAGGATTAGCCTGACTACCGTAAGCCTAATGCGTAACCAATGGATAGTATAAAGGCTCTCGTTGCCCGGGTCGGGTGGTCGAGACCGCATTGCGTGTAGAAAACCTAACACCTTTACCTTTACCTTTTACCTTTACCTTGGACCAGTAGTTGCTGGTCATAGACCTACCGTACCCCCCCAAATCAGCTGACGCAGCAGCGCCTACAGTACCCCACCAATCGATATAGTCTACCGTACCTTGGACCAGTAGTTGTTGGCCTTGGGCATGGCTCCCGGGCGACCGCGGCGAGAGGAGTGGACCGCACAGGACGAGAGCAGAAGGGAGAAGTGAGGGGATAATTTGGAGGGGGTGAAAATGAAGAATGGCCAGAGCACACTGAGGCCTTTGTTTCATTGACTAGTGAGCCAAACAAAGGCTGTTGTTGTTGATTCTCTTCATGGAGTTTCTTGACATTCATAAGATTTTATGAAGCCGGTTCTGAAATATACCTTTAATAGTCGGCCATAGAGAATATACACAATTCAGACTAAGCTCGTGTTTCGGCCTTGCAGTTTAGACAGTTACCTCCGTGGTAGGAGGGCTCGTCTGTAAACAGCCCACATCATTCCACAGGCCGGTCAACCTTCCAGAAAGGCTTTTGGAGTGAGAGAGCGTGTGAAATCGAGAGGGACTCTCTCACTTTTGCATACTCTCTCGTCCTAACGCAGGTCTGTAGGTTTGGAATCATGTGAGCCCCAAGGGACGATATCACACTTCAAACCCATTCCCTAACTCATTTGCTTGTGGGATGATGTGCCACCTCTCCTAGTATTTCAACGTGTGAAGCGGTAAATGTCAGGGTCGCCATGGTAGCAGCATAATTATGAGAGGATTGGGAAGAGGGGCAGAATGAAATCTCTCACACATCTTTCCTTTTTTTTACTCCTCTCCACTTCTTTCCTAAACAATATTTCTAAGATGCGATACTTTTTCCTTTCTAACTAATTTCCATTACAATCTTTTTCATTTCTAAGATTTCAACCTAAAATGCTCTAAATGATTATAAATTTGCTAAGGAAAGTTCGATTTCTTGTATTCAGTCAATCAAATTTTGCAAAATTTTGACAAATGTATTCTTGTCTCACCACCGTTTGTCTCTTTCCCTTCAAATATCAAGTAGCGATGCGGTAAAAATTGAGATAAAGATATATTGTTACTCTCGCATCAGAGATTGCCTGTCAGCAATTTTTACCGAGTTATCTACTGATCAATTGGTAATGGTAGACTTGAATACTGTATGCGGTTTTCGATTTGAACTCTTTCCTTGATTAACTAATGTTCTTGTTCTCTCATATTTGATTGTCTTCTATAGTTGCTGATTGCGATATTTAACATTTTCAGGCAATGCTGAGATGGTGTCTTTGTAGTCTGGCTACCAGACTGTGCATGAAAAAGCCGGCGCAAAAGTACAGAACTCATCACACCGGCCATACTGATCCTTATGGAGACTATTATCACCGCTCTTCCGTTATATTCCAACCACGAGAAATGGTGAGTCGAAACATTCCACATGATTCCAAACCGACAGACAACCGACAGATCAGGGCGAGACAATGTACTAAAGTGGGAGAGTCCCTCTCGTTTTCACACGCTCTCTCACTCCAAAGGCCTTTCTGGAAGGTTGACCGGCCTGTGGAATGGTGTGATTCTCTCAAAAGATATTTAGATGACTACAAAAACGCTTTGCTCCTTTTATTTTTCGATTTCTCGCTCGCTTTCTCTCAATACAACCAGAGTAGGGGAAAATGATACTTTTTAAATTGTGGTTACGCCATAAACCAACCGTCTCTTTGGACTCGAAGTGTTTTATGCGCTCCTTTGGTCAGATTCATGCCTCCGAGGATTCCGAGGACAGTCAACTCGCAAACTCGGGGGATGAACAAATCGGAAGCAAAAGTGAGTCTGAGCTAGAGTTCGAAATGTGAAACCACAATCTCTTCATTTCACACACTCTCTTCATCGGTCGATAGATGAGCCCGTGGCCTCACATTTCACATAGTAGTTTGTACTTTGTACCAGAGAGACCACATAAAAAGATTTTTTTCAGGATCACTTTTCCAATTTACCCGACGATTGTATTCTTGAGGTATGCTCCTACCTCGATCGGTGAGTTCGCATTCTTCTGAACCTCCCGAAAGTGGCATTTACAAGATAGTGTGTCAAAGTGAGAGAGCATATATTTCCTCTTGATCCTTATTTGTTTCCTAACGTTTTGCACTCAGATTTCCATGATAAAGTACAGTACTATACATGATCAGCTAGAGCCAACTGATTTTTTTCAAGATCCTCCTTGGACAAAATGGAATGCGTCAGCACAAAAATGAAACTTTTCGCGTCTTGTCGATATTTTCGAACAGTGAAAAGGAGCAAAAGCAATATCGTAATCGCCCAGGTATGTACGGTTCTCCGAACATCTTTCCAATTTGTTCCAGAATTCACTTTTTTCATGAAATTTACTTCTATTCACTTCTATTCTATTAATTATATTCACGACAAATACGCACAGTATTAGACATTTAAGTTATCTTTTCAAACACGTGGGCTTTGCATCGAGCATGCACACAAGTCACAATGTGAAATCATCAAGTTCAGAGAAGCCTGTAATAATGATTCATTCATTCGCTCATTGTTTGTTCCCTCAGAATTAGGGATGCCAAATGAAGAGATTTTCGAGAAATGAAGAGGGGGTGAAATGAGAGGGGGATTATCTCTTCAAGAAGAGAGGTGAGCGGTCGTTCCCCTCTTCAAGAAGAGTGAATAGTGACGCGACATTGAACATCCTAATTTGAACGGAGTACAGACATTCACACTAATCTCATCCAAATTGGAGATGCAAGCTTCATTTTGATTGAAACATCAGTGGATTGACACTATTAGTCTTCTTGAAGAGGGGCCTCACTCTTCATGAAGAGTAGAACGACCGCTCCCTCTCTTCTTGAAGAGAGAAGGGAATCAGAATTCCTTTGTTCAGGGAGAGGAAGATCTTCATTTCACTCTTCATTTGGCATCCCTACTCAGAATCATAAACAAGAATTGAAACTGTGAAGCAGAGTCTAAAGAATAGTGTTGTTAGATCGAATAATCCTATCCGCGAATAACAAAGGTTATTCGCGAAAAATCCTTTGTTCTCGCGAATCGAACAATTCGATCCAACAACAATACTTGTAAGTAGAGTTTGAAATTCGGGTAAATAATTGAATTAGACCTCTTCATTTCACACACTCTCTCGCCAATCGACCGGCGAGAGAGTGTGTGAAATGAAGAGTGCTAATTCAATTATTTACCGAATTTCAAACTCTACTTGTAAGGAAGAACGGAGGTTCATGATGTTGCGGGAGACGAAAAACTGGTTGCAATATATTTGACAGATGGAGACGGGTCACAATCTGACCGTGTATCCCATCGATTACTCTCGCCGTCACTTCGGCTGCTACCTAATCGATAACGTCGATGATGGATTCCACGTGGAGCGATGGGAGAGGCGGGCGCCAGTAGCAATCGACGACTCGAGCGACGACGAACGGGACGACAGCGTGAGACACAGAAAAATGCCTTTTAAATACGACATTTTTCTGTATACGGCCCGTAATACATGGGGTCTGGCAGCTAGGACAAAATGTCTTACGCGCCGTATACAAGACATTTTTCTGTGCGTGCTGTCATATTTTCTCACTGATGTGTTACTTAGTTCCTCCACTTATAGGAAATGATTGTGTCTGTCTGTTTGTCTGTCTGTATGTTTTTTTTGTTGCAGCGTGACAGACATTTTTTTCATTTTTTCCCATAAATCGCTTCAAATTTGCGCTATCTTCTCAGAACCTTTCGCATATGATAACTGATCAGAAAACCTTTCAAAATTTTAATATAAAAGTCCGCTAATTTCACGGCCAAGTGAATAACGCGCCAGACTTTGAATCGGAGACCCCCAGGTTCGACCCCGCCGTGGGCAAACCTTTTGCCCCATTTTTCGAAAGTGCCAGAAGTGGTCCTAACATGTTTTTGAACAACGTGAAACACGTTTTCACCTGTTTTGCCGAGTTTTAACGTGAAAAATCGAAAATTTCGAAAAGTTTCCAATTGATGCGCAGAGCGTAGGGGATCACAGGAAAAGTGTTTTGCGATATCAGAAACGTGTCTGATCATGTTTTAACGCGAAAAATCGAAAATTTCGAAAAGTTTCCAATTGATGCGCAGAGCGTAGAGGATCACAGGAAAAGTGTTTTGCGATGTCAGAAACGTGTTCTGACATGTTTTAATGTGAAAAATTGAACATTTTAAAAAGTTCCCAAATGATGCGCAGAGCGTAGGGGATCACAGTAAAAGTGTTTTACGATGTCGGAAACGTGCCTGAACGTGTTCTAACACGTTTTAACTTGGAAAATCAAAAATTTCAAAAAGTTCCCAAATGAACCGGCGATCGTGGGGAATCGTGGGAAAAGTGTTCTGCGATGTCACAAGCGTGTACAAAGACGTACGACGAGTACATGCGAACTGAATACACGGTATCCTTCAACGGAATAAGCCAGTACTCTTTTTAGCGATAAATATTCCCCAACATATTAAGCTCCCCTGGACCGTACTTGGAGCCGGCTACCTAGCTCCCCCTGGACCGCACATAGAGTCGGTTACCGAGTCCTCCTCCGTAGATCGAACCTCAGGAAAGCTACCGAACTCCCCCTGGACCGAACCTGAAGCAGGCTACCGAGCTCCCCCTGGACCGTACCTAGAGCAAGCTACCGAGGTCCCCCCTGGACCAAGCCTGGAGTCGGCTGCAAAGCTCCCCCTGGACCGAACTGTGCCCTGCAACTGAACGCCCCCCTGAACCATACTTTGAAAACGTAGTGCGCACCCTACCATAACGTAGTTTAACCTCAACACACCCTGCTAGTTTGAGCATAATCCACTTATGGAAGATTATCAGACTAACTACTATTTCTCCCCTTAGTAAATAGCGTGATAAACAAATTAGATGCCCGTGCATACTAGTAGGGACTAGGGTAGCAATAGTGGATCACCGCACTCTTTTACCTGTTTAGCGCTTCCTGCGCAAAAGATAGTCGATGTGCGAACGCCTGTTTGTTGCTAATGCCACTCATCGCTTACAGACATCTGCTAGGTCGCGAGAAGAATTGGCCAAAATATCGCGAGCAAAGGTAGGTCGACATTTGCTAATTTCTTCATAATTATTATTTTATTTATTTATTTTATTTATCGTACACCACAAGGGTGCGACAACATGTACATAAATGTGCGAGTAAAAGAGAAAATTAATAAAAAGGGAGTTCAAAGGGGGCGGGAAGGGAGTGATATTGTTTTATCGTTATACCATTTTAAATTACATTTTTGTTTGAATCTTTCAGCCGGCAAAGGGTAATCGGAGCTACGAGTGTCTCTTTGAGGAATCGATCCCTGCTCTGGTCTATGGCTATAGCCAATACGGCCCAAATTTTGACTAATCTCGGGTGCATTATGCACTCTGTGCAGAGATCATAGCGTTAGAGTATTTAAAGAGGGTATTAAGACCTCCGGCCTAATAATTAAGACATTAGGAGGCCGCAATCTATGCCGGCATCTTTCAGCCGGCAAAGGGTAATCGAAACTACGACTGTCTCCGGGAGGAATCGATCCCTGCTCTGCTCTACGGACAGCTCGAGACGACTATTGCTAAGAATGCATTCAACGGAGTGTGCTTCGTACTCGTGAGTAATACTTAATACTTTATTCTCCATCGGTGATTTGGGTGATAGGGGTGATCTTGACGTGACGGTGGATTCTTCGGCTCGTGATCGAGCAGTGTTTTTCATGGCGAATCAGGCAGTGTTTGTAATCACAACTTAAAGGTGGTATCCCACGAACATTTGGTCAACTGAGTTCTCACTGTCGGGTTATGGTAATCGGTATCCAGATAAGAGCCCCGCAAACCGCATGTTCAGCCGATAAGTTTGAACAAAGTTATTCGCGTTTGGCTCTGTGCCAAACTGATCCTGAATGCAGGGATTCAAAAATGATAGGGAGGGATAAGGGTGGACGAGGAGAATGCGACCGCGCCATTAAAACATAAGTGATGAGAAATGATGGATCAGGAGATTCGTGGTACTCCTTCTTTAAGGATTAAGCATTTTCCTTATTACTTCAACATAAGTTTCATAAGTATTTCATGTCAAGTGTTTTTACAGTGGTAAATTACTACGCTAAATGAGGCAAGCCTCCTGGATGGCCTTTCCGTATTTTCATATATCGCAGTTGTAAAACGATGCCTACTAAAATGCACTACTTGTTCATGACAGACTACTTACTTTCGCTTACTGTCTCGAGCGTAAACCAGCTTGTTTATCTACAGAATGTCCTGATCTCTTTCTGTATCGCGACTGTTCGAACTATAATTATGAAGCGACGAAATAGATATGCGAGACCGTTGAAAATTATTATCTACCTTTTCTGATATATTCGTGAAAGATTTCTGAGCGTATCTCTGTCTTTCGGCTTATCTCAAGTACAAACAGAAAAAATGTATTACTTTTCATACATGCCATGGACGAGGAGAGGAACCTAATCCATTAAAATGTATGAAACCTAGTAAATTTCCATGGATTAGGTTCCTCTCCTCGTCCATGGCATGTGCTAAAAGTAATACATTTTTTTTGTGTGTGTTTTGCAGCTGTATTTGGAGCCGTCGACGCTCTCCTCACTACTCTCATCCCTCCACAACCTGGATGTGTCTTGGGTGTTCCTCCACAGATGTGACGTTTCACATGAATTCGAGGAGCAACACTGGCGATGGTGAGGTGCTTAAGAGATCGATCAAATCCAGCAGAAATATGGACATGACGGAAGACGAGCATCAGTAAAAAACGGCAACATGCTAGTTCCTGTGTTTACCAAAAGCGAAAGAGCAAGCCTAAAAGAGTTAGGTGCGCTAATAATACTTTTTGATGTTTTCGCACGCGTATACAATGCGATACGACTTGCAGTTTGACGCAGTGGCTGTTGCTCCGCAAACCGGTGTGCTTCGAGGCGGTGGAGTGTCCGATCGAGCATAGCGGAGTGATAGATCAAGACTTTCTCGAGCAGTTCAGCAGCGGACGAGAGGGCGTCAAGCTGATTGTAAACTGCGACGAACGAAATCTCGCGGTGAGATGTAGAGTGCAAAATGTGAGACCACGATCTCTTCATTTCGCACACTCTCTCACCTGCCGACCGGTCGAGAGAGAGAGTGTGTGAAATAAAGAGATCGCGGTCTCACATTTCGTGCTCTAGTGAGATGCTAGTTTGAGCAACACTGCACACAGAAAAAAATGTGTTACTTTTCCTGGTAGCATCTCAGGTCATTCACAGTAGCACATCGGGGTTAACATGTTCACTAATGTGGTGTTAGTTTTCGGAAAAAGGAAATGGAAAAAGGCCAACATTTGAATTCCCGCAATTTCATATCTCAGTTCTCCGTGGAGCAATCGACTCAAAACTTCGAATATAACATTTTTCGACCCTTTTACACCTATAAATGAAATTTTGAATCGATTGCTCCACGGAGAACTGAGATATGAAATTGCGGGAATTCAAATCTTGGCCTTTTTCCATTTTCTTTTCTCGAAAACTAACACCACATTAGTTGCACGATAAGTGGTACATAATCATTTAAAGTAAGAGCACGTGTGCATTGCCCTAACCCTAGCAACAATATTTCCGTATTGCCTGGCTCTTAAAAATAAAAATAACTAAATTTTTAAATAAATATTTAAAAAATACATTGCAGCTGCCACATTTTTCGCCGACAAAACAGATTCTGTTGAGTATCCCACGGTACAGCAAGCTGTGTCTTGCATCCATGACGCTACCGACGGAATGGGTGATCGAGATCATAATCGTGGGTATTGCATTTATTTTTTTTATTTTTTTATTATATTTATTATTTTCTAATTTTAAAAATTAGAAAAAACACAATTCCCGCCCCCCCCCTATCACACTATCAAGGTCGCCTCGAAACAGCTAAGGATACTTTTTGTTGTTCTTTTCCTGACATCAAGACAACGGTAAGGAAATTTCGAGGTAAAAAGAAAGATAAATCTTATCCTCGTTAGTGAACTTGGGCTGCGGTCACAGACGATACACATTGAACGTAAGAGTAGACCCTTCAAAACCTCCAGAAACGTCCTAACTGGCGTGTACTAACCGAAGTGTCAATTGACGGCTCGTTAAGCAATACATTCGTAAAGCAATAAATGTATATACTTCATGCAGTGTTGCTAGTGCTAGGGGTGGTGATACTTAATGCCTCCAATTGTCTGCACATATATACAATTGGTAATATGTATACACTACGCAGGACATTCTGCATCGTCCTTGGGCAGGCATCAGAAGGGACTGGGACTTCAGCGTGACCTCACGCATCACCGCCGATCACATGCTTGCTCATCGGAGTGAATACATTGACGTTGGTCACTTTTCCTCGCACTTTTTGAGCTTTGACAATCCTTCTTTCAACGTTTATTTATTTCAAAGCATGAACCGTACAGCCGATCCTTAGCATGAATGACTAGTTCGATGCTTCCGCAAGAAGAGTATGGAAAGTAAAAAAAAAACGTTAAAAAACTAGCCGACACTGAAGCTCGTTGCATATATGATTCAATGGAAGTAAGTGGTTGGTGAATATTTCGAAATTGTTTAACTGCGTATCAAATCTCAATCTCAATCTGCCTGAATCTGCACAATCTTAAATTTTGACGTCGTCTGTCTTCGAGGAAATTGAGCTCTGGGGCAAAAGACTGCGAAACATTCTTAGATGCCCTAAGGGCCATCCAAAACTTTAAAAATGATAAGGAGTCAGAATGTGTGCCAACTCCCCCCCCCCCCTATTTGATTCGATCCTTACGTGACAGGCTTGTGTTTGCAGTACGAGCTCGACGACGACGAGGGCCACATATCTCACGTGGGTCGAGGTAGATGCGTCTACATACGGTACGAAAACAGGAAGCATAGCGGCGCGCCCCTGATGAGGGCCGGTTTCTTCACTCGCTGCGAGGGAGGATGCAAGAATGTCGAGTTGCGCATCATGCAGTAGTCAGATGTATAATGAGAACTAGACGATCGAGGTTATAGTGATCAGTACTTTTTTCCAGTTTGAACACATTCATCAAGAGTTGAATAGGGTTTTAATCCTCGATTGAGAATTTAGGGAAGGCAGTTGAGAGCGTTGACGTGCATGGCGTTCCAGTTGCTGCTCCATACCTCACTTGGAATGTCCGGTCCAATCGTTGTTTCGAAATAAATCGCTCCATCGTGTCGTAGGTCGTCCTCTTCTTCGTTGGAACCATTCGATCATAGTGATCACGGAAATTTATTTATGAAGAACAACTGGTTGGCATTGAAGTCGTTGTGTGATACTCTTATGAACTGCGATAAACTGTAATAGATGTTATAGACCGTTCTTGAAACAAGCAAAGAAACGTAGAATCGGGTGCAATATGCTGGAACAATTGGTAAATGATGGGGAAATATACTGTTTGTGTAAATTGTTTGAGATGTGCATACATTTGTAAACTAATTTATCCTGCCATCAAGGCCACTTGTAATTATACATTATTTCCTCCCCCCCCCCGAGGAATTGTCAGTATATCATTGCAAGACTTGGTCATTATGGCTACTACAAAAGTGTTTGCACTTGCACCATTTGTTCGCCTCTTCAGTTTTGCTCAAGTCGAAATTCTCCATTATCACGGCGTCCATAGCATAAGACCCCATTCGCACGCACTGCATTGTAGCTGAAATAATGTAATTAATTTGCCACCAAATATATTTTCGTCAAGCGGAAATATATTCATGAGCCTCCCCCCTTCGGGAGGTGTGTGTTGTGTATGTGGCGTCTGAGGCAAAATGGTTTTATATTTTTTATTGGAGTAAAATTGCATAGAAAATTCTTACAATTCCAGTCGCGCTCGTTTCGTGAGTTAGGGCACGTGTGAAAGATTGCGAGGTAAGGTTCGACCTCGGGTCCACCAAAGAAGTCCCAAACCTGTAGTGAAATTATAACTTTTGGCCGATTTTCTTCTGATTTTGTTACCTAGTTTTGATAAGCGATACAAACTTTTCGAACTAAATATGAGAATGATACAAATATGTACTATGCACAGCTACGATTGCAACATCTTTCGCGCGCTCTCAAGGACTGTGTAAAAAAGGTAAAGTCGCTACCGGAATCAAGAGTTCTTTACGTCGACAAGCGACCACTCTGCCGCGGCCCACCGGTAAGTCCCCAGTTGTTCAGGCTTCTGGGGCACGTTACCTTTCGCAATCAATGTTGCTACCAATCAATTTTACCGCAACCAAAGGGGATGGAAGGCTTGGTGAACCAGTGTGGAACGAGAATATTCAACGTCGATTTAACACCCCCAAATTAGTTACGACCACTTCCCGAATCCGTAAATTGTGATTGTGATACGAACACTTCCTGATTCACCATCACTGCTCGATCCTGAGCGGAAGAATCCACCACCATTTCAAGATAACCCCAATCACCCATAACACCGATAGAGAATAAAGTATTAAGTAGAAAGATTTTCCTGGAAAATTAACTTTCACTGTGTGTCTCATACCGTTGCAGAGAGCGAATAATCGACAGTTGTTCCACCGAAGGAATTTCCCTGAAATGAAATGCATTTACGAGGCATAGTCAAAGTGCAAATAGTACCGTTAATTGCTTGAAGACGCCATCGGTGTCCCCCTATCTTCTTCCTGAAAAGCAAATGTTGATGGCATCTTTTGAAGCATTGTACAGTCCTGGTTGTTTCCCCAATGAAAACTTCCCGGCCCGGCCGGGCCCGGATGGGCCCAAGTGGACCCATGCGATTTGTGGCTCGAATAGAAAGAAATTTGAGACAAACTCTGTGCAGTGAACGAGCTCAAGTCATTGGTCATCGAATGTTATTGATTGCAAATTAAATTATTTGCTTTATTACGTTTCATTTCGTTGAAAGAAATGATTGCAAGGAAAGGACTTTCGATAGAGATTGACGCAAAATATTACAGTATCTATTGGACTTTTGCATTTACCACGAACTGATTTTTCATAGAACGAAATTTTCTAATGAATTTAAAATTACTAAAAAATAGTTATTTAAATTTCTGTTGACACTTACCGATGACGAATGACCTGAATTCTTTGACTGCACAGAGTTTGTCTCAAATTTATCTCTATTCGCGCCACAAATTGCTTGGATCCACTTGGGCCCGTCAGCGCCCGGCCGGGCCGGGAAGTTTTCATTGGGGAAACAACCAGCACTGTATAGTTCTAACAGAATTCAACAGACACCGAAATTCTGCTCAACGCAAATGTCGCAACACGAATCGTTTGAATAATGTGCAGTTCTAAATAATGTGGAGTTCAGAAAATTCAAATTAACCGAACTGCGATTTGTTCAGCGTTGTGTTTACCCTCTACCAGTCTCAATTTTCCTATTCTATGTTCTTTATCAGCTGGTATAATATCTCTTGGTCGCTTTGGATTCTCTGGTCTTTCACCAGCCGTGTGTGTTGTATTGCCAACAAAGAGCGAATTGATATTGATAAAATAAAGTTATATTTCAATTGCGTTTGATCGAATTCACACCAAAAACGCCTCACATTGTTACAGCTGTATTGCCGATGTCTAGTTCAAAAAGCCTCAATATGTACACCAAATCTCTGTTATTGCAATCTTATTGCTAGAATGATACGTGCATCAAAGCCTGTGCATATGACAATACGCTTTCGTGAGCACTTTCACCATTTCTATGCTGCGCGTTATATTATGTATTTCAGAAGAGTTTTCACGAATTCGTAATAGACAACTTACGCGGAGCTCAATGTTGTACTTGAACGGCACGGGGCATTTGAGTTTGCCGTCAACGGTAATGTTGGCTTTAGCCTAGAAATGTGATTCATTAATTTACTCACCCTTTTCACAACAAATATAGATATAAATAGAACTTTTGAAGTTAATAATGTTAAAAGAAACTTCTCTTTGGAGAAGTCTTTAATGGTTCGCTCTTTAATGCTGATGTTATAATATTTTCCATGCTTTTAATATATTAAAATTAGCACAAAAGTACCAAGAGTGCGTCGCAAGAGCCGAGCAACACTGTAGAGAGAAGGAGCAGCTTCATATTTTTTTGTAAAGTATGCACAGTGTTTTATTTTATAGCACACATTTGACACATTTGGTTTTGAACATAGTGAATATAATGAGCACCCATCGCATTCAAATAATGTCGTTTTTGCAGGTCGATTTTTCCTATTCTACATACCAGTTATGCTCCTGTCAATGGGGTTTCAATGCAAAACTGTCACTGAGAAAAAAATTGGTTCTTCCTCGTCGCCGTGATCGCCGTGATTGATTTCACATGATTCCAAACCTACAGACCAGGGTTAGAGCGAGATAGTGTGTCAAAGTGAGAGAGTTCTTATCGATTTTGCACGCTCTCTCACTCCAAAGCCCTTTCCGTAAGGTTGGTCGGCTTGTGGAATGATGTGATTTGATGCATCATACCACTATTTTATACCTATTCTTTTCACTGGTCAGGAATGTGTGTGTCACGGCGAAAATGTGAGTCAAGGAGTTTGAGAAGGCACAATAAAAGATTGTTTTTTTCTACCCTCATACTATTATCAGAAAAAAATTGTATCTGATCAAATATTCTTCTTAGAGAATCAACAACTTCAAAGCGGTTCAAAATTTTGATTACTGCATTGGCTCAAAAATTTAATTTACTTCAACTATGTTTCGCCAATAACACTTTGAACAAAGGTGTCGTATTGTGTGGCACTTTTTGGCACTTTTTGATAATTTTCACATCAAGTGCGATATGTGGCATACCACGCCTCCCACGAGAGGCTCAGAAAATGTGATATGTGCCAGAATTATGCAAGATAAATTGGGCAACAGTTTGGCACAGAGCACATCGATAGTTCTTTTTTTACGTTTTCGAGTGCCACTAGCTCCAACTAACAATAAGAGCTTTTTTTATGTCAGAGTTATCATCCCCCGTTTACTTGTAGATACGGCTACTATAAGGTGCCAGTGGATATTGCTCATTATGCTGATCCCTTTGTGGAGTTAGAGGTTGGAGTTAGAGGCTGTCATCTGGTCTCTTTTGTGAATTATTGAGCATAAAGCGATGTCGTTATTGTTGTGCATCGTTAGCGTAGTTTCAAAAGTAATATTTTTTCATATCTCTTTGTCCCATTCTCAGCGCCAATTTTTAAATTTTTGTGTTTGTATTTGTTGACCCCAAGGGCGTTACTCGTGACGATGGAGAGATGACCTACAAAGAGCAAATGCGCCCCAGCGGTAGAATGCAACTGTACTAGTTAGTGTAGGAAGTATGAGTTACCCCGGACCCGCGAGGCTGCGTGTTTACCCCAGATCACCCTCATTAAAGGGACCTGGTACTGCAAATGAAGTGAATTTCAGATTAAAGAAAATTTTCTTCCGATTCGAATGCAAAAAACCGCATATTTTTACGATTTTTTTGAAATTAGTTATGAATTTTCAAAAATCCCGTTTCAGGCCAGAATGACCCAGCGCTACTGTGTTTAGCGGCTAAACACAGTAGTGCCGGGTCATTCCGGCCAAAAATGAGACCTTTGAAAATTCATAACTAATTTTAAAAAAATCGTAAAAATATGCGGTTTTTTGCATTCTAATCGGAAGAAAATTTTCTTTAATCTAAAATTCACTTCATTTGCAGTACCAGGTCCCTTTAATCACCACCTGAGATGAAGCAGCCTCGCCCATTCTACCTCACTCTAGTCCCTACTCTCGAGTGAGTAGCATCCGATAAAGATGAGAGAACACATCGAGTAGTCTCCGCACATCATCATAGCGGGCGCATAAGCGTATCCGTTATACAACAAACGAAGAATACCGCCGCATCCTTACCAGATAGCGTCACCACCTGATGCGATGCATACTTACTCTTTGCTCACTTATTTATGTTCGTGTCAGTTAATTATATGCCATTAATTATAGATTGCACCTGCGCCGAAAGAAGCGATGAGGTCATATATGAGAAAGTAAATGCATGTACATGTTAAATCATAATATGAAGGCAATTTGATTAACCCTCCAAACTGGGACAATTCCCGGGTTTTTTTGGGTTGGAACTAGTTCCCTCACTGGAAAATGTACTAAATATTCTCTTTGTTTCTCTGAACATATCAAAGAAATTATTAAGAAATCACATTCTAAAATGCACTTCCTTTTCAAAGCTTTCCGTAGTAATTGTATCGATATTTATGTGAAATCGTTCACAACATTTATTCTTCCTAGTCTAGAGACCTGTTCCATTATCTGGAACCCCATTAATTCCGTTGAAACTACCAAAAATATTGAACGTGTCCAACGCGACTTCACTAGGAAGCTCTCTTTCCGTTGTTCTCTGCCTTCTGTAAGCTACTGTAATCGTTTACGCTCCCTAAATCTAACAACCTTAGAACGCCGTAGATTTGTCACCGATATTGTCTTTCTCCATTCCATTCTTCATAGGAATTATGAACTTGATCACTCTTCCCTCCTCACTCGTTCTCCTCTTACTAGATTTGTCCGTAATTCACATCACTTCCGTATCTCTCTGCCTTTCTTCCCTCCCAATTCCCACACCACCCTTGCCTCCAGAACCATATCAATTTGGAATTCCCTCCCTTCCCCCTCGGTTGATTTATCCCGAGATTCCTTCCGGAAATTCATCCGCTCCCAGCCCAACTCCTTTTTCCCTGAATCAATTGTTAAGAATTGGCTCTAACCCTTCTTCCCCATACCCTTGCTGCCATGCACAAAACCGATTCGACTACGTCGACGGACATCCGTTTCTTGCCCCCATTCACAGTTATTTTTCTTGTATGCGAAACTCTGACGGAATAAACAATGAATGAATGAATGAATATATATCCATTTTATCGTGCGATGTTCTGCTTACAAATGTCATAGAATTTATTTACTTATTAGCACAACTGGAACATCACAACCTTGAATGATACGTAAATGAAAGAAAGTATTGGTTTATGCACCGTCATTCCTGTGGTTATGAGCGGAACGGTTAATGATTTCAGAATTTTCAACACTTCAATCTGTCAACTCGCATTCACTCCTGACAAACTCTGCATCGGCTTTTTGAGTGCACAAGAGGTCATTGTTCCACCAAGAATGATCAGGACGGCTTTTTGAGTGCACAAGAGGTCATTGTTCCATCAAGAATGACCTGAACCAATTATTTCTAATTGGCTCTGACCCTTTCTTCCTCATACCCTTGCTGCCATGCATAAAACCGATTCGACCTCGTCGACGGACATCCGTTTTTTTGCCCCCATTCACAGTTCATTTTCTTGTACGCGATCCTCTGACGGAATAAATAATGAATGAATGAATGAATGAATAATTTTTTTCACGTGTACGGTCACTAGGCCCAACTAATTGTAAGAACTTTGTGAGCTATTACGTCAGAGTTATCTTAAAATGATACGTACATGAAATGAAGTATTGGTTCATGCGCCGTCATTCCTGTGGTTATGAGCGGAACGGTTAATGATTTCAGAATTTTCAACACTTCAATCGGTCAACTCGCATTCACTCCTGACAAACTCTGCATCGGCTTTTTGAGTGCACAAGAGGTCATTGTTCCACCAAGAATGATCAGGAGGACACCGGTCTACCTTAAAAAATCGCTCTAATTAATAATATCGCTTATAATCAATTAAAAATAGCGCTGTGCATATATGCTCTTCATTATAATTTTTGGATGAATAGCAAATGGCCGCAAAAATGAACCTCTTCGAATCTCATGTTGAAGAGCTGTAATCCGTATCGAATAATTTCCTCATAGCGCACAAGTTGGTCCACCAAATATGAACGAAGGAGACGCTTAATGTTCAAATTCACATTTTACTTGTGCACTATTTGTTGCCTGACCTCTTTAACGTCCGAATCAATTATTTCCAGAAAGATTAGAATAATCTCCAGCCGAAAATATACGAGACCGGACGCACACTCTCTGCAAATATGTGAAAATTTTTTCTATTATTACTTTTAAAATATTAAATTATTATTTAATTTGATTAAATACAAAACCCAACCTGATCACAGAGGTGCGCACGTATAGCTCGAACTGCTGCGTGAACATATTCGAAATAAATGACTCGAAATGGGATCGGACGATCTGAAAAGAAGTTCTTAACGTCTGCTTCAACATTACATCCCTCATGGAAGTTAAATTCGGGGAGTCTCCCTCCCTCATCTTATTTCTTGTCAAATTTAAAATCCTGCTGAGCCTCGGGCGTTAATAAATTATCAATATAAGGTTTCGACGCATACACATACACATGGAACATCTATGAAAATGAAACAGAACAGACAGAATAAAAATGAAAAATAATATTTAATAATGCGAAAAATGCTATCACTATTACAGGGATTTGTCAAAGATAAAACCAAACTGACGTTTCCTCTTGGACAAAATAGTTTCACTCGTCTTATATGTACCTCTTTTTCGGCGTCGGTTATATTTTGTGCGCAAATTCGGTGCACATTGGAGCCGTAGAATTGGAGTTTGTATATGTCCACGAAGAAATCTTGCGCCTGATTTATGATAATTTCCTAAAAGGCGATCTTTTTAAAAGCTAACCACTCGTAGTTTGAATTGTTGTGCGATGTCTTCTATGGCGTCGAATATCGACAACCGAATTGCCCTGAAGAGCATTCGATCTGCAAAATATATACATTATATGCACTAGAATTTATAGTAATAGATCCCTCAAGGTGGAAGTGGAATGCCGATAAGCGAAATCGACTAGATTCTAAATAATTGTGCGGCAATCGTGATGTGGCGTCTTTTCGTTCAATCACCCGCCGTGTAGCGTCTGAAATGAGCACACGGTAACTCAATTGTCGCACACAGTAGACGCTAAGTGCTGGACAATTTTTGTATGTTTGGAAATCAGAGATGTTCAAAGACAAGAGAGTGCGTAATTAGCAAAATTGAGCTACTCTAAATGATATCTCTAACTCTATGCAGCAACTAAACTTTTGAGGGCTTTATAATAACGCAATCGATAAGATAATGCAAAGAACAGCTCGTTTTCGAGTGTCCTGCTAACAGCGCCATCCGCGTCCTGCCAGCGGGCTCGCCACGCGATATTGTTTGAATACCTTTTCTGAGACAGCCCACTCCCGTGAATTGGTTAACTCTTTGTTCGTTTTTTTCAAGCTTTGCAGTTACCGAGTTCAGCGGTGAAATGGTCCAAGGGCTCAGTTGCACAACCAACATATTCATGGATTTGCGTGATAACGTAAGTTTAATTTGTATATACTCCGAATTTTCTTTTTCCATTCGTCTCCGCGATTGGCATCATTTGTTGTACTAAATCCACTGATACAATAGTGCTTAATACTTATACTTAACACTTACTTGATAATCAATAAATTAGGAACGAACATTCTCCGACCAGGATCTACTCTCGATCACCCCAGTGGATTGTTTGCTCAACATCTTTGCGCTGCTAGATCGGTAAGAGCAACCTCGCCGTTTTAGATGAAAATATAGTTAAAGCCCGTAAGCTCCGCCCACTCCTCTCGTTGTGTTGGAGAGAGAACAAAAGCGAAATTTAAACTGAACAATTCAGCTTGAACCAAATCGCTCCACTTTAAGCTGCTTTCGGAACTAGTTATTGTTATTCCTTACAGATTCAGTTTGGACAGCCTTAAGTCAGTCAACAGGAAGATGTATAGTTTAGCCACATTGGAACAGTTCGAGAAAGTGAGAGATAAAGTCGATGAAGTTTCCGTTTTCGAGGTATGTTACATTGTTTCCTATCGCATTTTAATGCCCATCATTAGTCAATAAATGGAAAGAAGACAGCAAAGATTTTATTATATAAATCTTAAGTTTAATTTACAGTGGTAAAAATATATTTTACTAATATAGAGCAAATTCGGTCACGCATTTTGCGTGCGCGATCGGCACCAATCGAAATGTGCCGGCTATCGAATCGACTTCGCCATTGGGTATCACAAAGAGAGCAGTGGGAGACGACGCACAGCGAGTAAAGACCAACTTGAAGCGGTAATAAATACACAATTTTGAAACTAGACTCTGCAGCCGTTTTTTTTAAACAGGACCGGCTTCCATTTCTTTCAATTTAAATCGAGATGAATTTAATAAACGAGACTGGGCGAAATGGAACAACTAAGCAGTGTATTCCTTGATTCTCAACTTTCAGTGGTGCCGGCTTAAGGATGCCCGTCCCGGTGGCACGCGCTCCGTGCCCGCCCAGATCTTTGACAATCTTGAGAAACTTTTCAAGAAATGCGCCTGCAGACGCATACGCTTCGCTAATGTTTGTTTATTTTGATTATTGCTTACAACACTAC
Source organism: Pristionchus fissidentatus (assembly GCA_036245785.1). NCBI lineage: Eukaryota > Metazoa > Nematoda > Chromadorea > Rhabditida > Neodiplogasteridae > Pristionchus > Pristionchus fissidentatus. The sequence continues at coordinate 29,497,530 of BTSY01000001.1, read as the reverse complement.
TGAGATACTCAAATCCCTGTGGTCTCCGCCCATTTTCTCAGTACGGTGGTTAGTGTGAATTGATCCAATTTTCGGAACATAATATTCCCTGCAAAATTGACTTTTCTCTAAAAATATTAACATTTGAAAAGTGTAGTCAAAGTTTAAAAAAAGATTTACCGCTTGCATTGATATCTCGATAAGATACACACCCATACGGTTCTTATATACGGTTCATAAAAGCTAGGGCGTCTTATATACAAGAAAAAATGGTTTATATATAAGAACTTGTAATATAATCCCCAGTTTTTATGAACCTTATGTAAGACTTTTTGCTCTGCATTTAGTGCCATGAAATGACCTGTTAGACGATTATCAGGTCTTCGTAGACTTCTCGTTCACAAACCGCTGCACAAATCTGTTCAAGAACGAAAATGAACTTTACGGATTGGAATTCGAGCAAGTATGCTTCTCCCAGAGCGTCAATACCAAGAACGGGTGAGTCTTAAAGGTGTTTTAAAAAAATTTCCAATTTACAAACCAAGTTGAGGTTAACACAGGGACCACAAGTTTGTTAAGCGAATTCACCTGGTTATTTCGAATCGACGCGAAATGCGTTCACCACCGTCTTAATAATATCTCACTTTTTGCCGTTTGTCGATATTCCATTTCTGAGCCGCGCAACAGCAGAATTGTCTCATCATTGAGGAGGGGACAAACCAAACTTGCATCCGGAACTAAATATGCATTGAGCGTAGTGTTCGCATAGATAGAGACCCTCAGCTCCGGTATTGGTAAAACGGCGATATCTCGCTCTCTTGACCTCTCTCGATCGTATAAAGGGAGAGGCGGGTCAATTTTCTAACTCTCCGTATTCCGGGGGGGAAAGAGGTAAAATTCCGAATTTAGGAATCCGGCGCCGTTTTATCTGAGAAACTGAGTATACGGTAGCTGAGGGAGGAATAACAATATTCTTACTACACCCGCCTTAAAATGTGAATTTTTTTGGGACGATCTTTTTGCAAAAACAAATTACACAATTCCTCTATTCATCTCTATCGCGAGCGCGCGTAGTCCAATGTATGTAGGGCTGTCGCTGCAAGCACAGCATCCGAAAGAGTGTCGGCGAGATCAAGTTAGAGAAAGTGAGAATCACCGGGAGGGTGCGCGAAACAAGAGAGTCAGACAATGAGAGAGGTTCTTGGCATGGTGACAACTCGATGCTGTGGCAAGGACGATCGCAGTGATATTATATTTTATCGACGCCCGAAGGCGCAACGGAATAATGTGTGATTACACGAACGATGTACAGTAAATAAAGACTCTCTATGGGAAGTATCGTTTGGGAAGGGGGGGGGGAGGTTGCAATAGGGGCAAATCAGTGTGTAGATCAATCGTCGTGGTCCCATCTGTCATCGTCTGGTCGTTGTTCTCTGTGTGGACTGAGAGAGGAGGGATCCGAGGAAGGGGACTCGGACGACCAGGTTGACTCATCTCCGGGAGCAGACTCAGTGATCTCTAATAGGAGGGGGATGATGTTGGGAGGGGGAAGTAATGCAATGCAAACTAACGAAAGGTATATTTGCTAATATCGTAATTACTATAATCTAATTCACGTAAACGACTCTTGTAAACATTCATACTAGGTGACCTGTGTATGTAAGGGGGAAGAGTATTCAGTAGCATAGCAACTCTACGGGGAAAGCAATGAAATCGAGGCGTTGACCTAGTACATTCTATGTGCACACCAAATGTGTTCGTTCTATCACGAAGGGGTTTGAAGATGAAAAATTTGTTACGATCTAAGATGGTCTCGCCATTCATTATTCTACGGGCGAAAACTAAGTCAAAGATGACTCTCCTCTCAAAAAGCGCTTGAAGACCAAGGTGAGACAGACGTTGAGGATAGGAAGGAAGACCAATAGGATAAGACGGAGAAGGAAAACATCGATAGAATAGGATTCGAGTGAATTGTTGTTGGACCTGATAGGTCCTTTAATACTGTAGAGTAAATTCCACGATAGGAACCCCACCTGCTACGACAAACCGCGTTATGATCACTCGCAAAAATTGCAAAAAGAATACTGCAAAAGTTTTGCCGCTGAAGGGAATTACTATATATTAGAAAATGCTAACGTCTGTCTGTCTGTCTGTCTGTTTGTCCGTTATTTTTTTGTCCAGGTGTCCGTCCAGATTTTTTCCATTTTTTCCGCATATTTCGCTTCAAAATCGCACCTTTTGCATATGATAGGTGACCAGAATTGTTTTAAAATTTTACAAAATTTAAATGTCCAAATCCATTGCCAAGTGGTTAAAGCGCGCGACATTACCACCGACGCAGGTTGGACCCCCGCCGCGGGCAAACCTTTTGCCGCATTTTTCGCAAGTGCCGCAAGTGCTCCTGGCACGTTTCTAAGTACCGTGAAACACGTTTTCACCTGTTTTGCCGAGTTTTAACCCCATGACGGACGCTTTCGCCTTTTCGCAATAAATCGTCTCAAACTCAATCAATGTTTTCAGATCCTTTTGCATGTGATAAACCATCTGAAAACATTTCAAATTTTACTAAATTTATTTAACCAAATCCATGGCCAAGTGGGTTACGCGCTTGACTTTCAATCCGTCACCCCCAGGTGGTAACCCCGCCGCGGGGAAACCTTTTGCCGCATTTTTCGCAAGTGTTAGAAACTGTTCTAACACGTTTTTGAGAACCGTGAAACACGTTTTCACCTGTTTTGCCGAGTTTTAATTTGAAAAATCGAAATTTTCGAACTTTCTCCAAACGCATCGGTGAGTGTCGGGGATCCCGGGAAAAAGTGTTTTGCGATTTCAGAAACGTGTCTGAACGTGTTCTAACACGTTTTAACATGAACAATCGGAAAATTCGAAAAGTTCCAAAATTATTCAGAGAGCGTAGGGAATCACAGGAAATGTATCTGAAAGTGTTCTAAAAGTTCTGAACGCACTGTATCCTGCGTTTCCGTTGTGAAAGGCTCGTGAGGCTGAGAGCGATCGAAAAAAAGTTGCAACGGAGCCACGAAGTGGCGTAGCGTATTCCACCGGAATAAGCCAGTACTCTTGGCAGCGATTAACAATCGCCAGCATATTGCGAGCTTTAATGTAGCCCGGAGCCGGCTACCGAGATCCCCCTGGACGAAATCCGGAGCCAGCTACCGAGGTCCCCCTGGAGCCGGCTACCTGGCGCCCCCTGGATCGTACCTGGAGTCATATACCGAGCTCCCCCTGGACCGAACCCGCACCCAGAACTATGCATAGAGCGTAGTGTACGCATAGAGCGTAGTGCATTGAACCTCAATACAACCCCGCTAGTTGTTCCTCGAAGCCTGTTTCGATTGGAGTATACGTCAAACATCTTATCCATTATACCACGGGAAAATATCGGAAAAGAAGGAACAAAAAAACGAGACGAACAAACAGTATAAGTGGAGGAAATTTCAGGATCACAGAACTCGTTCAAAGCTTGCGCCCGAGCGGACTTTCCTTGACGAAGACGGACATTTTCCCGGAAATATTCGATGAACAAATGGCAACTATATTGAGTACTCCCGCGTCGTACAATGAATACTCGCTTGAAATTGATACGTACCGCTCAGGCTCGGTATACTCATACTCTTCCATTTCTAACTTATAGATGTGCCCTTTCAGCGATGGTTTGGCACAAGAGAGTTTATTCCAATTCTGTGTCGTTTTCGAATCTTTGAACTGAAGTCATTTGTTCTGGATGTTGACTGGCTTATGGAATGTTTTGTGGTCAGTTTTGTGTTCTTATTGCCATATTCATTGTGATGTCTATAGACATCACATTGAGACTAGATAGATATCGATGCTGCAAAATATTAAAAAGCTTTTTGATTGTTCTTTATTATTTCATGCTTTACAAGTTTGCTCGCCTTTGTGGGGTAAGATAAATAACTAAATACGGTAAAATTCTTCATTTAGACGCGGCAGACGGTATCCAGGGTCAGCCGCATTGGGTCGTGGATTTTCTCAGTATCGTCTCTCCTTACCGCAACTCACCTAAACCAACTACCCTTTGATTATGAGGTGACGCTTTTTGATACAAAATTTCGCCACTCAAACATGTAATCGCAAGCATAAACGCAAACCATAGTATCAAATTCGGTAATGGTAATGAAAGGTAATGAAGGTGATGAAATTTTAAAATGATGTGTGCCTGAAATGAATGAGTCAAATTTTCTAGTGACTTTCACTTACAGGTGACAATGTTCACTTGGTGTCCTGATATTAGTGACTTTTTTCTCATAGCAAAATAGATTAATTATAATTTTAGTTAATTTTTTTTAAAAAATATATAAATTGTTGCTTTATTTCAGCACGAGCAGTGTGCCGCTTCCTGCGGTGCGTCCTTGATCAGGAATCGCATCACCAACGTCGGCATTCACTTCAGAATGAGAAGGGCGCGTTCGAACCGCAACCATTTTAGATTATTAGCCACCTTTTACCCGAATGCTGATGATATTATTCATGTTTCCTACTGACAACTGATCGGATCAACTATCTTATCAATATGGAGCAAGACACGGAAAAAATACAATGAGAAGTTTAAAAGATATTGCTTGTAATACAAAACAATTTATTTGAATACGAGCTGAGATATATACAACAACCAAATTTTACATGAGTACTCATTTGTTCGATTTTTAAATTTTTTTTTCGATTTTTTTTCTCGATTTTTTAAAAAAAACGCATCACATAAGCGCCTGAAATCATAAATTCCTCAATTTATCTTCATTTTTCCATTCAGTATTGTTCCTCACTTCATATGTAGTAAATTATGCGCTGTTCTGCGTTCTTTTCGTGGATTGGAGAATGTGATTAACGTATATTGCATTTGTTATGTTGTGTGAATTTGAATTGCCGCCAAACCCGATACCACTAACAAGACGGTGAGTGTAAAACAGTGAGTCGAATGGGTGAAACAGAGTTAGCGGGCATAAGGTCAGCTCGATCCATATTGTTAGTGAACCGAAGAGTGGAGAAAGCGTTGTTGGCATCGTGCCAAGCAGAGATATTGTGCGGGTAATTGAGAATCGTCAGCCAGAGGGCGCCCTTGACGTAGCTCGGTTTGGTTGCTCACGTCGCTCACGCAAACGCACTGAGCTCACACTGATATTCTCATGTGAGGATAATATGAGGACCATAAAATATGAGGGAGCCATATTCGCCTCTTACTTTTGTTGCTGCACAGTAGATTTGACCATTGCCAATTATCCTCAAAAGATTGTTACTAGAAAATGATAATGGCACGCACACAAAAAGCGTTACGTGATTCTATCTCTTACTAAAAAAACGAATCTTTCACTTGGTATTCGTCTTAATTTTCGCATTGGATAAATTTCATTATTTCTATATATCTAAACCTTACATCTTTCTCTATGCCGAAAAAAAACGCATTTATTAAAAGTTAAAATCGAAGAAATATGAGTGGTGTAAATGACGATGCACACAACTGACACCTTGAAATTGTAGCATGTTATAACACCTGCAATAAGCTAGCTGTGCAATTATTTTATGTCATTTATTTATCGGAGTTCTTATCGAATGAAGATCATCACTGTAAATTGAAATGTTACGATGGATAGTAGAGACCGCCAAACTATTATAATCGATAATCGATTGACGAGGGGTGGATTTCAATTGATTGAAACCGATAATTGATTGACCGATCAATCGATTGAAAAAATAATAGATAGAAGGGGATAATCGATTGAAATAATAGTTTGGCGAATCTATTATCGATTATTACCGGCGAGCTCATTCCTCAGTGAACGCGCCGACCGATCTGTCGATAATCGATTGAAAGAGTGATGCGACCTCACGTCAATCGATTGACAAAGGATAATATATTGAACCCTTTCTATTATCATTTCCATAATAGATTGAGTAATAATTAGGCGGTCTCTAATGGATAGAACATAAGAAAAGATTAAATGTCAATGTGAGGAATTAAATAAGGAGAATCGATGTGAGGGTGTTAAGGGGCGTGGTCAAAGTGGTCGGGGCGTTCTATCAAATTCTATGATGGCCTCTTTCACAAGTTCCTCAATGGTTTCCGCTCTCATCGCCAATTCTGGGCGGTCGGGAAATGTGCTCCAAACGATGCGCATCATCTCCGTCATGTTGACCTGCGCGGAGAAAACAAAGATAATACCGTAGTCGATAATACCGTACCGTAAGTGAAAGATGTAACTCGACTACGGTAATACCGTAGTAACTCGACTACGGCAATACTACGGTAATACCGTAGTATTACCGTAGTATTACCGTAGTCGAGTTACATCTTTCACTTACTGTCACCTAGCCGTGACATCGTGAATATCTTCCATAATATTGCATATTACTTCAATTCAATCAAACGTTGGCGTGATCAATGATTGATTCCATTATATGATTCCAATCACTTGGAAGTGTCAGTTTTGAAGTATTTTTGAATGTAAATATATGTTTATCTTAATTTTAGTTTAAAATAAATATTTTTTGCATTTTTATTAAGGTTTAAGAACTCACCGAATTTACGTAAATTGTCTTCAGCAATTTTCGTCTTCAATTCCCCGTCAGTCATTGAGTTTCTGAAGATTGGTGGATTTTTTCAAGTGAAATTTCTTATTTAAAAATGTTTTTGAACGTTGTTTTTATAACTTTCATACAAAATGAACCAACAGTAAAATAAGTATATAATAATAGAATACATATTTAAAAGCGATTTTGGTTCGACGACATGTGCGTTGTGAGGATTTCAAGAAACGACCGGGGATTATACCAGAGTTCTACAGAACAAAATTAACAATTCTAAATGTCTGCCAGACGAAGGGTCACGAGTTCGACCCCCGCCCAGGTTCACCAAGCCTTCCATCCCCTCGTTGTCGGTAAAATTGGTAGCAACTTTGATTGCGAAAGGCAACGTGCCCCAGAAGCCTGATCAGCAGGGGATACGTAGATCTGTGCAGCAACCAGCCTTACCGGTCGGCCCCGGCAGAGTAGTCGGTTGTCGACGTAAAGTCCTCTTGATTCCGGTAGCAACTTTACCTTTACCTTTTAATGTCTGCCAACTTTTATCCACTGTGTGTTGATCTTCGTTCTCCTTTTCCAATTCTTCCTTTCCTTCCAATTTTTCTTTTTCCTCCTCGTAAAGTCTCACAAACTTGGATTCCTGTCTGCAGAATGGACATTTCTTCTCTCGTCCATTAGAAATCGACTGTTCCTCTGCACAAGGGAGGCACACTATGTGACCACATTTGTACGATGCTCTTATCATCGGATTATTTGTGAAGCAGACACCGCATCGACGGGTATACTGGCGAGAGATCGAATCGCTGAAAGATAAATTTTTTTTTTTAGAAAATTATAGAAAATTTTTAGAAAAAAAAACTAAAGAAACTGTATGCAGAGTATGTTGTAATGTGCACACTGAACAATGGAGAACCACATCATTCCACAGACCGGTCAACCTTCCAGAAAGGCCTTTGGAGTGAGAGAGTGTGTGAAATCGAGAGGGACTCTCTCACTTTCGTACACTCTCTCGCTCTAACCCGGTTCTCCGTCAATTTCTTAAAGAAGGCCTCCCACGAATCACCGTTGCCTGATTTTCAATAAGCCACTACAGTATACCGGACACGAAAATGGAGCGCGCACACTCGTGTTAGGGGCAATTTATATGCTTTCCGTTATGAAAACTATTATATTTTTTATGAAAACCGATATTATCCACAGGAGGGAACATTATTCTATTAATGAAAACTTCATGTTACGTCGATTGCATGTATTTGTGGTCCTAACACGCGTTGCCTGTCGAGTATTGGCTGTTTTGTAGCCATTTTAGCGTCAATATATCGATTTAGAGATTACGGTACATTTTCGGATGCGTTGCAATGTGATCGGGTGAGCGTCCCCCACATCACTGCGTTGGCAGTCTATGTGACCAAATATTCGTGGGAGGCCTTCTTTAAACAACTGTTCTGCAACCGCATTCCATACATTACTCGGGGAGCAGCGAGAGAGCGTTTGGAAAGACCAGGTTGGAGAACCCTTCTCTAAAAATGAAACAAAAAGTTTGCGTTTTTAAAGAAATTAAGTTTCACCTCTGAGCGTCGATCGTTCTCAATTCGGCGATGCGCATTTTCGCTGATGCCGTGTCTTCGGTGTCGTCTTCATCATCCGCTTCACTCGCGTCATCCGCGTCAGACGCGTCATCCTCGTCGTTTTCCTCATCGCTGTAATAAATTGGAAATGCTATTTATAAACAAGCTTAAATTCAGAAAAATAAGTTTACAGCACTTTTAATTTAAACATTTTCCATAAACTAGAATAATTAATTTGAGAAATTTTTCCATTCGTACGAATCGTTGAAAGTTTTTGGTTTATCAAAATCTACACAACTTAGTGAACTATGAGGACATTTTAAGCTCGCTTTCACACTTTCCACCCACCTTTGATTGGTTGCGAGATATTCTCTGAGTATTTTCAAACCATCTTCTTTATTTCTCCTCTCCTCTTCAGGCAAACGCTCAATTTTGTCGTTCCAAATTGACTGGGCAAGGCGAAAATCTTTGTTTGTGTCTGGTTTCAACAGTGCAGTAATGATTCTGACGCAGAGGTCGGGTTGCGTCAGTCCGCACTCCGCGCACGACGCGTCACCATTTAAACGCGCGCGTAAGCATTCGAAGAAGGTTTCAGGGTGCGGGGATGCTTGACCGGCGATGACTTCGTAGAGATCGATAAGCATGTATTCTGCTTCGATCCGCGCTCCATACGCCTCACACGCGTCGCATGACGCGTCAAGACCCATCATATTTGCTCGGAAACAAGCGATGAGGCACACCGGCGCAGGATTGTGCACGGATGATTGAAGCGCGCGCTCGCGTGGGCCGCTCTCGACCGCGTCGAGTCGCGCGTTCAGGTACCGCGCGCACGCGTCACACACGCGACCGTCGCCGCGTTCGACCGCTTCGGTACACACGCGGAGGCACACGGGAGCACTTTCCATTATCTGCAATCGAGTAGTAATGACGTGATCGAACACTGACGTTAAGTGAAGTGAGCAAAACAAAAAAGTAGCGTAGTTAATAAAATAACTGCATGAATGGAAAGTTGTTAGATGTTTTATGAGTTGGCGGGCAACAGATACAATCAATAGAAACTTAAAGCGAACAAACAACGTTTTACTAAGTATTGGGTAACGGCGGAGCCAACCTCCGCATACCAAGAGAGATGGAAGTTATGAGAATACAAGGCTCGCAAAAGACGCGGTGAAGGAGATCGGAAGCAACAAGGTTGGAAGCATTGAGATCTTTTGCCACAGGGAATATCGAGCTTCCCATCAAATTCTGGGCAAATTGCCAAAAAAAATCATTCTGTGGAGAATTTGGCCGATTCTCAGACCGCATGATACATAGAACAGTGAAGCGCTAATAAACTGGGTAATGTACGGTGTGCTCGAATAGCCAAAAAAAGTGCGCTTTCACATCTAAAAACAACGCCACTTTTCTTACTAAAATAGCTTTTAACTTTTCTTCTTATCTAAGCTTCTGTTCAATTACGCTCATTTTTTGTACCATGAGCACTTCTTCTGTCAGCGAAAATAAAAACAAAATTAAGGAGAAATTAGAAAAGAAGAGAGAGAAAGCGTTGTTGGCATTCTGCCAAACCGAAATACTGTAGAGATTAGTGAGAATTTCCAGCCAGAGGACGCCCTTGACCTATCCCGGTTGCGACGCTCAAGTCCCACTAGCCTGTGCTCAAAGATTCACACTTATAGTTCCCAAAAGCTATATTCGTTTCTTGACTTTCCTTACATAGGTGTTGTAGCGCATTTGGACATTGCCAATTCTATGGAAAACCCATTTTTTGTTATTGTACCGTGTTCTAGATCTCGTTTCCACACGTTCTCTTCTTCACTACGTTTGTCTGCAAAAGGTTTTATTTTCTATCGGACGTTTATGAATTTGTAATAGTTCAGTAATGCCTCTCAAGAGGTCGCAATCGTGGTGTGTGAAATCGAAGAGCGACGACGATATTGACACCAAATTTTGGAAATGTGAGTTTAAAAAAAATGTTTTTAAACTTAAAAAAAACACCCGAAAAATGTGCGCGTCATCCATCGTCTATGGTGAATGAGTAAAGGTAAAGGTGCTAGGTCTTCTACACGCAAGGCGGTCTCGACCACCGATATGCTTGAGTAGAACCTGTCCTTAGGTGATCAGCGGTCTGTTGCGAGGCTATCCTCGTGTTGTTTGCACGTGAATGTGAACGGGACTATTAGCAATAGAGCACGAAATCTGAGACCGTGATCTCTTCATTTCGCTCACGTATAATCCATCCATAGACCGGCGAGGAGAGTAGGCCATAATTTGCTGCCGGAATATTCTTTAATTGTTTTTTTACTACCCAAGTCCAGAATAAGGGCATTGATAACGTCGCAACGCTGATGACGCAATTTTCGCCGGGAAAACATGCACACACGATTCTAATCCTACATACCAGGGTTGGAGCTAGAGAGAGTTTTCAGGGTTGACTGGGCAATCTGAAGTCCCTTCAAAAGTCGTGCCGATCTTCGAGCAGTATTGATGTCGATCTTCGAGCAGTATTGATATATACCGGGCGCCAGTCGAAGAGACGACCAAGAACGAAAGAGTAGAAAGGCAAGGACAACCACCGACGAGGGTTACTGTGGCGAGGTCGGTTAATCGATTAATTTCCTCCTTTTAAAGAATAGAATGCAGGACGTCTTCACCAGCCTTCCCGATAACGACCTAATCGCCATCTTTTCTTGGCTGGACAGGTCATTTTTGACCCAATGTTGTGTTTAAATTTCATTATTAACAATTACAGAACCGCTTTGAACATCATGAAACGAGTGAATCAGCGGATCAACAGTATTGTAAATTGCGAGACATTGGAGAAAAATGTGCGCGTCATCCATCGTCTATGGTGAATCAGTAAAGGTAAAGGCGCTAGGTCTTCTACACGCAAGGCGGTCTCGACCACCGATATGCTTGAGTAGAACCTGTCCTTAGGTGATCAGCGGTTTGTTGCGAGGCTATCCTCGTGTTGTTTGCACGTGAATGTGAACGGGACTATTAGCAATAGAGCACGAAATCTGAGACCGTGATCTCTTCATTTCGCTCACGTATAATCCATCCATAGACCGGCGAGGAGAGTAGGCCATAATTTGCTGCCGGAATATTCTTTAATTGTTTCTTTACTACCCAAGTCCAGAATAAGGGCATTGATAACGTCGCAACGCTGATGACGCAATTTTCGCCGGGAAAACATGCACACACGATTCTAATCCTACATACCAGGGTTGGAGCTAGAGAGAGTTTTCAGGGTTGACTGGGCAATCTGAAGTCCCTTCAAAAGCAGTGCCGATCTTCGAGCAGTATTGATGTCGATCTTCGAGCAGTATTGATATATACCGGGCGCCAGTCGAAGAGACGGACCAAGAACGAAAGAGTAGAAAGGCAAGGACAACCACCGACGAGGGTTACTGTGGCGAGGTCGGTTAATCGATTAATTTCCTTCTTTTAAAGAATAGAATGCAGGACGTCTTCACCAGCCTTCCCGATAACGACCTAATCGCCATCTTTTCTTGGCTGGACAGGTCATTTTTGACCCAATGTTGTGTTTAAATTTCATTATTAACAATTACAGAACCGCTTTGAACATCATGAAACGAGTGAATCAGCGGATCAACAGTATTGTAAATTGCGAGACATTGGAGAAAGCGAAAACTAAAGCGGAGTATTTGGAAATTCTAGAAGTAAGCGAAAATGTTATAGTGTTCACCAGTCTTTACAAACTCAACATTCATGCGAGGACGGCTTTCTAGAATTGTTTGTCAAAAATCGTTTTCTTCTTTCTCCAGCCAAAATTCTGGGTCTGTAATATGGAACGAAGACCGATCCCGACGCTCATTTCTGGACGAAATGAATCATTCTGAAGAAGAACATCGATGACGTCTGTAACCAATACGAAACCCCATTTTTATCAGTGCCCCTAAAGCGACACTGATAAATATTGTTTTGTATTGATTTTGTTGGAGGTGCAATTCTTACGCGAACGCACTGATATACTGCCGGAATTACCGGCACAAATGCGTATTGCGGCCACTCAGACAGAATAATTTCGTTCAAGTTGGCGATGAACACAGAGGCGCCGATTGCATACAATGAAGTGAGCGCGAGTTTGGTGTTGAGTGCCTGCACATAAAGAAATGATATTAAAATAATAGTAAGTGATATTAATAAAAAGCACATCGCTAGTAACACTTTACTGTGCCTACCATGACTATCATGATAATTAAAAACTGTAACCTTTTTTCTGAGTGTGAACACTTTCAGATAACACCAAACCTTCAGAAAATGAGAATCAAAAGAAACTATGATCAATTGTTTCTTGTGTATACACACACTCTCCCTTCTGGCCGGCCAATGTAGTGATGGGAATTGGCACTAAACTGTGAGGAGAAAAGTCTTCTTACCCGTAATATTTCCTCGGATCGATCATTCTGCCTTGTTGAGTGCTGGTTGGACATCTAATATCGAAGATTCTTGAGATGGAAAACAAGAATAATATGCTCACCAACGACTGTCTAGTGTATCTGAGAATGAATTGCCGCGCTACCAACGAGAGCGAAAATGAGATGGAAGAAGATACGATTGCATATACGACAATGAATATTGAGAAAGGGTCACTGAGATCCACTACACCTGCAACCGTGGCGTCGATTCGTGCATACTCTGGTTCAGAAATCCTTCTAGTATTTATATACTGGTCACTGGTCACCGTGTGACTGGTCACCGTGTGATAGGTATGACTACATAAGAGCCCGTTTGCGTAAGAGTCGGACAAACGTCAACAGGCGTCCGTACAGCAAAAAAAGTGATGGTCTGAGATAATACCTGTTTTCGACACACTTCGATCGGTTAGAAAGACTGGCAGAATTTCATGATATGCAAATTTGATTGGAGATCAATATGGAGCTCTGAAGATTCGACTTATTATCGGTTCATTGAGAATAACTCAATAACCAGTTGTCGAAATAAAAATATCCAAAGAAGGACTCTAGTTGAATTTGTGAGAGGAACATCACTGTGTATTTCAATTTTCGAAAATGCCTTACATTTCGGAAATTCATTTAATATAAAAATCATAACCAAAAAGAGATAGCTGAAACTTTCACAGTATCTCGAGCGTACATTAGGTGATCCATGGTATTTTTCTGGTAGTACAAAACCTCCTGCAAAGGGAGTTATGATTTTTTGAATGTCGAAATATGAGGGTGAGAATCCAAATTCGAGAGTAAATTGCCCGATTTGCATGAATTAGCCGCCTCATTTCTCATTTTCAGACACCGCGCGGGCTCGGGGATTAGAAATGAAAGGGTGATTTGATGCAAATTGGGCAATTTACTCTCGAATTTGGATTCTCACCCTCATATTTCGACATTCAAAAAATCATAACTCCCTTTGCAGGAGGTTTTGTGCTACCAGAAAAATACCATGGATCACCTAAGGTACGCTCGAGATACTGTGAAAGTTTCAGCTATCTCTTTTTGGTTATGATTTTTATATTAAATGAATTTCCGAAATGTAAGGCATTTTCGAAAATTGAAATACACAGTGATGTTCCTCTCACAAATTCAACTAGAGTCCTTCTTTGGATATTTTTATTTCGACAACTTGTTATTGAGTTATTCTCAATGAACCGATAATAAGTCGAATCTTCAGAGCTCCATATTGATCTCCAATCAAATTTGCATATTATGAAATTCTGCCAGACTTTTTAACCCATCGAAGTGTTTCGAAAACAGGTATTATCTCAGACAATCACTTTTTTGCTGTACCGAGCTTTGTCTGACTCTTACGCAAACGGGCTCATAAGATGGTTGGTCCCTCAGTTTCTAGACTCGATGACTCTCCTTCTGAGATTGATGATTTGAGTTTGGTTGACGCAGATTCAAGAAAGCAGGCTCCATCTTTCTTTCTTCGAACGCAAAGTATTCAACGTCAAGCTTGCGAGATCACTATTCTTTCTCCAGCCAATAATTCTGGGTCTGTGATATGGAAAGAAGATCGATCCCGACGCTTAATACTGGACAAAATGAATCATCCTAAAGAAGACCATCGACCACGTCTGAAACCTATATGAAACCCCCATCTTGATCAGCGCCCATAAAGCGACACTGATAAATTTGTATTTGTATTTATATTAGGAAAAAATTAGAAGGATTCCATTAGGATCCCAGTAGGAAACCACTAGAAAAATACACTACCACAGTCCTTTGTTGCTCGCAATGTTTGCATATTTGCTCATGTGGTTTCGTAGTAGGATCCTATTGGAATTCTGGTGGGATCCAACTCATTTTCCTAGTAGGATTTTGCAGTAGAATCCCAGTACGACTTCTGAACCAGAGTATGAGCACTCCCTCTTACCAAGGAGGACACCAGCTGCTATCTCTTCACTATTGCGATAAATTTGGTTCCAAGAAGAGTGACTCCTTACGGCAGGAAACCCATCGGAAATGAGCATAGGTATGTTGAACAAAATAACTGCGCAGGACAGCATGATGACAGTCTTGGACACTTCTTTGTAATCGAGAATTGAGAATATGCATACCGCAGAAGTGGGTGAACTGTTCATAATTGTCCGTAATCGTATTAGGAAGGAAAGAAGTAGTAGCAATGATGTGGTGGTATGCAAGCTCACTTGTACTCCTGATTATCTCCATCACTATTTGAAAGAAAGGACCATTCCATGGATCCTTATTTGATGATTACCATACGTAACGTTAGGAATCTTTGATGAACAATCCAACTTACATTTCGTCATTTCATTTTATACATTTTATACGTAATAAGCGGTCAACTACCGAATGCAAGATAACAGAAATAGGGATGAAAATATTTGCATGGTCCGTAGTAATGCATGAGACAAATGTTGTCGGCGCAGCTTTGACTAAACTTAATCAAAATTAAAATTAATTATCCCAGCCGTATGGCCCACCTTGTGATTGTGGAAACCATGGAAGAGAGAGCAGTAACGTCCGCTATTGATGATATAAGGAGTAGTTTCGAATAGGCATTCATGCATTTCGGCGTGCTACCGTGGGAATATTTAACATATTTTCTAAATGCAGCCTTACTGCGCACAGCGATTCAGTAACACGGCACTTCCGGTCAGAGAGATCTTGGCACAATTCCAGAATAATTTTGAATTTGAATGTAATGGCGGGCATGTACGGTAGCTCGCAGTATTGATCGAGCGCGCGCAGCTTATATAGAGTATTGAGAAAGCGGTCCTGACGCGAGCCGGGTTTGACGGCGGGGAGAAAGCCGATAGCTCGCCCCGCCCCCTCTCTCTAGAGCGTCTCCGAGAGGGAGCGGGCTGAGGAAGCTCGAGTCTCCGCCCCTTTTCCACCGCAACCTGTTTCACCCCGTCTCGTGTAAGGCACGCCTTTCAGATATAAAACGACACGTTCTTTTGTCTCGCGGCCTGGCGTCTCTCTTCAGTGAACGTTCTCTAGCTTTTGTCTAGTCGTCTAACCCCTGTGGCCGCTCTCGAAACGCTGTGCTGCGTGGCGGCTAAGAGTATGAAAAGTGCATTCGCTAGCATTCCAATGGCGCCAACGAGCGTTGTGATGACAATAAAGATAGAAATCACGACCATCGAAATAGATGAGTTCTTCCCGGCTCGTAGAATATATTTATGCGTGCTCAAAGAAAACGCGGTTACAAATAGAAAGAGGGAAAACGAACAGAATGAGCAAAACATAGATCGATAAGTATCAATGGAGAGGGAATTTTTTTATAAGCAATAAATCCTCGGAGCAAAAACAAATCTTTGAAATATTGCTGACATGTTGCGTCATCAATATTCAATGAAGAAAAACATGAAAAATCCTAGGTGTTCCATTTGAGAATGCAGCCAAGATATGAAGTTACTTGATAAAACACTTTCAAGGTAGCCTTTCAGCTACTCTTTACGCTCAAGAGGTTTACTGACAAAATTAATTGAAATATTGGGACAGCATTATAATCGCCGATGGATTTGATGCATAATGCCGCCAAAGTTTTTCACCAATGCTTTGTATTCTACTGCACGGGTCGAGAATAAGGAGTAAAATTAGTGTCAAATGAAAGATTGTTTTTCCCGCTACATACCTGACACGATTATCAGAAAAAAAATGTATCTGATCATTATAGCACGTTGAAACAGTCACATGCGGAAATATTCTTAGAGAATCAACAACAGTGGTTCAAAATTGTGATCACTGAATAGGCCCACAGTTAAATTCTGGGTACTTCAAATATCGTACTTCAATAACACTGTGAACAAAGGTGTTGCACTGTGCGGCAGTTTTTACACTTTCTTTTTTTCACATCGAATCAAGAGAGATGTGTGGCATACCACGCCTCTCATGAGAGGCTCGGAAAAAGGTGCTATTTGACAGAATTATGAGAGAGAAATAAGCGCATAATTCCTGCATATGCGTCGATAATCTCTCTCGGTTAACTTGTCCCGAGATTCCTTCCGTAAATTTATTCGTTCCCAACCCAATACGTTCTTCCCTGAACCAATTATTTCTAATTGGCTCTGACCCTTTCTCCCTCATACCCTTGCTGCCATGCATAAAACCGATTCGACCTCGTCGACGGACATCCGTTTTTTTGCCCCCATTCACAGTTCATTTTCTTGTACGCGATCCTCTGACGGAATAAATAATGAATGAATGAATGAATGAATAATTTTTTTTCACGTGTACGGTCACTAGGCCCAACTAATTGTAAGAACTTTGTGAGCTATTACGTCAGAGTTATCTTAAAATGATACGTACATGAAATGAAGTATTGGTTCATGCGCCGTCATTCCTGTGGTTATGAGCGGAACAGTTAATGATTTCAGAATTTTCAACACTTCAATCGGTCAACTCGCATTCACTCCTGACAAACTCTGCATCGGCTTTTTGAGTGCACAAGAGGTTGATCTTCCACTAAGAATGATCAGAAGGACATCGGTCTACCTTAAGAAAGAATAGCTCTAATTAATCATATAATTTTCAAATTATTGGTAAATACCGCTGTACCTATGCTCTTTAATATAAAGTTCAGAAGAAAATAAAACGGAAACAGAATAAATTTGCCTTAACCTCTTCGAATCGTGTATTGAAGAGCTGCAATACACGCCGAATTATTACAATTTCAAAATGGTACGTTCATGAAATGGACTACTGGTGGTGTATTCTCTTTCTATTCCTCGGCGTGTCTCTCACTTTGCCTTGCTCTCTCGCAGCCATATCTGTTGTTTAGGAGCGGAACGTTTTATTGTTTTGAACGGGTGTTTGTGAATTTATAATATTTGCTCATAGCGCAGAAAAAAAAACCAAATTGCTACGAAAGAGCAACTGATGAAAAAAATGGAAAATACAACAAATATTATTGGTAAAACCTCTTTGATATCCGAATCATTTATATTGAGAAAAGTTAAACTAATCTATAGCCGAAAATAGAAGATCCCTGACGCACACTCTCTGCAAACATTTCCCTCTGAATTCTTGATAACTTTTTCATTGATAAATGCTGATTGAAATACCAAAACCCAACCTGATCACAGAGGTGCACACGAATAGCTCGAAGTTTTGCGTGAACATATTCGAAATAAACGACTCGACATGAGATCGGACGATCTGAAAAGAAGTTCTGACTGTCCGCTTCAATTTTACACCACTCATCGGAGTTAAATTCGGGGAGTCTCCCTCCCTGATCTTATTTCTTGCCAAATTTCGAATCAAGCTGAGCATCGGGCGTCAGTCAATTATCATTATAAGGTTTCGGCGCATCGATTATACCTCTTTTTCGGCGTCGGTCATATTGTTTTCACAAATTCGGTGTACATTGGAACCATTGAATTGAAGTTTGTATATGTCCACGAAGAAGTCTTGCGCCTGAAATAGAATAAGTTTCAGAAAGTCGGTTTATTTTTTAAACACTAACCACTTGTAGATCAAATTTGTTTGCGATTTCTTCTATGGCGTCGAATATCGACAATCGAATTGCCGTGAAGAGCATTAGAGCTGCAAATATATATATATATATATCAGGCTGGCAAGAAAGTAATGTCCGATTTGAGATGTGAACTTTAAGCTTTCGCTTTTCGGCCTGTTCAAATTAATAACCCTTGTATGCATGGTATGTAGTAGGGGCACTAGTGAATAACAACTTTCAACTTTGGACTTATTTGACTCTCCCTCGAATCCTTGGATATCGCGAATTGCAGTGTATCTGATGTAGAGGCGAAAGTGTTACAAATAAGAAAATAGTTTTCTTTTCGTCGAGAATTTTTCGAAGAAGATACGCATAGAGTCATTTAGAGTATCATCACTCCTCTTTCGAATTTTGATGAGAACAAGCCGCTGCTGTAATTACTTTAGAAGTTATGGTCCTCCAAGTTTCCGGCGCTCAGAAAAAGTAGTGTGAGGATGATTTCAAATCACGGTCTCCAATGAGCAGCTTTCGAGGTGTAATGGAGCGCGATTTACTCACTGACAATATGACTTACTACCACCGTGAACCTGTTTAGACAATTAATTCCCAACCTTTTGTAACAAGAAAAACACAAAAAAGTTGAAGTTCGCTTAATTTCGGAAAAAAATCCAATTTAAGGTGTCTTATTTGATTATGTGCTCTGTCGAAGTAGGCAGAAATCAACAAACGCCCTACTAAACAATAAAACTAGTGGACTTTTAATGCGTAATGAGCAGCCAAACGGCTTCATCTGATCATTCCTAAAATTGTGGCACTTTGTGAATCCCCATTTTCGATCTCGAATTTCCGTCATCATATAAATGTTTTGCCAGTTCAAAAATTAGGCCATCTTTCTCAAAGTGAATAATACCATTCTAAACGTCGTAGGTGCCCTTCTAAACCAGAGCTGAATCGTAATTCCATTAGTTCGGAGACCGCTGAAAATTGCAAAAAGGCTTTTATCGCGATCTTTTGCTCGCAACATACAATTTTGAAACATCGCTTCTGACTCGCCCGATGAGAGATCTCGGTCCTATTGCCCTTCCTGAATTCAGTGAAGGTCATTCTTCTAGTAGATAGGTTACATGGGACCCTGCCTCTGTGCGCTATAGAACGGCACGGCATATAAAGTGTAGAGTCGAAACCGATCCGGCGACATTTCTCAATTCCCATTTCTCGAAAGAATGAACAAGCAGCCATGAGGTAGTGAGCGACGAAAAGAGGAAGACTTACTACATATACTGTAACTAAAGAGAGCCAGCTAAAGGACCTGGAAAGGAAGTGCGGAAGAGTTTTCTGAAATTTCAAAATCGGACAAGACTTTCTTGCCAACCCTATATATATGAGAGGAATCACGAGAAAATCGACCAGAGCGCGGAACTAGAAAATTTTTGTCTTCGATTTCTCTGTAAAAAGAACTCAAGGTACTTTTAACCGTGCTCTAGTTGATAGCGTTTCCCGTTTTTCGAGATAGGCCTTATTTTTCGAGTACGCGAGTAACAAAGTGACGGTCCTTCGGATTTTGCACCCGAGCGTGCTTCAGTAGAAATTTCATAACTCGCTTTAAAATTGAGATATGGAGTTCTAATTTTTTTCATTAAATAGGGAAATGGATTTTCCACAATTCCTATATTTTCACGTGATATTTTAATGTTTTTCGATTTTGCAGTATTTTATAGGGTGAAAAGTGCCGTAAAAAGTGCAATCGGAAAAACTTCAATTTCCCTCCATGCACATTTTGTAGAGACCATTTTTATATATTTTTAAAAACAACTTTCAGCCAAATCGGTAGGTGCAAACAAAATCGGCCTCAGGTGAAGATTTTTTCAAAAAAAGTCGATTTTTTGAAACATTTGTTTATGATACTTTAAAATGGCACTTTTGAGGTCGAAATTGACTAATACCATCGGAAAACATTTTAGAAACTCTAAGTTAGAGAATACTAATTGATTTGACTCGAGGAAATCGATTTTCCGGATTATGGAGCGACAATATTTCGATCGATAAAACTAACGTTCCGGAAGTGCGGCATGTGCCATATCGACATGAATCATGAACATATGTCGGTAGGAGACAGCTCATGTAGTTATACAAAAACGGCGCCAGCAGAAATTGAGATATTTAATTTTTAAGGTTTTTGAAAATTTTACAGAATATCACATGTCCGTTCGTTTGGTGGACACGATCTGACGTGCAAGGAGTACTACGCTAACTATGCTGAACAACTTTGCTTTTTAGAGCTAGTTGATATCTTTTCATAGAAAAACGCTAGAGCCTCAGGAAAAGTGGCTCTAGCGTCTTTCTGACGAACGAGACTGACGGGAGCGCGTGCTCTAACACCCCTCGCACCCTCTCATTTCCACGCGCTCTCTCGTCTGATTCAATACCATTATTGTTCAAAATGGCGTAATATCCGTAAACTCTACTTTTCCAGTCGTATGTAAAGCTAAATTCTCTAAGTAATATCATGGCGAAAGAAAATTCGATCAAAAAGAGTCGAACAAAGCGAGAGAGTGTGTGAAAATGAGAGGGTGCGAGGGGTGTTAGAGCACGCGCTCCCATCAGTCTAGAGCCACTTTTCCTGAGGCTCTAGCGTCTTTCTATGAAAAGATATCAACTAGCTCTAAAAAGCAAAGTTGTTCAGCATAGTTAGCGTAGTACTCCTTGCACGTCAGATCGTGTCCACCAAACGAACGGACATGTGATATTCTGTAAAATTTTCAAAAACCTTAAAAATTAAATATCTCAATTTCTGCTGGCGCCGTTTTTGTATAACTACATGAGCTGTCTCCTACCGACATATGTTTATGATTCAAGTCGATATGGCACATGCCGCACTTCCGGAACGTTAGTTTTATCGATCGAAATATTGTCGCTCCATAATCCGGAAAATCGATTTCCTCGAGTCAAATCAATTAGTATTCTTTAACTTAGAGTTTCTAAAATGTTTTCCGATGGTATTAGTCAATTTCGACCGCAAAAGTGCCATTTTGAAGTATCATAAACAAATGTTTCAAAAAATCGTCTTTTTTGAAAAAATCTTCACCTGAGGCCGATTTTGTTTGCACCTACCGATTTGGCTGAAAGTTGTTTTTAAAAATATATAAAAATGGTATCTACAAAATGTGCATGGAGGGAAATTGAAGTTTTTCCGATTGCACTTTTTACGGCACTTTTCACCCTATAAAATACTGCAAAATCGAAAAATATTAAAATATCACGTGAAAATATAGGAATTGTGGAAAATCCATTTCTCTATTTAATGAAAAAAAATAGAACTCCATATCTCAATTTTAAAGCGAGTTATGAAATTTCTACGGAAGCACACTCGGGTGCAAAATCCAAAGGACCGTCACTTTGTTACTCGCGTACCCGAAAAATAAGGCATATCTCGAAAAACGGGAAACGCTATCAAACAGAGCACGATTGAAAGTACCTTGAGTTCTTTTTACAGAGAAATCGAAGACAAAAATTTTCTAGTCCGCAAACCCCCCTCAAATGGTCGATTTTCTCGCGATTCATCTCATATATATATATATATAATATAAAGTAGTATTTACAGTAATATATCCATCAATGTGGAGGTGGAATTCCAATACGAGAAATTCAGTGGATTCTAAATAATTGTGCGGCAATCGTGATGTGGCGTCTTTACTGTCAATTGCCAGCTGTGTAGCGTTTGAAATGAATACACCGTAACCCGATTGTAGCACAAAAAAACGCTGAGTGTAGATGCGTCGAAATTATAAATTTAAAAATCTGTTAGTGCGTTATTAATTACTAGTAATTATTAATATTACTAGGAACGCATTCATCGAGTTAAGTAAAAGTAAGTAAAAGTGTGATAGTAGTGTCAACTCTAAATGACCTGTCTAATGCCGCGCAAATTTCATGGGGTGCAAGGTGCACATCAGTTTTATGCACCCTTTCATAACTTTTTTCCTAGTGAAGCTACAACTTCCAAACTTGATACAGGGCCCAATTAAAAGGAAAATCTTCCAGACGTCGCTTGCAATCCCTGTATCAAGTTTGGAAGTCGTGGCTTCACTAGGAAAAATGTTATGAAAGGGTGCATAAAACTGATGTGCACCCCATGAAATTAGCGCGGCATCACTCTATGCAACGACGGCCAGGCCGGCCGCCAGGCCGTATAATGACATTTCAGCCACGGCCAGGCCGTATAATGGCATTTCATTAGACGTCAAATTTTGCTCTGTACCGAGCACTGTCAGCGTTTGTTAGAATTTTATGCAATCGGCCTCATATATCAGCGATGTTTTCGACACAATGTCATATCAATATACATATCCACATTGAGAGATATCAGGATTTACTAAGCAAGAGCGAAATTGTAATCGAAAATTCCCTTCTTCTTTATGATCAATTCGATTTTGTAGTTGTTGGAGTTTTCATTGATTCGACAACAGCAACATGCATTCGAATAGTTTTGTTGAACCCCCTACAAAAATATTGAACATCTTTCTTCATCTTCTGAGTGTAGTTACATCCGATATGGCTTGATTATAAGTATATTTGTAATAGGAGAGAGCGCACTTTGCAAGGAAGAAACCTGAAAACGATATTTTAAATGATTTTTTAAAAAAAATTATGTATGAGGCCGTGCGCATGAGGATCAACAAGAGTCGGGGTAACTTTCGACGCTGAAAACGCTTTTTAGGTAAATATCGCTACGCTCTGAGCATGCACTACGCTCACGCGTGACATACCGGGACAAATGCGTATTGCGGCCACTCAGACTGAATAATTTCCTTCCAGTTGGCAATGAATAACGAGATACCGATTGCGCAGAGTGATGTGAGCGCAAGTTGGGTGTTAAGTGCCTGCACACTTTGAGATAACACCAAACCTCCAGAAAAGGGGAATCAGGAGAAAATGTTGAGGTAACGATAAATTGTCTCACGCTCACACTAAACACTACAATACACACTCTCCTTTCTGACTCCTTCCTAGGACCATCCAAAGGAGTGAGAAGAATTGATACTAATACGTGAGGAGAAAAGAGTGTTTACCCGTAATATTTCTTGGGATCGATCATTGTGCCTTGTTGAGTGATGGTTGGCCATCTAATATCGAAGAATCGAGAGGAAATATACGAACTTATACTCACCAATGACCGTTTAGTGTGTCTGAGGATGAATTTCCGCGCTACTAACGAGAGCAAAAATGAGATGGACGAAGATACGATTGTATATACAACAATGAATACTGAGAAAGGGTCTTTGAAATTGACCACACCTGCAACTTTGGCCGCGATTAGTGTATATTGCATTTATAAAATGAATCGATCAAACAAAATGGCAATTTCTGTGCTTACTGAGGCGAGAGAGCACATAAAAGTAAGAGGGTCACCAACGCTCTTATTTGGTAAACAACGGAAGTTTGTGGTTTGGCTTTTTGGTATGATCATTGTATCACTGTAATATGAGAGATTATCTGAGAGGATCGACATATTTGTTCAGTGGGCTAGGCACAGGACTAAATTTTCGTTATGAAAATGACTACTCTATAAAATAGTGCGTTATGTGAGGGTTACGAGTGTGCCATTCCGGAAGTTCAAAAACGCGTCTACGCCTCAGGGCAAAAAAAAAACTGTTTGTGACGTCACAAAACTTTTTCGTCAAATCGATTCGAATTATTTCCTTTTCGAGTACGATCGATAGCCCATCGAAATACAAATATTTTTTTACTTACGCAACTTTTTTGATTATTTCTCGTACAAGCAAGTTATTCGGCATAAACTAGTTTACGGTCAATTTGCAACTTTGCTCCTGCCACTGGAAACTTCTTATTGTAATAGCGGATACCTTACACTGAGGCACACATTCACTTAGAAAGTGGATATTCAAAAGTGGCCCCAAGGAAGTTAATTTAGGAAAAATTATGCGGCAACTTGAATAAAATCAGTACTCGATCACACATGTTCAACAATTGTACTGTAAGTTTTCGCGTCGTATGCAATTGACTTGAAGAAATATTCAAATTTTCAGCGTTTCTTACTCATTTATTTGTCCATTGTGATTGAAAACAATCGTTAAACGCGAAAATATTCTAATCAAACAGGTTTAGATGAAGAAAATTTGAATACATACCGTATCATTAATTCAAATATGTCAATCGAGTACTGATTATATTCAAGTTGCCGCAACATTTTTCCTAAATTAACTTCCTTGGGGCCACTTTTAAATATCCACTTTCTCAGTGAAAGTGTGCCTCAGTGTAAGGTATACGCTATGATAATAAGAAGTTTCCAGTGGCAGGAGCAAATTTGCAAATTGACCGTAAACTAGTTTATGCCGAATAACTTCCGCCCTAATCAAAAAAGTTGCGTAAGTAAAAAATATTTGTATTTCGATGGGCTATCGATCGTACTCGAAAAGGAAAGGATTCGAATCGATTTGACGAAAAAGTTTGTGACGTCACAAACATATCTGAGGCGTAGACGCGTTTTTGAACTTCCGGAATGGCACACTCGTACCCCTCACATAACGCACTATTTTATAGAGTAGTCATTTTCATAACGAAAATTTAACCCTGTGCCAAGACTATGTCGACCCACTCAGAAAGTCTCTCATATGAGCCTATTACCAATGACTACTCCTGCTGCGGTTTCTTCGTTGTTGCGATGAATATTGTTCCAATTAGAGTGTGACTTGACGGCAGGAGACCCATCGAAGATGATCAGAGGTATGTTGATTCCAATGACTATGCAGGACAGCATGGTGACAGTCTTTGACATTTCTTTGTAGTCGAGTATTGAGAATCTTCTTACCGCAGAAGTGGGCGAACTTTTTGTAATTGTCCATAATCGTATTAGGAAGGAAAGAAGTAGTAGCAATGACGTGATAGAGTGCAAGCTCACTTGTACCCCTGATGAGCCATTTCTCCAGCACTATTACAAATTCACAAACACTCGTCCAAAATATAAAACATTCCTTTGCTATTCCGCGCTTAACGCAGAAATGATTAACGAGAGAGCATTTTAAAGCGAGAGACACGCCGAGGTATAGAAAGCGAGAATACACAACAGTAGTACATTTCATGAACGTATCATTTTAAAATTGTAATATTCAAAATATGAAACCATTCCATGCATCCACATGGGTGTTTACAATATGCAACGTCCGGAGACTTTAGGAATATTTGAGAAACAAATCAACTTACATTTTGACATTTCATTTTATGCATGTAATAAGCTGTCTATTAGGGTTGGCCAAATCGGTTCCTGCTCTCTTAATTTCACACACTCTCTGCGCCAGCGGGCTAACGAGAGAGTGTGTGAAATGAAGAGAGCAGGGACCGATTTGGCCAACCCTACTGTATATTACCGAATGAAAGATAGCAGACATAAGGATGAAAATATTTGCATGGTCCGTAGTAATGCATGAGACAAAAGTCGCCGAAGCAGCTTTGACTGAGTTTTTATCAAGATTAAAATTAACGATCTCCCATTATCGCCCACCTTGTTATGGTGAAAACCATAGAAGCGAGAGCAATGCAGTCAGCTGTTGAAGATATAAGAAGTAGTTTCGAATAGGCATTCATACATTTCGGCGTGCTACCGTGGTAATACTTAACATATTTTCTAAGTGCAACCTTGGGGGGGGTGACAATTCCGCAACCGACATTTCCGCAACGGGGATTTCAAATTAAAATTACTTTCTCCTAAGTCAGCCCCGTGAGCCATTCGAATAATTATACAGGTCAGAATTATCAGGTCTTTCAAAATAACTAATTCGATTTTTGATTAATTTGCTAATTAACTAATTAGTGGAAAATTCAAAATAATTGGAGAAATAATATAAGAGCCGCGATTGATCGGGGTGAGCATACTGATAGTGAGGAAAAAATATTTCGAAGATTCTTCAAGTTTGCATTGAGTTATAACCCGTTGCGGAAATGTCGTTGCGGAATTGTCCCCCCTCTGCAACCTTACTGCGTAGTGATTAAGAGTATGAAAAGTGCATTCGCTAGCATTCCAATGGCGCCAACGAGCGTTGTGATGAGAATAAAGACAGCAATAGCGACCATCGAAATAAATTATTTGTTCTCGGCTCTTAGAATATATATATTTATGCGTGCTCAAAGAAAACGCGGTTACAAATAGAAAGAGGAAAACTAATAGAATGAGGAAATCATAGATCGTGGGAGAGGGAATTTAGTATCAATGGAGAGGGGATATCTTTATATGCAAGAAAAATTTTCCTAGGAGCAAAAATAGTCCTTGAAATCTCTCTGAAGTATTGCGTCATCAATACTCAATTAAGAAAACATGAAAAATGCAGAATCGAGGCCCCAGTTTATCTGCGTGATTCATTGGAAAATGCTGCAAGGCTACAGCCAACACAGAGTGCGAACTCTCTAGCTTTTCGGCATTTAGAGAATTCAACTCTCTTATAAAATTGGCGCAATAGTATGTGTATTCAAGAGTGTATTTCCCTCATTTTGAGGGGTCACTTTGCGGCCGCAAAACACTATTCATAGTCGAAAAAAGCAGACCCCCCTATTTGACCCCTCACATTTTTCCGACTATGAATACTGTTTTGCGGCCGCAAAAAAGGCCCCTCAAAATGTGGAATGATGGACTATGAAGGCAGCATTAGACAATTCGCGCTCGAAGCAAATGGAGAAAATATTTTCAGGATAGCCTTCAGCTATTCTTTACTCTCAAGAAGTTTGACAGGAAAAATGTTTGTAGGAATAATGGAGCAGCCTAAAAATCACCGATGGATTTAAAACGCACTCTCTGTAAGAACGTCGGTGAAGTTTCACAACTCGGTCAAAATGATCGCCCGGGGCTAAAACTTTGGTAACATGACCCCTAAGAGTAAGGTATGCCACAACCATAATATTGACCCGAAATCTCAAGTTTTGACCTACCAAATCAATTTTTTCAAACTTTTGATTTTGATGTAGTGTTGTATATCATTCGAAAGAGCATGAAAAGTTATGCCAGAATCTATGTTTATACTGGATTTGAACGAAGGAGAAGGCAGAAATGTTGTAAAATCAGAATTTTTCGGTCGTTTTAGTGAAACATCGATCTGGCAAGTAGGGTCAAAATGCCGGCCAGGTAACCATTTAAACAGACACAATGTCCCATCTATGTGCAATCAAATTTCTGTACTTTAATTACCATATTTTAGGTTTGGTCGTGGTGAGATACACGGCTGAATATGGCTCACATGTTTTGCCTACTTTGACAAACAATTTTATTTTTAATGAACTATACAAGATAGGTCCAATTTTCTTTCAGTAATATCTTAGGCATGTATAATGTGCAAGAAAACTCTAATTACCCATACCTCTATTGAATCGATCAAGCGATTAAAGATGATTTCTTAAAAACATCTCCGCATCCAAAATTTAATGCCATAAATCTCAATTATACGAGAAGGTAGTGGATTGCAAATAGTTTGCAAATTTTTAGATGAAGTTTATGAAGAAGTTTGCTGTTCATCAGATTTCGATCGATCCACAATTTCATGTCGGAAAAAATTAAAACTTCAAAATTTAAATTTTTTTTAAATAAATGTTTTTTCTGAGGGACTCCGTAATCAGTATGGCGTCATATTTTGCATTTACAATACGCTTGTGGTACTACATCATCTGCCTGAAGAATAGCCACTTTGAGAAGAAAAATATTTTCTGAAAAAAAACCATGAACCCATGGTCCAAAACGAACGGGGTCATGGTCCAAAACTGAAAACATTGTTTTCCTCAATTTTCCGACATGAAATTGTGGATCGATCGAAATCTGATGAACAGCAAACTTCTTCATAAATTTCATCTAAAAATTTGCAAACTATTTGCAATCCACTGCCTTCTCGTATAATTGAGATTTATGGCATTAAATTTTGGATGCGGAGATGTTTTTAAGAAATCATCTTTAATCGCTTGATCGATTCAATAGAGGTATGGGTAATTAGAGTTTTCTTGCACATTATACATGCCTAAGATATTACTGAAAGAAAATTGGACCTATCTTGTATAAAAATAAAATTGTTTGTCAAAGTAGGCAAAACATGTGAGCCTTATTCAGCCATGTATCTCACCACGACCAAACCGAAAATATGGTAATTAAAGTACAGAAATTTGATTACACATAGATGGGACATTGTGTCTATTAAAATGGTTACCTGGCCGGCATTTTGACCCTACCTGCCAGATCGATGTTTCACTAAAACGACCGAAAAATTCTGATTTTACAACATTTCTGCCTTCTCCTTCGTTCAAATCCAGTATAAACATAGATTCTGGCATAACTTTTCATGCTCTTTCGAATGATATACAACACTGCATCAAAATCAAAAGTTTGAAAAAATCGATTTGGTAGGTCAAAACTTGAGATTTCGGGTCATTATTATGGTTGTGGCATACCTTACCCTTAGGGGTCATGTTGCCAAAGTTTTAGCCCCGGGCGATCATTTTGACCGAGTTGTGAAACTTTACCCGACACTTCACTGCGCTCTTACGGAGAACGCGTTTTAATGCCATAAAATCATGCCACATTTTTATACTCTTAGCGGGAAGTCTACAAATTCCCTTACTCTGGAAATGTTGTCTCCAGCTGAGAGCGCGTGGGAAATCGAGAGAGTGGTCAAAAGATAGTGAGAGATGATCTCTCCATTTTTTACGCTGAGCTGGAGACATGTCAAGATTATCAAGATTAAGGGAAGTTGGAGACTTCCCGCTCTTTGTACCCATGATTTACACCGGTCAAGAATAATGTGTAAAATGTAAAATGTCATCGGGAATTGGTTGGCACAATAAAAAGATAGTTTTTTTCCCGCTACATACCTGATACTATTATCAGAAAAAAAAGTATCTCTTCTTCTCTCTGTCTCTTGTATATCTTTTGTATCTCTTGTGATCATTGTAGCATGTCGAAACAGTCACATGCGCAAATATTCTTAGAGAATCAACAACAGCGGTTGAAAATTGTGATCACTGAAATGGATCAAAAATCTAATTTACTTCAACTATGTTTCGCCAATAACACTTTGAACAAAGGTGTTGCACTGTGTGGCACTTTTTGTCACTTTCTGATTTTTTCACATCAAACCAAGCGCGATATGCGGCATACCACGCCTCCCATGAGAGGCTAAGAAAAATGTGCTATGTGCAAAATTATGCAACATAAATTAGGCAATGTTTTGGCACAGAGCACATCGATCATTATTTTTTACGCTGTCGAGTGCCACAAGGTCCAACTAAGAGCTTTGTGAGCTGTTATCTCAGAGTTATCATCCCCCGCTTAATTGTAGATGCGGCTACTGTAAGGTGCCAGTGGGTATTGTACATTGTGCTGGTCCCTTTGTGGAGTTAGAGGTGGTCTTTCTCTGGTCGAACTCTGGTCTTTCTACTGGACAGTTTATCTCTTTTGTTAATTATACATAGAATTTATTTACTTATTATCACAACTTTTACAACCTAAAAATGATACGTACAGGAAATGAAGTATTGGTGTATGTTCCGTCATTCCTGTGGTTATGACCGGAACGGTTAATAATTTAAGAATTTATAGCACTTCAATCGGTCAGCTCGCATTCACTCCTGACAAACTCTGCATCGGCTTTTTGAGTGCACAAGAGGTTGTTCTTCCACCACGAATGATCAGAAGGACATCGGTCTACCTTTATAAAAAATCACTCTAATTAATCATATCGCTTATAATAAATTTCTTGTTTTTTTCTGTTTTTTTTAGTTTGCGTTGTATGAAAAAATAGCGCTGTACGCATGATCTTTAATATAAAGTCCAGATGAAAATAATGGCCACAAAAAATGAAATAGACTTAACCTCTTCGAATCTTGTACGGAAAATCTGCAATCCGTATCGAATAATTTCCTCATAGCGCACAAGTCGGTCCACCAAATTGGAACGAAGGAGACGCTTAATGTTCAAATGACGCACACAATTCACATTTTACTTGTGCAATATTTGTTGCCTGACCTCTTTGATATCCGTATCAATTATTTCCAGAAAGATTAGAATAATGTCCAGCCGAAAATAGACGAGCCCTGACGCACACTCTCTGCAAATATGTATATTTTTCTTTGATTTCCTTCATAATCTTTTCGTTGATAAATGTTGATTGAACCAGACCCAACCTGATCACAGATAGCTCGTGCGCACGTATAGCTCGAACTGCTGCGTGAACATATTTGAAATAAACGACTCGAAATGAGTTCGGACGATCTGAAAAGAAGTTCTGACTGTCTGCTTCAATTTTACGGAGTCTTCCTCCCTCATACCCTCCATTTATTTCTTGACAAATTTCAAATCCTGTTGAGCCTCGGGCGTCAATAAATTATTAATACATCGAATATACCTCTTTTTCGGCGTCGTTTATATTGTGGGCGCAAATTTGTACATTGGAGCCATAAAATTGGAGTTTATATATGTCCACGAAGAAATCTTGTGCCTGAAATAGGGTAATTTCGTGAATGATGGTTGATTTTTCAACTCAAACCACTTCTACCTTAAATTGTTGTGCGATGTCTTCTATGGCGTCGAATATCGACAACCGAATTGCCCTGAAGAGCATTCGATCTGCAATGTATATATATATATATATATATATATATATATATATATATAATATACAATAGTATTTACATTAATAGATCCCTCAAAGTGGAGGTGGAATTCCGATACGCGAAATCATCTGTATTCTAAATAATTTTGCGAAAATCGTGATCTGGCCTCTTTACTGTCAATCACCCGCCGTGTAGCGTCTGAAATGAATACACCGCACACAACAGACGCTGAGTGCAGGACAGTATTTGTATATTTAACAATCAGATACGTTCGAAGGCTACAGAGTGCGTAATTAGCAAAAGGGGCTACTCTAAATGAAATCTCTAACTCTATGCAACTAAACTTTTGAGGGTTTTATAATAACGCATTCGATAAGATAATGCAAAGAACAGCTCATTTTCTGGTGTCCTGATAACAGCGCCATCCGCGTCCTGCCAGCGGGCTCGCCAAGCGATATTGTTTGAATACTCTATATAGCCTTTTATGAGATTGGCCACGCCTCCCGTGAATTGGTTAACCTTTGTTCATTTTCTGCAAGCTTTGAAGTTGCAGAGTTCAGAGGTGACATGGTTCAAAGGCTCAGTTGCACAACCAACATATTCATGGATTTGCGTGATGACGTAAGTTTAATTTGCATATAATCCGAATTTTCTTTTTCATTCATTCAATCTCCGCGATTGGTATCATTTGTTGTACTAGAGCTGCTGGTGCAATAGTGCTTAACACTTAATACTTACTTAATAATCGATAAATTAGGAACGAACATTGTCCGACCAGGATCTACTCTCGATCACTCCAGTGGATTGTTTGCTCAACATCTTCGCGCTGCTCGATCGGTAAGAGCAACCTCAAGGCTTTTGATTAAAATATAATTAGCTCCTCCCACTCCTCTCCTCGTGCTTGACTATGAGAGAGGAGAGGCACGAAAGTCGAATAGAATAATTAAATCAGTAAATTCCCCCCACTTTCAACCGAATTTCAACTTATTCCAGAAGTTGTTATTGATATTACAATAATATACGATAAAACAAAATGTCGAAATGTTATTTCCTGTTTTCCCGAAGGCGAATCCAATGAAGCACACACAAATGAGAGAGTCGCCAACCGTTTTGATTTTGGTTATGATCGATTATTTTGTAAATGTTATATTGGATGCAGGAACAGTTTGGACAGCGTAAAGTCAGTCAACAGGATGATGAATAGCTTAGCAACATTGGATCAATTCGATAAAGTGAGGGGTGAAGTCGATGAAGTTGTCATTTTTGAGGTGAGTTCTAATATCTCTCATGTGAATCATAGGCTGTAAGTGGCCTCCCATGGGATTCCAATATATTGCCTCCCATATATTGCCTCCCATGCCTCCCATATATTGATTTCCAATCGCTATCCCAGTCGTCACTATTGCTCAGAATATGTCAAATCATTCACTTTCAAATTCCGACTTTTCTTATTTAGAGCTGCTTCGGACACGCTTTTTATGTACGCGACCGGCTCCAAGCGAAATGTGCCGGGTACCGAATCGACTTCACCGATGGGCACCATAAAGAGAATGATGGGCGACGATGCATAGCAAGTAAAGACCAACTGTAAGGAAGCGAAGCTGTAAGAAATTCCAAATTGATCAGTTTCATCCAATAAGGAATACATAAAATTGGTATGGATATAGTAAACGAGACAGATTGAGAGCAATATATAACTATTAAACAATGGTTTCGAATTATGCCGTGACCTCGAAATAAGCTCATATGCTGGGCAAATTCTTTTAAACTCTCTTGCATTAATTTGATCTTCCGTTGAGAAATGAACTAATTTTACAACCAATGCTTCTTTTCAGTGGTGTCGACTCAACTATGCTGCTCGTCCCGGTGGCACGCGCTCCGTGCCTGCCCAGATCTTTGAGAATCTTGAAAAGCTTTTCAAGAAGTACTCCTGTCGACGAATACGATTCTCCAACGTGCGTTAGTTTACTGTATATTACATATCAATAACTAATAGTACAACGATAATTTTGTCGTACAGATATCGTGCATTTTCTTTTTAAAATTGCTATAGCACTGCTAACATAGCAGGTCATATATTTTCGTCCCAATAAGATGCCGTTACTTCTGATCGATGAAGTAATCAGAATTTTTTAAACTGATCATAAAACGTTAATGCAAACTGTTCCGACTGAGTGTTATTCTTACTAATCAGAATCCCATTTTCACTGGAAGATCGTTTTGAAGATTAGACATTTCTATTTTTTTTAAAATAGCCGACCATAATTTCTGACTAACGAAAACAAATGGCTCAGGTATTTGTCGACTTCTTCTTTACAATCCGTTGCGGGAATCTGTTCTAAAATGAAAAAGAACTTCACCGATTGGAATTCGCAAAAGTCTGTTTTTCCCAGAGCGTCAATACCAAGAAAGGGTCAGTTTTAAGTTTTTTTAAAAATCAAATGTCATCAAATTGTAACAAGTACGCATTTCAGGATCACAGAGCTCATTCAAAGCCTCCGACCGAGCGAACTTTCTTTGAAAAAGACCGTCATCTCTATAGACATATTCGATGAAGAGCTGGTTACTCTATTCAGCTTTACCTTATCATCAAAAGAATACTCGCTAGACATCGACGCGTATCGCATAGACACGGCAATTTTCATTATATGTATATTGGCAATTCACATATTTTAGTAGTAAACGAGTCTTAAATTTCCTTTTTCAGAGATGGTTTGGAACTAGAGAGTTTCTTCCAATTCTGTGTCGTTTTCACAATTTTCAACTGAGAACATTCGTTTTGATCATTGATTGGCTTCTCGAATCTTTTGTGGTCAGTTCAGTTTCTAATTCTTGTTATGCCACTATTGCGGAATGCACAGCATAGAGATATCATTTTCGCGAGAAAAAATAGCAAATGTTTGCTTTTTAGCAGGGTTTTATCAGGAAAATGCCGAATAAAGTGCAGTTTTTCTCAACTTTTTTTTTAAAAATCGGTGCTACGCAATATTCTTGAAATATATCTAATTTACACTACTGGAAAAAAAATAAATAAATTCACTAATAAGATTGTTTATTCAGATGCGACAGAAAGTATCGAGGAGCAACGAAATAGGGCAGTGGTCCTTCTCAGTTTCATCCCTTCTTACAGAAACCCATCTAAACCAACTGCCCGTTGATTATGAGGTGATTCTTCTGATTCTAATGTAGAACCATGTGTAGCACGTCAGGTGTCTATTTTTTGCCTGTGATGTGTTTAGTATCTTACTCCCTTCTTTTCACGTGCGCTCTCGCCGACCTACCTATGTTAACACGACCTACCTCTGTTAACGTGATTACCAAAAATGTGTTTTTCATTTCAGTACCACAAATGCGTACCTGCGGAGCATGGATTATCACCAACAGCGACACAAACGCCGCCGTCCACTTCAAAATCAGAAATTCGCACAGCAACCACTTTAGACTAGAGGCAACTTTTTACCCCAATGCTAATGATACCAGGCATGTTTGTTTCCAATAATCGATATTGATGTATTACATTAACAATAACAAAGCGTTCACTTGGTATTCTTCAAAATTTTCGCATTATGCATTATTTTTCCATTTCTAACCCTTGTATCGTTGTATCTATCTATATGCCGTTAAACATACACATATGAAGAGCTTTAAAAAGTAGGAGAAATATTAGTTTTGTAAATGAAAATGCTCATCGTTCGGGCATCGTGAAATTGTTCTAAGTTAAGTGTTAGGACACCTGCAAAATGGCTAGCAGTGCGATTATTTTAGTCATATATTTATCAGAGCTATCATCAAATGAAAAGAACAGAAAAAAAATTATATGACAATGTCAAGAATGAAATAAACAGAATCGAAAACACCAATGTTGTTGAAGTGCACGGAGTTGTAAGGGATTAATGGGCGTGGTCAAAGAGGGCGGGGCGTTTATCAAATTCTATGACGGCCTCTTTTACAAGTTCCTCAATGGTTTCCGCTCTCATCGTCAATTCCGTGTGGTCGGGAAATGCGCTCCAAACGATACGCACCATCTTCGTCATGTTGACCTGCACGGAGAAAACAAAGATAATACCGTAGTCGATAATACCGTACCGTAAGTGAAAGATGTAACTCGACTACGGTAATACCGTAGTATAGGTAATACCGTAGTATTACCGTAGTCGAGTTACATCTTTCACTTACTGTCACCTAGCCGTGACATCGTAAATATCTTCTATAATATTGAATATTACTTCAATTCAATCAAACTTTGGCATGATAAATGATTGATTCCATTATATGATTCCAATCACTTGGAAGTGTCAGTTTTGAAGCATTTTTTAATGTAAATATATGTTTATCTTAATTTTAGTTTAAAATAAATAATTTTTTTTTGCATTTTTATTAAGGTTTAAGAACTCACCGAATTTACGTAAATTGTCTTCAGCAATTTTCGTCTTCAATTCCCCGTCAGTCACTGAGTTTCTGAAGAATGGTGGTTTTTTTTCAAGTGAAATCTATTATTTAAAAATGTTTTTTGAACGTCGATTTAACAACATTCGAAAAATGAACCAACAATAAAATAAGTTAGAAAGAATAATAGAATACATCTTTAAAAGCGATTTTGGTTCGACGACATGTGCGTTGTGAGGATTTCAAGAAACAACCAGGGTTTACATCAGAGTACAGGAAAACAGCATTTATAAATGCCGACCAACCTTTTATTCGCTACTTCTGGAGCATCGTTTTCCTTTTCCGCTTGTTTCTCTTCTTCGATTTTTTTTTCTTTTTCCACTTCGAAAAGTCTCACAAACGTGGATTCCTGTCTGCAGAAGGGACATTTTGCATCTCGTCCATTAGAAATCGATTGCTCTTCCGCACAAGGGAGGCAAACTACCGCAGTTGTACGATGCTCTTATCATCGGATTTTCCGTGAAACAGACACTGCATTGACGGGTATACTGACGAGAGATCGAATCGCTGAAAGTTGGATATTTTTAATATTCTATTATACCTTCAAAAGTGAACAGAGTATGGTGTAAAATATAAAATGAACGCAAATTTGTAGGAAGAAAGGGTCATCGTGCTCATTTCTTTAATAAAACGATTCTGCAACCTTCTCATTCCACATATTCAATCTCTCGGGGAGCAAGTGAGAGAGCGTGTAGAAAGATAGTATTGGAGAACCGTTCTCTAAGAACTGATGCCATGGAGAACCACGAAATTAACAGCAGTTTTACCTCTGAGCGTCGATCGTTCTCATATCGGCCATTAGTTTCTTCGCTTCATCCGTGTCTTCGGCGTCGTAGAACTCCGCTTCACTCGTTTCATCCACGTCGTCTTCCTCATCACTGCAAGACATTTGAAATGCTATTTATAAGCAAGCGTGAATTAACAACAAGAATTCAACATCTCATTTGAAAATTTTCAACAAAACTAGAAATTGAAAACGTGTTTTTCATTCGTTCGAATTGTTGCAAAAAGCCATTAAAAATTTTTGCTTCATCAAAATCTACACAGCTAAGAGAACTAAGTTCCAACTGAGGTGAACATCAGCTCACTTTCACACTTTCCCACCCACCTTTCATTGGTTGCGAGATATTCTCTGAGTATTTTCAAACCATCTTCTTTATTTCTCCTCTCCTCTTCAGGCAAACGCTCAATTTTGTCGTTCCAAATTGACTGGGCAAGACGAAAATCTTCGTTTGTGTCTGGTTTCAACAGTGCCGTAACGATTCTGACGCAGAGGTCGGGTTGCGTCAGTCCGCACTCCGCGCACGACGCGTCACCATTTAAACGCGCGCGTAGGCACTCGAAGAAGGTTTCAGGGTGCGGGGATGCTTGACCGGCAATGACTTCGTAGAGATCGATAAGCATGTATTCTGCTTCGATCCGCGCTCCATACGCCTCACACGCGTCGCATGCCGCGTCAAGACCCATCATGTTTGCTCTGAAACAAGAGATGAGGCATCGCGGCGCAGGATTGTGCACGGATGATTGAATCGCGCGCTCGCGTGGGCCGCTCTCGACCGCGTCGAGCCGCGCGTTCAGATACCGCGCGCACGCGTCACACACGCGGCCGTCGGAGCGTTGGACCGCCTCGGTACACGCGCGGAGGCAAGCGGGAGCAACTTCCATTATCTGCAATCGAATAATATTGTAGTAATCTAGCACTGAAATAGCAACAAGAGTAAACAAACAAAATTAAATAGAGTTGTTTCTAAAATAACTGCATGTATGGGACGTTGTTAAATGGTTTGCGAGATAGAAAAAGGCAATAGAAACGTAAGACGAAAAATACTATATATTTGGTATCAGGAGAGCCAACCTAAGCATACCAAGAGAGATGGAAGTTATGAGAATACAAGACTCGCAAAAGACGCGGTGAATTAGATCGGAAGCAACAAGGTTGGAAGAATTGAGATCTTTTGCCACAGGGAAGATCGAGCTTTCTATCTCATTCTGGGCAAATTGCCAAAAAAAATCATTCTGTGGAGAATTTGGCCGAATCTCAGACCGCTTGATACATATAACAGTGAAACGCTAATAAGCTGGCAAATGTACGGTGTGCGAGAATAGCCAAAAAGATGCGCTTTCACAACGTCTAAAAACAAAAAAATCTAAAAACAACGCTACTTTTCTTACAAAATAGCTTTTAATTTTTCTTCTTATCTAAGCTTCTGTTTAATTACGCTCATTTTTTGTACCATGAGCACTTCTTCTGTCAGCGAAAATAAAAACAAAATTAGGGAGAAATTAGAAAAGAAGAGAGAGAAAGCGTTGTTGGCATTCTGCCAAACCGAAATACTGTAGAGATTAGTGAGAATTTCCAGCCAGAGGGCGCCCTTGACCTAACCCGGTTGCGACGCTCAAAGATTCACACTTATTGCGTTCCCAAAAGCTAGCGCATTTGGACTTTGCCAATCCTATTGAAAACCCACTGTTTTGTTATTGTAGCATCTTCTAGATCTCGTTTCCACACGTTCTCTTCTTCACTACGTTTATCTGCAAAAGGTTTTATTGTCTATTGGACGGGCGTTTATGAATTTGTAATACTTCAGTAATGACTCTCAAGAGGTCGAAATCGTGGTGTGTACAATCGAAGAGCGACGACGACGATATTGACACCAAATTTCGGAAATGTGAGTTTTAAAAATTGTTTTTAAACTTTAAAAAAACACACCCGAAAAATGTGCGCGTCATCCATCTCTTAATGAGTAAAGGTAAAAAAAAAGAAAAAGGCGCTGGGTCTTCTATTTTTTCAATTCATTTATCTCGCCAACACATAATAAGAACTTTGCGGGAGTGCACAGGTAGCATAGATGGTTGCATAGGTAGATGTTTTGCACAAGTAGATGGTTATACACACAAGGCGGTCTCGACCACCCCTATGCCTGAGTAGCAACGAGAGCCTGTACTGAGGTCATCGGTCTGTTGCGAGGCTATCCTCCACATGATTCCAAACCTACAGACCAGGGTTTGGACGAGAGAGTATGCAAAAGTGAGAGAGAGTCCCTCTCGATTTCACACGCTCTCTCACTCCAAAGGCCTTTCTGGAAGGTTGACTGGGCGGTGGAATGATGTGCCTCGTGTTGTGTGCACGTGAAAGTGAACGGGACTATTAGCAGTAGCACATCATTCCACCGCCCAGTCAACCTTACAGAAAGGCCTTTGGAGTGAGAGAGTATGTGTGAAATCGAGAGGGACTCTCTCACTTTTGCATACTCTCTCGTCCAAACCCTGGTCTGTAGGTTTGGAATCATGTGGTAGGGCCCCAAATGTGAGACCGTGATCTCTTCATTTCGCTCACCTATTCATCCATTGACCGGCGAGGAGAGTAGGCCATAATTTGCTGCCGAGAATATTATTTAATTGTTTTTACTGCCCAAGTCCAGAATATGGGCGCTGGTAACATCACAAAGCTGATGACACAATTTTTGGTGCCCTACTGCTAATAGTCCCGTTCACTTTCATTGAATTTTCGCCGGGAAAACTTTCGCACACCATTCCAAACCCACCAATGTTGGAGCGAGGAAGTGTTCAAAAGTGAAAGAGGCCATTCTGTAATATTTCCCGGCCTGTTGAATGTTGGATTTTTTTCAGGGTTGGCTGGGAAATCTGAAGTTTCGTCAAAGGCGAGTCGATTTGCGAGCAGCATTGATATATACCGGGCGTCAGTCGAAGAGACGGATCAAGAACGAAAGAGTAGCAAGGCATCAACAACAACCGACGAAGGTTACTGTGGCGAGTTCGGTTTATCGATTCATTCTCCCATTTTTAAAGAATGAACCGCAGGACATCTTCACCAGCCTCCCCGATGATGATCTGATCACCATCTTATCTTGGCTGGACAGGTCATTTTTGACCCAATGTTGTAATTAAATGTGATTATTAACAATTACAGAACCACTCTGAACATCATTAAACGAGTGAACCGGCGGATGAACAGTATTGTGAGCAGTGAGACACTGGAGAGAGTGAAAACTAAAGCGGAGTATTTGGAAATTCTAGAAGTAAGCGAGAATGTTAATGCGTTCACCAATCTTTACAAACTCGAAATTCATGCGAGGACGGCTTTCTAGAATTTTTTTGTGAACCACGAGTCCAGCCGTTTGCCTATCGCTTACACAGAGCGCGAACTCTCTAACATGTGCCTCTCTAGAGAATTCGATTCTCTTATATTCAAGAGAGTCCGCTCTCCGCTCTCTTCAATTCATACACTATCTCGCTCAACTTTCTAAGAGAGTTCGTTCTCTAGAGAGGCGCATGTTAGAGAGTTCGCGCTCTGTGTACTGATTGATCGCTTATCAGAGCCCCTTTGGACACGCTTTCCACTTGCATCTAAATGGAGATGTAAAGACTCTCGTCTACCGCGTTCTCAGCCCAGGAAAGGATGACAAATCTATCGAAATTCGGCTACAATACTCGAAATCGTTCGATTTCAGCGATAATTTTTGAAATTTCATACTGCTTTCATGCTTGTTGATATATAATAGTATATACCCTTTTTGGCATTACCATCAACATCCATTTTCTGACATTTCTGCAAATGTTTAAATATATTCAAAGAAAGGCTTTGTTTGGCTCTCTACATATATTCTGCCTTTCTTTGAATATAGAGAGCAAAACATTCCCTTCATCCAATGTAGTAGTACATTTTCCAAATGCTATACGTTAATTAATGTTAAAGGCAGAAACATTCGGTTCTCTGGGCATAGGAACCAGGAAATGTATAGCAGTTCCTAGAAAGCTGTCAGATAGCCTTCACAAAATCATGAAGACCCATTCAATACAGTGGATTCGACTTCGGAATGTGAGATTAACAAATATCATGATTTTAACACTAATAGATGGTTTTTGAATTGTCTGCCACTAGTGAATGTTTTTCGCGTATTTTAATATATTATATATATTATATATATATATATAATATTTAATATATATACCGTTCTCATTTCAAGTTAACCATCGACAAGTCTTTCCTTGAACGTTGTACGGACACATTTCACAATTTGCCCGTAGAAAGGCTACAACTATACCTCGTCGATATTTCTCCGGAATTGGCTGAAAGGTTTGTGCATTTATCCGGAATATGAATACTTTTGTTTTTTTATCGCAATTTTTTTAGTCAGGTTGTCTCTGCGAAACAACTTTTTCAACGTTAATTGTTCTTTGGGTGTCGTCTAAATGTCTTGCTAAATATATCGACCCTCTAAGCACCTTTTTCGGATACATGTTTGGCCCTCGGGAATTTGGGTGCAACGACAATAAAATGAGGCAAACTGATAAATGTAATCATGTCGCGCCTACGTATAGTACTGTTAATTTGTATTTCATCAAGACACTTCAGATTCGCCCAATTCATTCTCACTCTTAAGCCGCGATCACTCAAAATCGACAAAGAAAGCGAATTCCCGTATGAAATGTTCACCACGGAATTTCTGAATCGTTTCAGCACTGGTCCACTTAATCATGATATCAAGATGCTCGTTGAACAGGAGGAAGGACCAGCAATTGCAAGTTCATTATTATTAATTTTTTTGATTTTTTATTGCCAAACCACTCTTGACAATTAAGTAACTTCTAACACACCGTTTCACGGAGGCGGGATTTGCTAGAAATCTGCTAGGCGAGCGGTTCCACAAAGATTCGTTTCCTACTCAGAGCGGGAAGTCTCCAACTTTCCTTACTCTGGAGACATTGTCTCCAGCTGAGAGAGCATGCAAAATCGAGAGGTCACCTCTCACTATATCTATGTAAGGAAAGTTGGAGACTTCCCGCTCTGAGTAGAGAACGGTTTAACAGCCTCATCTTTCCGCACAATTTTTGCTACCTGTAATCAAGAGTGACAAATTTTTCGGTGAATGCCGTGCAATACTACTACATTATACATTATTCATTATCAAATATTACATTATACAAATACTACATTATCAAATATTACATTATACAAATACTACATTATCATATACTACATTATCAAGCGTGATATTTATTTGTTTGATACACCTGTGAAGGGTGTGACAGCAATTATAAAAGCGATGAAGAAATAAAAATAATCTAAACTGGTGGTGTGTATTTCCAGTCCAATCGCATGTTTCCAACTCGGGATATTCTGCCTATTCTCTGCCGGTTCAGTATTTTCCATCTCGTACCATTCACTCTGGAGACTTCGTGGCTAATCGAAGCGATCATGGTATGATAACCGTTTTATTAGTAGCCGTACTCAGCGTACTAATTTAATTTCCATAATGTATTATACCAAAATTTTATTCCAGATGCGAGTAAGGCTCACAGATGGAAAAGGTTTCTGGTACTTCTCCTTAACGAGTGCGCTCAGAACAATACACAAAGCAGATCTACCCCCTGAATATGAGGTTCGTGAGTTCACTAGTTAGCTTTAGATTGTTGATACATTGTATATATTTTAAAAAATCAAAGATTTTTGCAGTACGGAACTGAGGAAGAGTGGACCCTCATCACACGAAAGTGCGACCAGGAGGTTGTGAGATTCAAAGTGTTTAATGATGATGAAACCCGTCCCGATCTTGCTATGGTCGCCATCTTTAATGCGGAATCTTGGTGGAAAACGCTCCGTGCCTAAAGAAGGAGTATTACAAATCTTCTGCTCCCTCACTCCTCTTCTCATATGTTTCAATGGCGCGGTCGCTTTCTCCTCGTCCCCCCTTATCCCTCCTATCATTTTTGAATCCCTGCGCGTCAGGGTCAGTTTGGCACAGAGCCAAACGCGAATAACTTTGTTCAAACTTATCGGATGAATATGCGGTTTGCGGGGCTCATATCGGGAAACCGATTGCCATATCCCGACAGTGAGAACTCCAAAAGTTCGTGGGACACCACCTTTCACTTGTTTTATGGTCAACCTATTATTGTTGCAATCGTCCCTGGCGTGACTACAAAGTTATAAATACATATGGTGATTAAACATCTTTTCGTTTTTTTAATATTAATTTTGTTTGAACAATAATATGCCTATGGTGTTTTCGCTAATAATAGTATGGCTATATTATTCGCATGTTCACATTCGAGAGAGAGAATATGCATATCACTCAATTTGATGTTCCTGATATCCTGAACACTCGACAATCTTGTTTTCTTCACATTGTTTCTCACATCATAGTAAATAATTCGCTGGTCGCGTTTTGATCGTTCTCGGATAAAGTGATAAAGTGATAAAGTGACTAAATTATATATTTTTAGTCCTGCTGTGATAGTTTGGCAGATTCGCCGAACGCATAAAAAGCAAGAAGGCCGGGGATCGGTATTTGTGGCAGTGTATGCAAATTGAGACAGACAGTTAGAGATGGAGACAATAGCATGTAAAAGAGCGACAATCTCACCACGAATTCATTTTTAGCATTTTTTTCCAGAACACAGGGCGCGATATTGCCTGTGAGGGGTGGAGTACGCATTAGGGATGGCAGGGCGAAGAGGCTCACAAAACAGATGAAAAAACCGCCAATAGTTGCGCGCAATATCGAACCAACATCCTTAGTATTGTAGATATACTAGAAAACTGGGAAGTAAATGACATGGAAGGGGAGGAAACGGAAGTTGGTATGCTGCCAAGAAGTGATACTGTACAAATAAGTGAGAAATACCTCGCTCTAGTCTGTGTGCAAAGGTGCGATCCCAAAAACTCCATTTGCTTTTTGCCTTTGCTGAGGTGTTGTTGCGCGTTTGTCCATTATCAATTCTCTTCAAAAATACACCTTTTTTGTTAGTTGCCTTGTTCTAGGTGTGTTCCTTTACATCGGCGTTTCTTGTTTCCACAACGATTCTCTCGCCTTCTTCACTGTATTTATCAGCGGAACATTTTATTATTAACTGAAAATGCGTCTATGAATATGTTGTACAGTGTTCGTCAGTTGACGCCAAATTCAGAATACAGAATTTATCAGTGGTCGTTATTCACGCTGATCGGGTAAGTCTGATCCATTCTTCCAATATTCTATATCACTATAGCCCTACTTATATATTAGTAGGCGTGCCAACTTGATGTCGTATTCCTAGTATGTTTTCTCTGTGTGTATAATCTAAATCTCCAGATACTTTTTCCATGCATTTCATATTTTTGCTACTATTGATACAAATAGACAACTGCCTCATAAACTTCACCGATACATTCATTGTCTGCTCCCTCTTTTTTGCGAATCGGAAATGAATTCACTTTAGTGCGGATGCGATCAATACTGAGGTCCGTTGAATTTCTCAACTACAATTACAGGCAGCAATCAAACCT
Source organism: Pristionchus fissidentatus (assembly GCA_036245785.1). NCBI lineage: Eukaryota > Metazoa > Nematoda > Chromadorea > Rhabditida > Neodiplogasteridae > Pristionchus > Pristionchus fissidentatus. The sequence goes on along the minus strand of BTSY01000001.1, from coordinate 29,454,195 downwards.
TTTGAACAAACAGAGCATCTCACATGCAAAATACGGGTGCTAGAGTGCTGGCGCAAGAGCTAATGGTGCGTTTATTGTCGCCTGACCCCTCAAGTTGAGCGGTCAGAATGATAATTCTGACCCCCCAGAATGATCATTCTGAGGGGTCAGAGCGGCCATTCTGGGGGGTCCGACGAGGTGGACCCCCAAACTATCATTCTGACCCCCCAGAATGATGATTCTGACCCCTCAGAATGACCGTTCTGGGGGGTCATAATTGCCATTCTGACCGCTCAACCTGAGGGGTCAGGTGAGAATAAACGCACCATAATACACTCTCGTTCCATCATCTCCAAACTCCTGAGAACTGTCTCATCGGCGGAATTTTATCCTCTCAAACTAACGTGATCCTCATTTCCTTCTCACATGATTCCAAACCTACAGACCAGGGTTAGAGCGAGAGAGTGTGCAAAAGTGAGAGAGTCTCTCTCGATTTCACACGCTCTCTCACTCCAAAGGCCTTTCTGGAAGGTTGACCGGTCTGTGGAATGTGCGGAAGTGTTTCATTGCGCCGGGCAGACAGTGAAAGTGCACTTTGATGAGCATTGGAACATAAGACAAATGTTTTAGAATTCATGGACAACGTTAGAATGAGATGACATTCCAAAGTTGCATAGTCTTGCTGCAAGGTACGCAGAGAAATACATTCCGTTCACAGTAATGTAGTATTTATTCGATCGCTTTTGCAAAGTGGAAATAGTTTCTGCCGTATTGAGTGTGTGTGCGGAACGTTGGCGAATAGTACTCGGCAGAAAATTATGTGAATGAAATTATCACGTTCGTGATCTACAACAATGACAATAATTGGCCGTGCCTTCCTGTATTTTGTTCGCTTCAACAAAAGTTCTTGGGAAACAATACTCTAGGCTCGTCTTAATTATGGACCGGAAAGCGTATCGTACATATCCAACCCATTTATTCAAATATATGCATTTCCAGACGCCTTTTCTTCCGAGGCACTTTATATTTTTGCTACCGTTCATGCAAACTACACAACCGCCTCTCAAATTTACTCGATGAATTCATTTTCTGATCCTTTTCGTCGCGAAAAAAAACTGAGAACAATTTAGTCCTCCGCGCATCTCCAACTCTCGAACGCTTATTTTTTCCTACTTTATCCCTTCGGGAAGTTTGAGAAAGTGATATGTTTCGTTGCGCAGGGCAGACAGTGAAAGTGCACCTTTTAAAATGTCTTCTTCCTTTCCCCTACGGGAGGATAGCTAAGTGTTTCATTGCGCGGAGCAGACAGGGAAAGTGCAACGCGATGAGCATTGGAACAAACCGTGAGACGAATACAGTTAGTTTGCATTAATGGACAACCGCAGAATGAGAAGACATGCAAAAGTTGCATCGTCTTGCAGCAAGATACACATAGTTCCGTTTGCATGAAATTGTGGCGTGTTATCCTTTTCGTCCACAACTCGAGACTCAATAGAGGCAACCTAAACGTTCAAAGAGAAACTCTAGCAAAAACTACACAAGCATGCATCCCGTTATATCGGAAGCTCACTACTCTTGTGGCCCAACTGGAAACTTACCACTTACCAAGTGATGAAACGAGGTTCACGTTGTGGTCGGATCCTCACGAAACTTAAAGGGACAGATCACATGGTCCAGATTGTGTTGTGCATATTATCCCTTTAAAATATCGTGCTATTTCAGGTCTGCCAAACAGAGTCATCAATTTTTCAACAACCCTAAACAACATTTGAACATTGAAATGGATTGAGAAGAATGCAATTTACATGAGACTTCAGGCTCAGTTCTGAATGAAATGATTGCGCGGTCTGGGCTAATCCGAAATAAAAGGAAAAGTACGCGTAAATTACATTATTCTCACATTCAGTCCATTTCGGTGTTCCCAGACAAGTTTAGGATTGTTTAAAAATTCATAACTCGGTTCGGCGGACTTGAAATAGATTCAAATGTTTTTAAGGTCCGCGAAGATCAATCACACAACGCGACTCTTGTTTCAACACTTGATTTTTTTGTTCTGCCGCTAGTTGACAGTTGGCTTTACTTAGTGAGTAACAATTGTGAACTTCCGATATAAAGGGAAGATTGCTCGTGTAAATCCAGTTTCTCTTTGAAGATTTTTGTTGCCTCTAATAAGTCTAGAGTTATTGGAAAAAACATTTAAAAACGCCAGAATTTCAGAACATCATAATATAATGAATAAAATTTGGATACCACGAAATTTGGTCAGTGTATTTCCTACTCACAGATGTTAAAAACCACTATAATTTCAAATCATCGTTATTTTGCTGTGTCGTGGTCTGTTGCAGATTGCCTAACTCTTACGCAACCGGTCTCGTAGAGTGTAGAAAGAGTGAGAGAAAACAAGGTTAGAACGGCTATAGCTACTTCCAGCTGAGCTACTACCGCAAACATATGATACACGGGCGATCGATGACATGTCCCGCGGAGCCGACAGCTCAGTTTCACCCGAGATGACTAAGACTAAAGTTACCTATTTGACTGGAAAAAGGCAATAGAAACGGACATGCAAAAGTGACTGACAATGGGAGTCAAGCGATAATTGGTGGTGATGATGATTAATGTTTATAGATTACAAGAGCGTAGTTTGAGAGGAAAATATGTGTTCTGGTAACCGACACCTAAACTATTTGCCGCTCCTAAATTGTTGGCTCTTCCACTGAGCCTACCGGGAACTTTTAGCTAGAGGCGTGTTTCATTACGCGGGGCAGACAATGAAAGTGCATTGCGAGGATCATTGGAACAGTGAGTCTTCATAAGTTGCATTCCACCAGTTCCACCATTGGTCTCCTTAGGACACCCCTCCATCTTACTCTTGGCTCCTCCCCTTTCACTAGAGAGTGTGAGAATTGAAGAGAGTCTTGGTTGATCTTGCCACTCCATCCTGCCCTATTCTCCCTGTATAAAAGGATAGAATAGCCACTCTCAACCATCATCCCCTTTTCCCTCTCAACTCACCATGAAATCTGCCTTCGTCGTCCTTCTCTTCGTTACTACTTCTCTCGCTTGTGCGCCTTCCGCTCCTGCCCCTCCTGCCGTTCCTCCTCCTCCACCGAGTAATCTATTCGTTTCGTTGATATAAAATGCGGTATTTGACTGGTTGTTAATGAATGATATACTAATCTCATTGCAGTGTGTCCCAGGGCACTCACGGCGGGAAATCCTGCCCTACCAGCAGGACCGTGTGTGGCTGGTGGTCCAATTCTGATGAATTGTGTTGCTCCGCCGACGCTGACAACCTCCGCAATCGGATGCAACAACGGCCAGCAACTATACGCCCAAGTGAGTATATTAATCACATTTATTTATTGTACACCACAAGGGTGCGACAACATGTACATAAATGTGCGAGTAAAAAACATTGCAGATATTGCATTCATTTAATAAAACGATCATTCCTCAACGTAAAAAGACACAGAATTCCGTTGTCTACCAAACATGCACATTCACATGCACGTTTGCGACCCTCTCACTTTTACGTGCATTTCGGCTTCGGTAAACACGTAGAGTATTGTATGATCGTACATTTTTACATTTAATCAACTTTGTCAGCTGGGGGAGGGTGCTAATTCAGCTGGGTTGCCATGATAGTTCTCCATTGCGTGCGATCGTATCATTTTATAAATGTAATAGCTAAAGATTAACTTCGACTGCATTTTGATCATGGTAACATACAATATATTTAGCAATAATAAAATGTTTTCAGAATGTCGTGGCAAAAACGCCGTCGACCGTAACTTGCGACGGTACGAACTGGGTGGATGCTATGGGAACAAACGTCAATGCGATGATGTTCATCTGCGCAGACCGATGAATACCGTTTTGCGGTAACCCCGACTGTAACTATCGCAGTGTTGCTATTAGAGTAATTTACGCTCTCTCTCTATATTTATTACTGCTCTGTAGATAAAAATGATATGTATTCCTCGTCGTACATTATTTTGCGAAAAATTCACGATAAAATGCCATAGAGCAAAAATATAGGGGTGAATAATGACGGAAAAATCACAAATTTTGTGGTGCTGAAGCTCCGCCCACCGCACATAGGCCAGATAAAGGTCTAGGTCGATACACTCTACCGTAGTTTGGCGAACTTGGGAACTTATCCGCAAGATAAGTTCCCAAGTTCGCCTCTGATAACCAGAGGATCACCCGAAGTGGGCGGAGCCAGCAATGTTCTTGAATGGCACAATAAATTGCATGTTGCCCCGATTGAAATACCAACCTTGTTTCTCCCTTCAGTGGAATCAGAAAGTCTAGCAGTGTTGAAAGATCAATTAACTCGCGGTTAGTCGCGTTTAGTCGGTTGGTAAAAAAACTAAAGTTTCGGACACGCAAACGTGCTGTAAAAACACAAGTCACCTCCGTACCTCGAGTCATGCACAACACACTGTTTTTTTTATTTATGTACTTTCCAATCAATAAATTACTAAGCTTTCAAAAAGCTTATCATGAAATCGGCTCCAATCGTCGTTCTGAAAAAAAATCAGACTATTTTGCTGAGAAACAACAATTTGGCAGGGTGTCGGAGTTATTCGGGCGGAAAATCCCCGAAAATACCCCCGACGCGGTTCACTTTCGTCCGTTTTGAGGGTACTGCATGCCTAAAAGTTGTGCGGATCCCGATGCAGCTATGAACAAAAATGTATATAAGCCCTCTCCGCAACAGTTTATGTGGGACTGGGCTAGAGAACACGACGATTGATCTACACACTGCTTTACCCCTATTGCAACCTCTCCCCAAAACAATACTACTCCCTATAGAGTCATAATTTACTGTACATCGATTCGTGTAATCAAACATTATTCCGTTGCGACTTCGGGCGTCGATAAGATAATGATAATAGAACAGTGCTCGAGGTCACGGAGAGCGATCTGTTCTACCACATTTTCTCTCAGAGTTTCATCCCTATTGTAAACTTTACCAGTTAATTATGAAGAACATTGTCAAACACAATTGGACCCGATTGCTCAACAGGGAGTTGAAATGTGGATGAGGATACATAAATAAAAAAACAGTGTGTTGTGCATGACTCCAGGTACGGAGGTGACTTGTGTTTTTGCAGCACGTTTGCGTGTCCGAAACTTTAGTTTTTTTACCAACCAACTAAACGCGACTAACCGCGAGTTAATCGATCTTTCAACACTGCTAGACATGTTGATTCCACTGAAGGGAGAAACAAGGTTGGTATTTCAATCGGGGCAACATGCAATTTATTGTGCCATTCAAGAACTTTGCTGGCTCCGCCCACTTCGGGTGATCCTCTGGTTATCAGAGGCGAACTTGGGAACTTATCTTGCGGATAAGTTCCCAAGTTCGCCAAACTACGGTAGAGTGTATCGATCTAGACCTTAATCTGGCCTATGTGCGGTGGGCGGAGCTTCAGCACCACAAAATTTGTGATTTTTCCGTCATTATTCACCCCTATATTTTTGCTCTATGGCATTTTATCGTGAATTTTTCGCAAAATAATGTACGACGAGGAATACATATCATTTTTATCTACAGAGCAGTAATAAATATAGAGAGAGAGCGTAAATTACTCTAATAGCAACACTGCGATAGTTACAGTCGGGGTTACCGCAAAACGGTATTCATCGGTCTGCGCAGATGAACATCATCGCATTGACGTTTGTTCCCATAGCATCCACCCAGTTCGTACCGTCGCAAGTTACGGTCGACGGCGTTTTTGCCACGACATTCTGAAAACATTTTATTATTGCTGAATATATTGTATGTTACCATGATCAAAATGCAGTCGAAGTTAATCTTTAGCTATTACATTTATAAAATGATACGATCGCACGCAATGGAGAACTATCATGGCAACCCAGCTGAATTAGCACCCTCCCCCAGCTGACAAAGTTGATTAAATGTAAAAATGTACGATCATACAATACTCTACGTGTTTACCGAAGCCGAAAGGCACGTAAAAGTGAGAGGGTCGCAAACGTGCATGTGAATGTGCATGTTTGGTAGACAACGGAATTCTGTGTCTTTTTACGTTGAGGAATGATCGTTTTATTAAATGAATGCAATATCTGCAATGTTTTTTACTCGCACATTTATGTACATGTTGTCGCACCCTTGTGGTGTACAATAAATAAATGTGATTAATATACTCACTTGGGCGTATAGTTGCTGGCCGTTGTTGCATCCGATTGCGGAGGTTGTCAGCGTCGGCGGAGCAACACAATTCATCAGAATTGGACCACCAGCCACACACGGTCCTGCTGGTAGGGCAGGATTTCCCGCCGTGAGTGCCCTGGGACACACTGCAATGAGATTAGTATATCATTCATTAACAACCAGTCAAATACCGCATTTTATATCAACGAAACGAATAGATTACTCGGTGGAGGAGGAGGAACGGCAGGAGGGGCAGGAGCGGAAGGCGCACAAGCGAGAGAAGTAGTAACGAAGAGAAGGACGACGAAGGCAGATTTCATGGTGAGTTGAGAGGGAAAAGGGGATGATGGTTGAGAGTGGCTATTCTATCCTTTTATACAGGGAGAATAGGGCAGGATGGAGTGGCAAGATCAACCAAGACTCTCTTCAATTCTCACACTCTCTAGTGAAAGGGGAGGAGCCAAGAGTAAGATGGAGGGGTGTCCTAAGGAGACCAATGGTGGAACTGGTGGAATGCAACTTATGAAGACTCACTGTTCCAATGATCCTCGCAATGCACTTTCATTGTCTGCCCCGCGTAATGAAACACGCCTCTAGCTAAAAGTTCCCGGTAGGCTCAGTGGAAGAGCCTAAAATCCAAAAAATTTAGGAACGGCAAATAGTTAGGTTCGGTTACCAAGGCACAGATTTTTGCCTCGCAAACTACGCTCTTGTAATCTATAAACATTGATGATCATCGCCACCAATTATCACGTAATTTTATCCTCATTTGCGTGTCTTTTTCTATTGCCCTTTTCAAGTTAAATAGTAACTTTAGTCTTAGTCATCTCGGGTGAAACTGAGCTGTCGGCTCTTTGGAACATCATCGATCGCCCGTGTATCATATGTTTACGGTAGTAGTTCAGCCGGTAGTAGTTATAACCGTTCTAACCTTGTTTACTCACACGCTTTCTAATCTCTATGAGGCCGGTTGCGTAAGAGGCAATCTGCAACAGACTACGGTACAGCAAAATAACAGGAAAAAAAATCGAGTGATGAAAAAGGGCCCAAAAATTGATGCTATTTCAGGTCCACAAAACCATGTTATGCATTTTTAAGCAATTCGAAATCTGTCTTGCAAAACCGAAATGGACTGAGAATAATGTAATTTACGCGTACTTCTTAATTCAGATTATCATGTCTTCCCATGGTATGAAATTCTTTACGAGTCCTTCGAAAGTTGCGAGACTTTAACTGTACCTTTACTGTTACTTTAAGGTCCGCGAGGATCCATCATACAAAATGATCCTTGTTTCATCACTTACTTTTTATTATGTGGCAAGTTGCCGGTTGATTCACGAGAATAGTGAACTTCGGATATAACGGGATGCTTGCCTGTGCAAATTCACCTAGAGTTTCTCTTGAGTTATGGACGAAAGAGGATAAAACGTCAGAACTAAAACGTCAGAACCCATGTGAACGGGATCTATGTGTACATCAAGACGATGGAATCTTTGTCTTCTTGTTCTGCTGTTTTCCATGAGTAAAAAAATCACTGTATTCGTCTCATATTTTGTTCCAATGCTCATCAAACTTTCCCTGTCTGCTCCGTGCAATGAAACACTTATCTATCTTCCCTCAGGGAAAGTAGGAAGAAATCTTTTAAAGAATCCACTTTCACTGTCTGCCCTGCGCAACGAAACACTTCTCTCTCGCAAACAAATAGGTGTGCGAAAGTTGGAGATAGTAAAATTGAGCCGAGGGCTAGAAAGTTCTCAGATTCTTTTTCATGGGTATTTTGCGGGGGTGACGGACAAATGTTCCGTTTGTTCAACATGAATGATCACAACATTCATTCCTTGTAATACACAATTCGGAATCCTCCATTACTTGAATTACAATTTGCATATTGGAACTACAAAGATATGAATCGATCGAACAGAATGAAATATCACTTCATTCTGAGAATGATGATCGATAAACCGTTTCTCAAAGTCCATCTCAATGTGCACCGCCTGGAGGCATGTATTTGTAAAGAGTATTGGGTACTCATTGCCCGCGCCCTCGAGACAGCACGAGATAGAGGAACGCGCACCATCGGTGGTATAGCTCAGTGGTAGAGCATTCCTCTAGCTAGCAGAAGGACGTTGGTTCGAATCTCTCTGCCTCCAGTTCCTTTTGCGCACTCCTGATCTTTTGATAATGATCCAATTCTTTGATAAATCGTTTCTCAAAGTCCATCTCAATCTGCACCGCCTGGAGGCATGTATTGCGTGTATCGAGTAGAAATTCTAGTCGAAAGAATCAGTGGAAGAGCGAAAAAAATGGAGAGCGGAGAGTAGTTAGGTGTCGGTTACCAGAGCACACATTTGCCTCTAAAAATACACTCTATTATTTTACCAATTTTCATCGTCGCCTATGATGACTTGCACATCAAACTCGAAGGGGAGGGGGCTATCTCACGCAAGTAACTACCTGTATGTGTTCTCATTTTTGTTGTCTATGAGTACAAAAAAGTATTCGTCTCGTGTGTTGTTCTAATGCTCACTGCAGTGCACTTTCACTCTCTGCCGTGTGCAACAAAACACGGCTGTAGCCAAACTTGTCGTAGGAGAAAGGAGGAGGAATTAGGAATACGGAGCTTGAGAAGATGATCCGCCGAGGACTAGAATGCTCTCAGGATTTTCACACACATTCTCTCCGAAAGGACGGAGAGAATGTTGCTCTTGTGCCAGCACTCTTTCTGGGGGCATGACAGAAGCGCAACGGCAAATAACTCTGTTCAAACTTCAAGAATTGATTTGAAACTTCAGCGGTGATTTGTCAAGACCATTTGTCATCGAAGCCGCACGATCATTGTTTGTTCCTCGCATTTGAAATTGTTGCACATATGTCGTTCCGCTCATTTCAGGATAAATTCTCATAATGGGCTCGATAGAGAATTTAATTACGAGTCAAATGAGCTACTGTACAAATCTATAAGACTATTTTAAAGTGAGTTAGAACAATCGAAAGAGGTCGTTGCGCTTTTGTCGTTTGCGCTTCTGTCATGCCCCCCTCTTTCTGCGGGGCGAGGGACAGCCTTTAATTTGTTCAAAACGTTTTATCCCAACATTCACCCCGTGTAATTGATAATCATCAGAAGCTCCATTACTCGAATTCGCAATTTACCCAGTTGAACTAAATAGACTCGAATATATCGAAGACAATGAAATATCATGTCGTATTCATTCTGAGAATCACGAGCGAGAATTCATTTCTGAAAGAGTTGGGGGGGGGGGGTTCACCCCGACTTCATGCGCCTTCTCTTTCTGAGTTTTGTGGTGATTTTGGTTTTTTTTGCATACGGTAGAAAGGCACACAATTCATGCATGGGAGTGACTTATTTGCATTCGGCATGAAACTGTCGATGACCACTAGTGGTGGTGTGATGCAGGGTTACGGTAGCCGGGAACTTGTCGCAAAAAATTACTAATCCCTAATCACGGTCACGTTCCTTGTGCTTTGATCTCTAGATCATGCTAGTCGAACTTGAATAATGATCTCTTATTTTAGGAGGGTGTTATTCTGCTGGCGTCACGCATTTTTCCCATGTAGACTAAGAGGAGGCTCTTAGACAGCTGCATCTTGCCTACCGTACTCTATGGTAGCGAGCTGTGGGCTCTGAGATCGAGTGACAAAGAGCGCCTCGATGTCACCCTGAGGAAGATGGAACGTCGCACGAAACGCACTCAAGGCCACCTCAATACCTGATGGAGAGATGACCTGAAACGGGCAATCGGGTCCCAATGGTGGAATGCAACTAATGAAGAATACCGGCCCATCCTCACCTGAGCACTATTGCCTGACGTGATAAATAATTGAAATGAATTGAATTGAATTGAATTGAATTGAATTATGGGGGGGACAATTCGGCAACCGACATTTCGGTAAGGAGATTTATGACTGATCTAAACCTACCTACATTACTCAGTCAAAGTGTTATCATAATCAGAATCGCGAGGGGTTTCAAACTCACAAATTAACTAATTAGCTAATTAAAATTTCGCTAATTAATCGAAAATTCCAAATTATCAGAAAAATACAGAAACAAACCGAATCAATGCAGGTTAGCAAGTGATCACCAGGGAAAAAGTTCATACATATTCATCAAGTTTGAACAAAGTTTAAACTGTTGCCGTAATGTCGGTTGCCGAATTGTCACCCTCCCGTTACTCTGCGCCGTTTGTAACACTTTGCGTGGCAGCCCACAACTATTTTCCCCTTTGTTTACCCGTCTAACTATTATTTGTCCTCTTACATTCGCCATTGTAAACAGCATGCTAAATATATTATTAAAATTAAAAATAACTACAAGCGAGTTGACGGTACATCCTTGATCTTTGCAAAATACTTTCACTTAATATTTGATCATCACCTCTCTGTTGTGTGTAGAAGAGGTTCCACCATCATCCAGCCCCATCCACAAATTTCTTTTCTCCTTCATACTGAAACATTCCTTCCTTCACAATTTTAAAACAAACCCTGATCACCGTACGCATATTTCTGTTCTCTTTTAACTTGTTGACTTTCGAATATTTTAATCCAAAACAATTTCACTTAATATGTCGTATCTCTTTGAGAGGAATGGGTAGTTGAACACAATCGATTGATTGGACGAAAAATAAACAAAAACAACCAACATGGGTGGGTCTGTCTAAGCGGACAATGGGAGACGGGAGACGAATCAAGGATGGAATTGTTGAGCCATGTTTCACAAACTTATTGTGAAGCAAGATAGATTAAATGAATATCGAGAAGTGCGAAAAGATAATTCACCTTATATCGAACGGACTGAAATGATCCAATCTACTGTGTTTTGGGATAAATTAATTTGAGAGGAGACAGGGGATTTGGACAGGGTGGTAACAAGAATAGAGATGGGATTATAAGAAGGTGAAGAAGACGAACTATGAATGGGGAAAGACAGACACAATAGCAAACCTCACGCTCGGATCGGTCTCTCTATCCACTCCTCCGGTAGTTCCAGTTTGACGACCTTGCGAATCACGACGACAAACTCCTTTCGTCCGGCGGCATTATTCCTGGCGGAGGCCTCCGTCCACGCCTCCCTGTACTGCTTCTCCTCCTCGACAGAGTAGTTCTCACGGGCAATGAGCGAGGGGAATGGAATCCTCTTTCTTCTTTCTCGAGAGACGACAAATGAATTCGACTGCATCTTCGGCAATCGTGAAGGTGAGAATCAGGGGACGGATTCCTTCCCTCCTCTTCAGACGGAAGAAGCTGATGGGAACGGGAGCTTCGATCTTCTTGCACAGCTCATCGATTGTCTCTGTTTCTCAGAAAAAAACCTGCGTCTTTCTGGGTCGGTCATCCGAGCCAGATTTGATGCCCTCTCGAACGGCAGATTCGACGACTGCTTTGATTGCTCCGAGAGGAAGAAATTCGACCTTACCGAAACGATCCAGTTTATTGGAGACGACTTCGAAGGACGATTGGATTGAAGTGGGGAGTGAAAAGGACAGATCATGGATGGCCTTGTGAATTACGGCGATTTGCTTCTGCAGTTTAGCCATTTCACGGAACAGCAAATCCAATGAGGTGAAAATGGTGGAGTGGGTGAGCCGATACGCGTGAACGAAAAACTCTTTGAAGGAGTTGGGGGAAAGGTGGCCTGAATCGGGGAGATTCCGTTGGATGTCGATGGGAGATCTGATGTCGACTTTGTCATCGGAGAGATGGAAGAGGTCATTCTGGCTTGATCCGCGATTCATCGTATCAGAGCGAATAGTAGGCGACTATATCTCAGTGAAGATAGAAATGACTGGGAGAGAGGGCGTGGTTTCGCAACCCCCTCCTCTGGCCTTTCGTTCCGTACCATAACCCATGCCCGAAAGAGAAGAAGGAAAGCTAAAAATGGACTTCGAATGTAATTTCATCATGAAAACATAAAATATCATTAGCACTAATGAAATGCTTTCAGAATTTATTTCGAAAGACAAATATATAAGTGTTTGCTGAAATGCGAGGTGTGAAAATAGTCACCATACTGTTGGGGTAGGAATGCGATGTCAATTTTATGCCTACATACTTCGGATGCGTCGACATCACGTAGGCTTTCAACTGCGTGGAATGGAATGTATTGTGGCACGCAATCTTCACGCTTGACGTCCGCCCTATCCTCGTCGATGACCTACGCCTTCTATACGAGTCTTTTTCCAGTCAACGAGGACTTGGTACCGGTAAGCGTGAAGATAAGAGTCCGCCAGGGAAACCCACTTTCTCTCCGTCTCTTCAGCGCGGTACTGAAAAGTGCGATGAACGGCATCGACTGGGAGACTTGCGGAATTCGGATCGACGGACGCCATCTTAGTTATTTGGGAGCACGCCGACGATGTCGCCCTTGTCGCCAAATCTGGACCGGAGCATGAGAAGATGCTACGAAAGCTAATAGAAGCGTGCGCATGATATATCGTACCATCTCCCGAGTTGGGTGAGCATAGACATATGATTCGAATCCTTATGACCTACCGGAGGCTATGGTGAAATAAAAATGCGGTGGTTTCGAGAGGATTTTTGTCAAATCGTAAAATTTCATTATTATGCAAATTTGAAGAGCAATCGAAAAACGAATTTTGTAGATCGAAAGATCACTGAAAAGTAGCACTAGCTCTAAGCAAAAAGTTTTCTCAGAAACTGCGTTGAAACACTGAAAAACGGCTTCAAAGTTCGCAAGCTGCACCTTACGCTGTAGCAACTCGAGGAATGACTTCTGTGGCATAATACACAGCATCGGAAAGTACGCGCGAAACGGAAAAATCCTACTCCCCTACCCCCGAACTGCAAAAGCGCGCGCTGGCAATTTTCCAGCCCCTGGCGTTTTGCCAGCCTGATCGATTGGAGTGGCCAGTTCGCCAGCTGTTTTTCTCTCTATTTTGTTTTATTGTTGCTCTGTAACTTTTCGTTTGTTTGGTCATTGCTACTGTTGTCTCCACTCATAACCACCTCATCAACTCCCCTCTCTACCCCCTTCCCATCTCTGTTCGATCGACTCCTCGATGTCACTCTCATTCACCCTCTTCCCTTCTCTTCTCTCTGACTTCTTTCCTAGTTTTCTTATCATTTCTGCGTGATTATCGCTTCATTTTGTTTATTTTCACTATTATTTTGAATTCATGTCGTTCCAGGATCAAATCCACTTCGTTTGGATGGGGCACCGACACTTTCACGAGCCCCACTACGCCTAATAAATCGAGCTATGATGTGTCCTCCGGTTATTTCACGGTGCGTTATTCTAATCTATTTGGTGTAATATTGAACTCAAAATGTACGGGTGCAGCGGGAGCTATGGCCGATTTTTGAAATTGCTCTTTTGAAATCGACCTCCAAAAATGTGTCGCGCCTATTCTATCGATTGAACGACATAGCTGGCATATTGAACCGTATAGTTGCAGGAGAATCTATGCCATTTTTTCATTTTCTGGTACATTAATGGTATTCTGGGTTGCATCTACTAAATGCGTGCATTCCAGATACCGTCGTGCTGCTTCGACGGCGGTCGCTGAACAAGATTTTCCCGATGACTTCGAGCTTCCCACCCCCACCCTCATTTCAACCTTTGAATCGATAAAGACTTTACACTTCCGTTTTTTGCTAATTGGTTTGATACCAACCCTTCTGGGCTATTTCATTATAATCAATTACGAATCTCAGGTACCTTCTCCCCGTGTTACGACTCAAAAGGCATGATCATCGCTGGTTCTTTAGACATTCCTATTATCAATTTCTATGCCTAAACCCACCTTCCCCGTTGTATATTTTCACACCCATTGTGTTAAAATGACCATCGATAAAATATTTAAACAACGCTCGGATCGATAACCCAGAAAATTGGCACGGTGCCAGGAGGTTTGGCAGCTTGCCAAAATTTTTTCTCTGACTTCTCTGACTCTCTTTCTCTAAACGAAGGGGGTTCGGATGCTGTGTAATAGCTCTCTGGGATCTTAGTTGGACTTAGTGGCACCCGAAACCGTGAAAAAATCAACTTCGAAAATGGCAACTGTGCCAAGTTCATTCCGAGCCTCTCGTGAGTGGCGTGATATATTGACTGAAGAATTTTCCTTTAACCCTCCGAAGAAGTGGATCAGTCAGAAATGGAATACCGCGAATTCGTTCGTCTGTGAAAACGCATCTGGAGTTCAGAAAAGTCTTGAAAGTTTCAGCTCTTTAGATGAACTGTTGAAAGATGAAAATAGGATAGGTGTTCTCCTATACCGGTTTCCCTAATAAGGGTAGTAGATCATTCTTCAACTTTATTATTTGACCTTTTTTAACTTTACCCTGCCCTTCCTCCTTCCTCTCTTCCTCTTCTTCCTCCTTCTTCCTCTTTCTCCCCTTTCCTCCTTTTTCCTCCTTCTTAAGTCCTTGACTGAGTGTAGTAAGTGGTTAGAGTGAACCGCTATAAAAACCGTTCATTAGATCTTATGCAATACAATAACAATATGCAATAATTATCCAATATATTGTAGGTCGATGTTTTCCATCTTCTAATATGGGTTGACCAGTGAGTTTCATCTACGACATTCCCGTTCGCAACATTTACATGGTGCACTATCAGGTGCAATTTTTTTCCGTCCTCGCCAAGTGCGCGCAAATCCTGAGCACATTCTAGTCCCCGGAGGAATGTTTTCATCTCCCATTCACGTTCTCCTTATTTCTTCCTCCTTTCACCTACGTGTGAGCTCGAGACGTGTTTCATTAGGCGGGCAAAGAGCGAAAGTGCACTGCGATGAGCATTTCAACAAAAGATGAAGCAGTTGCTTTGTAGTCATGGGCAACAGCAGAATAAGAAGACATGCAAAAGTTATCCTCATGTTGACACTCATTCTGATACACCTTTCCGTTTCGAATTTTGCACCGTGGAACCCAATCTTTGCCATTTAATTTGAATTGATCTTCAGTATTATCGTAAACGCTGATTCGCCCTAAGATCGATCACTCGAGTTTGGAGGACTCTGATTCAAGCTCTAATCCACGTCCCTGCGAAACCACGAGATTCTCGGATGGTCCCATCGCCATTTCCTATTCGACTACCGAGATCGTCTCTCATTTCTACTCATTCGCAACGAGAGACTGATCCTCACTTCGAAAACCATTTTAGATTACTCGCTCTTCAAAAAGCAATCAACTGAAGATACTATTCCTTTTCAACGTCGTCAGAGCTCTCATTCAAGTTTGTGAACCCAAATTGCCCCATGATAAACGACTTTTAAACTGAAACTAAACTAATTTGCAAATTGTAAGCACTTTCTGACGTAATCTCTATCCGTCCTCGCGTACCAGCCCGCAATAAGTTGGAAAGCGCTTCCACAATGCGTTCTTATAATTTATAATTTATAAATTTATAATTTATATAAGTTATAAACACTAAATGAATGTCAACGGAATCTACATCTCTGTGCACCAAGATCGTGCAACTTTTGCATGTCTTCTCATTCTGCGGTTGTCCATAACTATAAACAATCTGCATTTGTCTCATCTTTTGTTCCAATGCTCTTCGCAGTGCACGCTCTTTCCGTCCTCGCCAAGTGCGCGCAAATCGTGTCTAGCCCTCGGCGGAATTTCCTCATCTCCATCTCACGTTTTCCTCATTTCTTCCTCCTTTTTGGAGCTAGGGAAGTGTTTCATTAGACGGGGCAGAGAGTGAAAGTGCGCTGCGATGAGCATTGGAACAAAAGATACAGTGTTGCTTTTGTACTCATGGACAACCGCAGAATGAGAAGACAGCCCCATTCTGATAAACCTTTACATTACGCATTTAGAACCAAAAAGGATTTTCCAGGAACAATTCGGCATTTTCCAGGAAAAAATCGGATAAGCTGTTTAATTGGTGGCTCTCAACGAACTCTTCCAAAACTTGGAGTATGAGGGTTTCATCGAAATTCGAGACAACTACTCTTATAAGTAGTAGGAATTTCGTAGTGTGTTGTGCGCAGCCAGTAGTACGGTAGTGTTTTGGTGAACATTCATGTGCGTTTAAACACGATTTCTTTGCGTTTCCTCCACGATAAAATATCCCGAGGAATAATGATCCACCGTACACCTTCTTCCCTCGATCAACCCTTGAAACTGTGGAGAGGAAAAGAATGTTTACCTATCTACTCAGAGCCTCAGCTCCTTTGACAATTAAAACAGAGTCGAATAAATGATATTATGTTGTTTCAAAACCGACAGCGCCGTCGTCTGGCCGATTCAGTAATAAAAAATGACAAAAGAGAAGAGCATTACCGGACACGACAGAGCCGTCGCCCGGAACGAAGAAAGAAATCATTGGGAGAGAGGGCGTGGTTTCGCGCCCCTCTCTCCCATTCCCTTCAGTCCTTGTGTGAACGAGAAGAAAGAGAGACAGAATCATTCGACTACCCGAGTAGTAGATCAAAGGATATCTTTGTTCTAACTCTTGTAAAACAGTAAAAATCATCTCACTTTCCAGGCTCTTCCCGTTATTTCTCGAACCGAGCATTCCAAGGAAAGACAGATTAGCGACCTAAACACTAATATTGAATTGCACGCACTATTCCCTTTCACCCCGCCCCCTTAACGGGAGAGTGTGAGAATTGAAGAGAGTCTTGGTTGATCCTGCAACTCCATCCTGCCCTGTTCTCCCTGTATAAAAGGATCAAATACCCCCTCTCAACCATAAGAGGATCCTTCTTCCTCCTATCGACTAACGATGCAATCTGCCTTCCTCGTCCTTCTTCTCATTCCTACTACTCTCGCTTGTGCGCCTTCCAGTCCCTCCACTTCACCGAGTAATCTATTCGTTCCCTTAATATAGTGATGTAGTCTACTGGGTTCTTAATGAATGATATGTTATCTCATTCCAGTATGTCCCAATCCACTCATGGCGGGAAATCCTGCAACAGCCGCACCGTGTACGGGTGCTATTCTAATGGGCTGTGTCGCTCCGATGACACGGACACCCTCCGCCATCACGTGTCCCGCCGGCAAGGTGCTCTACGCTGACGTGAGTATATAAATCACATAGAGATATTCACGGTGATTGTATTTTCATCGTGAAAACCTAAACTATCATTAGCAATAATGAAATGTTTTCAGAATGTCATTGCGAAAACGCCGTCGACAGCAACCTGCAACGGCGCGAACTGGGTAGATAGAGCCGGAGCAATCGTCGATGCGACGCCGGTCATCTGCGCCAACCCATAAATATCGTTTGCGTGTAGCCCCGATAGTATCGACAACCGCATTTTTTTTCTATTGGAATAATTTACGCAAACTCTATGTATTTATTAATGTTCTGCGGATAAAAAGGTATTTATTAAATTCCTAGTCGTACATCGTCTTGCAATGTTATGATGCGTAAAAAATCATGATAAAATTCGGTTGAAACTTGAAAGTAACTCGGCCATAATTCAATTCAATGGTGCTCAGATAGTCCAATAAATGTAAAAAATAAAGTCTTCCACCCGCATTCTGTATCGACCACCGCAATGCCTGCGTAGCAACGAGACACATCATTCCACAGGCCGGTCAACCATCCAGAAAGGCCTCTGGAGTGAGAAAGCGTGTGAAATCGAGAGGGACTCTCTCACTTTTGTACACTCTCTCGCTCCAACCCTGATCTGTATGTTTGGAATCATGTGGAGAGCCTGTCCGGAGGTGATCAGCGGTCTGTTGCGAGGCTACCCTATTGTTTTGCGTACATGAATCTGGGACCCCTTTCAGGGTATGTTTGGATCGTGATTTCTCACATCCATTTTTTCTTAACCATCTTGGTTGAGTGGACCTGTAGACCTGTAGGGGTCGAACTAGCGACCACTCGCATTCTAGCACACAAACAGTTCCACGGCGCTACCTGATATTCTTCATTATGTGCATTTCACCACTGGGGGCCCGATTGCTCGTATCAGGTCTTCTCTCCATCGGGTATTGGGGTCGAATTGGGTGCGTTTCCAGTTGCAGGGAATCCACATCGTAGTTGGCCGAGACCTTATCTTCAAGGCCCATTTCGCTTTCCTTTTGGGTGCCTCCTTGTTCCAGTCGAATTTGGTTGATTTCTCATAGTCGCTCTTTCCTCACTCGATCCAGAAGAGTGACTCCAATCATCCGACGTTCCATCTCTCTAAAGGTGATATCGAGACGTTCTTTGTCACTTGATCTCACAGCCCACACCTCGCTACCATAGAGTACGGTAGGCAAGATGCAGCTGTCGAAGAGCCTCCTCTTTGTCTTCGTAGGAGAATGCGAGACGCCAGCACGTGGTGGACTTTTTCTCCATGCTACCAAACCCAGACGAATTCGGTGTTCCGCTTCCTCAGAGTGGTCAAGGGGAAGAGAAATTCTTCCGTCAAGAAATGCCTTTACTTCGACGTAATATGAGATGTAAAACATCACATTATGCTACATTGTTCAAGATCCAGATAACTTTGTGCTATGAATGCATTTACAGCGTCTGAGCGACAATCGATTCCTAAGGAACCTTTTTGTCTCTTTAAATACGACTTCTAAATACCTTACCGGTCGGCCCGGCAGAGTAGTCGCTTGTCGATGTATAGTCCTCTTGATTCCGGCAGCAACTTTATCTTTACTTGACCTTTACCTTTCAAAATAGACAATTCAATTAATTGCCGGCTCATCCTGATCTGAGCACTAATGCATGACATGATAAATAATTTAATTGAGATAATTGAATCTAAAAACTAATGGATTAATTGAGATCAAACTCTGAAAGAAAAATATAAAAATTTAAATTTCTATGTTCTCCGGAAGAGGTACATCATACGGTTGGACAACTCATGCTGCGAAAATTTCATGGGGTGCAAGGTGCAAAACAGTTTTATGCACCCTTTCATAACTTTGTTCCTAGTGAAGCTACAACTTCCAAACTTGATACAGGGATTGCAAGCCACGTTTGGAACATTTTCCTTTTTGATTGGAGAGATTTCGTTTAGTTTGAGCTGAGTTACACGAATTTTCCACTCTTTGATGGGGAAATTTCCCCGAAGAAATTAGCGCAGCATAACTTTCCGTGACCTCGAACACTGCCACAGAAACTGATGTGCGGGGCGATTTTAATCTTTTTTTGTTCATAATCAGGATCCCCACGAATTTTTAGAGTACTAGACACGCTTATACCAGTGTGGGAAGAAACTAGATTGATATTGCAATCGTTACAATGTGCAATTGACACCGAGTAAGCAACAAACCGTGATTACGTTTATTAAAATTTTTATACTCTCCGACTTATGACACTCCTTTATTCTTGATCTATTGCGAAACATCTGGGGTCTTAAGCTTCACAATAATTAACTATGTACGACGAGGAAAAAAATAAATACCTTCTTTATCTACAGAACATTAATAAATACAACTAGAGAGCGTAAATAATTCCAATAGTAGTACTGCGGCGGTCAATAGAATCGGGGCTACAACAAACGACATTTATGGGTTGGTGCTAGTGTAGTGCAAACTAACTAGAACTGATGAACTCGAACTCCAATTCATTCTCAACCGCGCACCACAAACGAACTCGGTCTATTACATTTATAAAATGATACGATCACACCAAAAAGTCAAATGACGGACTTCCGTTGTTTACCACACAGGCACGTACGCGACTCTCTTACTTTTGCCCGCTCTCTCACTTTGGTAAACACAGGAAGTACCATTTTGACTTTTTGTGTGTTCGTATCATTTTATAAATGTAATAAATGAACGTTCATTTAGAGCGAACTCATTAAGAGTTCGTTTATCGCGCGCGGTAACGAACTCGAACATTTGCGAAATGGTTCGTTTGTACCACACTAGTTGGCGCAAATGAACCGAAGCGCGCTAACGTCCACTCCAGCTCCATTTCTCCACGTCGTACCGTCGCAAGTTACGCCAGTCGACGGCGTCGCTGCCACGACATTCTGAAAACATTTAATTATTGCTAATGATATTTTATGTTTTCATTACGAAAATGGCTAGTACCCTCCTAAAGCACTGATAAATATTGTCTTACATTTAAAAAATGATACGACCATACAAAAAAATGTTGCTCTCTGAGTTTACCGAAGGCGAAAGAGCATGCAATATCCGTAATGTGATTACTATACTCACGTCAGCGAATAGCCGCTGGCCGGTGGGGCACGTGATGGCTGAGGTTGTCCGCGTCGCCGGAGCAGCGCAATTCATCAGAATCGCAGGAACAAGACCTGCCGGCAAACACGGTGCCGCTGCTGCGGGATTTCCCGCAGTGAGAGGCATGGGACACACTGAAATGCAATTAGTATAGCATTCACTAATAACCCAGTCATAGACCCTATTCTATATCAATGAAATGAATAGATTACCCGGTGGAGGGGAGAGACTGGAAGGCGCACAAGCGAGAGTAGTAGGAATGAGAAGAAGGACGAGGAAGGCAGATTGCATCGTGAGTCGATAGGAGGAAGAAGGATCCTCTGGTGGTTGAGAGGGAGTATTCGGCTCTTTTATACAGGAAGAACAGGACAGGATGGAATGGCAAGATGAACAAAGACTCTCTTCAATTCTCACACTCTCTCGTGAAGGGGGAGGGGCCAAGAGTGAGACGGAGATATGACCTAAGGAAAGCAATCGGTGCTAACTGGTGGAGTGCAACTTATGTAGGCTACCGACCGTTCCTCATCTAAGCGATTACCGCCTGATATGATAAATTGATTGATTGATTCATCGATCGAATAAAATGAGATATCATGTTTGATTGATTCTGAGAATCACGATCGAAAAATGCGTTTCACCAAGTGCTGAAGGAATGTATTGCGGCAATGAATGAATAATTTATCATGAAAAATATAACACGTGTGGTTTTAAAGTGATATACTATACATACATAGTGAGTGTGTACATGATGTGTGCGATGTCACAACAGGGCGACAAAGTGATCTGCTAAGATACAAAAAAAATTATCATGCTATTTCAGTGGAAGCACCTAAATAAAATTGGGGAGCGGCAAGTAAGATGAGGGATACCATTGCACATATTTACCTCTCAAACTACGCTCTTCCAATCTGCACACATCGCCAATGATCACTTGACTCTATCCGGATTATCAGTCACTTGTATTTGTCGCTTTCTATTGCCCTTTAAGTCTTATTAGGTAACTTTAGTCTGAGTCGTATCAAGCTGAGCGGTCGACTCCGAGGGATATGTTGTTGATCGATCGTTCGTGTATCGTATGTTTAAGGTAGTAGTTCAGCTGGTATATACATTATTGGTAGTTACATTGTTCTAAACTTTTTAATTCACAATCCAGAGTCCGAGAGTACCTCTGGTACGTCAGCAAGTGTTTTCACTTAGAAAAAAAACGGTCCAATAAATACTAGATTACTGTGAACGACCTCTCTGTGTACCGTGCAGCAAGATGATGCTACTTTTGCGTGCCTTCTCATTCTGTGGTTGTCTATGAGTACACACAAATTGTATTCGTCTCACGTTTTGTTCCAATGCTCATCGCAGCGCACTTTCACTGTCTTCCCGCACACCAAAACACGTCTCTATCTTCCCGTAGGGAAAGGAGGAAGAAATGTGGAGAACATGAGATGGCCGATGACTAGAATGTTCTCAGGGTTTGCGCGCGCTTTGCGAGAACGGAAAGAGAGTGTAGCACTTCAACTTTTGCGCCATTACTGTATCACGCGTGTTTTGCAGGAATGAGGGAAATATGTTCAGGTGGTTCAAAAAGTTTAATTGCTGCCAGTACTTCTAGTTGAGATATTGAACGGTTCTCATTGTCAGTATTGTTCGCATCCATACAAAAGTGTATTCATTCCAGATGATTTTGGCGGAAGAGAGTTATCACAAAATGATTTTATCGAGGAAATTTGAGAGGCAGTTGTGAAATTGCATCAACGACAGTAAAATATAAAGTGCGTCAGTAGAAGAAAGGGTTATGGTAGATTATTTATAAAAGATTGAAAAGGCGGTCCAACAAATAATATATTACTGTGATCGGAATCTTCTTCTCTATGCTCCTTGCAGCAAGATGATGCTACGTTTGCATGTCTGTTCATTCTGTGGTTGTCTATGAGTACACACAAACTGTATTCATCTCACGTTTTGTTCCAATGCTCATCGCAGTGCACTTTCACAGTCTGCCCCGCGCACCAAAACACGTCTCTATTTTCCCTTAGGGAAAAGGAGGAAGAAATGTGGAGAACGTGAGATGGGAGATGATAAAATCGCCGAGGACTAGACAGTTCACAGAATTTTCGTGCAATTGGCGAGGACGGAAAGAGAGTGTAGTTGCTCTTGCACCAGCACTGTAGCACGCTTATTGTGCAGGGGTGGGGGACAGATGTTCAGGCTTTTCAATAATGATCAAAATATTCGCCTCTTGTTATTCCGCAGGAATTGGGAGACAACTGTATATGAGAGGAATCGGTAGATACTCGAGCCCCTACAGTAGAACTCGTCCCCCAGGTCAGCCAAGAGCAAGATGGAGAGATGACCTAAGGAGAGCAATCGGCGCGAACTGGTGGACTGCAACTTATGAAGACTACCGACCCATCCTCATCTGAGCGACTACCGCCTGATATGATAAATTGATTGATTGATTTACTCTCAGTACACTGAGAATCAAAAAACACTGAGAAAAAAATATCGGAAAATCTAATGTTTGATCCCCACCCTCTAGGAGCCTACAGAATCCTCGGCACCTACCAGAACATTCCCGCCTTCCGAGCCAATTTCAACTGTCCCCTCGGGTCTCCGAACGCACCGATGGGTGCCGACCAAGAGCTAAATAGCGTGCAGAGAGTAGAATACTACGAACGGTTAACTGCGAATAGTTTGATTTGAATATTCCGTTCAGTTGCTTGAATTCGTGTAGTTTTGCTTCTTCTAGAAGGTGAGTGGCTTTACATAATATTTGAAAATATAAACATTGCAAAATCGATGATTAAGGAAATGCTCGGACGACTTGTTTAGTGGATCAACGCGTAAGTATATTCCTGAAAGTGATGAAGATTGCGTTGTAATGACGAAATCAAAATTTTCAAGTTGATATATCTGCAAAACCTTAACTAGTAAAAAATAACTACTTAGATGAGGCCATTTTTTGCACAATTTCCATGTTTTCTAAAGTATTTTTCTAATTACATTATTTCTTTACTTTTCTCTCTTTTTCTCTATTCTCCATTCATTCCTCTCCTGTTCCTCGCCTTTGAGTGGTCGCCAGTGCACAATGGTCAGTTAACAGTGCTCGTCCCCCTTCTCCTCCTTCAGTATCTCCCCCTTCGTCTGCCACAGCTCTCTCCTGGCCTGCCAGCATCATACAGTATCCATACTACCGTATTCACCTCCATCTACCATAACCCTTTCTTACAGTATACACAATACAGTACTTTTCAGGGACTCTCAGCTTTCATCAAGGTCTTCGCCAACGCATGGATTGGAGGCAACAAGGATTCCTTCGGCGATTTGTCTGCTGGGTTGATGTTGGAGTCGGTGAGTATGGTAAACATACGGGGATGGATACAGTAGGCAAACGATTGATACTAGAGTGCGCAATGTGAGACCACGGTCTCTTTATTTCGCACACTTTCTCACCAAGCGACCGGTCGAGGGAGTGTAAGAAATGAGGAGTGCGTGGTCTCACATTGCGCACTCTAATTGATACCGTATCACGCAGCATCCGAGAGAATAGCGACGATGTAACATTAGAGAAAGAGAGAACCATTGAGAGCGGGGTGTGGATAATTTTTACGGTATAATTTCGAGGCTGGATCTCTGTCTGATTCCAGGCTAGAAATATACAGGGATCCTACCTGGAAATAAATACCAGAGAAACACGAAATTCGATGTCCCATGGAGCTTTACAAGAATAGTGACGAGTCGATCGATTTAATATAGTTTGATACAACGGAGATACTTCTATTGCTGATAATATCATCATCTAGGCGGGTCCAAAGAAAAAAACAATTCTGTTAGCGAGAAAACGATCTTTCGGAGTTGATGTGCAGTCCTCGCTCTCCATAAGTCATGGTTCAGAATGTGCCTCCTCTCCGTTAGTCACTTCATTTGCCTCTCAATTTTCTTTGATCGCATCGCAACCATATTAGATTAGCGCCTAATTTTTATCTTAAAGTTGATGATACCATGCATCATTCATACTCAGCCACAACATGGGGCCATCTATAACAGCAGAATACGTATCCATGCGTTAGCCGAGAAATAGCGAATGTTGGCATGCTGCCAAGCGGGTTACTGTAGCGTGTCAAAGCCGCCAGAAAGTGCGCGTTACAATTGCACGCGACGCTACCATAAAACACTCCTTGATTATACAGAGGTCTCTTTTCTTTCTTTCTACTTTTATATTACTTCAATTATAAAATATAATACAGTACAATAATTCGAAAACTTGTAATTTTTTCCGTCGCTTTCCACCAGGATCGTTCGTAAACATTGGTACAAACATTTTAAAATGCTCCTGTTATTTTATGTTGTGATATTACAATATTGAAATGAAACGCTCATGAAATGTACTACTGGTGCGTGTACTCTCTTTCAATATCTCGGCGTGTCTCTCGCTTTGCCGTGCTCTCTCGCAGCCATATCTGTTGTTTAGGAGCGGAACGTTTTATTATTTTCGACGAGTGTTTGTGAATTTATGATACCCCATTACATGTTGCAGCAATAACCAGTGATGCCAATCGCAAGATCCAAATCCTGGAGCCACCGCATTGAATGGCGACAACCCGGAAGTAAGTAACATCAGCAGGGGGTACTGTATTTCGCCGATGGATAGATTTTTTGTTTCACTCCTAGATCGTTTCTGTCTAGACTTCGAGAAATAACTAAGCAACGGGTTGCATAATAGGCAAATGCGCCGCTCAAGCAGTGAGAGATTGCGAAAAATTAGAAGAGTGGGGAGTGATTTGCCTCTTACGCTGCCTGCTGATTCTTTATTTCTCGAAGCGTATTTCACTCTGAACGCAAGGATTTGTCATCTTCAAATGAGAATATACAAGGAGACTGAGTGTCTTAATTTCGCACACATTTTTGAAGAATTCCAAATTCTAAGATATACAATCCTGAATTTTCAGTAGCACGCGCGAGTAGCAGTGTTGACATTGTTCCCCGCGAATCGCGCAATGAAAATGAGAAAGCCAGTAGCGAAGAGGAAATGATGGATGAGCATTACTGTGGCGAAGTTAGTTTATTGATTTTTATTTTACAATTTATTAAGGTTCATACTTACTCTGTATAATATTGATTGTTGCGTCGCACCCGTCACATTATTCATCTATTTACTTATTTCATATATTCGCCTTTTTTTGTAAACGACACACTCCTTGTGTACCATAATAAAATATATGAAAAAAATGATTTTTAAAAATTAAGGATGTTTTCTCAAGCCTTCCCGAGAATTGCCTGCTTTCTATTTTCTCGTACCTAAATAGGTAAATATTTTTACGCTTCAAAGGTTTAATTTATTAAAATTAAAATGTGATAATACATCAACCTTGTTAATATGAGAGGAATCGCGATAGACTCGAGCACTTCGAGCGTGGCCGGGACATATTTTCATGATGAAGATAGAAATCCACAGTTTGGTGTGCTAGATAGACAAATCACTCGGCTTGTTTACCAACCACTTGGCGTCATTCGTGGATGATGCATCGATGCGGGGCGGTTGCTCTTGTAAAAAATTATGTAATTTTCTCAAAAGTCAATTGGGCTCGATGCCTCAATAGGAGCTCTTACGAGTGTTGTGAGTAGTAACTACGGTCATAAAATTAGAGAAATCGGGCCATGCGTTGTAATTGCGGGCGCGATTATGTGAGGTTGGCCGAACACAACTAACAGTTGTGAGCCTACATTCCAGCTCGTTTACGGTGAAAATATTCGAAAATTAGCCAAAAACAATATTCGCGTTGTTTGTGACACATAATTACAGCTACTTTTGGAAGAAAAAAAATTGAAAATTTTCGGACTCGAATTTTTATTTTATTGAATATCGTTTATTTCGAAGTCCTAGTGAGTCGGTTCGATCAGTAAATTATTAGATATGCTTGCGAGAGGAAGATCTGTCCGTGTGTCGTTGAGAATTTTTTATAATCATGTTTTTCAAATTCAAAATGGGATATTTTTAACTCGCCTTACTATGTTACTTCTATGTTTCGCCTTACTTCTCTCTGTGTCCCTCACTCATTCTTCCCCCCCCTTCACTCTGTGTGTGTGGCTGGGGGTTGCGCGGTCGGCGCTGGGAATGGGTGCCCGGCTGTGAGTGTGTGCCTCCACCTCCTCCACCTGCCCACCTAAGGTAATGCTCTTATTCTTGATACGTTATTGAAACATATCGATGTTTCTCTCTGTGTCCCTCACTCATTCTTCCCCCCCCCCTTCACTCTGTGTGTGTGGCTGGGGGTTGCGCGGTCGACGCTGGGAATGGGTGCCCGGCTGTGAGTGTGTTACTTACTTCGCCTTACTTCTATGTTCCCCAATACTTCTCGAACAGTTTCATTATTATGCATGGAACATTTCCCCTTTTGAAAGCTAAGAGCTATCACTTCAAAGAAGGAAGCTACACCGACTAGAAAATGAAGTAACTGATGAACGACGCACGCTCTGCCTTCTCTGGCACTCTCTCAATTCTGCCTACTCTCTCGCCCTGGTACGAGACCCGGGCACAGCACGAATCTTTTGCCAGTGCTATATTAAATTCTAATAAACAGTTCAATGCTAAATTTCACATATTCTAATTCCATTGATAACGGGCAAAAGATTCGTGCTGTGCCCGGGTCTCGAACTAGGGCGAGAGAGCAGGCAGAATGGAGAGAGTGCCAGAGAAGGCAGAGCGTGCGTCGTTCATCAGTTACTTCGTTTTCTAGTCGGGGTAGCTTCTTTCTTTGAAGTGATAGCTCTTAGCTTTCAAAAGGGGAAATGTTCCATGCATAATAATGAAACTGTTCGAGAAGTATTGGGGAACATAGAAGCTCTGGAAGGCGAGTTAAAAAATATCCCATTTTGAATTTGAAAAACATGATATTATAAAAATTCTCAACGACACAGGAAGATCTGTCCGTGTGTCGTTGAGAATTTTTATAATATCATGTTTTTCAAATTCAAAATGGGATATTTTTTAACTCGCCTTCCAGAGCTTCTATGTTCCCCAATACTTCTCGAACAGTTTCATTATTATGCATGGAACATTTCCCCTTTTGAAAGCTAAGAGCTATCACTTCAAAGAAAGAAGCTACACCGACTAGAAAACGAAGTAACTGATGAACGACGCACGCTCTGCCTTCTCTGGCACTCTCTCCATTCTGCCTGCTCTCTCGCCCTAGTTCGAGACCCGGGCACAGCACGAATCTTTTGCCCGTTATCAATGGAATTAGAATATGTGAAATTTAGCATTGAACTGTTTATTAGAATTTAATATAGCACTGGCAAAAGATTCGTGCTG
Organism: Pristionchus fissidentatus; assembly: GCA_036245785.1. NCBI lineage: Eukaryota > Metazoa > Nematoda > Chromadorea > Rhabditida > Neodiplogasteridae > Pristionchus > Pristionchus fissidentatus. The sequence continues at coordinate 29,426,602 of BTSY01000001.1, read as the reverse complement.
TGCCCGGGTCTCGTACCAGGGCGAGAGAGTAGGCAGAATTGAGAGAGTGCCAGAGAAGGCAGAGCGTGCGTCGTTCATCAGTTACTTCATTTTCTAGTCGGTGTAGCTTCTTTCTTTGAAGTGATAGCTCTTAGCTTTCAAAAGGGGAAATGTTCCATGCATAATAATGAAACTGTTCGAGAAGTATTGGGGAACATAGAAGTAAGGCGAAGTAAGTAACACACTCACAGCCGGGCACCCATTCCCAGCGTCGACCGCGCAACCCCCAGCCACACACACAGAGTGAAGGGGGGGGGGAAGAATGAGTGAGGGACACAGAGAGAAACATCGATATGTTTCAATAACGTATCAAGAATAAGAGCATTACCTTGGGTGGGCAGGTGGAGGAGGTGGAGGCACACACTCACAGCCGGGCACCCATTCCCAGCGCCGACCGCGCAACCCCCAGCCACACACACAGAGTGAAGGGGGGGGGGGGAAAAATGAGTGAGGGACACAGAGAGAAGTAAGGCGAAACATAGAAGTAACATAGTAAGGCGAGTTAAAAATATCCCATTTTGAATTTGAAAAACATGATTATAAAAAATTCTCAACGACACACGGACAGATCTTCCTCTCGCAAGCATATCTAATAATTTACTGATCGAACCGACTCACAAGGACTTCGAAATAAACGATATTCAATAAAATAAAAATTCGAGTCCGAAAATTTTCAATTTTTTTTCTTCCAAAAGTAGCTGTAAAAATGTGTCACAAACAACGCGAATATTGTTTTTGGCTAATTTTCGAATATTTTCACCGTAAACGAGCTGGAATGTAGGCTCACAACTGTTAGTTGTGTTCGGCCAACCTCACATAATCGCGCCCGCAATTACAACGCATGGCCCGATTTCTCTAATTTTATGACCGTAGTTACTACTCACAACACTCGTAAGAGCTCCTATTGAGGCATCGAGCCCAATTGACTTTTGAGAAAATTACATAATTTTTTACAAGAGCAACCGCCCCGCATCGATGCATCATCCACGAATGACGCCAAGTGGTTGGTAAACAAGCCGAGTGATTTGTCTATCTAGCACACCAAACTGTGGATTTCTATCTTCATCATGAAAATATTTATGATTTTTCTAAATTTACCTTTTCTCGAAAAATGTCCTGACTAACCAGGTTCATTTGTGTTTCAAGCGAAAACGAAATTTTTTAAAAAAATTCTGAAAACGCTATTCGATAGAGGGAGGTTTGTAGTACCTTGTATTATGTTTTCAGCCAAATTAAAAATCATAAATTTCTATGTCCCGGCCATGCTCGAGCCTTTCGCGATTCCTCTCATATAATTCTAAAATATCACAGGACAACTCTTGATTTCATGAAGATCGTGAATAAGCGCATGAATTTGGTTGTATCGTGTGAGACTCTTGAAAGGGTGAAAACAGAAGCGTTGTCCTTGTTTATTGTAGAGGTATGGTAATTTGGTAACAGTTTAAATCTCTTTGATTTTTACGAGAATGTATTACATGACTTTATAATAATTGCACCAAGACTCACTTTCTCATTTATAGAGCTATTCCGGCCATGCATTCTATTTAAATCTCAAAAATGAAGCGTCCTTTCTCGCCTACCGTATTAGGCATCCTGTAAACGGTCAAAAGCCCGTCGAAATTCGACTTCGGAACACAACGGGACTGTACGATCACTGGGAAAAGGTTTGTCTCCTTCCACAAAATGTCAAACGCATAATTTCATCCTCCCGTTTCTCGCCTATTTTGAGCGGAATATGCAACGCGATGAGAGTACACATTCCTGAAAGACGGGACAGCGGTGAGATCGAGCGTAAAAGCGAGAAAAGCTTTCTCACTTTTGCACAATCTCTCGCAACTGACCCTTTTGGGTAGAACCAACTTTTAAATTGTAGATTCAATCGTTTCTTCGACTCGGAGTCAAAAAGCGAAATGGCGCGCCGGTGCATCCTCTATTCTTACCTAACCTTGTCGCACTCACCAAGAAGTACACCTTCGAAAAACTGTACATCCGAGACGTGAGTATTACAAATTCAAAAATACTCGTGTCCGAACTATTAAAACGTTCCGCTGACAAGACACGCAATACGGGAGGCGAAAAACAAGATGGACGCCGAGGTGCAGAAATACAGTACACACACATCAGTTTAAAGTTGCGATATTGTCAATTAGGTTAAATTATGATTTGACATTGCAGAAAAGGTGGAATTTATGCCAAAATACTCTCAAGAGCTCTCTTCTCCTTCAAAATAAAAATCTTACGCAAATTATGTTTGGGATCATCTGTAGAGTCTGTATAAATTGATGCATAATTGTATAGAAAATTGTGTATCAGCGAAAATATATGTTATTAAGTAACTCTCTCAATTTCAAGATCACTCTCGACGGCTCATTTTTCGAAAGATTGGCATGCATTTTCAACGATGAAAGAATTGGTCCCGTCGCATTTCTTGAACTTTGCGATTCAGGTGTACAGCGGGACGGCCACACGTTCTTGGCAAAAATCCAGAATTTGAATTTGAACTGGGGAGAAAAGGGGCACGCAACGCGCGCGTCTCTTCATAGCGCTGTTGTCTCTCTCTCTCTTTTTCTCTCGTCGTCTGAGATTTGGCCGCTCTCGAAATTATGTGTGCATAATACTGTGCTTCAACATAATTCGACATGAAGAAACTTATAACAGCTATGAATATAACATACGTATTACAATTTTAAAATGATACGTTCATGAAATGGACTACTGGTGGTGTACTCTCTTTCTATACCTCGACATGTCTCTCATTTTGCCATGCTCTCTCGCAGCCGTATCTGTTGTTTTGCACGCATTATCAACGGAACGTTTTACTATTTCGGACGAGAGCTCGTAAATTTGCAATATCCGTTAATTAGCCGAGAAGTGGCGTCGGCACGCTGCCAAGCGGGTTACTGTAGAGTGTGAAAATAAAACAGCCAGAAGGTGCGCTTTCACAGCAAACAACGCTACAATACAATTACTGGTCTCTTTTTGAATCTTCTTCTTCATCTCTACTTTTATGTTGCTACATCTATAATATATACAAAACATCAAATTACAAAAGATTGTATGTTCTTCGGTTGTGTATAGCTTGCGCGCTCTCTTTCGCCTGAACGTAGGAACCATGATATTGCATTTTAATGACTGTCTTACATTTTAAATAATCCCATCTATTTTTCAGTAATCGTCACTGATGCCCATCGCAAGAAGGAACTCGTGGAGTCACGACATTAAATGGCGCCAACCCGGAAGTAAGCAACATCACTTGGGGTTATATTTCGCCGATCGATTAAGTTTGTGTTTCAATACTAGATGGTTCACTCTGAACTCAAAGATTTGCCATCTTCAAGTGAGGATATAAAAGAAAATTTTCTGTCTAAACTAAGAGTTCCAAATTCTGGAGTCTTTATAAAACTGCGAGTTTTCAGTAAAACGCGCAAGTAGCAGTGTTGACATTGTTCTTCGCGAATCGTGCAATGAGAGTGAGAAAGTAAGTTGTGAACAGGAAATTATGGATGTGGATTATTGTGGCGACGTGAGTTTATTGATTTTTTTTGTTACACATTTTTTTCTATATTGATTTCCTATTTATTATTGAATATTGCTTCGCATCCAACAAATATCAATTCTTTATTCTAATTACTTACTTTTTTTCTCTTTTATTCGCTGATTTTTTTGTAAACACATCTACAGTCATAATACAATAAATTAACATAAATATATTTTAAAGGATATTTTCTCACGCTTGCCCGAGGACTGTCTGCTTTCCATTTTCTCATTCCTCAACAGGTCAGTTTTTTTGTGTTTTAAAACAAAATGTGAAACCATTAACATATTAAAGTTTAAATATATATTTAGACTTAATCTCGGTAATATTGTTCTAAAATATTACAGGGCAAGTCTGGATATCATGAAGACCGTGAATAAGCGCATGAATTTGGTTGTCTCATGCGAGACTCTTGAAAGGGTGAAAACCGAAGCGCGCTCATTGTTTATAGTAGAGGTATGATAATTTGGATGCACTATAAACACTTTTGACGTATTCCATGTTATTATATAAATTTGTAATTTTAACATTAAAAATAGAAATATTTAAATTTTCCCGAGCCAGTACTTTAGAGCTACTCCGGTCATGCGTTCTTCCTCAATCTAAAAGACGAAGCATCCTTTCTCTCATGCAACATTCGGCGGTCTGTGAATGGTGAAACTCCTGTCGAAATTCGGCTTCGAAACACGACAGGACTTTACAATCACCGGGAAAAGGTTGGTCTCCGTCGGCGGCGGGGAAATTAGCAGCAATTTTGATTGCGGAAGGTAACGTGCCCCCAGAAGCCTGGGCAGCATAGTCCTCGTTAGCAAACCGATAAGCCCTGTGAGAGTAGCCGCTTGTCGACGTCAAATCCTCTTGATTCTTTGCCTTCACTTGTTACCTTCCACAAAATGGTTATAAGTTTTGGTTTCAGCCACTTGTTTCTAACCTATTATAAGTGAGTGTACCCCGATGAGATACGCATGTCGGCGCAGAATCCTGAAAGGGGGGCATCAGGAAGATCGGGTGTGTCATTGAGAGAAACTCTCTCATTTTCACACAATCTCTCGCCACTGATCCTTCTCGTTGTTAGCAAATAATAAATTGAAGATTCAATCTTTTCACCGGCTCGGAATCAAGAAGCGCAAGTGTGATTATGTACCGGCTCAACTCTTATCCAACCTTAGCAAACTCACAGAGAAGTATACCTTCGAAATACTGAAAATTCGAGATGTGAGTATTGGCAAGGACAGTTTATTTTAAGCTGGAAAGAGAACTTGTTTTTTTTCGGATATATTTTTTTCGTGCCTAGTTGTGTCCCTAGATCGTGTTACCTTTTTTGCTAAAGCAAACAATCGGGAAAAAAGAAAAAAAGAAGGTTCCGGTCGGGTTCTTCATGACAAAAATGTGTACGCAAATTGTTGTTTCTTTCTGGAATCACTTACACCCATGGGCAATACAGCGCATTACATTTAGAAAGTTGTACGACAATATGTCAAAATATTAGTTCCTACCGAAGGCGAGAGAGCACGCAAAAGTGAGAGGGTCGAGAACGTGCCTGTTTGGTAAACAACGGCAGTCCGTGTTTTGACTTTTTGCTATTATCGTTTTATAAATGAAATAGTACTCTCTCACTTCATTTCCAGGTAAGTCTAGACGGATCATTTTTCGAAAGATTTGCATGTATTTTCAACGATAAAAGAATTGACCATATCCCAGTTCTTCATCTTTTCAACGTCGATTTGCATCCAGAAGCAGGCGAACTGTCAGTTTAATTTTTTTAAGGCCTTCCCAAGCAGATTTGTTCATTCCCCCTTATTTTAACTTTTTTTTAAAAAAAATGTATCATTACAGGTTCACCGAATTTGTAGCCAGTCTCAATGTTAAAGACGTTTCGATCGAAAAGATACAAGGCCTTCCCAAGCAGATCTACAGCGACGATTTCATATGTAAATTCAGCTCGGATATGCCGAATCGAGGCATAGTAATCGACATAAGCGAGAAGCCAATTGCAAGTGTTCTCTTTTATCCTTTTTTTCTTTTCTTTGTCGCAAAATTTACTTTGCTAATTGACTAAAATTTAATTGACTAATTGACCCGAAATACCACATTTTCATATTTTTATAAAATTATCAAAATCGTATGGTTCCAGGCAAATGCGTGGGTCACGTCACGCGAAACACTGCCGGCCCTCAGCTGTTTGAGATATTTCGCCTTCCTCTCCTTCACTCTGGAGACGGCCTGGCTTGTGGAGGCGCTAGTGGTAGGCACACATGATTCCACACAGGGAATGAATACACTGAGTTAGTGAGTGTATGATACACTCAATATCGAGTGTATTCGCGCGTCGAAAGAGCGTGCGAAAACGAGAGATTTGTCAGTGTATCATACACTCGATGCCCTAACTCAGTGTATGATACACTCAATAGTAAGTGTATTCATTCATTCTGGGTGCAAACCACTCCAGAAAGGGGTCAGAAAGGGGTTAGACGTTGTGCATCAGTGATACAGACCTCTCGATTTCAGGAGGGTGACAATTTCGCACGCAACATTACCGTAACAAGGTTTTTAACTGCTCTAAGCCTATCTGCATAACTCCACCAATGAGTTATTATGACCAGAACCGCAAGGGCTTTCAAACCCACAAATTAACTAATTAGCTAATTAAAATTTCGATAATTAGCCGAAAATTCAATGTGGGCAGAACAATACAGCAACAAGACGAATCGATGGAGGTTAGCAATTAACCAGCAGGGGGAAAAATGCACACAGATTTCTCGAGTTTGAGCAATTGCGGAATTATCACCCCCCCCCTCCCTCCCTCGATTTCACACACTAGAAATCACTTTATGAAGGGTTGGCTCGAGAGCGAGTCAATATGAGATTGGCGCCTTTCTGGATGTTTTAAATCGTGTAACTTCAGATGCGCCTTTCTCCTGCTGCTACTTCATTTACTTGGATTTTCTCCGTGACAGCTGAATTGGCTGACGAGCATTTGGTGGATCTTCCACATGAATTCGAAGTGAGAACTTACGTACAGAAAAATAAGTCCTATTTTTGGGGGTCCGCAGAATTCACTGAGAAGGATGAAATTTAGTGTTAGCATGTTGCTCTCTTGTTTCTAGTGTCTTATATATAACGGATTTCCTCACATTCCCGTAATTTTAGGTAAGTTTATGGGTTTATCACGAGATTAGTAGGGTTCACTAGAAATCGAATGGAAGCTCTGAAGACGTTGAAAAGACTCAGTATATTCGAATGAATTTCGTCTGAAAAGCGAGTCAACTTAAACGGTTTATAATTAAAGTATTTAATTAATTAAAGTAATAAGTATATATTTGTACAGTACGACACTGATGAGGATTGGACGATAATTAAGAGGAAACACACCACGCAAGCCGTCAAATTTAAGATTGCTAAGTGGATTAACACGGCCGATCTAATCGTAAAGGCTTATTTTTATGAAGGCACATGTAAATATTACTAATATTTTGTATATTGAAGGAAATATGCTTACTGTATGCTTGCAAAGGGGCTCGGAATTTACTGCTTATTTTTCGTTTTTTATTGACCATCTCTCTCTTTTTAGTGTTGAATAAACAAATATAAACGTTGCAAACTTTGGAATATCCCATTGTTTGTTTACTCCTACATGCTTTATCGAATTTTCTGGTCGCTCTAATAAATAAAAAAATTGAGTTAATTAAAATTTGAGTTGGAAGAGTTTGAAATTCGAGTAAATAATTGGATAAAAACCATTCCGCACACTGTCTACTCCCTCGATATGCATATCTCTCACATGTGAGAGATCGTCTAATCAATTTTTTCCGGAAGATCAAGCTCTAATTAAACTAATCTCGGAACTTCGTCATTTCCGCATCAGCGCATTCCCTGAACGTGCCGGAGCCCCGTGATCCGATACTATAATCCAGTGGACAAAGTCGGGGCCGTACATCTCCGATAATCTCCCACTGTGTCAGCCGGGGGTTTGCGGTGCGAGAAGGGGATATGAATCTCTCCACCTAGCACTCCGACAGTTCCCCAATAGTTTTCAACACTATGACAGCGCTTGTGCAAGTTGCGGGTGAGTACGTCCGGATTCTAGTTTACGGCTTTTACAATATTGTCTAAATATCGATATTTTTCTATATTCGCATAGCTACTCACTGCTGCTTTGTCTTCGGCATTTGTAAAGTTATTTGATTCTTACTACACACAGTAACGAGCGAAAATTGCCTCCATTTTATTGTCATGTCGAGAAGAGGTGATTCAGTACTTCTTGTCCTCTCTCTTCTCCTCGCGTCATCTAATGCAGTCGACCTGGGCGAGTTCAACTACACGCAATTCGTCGATGACATCAAGAAGACTGGTCAGCAAATGCTTAAATGCCCAATTTTTCCACTTGAAAAAACGGGATAACGGACAATTACAAAGAAACAAAATGGTTGAACAACTTGGCATTGAACAACTTGGCAATTTTTTTTAAGTATAAAAAGCGATTTGCAAGCTTTAATTAATTAATATTAAATAATCAATAATTTACAAATTATCGATTTTGCAGCCGTCGACCATCGTCGTCTGTCGCTGCTGCAGGAGGGCGGGGATCTGCGTCCGGCGGCCGAGGGAGTGCTGCATCTCGCCGACAACCAGACTGCCTTCGTCATGCAGGGAAGTACGACTATTTCATCATAATTTTAACTAGAGTTTGAAATTCGGGTAAATAATTGGATGTGATCTCTTCATTTCGCACACTCTCTACACCGATCTATTGATGAGAGAGTGTGAAATTAATAGATCAAATCCAATTATTTACCCGAATTTCAAACTCTAATTTTAACAGTTATCCCATAATTATTATAGCATTTGAGCTATTCAATTTGAACTCCGTTAAAAAGAATTGTTAATTCAAGAGAATTTACTGCTCCTCGGCAAGATGAACGGGGATATCTTTTTTCCCATATATAACAAATTGCCTTACTTTATTGTTTTTTGCCGTGTTTATTATGTTTTTGGGGCGGAATGGCCGAGTGGTGTAAGGAACTTCATTCGAAGGGTCACGAGTGCGATCTCCGCCCAGGCCAACCAAGCACCTCGGGGCGATAAATTGGTAGCAACTTTGATTGCGAAAGGTAACGTGCCCTAGATGACTTGGGAAGGCTTGGGTTACGTAATCCCACGTTGCAGCTGGCTTACCGGCTTGCCCCATCTAGCGTGGTAGCTTGCTACTGTAAAATCGCTTGACTTTGTAACACCTTTACCTTTTAACTTTACTTTTACTTTATTGTTTTCGGAACATTGAATACTTGCAGGGCTTGGCGAGCACAATCTGACCTTCAGCAACACTTCACTGGAGCTGAACAGCAAGGGCAGCTGGTAGATCACCAACTGCACCCAGACTATCTCCCATACGCCCACATAATCCATAATAAGCAAACATGGATACTAATATTCTACTGACATCGATAAATCACTTATTGTTATCGTAAGTATCACAAATAACGATCAAATAACGATAGGAATAATTTCAAAACATCAATTCGATATCAACTGATCCATGTTCGATGCTGCTGCAGAAGAAATGGCCCATTTACAAGAAAGTGAAACAGCACATCGCTCCACCGCACTCCACAAATGTTCTACGTCGAACAAACTGTAGATCAAGGCCGCTCATGTTTGAGACAGTCTCTAGTTTGCTGCAATTTCTCCCTCGCTCAAAGCCCTCCGATCTTTCACCGACTCAATTCAGAGAACATCACACTCTGCGTGCACGCGTTTCACTTTCTCTCCATATATCTCGTTAGTTACGAGTACTCGACAGGAAACGTGTGATATGAGGCACACATCGCAGCACAGCAGAGAGCGAACATTTCTCACAATCTCGAGTTGTTTTTGTTAGAGTTTTTTTTCTCACAATCTCGCGTTGTTTTTGTTAGAGTTGTTTTTTTTGCTTGTTTTTGTTAGAGTTTTTAGAGATGTTTTGTCTCTTTTAACATTACATTTTTTGCTTATATCTTTTCGGAAACTTGTCGCATTGTCCGAAAACTGCGCACAGTAAAGCAGAACAGTGGGATCTGTCAAACTACACAACTTTTCCTAATATAGAAAAATAATTTATTTTGCCACAGGCCTCATGAAGGACGATCGCAAAGCCATCGTAAAGAGTATACTTTTCGGATCATCTTGATGTGCTCTGTGGTGATGTGCGGTAGTTGAATCAAAGTTATAATCGAAAACAACATGTTTTCGCTGCAAGTGCGCGGTGTCATTTTTGGTTTTGACAACTCCCGGACACTGCTTCTAACCTCATTCTAACATTATTTTGATGAATAACAAACTACGCCCCCCCCAACTACGCCCTCTCTATCATAATTAGAATTGGAACACACATTCTAATTATTGGTTGTTTCCTGGACCCTCCTCAAGAGAAGCGGCAACATATCTGAGCAGGGAAGTTCCGGCCGATTAGCACTCGCCCATTTTACGACCTCCCCCCTATCGTCAATGAAAACCGCTCAATCCGAACAAAGATCTCGTTTTACCCTCGGATGTTTCCTTTCGCCGAGATGGTCGGCCGTTTTTTTGCGCGTCATGATCCCTTTTGCGGGGGAGAAGTGAATTGGATAATACGCTCATATCGGTGCTCTAGCGCCTTGATGAACTCGAATTGGTTTTGCATGAAAGCGAATGCGAGAAGAGCCGTGGGGAATGCCTCATCACCATTCCATCGCTGTTCTCCAAATGAAAATGTTGCTGTCGACCGCTCTCCTCATAACGCTTATTGGAAGTGCCGAAGCCTGCATGGCGACCCCCGGCACCACTACGCCAGCGCCGATGGGTAAGTTGAGAATTGTTCATCACTAACTATATATATAAGAAAACATTTATAAAAAAGTTACGACGACTGAACATGTTATTTCCTGTATTTTCCGAAGGCGAGAAAGCACATAAAGCGAGAGGGTCGCCCATGTGTTTGTTTTGGTAAACAACGGAAACCCGTGTCTCAACTTTTTGGTATGATGTTTTCACTTTATAAATATAATACAAGCAAGCAAGAAGATGAAGCCATTTGCTCTCATGAACACATCATCCAAAGCCTGCGGTTGCAGAATTGAAAGAGTGCTTGAAAGAGGCACAAGGAAAATGTTTGCACATTCACCCGCTATCTCGCTTCTGGCCCCTTTCGCGAGAGTTTCTCACATCGACAGCGTTTGCAACAGTAGAAACCCAATATTTTGCAGGGACGCAAGTATGATTTTACATTTTAATAAGCTCAAATCACAAAATCAATATTGTTTGATCGAATTCAAATTGACCTTAATTATTGTTCAATTAGCAGGTAAAAACTGCAACTCGTGCACACGCGAAATGATAGAGTTGTTAATGAAGGACAAGCACACGAAGCCGTTCGAAAAGGACGAAATCTTAACGGTCAATGGCTGTTCGGTGCGTAGTGTGACGTGCACAGGCCTCAACCCCAATATCATAGTAAGGCTTCCTAAATTATTTGAACAATTCATTTTCTATTAGTGGAACAGGTTCGTGAAATGTGGATTAAGTGATGATAAACCATATTTCATGAGTATTTAAATGTCTTGTCTTTCTTCAGACACACTTTACATACATTAAAGGTGAACGACGTCTCCGGGACGGGCGGCAACGTGTTCACCGTGGTGTGCAACGCCGACGGCACAGCTTGGACGAATATTGGCATACCAGTGACGCAGCTCGAGTGCCTCACTGGTGACAGGTAAAAAGGTAAAGGTCTTCCATGTCAAGCGATTTTACAGTAGCAAGCTACCACGCTAGATGGGGCAAGCCGGCAAGCCAGCTGCAACGTGAGGCTGTGTAACCCAAGTTTTCCCAAGGCATCCAAGGCAAAATTATTTTTCGCAATCAAAGTTGCTACCAATTTACAGCCCCGTGGTGGATGGAAGGCTTGGTTGGCCTCGGCGGGGATTGAACCCGTGACCCTTCGAATGACTAGCAGTTGCTTACACCACTCGGCCATTCCGCCGTTTTCCGATATTTTTTCTTTTTTCCCTAGTTTTTCAGAATAATTCTCTAACTAGCTTATAGATACTAAAAAGTCGTGTAGCCCCCCCCCACTTGACTAAAAAGTCACTAGGATCAGGACGCCAAGTGAAAATGTTCTCTTACCAATAATTGAAAGTCACTGGGAAATTAAAGGTATATAATTATGTACATGTTCACTTGGTGTCCTGATCCTAGTAACTTTTTCTAAGTTTATACCTATGCTAGTGGCCATTTACATGACGTTTCCTCTCCTATGTTTTCGAGAGTCCGTTTGGTTGTTTTTAGGATAAAACACGCGACATTATCCAAAAGATTTGAATTACATCCTTTTTTGGTTAATGTCGAAGTTAAAGGAAAACTAAGTTAATACCTATAATGTTTAGAATCGTCGATACGAATAATTAAGTATAATTAATGTTACCATAAGCTTAATTATTCCCACTTATACTCACTGGTAGATGAGTAGCAATGAGTAATTCGTGTCGTATATTCTAGAATTGTGTTTTTAATGATCCCGTTTCTATTGTTGCACTCTGTGAATAACGATATGATTTTTTTTAAAGTTTTAATTATTTTAAATTGTTTCACAATGTTTACTGAATTTTTATAAAAATGAATTAAATTTGTGATAATACTGAGCATTACCATAATTAATTAAAGTCAATTATTTTTCACAACAGGCGGTATTGCTAACTCGTGAGGATTTGGTTTCAGGTAGGGATGGCTTCGCAAGAAAAAAATACCGATTCAGGTCCTGAGTATGTGACGAATGAGAGCGAATTGAAAGTGGGAGAACTGATGTGAATTTTCAGGTCAGGTTCATTCTTCTCAGAATAGACGGATCATTTCGGCTGGGGTCGGGGTAGACGATCGGTCTTTTACCCATTCACAGACCGTCTTCTTTGAACTTGCTGGAGGAATTGACGCGATCTTTCACCATGGACGTGGGAATAAAAGGAGATTACGAGAGGCTGAATGCTGAATGCAGTCCTTACGAACGGGTGACTCTTCTTTCTTGTATTTGAGTCCACCAGGCTAGAATTACCAATCAAATACTATAGAACAAGTGCATAATAGAAATTTGATGGATCTACTAATGGAATATTCTAGAATGCTACGAATTTAGACTTTTTAGAACGAACTTTTATGCGTAGTTTGCACAGTGAATTTATGGAAACCGAATATCATAAACAGAGATCATAAACATCTCTTTATATGAATCATGTAGAGACGCAAAATAAATTTATAAAGTAGAACTCTCCACACAACGCATTTTCATTTTATTAGCAAAATCTCGAATGCATAGATTCGCAGTGAAACCTCGTTATGCTCATAAAATCTGTCCCTCCTCGGAAAGCGGGAAACATATTTGAGCAGGGAAGTTTCTGTCGATTAGCGCTCGGCCAATTTTACGACCTCCCCCTATCGTCAATGAAAACCGCTCAATCCCAACAAAGATCTCGTTTTACCCTCGAATGTCTCCTTTCACCGAGATGGTCGGCCGTTTTTTCCGCGCATCTCTTTTGCGGGGGAGAAGTGAAAGAGAATACTGAGAAGAGAATACGCTCGTATCGCTCGTAGCTCTATAATGAACTCGAATAGGTTATGCAGGAAAGGAAGCCGTGGGGAAATGCCTTTCCATCCACACTCGTCACTATTCCATCACTGCTCTCCCAATGCAAATGTTGCTTTCCATCGCTCTCTTCATCTCGCTTCTCGCAAGTGCCGAAGCCTGCATGGCAACCCCAGGCACCTCAACGCCAGCGCCCATGCGTGGTATGCATATCAACAATTCGATATGGGTTTTCACAATTTGACAGTGTACCTACTCTTCTAGCTCACTTTACGTCATACAGATCAAAGCGCTCCTTCCTATTTAGGTGATCACAAGTGTTTCAAACGGGGAGAGGGCTGAGCTCCTGTTATTGATGAATTGCTGATAGAACTATTTATTTTGGAATACGCCTTAATTAAGGGTTCATTAAGAAGCAAACAAAACTATTGAAGCTTTTCAACTTTTGAAGGTTGCAATTCGTGCACGCGCGAAATGATCACTCTCACGAAGAAGTCTGTGAATTCGAAAGATTTCACTTCCGACAACACTTTTCCTGTCAATGGCTGTCTTCAGCGCACGCTTACATGCACTGGACTCAACGCAGTTATCGAAGTGAGCTTTCACATTCTTATATTTATTATTATAATTATTTTTGCATTTATGTTTATAAACTAAATATATAAAATAACTGTCTGCATAGAAGAGTATCGAAGCAACTCCTCCTATTATTGACTTTTATTCTTGGAGAAAACTATTTCGGAAGTCCATGCAAAATTATTCCACAGCTTCACTATCATGGTTGATCAAATCGGTTCCTGCTCTCTTCTTTTCACACACTCTTTTGCTCGCCGCCTAGCGCAGAGAGTGTGTGAAATGAAGAGAGCAGGAACCGATTTGACCAACCCTACTTCACTCTCATGGTTGATAACGGTGTCATGAAGATATACATGTCAAAGATTTATATCAATAAGTACAATTTTACTTTATTACATGTAATTTCCATTACAATTTAACAATGATACGTTCATGATCGCAGCCGTATCTGTTGTTTAGGTGCGGAACGTTTTATTAATACGTGTTTGTAAATTTATCATACATTATAGGTTAATGGCAACCAAGGAAACGCGGGAACGACGTTCACGGTCATGTGCAATGCAGAAGGAACCGGGTGGACAAATCTGGGCAAGATAGTCACGATGCTTGAATGCGTCAACGGAAATAGGTAGAAGATGGTTTTTGATTATGTAATCATTGTACCATAATATTTATCTAAACTATATATGATCAATAAATACTGCAAATATATTATTCATTGACACAAGAGAATGACATTAAAAAAAAAACTAAAAATTTGTGTTCACTTGCCCTTGCTCACATATTATATATATTTTCAATCAACGACTTTTGGCATGATAAATGATTGATTGATTGATTGATTTTTGTTCACTCGCATTGCGTTGCAATCACAAATAACGATATTTTCTTTGACGAAATGGTGTGTTTCTGCAATAATATTTCGTTATAAAGAAATAAAGTAGTAATATTTCGTGGTTGTTCGAGAAGCGATGATCTCTCGAATCGGTATTCACATCATTCCACAGGCCGGTCAAACTTACAGAAAGGCCTTTGGAGTGAGAGAGCGTGTGAAATCGAGAGGGACTCTCTCACTTTTGCACACTCTCTCGCCCTAACCCTGTTCTGTAGGTTTGGAATCATGTGTATTGCGTCAAACGGTCGAATAATCTTCGGCTGCTGCAACGGCCAATATGCCCAAGCACATAATCAGTTTGTAATAATTTTCTCGTGTTCCACTTCCGTGATAATGTAGAAATCGGTTCGGTGCTTAGCCTTGATTAACCCGCCCAGTTCCCTTCGAACATTGCTCGACAGGCCCTCCTCTTCTTCAATATCGGAACCGCTCGGGTGCAAAAGAGTCACTGCTTCTGTGAATCTGAGAAGTTAGCAATAGGAATCACAACTGGACGAGCAATTTGGCAACACACGAACAAAGGACGAAAAAAACTTTTTTTAAACGGCGCAATTTTTGATTCAGATAGATCCCTAATAACTAAACACTTATTTAAAGAAACAGAATGAAACCTGCCTGATGTAGGTTCGTGGAAAATGAAGGGATCCGAAGGGTATTTTGCCGAAATCGATGCAATCTCGTGCGCATATTCTTGCTGAAATTTATATTTTTTATAAATTTAAATTTCTGGACAATCGGAATGAAAATTTCAGAAAGAAAATGAAATAGAATTTCCGGAAAAGGGTTCTAATTATTCTAATTATCGATATTTTATTTTGCGTTTTTATTTTCAAGTTATGCATCGATCTGAGAAAGGAATGAAGACAATCATTCATTGAATGAATGAAAGGAAGCCAAGAATCACCTGGAGTTTCTTGAATATTGATCCCTTGTTCAATACAATTTCTCATTTGTCGTAAACTCGTAAATACCTCCTCAAAGTCGCCAGATATGGCCATCTGCAAAAGATGCTGAGACGAAGTTGCGAGCCCAGCCTCTCCGAACTATGAAAGATGAAAGTGACAAGTTTAATCTTCATTTGAATAAAATCTCAGATCGATACATTCAACTGGAGGAATTAAGACTCTCAATTAGGCGAGACATGAAATGGTGAAAGATTTGAAGCCAATCTCAACCAGACTTGGTAATTTTTTTAAAATTTTTTTCAAATTAAATTTTATTGAATTTTACTACGCATTTCACACACAGATAACAAAGTATTACATTAATGTTCAGCGTATTTCCCACCATTGATAAATCGATATTTCCATTATTTCTGAATGTTCAGCAGTATGAAAAAAATTCTTTCTATATTTTATAATCGTTTTCCGAAGCGAAATCAATGATTTCATATACGGTCTGTTTTCACTATTTTATGATGCATAAATACAGGACTCTTCCCTGTGTCCACCTCGTTTTCCCTCTATCGCTTTCGATGTATTTTGCCCCATGTAAAACGTGTATAATTGAGTGATTAACAACCGATTCTTCTTTATCTTGCTACACAGACCACTAAAACACAATGTGCTGGGCATTCATGCGCTGGTAGAATACCAGCGTCCTCTTTCAGTCGCCTTTCTGCCTCCGCCGAGCCCATTTTTTCCACCCTGTTCACCATCGTTTTTTTTTAAATTGTTGACGATGTTTCCCTGAAGGAAAAAATAATATCTAACTTGGAAGAAAATTACTAGAAACAAAACTAGAAACTTGGAGACGTGGGAGAGAAGATTTACCTGTTTGTAAGCGTACAGGACGTGAGTGTTCGACGTAGTGACCGTACTTTTTGGCCAGGATGTGGATGACATGCACGGACATTCCTGAAACTTTTTTTGAGTCAGCATTAGGTAGTATTTCTAATACCTGATTTCCAAAAGTCCTTCTTTTTGTCTTCCCAACGGAACATTGGTAGTTGTTTCTGGGCGAAATCGAGGGTTACGAACGCGGCCTGAGGAGACAAATATTAAAATATAAGTAGAATACTGAGTTCAAATTTGCTTTACCATGAGAAGGGTTTTCTGTTTAGACAATGGTTCTCCAGCCCTCCTCCTTCCACACGATCTCTCGTTTCGGTGCTTGACATACATTCTCCAGATCTCAGCATTCGTATGCAGACGAAGTGTATTGGGAATAGTCACGACCGAATTTTTCGTCTTTCGCTCTCCGTAGGGCAGTCCAATGGATACGAAGGGACTGAGTCTATTATTTAAAACGGATTAAAGATTAAAGATTAAGGATTCTCTATAACAATGGGGGGGTGGCATGGCACAACTTTTCAAAATGGTCATCCTAACCTAGGGGCCACAACGTGGATAGCCGATTTTCGACGTGAAGGTGGAAATCATATAGAATAGATGCGTCATGGTCCCATTAAGACAATACTTTTTGCCTTTTGTCAATATCTTGCCTCTGAGCCGAGATACACCTCGAAATCTGCACGCGAATCGCTAGTGGGAGAAGCATCAAACCGGGGAGAGGAGAGAAAGGGGCGGAGTCTTCTTTCACTCCTCTGGTCAGGCCCTCTCCATTCCCCACGCTCTCTCATCGGTAAGACGGTGAGCGAGAGAGTATATGAAATGGAGAGAGCGCTCCCCCCTCCTCTCCCTCGATAGGGAGGGATTTGCATGAGTTCAAACATCCCTATCTGCACTCTCAAAAGTGCACGCTCTCTCGCCTCTCTCTAGCCTCCCTCGCCCCCGCGTCCGAGACGGAGCTCTCTCCAGCGCCACTAACCAGCACAAGTCGTCATTCCACAGTCATTTCCGTACTGAAATATTTCAAAAGAGTAGCACAATTCACGATTAGATAATCAATTCAATTCACGATCTTAATTTTTGTTGAACTGTCACTGATAACATCATGAGAACCAAGATCTTCTTGGGCAAAACATGTAGCATCACTCGAAGCATAAAAACAAGCACTTTTATTTTTTGTAACCGCATTTTAGCCACATTGCCTTGGATGAACTAACTTTGCCCAGGGCGCATTCGATAGAGCAAACCACTAGCTACAAGACAAGACCTAACTCAATTCAAACGGTTTAGAACTAAGCTTGTGCTACTCCATGGCGTTTCTGTGCTTTCTCCTTCAAGGAAAAGTGGGCGGAGACTGCGGATGCTATCCTAACCTGACATATCGATACGACCATTTTGAAAAGTTGTGCCATGTCAGTCCCACAGACGCTGTTACAGAGAACTCGTTTTAAGAAAGGAAGCGGCAGTTTCAGCTGGATTGAGTGGGAATAGAGTGAGATGGAACGAAAGAAAGAGAGAGAGAGAGAGAGAGAGAGAGAGAGAGAGAGAACGAAAGAGGAGGAGGAGTTTGTTTGTGCAAAAAACATCGACAGAGAACGGGATGAAAACGAGTCAGAGGGGGGATGCGAAACCGGTAAACAGTTGTAAGAACAGACCATAGATGAACAATTTGCTTCCTCTTCGGTAAGCAACTGTAAAAATAGAGAGAATTTCTCGTATCTGAACATTCAGAAATAAATGAAATATCGGCGAATAAAAAATCTGGGTCGAAGTTTCGAAGTCCACGCACGCTAAAAAGTCTGACACATTTTAGTTTGCATGGTCCCTGTAATCGTCTATCTAACCGTGTATTGAAAATTTTGCTGTGCGCACCTGGAAGTGCTCCGTATCCACATCATTCCACAGGCCGGTCACCCATCCAGAAAGTCCTTTGGAGTGAGAGAGCGTGTGAAATCGAGAGGGACTCTCTCACTTTTGCATACTCTCTCTTCCTAACCCTGGTCTGTAGGTTTGGAACCATGTGTACCGCCCTCTCCTGCTCCGACAGCGATGATCTTGGGCGTGTGGAGTTCGATAAAGCCGCGGGAATTTACTGAATTACGTCATCACTTGGAAATACGTGATTCAATAGTAAGCCACTTACACCATTCGCGGAAGAACCGCCCTACACAGAGAATGAATATACTAAGATGAGACACCGAGTATATGATATACTCAATATTGAGTATATTCGCGCGTCGAGAGAGCGTGCGAAAACGAGAGAATATACTCAATATTGAGTATATCATATACTCGGTGTCATATCTCAGTATAGAATATCAGAGACTATCTGAGAGGATCGAGTTTCTGTCAACAGTGACCGTACAAGGACACCAAACGTATGCTGGAAAAATTACCCTAGGGCATACTTCACGCGTAGAAACCGAAAATCGACCTTAGAAGTTCTGATTCTCAAACCCGGCTGAGATATGCCACTGGCTATGAGAAAATGGCAAAAAAATATTTCGAGAAAGACGCCTCAAACACCCCTATATAGCTATATATTATGAAAGCTCATCTGAAAAGAAGCATTTTCGCTGTTTAACATGTCTTTCTAACTATTATTAGAAAAAAGTTAGAAATTTTTTAAAGTTTGAAAAATTTTTAAAATATTTTTATTGGTTGCCAGTGGGTTTCTTTTGTAGCTCATTCGATTCTACGTGAAAAGATACGTTTGTGTAATTTTTTTAGCCTGATTTGACTTACAGGTACTATTTTTAAAAATTCGTCTAATTAGCCGCATAAGCGTATTTTTAGTAAACGCGAATAACCAAACCAAAGCATTTCTCATCGTATCGATGCCAATCGTGCTTAAATACTATTATTTATTAATGCGAATATTTTTCCATTAGATAATTTGTGTTTACAACGTTTTATAGGCATCTGAAAAAAATAAAACGCAATAAATTCTCCGAAAATTACTATTTCGTATATATCATTTTCCATCGCTGATCTACACTGTCAGATTGGTCACAAATCGTGTATCAATCTTTTAAATGATTTTTGAAGCGTGTCGCTCAATTATTGACTAAAAATCGGTAAGGCAAACAACGAGAAAACAAAAGAAAAATTTTGACATTTCAGAAATTTTCAATTTTATGACTTCTTTTGCCTCTAAAACTGCGAAATGAGCAAACAAATTCAAATCGAGAACAAGTAATTTTTTCAACAATAGATATTCGAGGTCAGGGCAGAATTAGTTAAAGTTACCGACCAACCAAAAATTCGATATTTTTTATTCGATAACCCCAAATTAAGCCCCAAATTTACTATAAACGGAAAGGGTCACCCTGATCTTCAATATTGATTAGTGTACTGTGGTAGCTCAAAAATTTTGTTTTCGTTTTTTTTCTGCGATTTCACGGTACAAGATTTTTCAAATCGACATTAAGGCAATTTCAAATAGCACAAATATGAACTAACTTGAAAAAAACAAGAAAAATGAGTTATAAATTCACATCTTTACAGTATACTTTTTTAAAATATTTTCTCTTTTGGGCATGCGAATGATGTGAATTTTATTTAAAGGGGCCAGGCATCGGATAATAACATATTTTTAATTTTCATTTTTTTTCAGCTTTTCTTACTATAGTCTAATGGAAAATGAGAAACGGCTGGCCCTATTCTACTGTGTTTAGTCGCTAATTTATAACTATTTTCAACAAAATTTTTTTAATATACTGTTGTTAGTATTGAATCCGAAAAAAATATTCTCATTTTAAAAAAAAGAAAAATATTTTCTTTCATTTGAAAATAATTTTTTTTGCAGTGAAAAATAAGTCATTTTCAAATTAAAGAAAGTCCTCTTCCCGGAAGAATGCTAAAAACTGCAACTTATTAAAGATTTAAATTTTTTTCCAATTTTTACCTTTTCTACAGCAGCGGGTTACTGTAGCGACTACAGCACAATTCAAATTCATAAAATTCGGTTGAGTGCGTTGAATCTGGGTGCGGTCAAAACACCAACACTCCTTTTTTGTATCGAAATTTGATTCTCCGATCAAAATAAATAGCTTTCTGTTTTTTTTTCAGAAATTGGCGATTCACCGTTCCTGAGGCGAATTTCTAATTAAAATAACTATTTGTAAATAAATGATAAAAATTTAGTTTTTTTCTTCATTTTCCATTAGAATATAGTGAGAAAAGCTGAGTAAAAAATTATCGAAATTTAAAATCTGTTATTATCGGATGTCTGGCATTTTTATATAAAATTCACTTCATTCGCATGCCCATGACCCTTTAATAAATTCAGCCCTGACCTCGAATAATTATTGTTGAAAAAATTACTTGTTCTCGATTTGAATTTGTTTGCTCATTTCGCAGTTTTAGAGGCAAAAGAAGTCATAAAATTGAAAATTTCTGAAATGTCAAAATTTTTCTTTTGTTTTCTCGTTATTTGCCTTACCGATTTTTAGTCAATAATTGAGCGACACGCTTCAAAAATCATTTAAAAGATTGATACACGATTTGTGACCAATCTGACAGTGTAGATCAGCGATGGAAAATGATATATACGAAATAGTCATTTTCGGAGAATTTATTGCGTTTTATTTTTTTCAGATGCCTATAAAACGTTGTAAACACAAATTATCTAATGGAAAAATATTCGCATTAATAAATAATAGTATTTAAGCACGATTGGCATCGATACGATGAGAAATGCTTTGGTTTGGTTATTCGCGTTTACTAAAAATACGCTTATGCTGCTAATTAGACGAATTTTTAAAAATAGTACCTGTAAGTCAAATCAGGCTAAAAAAATTACACAAACGTATCTTTTCACGTAGAATCGAATGAGCTACAAAAGAAACCCACTGGCAACCAATAAAAATATTTTTAAAAATTTTCAAACTTTAAAAAATTTCTAACTTTTTTCTAATAATAGTTAGAAAGACATGTTAAACAGCGAAAATGCTTCTTTTCAGATGAGCTTTCATAATATATAGCTATATAGGGGTGTTTGAGGCGTCTTTCTCGAAATATTTTTTTGCCATTTTCTCATAGCCAGTGGCATATCTCAGCCGGGTTTGAGAATCAGAACTTCTAAGGTCGATTTTCGGTTTCTACGCGTGAAGTATGCCCTAGGGTAATTTTTCCAGCATAGGTTAAGCTTCCTTGTACGGCCGTATCTCGATCCTCTCAGATAGTCTCCGATATACTCAATAGTAAGTATATTCATTCTGGGTATACTCCAGCATGGAGGGAGAAAATGGCTTGAGCACTCCCGCTTCGGAGATCGTGCGCACTGAATATTGGTGACTAATACTCAGTTCAACAATTGTATCCAAAAACTAGAATAACGCTGGAAAGTATTCTTTAATTACACTTTCCAGCGTCATTCCCGTTTCAGGAAATTTGTAAAAAGTAGAGTACCCCACCGATTGTCAAGTCGCGTCTCAAGCTCAATTCTTGGCCCTTCCATTCTATCATCAGCGCGCTATTTCAAATGTATTTGCGGATTTTTATTCCCCATTACCTTTTGTCCAATCATACACGGCGTAATCCCTCCGACTGTGGTGAATCACATTTACTGGCTGTCTAGAACTTCTCCGCCTATCATCTCTGTCATACATGAGCAAATTTCGTTTGGGTAATTACAAGTGGGAGAATGGTATTTCCAATACGTAACACAATGAACAAAACAACGCTCACAAGGTCAATAGCCAATGAGGAAGGATATTTACAAGAGAAGAAAGAGCGTTGTGGGAGCACACTTCATACATAGAAGAAAGGTACAGCTTTTCCCAGCATTAAAAGTGTACCAAAGTAGTCATTCTCGTGTACATGTGGTTGGCCTGTCTTCTCTTGCATATTTGCAAAAGACTCAAATTACATTCTGAAAGAAAAATCAGTTTTATTTACACCACTCGAATCTAGCAACAATGAAGCAGAAATTACACATATTTTTAAAACAATAAAAAAATATCTAATGTCCTCTGGGATCGACCCGCTAAGCGAGGGTAAGTTTAACAACGTTTCTTCATAATAAAGCTTATCACAAAAAAATTCAAACGATATTATTAGCGGAATAAATTCGAAAATCAACTGGCAGGGCGGCCAAAATATACACATTCACTTCTAGACTACCGTACTAGGATACTGTATCAGACTACCGTAGCTCTTTGGGTACTGTACTTACGAATTATGTAAAATCAATCAATACACGACATCGTAAAACAGCGAGGCCAGTCCGAATCGAATAAAGAAGGCGACTCCCGAGAAGGAGATCTGAAATGCAGGGCTTTATAATATGCGATGAATCGTTGGATTATTGACTACACCAGTTTGCAAGGACAAATATGATCGCCATGAAACCGTACATCACCAGGCTCACATCAATACTTGCATGTTGTTGCCCAAATCCGCTCACTGCGACTACAGAATCATAACCGCCTGATCGTAAATCAATCGAGACATCTCCACATGATACGTACACGAAATGGTCTACTACTGTGCGAGCTCTTTGTCTGTCTGTACCTCGTCGTCGCTCCTGGTTTTACACGCTCTCTCGCCGTCACTCCTATGTTTAGCAGCGGAACATTTTATTCGTGCAACTACCGTATCTCTCACCTGCAGCAGCAGCAGGTAGTTGGTGAGTGTCGCCTCGTGGACGGGACCGACAAACTTGAGCATCAGATTGATTACGGTAAGGTTGTTCACGCGCGTCCATCTGTGACGAGGAGAGATAATCAATCAATCAATAAATTTATTATCGGAGGCAATATTCGCTCTGAAGAGGAGTGTTTCAGTATTTGCAATACTGCTAAATTGTTGAAGAAATAAGCAGCGTTTAACGTATCAAGAGTCGCTGCAACACCAATAAATTCGAATTCGAATTTGAATTCGGGAATATCACCACAAGAAATTGTTAGGTCCTCGATTTTCGCATTAGTGTGATACAGAGCCGTCGGCTGTCAAGATCATCATTACACGAATAGCGTAACCAACTATCAAGACCCAGTGCAGCAATAACCCTCCTCGGTGGAATAAAAACATATTGGCAATCTCTCTTCTACTGCATATTTGGATCGAATTTCAAATCACATAATTAATTATCGATTAATGGCAATTAATTATCGATTACTCCACTCACTTCTCTCCGTCCTTTTCGAGCGCCTCCGCATGCAGCAGGCCGAGGGCGGAGAGCACGCGGACGACCGCGCGACCGCCCGCGTTCAGGCTGCCCGACTGCAATATAAATAGTTATAAAATTGCATTATCACATATTAATTTAAGCAAATATACTATTTTTCCCCACTAGAACAATCGCTTTGACCAAGATTGCATTCCTTTCTCATATCTGCATTAGTAACTGTACTGAGACACAATACCTCCAGGTGACCGAGTATTCAGTATTCAATCACGCTCTTACAAACCATTAAACTATCAACCAGACTCTCTACCATAACCCCTCCTACCGTAATCTCTCACCTTGAACTCGGCGTAGCTCATGCCCACAGTGTCGCTCTCCGGGTCGTACTTGGGCAGTCGATGGCGGGGGCATGGCACGAGATGGAAGAGCTGCGGGATCGAGTAGAGGAAGTTGAGCACCTGATCGTAAAAAGGTAAAGGTGTTCCATGTCAAGCGATTTTACTGAAGTAAGCTACAACACTAGATGAGGCAACGTGGGATAGCGAGCATTAATTTCAGTCAGTTTTCAGTGTGCGAAAACAAGTATAGGAACTATGAGGAATAAAAAAATGTTGGGGTTGGCCTCCTGACTCAGGAGTCCTGAACGAGGGCATTATGTTTTATTTTACAATCCTATCGCACCGCAAAGAATGCACAATCGAGAGGTATCCATCTTCATGTACTGGCGAAACACAAATGCGCACTGCCAAATGCGATTGTTTCCCAATAGCACAAAATCGCGCGAATTATACTTAACGTCCCTAGCCATTCATCAATCATTTTTCTTGCGTACTATTTCATTGCAGTCCTCTATCGCCCAGTAGTTCCCATACGATCACTACCGTACCCTGACCCTACCATGGCTACAGTCTTCTACCGTACCTGCGGGACGAGGAAGAGTATCATCGTCTTGGAGAAGTGGCCGAGAATCGCCGACACCGCGAGCGTCATCCCCGCCCAGTAGCAGTACGTGTCGCCCACGAAGACACGCGCCGGACATCTGTAAATCAATCGATAATTGGCTAAATTTTTGTTATTCATATTGTTTTAAACGGTAATTATTAATTATTAGCATGTTTATCTAGCCATGTACTAATAAATTATAAATATTTAAAAATGGGTTAAGTGACGGCAAAAAAAAGAAAGGGGGAGAAAGTATTACAAGGGAGAATTATTGCAGTTTTGAGAAACAGTTGAAAGACGAGATTGCTTCCCGCACCTCGCGCCAACCTTTATGTTTGGTGTTTCACCGAGAACCGCCGGGTTTCTTCCGCTTACGAAATGCTCTTCCAGATCAGAGATATGTAAACAAAATAGCGGGGTACTGTAGTCTCCAGTTTCAGCCATACTAGATATGGGAGGAAACGTATTTCAAAGGCGAATTATTGCAGTTTAGAGTGCACGCAAGTGCTACATCAATTGATACCCGCACGTCTCCCCGCCTTTCTGATTGATGTGTCACCAGGACCCGCCGGGTTTCTTCAGCTTACGAAATACTCTTCCAGATCAGAGATATGTTTTTAAAAAAAATAGTAGAGCATCATTGAGTTGATTGTGATAATTCTTGAGTAAAAATGAAGACTCTTCCTAGTGAATGTCTTCCAAGTGCAATCAATAAGCTCACTTGTTGTATCTGTACAGCACTGCGGAGGTGGCGAGGAAGGGCAGCAGGATGTAGATGGACAGTGAGTGGCACCACGCCTCCGTCTCCATGCGGAACAGCTGAAATAAAAAAAGGTTACGTCATCATTAGGCGATCGGGTGATTGCGTCATCATTATAGAATGATGTTATTGCGTCATTACTAGGCAATATTATTAATAAGAGTGGCACCACGCATCCATCCGTCTCCATGCGGAGCAGCTGACTAGAGAATAAATTAGATAGCGAAATTACGTCATTACTAATCAATCAAATTAGGTAATCATGTAACTACGTTGTTGCGAATCGTGCAATTACGTCATTACTAGGTAGTCTCCTCGACAAATTGCAACGAGTCAGGACCCTGCTAGTTTGGCGATA
The DNA here is from genome assembly GCA_036245785.1 of Pristionchus fissidentatus. Taxonomy (NCBI): domain Eukaryota; kingdom Metazoa; phylum Nematoda; class Chromadorea; order Rhabditida; family Neodiplogasteridae; genus Pristionchus; species Pristionchus fissidentatus. The sequence goes on along the minus strand of BTSY01000001.1, from coordinate 29,400,986 downwards.
CCGATACAACTTGCACATACCACTTCCAGATTGACTAATAGGAGAGATTGAAGCATAAGTAGGAACGCTGAAACACAAAATGGCCAACCTGAATCACGTTGAAGAGCAGCACGCTCGCCGTGACCACGATCGATTGACCGACCTACATTCACTTATTGATCTACAGAAGTGCAGACGTAACGTATTTATATTTCCGCAACCATTTGACACAAAAAAAGCCTGACCATCACATCAGAGCTTCATGGAACATTAAACCTTTCGCGATATGAGATCAATGTGATCCTGCTTGAGCCTCTCTATTTCCGCAATCTATTAACAATTCTAAAATGTTAATAGATTGCGGAAATAAACAATTCTAAAATAGTTAATCGATATCCCCCATCTACCGTACCTCCAGCCCGTTGACTCCCGCGTAGATATTGATCGCGTTCGTGCAGAAGACGATGAGCATGCCCATGTAGATGTAGTAGACGAAGTGGATGTTGAGGGAGCCGGGCAGGGCGAAGGGCAGGTAGGGCGCGGCGACCGATCGGATGATCGGAGGCAGGATTACGGTAGTCGAGTTGCCTGAACAGGAAATGATCACAGAGTACGATAGTTTGGCCCATCGATCACAAATTTGACCATTCACAGCAACATCCTACTAGCGAGGAGAAAATGAAGACTAATTCAAACCAAAAGGGAAACATTAATAATATGAAAGATAGAATATGCCTAAAATATGAAAGATACAACATAGTGAAAGTATAGTGCCCGAAAATCAATAATAGGCAGAGTATGGTACCTGACAGGTAATAGATCATGAGGACGGGCAGCGTCGATAGCGTGGGGAAGAAGAGCTTGTGGCGCCATCTGAACAAGGGAGATTCCTTGTTTCACCAGTAGTTCATTTTTCACTGTTAAATGAAAATCACAATCCCATCGTTGTGCTTGATCGAAAAAAATAACACGGTACTTCTCATCGAGTTCGTTGCTACTGTTAAACGAATTTCAATGGAAAGATACAGCATTCGTAGATTGGCGGAATACGGTAGGTTCGGTGGGTCAGACCTGAGATCGAGCATGTCGTCGATGAATCCGAGCATAATGGCGGAGGAGATGGAGAGAAGGGCGGAGAGGAAGCCGTAGAACTTCGCGTGTGGAAACTCGTGTCTGCAAAAAAAAGAATGAATCACGAACTGATGGGTTCACTGCATGATAAAATCAGTTTGTTTGATTTCCGTAGTATTTCTTTCCAATTGAACTCTACGGTATCTCGATCCTCGACACTACTACTACGGTAGCACTGACTGCCGAACGGAAACCTGACTTATTATGGATATTCGGACAAGTGGAATTACAGCAACCTCTACAATGCCCTTCTCTGAACTACAGTAGCCTCGCGCAAAACCTCACCAACTCGCACGTCGTTCAGGGCAAAATTCCAAAAGTAAATTGGTGTTGAAACCATCGCCGATTTCATGCTATTTTCGAACACTATAACTTTCTGTCTCAATTTGAAAATACTCGTAAGAAGTCCGTGGACTCACTCGTAGACTGCCCACTGCAGGAAGGGCAGGGGCAGGAAGATGAAGAGGCAGGTCATCCACACCGCCGCGCAGATGATACCCATCGGCTCCGGAATCGGGCCCGAGTCCTTCTGAAAGTGGGGTTTGTTTGCCACACGCCGACGGAAATAACACCTAGACAGACAACATCTTGGAGTTTGCAGGCAAGTAAAACGCGAAACCCATTTTTTGTCTTTTTCTAGCGGCAAGCCAAGAAACAAAGTCGCAATGTGACATTTTCCAGACGAACAAAAAGTCCATTTTAGCTTTTAGTACGTCTGCTAAAACAAATGAAGAAGCAGGTTCATTGGAGTTTCACAAACAAGATATAGCCGCTTCGTGAGCTCGGAATTCAACTCCTCGACGCATCCGCTACAAATTATACCAAATATCCCTTACCTTGCACATATCCCTGCCGGCCATATTGCGCGCGATGAAGACGGGTGTGTACTCGAGGATGAGGTGGTTGCAGACGACGGCGCCGAGCGCGCTGATCACCGCACTCTCGACGAGCGTGAGCACGTCCAGCTGCTCCACCATAGCAACTACAGAAGCACCAATCAATAATCGATAAATTAAAATTAAAATTAAATAAAAATGCGAGAAAATGAGCAAGAACAAGCGCGAACAACAGAAAACAGACGACGTGGACATGGAGCATACTACAAACTACAATAATTTCAAGGGAGGTTGACGAGAAAACTTACAGTAGGATTATTCAGTTTGCGATTCGCATTTGCAATTTTCAAAATAGTTTTTGTTTTCTTCTAATTTTTCATTTATTTGTATCTTGATTTATGCAATTATTGCGCAAAAAAGGGCTGTCCTTGCAGGCTCACACGACGGCGCTAGCTCTACGTCGCGTTCTCACGGGTTTCGTCACATATCAACTGCGTCAGGTTGGGCAATCTTTTCACCTTGTTTTTCAGCTCATTGTTTTCTTGTTTTTGACTTGTTTTGTTTATATTTTTAAATTGTTTTAGGTTAGCAGAATGGCAGTGGAGGGAGCAGCAGGCGATGGTGAGGAGTGGAGCGTCATCCAGGAGGGCATGGCCAAGATCTCGTTCAAGGGCGAGAAGAGCTTCTTCTACAACGAGATCCAGGAGTTCAACCGCGATCTCACGTGATTTCCACTTCACTATTTTTTAGCTCTTTGAATTTAGCGTACCTTCTATACTACGGAAACTGCAATAAACGATCGTTCCGTACACGGGATTGTCTTGTGCAGCGCTTGCCATTAAACCCGGACTAATGGACGCATATTATTTACGAAACCGTGAAAAACGTAGCTCGAAACTCAAAACCGCCTTTCAGAGTGACGGTTCTCCGTCAGTTCGTCGACGACCGTATGACAGAGCGAGAGGAGAAGGCCGAGCAGCCGCCGGCCGAGGCCGAACCCGCTGCAAAGAAGCAGAAGTTCCAGATTGAGGAGAAGGTGAGGACGGGCGATTGATAATAGGAAACTGCACAAGGCTCTCGCTTGCGAGTGAACGCTCTTGCAAAAGCTTGTGCCCATAGACGAGGATTGTAGCTAGAAGGTCTAAACGTGAGGGTCTGACCAAAAACACCGAAATCAAGTCTACGCAAAAAGTGGGAAGATATTAAATGCTTCCGGTTACAGTCAAATTTCGATTCCCCATCCATTTGTCCCTTTTCGATTTTTTTCGAACATTACGCATTGTTGAAATTCTACGCAAATACCTGCGAGAACCCTATTTGATCTGCGGATTCAGAGCCCGGACGACAGCATTGAATTAAAGTATCCTGCATTTATAGGCGTTGATAACCAACACTAATGATTTCATTATAATAATACTCAGGACGGCTCGATTCGCATTCTCGACGCGCTCTCTGCCAGTGGATTGAGGGCGCTGCGATTCTCTCAAGAGGTGACTTATTATGTATTTTTGACACAACAACAATTTCCGTTAATGGCTTACTAGCAATCAGGGCTGTGCATTTTACGTTTTACGAATTTTACGATTTTACGACTTTTTTCGTGAAAATTTTACGTCGTAAAATTTTACGAAATATTTTCGTAAAATTCGTAAAAGTTTCCCTGAGAAAAAAAGGTTACTTTATTGGCGAATAGCGCACTTCACTTGGTATTTTCTCAAAAAAAATTCATTCTTTACAATCTCAGTGAAAAAGTGCAGGTTTTATGTTGTTTTTTCCTAATTACTATTTTTTCCCGCAACAACACGGGCTGCGAATATGATTAGGTAATGTGATTAGGTATTGCGTATCATTTCAAATAATCGAATTTCGAATCGCAGCGTTCGATCTAGTTAAAACTTTGTTCAAAAAGCAAAATCAAGACGTTGTGGAGCAATTTTCTGTAAATTATTTGATTTAGAACAATTTTCAAAATTTTACGAAAATTTTACGATTTTTACGAATTTTTTTTCGTAAAATTTACGTTTTACGAAAATTTTACGAAAAATATTTTACGCACAGCCCTGCTAGCAATCCAACCAACTTTTGTTTAGTTCTAGAAACACAACTTTGCCGGGTCGATGTGGAAGATTGTGAAAGTTTGAGCATTTGCTGTTATTATTGATTGATCAATCGCTTTTGCAGGTCCCTCACGTCTCCTCCATAGTTGCCAACGATTTCTCGGATACGGCAGGTGAGCCTTTTTTTTAAAAAAAACCTATTTCAAATATGCTTTCCATTTCAGTATCAATAGAATAAAATGCTCGATTTTTCGCGGTGATTACGTGTTTCATAGCTGCTAGATATGGTTTGTGGATCCGTTGTGGCCAATTTACTCAATTCCGTTTCCATTGTCTAAATGTGTTTGCAATTTCCACTTTCCACGGCGGTTTCGAGTTTCGCTTATATCATAAACCGGTGCTATTCTCGATCCGTTTAATCATTGCAAATTGTTTTTGTATACTAGACTAATTATTATTTCTCCTCTTACGTTCGCCTCAGTACATGTCATGATAAGCATATTCATATTATTAATATTATTATTATTATTACTACTATTATTATTATTATTATTATGCAGTGGAGGCGATCAAGCGCAACGTCACACTCAACGGCGTCGATGACAAGGTGACGGCAGTGTACGGAGATGCCGTGTGAGTGCGATATTATTAATATTAATTTTTAAAGTAATATTTTTATAAAATATTATATGAGTGACTTCTTGGGCGGGAACGACTGTTCACATACGAAAATGTTCTTGCAACAGTCATGCAACTCGAAGTTGACTGGAGCTGCACCGTAGGCAACCGCTGCTCGAGTAATTATGTCACAATGAATCTTTGGTGCCTGTGTGGATAACTTGCAATCTATCACTGCCTGACTATTTTTGAAACGAAGCTTTTATTTGACATTGGCTATTCAATTACTTATCAAGCGCACACATCTCAAAATCACGACTATATTTGGACTTTTCTTTTACCATAGCGGTTTCTAGTTTCAAGGATCAATCGTAAATATTTTTTTAAACAAAAGAATTTGAGGTCGACGATGATGGCGCACCGGGCGATCGACAAGCGCTTCCACGCCGTCGACCTCGACCCGTACGGCTCCGCCTCGCCCTTCCTCGACTCGGCGGTGCAGTGTGTGGCCGACAGGGGTACGGTAGCCTTTCTGTTGTTTGACATTCCTCGTCGATTACAGAGTACGACAGTTTTCTAAATTTATCTATAATCGACAATTGATGTGGGGCGGTAGGGATTAGCCATGCTGGGCTCTTTTTGCTAGTTTCTTTACTCATTGTTGAAACGTCACGACCGTAGTATTCTATGCGCGTAGCGAAAAAGATGTCCAACGCTGAAATCTATTCATCTATTCAAGAAGCCTCAAGAATCAAGATCAAGAAGCCAAAGATCTATTCATATTTGAGAAGGGTGCAATCGTTTTACAAGTAGTGAGAATACCAGGCGCCCTCATGTTTCTGCAAGGCCAGATCAGTGCAAATTTCTCGCATCCTCCAATACTTTACACTCCATTTTCCAATCTTGACCGACTCGTTGATAACTTGTCTATCTGCACACTAATATACTTGTCTGTATATATGCCGAATAGGGTTCTCGCAGAGTTTTTTTGGTGAAGAAATGCCTAAATTCGCGTGCGGATGCTCATACATTTTCGTTCATTATGTCGGAGAGGGGGAATGGTAAAAAAATAAAGGAGAATGTTCAGGTCTGCTGATGGTGACATGCACGGACATGGCTACGCTGTGTGGCAACACGCCCGAGGCATGCTACAACAAGTACGACTCGATCCCCATCAGGACAAAAGCCTGCCATGAGATGGTAAGCCGAATGTTTAAAATTATCGGTGATTTGTTTTGGGGATAGTGATAGTTTTATGACAGACTGAAGGAATTGTAATCGAAATTTATGAGGATGAAGCGAAATTTATAAGTTACTAGAAGCATCAATGTGCAGGGTGAAACACTAATGATTTTGTTATTCACTTTTCGTCGAGAATCGGGTGCAAACATATTTCCATAATCTCTACTCTCTCTAATCTACTAGACTTGTATTTTAGAAAATAGATTCTAATTACTGATTGTTCCTCTCGAGGAAGCCGTTTTCTGTTGAAAAGGAAAGGAACGTTATTATTTTTCTCTTCCTAACCGATCCTGGTTTCCCGGATTCTTTATACGAAATGGGATCGTATGCGAAGCCAGTATTACCATCAACACCATTGGAATTCACAACTCTAGTACAATATTCGAATTTTACCCTTACTGTATCCTACCATCATACCGTAATCTCAGGCACTGCGCATTCTGCTCCGATCGATGGACGCGCACGCCAATCGATACGCGCGCTACATCGAGCCGCTACTCGCCGTCTCGGTATGGTTACCTTGTTTTAATCAATTGCAGTTAATAGTATTGTAATCAGTAATTAAAATAGGTTTACAAAAATTTCCATTAATATCTCACTAAGAATTCAAACACGCACACGATCGCTCTTCGAGCTTGCATGAAAGTTGCTGCTTCTTGTTAGTCTCAAAATATACGAATTACGCAATAGCAAATTAAACTTGCACATCTGTTCGAAACGTTATAATAAGTTTTTAAACATTTTTTTTAAAGTTAAAAAAAATCAATTGCAGATCGACTTCTACATCCGCGTGTTCGTCCGCGTGCACACGGGAGCTAGACAGGCCAAGGACTCGGCAACGTTAGTTTTGATTTAGCATAAATAAATATCAGATAGAGGGGCAAGTGGAAAGAAATTATTAGTTACATTTCCAGTTGCAACTAGCCAGACCGATTGGCGTTTCATGGTGCGCATTTGAGCGAACAGAGACCGGCTAAAACAGTTTAATGGTAACACAATGCAGGAATAATTCAATAAATCCGAGTTAGATATCAAATAAATTCCGAATTTCCTATTGATCATGCCAGTTTTTTTTTAATTATGCAAAATATATTAATAAATTATTGTTAATTGCAGCAAGTGCTGTCGCGTGCTGCAGTGCACGGGCTGCCAGTCGTTCGAGACGGTGCCCATTCTGCGCAAGATCACGGAGGGCGCCAGCACCAAATTCGCCGCACCAGTGGTGGGATCCAAGCTGGCCGGAGCCGATGGAAAGTGAGTGAGGGGAAGATATTAGAGGAGGAGGTGAAACTCTAAATATGGGGGAATTTATACTCGCTGGAAGAGATATCGTTTGGTCCGATCAGCTGACGTGATTGTGCGAGGCGTGAAACGCGAAAGCGATCGGCAGGGCAGACATGGCAATATACACTGCTGGCGATCAAATTTTCAATAGCTGTGAGTACTGCGAACGTATTGATGAGCATGTGGGTGTTTTTTGTATCGCGAACACACGTGGGTAGCAAATTATACGGTTTTTTTTGTAGAGTGGTCCCCCTCGGTCTCATTCGATTGCGCATTCGGGTACACCGTTATCGAGATAGTACTTGAGTTGGGATTTAGTATGGAAATGAAACGCGGCGTGTTGCGTATGATGCGGTTAAAATTCTGCTCAAAGAAAGGAGGATTCTGTAAGAATCTAATATTAGTTGAGTTTCCATGCCATTATCAACGAGAGATCATTTTGATTAGCCGACTTTCGGTGTTATGGTGGTCATGAAACCAGCAAGTGCAGGGTAGACTATGATTTCGTTTTATTTTATGAAATCGGTGAATCTAGTATATTCTTTCCACATTTGTCAATAAGATGATAGGCAAACTAACGTTAGCAGTATTTTCTATATTTAATAATTTTTTTTTATACATATTAAAGTTCACAACTTTGATTGCGGAAGGTAGCGTGCCTCCGGAAGCCTGGACAGCAGGGGGTACGTAGTCCTCGTTAGCAAACCGTCCTTACAGCTGAGCCCCGGCAGAGTAGTCGCTGGTTGACAGAGAAGCCCTACTGATTACTGTTCAATTTTACCTTTGCACATAAAAGGCAATCAACACCTGACTCATACATGGGTTAAGGTGTAGTTAGCAACAGGACCCTCCCGCTTTTCGCCGAAAAACCTCCCGGTTTCGGTTCAAGCTGTTTCGATTTTGGATCAGACCCTACCGCTTTTTGCTCCAAAATCGCCCGGTTTTGTCACTACCCTCCCGCTTTTGACCTACTAGCAACAACCCTTGCCCATCTATGACTTTATTCATGCTCAGGTGCGTGCATTGCTCGCACACGCTGCACGAGGGCGGCCCTTACTACTCGGCGCCCATTCACAACAAGAAATTCGTCGCCAGTCTCATCAAGAGGTACGGTAACCGAGTTTTGTCGATCGTTGAATGAGTTTTACGAAGCTCTATAAATAAAGTAAGTAAAGTTTTATGTAGCTCTATAAATAAAGTATGAATAAATACATTTTGATATCATACTACATTGTATAGATGTTTTGTGAATCAGGGAAGTGGCGGGTTACGGTAGCCCTTTGTAGGCAGTAGATTATCGATTGATGAGTATCGATTGCAGACTGGAGTCGACTGCGGAGGCGGAACGGCTCGGGACGCACAAGCGGCTGCTGGGAGTGCTGCAGTGCGTCAATGAGGTGGGTTAAAGTGTACTTGGATAATCAATTGGACGGCTATCCACTGAGTGCGGATATGGATGTGGCCTGGCACGAAACTGCCTAGTAGTGCACCATGCATTTAATACATGGAAGATGTCTTACTCTGGTTTTCGCCCACTACTAGTAGTGCCAGTGGCTCTCTCACATTCTTACAGTCTCTCGTTTTCCACTAGTTGCTCACCAATAGGGTAGACTACTAGTGGAAAGTGAGAGAGTGTGGGAAATTACGAGAGCCACTGGTACTACTACTAGTAGTGGCCGAAAATCAGAGTATGAACACACTTACGAAGGAAGCAGTTTCGACTCTCCAAACCTATACGCGGGGGCATGTTATTACTAATTCTAGTCAGTGTTATGCAACATTTGCTCAACTTCTATATTTTGCAATATGCCATATTGTCGTGATACGAGAATGTATAATTGTATGATGTATGATGCAGTCTAGATTAGGAGCCGGCGTAGCACGAAACTTCCAAGGCTTTGGGAATACGCAAATTGGGTATTGCATTTATAAAATGATACGATCACACCAAAAAGTCAAATGACGGACTTCCGTTGTTTACCATACAGGAACATTGGCGACCCTCTCACTTTTGCCCGCTCTCTCGCTTTGGTAAAGACAGGAAGTACCATTTTGGCTTTTTGTGTGTTCGTATCATTTTATAAATGTAATACTACGCACTCGTAACAACCAGGAAAGTATATGCTACTTTTGCTTCCTAACACATATTCATGGAAACGGAACCGTCGAATAATATTCCTTACTCGGAACCTGAAATTAGCTGTACCTCTAAATTGATCATATAAATTTAATATTGTTTTCCCTCGGGCACGAGATGCGAGCAATTTCATTGCACCATTTACGTTGTTGTGAGATGAGTGAAACGGAAATATCATATTATGGGTTCGTCATGATATGCACTTGCCTTTATCGCGCCCCACACTTTTTTTCCGAAAAGGGAGCTGAAATTTCTGACGTCACGTTTTCCACGGGAAATTCGGGTTGTCGCAAAATCGTGTGTGCTGCCGATTCTTACTTGCGTAGTGATGACGCAATGGCCTTCATCGCAGGAAATCGAGGCGCCCTTCTACTTCCTGCACGACCAGCTGTCGCTCGTGGTGAAGTGCACGGTGCCGAAGATGGTCAGTGTGCGATCCGCCATCCTACACGCCGGATACGAGGTACGGTAGAGAAAGTACGGTATGAGGAAAAGGGAGGGTGACAAAACGGCAACGGCCAAAACGGCAACGGGCTATAACTCGGTTATTAGTGATCTGATCGATATGGGAGTAGTACCATTGTACTCCTACCGTACCCCACTACAGTATCCACATATGGGTTCGGTGTGTCAGACAGCGGGTCAGATTCATGATTTGTGTCGTAAACTTTTGAATCATGACTCTGACCTAAAGTCTGACACACCGAACTCATCTGTGGATACTGTAGTTTTATACGGTAGCCTTACTGTGGCGCCCACGGATGTTTACGGCACAAATCATGAATCTGACCCGCTGTCTGACACACCGAACCCATATGTGGATACTGTAGTGGGGTACGGTAGGAGTACAATGGTACTATTCCCATATCGATCGGATCACTAATAACCGAGTTATTGCCCGTTGCCGTTTTGGCCGTTGCCGTTTCCGCCGTTGCCGTTTCGGCCGTTGCCGTTTTGTCACTCTCCCGAGGAAAAGATTACGTTGTGATGTACGGTTAGAGTGTAATATACGGGAATTAAACATGGGACTAGGCTGTTGGTGGGAAGTCCAACCGAGGAGAGCTGGTTTGTGTGCGTGTGATAGGCTGAAAGAGCGCCGTGGAGTTTTGCGTTTCAGGCAGTTTGTTTGGACGGGTTGTTTTAGATTCTCACAATGTTCATCCCGTTTCTCTCTCAATGCTTAAAAATTAGACATAAAGTTCTAAAAATAAATTAAATTAAATTGGATAAAGTTAATTTATATTGTTGCAGGTGTCCGGTTCGCACTGCCATCCCCGCGCGGTGAAGACGAACGCGCCGCCCGCCTTCCTGTGGGAGCTGTGCAGGAAGTTGGTGAGTGTGTATCGATTGATTTAGCGTTTGAAGGGTTACGGTAATAACATCGATTGCTTTTGAACACTATTGGATTACGGTAATAATAATCATTTATTCACAAGTTACGATACTAGGAAACTGTCGTTTTTCTGTTGAATTATGTATCAATATAATAATGTAAAGTTTATTATCAGCAACGACTGTAAAAAATACTTTTAAAGGATCTTCTAATCGATATCTTTCTCAGGTGGAGGAGTCTGCCACCCACAAGATTGACCCGACCTCGGCCGGCGGTGTGATTCTGTCGAAGAAGAGAGAGTGAGAATATATTAATTGTCGATTTTTTTATTATCCTTAATTTTCGATTTTAGCATACCCGCATATTGCCTAAATTGTCTCGAAATAGAACGTGTAGATGGACACAGGAGAGATTTGTAGAAATCGCTTTCGTATCAATCTTAAAAGTCAGTTGGTAATTGGCCAATTGCTTTGCTGCTTACAGTAGCCATTTTCTGTTCAGGACCGAGATCAACTTCACCGCTCATCCGAAGGCGCACCAGCTTCAGAAGAGCGAGCAGATTGTGAGATTCCAGTGCAATAAGGCGAGTGATCTTTGATCTTCAACCCCCTCTCCACTTGCACATGTAGTCAAATTAGTCATGTAAAATTTGATTTATCAAAATGCTTCTGAAAAAAATATCAACAAACTCCCCTGATCTTCTATTGCTTCATTGCTTATTTTTTCTAATTTTTTTCTTTCTTTTTTTACCTTAACATGTGCTACAGTACCGTCATTTGAATTATCCGATCTTTAGCCGACTCAAGTACCGTAACCCAACGCGCTATTTTCAGGGCAAGAACTGGGGTCCGAAGGCTAAAGCGAAGGGATCCGTGAACTCGGTAAAAGCCGGATTCCAGGTAGACGCAGATGCAATCAAGAAGGATTAAGGCGAAATTATCGATTGGCTGTGATTTGTTGGCTGTTTTGTTGATGTTTGTTTCGTGAAATTGTTACGGCTCGTTTAAAGTGCTCAACTTTGATAAATGATTTGCTTCAAGCATCGATAAACCAGAAAGTGAACACGTGAATGAAAAAAAAGTAGAATTTTGCATAATTTTTAATTTCTTTGGCACTAGCTGACTGTGAGTGGAGAAAAGCAAATACTTCTTTTCAGCTTGGTGTTTCATGCTTACCATGAAACATCTTCAATTTTCCCACACCACTCATATCAGAAACAAAAGTGTACCTTCGAATACTTTATCTTACAGTAGCACAAAATCGAATAACACATATTTTAGTTTGTTGAATCGACACAAAACGCTTAAAGCTTTCAAGCAAATGGACTATTGCGACCACACATGGAGAAATGTGAGTGTGAGCAGAGAGAGGTAGGGGGATATTCTAGAAGTATTTGAGTGTGTATTAGTATTTGGGCAGGTCAACAATTTCTGAGATTCACTTACAAAGAATCAGATTATGCGTGAAATGGCATGCTGGGTAAACGCTAGTTTACGAAATCGGGAAAATGATTATGCGTCGGTGGGGAATATGGTAAACATATTGCACGGCCTAACTATGAGCAAAACCGAGTGGACACAATTTGTAGCAACGTTATACGATCATTATTATGCTGGGTTAATTAGTTTGTATGCATTTCAATGCGAAATCTACTCGAAAACGGTAAAGTGCTTCTTCTAAAAGTGAAACTTATCTGGTCAAAATCAAACCGGACTTCAAACAACTGAGTAGTGCAAGTGAATTGTCTGCTGTCTACACTATCAAATCGAATGATTTTGAAATTGGGTTGCTAACTCTTCTAGAGCTATTGTACACTGGGGTGGATTATTGCAGAAAAATTAGGAGAGGATTACGGTAGGCAATCGTGGACTGACTCAAACTCAGTGGAACGAGGGCCTCTTTGAGGGCGAGCTGTCGACTGATCGAATAATCGATATATCGTTGGGATCGTTCAGATCGTCCGTCCCTCGAACGAGCGCAACGTGCCGCATGAAACTGCAAATGGAATTTATTTGTTTTATGTAGATCAGATGAAGCACAACCACTAATACTAGTCGTATTGGAGATGGTAATACGGAAGGTCGAAACGCGAAACCTGCTGGAGAATTATTCTCGCGAATTCAACCTCAATTAAATTCGAGAAACGAAAAATAATTACTATAATTTTCCTTGTCATCATCAGTCACCTAATGATAACTTCAATTATACAACGACAAACTAAGAGCGGGTGAAAGAAGAAACTAATTCTTCACTTTTTTAATCATCTCACTAAAGAAATCGGGAAAACATTTACTGACAATTTCCTACTATCACCGTTTTAAACTCAATTCTAACTTTTTTGCAAAACTGAATTCATCCATCACATTTATATCTCGCGCAAACATCGCTCTAAAGCTCTCATTACCGTAACAATCCGTGCTACCGTAACCATCAGTATCAGATTACGGTAACTGCCCATCTAAATGCCCAGTGACTCACTCTGGCGGGGGCGCGGGCGGTGGGATGAGTCGTATCCGCTCGGCTCCCGTTCCATCTCTCGTGCCGGGCACCCGATGCGGCACCGAGGGAGTCGAGCCAGTACTGATGACGGGGCCGTCTGCAACGATTATCATCAGAATGAGAATTAGAAGCGCACTGTAACAGGCGTCCGGTACCCACAAGAGCAGCATAGTAGTAATCACATTGAGATTTAAAAAAAACCGTGGCTATTAGGGTAGGATGCCGCGCCACCGTGATTTCATGTTTCACCAACAACTTTTAGGACTGGGAAACGGGGAGAATCCGATATTGGTAGCATACACCGCTTGAAAAAATATAAAACAATCATAGGAACGAAATCACGATATACACCGCCGTGATCTTGCGTTTCGCCTACCACTCTAATGATCGGTAAACTTCGAATATTCGATCCCGATTCTATGAAAATTCTAGCCCATCCCATTCTCACTCACCCCCATTCCTCCCTCCTCCTCCTCCCGCCCGCTGCCGCAGTTCGTTCTCCTCGTTCTGTTGCTGCAGCCACTGCGGCAGCTTGAAGGGCGCAGGCATGTCGGAGATGCTGCCGCAGCGCGACATCCCACCGCCATCAGGGCCTGAAAGAGAGGGCAAGATGAGGCGCGAAATGGTAGAGTAGGGAGGGCTTCGCAACCAATGATTTGCTTCATTTCTCTCACACTTTCACGCCGCTCTGACCGACGAGATAATGTGCAGAATAATGGGGGGCTTGAGGAGATTCAACGCAAAATTAACAAATAAAATTCATGTCATCCCCCGTAATTAACCGAAAAATCAACACTACCCTATCCGTCCAACACAGTCATATCCTAATTATAGTTTGCGATAAAGACATTTTTTTAAAATATATACTACCGTACCCGGTCCTCCTCCCCTGAATCCATCCTTCTCGATCCACATCGGCGCGTCTTTCCTGCATAAGGAAAAAATAAATGTATTATACCTCCATCAGTGAACTAGATGTCAACGAGCGCAGGAAGTCAGTTGCTATTTAAAGAAGGTTTGAAACACAAATCCTAAGGGTATTGCGAAAAAAAAAGATCCACTCACTTTCCGGGCACCGAGTTGCTCCTCTTTATCTGCTCCACGCCGTAGTAGGACTTCCACAGCGACACTGTGAGATCCGTCCCGAATATCACGCCCGACTGTAAAGATTAATTTTAGTTTGGACGAGAGAGTGCGCAAAAGTGAGACCCTTATTATTTCACTCGATCTCTTGGAACTATGAAATGCACTCACTTATGCGAGGTCACGAAAATAACCAACCATATTTATACGTAAAGCGAACCAATTTGTACGCTATACCTATCGATCGATCATTTTCAAACACACACACACTCTCTCTCTCTGCCTCAGTTTTTATCGCATATTATATCTGATTTTTTCAGAGAACAAATCAATTTGTACAGTACCTGCAGGGTGATCATTCGCAGCACGAAAACACCGTCTGTTCGGAGATACGTCGACACGAACTTAGCTACCTCCTTCTCAGTTTCTGGGTCTGCAACGCGAATTTTTATACCGTAGTACGGTAACCGTACCGTATACCAACCAATATGTAGTATTGATTGATGAACCTTTATCGATCTATTGAGCCCCGGTCTTCACTAACAAAATAAAATTCACAAATTACCCCATTTCACGTTGAAAAATCTAGATTCCTCGATTTTTTCTTCACATTTTTATTTCGAGTCTCCTAATTTACTCTCCTCATTTGCATATTTCAAACTCTCCATAGTGGACGCTGCGGTCACGTGCCGCATTGATTGCTCTACTCTCTCCACAAATGTTCTCCTCCCCTTCTCCCCCCCCCCCTTGCCTTCCCCCCCCCTTCCCCCTCCTCCCCCCTCCCTGAACCTTCCCTCTCCTCTCCCCCCTCAATGTTTGGAGCCTAGCGACTGGTTCCCCGCTCTGTCCATCTGCCTTTCGCGCCTATCCTATCACAGCTTTACCCCCACCCCCACCACTCGTTCCACGACATAGTTTGATTTGTCTATTCCACCTTGCTGGTCGTTTCTACACAGCGAATAAACTCTACAAATTCAAAAGAAGCTCTACACAATCGGGTAATAATAACGGCAATTTCCGGGGTTATGTTTCCAGTTTTCAATACAACAATTTATTTTCCAGAATCAATTCAAAATACACCAGAGCCTTACCGTATTTATCATATATTGCTTATACCATTTCAGAGGAGCACAATCTCAACATACAACGGCATCCTTCACCCATTACACAGACGAAGCCGCGGACGTCGACTATGCGCAAAAATGGAAGCCCGTTGTGTGATCATCCCCCGCCCCTCTAGATTGCAAACCGCTATCACGCACTGTCTATCTTGTTGTTAATTGAGTATTTCAACATCACAAAACGATTCTTGAAGACCTGCATTGTCTAGGCCAAATAAATCCCCTACTGAGATCAGGAATCGGCGGAGTGCACATTTTACGTGGATTATGCCCAGAGGTGGATGCCCGATGATATGTATCCAGCAATAATTCTTGGAAATTTTGAATCCACCGATAAACTAAATGTATTTTAAATTGAGCACCGCAATTGATCGCCGTGTTTGATAGAGCACGGAATGAAGAGCCATTGTACTTATCAATCCTAACTTCCATGGCATATATTTGGCAATATTAATTGTACGATTACATCATTATTACCCAACCATACAGTCGTCTATCCCAGCTCGAATGTGTCCCGACTATGTTCCTCTCATTATCTCTCTCTCTAAAACTCTCCCTATATTTCTTCTCCTCTTTAATCAAGGCTTTTCCGTTTCACTAAAAAGAGCATCAGGAAGTGCCTACTAGCAAACACAACAGTCGAAACAGACAGACAGCTGACCCAGCACAATGCGGTGCGGTCACGCGATGCGGTTCCTACTACGGTTGGTAAAAAAGGCCCCCTCCCCGTATCATCTCATCTTCTGCAACACTTCTTCACCAAACCATGAATAATCTTATCAATCGTTTCCATCTATTTATTAACTTTAATTCCTATTTTCATTCATCCCAGGTGTCTACATCACCCCGGTTGTCGTTGTTTATATGAGGACTATCGCTTCTTCAAGTCCAGAAATTGGCCAACACCAATTATTCAACAAAGAATTTGCCAAGTGAGTATTATGTTCATCTATTTCCGATTAACATTCTCACCTATTCAGGGCAACAAAGTAACGATTGGATTGCCGTTCGATAGACTGCCGCGCCGCCTACTCTTCTCGAAACCTTTCCAAAGGACTGAATCTGCGACTACGCACAAAAGTTCGAGCCCATTGTGGTGTGGGGGGGGACTGTCCATGGATTGCCGCGCCCCGCCTGCCCCCTCTCGAGAGTTGCGCGGAAGACTCGTCGATTTCGCACAAAAGTGTCTAGCCATTGTAAGGAAAGGGTGAGCGGACGAGAACGAGAGCTACCACACGTGCAGATTTGTATTCCGAAGAAATAGAGGAGCACAATCCAGCCCCAGCGATTGCTGTACGGGAACAATGATCTATCCACCCATCTGGACTCGGTCCCAGTAGACTTTGCGCAGAAGTTCCTACCCATTGTGTGGACTTCGGACAAAAATTTTTGCCCGTTGTGTAGACTTCGCTCTGAAATTACTTCCCAAAGTTACTATACAACGCATCGTCCCGTTAAATATTGTGGAAAATTTTGAATAGTATAATAAATATTTCCGATGGTTCACTGTTTCGTCTATATATAATCGATTTCCTAAAGCGACAAATCACAATTACTGCACCGGAGCAATCTAGTATGCATAATAAATATTTCATCCTCTTCAGTCTTACTCACTATCAGCTTACCATGTAGCGTGCTCACAATTCGATCATACATTTTCGCCCGGCCGAGATCTCTCATTTTCACACACTCTCTCGCCTATAAACACGTAAGATATTTCATAAACAGGTCAGATTTCTATCGGAAGTTCGATAAAACAGGTCAGATAGGGGACGATTCTTACTAAACTCAACATTCTGCGCATTCCTAGATGGGTCTCGAGTCTCTAAACTGCCTAGTTCAGAAAAGTGTAAACCGAGAATCTCGGCCAACGAAAATGTATGAATTTGATCCTCCTATTTCGTGAAGACTACTCAATTGCCCTCCTAACCACCCTCATCAACTGGTTCCCACTCTCTATGCCCATTATCTCTTATTGGCATTATCACTCAAATATAATTTACACTTTTGTACCATCCCTTCACTTCCATGATTCATCATCACTACTTCATTCCCTCCCGTCACTTCCATGTTTCATTATGACTCCTTAATCCCCCCACTCACCGCTCGAGTCGAAGGGCATGTCGCTCATTTCCAGGTGTCGACTGACGAAGCGGCGCGAGGGCTGCGGCAGCACCGCCACAGCCAGCCAGTAGAGGAGAGAGCCGGCAGTGAAGAGGAGCAGGCCGGAAAACCTGAGGGAGGCATTGTGTCATTACTAGGTAATCGAGAGAAATTGTGATAAGGCTGCGTAGAACTGTTGTTTTTAGTCTACATAATTGTAAGTGTGGGGCAAGGCCAAATTGGAATCGTTCCAGTAACTCTCACTAAGAATAACAAGTATTCATGAAACCTAAATCTACCAGTACACGTGAAACCAAAACTTGACATTGCTGCAGTCCGGGTCCACTATGAAAATGGAACAGTGCATCGACAAAACTCAAATTCGCATTCGAAAAATAACATATAAAAGCGGTCCGGTTCCTTCTCGTTTCATTGCGATCATGAAAGCACCGAATAAAAGTGGGGATTGTCACTGACCAGAACCAGAGGAAGATGAAGATCTTCTCGTTAAAGATGTTGATGACGAGCACGCACTGAATCGTAGTATGTTGAGAAATTGCATCATCACTAGGCAATTCCAGGCCAGATATTCATCTTTCGCAAAAAAAGTTCTAAAAAATCTATTCTATTTCGTACACATTGTGCCTGTGTCAAACCCAGTCATTTTCAGTTGAATTACGTCATGACTAGGCAATGTTTACCTGAATCGTGTGCTCCTGTACGTTGCCCATCACGCGCACGTCGAAATCGCAAAGCGAGACCTGAAAAGTGCGGAAATTGCGTCATCATTTGGTAACACTCAATTTGAACACCTGTAAAAAATGTTTTTCGAACTACGGTATAGGGTCTGCATTTTGAATCTTCGTTGACCGGTCGAGCTCATTTTTAAGAGAAAAGTGAATTTTAAACAACAAAACTCTTAAAAGAGTGGAGTGAAACTCAACATGAAAATAGAAAATTTAAATGCGTGTACTTTCGGAATATTTTTTTAGCTGGTGTCCACCGGAAGTAGCATGAGATCTGATTATTGGACTGGGGCACCATATAGATGGTAGTAACACAATGTGGAAAAAACCGTCGTAGAAAAATTCGAAATTCAATAGATACCGACCAAGATTCAAATGAATCTTTGTTGAAAAGTGAGGATTCATTTTGAATCTTCGACCGCTCGACTTTTTGAGCAATGATTCAAGATTCGCACTAAGATTCAAAATGCAGACCCTACTACGGTAGCTACCTTAGCAGACACTGCAGGCATGATAGGAAATTACTGAACAATCCATAGAGAAACGTGGAATAGGGTATATGATGAAGTTACATCATCACTATGCAATATTATCTCACCCTCGGAAAGACGCCCGACTGCTTCCACGTTGCGCCCTTGAGTAGGTCAAGGAGCGCGCCGAGACCGTACCACGAGTATCGATCCGTCTCGAGGAATCTGCAAAAGAATATAATACTACACGCTTTGACGATAAATAAAATAAGAGATTTGTGTGTAAAAAACATTACCCCACAACTGTTAGTCTGGAATAGTCTATTGTTTTCTACAGATAACGAAGACGAATTGCTCTCAGCGGCTCACGTCGTACATGAAGCGGCCGTGAAACCCAAGACCTCCACGTGCAACAGCAATTCAACCGAATGCAAAACTTTCAAAGCATCGACAACATTGGTGCTGTAAACCACATGAAGATAAAATATCTCTGTCTCATTGCCATATTTCGAGATGTTTTCGCATTAAAATGAAATTTAAAAAATAAACAATATTTTTAAAAATAAGGCTCACTTGTTCATGAGCATGAGCTGCAGGAAGACGTTGACGAGGTAGAACAGCTTCGTCGTTATGTACATCGCCGTCACGAAGAAGGCAGAGTACGGTAGGTTGAACATCCAGAAGAATCTGCGCATCGAGAAATGATTTTATTTCAGATTTGCTAACCTACCACGGAATAGTTAAAGTTCATTTATTCATACACTCAAACCGGGAAAAAGTATCACTGATCACGCCACGCAACTTCTCGTTTCATGGATATCATGAAACCCCAGATCAAACGGTGCTATTGATCTTGCTCAAAATGCTATTCAAATGGGGAAAAAACCTCACTTGTGCGGTCGGATCTGCCGCTTCTGCAGTCGCTTGTGGAAGCGGAGCGCGCCCTACGAATATTATTATTACTCAAATTATTAATGAAAACCGCCTCATCCTCTTCCTCTGATCTATACAAACATCGTCTAACTTCGATGCACTATTTTACAAATGCAAACGACTCCCAAAATATCGAAGATAAATGATCGATTATTCTTCATCGTTTTCCTATTTTATGTCGCACCCTCTGTCGCATCCGATAAAGTAAATAAAGAATGTTATAACTACCTGCAGATGCATGGTGAGACTCTTGATGTTCGCCCGCTTGATATCCGGTTTGATGTTGTTCGGATCCGACGACAGCTTGACGATCTCGTTGATTTTGATGCCTGAAATTGCAAACTTCGATCACCCGATGATTTACCGTTTCGGCGACTAATGAAAAGCATCGAAAACGTATTTCGGTAGTTCACTCGTGGTTTCCCTTGTCAAAATATTTAGAACACTTATTCATATATGAGGTCCTCATAAAATTCAAGATATTTAATGCGCAATACCACCACACACCCAATTCTTAGAAACTCTACCTATCTAGCTCTATCCGGTCTACCGTACTCCTCCCTCCCCTGACCTACCCTAGTCTTCCCACTCGTACCGAGTGGGAAGATTCACCTCATCCCCCCTCTCCTACCATACTCCGGTTTTTCAGCGCAGCTTGTGCGCGCGATTTGTGTAGGGTTCGACGCGGCATGCGCCGCGCCCTACGCCAATCGGGCGCACATCGCGCATTCTGTTAAAAGGTCCCGAACGGAAAAGCCAGGTCCGGCAAAAAGTCCGGCGCGCGTCTTGTAGAATCCCGCGCGCAGCTTGTGGAATTGGAATCACGTGCACAAGCTGCGCTGAAAAACCGGAGTAATACACCACTCACTCCTTGCCTACCGTAATCCACCTTAACCCCTTCCTACCGTACCCCCCTCACTCACCCGAGTGTCCACTCATGTACATCCACAGCAGCGACGGCAGTCGGAAGCAGGCGGCCTCCATGAGGAGGAAGAAGGGAATCCACTGGTAGTACGAGATCCGTCTGCAACAAATGAGAGATAACGAAATCAAGGAGAATTTGAGATTCAGCAATTCATGATCCCGACCGCTACTTTACTAAACCGCTAGATCCGGCGCGCCCATTGCGATAACTTGAACCCCACTTTAGAGATACAATGGTAGTTTAACTTGATTGCTTTCAATCTCATGCGATCCGCATCGATGAAATCGTCACAACTAAGCCTATCCTACTCATACATTATCATATTTTCCCCTCGTCTACCGTAGCCCTCCTACCGTACCTGGCTCTATCCCATCTACTAACGTAACCCTACCATACCTGACTGACCTTTCCCACTCATACCATACCCCTTCCATACCTTGCTCCCTCACCTACCGTACCTTTCCTCCCTCCCCTACAGTACCTCACTCTCTTCTCCCTCTCCTCCATGCCGGCCACTGTCTTGTCCATGGGCACAAAGTAGGTGTCCTGAGCCCAGCAGTAGTTCTCCGCGTACTGCTCCCATGAGGAGGAGAACATGTCCGGCACGAGGCACTCCACCTTAAAAGAAAGATAAGTAACTATATTGGCGTCATGAAGCGTCATGAAGTATATTGATCTGTTGGGTACTAGACACTCCACCTTCGAAAAGATTACTGTCGAGATCAACATTAGTACCGCGAAAAAAAACAAGACTGACGGGCACTAGACATTTCGCAGGCGCAAAGGTAAAGGTAAAGGTGTTCCATGTCAAGCGATTTTACAGTAGCAAGCTACCACGCTAGATGGGGCAAGCCGGTAAGCCAGCTGCAACGTGGGATTACGTAACCCAACCTTTCCCAAGGCATCTAGGGCACGTTTACCTTTCGCAATCAAAGTTGCTACCAATTTACCGCCCCGGGGTGGAAGGAAGGCTTGGTGGGCCTCTGAAGGGATCGAACTCGTGACCCTTCGAATGACTAGCAGTTGCTTGCGCAAAGAAAATTATTATTGTTGAACTGGATAGCAAGGCTTTACCAAACGTACACGAAACAAATAATATTTAACCACACTCCGAAACTCTAATCAGCGGGGGCGAAAATACGCGCACTGAAACTAGGCTTCCCCCCCCCCTTAAAATTCGATTCTCTTAAAGGTCCCTTCGCACATTCCCTTGTCTACTGACCGGTGAACAAAGTGAGTGAAATTGAGAGAGCAGGACTCATTTTTGTTTAAAAAATTGTTTAAAAAACCAACCGGTTTGCCTCCAAACTGCTTGAAGGAGACGAGGATGCTGAGGGCGATGAGGATATTGCACGTGAAGTACGAGTGGAGACGGTCCACAAAGTCACGGTCCTCGCTCCCGCCAATGTACCTACATTTATGTAGAATATTATTTAATATTTATATTTTCAAATATTATTATTTTTGATCACTCCACTAGGCACAGATAAAGTAGTACCGTAAACTAACGGTCCAAAATCTGCTACCTTGTGTTTTACAGAGCGAAAAAGTGGTCTACCACGTATTTTTTGCCCTAATTAATAGCAAAAGTAGCCTACCACATGGTTTTCAACAACAATTAACGTCCTACCATGTGTTTTAGAAGTTGCTCGGGATAGGTATTTAATCTGTGCCACTAGGCATAGCCGTATACACATCAAAACAAGTTGCGATCCCGCCACGTTTGTTAGTCGCTTGAAGCAACGATTTACATGTTTTATTGTTATGCACACTACGATATCTTTCGAAGAAACAGGAGACATTGAAACGACAAGAGTACCCAACTACAGTCTATGTGCACCCTGCGAAACAGCAATGCGCCTAGAAATTCACTCTCAACGACACGGGAATTTTAGGTGTTACTTTTTTCGATTTTAAAACCGCTACAAAAATACGAATACCGTACCTCAGCATAGAAAGGGTCGCCGCCAGCACCATCCTGCTCCCTCCGGTTCAGACCTCGTAGGTCTGTCGTTGATCTACCAAATCAGTCGATAATCCGAGTCTCAGGATGAGATCGTCGTCGTTTAAAAAATGGAGAGTGAAGAGACGAGAACTAGGTGCTTTCCGGCATCTGCAAGAAGATCAAATGAGAAGCAGACGACATGAAATGATCCAGGGATGGAATGAATCCAATAAACCACGAACTCAGAGAACTATAATAAATTGAATAAAGTAGATAACATATTACACAAGACAATCAGTAAGGTTAAGCAGCGACAGTGAGAATAACGTTGGAACAAAGAGACCGTCACATTTCAAAATCAGAACGCAAGATGACATCACTACATGCGATTGAGTCAAGCTGAGAGCGTGAAGAAAGGTTGCGCAAACAGCCATTTCCTAAAGAATAGCGAGACTTGACCAGTAAACAAACGAATTCCGTTGTTGATAAGGGACAACATGAGCGAGGAAAAGGGGGGGGGGATTGGAAACGCGCGGAAAAGAAGAAGAGAGAAACTAGAGAAAGGAAGAAGTTAAGCACTCATTCAAGAACTTTATTGCCCTTGGGCACAAACTAGAGATTCCCCAAGCAAATCAATACGCGAGACCACCTAGTCAGGCGTTGTGACCTACCACATCCGCTCCTTCCCCTTTCTAGGTACTAATCCCATCCGTCTACTACAAGTGATAGTCTACCCTCTTACCCGCTAAGCTCACCTCTCCCTCTCCCGCTTGCTCCATTCCCCTGAACCGGAACGGTTTGGCCACCGTATGTGAAATGACCAACGCGGAGCATCGCCGTTTCACCTCACATGATTCCAAACCTACAGACCAGGGTTAGAGCGAGAGAGTATGCAAAAGTGAGAGAGTCCCTCTCGATATCACACGCTCTCTCACTCCAAAGGCCTACCGTAAGATTGACCGGTCTGTGGAATGATGTGACCTCTACGCTATAGCGTCTGGGAAACAATGGTAAAGACAATAGAACATACACATGGGTGTTGAACAAAAATATTTTTAAAAAAAGAAATTACTAATAACAAAGTCATCACTTCACGTCTAGGCGCAATAGTATTTCTATCACAATATTTCTCAATTTCAATTCACCCCTCCTACCGGGGCGAAATCACAGGGGGTGTCTTTCCCACACCCTCACTCCCCTCTAGTGCCCACAACAACATCGCAATAAAGAAGAGACTGTGGCCCCTCAGTTAATGGAATGTTGACGATAGAGGAAGTAACAAATGATCGCACGAAATTGTCAGATAACCCCAAAATTCGGGGAGTCGGATGTCCTCCAAACAACCGTTTGATCAACACTTCACGCAAATAAATCGAACCGGTTCATTCATAAAAAATTGACCATTCACTCTAAAAAAACAACAAACAACGAACTGGTAGAGTAAAAATTACGAGTGAAACATAAAATAACCACGGCGTACAGTGAATTTCTTTCCTACTCCACAAAATGAAACCGGAAGTGTAATGTTTGGAGCCAACAATGAAGAGATGTAAAAACGATTTCACATTCAGTCGACAGATGATTCAGTATTGGAATCTATATGGGGGAATCCAAATCATACACCAATTCAATCTAGTCGAAACTACTTCAAACGCTCGCAAATAACGAGGAGGGACAGATAGGAGAGGTCAGAGATCAAAGATCAGAGATAACAGGGGGAGATAAAAGATCAAAGATCATTCGTGATGGCAGAACTTGGGCAGATCGAGATGGACGCATCGAGAGTCGAAGTCACTGAAATTTAAAAAAAAATTTGAATTGCGTCATCACTATTCAATCAATTGTTACCAAGCATTTTACCGGGGATGAATGTTCGACAGATGCTGATTGGAAATAAGGTAAAGCGTAACTGTCGGTGCTTGAGTCACCCCTAATGATTCATTTGTATGGCACCAGGCGCATTCTAGTCCCAGTATCACCTAAAAACCGCAGTCTCCCACATACGCGATCCACGATGTACGCGATGATTGGAAATAAGGTATGTACGAGTCATGTAAATGCTCTGCCACTACGATATGGTAATTTATTTTTTTCCTGTTATTTATCGAATAAAAGGAAAGAGAAAACAATTTCTCACTCGCACTCGCTGCAGTCCATTTGAATGTGCTGGATCCCGGAAGGAAGGAGCCAATCGATATCAGGGACGACGACGGCGAACTGGAACGTGATTACTGTAGGATTACGGTATGCAAGGGCTGATCTTGGAATGTTGTAAATATAGGGAAAAGACTTATTTGACAACGCATTACACAAGAATCATATCAAACCAAGTCGATGTCATCAAGGATATTCCATGTAAACTAATTTTACCTAGTGAATTTAAAGAGGACGAAATTCGAACGCCCGCGTAAAAGTAGTCGCATCTAGCAAAAAGAAAGTGAAGAATACAATTGGGACAGATCATTTTTTTACTATTGTGCATGGAGTTTAGGACTTAGCTGAGAGGGATCAAGAATCCTATCCTCCCACAAGTATTCCTAGACCGTCTGCAGCACGAAACCACATGTTTGCAAGCGGGGAAATCGAAACATCAAAGTGCGCTCTCTCGTGAAAATCTCGGCTTCTCGCCTATTCTAACGGGAGAGAGAGAGGCGAGAAACGAGGAACATGAGGAAGTGTCCATCTAACACTACACAAACAATTCTCACCCCTCCCCTATTTCTCTCTCTCTCTCTCTCTCTTTCTCTCTCTCTCTCTCTCTTTCTCTCTCTCTCTCTCTCCTCTCCCTAGTAGCTACTAGATGTGGAAAGGGCACGACTGAAACAGCTAAATGCCAATCAGATGTTGGACAACATTTCGTTGATTTTTCTTCCAAAGAACGGCTCTACAGTCTCACAATCAGCTAGCTTACCGTACTGCTTAAGCAAAGTTAGTGATCTCAACCCCTCTTCCCCCTCCCCCACCCACTTTCGGCTAAAGCCCCAATAAAAGAGTAAATACACACACATTTCAAGTGCCCCATGATCCCCCTCTTTCCGTCCGTCGCCACTATTATCTGAGAGGTGAAAGACCACACTTTTCGACAAAAGGGAAGGGGTACTAGGAATGTCGCTTCGGTGTTAGTATTCCAACATTTTGAGCGAAATATATGTAATATGGCTGATTAGTAGAAAAGATTCATAGAAAAAAAGACTAACAGAGGGTACACACAACACCGAATCGGCACCCCTACGGGGTACGGTATGCTACAGTACCAACCGAACAGAGGGTAGGAAAAAATCAATACTCACGTCATGTACATCATCTTCGGCCATCCACACTCATCGATGTGTGACGGTCTGTAACGACTACTGTAACACAATTTTGTCTTTTTTTCTTTGATGGTTTCTACCAAGTAACTAAAGATACCGCCTCAATCTCATTTTCAAATAAGGAAGGAACCGCGATCTTGCAAGGCGCGATAGATCATTGCCAACGATTCTAGTTATTGGATTTGATATTTTCGAATCACCAGACTGGAACCCATCACTAGGGTTCTCTTGTTGGAAAAATTGGGCTATTGGAAATGATTTTTCTCCCCCCTCACTTCCAATAACCCTCATTAATGGAGCGGTCGGCTATTGGAAATAGTTTGTTATTGGAATTCCAATAAGAAATGGATTTCCATTAACAGAAACCGCCTCCAACGCCGTCGAAACACATGATTTTGAGACGTATTTCATGAAGTGGTCTATGTCGCACCTAAGATCATGCTCACTATCAGAAATAAACCAATTTCCAAGATTACACGATGGGTACGGTAGTTCCACACGTTACGTGTATCGACTTTCTTACGAATAAGCTTATTTGCCACCGGTTTGATTCAGTCTAGTGTAAAATCATATGCTACTGGTTCCATTTGAATTTGGAAAAGATCTTTCCTCGCATTCGGCAAAAAATTGCAATCAAAAGGATAATAGCGGATTCGAACCAACCACCTTCCAATCAGAAAGAAACCGCTTACCCAGTTGAGCCACGATAGAGATATAGGAGGATAAGCGCGGGATGCGTGAACTACGCAGGGGAAAAGGAGAATTATCTTTATTTCCCCTTCCTCACTTTTCAGTACACTTATCTTCTAACTAGAGGTCTCTGTCAAATGTAGTCTTTTCGAGTACATGTCACATTGAAATGATCAACGAAAATGGTCTTCTTGTGAAATCTGTTATACCTAAACATGTTTTACTTGGTGAAAATCAAAATAACAGCCAGAAACAAAATTAAAAGGCGCGAGGCGACTATGTATAACTGGTAGAACACTTTATAACAGCAATATTACAAAATCTCTCTTAAATAACCTCAAAATAGGACTCTTCCTTATTGGAATTCCAATAAGAAATGGAATTCCATTCACAGCCCACCGTGTCTTATTGGAAGTAATGGAAAACGACGCCATTGTTCACTCTTTTTGGAATTCCGGAATCATTTCCAACAAGAGAACCCTACCCATCACCAATTAAAGACAAGAGATGCGTTTTACTACTTCGGGAAACACCAATCTACCAGGATTCGGAAAATCAAATATGCACCGGAAAACTGACGTCACCTCGACTCGGGCGTCTCTCCTCTCTGCTCCCATCTTCCATAACTCCTCATTCTCCTCCACCACTACCGTACTCTAGCCAGCATCGATCGATCGTCGCCGCACATCGATTCTGCAACGACTTCTACCGTATTCAATGAAAAATCAATTTCGCATTATTTAAAATAAATAACCAAGTGCTACAGTATCGGAGAAACGGTATTACCGAAATCAAAGGCATTTAAATATCGGACAGATAATTGGATCCGTTCTCTTCATTTCGCACACGCTCCTCCCCGGCCGATGGGCGATAGAGCGCGCGAAATGAAGAGATCTGATCCAATTATTTACCCTAACGTCAACGTCTCACTCGTCAACAATCAATCAATTTTCCAGCTTCTATTGTTCCATAATCCCCCAGTGCCCTCCACTCCCTTCTCTTGTCTCTTGCAACACCTCTCATTCTGCACAGTCTCATTCAAATCAGACTGGTCGACCCCTTCTCATCTCCTCTTCCTCCCTTCATTCTATTCCATTGCTAACGCCGCTTGCGGTTCTCTCTCCCCTCCGGTCCATTCATAATGCCGGAATTCCTACTTCAGGTGAGTGCAGGGTACCCTCCAGCCCCTCCGATACACTCTTGGGATCCTCCATGACTACAGTAACCCATCCCATTCCAGCTTGACATTGACAAGGTCGAGTTCACCAGCGAGAAGCTCGGCGAGGAGGCGTGCATCAGCGTCGTCAAGGTACCTTAGCCTACCCGGATCCTGGCTACCGTACCCTGCCCAAACCTACCGTATTGCAGATCAAGAACACCCAAAAGGACAAGTATCTGTACAAGATTAAGTGCACTTCCAACGAGCTCTTCCGCATCCGCCCGCCTCTCGGATACATCAAGCCCGGAGACTCCGAGTCCGTCAAGGTACTGTAGGGTATTAAGGATACAGTACTGTAACTTCGAGATGGTACCGTGCCCAATCGAGTGGGTACCGTACCCTTCAAACCAATAATCCAAACCAATCGATAATTGCAGCTCATCTTCAACGCGGACAAGCCGGTGCCCGAGAGTGGCAAGCACTACTTCGTGATCTACTACAGGAAGGCCGATGGAGACAAGCCCGCCAGAGGAGCCTGGTCTGGCAAGGTACTGTATATGAGAGAGGAGAGGGTTACTGTAACATCTCCCCCACACTGTATTCTTTGGAGGGCCCTCTGCTGTCACCCTCCGGGGCTTTACCGTATCCCACACCCCGACAGTAATCGGTACTCGTTGGAGTACCGTAATTACAGTAAGACTGGATTGATCTGTTCAGGAGCCCGAGGCGATGAAGCGCATCTACATCAACTTCAGCAAGAAGAAGAAGGATGACGCTGTAAGTGACGGGGAGAGGTAGAAGATGCGGATCGATAACCGGAATCCACGCTTACCTTAACCCTGTTTTTTTCAGAAGGAGGAGAAGAAGGAAGAAAAGAAGGAAGAGGAGAAGAAGGAAGAAAAGAAAGAAGAGGAAAAGAAGGAGGAGAAAAAGGTACTGATCATAATCAATATAGATACAGTAACACTGAAATACGGTAACTGATGTTTGATCTATTCAGGAGGAGGCTGCTCCACCCGCTGAGGAGAAGAAGGTGCGCAAGAGGGGACTACCGTATCCCGAAGCGTGGAACTACCATACACCTACAGTATCCAACAATCGATTTACAGAAGGAGGCTGCCGCTCCTGCGGCTGATGCTGCTGCTGCAGCACCTGCAGCCGAGGAGAAGAAGGAAGAAAAGAAGGAGGAGGAAAAGAAGGAGGAGAAGGTATGGTAGACCATCTACAGTAATCCAGCAATCTCCATTCATTACAGAAGGAGGAGAAGAAGGAAGAGGAAAAGAAGGAGGAAAAGAAAGAAGAGAAGGAGGAGGAGAAGAAGGAAGAGAAGAAAGAGTAGAGCCTCTAGTGAATAAATATTGGAAGATGTTTCTTCTAAAATACATCGCTTTGGCTCAACGCACAGTATTCGATTACTTGATAGTGCAGTAATCACGAACTACACTTAATCCAACTACAGTAAACTCCATTCTGACGTTGGCAATTGATCGTTGACATCGAGTTCCCACCGAATATCAAACGTCTAGATCACGGTCTTGATAAGCCATTGAAGCAATCATCTGCCTAGTTGTGAACAAAAATTTGTTTATTTTTTGGCGGCAGTGAGACACTCCCAGCTCCTCATTTCAGTCTAGACAACCCCTTGAATCAGCAATGTTCCTAGTTCCTATCTCGAGCTGACAACGACGGCACTAGTTTACTTTACCAGATCAAGCACACCGGGCAAATACGGAGTGGGACCCTCATTCATGTCACTGTGTGAAATTCACACGGTGACTGTGAATCTAGAGGTCACCTATCGTGGTCCGGTACAGTAAACTATTGCCGACAAAGGCTAGCATAATATTGTAATAACATACCTATGCCCCGAATTGAATCCTCCCTCCTTGTCATCCCACTCCTTGATCTACCCGATCAATCAATCGATTATTATATATCATCGTAGCTGAAAGAAGAATAATTTACTCGGATTTGCAGATGCCATCAACGAATGGTTTATCAAGAACAGGGACGAATATATACTGTTACGACAAATAATTATGACAAGATTTCCGATCTAGAATTTTTTTTGAGTAGAGAAAGAATAAAAGCGCATCTAGAATCGCTCTATGAAACGAGAACAATTTGAAAATGCAAGCGATGGTAGGGCACCAGGAGGAGAGAACCTAATGAAGAAGGGAGACAACTGGCAACAGGGAGAAAAATGGGAGAAGGAGAGGCTCTAACCACAATTTCCCAGCAAGGGAGGGAAGGGGTAGAGAAAAAGAGAGAGAAAAAAAGAGTCTAGCGCGTAATAAGAGAGCAGGAAAAGTTGCAGTGGAGAGAGATAGAAGTAGAGCGCTTGCGAAAGAGTATGAGACGAGACTGATGAATATTTCTAAGAAGCGCCCCTAATTCATTGGCCTCTACTATCCATAAACTACCGGCTCTCTTATTGTTAGTTCCTCCGGAAATACCCTCTTGCACTAGACACTCTCTATCGCTTTCAACCCTCCCGCGGTTTCGGAACGGTTACCTTGCGGAACATCTAGCGAAATAGCCGTTTCATCTCTTGACTATCTTCCTATGACATTCACTGTGAGACAGTGAGTTCTTGAGCGTGCGTGGGATGATCCACTAATCCTAAATATCGTTGAAAGTAGTTAGTTTCACAATAAACTATATACACGTTTTAGGAAAAAAATCACAGTCAGAGGCTAAGTTCACACCGTATCAATCCATTACCATAGTCTAAATCGCTTTAGCCCTCCTTCGCACCCTCAATAACACACAGAAACGGCAAAACTACGCAGTAAAATAGACTGTGGGAACTCCCCCTCACTGAATGTAATGTTTTCGTATTGAGTAAGGCACAAAACGATCAGATCGGAAGCAAAATCACTAAAAAAGAGAAAATGTCAGATAATCCCATAATTCTGGGAACCGGATGTATGTCAACCGGCTGATCAACAAACTTACAGTATCAGATAAAAATGAATTCATTCACATATTTCAACATAATGTCTTCGCTATAATTCGAGTATCAACAACGGTTTTCAATGAGGTAAAGGGGGGAGCAATCGATACATCAAACGGGATACGGTAGTTGGGAGGAGGTATACGGTAACGGGTGGGAGATATTGGTGTGTGTGTGTGCGGCAAAGCTGAGTATCGATCGAATGGTGCAGATAGTTGCAATTGTGTGTGAAAGATTACGTAAGAATGATGAAACATTCGGGGAAAGGAGGGGTGTCGGAAAGATATCAAGCAACACGACAAAGAAACCGCAAGACGACGCCAAGTTCACCCGGTTCACAAAAAATAGGGGGGGGGGACAGGGAAAATAACAGAAATTGGGAAACTAACAATCTTGGCGTTACTGAGTAAAGCTAGTGTGCGTGTGTGTGTTCACCTTATTACAAATACAACAAATCTCGAGTATCTAGCGAATATACTACTGTGCTTATGGTAAATGGGGTAGTGAAAGATCGTAAAATCAATCGATAACCGAGAGGGAAGACGGAGCTCGTTCACAATCAATCGGGAGGAAACCGGAAGTCGAGTTCACAAATAATCAACAAAAATAGAGTGTGTATGTGAAACGCTTCCATTGCTCAATAGGTGGACCAATAGAGAGGAGCTCACACAACATACAACAATTGCACTGAATGGGGAAGAGGGAGGGGGAATCACAATAACTTGGATATATTGGAAAAGGGAATTAACTACGTTGCATTGGCCAAAACATCTCAAATCGGGCACATTCGGGAAATCTCCTTTCGTAACAAAGAAAAAAACGTGATCGAGCTAATCTACCGTAACCATGTTAATCTACCGTAACCATGATATAAGGTAGGGGGGACAATAGACGGGAGTCACTAGGAGGCGGCTGATCAACAACAAATCGAAGTGTGAGAAAGAGGAGGACAGGGGTCAAAGATCAAAGATCAAACTACAAGGTTCGAAGATCATCGATCGCCGCCCGCGAAGCAGTCCTGGTGGGCGTACTTGAGCGGGTTGAGGTTGACGAAGCGCGTCGGCGGCAGCCAGTCACGCAGACATTTGCTGCAATGAAACGAGTCTATTGCGTCATCACTACGTAATCGGTAGTATTGCGTGATCACCACGAAACTGAAGCAAACGAAGAAATGCATTATTCTAGGAAAGGCTACGCGTAGGACTATCGCCGTTTTCCGTGGCAACCAGCGTCGGCGAGTCATCAAGCGCACTATTGGGGTAATAGAGCATGTTCGAGGGTAGAGTGGGAAATGAGCTAGGTAAAGACCAGATTGTGAAACTGGATTCTACCAGTCCCCTCAAATACACGCAACTAGTCATTGCGCCAGGCGTGTTCGAGCTTAACACTATCTCAAACACCCCGTTCGAATGTGTTGCATCCTACTGTTATTGTCGGCAAATCTAACCAACACTAATAAAATTCCCTCTTATTTACAATAAGTTCGAGGAAAATCAATAAATATTTTAATTTTTACGATTAATATTACTATTTTTATTTATTAAAACTCACCCGCACTCGCTGCAATTCATCGACAGGCACGAGGGGAAGTTCTGGAGGAAGTTGATGATCGACATCACCGATGACATCAGACTGCAATAAGGTGTACGATAGGATTACGGTATGTGAAGAAAAATTCGTTTGGATGACGATAAGGGACTGGGAAAAGAGAAGATACTACAAATAGGTGTATGAGTGAAATGTCGATAGTGATACTATACATTGTAGTAAGTGAGCCACATTCTTTCATTCTTAATATTCCATTGGATTTGATAAGAAAAAGCGTAAAATCAAAGTAAAATATTTGCTGAAATATATACTGTATCGTAAAAATCTGTTTTCTGAGGTATCTCAAGGATCCAAGCATCATTAACCACCAATAAAATCAAAATCTCTTCAAGAACCAAATGAAGCATGCAACAGCCGGCTACTAAATTTTGTCGCAAAATAAAATTTCCTTCCAGTGGTGATAAAGACAAAACAGCAATAATAGCAGTAAATTGAGTTGAGATTGTGACACGATTCCCCTATAAAAAAACTGCTCAAATCTGAGAATCCTCCAGCACGTCAAGGCAACTCATAATACCCAAAATCACCCATAGAGAATAAAGAATTAATTATTATTAAAAACTCACGACATGTGCCGTCCCTTCGCCGTGCTCAACAGTGACTGCGTCGCGTTCACACTCATCTGCCGGTAGACAATGTGGTCGGATCGCTCCTCCGATAACTCGAAAATACACCATTTACGATATTTGTAAATATTATTCGTGCATCTCGTTGTCGGAATTTTAAAAAAAATCTATATCTCGTGCTTTCAAACACACAGCGTGACAATCACCACCTTTCGTTCACTAAACTTTTCATCTCATCTCTACACGACAAGTTGGCACTACTAATGAACATTAGCTTTGTTCTACGATAAAATTCTATAAAAATCTTTTTTTTTCTCTTAAAAAGACCATGTTGCATCATTCCTATGCAACTCACACTGTCCACCAGCTCCGTCGGACCGAGGAAGGAGGCGCGCGCGAGGCAGCCATCGCATACCTGCAATAATCAGCAAATATTGATATTTTAAATTTTCAAAAATCACGCGATATGATATTATTGCACCGCGAATCGACAAGTAATCAGTGATGCTCATGAGTCCCGAAATTCGGCAACGCGGGGTCGATCTCCCCGCAACCCCCACTCGTGTGGGGGGATCGATAGTACATGCCCCGGGGACATCAGCCATCACATTATTTTCGATCAAATCTATCGAAACCAGTATTATTTCCACCTTTTTACCCTGCTCGGACCCCCCCCCGCGCGGGGGGGGTCCGAGCAGGGAAAAGTAATTTAGCACGACGATGAAACACGAATTGACCGGGTATCAAATGTCAGGGACATATTCCAGATCTATTAGGGTTATCGAATTTTGTGAACACTGAAACGCAACCCTGAGAATGCACACTACACCCTAGCATGCTCTGAGAGAGAGGGCTGCAATCAGTAATCACCTAGGTTCTTTGCTAGAATCTGTTTTAAAGCAAGTGCTCGATTGCTACCGTAATTCTCACCGAGATCACGCATCGCATCAGCGTCGTCGATGGATTTTGCGTGATCGGCGTGGAGAAGGACAACTGCAATGGCAATTACTCTTTTGTTTCTTTCCATCTGTTCCTGACAATCCATCCGAGCGTAAAATAAAGAACCGAATTTGATTACATCATGTAGCGCAATTTCGACTGGTAGCCGAAATACACCAGGCTCGAAAAAAGGAGGAAAATATAACCAGAATCTTCCATTCTTAATATTACGCCTTAATTTTTTCGCTTATTTGTGTACACCTTGTCAAACCGTTGAGTGACACGATAAATAAATCTATAAAGTAACCAGAATCACCTCGAATCGGGCGTCTCTCGGGCCGGAATTGAGCACGCGGATCTTCATGTTCCTGAAATACATTATGTTATTTGCTAGGATAGTTTAGAAACTGTATATTATAAATTGAACAGAGACATGATCTAGCGAAAACGTTCGAAGCGCAGTGCATTTATCAAAGATGATGGTAACCGCATACGACATGGCAGCGTTTCAAGTTCAAAGATCAAAGATCACTCTCTCTCTTCTCACCTCTGCTGCAGCAGCCGCTTGTTCTGCTGCAGCTTCGTCAGGCACAGCATGAAGGAGGAATGCGCCTGAAAAAAAACGAATACATATATAAATTGTGAAAAATTGCAACCTACCCTTGATATGCGCGTTTCAACAACTCCCTATCATAGGTCGCACGGTGTCCATGTGCTTCCTCCTCTATACTCACAACAGAAAATATTCGAGACTTATTACTGACCGTGACCATTCCATTGCTTATAAGTATTTACTACAACAACTTTTTTCAAAGAACAAAACAAAAGTTGCGGAAGAGTGTGCACTCACATTGAGTCCCTCCTTCATCGGCGGGCCGGCGACCGAGCGGCCGTACGGCAGCCGCTGCAGCAGCTCCTGTGCCGCGTTGTAGTAGCACTGCAAAGAGAGGGGTAAAAGTGGCAAGGTATTCTACACGAACTAAGTATTAGTACTTAGTATCAGTACAGTACGAAGGAAAGGGGAAAGGTTCTAAGAATTTCAAACGCAAGGCGGTTTCGAGCATCCCTACGCCGAGTATAAAGTAGCAGCGAGAACAAGTGATTATGACTGTAGCAAGCGCCTTCGCAATACTTGAATTACAATAAGCCAAGTTCATATATAATGTGTGAAACAGCAGAGTGCCATGAGATTTGCTCAAGTGAAACAAGCGGCAAATGCGAAAGACTAGAGCTACTTTTCACTGAAATGGCAACATCAAGGTAATCTAAACGTCAACAAAACACCGTATTAAATAACAACAACAATAATCATAATAACATTAATTACCGTTCGCAGCTCCTCTGCGGCAAAAGAACGTTGGATTTCCTGCAAATAAATAAATAAATACACTAATGTGAACGCAAATTGTACGAATTGTGTATGCATTTCAGAAATTGTGGCTTATTTATGTTACGGTTTTTAAAATCACGACACAATGGAGCATAGTCTGTCAGTTCTACATATTTAGTAGATCATGCGTAACTTCAAATCACCCCCATCTGATTCAGTTTTATTTTTATTTTAGCATATTACACAGAAAAAAAATGAACCTACAACAAAACACATTGCCTCGAACAGTATGGAGCCCAGATATACTGCAAAAACAAACGATGGCGGTGGCCCGACATCAAAATCAACACCCAAATCTCTAAACCAATCATCACCCTAACAAATCAATATCTAAAAAAAACCAATAGCACCCTCACCTCTCCCACCGTCTCCGCCTTGCCCTCTCTCATCTGCTCCTCGTCCAGAATGTAAGCCAGCTCGCGCTCCTTAATAATAATAATAATAATAAAAATAATAATAGTAATAATAACAATTTATCACAATTATACGTTCAATTATTATAGGTGAAAGAACAGATTTTAACGGGGTACCTTGCCCATGAGCAGTGGCGCCGTCGTGTGGGGGAGGTAGCGGAGTGATTCGACCAGCGAACTGTAAAAGAGACGGTAATTAAGATGAGCTAAGGAAAAACACAGTAACAGAGCTTATTGCGATGTTTAAAGCCCTACACTATGCATGGACCTTATGTAAAAGGGGCAATTTAACAACAAGAACAACAAAAGTCAACATTATACAGCATAGAATTAGGCAGATCATAACAGTGATTCTATTGCCATTAGAGGATCGAACTGGAAGAGAGCGGCAATTATGAATATTTAAAGGCAATCGTCATTAGAAAAATGGAAGAAAAAACAGTGGCTGAGCATATGACGATGTTTAAAGCCCCGCATGATACATGAAACCTCCTTGTCGGCGAAGTATATCTATTCGGTCTCAGCTCGTATTCAAATAACGAGCGTTCTCCTATTGTGGCGCAGTTTCGACACAGTACGAAGCCGCATACCACCTAGCTATCCATTAGTTTATTTCATGGTAAAAGTATGATTATTACTAGAGTTTGAAATTCGGGTAAATATGTAATTGAATTAGCTCTCTTCATTTCACACACTATATCACCAAGCGACCGGTGTAAAGAGTGTGCGACATGAAGAGACCTAATCATAGGTCAAATGGGTTTTTCGCAAGTTCGCAATTAGCATAGGCCGGGGGATGTAGACAGAGGCCCTCATGTGTCTGTCCTGCACTCTCTCGCTACGTTAATCCGGTTTACATGCAAAGTGCAGAAGTACCTATGTTCAATCGCGAAGACCTATTTGACCCATGGACCTAATTTAATTTTTTACCCCAATTTCAAGCTCTAATTATTACTGTTCGTACAACTCACTCCAGAATAGCCTTGGCTGCCTGTATCTTCTCTATCCTCACCCGCTCCTGCGCATCGCTCAAATGCGGCGCGGCCAGCATCGGTGACTCAGGCAAAACGTCCTGAAATAGTATTTTTTTAAATGTTTTTTTTAATTCAAAAAAAACTAGCAGGGTGTGTTGAGGTTAAACTACGTTATGGTAGGGTGCGCACTACGTTTTCAAAGTATGGTTCAGGGGGGCGTTCAGTTGCAGGGCACAGTTCGGTCCAGGGGGAGCTTTGCAGCCGACTCCAGGCTCGGTCCAGGGGGGAGCTCTGTAGCCGGCTCCAAATTCGGTCCAGGGGGAGCTTTGCAGCCGGCCGAAGGTTCGGTCCAGGGGAAGCTCGGTAGCAGGCTCCAAGTTCGGTCCAGGGATTTTTAGCAGGCTCCAAGTTCGGTCCAGGGGTTTTTAGCCGGCTCCAAGTTCGGTCCAGGGGAAGCTCGATAGCCGGCTCCAAGTTCGGTCCAGCGGGAGCTCGATAGCCGGCCCCAGGTGACATTGAAGCTCGACTTATGTTGGGGAGTGTTAATCGCTACAAAGAGTACTTGCTTATTCCGTTGCAAAAGGCTCGTGAGGCTGAGAGCGATCGAAAAAAGTTGCCACTACGCCACTTCGTGGCTCCGTGGCAACTTTTTTCGATCGCTCTCAGCCTCACGAGCCTTTCACAACGGAAACGCAGGATACAGTGCGTTCAGAACTTTTAGAGCAATTTCGGAAACGTTTTCTATGATCCCCTACGCTCTCTGAATCATTTTGGAACTTTTCGAAATTTTCGATTTTTCACGTTAAAACGTGTCAGAACGCGTTCAAACACGTTTCCGACATCGCAAAATACTCTTCCTGTGATCCCCTACGCTCTCTGCATCATTTTGGAACTTTTCGATTTTTCACGTTAGAACGTGTTAGAACACGTTCAAACACGTTTCTGACATCGCAAAATACTTTTCCTATGATCCCCGACACTCCCTTCATCATTTGGGAAAATATCGAAAATTTCGATTTTTCACGTTAAAACTCGGCAAAACAGGTGAAAACGTGTTTCACGGTACTCAAAAACGTGTTAGAACGGTTTCTGGCACTTGCGAAAAATGCGGCAAAAGGTTTGCCCGCGGCGGGGGTCGAACCTGCGTCGCTCGGATTGCTAGTCAAGCGCGTAACCCACTTGGCCATGGATTTTGTTTAAATTTTTTTATTGAGCAAGTTACTGTCGTGGAGATGCATGTGATGGCGAAGGAACTGAGTCGATAGCTCTATCCGTTGGCGAGATATTTAGCGTGACGGACACACACACACACACACACACACACAGACAGACAGACAGACGTTCTGAAATAATAGTCTTTAGGAATTATGCAACACTACCACAGTCTTAACCATCACTAGCTTCATGTAGTTGATAATTTGAACAACACACAAGAATGTGTTCATTATTGATACGGGCAGACAAGCCAACCAAGAAACTGGAGAGTTCATTGACCAACATTTCTAAGCAACCCTTATGGAACGCTAAAATGCCGGCTTTTTGGAGTCTTTTTTTTAAATTGCAGTGCTCGAGTAGTAAGGAACATTCACATTGGCCTCGTCTTATGCTTACATATTTCGCAAAAACACCCTTTTAAATCAAATTAACAAATAAAGCTCTCACGGCGGTCCAGTAGGGCGGCGCGCCGATGTACGACCCGCGCACGGCCGTGCGCAGCTGTCGCACCTTCTCTAGCGCTGCAAAGTTAGTTTGTTTCATCAAATAAAACACCATCAATGCAGCAACGACCGATCCCTGAACTTTCTGCCTAGATATCACGCGCACAACACGAATTCATCAAGTCGACTTCTCCAGTGCTGCAAAATTCAATTCAATTACTTTTTTTTAGAATCACGCTTAGGGGGGCATGCAGAGCTGTTGTATTCAGTTTATGCATTCGCAAAATTAGCCATGATACATCTTTCCGCTACATCGCGTTTCCGCTCCCTTAGCGCCAAATAGCTCCAAAAAAGTTACCATTATTAGTCGTCCGCAGAATGAGCTGCAGCTGCTGTCGCGTGTACTTGTGCGGCTGCTGCTGGCCGGAAGCAGTCGACGAGCGTGCTGCAGGGGTCGCACCGGCTGCAAGAAATACTTTGCAGCAGACGTATTCTCTTGGGATACCCGCAATCCTATCGCCCTGCCTAAACATGCCAGTTTCGTTGTTCGCCTACTACCTGGCAAAGACAGACACAGATCCTTCTCAATCCGGCTAGTTTCGTGCTTCGGCTATACGATAAAGGCAAACACACAGTAAAGTGAACAATAGTGCGTAAAACGCCTCGTCGTTCCAATAAAATTAACATACCGTGTGCTCTGGCTGTGCCGACCGCAGCAGGTCGCTGCTGCTGCTGCGCGGGCGAGCCTTGCTGCTGCTGTCGTGCTGCAGCAGCTGCTGCAGCAGGACCTCCGGGCGTCAGCTGCAGCAGCGGCTGCACCGGGCGCTGCTGCTGCTGCATCATCTGCGGCGTCATGCTCGACGGTCGCATCATACGGCCTGAATAGTGAGGGTTTAAATAGACATATTTACATGTTGGACATGTTATTTGAATAAATCTTTTTAGGATTGAAGAATAAGAGAGGATGACAGGTTTTAGTGAATACTAGATAAAACCTGACCTTTTCCATGTGCAATATAAAATGTAATGTTACAAAAACAAATAAAATAAGCCGCACCACCACTCGCTGGAGTGCCCGCAATCGGCATCGGGCGTCGCAGCATCCCGGGCGCTGCGCCTGCTGCAGATTGAGGCAGTGGCTGCAGATGCTGCAAAGTTTCAAAAAACCCTATCATTATCGTCAACAGGGTTGGGCGAAAAATTTTGTCGGAAAATTTTTGGGAGCTCTCGGAAACATCGATGGCAGAAGTTA
Organism: Pristionchus fissidentatus; assembly: GCA_036245785.1. Lineage (NCBI taxonomy): Eukaryota > Metazoa > Nematoda > Chromadorea > Rhabditida > Neodiplogasteridae > Pristionchus > Pristionchus fissidentatus. The sequence continues at coordinate 29,361,628 of BTSY01000001.1, read as the reverse complement.
TCAACAGTTGTTAATAATTATATTGACTGTATATTATAAATTGAACAGCTTAATGAATGTACTTCCTGAATGATCAATTGGAATTATCATATCTATTCTGCCTTGTGAATTGTAGCCCATTTTCCAAACATTTTCAGATTTTTTTCCGAGTCGGAAAATCAAACGGAAAATTTTCGGAAAATATGCTACAATTGTCAAAGCATTATAGATATGATAATTACAATTGATCATTCAGGAAGTACATTCATTAAGCTACAATATAATTACTAACAACTGTTGATAACTTCTGCCATCGATGTTTCCGAGAGCTCCCAAAAATTTTCCGACAAAATTTTTCGCCCAACCCTGATCGTCAACATTAACCGAATAATCTCCTTTTTTCAAATAAAACAGCCGCAAACATTGCACTTTTACGCAACTGTCTACTCATACCCAAGCCCTGCAACTCAAAGCCACCTGGTTGTTCAAATACGCTGATAAAAGAGGTTCTTACAACGGGCTGCATCAGCATCTTCTGTCCGTGTTGCTGCTGCTGCAGCTGCTGCATAGGCGGAGTCGCCGTGGGCGGGGGCGGCGTCTCGCCCTCGCGCGGCTGCTGCAGCTGCAGGTGGCGGTGCTGGTGCTGCACGTGGTGGTGTTGCTGCAGCTGCGGATGCTGTTGCTGCTGCATGTTCATCTGCGACCCGGGCGACGCTTGCGTCACGGGCAGAAGGAAGCGTCGCTGATTCATCGGGCCACCTGAAGTTTCAGGTTTCACTGATGCTAGTCAAAGATGTACAATTAGACTTATGCCGATTCTATCGTATTTCTGTAGTGAACGAATAAACACAAATCAATATAAAAGGGCAATCGCACTGTACCTGGATAGCTGGCGACATTGACCACTCGTACGGGCACGTTGGAGGGCGTCGTGCCTCTCCGCACGCCGCCTGCAGCATGCTGCTGTTGCTGCATGGGTGCGGGCGACGACAGCTGCAGCATGCTGGCGATCTGCGGCTGGCCTCCGCCACCCGCGCCCGCAGCAGCCATCGGACTCGCCTGCGACGAGCCGCCTGGATGAGAGAGAGATTACGGTAGTCCTCCCCCAATAATGGAGTACTGTGTAAACTCCACTAAACTACACCGGGGCATTGCTTGTTTTGATCACTAATGAATGTGGCAATGCTAACAGGCTATCGTAAGTGGAAGATATTCCGTATTGGACCGTTTAGAATTAGTTAATCCAACCAGGCGAGTAACAGCTTCAAAAAAGGATTAATGCCAGGATTCTATCAAATCTGAAGTCTTGCTGTTTCGATCAACCGTAAAACAACAATCCCCACCTGCAGCTCTGACATACTGCATGCCCGGAGGCGGGCCGTTTCCGTGGCCGTGAGGGGGCGGCCTGGCAGGCGTCCCTCCGGGATATTCCATCGACCTGCCGTACGGTATCGATTTGTGGATACTGTAGCCAGCCATATTTCAGATATTTTCAGTGTCTCGAACACCTCATGTTTCATAATCAGCCAACACAACTATGAAAGCTTGATTTATCAAAACGACCGACTGACAAAGGATACATCGAGAAAAAACGAGTTGTGAAACGCCAATTAGCTAGAGGAAATTAGACATGTCATGAAAAATATCAACAGACTACGTTATACAGGGATATTTTACAGATAACTTTTCGAGAGAAAGAAAAACATTCAGACGGTCACCCGAGAGATCTAGTCACAAAAGGGAATGAAAGAAGAAGACGATCGATATATAGGGGAAAAATAACCAGTTAGCAACTTCCAGTTGAGAGCAGAACGCAATATTGTATCAGTTTGAAAAGTCATAGCATTTCGTACTAGCAACTACTTCTAGGTAGGTTACGGTATCCTACAGCAGGGAGTATTACGATACTGTATCCACTATAGGTTACGGTATCCTACAGTAGGCAGCCGAATGTCTTGTCCCACTCTGCGTACGCCTTCAGATCCTTCTCGACTACGGTAGCGCGGACGACCTGCAATTCATTCATTCATATAAATAATTAAATTGACAGCAGTCTTCCGAGCAATCAACTCTGGAAAGGACACCATTGTCTAATGCTGCGCAAATTTCTTGGGGTGCAAGGTGCAAAACAGTTTTATGCACCCTTTCATAACTTTTTTTCCTAGGGAAGCTACAACTTCCAAACTTGATACAGGGATTGCAAGCCACGTTTGGAACATTTTCCTTTTTGATTGGAGAGATTTCGTTCACTTTGAGCTGAGTTACACTCGTTTTCCACCCTTTGATGGAGAAATTTCCCCGAAGAAATTAGCGCAGCATAAATCGTCGAATCTTCATACTTTCAACACATGGTCAAGAAACTATGCGTGTTGGATCTTTTTTTTTGCAGAAATGATAGGAGCAGCATTAAAGATTTATCGACGCAATGAACTTTAGCTTAACTCGAATCTCATATCCACCTGCTACAACGAAAATTCCTTCTCAAGATGTTCACTCACAGTGTTTCCACATTCCCGAAGTTCGGGAACCCCCTCGAGCGCGAGGGGTGTCTGCGAGGGGGTCGCGTAGTGTTGGAAGTGAAAATTACACTGTTTTGGACAAATTCCATTGAAAATAAAGTGATGACTGATGTTCCCGCTCCCTGCACTACCGATTCCTCAGCACGACTAGTCGATGCGAGCGGGTAAATTTTTCGGTGTCGGAAAATTTCGGGAACCGTGAAAATCACTGTTCACTCATCCCGCCCATCTCGTGTTTCATCAACCCATCAATAGCCCCTTCAGTGTCGAGCTAGCTAATAGATGTGTCTAACAGAGGTCCACAATAGTACCAGAAAATTCCACAGCTGTCCGGAATTTTGCCAAGTCTAAGGCCGCGTTTTGAAAAAAAAACTCTGAATATCCTAGCACATCGCTGCACCCCTCCCTTCCTCACCCTGGCTGCATCCTTCAGATCACTGATTCCGATCGGCCTTATCGAATCCGCATCCACACTCTCGATATCGCACGTGAGCGCGTCTCTCACCGGCCCCATCGCAGCCTCTGCGCACAGCTGGTGCATGTCAGCGCCCGAGTAGCCTGCGAATGGAATAATGATAATAATAATATATAATAATAACATTGTGTGTTTCCGTCGCTCTAGTTATGCTTGTCTCAACTCATCAATTGCCATTGTACGAATTAACCACCGCTGATGATGTCATAGTTTGACGAAACGTTTGGATAAACCCGATTGATCAACCCGCTTCTCCCACTCTGGTCATGCACATTCAAATCAAGATAATAATAATAATCATAAAAAAGAGATTTATAATAAATGCAGTGACCTGTCCACGCCCGAGTAGCAACTTCGCTAGCCGTACATAAATGCATTTTCTATAGTTCAGAGTACTGTCCAATGGAGAGAGGGGGTACTATTACCATAAAGGAGAGAGATAATACTACCGTACCCACTGCCTACTGTATCCCCACTCACCCTCCGTCATGTCCGCCACCTCGTCGTACTCTGCGAGCGTCATTGCGTGCTCCACGCCCTGAAAGACATATGATATTACAACTTTAAAATGATACGTTCACAATAGTGGACTACTAGTGGTGTACTCTCTTTCTATACCTCGGCGCGTCTCTCGCTTTCACATGCTCTCTCGCAGCCGTATCTGTTGTTCAGCACTGATTATCAACGGAACGTTTTATTATTTTGGATGAGTGTTTGTGAATTTGTAATATATTCAGTTGTTCGAGACCAATCAAGAATTACAGTAGAAGCAAAACGACGACTTACAAAAATCTGGCGAAACCCCAATTTCACAGGCCTAAAATATCCAGGAAAGTGATAGGTCATAAAGTTTTTCACCATGGAAAAGTACCTCGAGTGATCGCTTGACGATGGCCATGCGCGCCTCGCGTTCCGGCAGGCCCACGTAGAGGCTGCAAAAAATGCCATATTTATGGAGTAATTTTTTTGAATGAGACAGAATTTCAATGTGAACGGATCTAAGCTAAGAATAATAAAATCGGTTTAAATCCCCAAACCGGCAGGTGCAAACACACACAAGTATTAGTTGGAGACGAAAAAGGTCTACAACTTTTATAAAGTACTTGATTCGCGCAAAAAAAAACTTAAAAACTTTTTAAACAATAGTTTTTTGTCCGTTTTCTATAATTATTCACTATACCATTAGTCATCCATCCCAATCATGCATTTTAAAGGTCACTTGTATCACAAATACACGGCGTGGTTGTCTCAATATTGTTTTAACCCAGCACTCCTACTCGCCTCATTCTGAGCCATTATGTCCTTAGAACCGATCACACGAGCTATCGTAACTTCAAGCTCGGTAAAGTATTATTTCCTATTATATTTCGTATTGTTATTACATTAATTATAATAATTCCCCTCCCTACCGCTTTGCGAATCGTCTCCGCGCCGCCTCGTCCAGCTCGTACGGCCGATTCGTCGCGCCCAGCACGAGCAGACGCTCGTCCTGAATGATCAATTAAATTAATTGAAAGTAATTGACTAATTGAAATGGTCAGTAATAGCAAGGATTGTAAAAAAAAGTGGGAGATGCAAGCCCATGGTGGTGAAGTCAGTATCCCGAATGCTGATATTATGCCAAGTAACTAAGCTTCTGGGTCCCGCACCGAAAAGTTACAGTAACCCCACCTTCCGATATCTATTTTTTCGAATTCTTAAAAAGTAAGTTTTTATATGTTTTGTAGATGTATTTTTGCGAAAATATTAACAATGAAAATATTTTCGAAGCGATCTGACAACGATAAAGGCTCGAAAATTTGAATTTTCAACGTTTTTTGACCGTCTTGGAAAAAATTGGCAAAGTGTCAAAAACCATTTTGCGATTTTCGAAATCCTTGTCTAAAGTTACATTAGCAGGCATAATTCACTTAGCCCTCTCAGAGTGCGCTACGACGATATAAGGGGGTAAATAGGCCGCTCTTATGGCACCCTGGTGCATTGCTGGCCATATTTTTGACCCTGATTGCAAAATATCACGTCTACCAAGTGGTATATTATTTTCCTACAGTGCCGCGCACATAATTGATACGATTAGTTATTGGGATAGATTGTAAAAAAGCCATCCGTGGGGTATGTCCGGCTTCTCGTGGATGGTCTCTTAAGGATAGCTTGAACCACTCGAGCGTCGGGTTAGGTTTGAATGTTTTTAAATAAGGGAAGCGATTCTAACGGAACTACCATCGAAACGCTGGACAAACTGTTCACATTAGAGACATCGCAAAACAAAATAGTGCCGGTCGGGACTCAATAAATTCTTCCAAATCGGATTCAACTTAATCGTCCGTATTGGTGTGGAACAGGTTTAGTGGGCATGTTCACCGATCAGGTCCTCCAGTTTAACGACTAAAGATGGTGATAAGACGTTTTGGAACTGCCGTTTACGAACCAGAAAGTATGAAAGTTTCCTAGTGTTCTAGAACTCGGAATTGTGAAATGCATCCCCAAAAAAATCCTGTGAAAATGTTGTGGACTCCTAAAAGGCAGTTCCACAACGTCCACCCTAAAGATTCACCCTAAAGATCAAACATCAATCAGTACCGTACCCTGCTGGTCGCGACTCCGTCCAGCTGCACGAGGAACTCCGTCTTTATCCGCCGCGATGACTCGTGCTCCGACTCGCTCCTGCGCACAAAATTATGAAAATTATGAAAGATGATTAATAGAATTATGAAAATATAGATAAAAGTAGTCATTTTGAAACGCCCGCGGCGAAACAAAATCTTTGAGCTTTGAGACGAAATGAGGGAAAGATATGCCTTGTTGGGGTCTATGACGACGGGGTGATTTGTCAATTGTTTCTCGACTATCAGGTGAATATTATTTAAGTATACAATTGAAAAATCTAATTTAGATACTCTCAAAGATAATATATACCAATATGCACCATGGACATCCACGCTTCATCCAATCAATAAAGTCTAGCTACCGTACCTCGCCGACAGCAGTGAGTCGATCTCGTCGATGAAGATGACCGACGGCAGCTTGAGACGGGCGACGGCGAAGAGCGCGCGCACCAACTTCTCCCCCTCTCCTACCTGAGAAGGAGAAGAGGATTAGAAGAGGATCTACCGAATCCGCAAAAAGACCAAATTTCATATGCAATTTCTATACGGGGTGAGAGGTTTCGGCATCAGCCGAGGTATAAAAGTTACTATCTCACGCCCCGAAGTAATTGCAGGCCGAAAGAGGGTAAGACAACGAAGGAGAAGAGGAAGACGGGTAGGTGATCTCGTGCTTCACCGTCCTTTGAAATCTTCCAGTTGTACTAATTTTATTATCATCATCACATACGAAATTCATTCCAATCAATAAACCTCAACAACGCCTTCACCGCCACCCCTTCACATTAAGAAATTCTGATCCGCCTATGTCGATCATAGGTGGGCAGCACTTATCCGAGCCTTTTTGCACAGTGCCCCCGAAGCACTCTGAACCTTCGATTAGGCATTTCCAGCTCCCTTCTCCCTAATGTCTCGGTCATTTTCATTTTTGCACAGTGCCCCTGAAAAGCCCGACTACTCTTTGCACGGTGCCTCTGCACCCTCGTGCCCACGTATGATGTCGATCGGATAATGATTGCGACCCCGGCAGGTGAACAAAGCACAGTACAAATTGCCTCCACAATCAGATTGTTACATGGAACTGCGGCAGTCAACCAAAAAAGCTCGCCCGACCCAAAAATACCAACCTATCGACACAGATTCCTTAATCCCTGCTCGCGACTGCGTCGGTGATAAAGTACAAGTACAAGTATGAGCCTATCTACTCAATGTTTCATCCTGCCCTCTACAGTAAGCCCACGTCGTTCGGGCAATTACTCGGTTCGAGGCGAGCGATAAAAAGCAACAAAAAACTATCACCGTACCCATTTGGAGGTGAGCGAGGAGGCGGAGATGTTGAAGAAGGTCGCCTTACACTGCGACGCCACGCATCGGCCTGTAATTACAGAAGTATAATATCATATTTATAAAAAAAGGGATTCCATTCTATCAGGAATGCCACCGTCGCGTGCAATGTACCTATCTCTCATTGTTTTGCTATTTGTTTCTCTCCCGTGTTTTGACACGATGGATTCCCGTTCCACCTCCCTTATACACAACGCTTATTTCCCCATGCGGCGATTCCTTATCATCTCATTCTTGATGATGAGTAACAAACATATATTTTCTTCTCTGGTGCGCGTAATACAGAGGAGTGAAATATTCATAGGACTTATGAGAGACTATCTGACTCGATCGACTTTTTTTCGATCGACATTTGTTCAGAGACTTGGCACAGCGCGAAAAGTGCGTTGATGAGATAAACATGCCACGTTGTAGTGTGACCGAGGCTGAGTTGAGGCATGCTATGGAAAAAGTGTGAAAACGCTTCAACGCCTCAGGGCATGACGTCATAGGAATTTCCGGGTTTTCGAAAACTTCATCGAATGGCCTAATGAGTGGTACCAATCAATTCCTAATAATATTCTAAGACTTTTTCGACTCCATGAATTTTTCACTAATCTTTGATCTAAGCTGGGAAAATTCAAAAATAAGTATTTAAATTTAAATTAAAATATTTTTTTGATGTTTCCCTGAGGATCGGAAAAAGTTTTATTCGCGTAATACAATACTATAAGAGTGATGGTTCAACTATGTAAAGGACAGTTTGTATCGAGGCGACTAAGCTTGTTCACTAGGCAGAAACACGAAGTGCACTTGGTATTATGGTGTACTTACAGTAACCCGGAGTAATTTTCAAGTATTCTTTGGGAATCTCTGGCTGGGCTGGGGTCTCGGGTCGACCATACACTTGGTGACCTGAAGTTACTCCGGAGTTTCAACGCAAGATGTGCGCGCGATTCCGGTAAAACATCGTGCGCGCGCGATTTTCACAAGTCGCGCGCAGGCCTGATCCTGAAACCGTAATTTCCGTTCAAGACCTTCAACAGAGCACACGATTTCCACACGACGCGCGCGACATTTCCGCTACTCGTTGTGCATGGCGCGAAACTAGTAGTGGAAATCGCGCGCGCATCGTGCGTTGAAATCCCGGAGTACTCATTCATTCTACAAGTGATACTGTAGCTCCCAAAGCTTTTAAAAAATACTCCGGGTTACTGTAACTACACCATAATACCAAGTGCACGTCGGGTTTCTGCCTATTGAACAAGCTTAGACATTTCTCTATATGTACTAAGATGAGGGGGCTCCCTCGCGCGTCTATTTGCCGGCTCGGGCGCTCTCTCTCCCTCTCCCTTTCCATTAGATCTTTCTTGATTTACTGGATTTTGTGAGTTCTTTTTCTCAGGTTAAATTTAAATAATCGAATTAATTTGTTTGTTTGTGAATAGTTCTGACCTAGGCGATCAACTAGGACCGGATTTCAACTAATCCCGATTCATCCCATGGAGTTCCGAGAGGCCAGAATAGGCCATTTTAACGCACATAAGGGCCCCCCCCCTGTGGTCAAAAGTGGAAATATTCGATGTCATGAAATTTTACAAAAAGTTCATTTTAACCATTTCCAAGCATGGAGAATCCGATCACGTCCACCGTTTGACATTATTTCGCCTTCTAAGGCGGTAGTTTGTGTCTGTTCCGCACATATCGCGCCTCCTTTTTCCGTTGCGCAAATAAGCCATCTGATGATGATTCTGATTACATATCTCACAAACTCAGAAAAGTTTAATTATTTTTACGATAGAGAATAATATGATAAAGTATGGCAGATGAATTAATAGTCAACAAAACAGGCGCGATATGCGCGGAACAGACACAAACTACCGCCGTCGGAGGCGAAATCATGTCGAACGGTGGACGTGATCCGATTCTCCATGCTTGGAAATGGTTAAAATGAACTTTTTGTAAAAATTTCATGGCATCTAATATTTTCACTTTTGACCACAGGGGGGACCCTTATGTGCGTAAAAATGACCTATTCTGGCCTCTCGGAACTCCATGGGATGAATCGGGATTAGTTGAAAATCCGGTCCGATTTGATCAACTAGGTCAGAACTATTCACAAACCTAAAATTAATTCGATTATTTAAATTTAACCTGAGAAAAAGAACGTACAAAATCCAGAAAATCAAGAAAGATCAAATGGAAAGGGTGAGGGGGAGGGGGAGAGAGCGCCCGAGCCAGAAAATAGACGCGCGAGGGAGCCCCCCCATCTTAGTACATATAGAGAAATGTCAAGCTTAGTCGCCTCGATACAAACTGTCCTTTACATAGTTGAACCATCACTGTTATAGTATTGTATTACGCGCATAAAACTTTTTCCGATCTTCAGGGAAGCAGCAAAAAATATTTTTTTTAATTTGCCAAGCTTAGATCAAAGATTAGCGAAAAATTCATGGAGTCGAAAAAGTCTTAGAATATTATTATGAATCGATTGGTACCACTGATTAGGCCATTTGATGAAGTTTTCGAAAAACCGGAAATTCCTATGACGTCATGCCCTGAGGCGTAGAAGCGTTTTCACACTTTTTCCATAGCATGCCTCAACTCAGCCTCGGCCACACTACAACGTGGCATGTTTATCTCATCAACGCACTTTTCGCGCTGTGCCAAGAACAATTCGACTGAGTCAGATAGCCTCTCTTATGAGAGACTATCTGAGTCGATTGAGATACGGCCGTACAAAGATAAATTAAAACATGCTGAAATAATGTTCCTAGGGTAAACTTTATGTGTAGAGACCGAAAATGGCCATAAGAAGTTTCGTAGATCAAACCCGGCTGAGATATGTTTCACAACATGAAAAAAGTGAAAAAATATTTTTCGCAGGGAATGTCGGAAACCCTTACATAAGCATATATTTGGGTAGCTAGCGTGATGGAGAGTATTTCTTGCGTTGAAACTTAATTTCTAACTATTCTGACAAAAAAAGTTACGAATTTTTGAAATCTCAATTTTAAAATTTCCATATCTAGACTTTTCCCAGTGCACTTTTAGATAAGTTCGTTCGATAGCGCGTGAAAAGTTACCCCTAGGTGCACCGAACCATCAAGATTTGTTTTCTTGAATTCGACGAAATCGTTGTTTGAATGCGGCCAATCGCACTATTACGCAACGCAGCACGTGACGCGCGTCTCGATAACGTAAACAACTGGTCTATTTTCGAATCCAAAATTACGAAATCATTGAGAAAATATGATTTACAATCAAAACACACTCAAATAATCCTTCCAATAAACGCGTTTCGGATTGTGTGTAAAATCGGAAGAAATCTGAAATATCGATTTTTAAATTTTTACCATGGCGCTAAACTTCGCCCTAAAAAGCTCAAATAAATTCTTAGAGTATTCTTATGCATCTGCCAACCGTAGTAAACTCTTATATGCCAAAAGTAAGCGTGAAAAAAATGGTTTCATTATTTTTCATTTTCATGAATTTATGAAATTTAGAAAGTTCATAATATTTTGGGAAAAAAATTACTGATCTGATGTGGTAGTAACATTTAAACACACTTCTACATGATTTCTGAAATTCTTTTTTTCAAATAGTACATTATATAGGGAACTGAAAAAAGAACTGTCAAGTGTACAGAAAATAATCCGAGATTGTTTTCATTGAATAAATGGCATGAAAAGAGAGTTCCCTATATAATGTACTATTGAACATTGAAAACCAGCTAGCATTGTCAAAGAATTTCAGAAATCATGTAGAAGTGTGTAAAATGTTACTACCACCTTAGATCAGTAGTTTTTTCCCAAAATATTATGAACTTTCTAAATTTCATAAATTCATGAAAATGAAAAATAATGAAAACATTTTTTCACGCTTACTTTTGGCATATAAGAGTTTACTACGGTTGGCAGATGCATAAGAATACTCTGAGAATTTATTTGAGCTTTTTAGGGCGAAGTTTAGCACCATGGTAAAAATTTAAAAATCGATATTTCATATTTCTTCCGATTTTACACACAATCCGAAACGCGTACATTGGAAGGATTGTTTGAGTGTGTTTTGATTGTAAATCATATTTTCTCAATGATTTCGTAATTTTGGATTCAAAAATAGACCAGTTGTTTACGTTATCGAGACGCGCGTCGCGTGCTGCGTTGCGTAATAGTGCGATTGGCCGCATTCAAACAACGATTTCGTCGAATTCAAGAAAACAAATCTTGATGATTCGGTGCACCTAGGGGTATCTTTTCACGCGCTATCGAATGAACTTATCTAAAAGTGCACTGGGAAATGTCTAGATATGGAAATTTTAAAATTGAGATTTCAGAAATTCGTAACTTTTTTTGTCAGAATAGTTAGAAATTAAGTTTCAACGCAAGAAATACTCTCCATCACGCTAGCTACCCAAATATATGATTATGTAAGGGTTTCCGACATTCCCTGCGAAAAATATTTTTTTCACTTTTTTCATGTTGTGAAACATATCTCAGCCGGGTTTGATCTACGAAACTTCTTATGGCCATTTTCGGTCTCTACACATAAAGTTTACCCTAGGAACATTATTTCAGCATGGGTTAATTTATCCTTGTACGGCCCCCGTTGAGAGAATCTCAATCGACTCAGATATTCTCTCTTATGATACACCACTGTAGACTAATCAGTTTCGTGTTACACCCACCGCTCAAGTACCTATATGCCAATCACCAATGTTATTCTTCACACTTTTGCATTAAACACCATTCATTCTACTCACCAATCATCGTCTTGCCCGTGCCCGGCGGCCCGAACAGCAGCACGCCCTTGGGTGGCGCGCGAATTCCCTGAACAATTAGAAAATCATCGATTGCGTAAAAACAAATTAGTAATTTCCTTCACTTTATATAAATGCTAAATATAATCTGGCAGGCAGGTACTTTCGAGTTGCACCCTGTATTGCTTGCGCTAGCAAGCATTAGCAGTGGTTCCATAATTCGTACTTCGACACAATACCAAAACCTAGGAACTTGCCAGTTTCAGCACCAGCTCAAAAAACGTGATTCTTGCTCCCGCGTCAATTTGGTTAACCTATTCCTACTTACATAAATCGCAAATTACGAACAGAATATCCAGCTTCCAGGCGGTTCCCCGTTTCACCCCACCCACAAGTACCTTGAATATGTCGGGTCGGAGGAAGGGCCAGACGACAATCTCTTTCAGCACCTTCTTAGCACCCTCCAGCCCTGCCACGTCCGCCCACGTCGTCGTCGCGCTCAGCGACATGATCTGAATATTTAAAAAAATATTATATTTAATATTTTCTTAATTATTTTCGATATTCTAGAAGGAAAAAGGCGCGTTCTATATTTACAATTGGAAAAAATCCATTCGCAAAACTAGCGTAATTGGAGATGCAACGCTTTTTATGAATTCGCTGTATTTTGAGGTTTCCTTTAGCACTTTCGCCAAAATTCGGTAGCATACCCACTTATTCTACTAGGGGAAAAGCGGTTACAACACTGCATCAAGTTGCCAGCTCAAACTGCTCCGATGTTCAGTTGCATACATCCAGTCGCATCACTCAAATCGCCACTGCTTTTTTTCCACCAAATTCATCCTCCCGCATATGCCTAGATATGTCTCAACTGCAAAAAAATGCCTCCTTCAAACATTTGTTCGCCGACCCGAGATTTACAATGTATGCGCTCACCTCCGACTCGATGAGCGACACTATGTTGTTGTCGAGGTGCTTGAGGGACGGCTCGTTGGCCAGCGAGTTCGGATTGCCGCCACAGCCACCCTTCGTCTGCGCCACCGCCGCGTCTGCAAACACGCGCACATTAGAGTCGAAATGTGAGGAATTGGTCTCTTCATGTCGTGCATTCCCTTCTCTGGTCAGTGGATTGGAGAGTGTGCGAAATGAATAGATCGTGATCACAAAGTTCACTCTATTAAATCAATAAACAGACACGATCACGCCGTTTCCCTGTTGCGCCATCATTTGACTATCATACGAACGACAATTTGCGTCATCGGCGTAATCAATATCACCAAAATACATGGCTTATTTACATTTTTTTTAGAAAATTTTCCGTAGTTTTGTAAATGAAGTAACGGTGCCAATAATTGGCATAAATCAATCAATACTAATTAAATCTGCGTACCGAACATGGCCGCTGCTAGACTGCCCGGCTGGTGGTCCTTCGTGTTCAGACTGTTCGACCGAGAAGGCGGCTTGAACGTGTGACGGATCGGGCTGCAAAGTTTATTTATATATTTGATAAATACATTTTTAAACATCGGGGGATTTTGCGCATGAGAACCGGTAACGATTGAACAATAGTGTGAAAGTATGTAGGATCAGCAGAATAAGTAGATAATGTATGCACGCTATGCGCGTGTGCACCATTGCCACATATGGCAACTGCCCGACCCTTCCCCGTTTCATCGCGTTAAGAAAGTGGCAGGTGCTTGGAATCAACGATGCTTCATACCTTCTCGCCGCAATGCCTTACCAAATAATACCGCCGCTTACGTTACGTTCATATCAATCTAAAGTATTTCTCTTTAGCCCACCCTCATAATTCCACAACATATTTTCCGACAGTGAGGCCATGAAGCAGGGTTACGTAGTTCCAAACTAGGTATCCACCCTAACCTTATTCTACCTTACTGCAAAAAAAAACAAGTTGAAGATGCTACCAGGTCAATGGAATCAATCAATCATTTATTGCCGTAATCGGTAAGCCACTTACAAAATCCATTGACCTGGTAGCATCTTCAACTTGTTTTTTTTGCAGTGCGCCCGTCTAATTTATCGTAATCCTACAGCATCCTTATCAAATCCTCCCACTCACCGATTGCCCAGGTACTTCGTGCCGTTCGAGGAGCCACTACTGCCCGCGCTGTCGCTCTCCTGTAAAAAGAGAAATAGTTTCGGTCATTGTTGTGCTATATCTTTCGAAAACCACTAAATTGTCGTCAACATCCTACACCACTTCTTGCGATTTTTACGGTACCCTATATTCTTTAATACAATTAGTAACATTTCATTAACCCTTACTACTTTTCTTGTCATATCTGCATTACACAATCACCATATTATTATAATATATATATATATATATATATTATATTAATATATTATTATAAAGCCGCAAGAAGTCGTTAGTGAGTTAACAGTAATCTTATCAACCGCAACTTTCTGTCATTTTTGTGCTATATCATCCCCATATCATGTACTCATAATGCATCATGTCAACCCATGTACGGAACAGGGTGTAGCCAATACTACCCTCACCGGATTTTGCCTCGAATCCTGTCGTGTTTTTTTTAAACCAAATCAATCTCCTCCTCTCCTCCACCACTTTCCTATCCCATTTGTGTTTCACCACCACCATATCATAAAGTCGCACCTCCTCCACCACCTTCTTCATGTCCTTCTGTACGGGCCGCCCGTTGGCGCTCTTGAAGTCGGCAAAGGAGGCGAGGCCTTTTGGCGCCGCACCCGGCTTCCATGGCAGCTTCTTCGCCGGCTGAAATGCACATAATTTTAATAATTAATAAAAATATAACTAAATTTAAACTATAACCGAGAAAAATGTGGCAATGGTACAAGTAGAACACGTTAAACATGTATATATAGATCAAAAAGTGGGTAGATTTCATCATAAAAAAAATAAAGATAAATGCCTGATCAAATTGACCCCTAAAAACGAAACCTGCCCGACAGAGTCTCTGAAAAAGACCCAGAAATGTAGCAACCTTCCCGGTAGGTTATCAAAAAATCGAAAACCTGCCCGACCAAATGTTTCATGCTACTTTAGTTTTTGACCTCTGAACATGTATCACATGCGTGCACCACAACATCCTGGATGACATAATTTTCAGACCACACGTGGGCACGGTCACCCGGGAGCACTCGGCATGCTCGGGAAACCTATTGTTGCACGGCCCGTTATACAAGAGAAAATAAATCCTGAATGAACCGCGTTGCGTTGATCGGTTTCGCGCGCTTTTATCATTCAAAACATGTGACGTCACAGGCGAGACAGTGATTTTACGCAAAACGATCGTTTAGCTGTTTCACGGCCCATTTTCTCGTGCCATTTACAATTTTGCGTTTAATATTATAGTGACCTATGAGCAGCATGATCTAATAATGTACACTGGGCTGATTTCATTCAACGTGAATCGATGCTAGCTGACTGACACTTGTTCTTGTGGAGGACCCTTCATTTTCCTTTGGTTTTGCAAGTTGTTTCCTGGAGTTGTTTTGCACTTTTAGCTTACAACAGATAGTTAACTTGGTGCTCCGGACTACGATGAAGCTAATGATAAGAGGTTAACGATGTTTCAAAGCCTGTGGAGTAACTGACACTTATTTTAGTTGAAAACGAAGCTATTTTACCAGCACATTGTGAAATATGGACTTTTGAAGGATAGTAAAGTGCGTCTAGCATGCTTGGCTAATGTATACTGGGTGTTACCTAATTTAACAATACATGTTCTCTCAAACAAGCGTAAAAAGCAGAGAAATGTTGAGTAAAAGTAAACATAATTTTGTCGCGATCATGTGTTTGACACAGCGAACTGAAAGATTTCATAACGCGCGTCGCGTGTGTTTCAGAAGTGGCTGTAACGGGCCGTGGTGGAGCACTATGCAAAAGTTCAAGAAATGAAAAAAAGTTGAAGGTTTGAGGAGTTGGGTAATTCTGGGGCACTATCAAATCAAGTGAAACCAGGGCGGGAGCACTGTGCAAAAACAATCTATAATTTGCTGCCCACGTGTGTTTCAGACACCCCGCCAGTGTTCTGTTTTTTTAAAAACCAGTACCTAAGAAGCGAGCAATCGGACACGGTTGTTTGATTATGAACCTGTGTCTCCACCCAATACAAATTAAATAACTTCATACATTGACTCAAAAAATCATGTTTGACTCGGCACTTAGATGTTTCATGCGTCGTTTAAGAAACCTTTCAAATCGGTGCACCAACCTTCTTCGAGTCCAGGTCCTCCACACACTTGACCGCCGTCGCCGCCACGTACGACTCCAGCTCCGTCCGATTCTTCTTGCCCTCCTTCAACAAAACAAATAATTAATCATTATTAATTACTCTAAAACAACTTTTGCAATTAACTAGACCGCAAATAGAACTTAAAATCTGTTTTTTTTCTCGATTTTTATCGTTAGCTCGCGAGACCTAGGCTAACTAGCTGAAACTAGCGACTTGCATCTTCGTCATCGTCACTGCAGTCAGTGATGGGCTAGATACTCAATATAGAACGGCGGATCGCAAAATTTGATAATGACCGGGTCGCAAAATTAAAAAAAACTGCTAAATTGAGAAGAACAAGTCGCAGCTTGACATGACTGCATTACCGTATACCATAGAGGTGAAAGAGGTTGGTAGAAAAAGGGAACCGCAAACTGGTGAAATTTATGTAATTCGTATTTAAAGTCTTAATAACTTTTTATCCATTGGTTCTGGAGTTTTTGCGAAACGGCGAAATTGCTCTGTACACCAACAGGAGCTGATATTGGTATTGCATGCATATATTATTGCAATATTCATGAATCGCCAGATTTTCAAAATGCTTTCAAAATGCGCTCTATTTGGTGCGATATTGAAAGTGTTTTGAAAATGTTCTATTTACCTTCAAACTTAATATTTTTTGACTATCTTTTTTTGTGATCGATTCAGAATCGCGAGACTAAAAAAAGCGGCGGCTCGCATTTTGACTTTATGTTTTGTGTCACTGACTCTTTCTTCCTTTCCTCTCCCCTCCCTCTCTCTCTCTTGAGCGAGAGAAATGAACAGAGAATGGTCACGAGCGCAATGCGTGAAATGTACATTGCTTACTACGGTATTGCGATGAAAATTGTGGACTACATCAAGCATTATACCGTAGTAAGTGCAGCGTATTCTCGGACCGCTTTTTTATCCGCCTTTGAGCCCCCGTGTCGGCGTTCCACCCGATGGGTGCTGTTTCAATTTCTTCGCTCGTTTTCCATCTTTTGTCGCCTTTCTGGGTCATGAGACATGCGCGTTCTCTTGTTCTTCGGCTTATGGGACTGGCGAGGCACATCGTTTGGTGAGTGAGAGAAACTATGATGACAAGATTTAAAGGTCTCAAACGGAGATATTCGGGGTTTTTCTTACTTGTTTTAACCGTAAAAATGGATTTCGACGTTTCGGGCGGGTCGCACCAAAAAAAATGTTGAAATTTCCAGCCCATAACTGACTGCAGTACAATAAATAGAGTAGATCAAGCAATCGATACGCCGAGTAACCGCCTAATTCACACATAATTCTTGAAAATATCGACAGTTTCTCCACCCACCGGATCGATGATATTCGCGAGACTCTTCTGCAAGTTCTTCACTTTGGGGTCGGCGGAGAAGTCGAAGGCGGCGCCCTCGCAGTCGTTGAGAGAGCGACCACGGGGAGGAGGAGGAGCGAAACTGAGCGAGGTGCGACGGGCGGCCTGGAAATACATAATAATGTAGAAATAATAACAATAATATTAATGTTAGAAGCCCCCTTCCCCCCACCCTTCATAACATACATGGGCAGCAGGAGGCAGGGGCACTGTGCGAATGGGGGCTGGGCCTTCAACAACCCCACGCATGCCGCCCTCCACCCTGACCGAATAAAGAAAGAAAAGAAAAGAAAGAAAATGAGCGCCGCATTGTTACTCCGTAAGAGAGCAAAGCAATTCATAATTAAATAAATTCTGCACTGAGCTAGAGTACGTCTCGGAGTAGATATGGAAGCGCAATATTCAATGAGTCATTTCTTTTTAGTGACGATATTTTCTCCATAGTCCACTAATACCCCTTTACCTCCTATAACAACACGCCTGTAATAAAATGGACAGTTGTCTTTACGACCTCTTCACAACTTTTTTTTGGAATGCATTCTTCCGATGAAATACATCAATAATTGATGAACATAATTCGAAGTCTTTCTCACACGTGGGCAGCATATTATAGATAGCTTTTTTTAGACTGCTCTGGCCCTGTTTCCCCGGTACTTTTGCATAGTACCCCGCCATCAGGTTTCCCGAAAATGCAGAGTGCCCCGGGTGACCGTATCCACGCATGGTCCATCGCTCTCACCTTGGGCGGCTTGCTCGGCCCGGCTGCAGCAGCTGCAGCAGTCGGAAAGTCCTCTGAGTCGCTCAGGTCGCTGATTACTATCTGAACAACGCAAGAAATCAGAGATTGAGAAGACCAGCGGTTACTAGAGCAGAATGAGCTGACATTCACAAGCTTTGCTTTAAAAAAAATTGTTTTTAAGTCGTATTTCTGTGTTTCTTCTACACAAGCATATGATCTGTGATCAGGAAGAAGGGAAATGAAATAAATAAATAAAGCAAGATCTAAACCTCGTCCGGTGTCGTACTCGAGGCCGGTCGTCTCGCGGGCTGCGGTCGCTCATCTCGATACTTCCGTTTTGTCCTAAACAAATAAGAATAAATTAAAATAATAACATCAATAAAGTAAAGCTAAAAACTAATTCAAATAGATGGAGGCCGAAGAGAACATAAACAGTGATGTTGTTGAGTCTAATAGCAACAAAGGCACATAATTAGGCGTTAAGGGAGCGTAACAATCATACCTAGTGCATTATCGAACACCAGTACTTTTATTACTCATAGAAATAGCTCTATATACATATATTAGCAAACTAATCCGAATATTTAGATAAATAACATTATAAACCTCAGTGGATCGGCATTTCCTATTGGCGCTTTCTCCTTGCTGCTGGTGGGCGTTCGCTGCTTGTCCGACGCGTATGGATTCTGCAATATTTAGAGTTTAACAAGCGAAATCGTGATTGCGCAAACACCCTTTCGAACACGGGGTGAAGAGCGTTTGAAACTCGAGCAGATTTACAGCCTGATTGGGAATGTGTGAGCACTATTTTTGAGTTTAGTTGTGATCAGACAGTTCGGGATTTGTTATAAATACACATAGCAAAAGAAGATTATGATTTACCGGTGGTGAAGTTGTCCGCACGGCGGAAACGACGGGTGCGCGCGGCTTGAAGAAGTCCGACGCCATGAAGTCGAAGTTATTCCGGACATTCTCCGGTCGCCGCACCAACGGCTGTTTCGGCGACATCCTTAAGCAATTATTTGCGTAAATTAGGCAATAAAATAAGTGAAACAACGCTATAATACTTAGAAAAACGAAAATAAAATATAAACAAATTTAAACTCGAGCATTCATGGTGTACTATTGTAGAAACGCCGACATTCGACGATACTAAAAAAAGGTTCTGAATTCCGGGTTCTGATTACAGTAACCCCATTCGTTTTCAGTTATTTTCATTTTTTTAAAATCTTATCTGCCAAATTGAATTTTTTCAAATTGAATTCCGGATTTCTTCCTCCTCTGAGTTTATTCTCTGAACGAGGTAATACGTGAAATGAGTAGTTCCGCTCTCGTTATTCAACGTCTTCTTGGAAGTTCTTGTTTTGACAGTTAGAAAACCATATAGGATTTGAAAATTTTGAACTCTCTTCTTGAATGGTTCAAATTTCACGCTTCAATCGTGGGTCACGTAGTTTAAGCTGTTGCATGTCCTTATAATATATATTTATATATTTATCATGCAATTTACTGAGGCTAAGTATGGGGAGAAATAATAAGTTTGTCTAATAAACAAACGGCAAACATGAAATACGATGTCATATTTATACACTGTATACAAAAAATAGTTGAATCTTTTATGATCCTTTCACTATCTCATTCACAAAACTACGAATATTTACCCTTATTACAAAATAGGTGCATAGAACAACGATGTCATTTCTAAAAAAACGGAAATTAGCTTGAACACATCGTTTCCTAGTCGTGGAACCGATCTGCGACAATTTGTAGGCGCTCGCTTGTGTAGTCTAATTGGCATTATTCTTCCTCTCGATTATTCCCTTAGGGTATCTATGAAGGTTTCGCAGCAGTCTTTTGTCCCACAAATCGATCTCGCCGAAAATATACGACGCCAAACTTCGTGTGGCAAAAATAACGTGTCTTCGGAGCTCTGCAGCTCCCTCCTTAGGAATAATAGAGGAAAGTCGCCAACAGAAGTGCGGAATCATGTGGAAAACAACCCTAAGCGATTTGTTCCAGAGATGAGGCAGCTCAAAGGAAAATGGAATGATGAAAAGTACTAACTTTTCATATACTGCATGAAATCAGTTGACTCTGTGTGCACGGGAATCCAGACAAATATTGATCAATACTTCATCATCAATCTAAAATTAGAACAAAACAAATCAAGCATTTTATGTAGATGGGAGGGGAACTGAAAGAAAAATGTGGGAGATCCTGAGCCGCAGCCTGATTGTTGAAGAAGAGAGAAAGAGAGAGAGAGAGAGAGAGAGAGAGTGAGAGTGAGAGAGAGAGAGAGTGAGAGGGGGGGGGGAGCGCTCAGCGGTTTGACGCGCATCACGGAGGAGAGAAGGATGGGTAATTATGATCAACTAATCGGTACAATATGCATATTAGAAACGATTAGCAGTGAAATTTACTAGGGCAGAAATTACAATATTACGTCTGGGGGAAGAGCTTTCTGAAAAGTTGAGCTTTCAGGAAAGTTAGAGTTGTTCGCAGAGTGCCTTCTCGATGCCCTCGGCATACGTGTCGTCCCCTTCGAAATTGATGACCTTAGCTACTCCATGTTTGTCTCTGTGGAGTCCCTTGGCCTTTTCCCCCCCGTTTTTCTTCTCCTTCTTCACATGTTCTTTGAACCTCTCCTAAGAGAAAAAAGCATTACAATAATACCGAACGGAAATACTGAAAGAAAGTATCAAAGTAGTGAGTTACCTCAAGGAAGAAGCTACCGCAGGCACACTCCACCACCATATCCTTGTTGTGATGCATTCTCACATGTACGAGTAGGAGGCACCTCTGAAAGATTATTATGTTATTCTGCTCAATCACACGATGTCTTGGCGTCATTAATGTCGAACATTTCCGTGTGGTAACCTGTGGTAGCTATGCTCCGCCAGAACACACGAAAAGCTCAAATACCCTATTAGTAACTAGTAAATTTGTTTCATTCAAATAAGACGATTTGGAAAGATCAATAGCGAAAAGCTCAAACGGATCAAACTTCAAGAATAGGAGCACGTCTGAATGAGAACGAATTCCTCTCTTACTGGAGAACTGGGCTGTGGATGGTATAAATTGTCAGACTTAATCGAGTTCATTTAGATATATCTATACTATATAGCGCTTATACTCGAAATAGCTCATACCACGAGAATCAGTTTAAGACAGGTATCATCAGAGATTGCATGAAGCCGGGAACAACTTTCAAAAACATATTTTTGATTTCGATCAAACTTTTATGTGGAAGTATACTAGGGATGAGAATTCCATCAACCCTGGTACCAGTTCGCAGAACCGGCTTTTAGGGATTTTCCGGCTCTAGAACCGGAATTCACGTAATTTCCTTCAAAACGTAGCTAGAAGGTCGTATTGGTGCTCAAAAAATTCGGAAAAATATTCTCTACAATTTATCTGTTGCACCCAAAAGTCGTAATTGGGCACAAAAAAAGTTCTGATAAAAAATCCGAAAAATAAATCAAAGAAAAAAAATTATAATTTTTATATTAAAAAAGGCACAAAATTTAAAAGCGGAATATGAAAGAGCAGGTCGACATTGGTTACATAAAAAAATAAAAATGGCAAAAAAGGGGTACCCATACCCGAAAAATCGCATCGAAACAAGGAAAACTGAGATTTTTCGATACAAATGTATCGTCTGAATTTATTTTCGGCTTTAAACACATTCAATTCGCCTCTATATTAAATAAAACGACAATACATGACAGTTTGGCTTATTTCGTCGAGATATTTACTCATCAGCGAAACTTTCCGAAAAATCGTTTTTTTTTAAAAATTTTTTCAAAATTTTTATGTCCCAAATTTTTGCAAGCTATCATTCGGAGAATGTGTAAATTGGCCAGATCGCTCACTCTGATATGGATTATTCCATTTTGAAGATACCTATCTTCACACAAACACATCACACAGTTCTCGAAATAATTTTTAGTTTTTTTTCCTAAATTTTACCTTTGTTCTTCGTTTTGGTGGACCATCTTAAATCAAACAACTCTTTCAATAAAAACTACGTGTTTTGTAAATGATAGCTTGCACAAATTTGAGTCATACAAATTTTGTAAAAAAATTTCAAAAAAAAATCGATTTTTCGGAAAGTTTCGCAGATGAGTAAATATCTCGACGAAATAAGCCAGACTGCCACGTATTCTCGTTTTAGTTAATATAGAGGCGAATTGAATGTGTTTAAATCCGAAAATGACTTCAGACGATAGTTTTGTATCGAAAAATCTCAGTTTTCCTTGTTTCGATGCGATTATTCGGGTATGGGTACCCGAATAATCGGTTTTTTTACCATTTTAATTTTTTTATATAACCAATGTCGACCTGCTCTTTCATATTCCGCTTTTAAATTTTGTGCCTTTTTAATATAAAAAATATAATTTTTTTCTTTGATTTATTTTTTGGTTTTATCATCAGAACTTTTTTGTGCTCAATAACGAATTTTTGGATGCAACAGATAAATTGTAGAGAATATTTTTCCGAATTTTTTGAACACCAGGACGACCTTCTAGCTACATTTTGAAGGAAGTTACGTAAATTCCGGTTCCAGAGCCGGAAAATCCCTAAAAGCCGGTTCTGCGACCTGGGACCCGGATTGATGGAATTCTCATCCCTAGTATACTTCCACATAAAAGTTTGATCGAAATCAAAAATATGTTTTTGAAAGTTGTTCCTCAGGCGGTCTATTTTCATGCAATCTCTCGTGATACCTGTCTTAAACGTTAAAAAAATAAGCTTCGATAAATCGGGGTTCGGGATCGTTTAGTTCGAGTTCATTTTGAAAGCACTATAGTGTATGCTTAATGTTAGATTGTACTGCATTTAGCTACAATTGATTCCGCCTTGTTAAAAATTGGTTGTACATCCACTGCACATATTTTTTTTTGTTCGGATCACAATCTTTGTTCAACTCACGTTTACTTCCATCCCGCACACACATTGCACGGTTTGTATCTCGTTGATCGCGTTCTTAGCGAGTTGAACAACGTCTTCGATCTCTCCAGATTTCCCCTTGGCACGAGCATAAATCTTGATTCTTTCTCCGAAGCACTCCTCCACCGCCGCATAACGTGACGCGGCGTTCATCTTTCCCTCTCCTTTTTTCACGTTGCAGTGATTGTCTAGCGCGTGCGAGATCATTTCTGACCTAAATATTAAGGCAATTGAAGATATCTTTTTAGGCGAAGAAATCCTAAAACGTTTTAGAACTAGGGTTGGCCCGGCAATTAAAGGTCTCGAGAAATCGAAATGAGATAAATTATCTCACTCCTTGCGAGAATAGTGAAAACCACTTCAAGGCCTTGTTCCTTGGCAAGGAATGGGATGTCTGAAGTGTTTCAAAAGATCAGATCGATCGACCTTATTTGCATGATGATTTCAGTGATCACCATTTCGAAACGTAATTAGCCACCCATTTCTACCCTTATTTGTTGTAATGGTCGGTCGGCTGCGCGTTTTTCAATCCCAAATATCACTTCCCCAAGTTGCCACTTCTATGTAATATTCGGGTGCCCCACAATTTTTGTCCGAAAATCCCGACTAACATATTTTTGCTCATGACTTGAACAGGTGCAAAAGGTCAGTGATCGAAATAGTCGTCGTGTCTAATAATGACTTCCTTCCATCGATTGGGTAGAGTCATGATAGCCCTCTTCAAACGGGCTGAGCTCAGGCGTCAATCTGAGATTGATAGTCGTCTTCGAGATCGGTCCTATTGGCGAACTGATTTTCAGGGTGGAAGCCCGCAAAGAATTCAAAACAGCGATAGTTTAAATAGCTGGTATCAAGAGTATACAGCGGTATATTTGGACTCTCTAACTTCTGATCGTCCATCTTTTTCTGGAACATTTACAAAAAATGGGATGTTCACAAGTCGATCAAAGTTTGAAATTTTGCATATCTCTGGGGACCAAGCGGGGGCACTGATGGCGTCCTCTTTAAGTTGGACAGAGTAGTTGTCACGGAAGTTAGTGGTCCCATTACTATGGATGTCCCATTAGATGGGGTCGAGAAGGGAGGAGAAGCAGCTGAGAATTTTATACTTTCTGTGAACTTTCTTCTTTGGGACGGACTGGGGCCACTCTCCCGCATACAATCAGCCAGTTTTTATGTGGGTATTGTCGTACGTGATCCACTTCATATCCATATCGAAAACCTTGCTGTCCCAAATCGTTTTGGCCGGACAGTCGGAAAACTCCCGACACTCATTAGCACGTTTAGTTTCAGTGGAAGCAAAAATGCCGTGATTGGCGATGGAGAATCGGTCGAAGATCAGTTCTTTACAACTATGAAAATGGCCGACGGACAGAAATTGTGGGACACCCTGATACAATGACTCTACCGTTTACCAGGCCAAGAAGAGGAACTGTAGAAAACTTTTTTATTGAAGAAAAAAATCAATCGCTTATCGGGATCTCGAATTCTCGACAATTTCTCGATCTAACCGAGATCTAAACAAGGAATCGATTCTCTTCATTCCTCACCGAGATCATTTCACTTTATCCTGGATGAATATCGGTCGTTTTCCTTGACAAGCCTACCCTAGTTAGAGCGGAGCGAAAGTAGAGACAGCTCCTTGAAGGTGATCCACAGGACTCATACTATTTTTTAATAACACTCATATGTGCAAATAGAATATTAAAATTGATAAATATAAGAAATATCAACTTTTAAAAATCTAATTTTTTTTCGATTTTTTTTTATTTTGCCGTCGTTTTATACAGTCCGGTCAGATCCCCATGTGAAAAGTGGACGCCCGGGGCGGCCCGAAATGAACCGTTAATTTTCACAGCCAGGGAAAGGCGAAATTCATATTCAAAAATTGTCAAATGTATTCTAGAAGCAAAACCGAACTAATTATGTATTTCACAAAAAAAGTTTACAATATACTATTGAAAACGGTTCAAATTACGAATGATAAGTGCACCCGAGGTGGACTTTTTTTTATTTAAATTACAGTGAATTACATAAATAGTTCGTAATTCGTGAATTACATAAATAGTTCGGTAATGACCTCGACGACACTTTTTCAACGTGATTTTCTCAGTCACCTGGCTGTGGAAGTCAATGGGTCGCGTTGGGTCGCCCCCACAGCATATTGAGTAGGGTTGGCTAAACGATTGTGGCTTTGCGAGGTTGCAATAAGCTCCGCCCACAATTGCGAGGGCGCAATTCGGGGTGGAGGGGAGGGGAGGCTATGCGAGGGCGCAACTCATTGCGACCTCGCAATGTTTCCTGATGGCCGATTAGCAACCAAATGCGAATTCTTCGTGTATTTACATCCCAAATTCATAGAAGTGAAAATAGGTAGTAAGAAATGAGATTTCATGATCACAACTCAACAATTGTGGTTGTCAATAGTGGAAAAAAACATTTCTAACTATCTATTATCTACTTCCGTGAATTGGGAATGTTAATAATAAATATGAAATACACGAAAAATCGACATTTAGAGCCAATCGGCGGTGAGGGAAAATTGCGAGGTCGCAATTAATTGAGCCCTCCCATAGCATCCTCTCAGAATTGCGCCCTCGCAATTGTGGGCGGAGCATATTACAACCTTGCAAAGCCGCGCGCGGGGGAGGGGAGGAATTGCGAGGGCGCTAAGGCCGAATGGCTAACACTAATTTTGAGAGCGACCAAATGTCAGACGACGAGAGAAAAAGCCAGAGACAACAGCGCTATGAAGAGACGCGAACGCTGCGGTCGCATTGTGCCGCCCTTCCCAATATGAATTCGAATTCTGGAATTAGTTGTGATTCTGGAATTCACTTTTGACGGGTCATGACCGCCTTTTAGTCTATCCCTAAAAGTGTGTGGCCGTCTCACTGTGCACCGGAATCGCTTTGGCCAAGGGCTGTACCGGGCGCCTTATTTTCGCACCTGACCGGACTGTAATATATGATGGCATTATTCTAAAGAGCAGCACAAATTAGGTATGAATCTATGCGTTTTCAGAAAGATAAACCGAAGAAAAAAATTGGCGATTTCATCCGCAGAAATTTATTATTAAGATCAAATTTGGCAAAAATTATTCCCATTATTTCAAATGTGGTGTGCATTTTCTGAAACAGAAAAAAATGGGGAAATGGTAAAAAGTCTTTGAATTCCGGCAACTTTTATCTCGTTCGACCGTCGTCGACTATAAATTGGGTTGTAGTAGTTTTGATAGCTTTCACACCTTGAATCAAATTTTTTAATCCATCGAATAGAGTTAAGAAATTGCAGGAATTCAAATCTCTTCCTTTTCCATTTTATTTCCATTTCCATTTTCTTTTCCATAATAGAAAACTACCAACACATGAGCCGTAGCTCCGACTCATATGACGCTGTCCACGTAAGGATCAACAAGGGCTCAACAGAGGCCTGGAACAGGTCAAAAATCGAAATGGCTCAAAACTCTACCTGGTTTTCGAGAAAAAGTGAATTTTTGACCCCGAACATATCTCGAGCGAACCCGTTACAAGATTATAGAGAATTTTTTTCTGATCATTTTGATACATTTGTTACCTCATTGTACCCCCGGGAAAGTTATTTTATTTTGCCTCAAAGGATTTTCACGCGCGCGGAACGCGTGTGCCGAAGCGGCATCCGCGTGGCCGAAGTGGTAGTGGTCCAGAACTTCCACCCGAAGATCATTGGTTCGATTCCAAAATTGACTTTTTCAAGATTTCAGAAAAAGTGCCAATATTGTCACGGGGTGAAAAATCGAAGAAAAAAATTCAGCAAAAAACTTTCGCAACCGACTGGAATCGAACCAATGATCTTCGGGTGGAAGTTCTGGACCACTACTACTTCGGCCACGCGGATGCCGCTTCGGCACACGCGTTCCGCGCGCGTGAAAATCCTTTGAGGCAATATAAAATAACTTTCCCGGGGGTGCAATGAGGTAACAAATGTATCAAAATGATCAGAAAAAAATTCTCTATAATCTTGTAACGGGTTCGCTCGAGATATGTTCGGGGTCAAAAATTCACTTTTTCTCGAAAACCAGGTAGAATCGTGTAATGTGGTTATAACCAGAAGATAGAGCGAAATTCTGTTCTTGGAATTTGTACAAGCATCCCGAAACGAGTTTTACTCGAAAAAAACGTTTTCCCCCAAAAAGGCGCGGCGCCGTATCGGCGCCCACGAGCGTCCTATTGCGAAATCGATGGCACCAGCGTGTTCAGCGTCGAAAGTTACCCCTAGGAGCAAGTTTTGAGCCATTTCGATGACCTGTTCCAGACCCTTGTTTGAGTGCTTTAAAAACTAAAACATGGAAAATCTATAATAGCGCACCGCTTGAATTTTTCAAGTATGATAACAAAAATGATCGTCTCGACGAGCTGCACCTTTCTACGTGGAGCAAGTGCTGCCGATTTAAGTGTTGCATGAGAAGTTAATTATCACATGCAAAAATGTGAAATTTCATGTGCGGATTGGTTTGTGTAGTGCGCACTAGCAAAATTTCCTACTTATCAAAGTTTGGTGGCAATTGACAGTCGGGTTCCCGAGTAATTATCAAAAATCAATAAAGTGCATGTTCATAGCCTGAGCCTACTGGTCAGTTTCATGCAAAATGAAGCTAACCATGATGATCTGCAGCTTCAATAACCTTTGTAGGCGTAAAGGGACCCGGCATAGATTGGCAATTTGAGCTCCAGTAGTGGATTTTGAGTTGGACATCACGGGAAAAATACCAAAAAAAACTTGCAACTTCCTGTTTCGGAATATGCTCAATTGGAATGTGCTCAATTGGAATCTCGTGGTGTGCTGGTTCGACGTTTCCTAATGACGTCGCAAGTAAGGGGAATGAGCATGAAACTTCCGCAATTCCATTTAGTTGTCATCCAGTATACAATAGAAATTCATCTGTATCGAATTTGCTGAGGCTGCATCAATTTTGAAAATAAATTAGGAAAAGGCGCCCACTAAGATGCGCTAAGATTCTTGCTTGTCTCGCTGGTGAAGAGCGGTCGCTCGCTCATTTCCTCCGTCGTCATCAAGTCTCCCTGCCAAGCCGGACTGGTCGCCGTGGCAGCGTCGACCAAATCATGGCTAACCTTCTTCTGACAACCATCAACTGCCTCAATCTCTGCCATGACTCAAGAATCGTCGAACTCGAATCCGCCCTTGAGAAGATCAACTACCACGTGCTCGGACTTTCCGAAGTAAGAAGACCTACCGAGGCCTCGATCGATCTACACGGGAGTGGAAACGTTCTATACCACACGGAACGTCTTCCTAACCGAATGGCCGGAGTCGGTTTTGTCGTGAGTGGGGAAGTGAAACGGAAAGTTATGAGATTTAGTGGCTTGAGTCCCAGAGTGTGCTTTATTGATATGGAGGTTTCGGGCAACGCACTCATCAGAATATTCCAGGTATACGCGCCCGCGAGTTCGAGAGATGATTTCGAATACAGTGACTTTATCGATCAGCTCGAAGAAGCATACAACGCGCCTGTGTCAGGAAGCCACCGGTACCGATTTGTGCACAAAGTCATATTGGGAGATTTAAATGGGAAAATTGGTTGCCGTCAGTTAGGGGAAACTTCTGTAGGGGCATTCGGGTTCGGAGATAGAAATAATAAGGGACAAATAGTAGTTGACTTCTGTGAGAGGCTGAACTTGAAGGTTGGTAACTCCTTCTTTCGAAAGAGGCCGACCAGGAAGTTTACTTGGATATCTCCTAATGGTCGTACTGCAAATGAGATAGATTACTTTCTGTATCCTAAGGGAATGTGTGTAAGGGACGTCGGAGTAGTAAATCAATTTGATCTCACTACGGATCACCGACTCGTCAGAGCTTCAATCTCTTTCCCTTATCGATTCCCTAGGAGAAAGAGAGCGACCGATCGAGGGGGTTCGCACATCGAAAATGACCTGTTTAAATTCAGTCTGCGATTAGAGTTGCAACGTAGGGGAGGGAATCTGGGATACGGTAATATTGTGGAGGCAATTAGGGAAGCGGGTAAAATCTCTTCTATAGTTACACCAAAGGATGACGGGATATCACAAAACACCAAGGGTTTAATAGTGCGCAGAAGGGACCATAAAATGCAGTCGTCTGGCTTGGCTCATTTGCAGTGGCTGCTCCTCAATCGATCGATACGTCAGTCGTACAGAAACGACAGAGAACGTTCGTATCTCAATTACGTCAACATAGCCATTGCAAACGGGAAAAGTTACAAAAAGGCAACTGCAAAACTGGCTATAGGGAAGGGTCGAATTCATAAGATTAGAAATGGGAACGGGGATTGGGAATATACACAGGCGGGAATAGAAAAGGCATTTCAAACTTTCTATAATGGGTTATACAAAGGGGATGGGGGAATAAACTATCAATCCCAAATAGACAGAGATCCTTTTATTCCAATCTGCAGTGCCGAAGTAGACCAAGTATTACGGTACTATAAATCCGGCAAAGCACCTGGGAATGATGGGATCACTGGGGAAATGTTGAGGGCGGGAACTGACTATCTAACTCCAATACTAACAGGGGTTTTCAATGACATAGTAGTAGCAGGGAACATTCCAAATGGATTTGGGGACTCGCGCACTATTTTATTACCCAAGACAGGCGATAGTTCTCTTATTAAAAATTACCGTCCAATCAGCCTGCTTCCTGCTTTGCAGAAAGCCCTCACTGGTCTTTTGAACAAAAGAATAGCGCCTGTCATGGATAACAATAGAAGTTGGGAGCAAATGGGTTTCAGGGGAGGTCATTCAACTGTAGATGCAATCCCTTAAAACTGTAGTAGCTAACTGCGTCGATCATCGCCTGCCGATTTATCTACTATTCGTGGATATTTCTAAGGCGTTTGATTCCGTCTACGGGGAAGCGGTCTTCAGGGCTCTGGAATTGGAGGGTATCCCATCGGAAATAGTCTCTTTCCTCGGTACTTTGTCACGGGAAAGCAAAAGCGCGATAGTGGTAAATGGGAAGGAAGTTGAAATTGAAGTAGGGAGGGGGGTTCGTCAGGGCGACTGTCTTTCCCCCAGACTGTTTACATCAGTTCTGGATATGGCGTTCAGGGAACTAGATTGGGTGGGGAAGGGAATCAATATCAATGGTCGATATCTTTCTCATATTCTATTTGCCGACGATGCCGTTCTCATATCTCACGATGAGAGGCAAATTCAATCAATGGCAGTGGAATTAGAGAGAGTATTGAAACGGGTGGGACTTTCACTAAACGGGGACAAAACAGTAGGAATGACTTCGAAGGATAATCCTCGAGAAGTCACAGTGGCGGGAAAGGTTGTGGGTTTAAAAAAGAGGTTATCTATCTAGGAAGTGCAATTAGTATAAATGGTAAGGATGGGAGCGAGATAGGCAGGCGAATTAGAGCAGCCTATGGGTCATTCCATAAACATCGTGCATTCTTAGTGAATCGCTCGATCCCAATGGCTCATAAAAGGCGTCTTTTCAATGGTTGCATTCTTCCCGCATTCCTATACGGATGTGAAACCTGGGCTCTGACCAATGCACAATGTGACAAACTATCGGTGGCCCAAAGACGCATGGAGCGTTGGATGGTCGGTTGTACTGTAATGGATCATATCTCGAACGAGCGGCTGCGTGATCGCACAAAGGTAGGAGACGTTGTTCGAGCCGCCTTGAAAAGAAAATGGCTCTGGGTACACAAGATTGCTAATGATCATGATTTGAAGTGGAGCAGAACCGTAATCGATTGGACCCCCCGAGGACCCAGACGGCGACGTGGACGACCACCAACAAGATGGAAAGATCTCTTCATGCGAATAATCGGGCCGACATTTATGAGACAAGCAAGGAGTCAAGACTGGCCAGCTATGCACATCAGAGCCTACTCTTGATAAATGTGTTAAAATCCAATCCAAGATGCACCGTGGTGTGGTTTAAGGGCAAAGCCGTAGCGTAGCGCCTTTCCTAAGGGTCTGAAATTTTTTTCTTATTTTTTCCCGTGATTACTGAACCAAATACTACTAAATAAGTCAATTTCGTTATCTATGCCAATTTCACTGTACAACTCATTGTTCGACTTTTAGTAAACCCATGTAAACTCATGTAAGAGATTCGAGTTAGTAGAGAGTAGAGAAGCACATGTTAGAGAGTTCGCGCTCTGATTGTGAGTATAGAGATTTTAAATTCGTAATTAGAAATGGATGAATGGTTAAATAAACAACATACGGTGCGTTATTGGAGACTGATTTCTTGCAATCGACATCTTTGCATTTGATTTTCTTCGTAGACCCTTCAAAATTTGAATTAAAGAAAGCGTCTCACGAATGATTTCAACCTTTTATTTCCCCCTATGTTCAAGGTTTAATTTCTGTTATCATAAGTTGGTGAAACACAAATGCAACACACGTTTCCCTCGCGCACCCTCCTCGTTTCACCTTTTCTCTCTGCGTTTCTCTGACTTCTTCTCCACAAAATGCCAATTCCCACCGCGAAACCCTACAGCGTCAATGCGAGATACTGTACAAATTCTAGTCGTTAATTCTAGATACATGACTTTCTTCAAACTAAAAATTGACACATGCGATTTTCGAGGCTCTGATCGGGTATTCGATCCTCATTGCCCCACAGTGAGAACTCAGTTGGCCAAATATTCGTGGGACGCCTTCTTTAATGTATATTTCCCGGAAGAACGCTCAAAACCATATATTTTTACGATAATTTTTTTTATGAATTTTCAAAGTTTCGAGCTATCGTCCTTGCGGATTACGGTAGCGACTGCACCGCTAATAATATCT
Organism: Pristionchus fissidentatus; assembly: GCA_036245785.1. Taxonomy (NCBI): domain Eukaryota; kingdom Metazoa; phylum Nematoda; class Chromadorea; order Rhabditida; family Neodiplogasteridae; genus Pristionchus; species Pristionchus fissidentatus. The sequence continues at coordinate 29,329,882 of BTSY01000001.1, read as the reverse complement.
CGAAAACCAGCCATTTTCATGAACTGCTGTTGAGCGCATTGTGTCGGGGAGTAGGTAAAACCTCACAATTCCTATGTTTGAAGCAAAGTCCAATCATCCGACGAAATTAAATGGCTTTCTGTATTTTCGGAAATAGGCAACACACCGAGTCTGAGAGATATTTAAAAATAATATAACTAATTTCTTTAAAAAAATGCTAAAAATGTAGTTTCTTCCGCATTTTCCATTAGACACTAATGATAAAAAATAAATAAAAATATGAAAATTCAGTTTCTGGCCGCTGCCTGGTCCCTTTAACACTTGCCAGTAAGAAAAAAATTATATCTATTATTGCGTTAGAATTGTTTTTGAATCCTTTTTTTCCATTTGTTCTCCTTGGAAGCGAACGGGAATTCTGATGACTTTCAAGGTCAATCCCATTCGATTCCCAGTGAACCCGAGTAGTCTTTTGATAAGCGACTGGTATTACTATATATTAGAAAATGCTAACGTCTGTCTGTCTGTCTGTCTGTTTTTTTGTGATTCCTTCCGTTCGCAAAATTTTCGTCTTTTTGCTATAAATCTTCTCAGAACCTTTTGCATATGATAATAGACCAGAATTGCTTTAAAAGTTTACAAAATTTAAATCACCAAATCCATGGCCAAGTGGGTTACGCGCTGGACTAGCAATCCGACAGACGCAAGTTCGACCCCCCGCCGCGGGCAAACCTTTTGCCGCATTTTTCGCGAGTGTCATAAACCGTTCTAACACGTTTTTGAGTTCCGTGAAACACGTTTTCACCTGTTTTGCCGAGTTTTAACGTGCAAAATCGAAAAATTCGAAAAGTTCCAAAATGATTCAGAAAGCGTAGGGGATCACTACAAAAGTGTTTTGCGATGTCGGAAACGTGCCCGTACGTGTTCTAACGCGTTTTAACGTGAAAAATCGAAAATTTCAAAAAGTTTCCAAATTATTCAGAGAGCGTAGGAGTTCGCAGGAAAAGTATTTTACGATGTTCGAAACGTGTCTGAACGTGTTCTAACACATTTTAACGTGAAAAATCGAAAATTTTGAAAAGTTCCAAAAAGATTCAGACAGCGTAGGGAATCACAGGAAACTCTGAAAGTGTTCTAAAAAATCTGAACGCACTGTATCCTGCGTTTCCGTTGTGAAAGGCTCGTGAGGCAAAGAGCGATCGAAAAAAGTTGCCACGGAGCCACGAAGTGGCGTAGTGGCAACTTTTTTCGATCGCTCTCTGCCTCACGAGCCTTTTCCACCGGAATAAGCCAGTACTCTTGGTAGCGATTAACATTCCCAAGAATACTGCGAGCTTTAATGTAGCCCGGAGCCGGCTACCGAGCTCCCCCTGGACCGAACCCACACCCAGAACTATGCATAGAGCGTAGTGTACGCATAGAGCGTAGCGCATTTAACCTCAATACAACCCCGCTAGTTCTACTCCTCGGATTTTATACAGATTAACTTTTTAAATATTATTTGGATATAGATATACACCGAAAAATACCTGCTACTTCGTCCACCGCGTCTTGCTCGATCGAGCGACAAGTCTTCTGTAAGGAGAAACGTGATAACGTATTTTGCACTGAAGTGCAAACTAGGGATGCGAATTCGGATGGACATTTCGGACAAAGTGATCGGTCGACTAGGGTTACGGATGTGAGGCAGCTCTAATTCGAGGCACCGGTCACTCGAATGTCTCGTTCTCAAAATGCCTCCAGTGAGGCGCCTCACTATTCGGAGACATTTTGAGAGGCGCCTCCCCATACGTGTCCAGAGCCAGTGGCTCTTTCGTTGTTTACGCTCTGCCTACCTAAGCCTAACTGGTAGGCAGAGCGGTACCATGAAGGGGGTTTATGGTCCAAAATGGGATCGGGGTCGACTTGGTCAAACCCAAAGTGGCCTTCTTACACACTTTACGCAATGCTAAAGTGTGCTTCGTAATTCTGACGTAATTCATTAGTCTTGTCCTCCGCTCGCGTAGCGAGACGTCGTTATTCCTTTTGCTCCCGTATTATATAAATATTATTACTAAAACACCCGTTGTGCACAGACATAACACTTACCCGCCGGGGTCCCGCAGCGAAAACAAAGTACCGTAACACCCGGTCTACCGTAATCCGGAAGTACGAAATTTAGAATATTGACCCGGTATACGTTGCATGAGGTAGGCCTCGGGTAGTAATTAATCGCACGGTATACGGTGGTCTCGGCACGCCATTGCCGATACCGTAACCAAGCCTACAGTATGCTCAAATTTCAAATTAATCAAATTGGCTCGGAATTTTTACAGGAGGTGGACCTCGAGTAGCCATTGCTTGGTCACGTCCATCCTCCCGGGACACGGTAAAATCAATACAGTTCACCCCTCTGTCATTGCCTGCTCGATGTCTACCACCTACAAAAATCCCGAGAAGATATGATCAATTTCATTAATTAGTCATACACTTTACGCACTTACCCCGCTACAGTAACCCTGGGTACGGTAGGAGAGAAACGGTATATCCACCAAACAATGGCTACTCTAGGTCCACGTCCTGTAAAAATTCCGAGTCGATTTGATTAATTTGAAATGTGAGCATATTGTAGACTTGGTTACGGTATCGGCAATGGCGTGCCGAGATCACCGTATACCGTCCGATTAATTACTACTCAAGGCCTACCTCATGCAACGTATACCGGGTCAATATTCTAAATTTCGTACTTCCGGATTACGGTAGACCGGGTTACGGTACTTTGTTTTCGCTGCGGGACCCCGCCGGGTAAGTTACCATAGGCCACTTTAGGTTTGATCAAGTCGACCCCGATCCCATTGACCATGAACCCCCTTCATGGTACCGCTCTGCCTACCAGAAAATATCGAGTTAGGCTTAGGTAGGCAGAGCGTAAACAACCAAAGAGCCATTGGCTTGGACACGTATGCGCCTCCTTCATTTAGATAATTGAATTATCGATGTTATTCGGGCTATCTAGAAGAAACCAGTCTATCGTAGTATATGAAATTGGCCCCCCTCACAGCAGCCTCGGATACGGTAGTGCCTCAATACGATAGTTGCTCGATTTCAGAAATTCAGATTACTGTACTTTAGCCAAGGAAACGGTAACCGAAAAAAACTGTACACCCTTCACATTCAGTCAATAACTACTCAAGGTTCGCTTAGTATAAGACCACTGCTCAGTCCAGGTTACGGTAGGATGAGATACGGTAATTTTCTCTCTTTGTGGGTCCCCGACCATTAAGTCACCATTGACCATTTTGGCTTGTTGAACTATTTTTGACAATGGCCATATTAATGTATGCGCAGTTCCCACCAATATTGGTGGATACTGTGCAAGGCTGCGGCCGTGGACACTTATGGAGGCGCCCGCGTCGATTCACCGCTCAAAAAGAGGCCAAATGATGAGAGTGAGGCGCTTCCCATTGTTCGAGGCAAATGAGAGGAGACAAATGAAAATCGTATTAAAATGAAGGGAGGCGCCTCCTGCCTCTCAATCCAAGGAGAGACAAATGAAAATCCTTTGTTCTCTTGCCTCTCCAACTGAGTCAAATCCGTAACCCTACGGTCGACCTCTGTTTTTTCCCTTTTACAGCAAGGCAAGGTCCATGTGCAAGACAAGGTCGGACAATCCCCCATTCATTTCTTACACCTCTGTCCGGCGTGAGACGTTGTCCGATTTCGCAACCCTAGTGAAACCATTTTGAATTAATGACGAAATCGAACTGAAATCTTGTCGCCCCACGCAATATAATTCGAAGGACTCATCACGCACCTTCAACTTTTTTTATTCTTGCGAGTTTAAAATGCATGTAATATTTGTGATCGCCTCATTCCCACCTCCTTTTCAGCTGTAGTTTTTGTGTCTTTCTTTGCTGGAGTCGATCCAGCTGCAGATGCCTTCGCTTTCTGAAATGTGCAATTCACACTTGTGAGGAACACGAAAGGCAGTGCTAAAAGATGAATCCACCTTCTCGTCTGTTATCTCCTCCTTCTCTTCATCGGCGCTGTCTTCTGTAAGTGAATAAGAAGTAATGAACCTATTATTTCGTAACGAAATGTGATTAAATCATCTTTTCTATTTGTTCTCCTTGGTTCAGTGTTTTTAACGTCGTCAGAATTCCTATTCGATTCCCAGTGAACCCTAATAGTCGCTTGAAAAACGACTGCTAAACTAAACTCATTGGTTGTATGCAGATTAACTTTTCGAGATAACCTGCACCGAATATTACCTGAGTCTTCGACGACACTCTTCTCCTTGACAGGTTCAATCGAACGATGAGTCTTCTGCAAGGAGAAACGCGATAAAGTATTTTGCCTACCAGTACAAACTATTTCGAATTAATGACGAAATTTATCTTGTCGCCCACCAATGATATTTCGAAGGACTCATTACGCACCTTCAACTTTTTTTATTCTTGCGAGTTTAAAATGCATGTAATATTTGTGATCGCCTCATTCCCACCTTCTTTCCAGCTGTAGTTTTTGTGTCTTTCTTTGCTGGAGTCGATCCAGCTGCAGATGCCTTCGCTTTCTGAAATGTGCAATTCACACTTGTGAGGAACACGAAAGGCAGTGCTAAAAGATGAATCCACCTTCTCGTCTGTTATCTCCTCCTTCTCTTCATCGGCGCTGTCTTCTGTAAGTGAATAAGAAGTAATGAACCTATTATTTCGTAACGAAATGTGATTAAATCATCTTTTCTATTTGTTCTCCTTGGTTCAGTGTTTTTAACGTCGTCAGAATTCCTATTCGATTCCCAGTGAACCCTAATAGTCGCTTGAAAAACGACTGCTAAACTAAACTCATTGGTTGTATGCAGATTAACTTTTCGAGATAACCTGCACCGAATATTACCTGAGTCTTCGACGACACTCTTCTCCTTGACAGGTTCAATCGAACGATGAGTCTTCTGCAAGGAGAAACGCGATAAAGTATTTTGCCTACCAGTACAAACTATTTCGAATTAATGACGAAATTTATCTTGTCGCCCACCAATGATATTTCGAAGGACTCATTACGCACCTTCAACTTTTTTTATTCTTGCGAGTTTAAAATGCATGTAATATTTGTGATCGCCTCATTCCCACCTTCTTTCCAGCTGTAGTTTTTGTGTCTTTCTTTGCTGGAGTCGATCCAGCTGCAGATGCCTTCGCTTTCTGAAATGTGCAATTCACACTTGTGAGGAACACGAAAGGCAGTGCTAAAAGATGAATCCACCTTCTCGTCTGTTATCTCCTCCTTCTCTTCATCGGCGCTGTCTTCTGTAAGTGAATAAGAAGTAATGAACCTATTATTTCGTAACGAAATGTGATTAAATCATCTTTTCTATTTGTTCTCCTTGGTTCAGTGTTTTTAACGTCGTCAGAATTCCTATTCGATTCCCAGTGAACCCTAATAGTCGCTTGAAAAACGACTGCTAAACTAAACTCATTGGTTGTATGCAGATTAACTTTTCGAGATAACCTGCACCGAATATTACCTGAGTCTTCGACGACACTCTTCTCCTTGACAGGTTCAATCGAACGATGAGTCTTCTGCAAGGAGAAACGCGATAAAGTATTTTGCCTACCAGTACAAACTATTTCGAATTAATGACGAAATTTATCTTGTCGCCCACCAATGATATTTCGAAGGACTCATTACGCACCTTCAACTTTTTTTATTCTTGCGAGTTTAAAATGCATGTAATATTTGTGATCGCCTCATTCCCACCTTCTTTCCAGCTGTAGTTTTTGTGTCTTTCTTTGCTGGAGTCGATCCAGCTGCAGATGCCTTCGCTTTCTGAAATGTGCAATTCACACTTGTGAGGAACACGCAATTGAAAGGCAGTGCTAACCGATGAATTATCCTTCTTGTTGTTCTTCTCTTCATCGGTTCCAAATCAATATCTTGCACACTTTTCATTTTCCATGATGCAGGTGGGACAGAATTAATATATAATTGGTTTAAATAATTATAACTACTGAACAAGCATTGTAACGTGATCCAACTCACGATCTTATTCACTTCCTCCTGCAGGGCAGATATGTCGGCATGAAAACTCATCTCATTCTTGCCATCCTTCTGTAGTTCCTTCTGTAAAATGCACATAAATAATGGAATCAGGGCCTTTAACTATTGATGAAGCTAAGTTAAAATGTCTATGATTATCTACATCATTGAGAGAATTAAAGATATATTTAATTTAGAGCGAAAGGTGCGGAATCATGCAATGTGATAGATCATCAATGACATTGAAATTAAGCCTACTGAGAAAATCAACCTAAAGTTACATAGTTACATAATGTCCAATAAACATGCAAACTTACCAAAGACGAGAGAATCGCTTCCGCCTCTTTTTGATCCTCAGGGATGCGGCACAGAGCAAAGCCGCCAGCCATTTTGCCTGCTGTCTTGGAGGGAGCCACCATCTCGTAAATTGCTTGATGGAATCTGATGAGGTTACTTTTTTTTATGTAAACAGGCACGCGCGTGTGACAAACCCCAAAATGATCGGTCAGGATTTAGTGAAATAAAAAGGAAAATAATCGTAAATTCTGGAACGTATGACTCCGCAAGCAATCCGCTGACGCGAAATGCGTGTGAAGATATTTACTGACGCGCGAACCGTGTAATTCTAGCGCGAATTTTGAATGCAATCGATGGCATTGCAGACTGGCAAAGTGATAAGAGAGCACAACTGGAGCACAGGTATGAAGAGAGAGAGCACAGATTATCACTCGGTTAGGCTCGCCCCTTACACATTTAATTTTTTTATATCTTTCTTCTTTTGAGACCAACCTCTCTACCCCACCCTATCCATCTCTTCTCATTATCTCTCCCTCCCCATTGACCCTTCTCGGACGGCTCACTTTGTTACGAGAATCGAGAGGTGTTTTCTTGACTAAGCGCTTAGAGATAGAGTTCCCCCCGCAATCCTCATTTTCCCCACTGGCTTGCTCATTTGATCAGAACAGACACATCTCACTGGTTGTTCATTTCAAAAATTTAACTGTCCGCAGTGGCTCCATAGGAATCGATTAGTACCACACATTAATCCATTCTAAGAACTTTTCGAAAAACCGGAAATTCCCCATGCGTAGAAGCGTTTTCGCACCTTCTCTTCATCATGGCACAACTCACCCTCGGCCACACTAAACCGTGACATGTTTACCTCATCTTCTCATTTTTGGCACTTTTTCAAGCTTCTGAAGAGTTATATTGACCGGTTGACGTCACCCGCGACGGGGGTCGTATCTGCATCGGTCGAAGTACCATGAAAGTCGTATATTTGGAATTCAAATTTTGAAAGGAATTATCACCTGATATCATATGCGAAAGGATCTGAGAAGATTGTAATATTTTAAAGCGAATTATAGCGTAACAATAAAAATTTCCGTCACGCGGCAGGACAAAAAACGCACACACACAAACCGACAGATATTTCCATTTCTTAAAATGAAGAAATAGCTCGTTAGTGAACATTTCCTTCTGTGAACTGATCAATTTTCGGAGACCCCCGGTTCGTTTCACAATCGCTTCTCGTATTGCCATTAATGTTCAACATTCGACGGTTGCTGTAAGCAGGGTTACAGTATTGCTCAACGCCGGAGGCAAACACGCTGTGTGATATCACTACTATGCATTTTCAGATCACAACCGAGGGTATCTTGTTCGAGTAGAGTGCGAAATGTGAGACCACGATCTCTTCATTTCGCACACTCTCTTCACCGGTCGGTTGGTGAGAAAACGTGCGCAATTAGGAGATCATGGCCTCACATTTCGCACTCTACGATTGAGGTCACATCACCGCAGATCTCACGTCTCCGGCTAAGTAGCTAACACCCTCCATTTCAAATAAAGATGAAGGAGAACCGAACAGCACCGAGCCTGAATAACCGCCATTCTGTCTCGCCCTGTCTCACTAATGATAAAAGGACAAGACACCAGTAATGGAATTGTATATTCTAATTGCAAAAAAAGAGGCTTGGAACATTTGGAAGATTGTAGGGTTCGATAATGAAACATGCTCGATACTCGAAAAGCCAATTACTAATTTTCCTTAACCGACAAGCACTGTCTTTCTATGAGAGAGTCTGTCCGTCCGTCCGCAACTGGACAAGTATTCCATCTTTTCCTGAAACTTGCAGGAAAGGTGCAAGAGGATGAACGTCATGACAGGAGTTGGGATGTATCTAGTCTAGTTTATCTGGGATCCTAGTCATGAATTTGCAGCACAGCATTGCTGCTAGAAAGGGAAAAAATCGCTTAGTCCCTCATTATATCTCTACACACAAAAAACTTTGGACAACACCTAAAAATGTCCTTGAGATTTCTATTCCCCCCAAAAGTGGTTTCCAGTTCACATCAAACAAAATAATATTTAAAAAAAAAACTTTCTTGCGTCAGACGGATCAAACACATTGCTACATCATCGTATTTATTTCAGATATACATGAATGAGATATGTACGAGGCAGAAAAATAACACATTCACAAAAAAAAATTGTCCTACAATGATACTCGCCAAGCACGAGTGATTAATCCATAATAATTTCGATTTACGTTTGCGTAAGAGTCGGACAAACCTCGGTACAGCAAAAAAGTGAAGGTCTGAGATAACAACGGTTTTCAATACACTTCGGTAAGCTGAGAACACTGGCCAAATCTCTTGGCATGCAAATTTGATTGTAGGTCACTATGAAGCTCTGAAGTTCACTGGAATTGACGGTTTTTCGAGAATATCTGGATACAGAGCAGACGAAACAAAAAAAGTCCAAAAAGAGAGTATACTCTAATTTGCATGAGGAATCTAATTTTTGTGTCAGAAAGGTAAAATTTACAACGACAACTAGATAAATAATTTTAACTCATATACTAACAAAAAGTGAGCAACCACTCTAGGGTCAGGATCTGGAGCATGCATTCACTGTCCTACACAAAAAATTTGGTAGAAAAAGAATGCTGCCTTTTTGAGTTATGATTTTTCAACCGACGCCAATCGACTGTCAAAACACTCATTTCTCGGAGAGAAAGGTCATTTACATGAATTCACCCTCTCATTTCTGACTTTCAGACGCCGCGCAGAGAGAGTGCGGGATGTAAATGACCTTTCTCTCCGAGAAATGAGTGTTTTGACAGTCGATTGGCGTCGGTTGAAAAATCATAACTCAAAAAGGCAGCATTCTTTTTCTACCTAATTTTTTTTGTAGGACAGTGAATGCATGCTCCAGATCCTGACCCTAGAGTGGTTGCTCACTTTTTGTTAGCATATGAGTTGAAATTATTTATCTAGTTGTCGTTGTAAATTTTACCTTTCTGACACAAAAATTAGATTCCTCATGCAAATTAGAGTATACTCTCTTTTTGGACTTTTTTTGTTTCGTCTGCTCTGTATCCAGATATTCTCGAAAAACCGTCAATTCCAGTGAACTTCAGAGCTTCATAGTGACCTACAATCAAATTTGCATGCCAAGAGATTTGGCCAGTGTTCTCAGCTTACCGAAGTGTATTGAAAACCGTTGTTATCTCAGACCTTCACTTTTTTGCTGTACCGATATCTGTTGAGAATTGTCCGACTCTTACGCAAACGGGCTCTTATCATTGATTTTAAACTTGTGCTTAAGTCTGAGTCCATACTTAACTATGGTAAATTGTATTGAGGACAGTCCAGAGAACAGTTCTTCCGTCGTTATGAAGAAGCATACACAGAGCGCGAAGTCTCCAGCTTTCCTTACTCTGGAGATGTTGTCTCCAGGTGAGAGAGCATGCGAAAATGAGAGGTGGAGACATCACTTCTCCTAATAACTGGAGACATGAACTCTCCAGAGTAAGGAAAGCTGGAGACTTCGCTCTCTGAGTATTGCATATCTTCTAAATGTGACTGTATAACTTGCCGATTGATTTGAAAGACTCAAAAATAACACAAATATTAAGCATGTTGATTACCTTCCTTCGCACAGACTTCGGGGTCACTTATTTATTTGGTGCGTATGCTTTTTCACTCGTTTTACGATTGTTGATCTAATCATTTCATGATCAGACATTATTAGGCGAAGTGTATTTTACGTGTTTCAAACTCTATTCTTACGATCCAGTCCAGGGTTTTGTTCTCACAGTACTTTATTTTAAAATCTATATTTCCTATGCTGGAGCTCACATGATTCACAAGTTCGTTGGTGATTATTGTTTCGCGATTGAGGTGGAGTAGGCACCTGTAATGCTACGTTACCGGCAAAGACGAGAAGAAAAATATAATACGAGCTAATGTAGGAGCATGAGAATGAACGCGAATGGGAACACTGTGACTGGCAATTATGGATACAGAGGCATTGATAAGCAGTGATAACAACAATCAATCCAACGTACTCAAGAGACGAGTTAGACCAGATCTGATCAGATCACTACTTGATTGTCTAAAATCCCAGGAGATTCGTAGTTATGCAGAACCAACACTGAAAATGGTGAAGTGAACAAGATGACATCGACGGTCGTGTCGATGGAATGAGAGTGAGCGTAGTGTACGATGTGAATTGCGGTAGTTTGAATAATAACGGGCACGCGAATTTGATTAATGAATAATTGAATTCGCGATATATTAGTAAAGTATGCAGAGCTGCCGCGTTACCATATCTTTTTGAATTTCAGAAATGCCGTGAAAATAATCAACAAAAATTCTCTGAACGCCTTTCCAACTTTTGAGATAATTTCACTCATTGCACGGTTTTCACAAATTAGCCCTGTTTTTTTGATAGCGTCCTTCTCCTACTCCTATTCCTTGCAGATTCGGGCTGAATAACTTTAAACCCGCATGACTGATAATCTAATCGAACCCTTCATGAGCTATACTAACAATAATAGAGCCCTTTAAATACATGAAAATCTGGAGGCTTCTTCGTTTCCTCTTTTATATTAAACACAAATTTATTACAAAATCACATCACAAAAAAGCAACATGTAATAAATACACCACAAGAGAGTATATCGGTCACGTCGGAATTATGAGGACCAAATGGTACCGATTTATGATGACATGGATGAAGACGTGGGTACGGGATAGTAGTGTGATACTATAGAATCGCCGGCTGCCGACTAGAGAACAGTCGGACCACAGATGCCTACTAGTCTAGTAACCTCTAGTAACCAGAGGTGACTAGACTAGTAGGCACCGGTGGTCCGACTAGCAGAATTTGGTGGTAGGATTATCCGTCGACTAGTGGGCGGCCACTAGTCAGAGAACGCATCATACTCGTCCGACACCCTCGGGGGTGATACAATAACATATACAGCGGCCATATACCAAAAGATGGGAATGACGATAACGAAAATATAACAAAAGCTGGAGGTCGAGAGGTGGGGAGGGTTTTTTTGGGGGCAAAGCGAGATGGGGACAGTTCCTTTGTGTTTGGTCTGTCTACGCAGAGAAGAAGGTTTTCAAGATGTCCTTGTCTCTGTTCTCGATGAAGGCCTTCGTGGCGATGGTTCCTATCAGCGGTTCTCCCACTCCATTGTGGGCATGTCTAGCATGATCATCGTGAGCGGTCTGAAATCATTATAGGTATCGATAAAATCAAGATATCCTACTATTCCTCTGTTCATCTGTACTCATGCAGATGTGAGTATTCTTCATTGCCATACTCCGATGATTGAGCACTTTGAATAATTGAAATGGGCGGGAAGAAAGCTAAATTAATTCTAGTCGGAACGAGGGGGCTTCAGCTGACCTCAGAAAGGAAGATATCGGTGCATCCAACTGAGGTGCAGTGATAGAGCTCCTCTGTCTCGTGTTTCTTCGCCACATGTAGAAGTCGGTGTGCTTCCTTGAATTAATTTACCGGTAGAGGTCATACCGACGACAGTGATTCTTTCGTGGCATTACGGGTGATTTTTTTGTTATCATCTACAAATGCTCGAGCTACGGGTGCACGATTAGAGTTCCGAAAAAAAGAGAGCACTCGATAAAATTCACAAACGAGGCCTCGTTTTCTTCGAGCGGTTGGTGGGGGGGGGGATGAGGGCTCGTTACTAAAGACTATTATTTCAGAACGTCTGTCTGTCTGTCTGTCTGTGTGTGTGTGTCCGGCGGTCACGATTTTCGCATTTTCCTTATATTTTGCTTCAAAATCGCGCATCTTCCCAAATCCTTTTGCATATGATTCCCGACCAGAATACCTTTCAAATTATACAAAATTTAATTAACGAAATCCATAGCCAAGTGGGTTACGAGCCAAACTTTGAATCCGAGACCCCCAGGTTCGATCCCCGCCGCGGGCAATTCTTTTGCCGCATTTTTCGCAAGTGCCAGAAACTGTTCTAACACGGTTTTGAGTACCGTGAAACACGTTTTCACCTGTTTTGCCGAGTTTTAACATGAAAAATCGAAATTTTCGAACTTTCTCCAAACGCACCGGTGAGTGTCGGGGATCACAGGAAAAGTGTTTTGCGATGTCAGAAACGTGTTTGAACGTGTTCTAACACGTTTTAAAGTGAAAAATCGAAAATTTCGAAAAGTTCCAAAATGATTCAGAGAGCATAGGGGATTACAGGAAAATCGTTTTGTGATGTCGGAAACGTGTCCGAACGTGTTCGAAAACGTTCTGAACGCACTGTATCTTGCGTTTCCGTTGTGAAAGGCTCGTGAGGCTAAGAGCGATCGAAAAAAGTTGCCACGGAGCCACGAAGTGGCGTAGTGGCAACTTTTTTCGATCGCTCTCAGCCTCACGAGCCTTTTGCAACGGAATAAGCCAGTACTCTTTGTAGAGATTAACACTCCCCAACATAAGTCGAGCTTCAACGTAACCTGGAGCCGGCTATCGAGCTCCCCCTGGACCGAACTTGGAGCCGGCTATCGAGCTTCCCCTGGACCGATATTGGAGCCTGCTAAAAAGCCCCTGGACCGAAAACTTGGAGCCTGCTACCGAGATTTCCTGGACCGATCCTGGAGTCGGCTGCAAAGCTCCCCCTGGACCGAACTGTGCCCTGCAACTGAACGCCCCCCTGAACCATACTTTGAAAACGTAGTGCGCACCCTACCATAACGTAGTTTAACCTCAACACACCCTGCTAGTTGTCCAAACGATTGTCAAATTTCGCGAGGCCTAGACACATTTAGACTTTTTTTGTGGTCGAGTTGAGCGGATGTTCTGACACCTCCAATGTGTTGATAGGCTTATTTCAATCGTCTTCCAACAGCTAATTTCAATTGGCGTTGTAGTGGAATGGTTAGGAGTTTGGAATTGCAAAGACGATGTTGTTGGATCGTTGTATGTATTTTGCCAATTGGTTTAGAATTCAAAAAAAAATTCCGATAAAAACTGCTTAAAATTAAAGCCTAAAATAATAAGATGTGTACCAAAAGTCATTCCAAGTATATTCTAGGACTGCCAAATTTGTATGAAAAAAATGGAAAAAACAGTTGGCAAAAGATAGGAAACGAACCAACAACCTCGTCTTGACCATTCCAAACTCTAACCATTCCACTACATCGCTGACATTAGCCGTTAGAAGACGATTGAAATAAGCCTATCAACACATTAGCGGTGCCAGAACCGCTCAACTCGACCACCAAAAATTCTAAATGTGTCGAGGCCTCGCGAAATTTGACACTCGTTTGGACAACGAGCCCTCATTTCCCCCACCAACCGCTCGAAGAAAACGAGGCCTCAAATGAGTGGATTAAAAGAGGCCTCGTTTTCGCGCAAACACTCGTTTTCGAAGCTCTATGAAAAAAATGAATCTTTGAGCGAATCTTGCTAAAAGATTCGAGCGGTCGAAGATTCAAAATGAACCCTCGCTTTTCAACTAAGATTCATTTGAATCTTTGAAGATTTCTCTGGAATTTCGAAACTTTTCACAAATCAGTCTTCGGCATTGTGTTACTACCAAATATGTGGTACCCCCGAGAAACAGATCACGTGCCATTTCCGGTAGATTCCAGATACAGTATATTTTAAAAATACAAGCGCATTTCCTGGCCGTCCTAATAGAGAGTTCATTGGGCAAAAATCCATATTTTCCAAGTGGTGTGGTGGTTGCGATCTAGTACTTTTTACCGAGTGTCGTGGGTTCGATTTGTAGAGTTAATCCATTTTTGCCGCTTCAAAATTTTATCGAAAGTGCTAATATCTAGATGACATCCCATTCATTATGCTCTCAAGTTTAAAATGACGAAATATCAGCCTTATTATGCTGTTTTTCGGCAAAGAACAGTTGAAGATTCAATTGAATCTTTTCACTTTCAGTTTAACTAATTTGAGATTCATTCCACTCTTTGTAAATGTGGGCGACCGGTCAACAAAGATTCAAAATGCAGACCGTACTATGCATGATTACACTTGAAAAACTTTTTTGCTAGCATTGTTTACAAAAGAAAGTGAACAAGATATTTAAATAGTATGTCGACTCACCGGAACATCCACTCCTATACACGAAAGGCACGTGAAACGCTTCTGATTGGAAACGTTGAGCTTGAAGAGTTTGCCTAACTGAAGCGAGCACTGTTAGTAAATGTGATAAAAAAAGTCTAAAGTTGAATTCATCACATCCCTGTTTTCCAACAAGAATATATATTAGCCATCCAATCATATTTCTAACGATTTATTATTATTTCTGAGGTGAAACCTCTGACCTCTCCTCGGGTGTCGTATGAAGGGAAGCAGTTGTTAAAAGCGAGCGACCATACGGCGACAGTCAGGCCGTTCTCGCATTTCATGATATTGTCTTCGATCTCTGCCTCCTGGAGATGGTGTCTGTGCCTCAGGTGCGTCTTGACCTTCAGTTATTTACTCGTTTACTTTCCATGTTTCTTCAAAAAGATTTATTAAAATTAATGTTCTTGAGATGCGTTTTGGGGTTAAAGAAGGCCTCCCACGAATATTTTGTCACATAGACTGCCAACGCAGTGTTGTTGAGGTCGTTCACCCGACCACGAGCCCGTTTATCCTAAGTGCTACCGCAGCCGTTGGAGCGAGATACAGTCGTTCAAAGATTTTAAATTCGACAGGCAACCTATCATGATTCAGGAACTACCTTGATCCTACTGTAATAACTCGTCGGACAAAAATAGGGAAGGGGCGGGTTGTAAGGCGCTCTTCCCTTCTCTCTTTCTACGTCTCTGCCCGGCTTGTAGGAACGCGGAGTGAGAGAGCGTTGTGTCTCTGGAGGGTGGCAGGGATGCAGAGAAGTCTGTTCGTCTGTCGCGCTCGCCGAATCGTGAGGGGAGAGAGCATTTTCGAAAATTAAACTCTCGCGCGCTAACGCGATTCATGCGTGATTTATAGAACTTGGCATTTTGCCCACTTTAGCAACAAAAACTTTCAGGATTTAGTTCATTTAAGATACCGTATTTTTCATTGAATCGACAGGGACTTTGGGGTCCCGATTTTATTTTTTGCTCGTGGGAGGCCTTCTTTAATCAATTATTTATAGGGACCATGCAGAGATAGTGAAACGCACTTATTTGGCATTATTTTGGTCGACTAATAAAGGGAAAAATAAGAAAAAAATTGTTCGGACCCTTTGGGAGTGGTTTACGGCAACTCCCAGAGGCACACGCTCTGGGATTCGACGTTTCCTAATTTCTTTTCAAAAGTGTCTCAGCTCAAAAAATTGTGGTGGATGAATGCCTACGATGTCCTTAATGACTACTAAGCAGAATTCAGGGCATGTCATGTTCATTCCTCGAAGTTATGACCACATTAGGAAACGTCGAATTCGTACACCACGAGAGTTGAACTGCGCATATCCCGAAACACAAAGTTGCGAGATTTTTTCACTATTTTTCCCGTTATCAGCGTGTCATGTTCGACTAATAGAGATCTACTTGCCAATCTCTGCCGGGTCCCTTTAATAAACGAATCGCCTTGGTGCACACTTATCAGAGGCTTACGTTCGCTTCGTTGAATCCATGTATTTTCCTGCACTGTTTGCATCTGAACCGTGCGACAGCTGGACAATGTTCTGCTTCAACGTGAGTCCGAAGGGAGGTGGTGGGAATGCTGAAAATGACATTCATTTAACGAATATCTACCATCTCTTGAACAGGTTTACACGATGATTTACTTTCAATTTGTTTTGTTAATTATCATATATTTCCACTCACGTCATGTTGCATACTTGGCAGACCATTGGTGCACCCGCAGTCACGGATTCTGGAGGAGATTGATCAATACGCATTTTTCTTCCAAAAAAAACTACACTTCGTATATTTTTATTATGTGATTCTGTGACGGGTCTGACCTGTATTTACAGGAGCAATCCCGACGCTTGCTGAACCGTCTGCCTGCAGCACACTGCATAAATATTACTTTAGTATTTTGCAAACTCAATTAGCTGTTCGCATTGAAAAGAAAGCTGAACCAGAAGCGTTTGTATCTACTTCGCCTCTACACGCCTTTTTTTATCATAGCAAAAAGTTGATAGCGCGAGAGATTCTAGAGGCGACAGTGAGAGACATTTCATCTTGATTAAACAAATATTTTCTCAGCATTCAGACACTATGACTCATCTGATTTCTCTCTCCTTTCTTTTGTAAGCATTACAACGCTCTCTAACGTAGTTTCCTTCATTCTCAGCGACCAGCCAAATCAGATTGTCGCGGACGCCCATATCTAGAGAGGAATCGCATGAGACTCGAGCGCTTGGAGCATGGAAGGGACATATACATTTATTATAGTTATTTTTTTGAAAATTTAATCGAGGGTAAAATCCCTATATCGAACGGCGTTGGCAGAATTTCGTGAAAAATTCGTGAAACACAAACAAAACTATTGTGTCGGGAAATTTATAGAGTAATAATATATATGTAGTTTGAAAAATCTTAATTCTCATCAAAATAAAGATACAAAAATCACCGTTTGGATTGTTAGCTAGAGTAATACCACAGCTCGTTTACTTTCCATGCGAAATCAGTAATGGTTCGTGAACCGATGCGTGGCAGTCGCTTATTTAAAAAGCGAGTTAATTTTTCGTAAAGGTTAAAACTACTGGCTCCCTGTATGGGCGCCCTGATGAGCATGATCGATGCTCACTGCACAGCGTGTCAGACTGGTGAGAATGCCCCATTAGCATGGCGCTGAAATTTGTGATACTATTCCCAGACGACGAGTCATTTCTGGTGTGGGACCGGTCGAAATGAGAGCGATATTCGCTGAAATAAATTAATAATAATAATGTAAATGAGGTCACAATTGAAAAATCTAAACAGGTCAAGTTGTTGGAACATGCGTTATGTAAATTTGCCATCTCACAATCTTTCATCTCCATGGAGGAGATAGCTTTTGAAATTTTCGAAAGCTATCTCCTCCTCGACAAGAAAAGCTACAACCATGCCGATTTTTTGAAACATCCCCAAGATACGTTCCAAAAACTTGACCAGTTTTGATTTTTCGTTTATTTCTTAATAAATCAATTATAAAATAATTTATGCAAATTTTGGTAATAAAATAATTATAGCCGACGAACAGGGCCAAAATCGAAAAATCCGTGTTTGATTTGTTCCAAAAACTTGACCACTTCCGATTTTTCGATTTTGGCCCTGTTCGTCGGCTATAATTATTTTATTACCAAAATTTGCATAAATTATTTTATAATTGATTTATTAAGAAATAAACGAAAAATCAAAACTGGTCAAGTTTTTGGAACGTGTCTTGGGGATGTTATAAAAAATCGACATGGTTGTAGCTTTTCTCGTCGAGGAGGAGATAGCTTTCGAAAATTTCAAAAGCTATCTCCTCCATGGAGATGAAAGATAGTGAGATGGCAAATTTACATAACATGCCCAACGCATGTTCCAACAACTTGACCTGTTTAGATTTTTCAATTGTGACCTCATTTACATATTATTTATTTATTTCAGCGAATATCGCTCCCATTTCGACCGGTCCCCACACCAGAAATGACTCGACGTCTGGGAATAGTATCACAAATTTCAGCGCCATGCTAATGGGGCATTCTCACCAGTCTGACACGCTGTGCACTGCAGTATATAAATAGGTCGGATCGACCCATGCGTTGTAATGTTGGTAAGAATTATGTGACGCCTTCCAAATGTAACTATCTGACTTTTCACTGTGAAAACAATGTGAATCTAATAGAAAACAATATTACTGTTTTTTTTGCAGCGCAAAAAATTCGCACATTTTTGAGGGAAAAAAATGAAAAATTGTAAATTGAAAACCTGCAAAATATAAATAAGAGGATAATGATAAAATGTTGAAATGCGCCGATTTTCTTTTATATTTTTATATTTCTTTTTCTTCATCATCGTTTATTAATTTACCGTCACACCCTTCGCGGGTGTATCAAGTAAGTAAATAAAAGAATGCCAACAGAAGAGTAAAGCGTGGGAGAGTAAAGCAGGCGGGGCCTCCCAGCTCACCCCGCTCTACCCTCCGGTTTTGAAACGCACGGTGTGTGCACGCACCACGCCCGTGCATTAGAAAACAGTGGCCGTCTCTTCCAAGGGGGTGGGGGTCTACACGGGGGAAAGGACCCCAGAAGATCGATCGTCGAGTGTGGAGAACATACCAGACTAGGCTAAACATACTTATTCATTTAACACTACAAAGTGAATGTTTCAAATGCACCGAGAGGAAATGCGACGTCACCAAAGGCCGACGAGGAACTCGTAGCCGTCTCTTGGCACTTATACACTCAATCAAACGCAGATGAAAAAGTATTAGTACAAAATAGCTTTACTTCCAGGATTTTCTCGCATGCTTACCTCAATAGAGACAGAATCGTCTTGCATGCCTTGCTCCGTTTCCACATCCCCAGAAACAGGGCGAACAACGGCCTGCGAATGAGGTTAACATTTCGAATATTGTATATATGAAGGCATTTTCATAAGGATCGAGCAGGGGCCGGCTCAGTAAACTAAATCAATTTCCTGAAACTCTATGATTTGAGGTTATCGGGGGGGGAGGTCCGGTGCAGAATTTGATGACGATTACGTATGTCTAGTTCATTTTGTTTCATAAAAAAAATTTTTCCCAGACGACGAGTCATTTCTGGTGTGGGGACCGGTCGAAATGGGAGCGATATTCGCTGAAATAAATTAATAATATGTAAATGAGGTCACAATTGAAAAATCTAAACAGGTCAAGTTGTTGGAACATGCGTTGGGCATGTTATGTAAATTTGCCATCTCACAATGTTTCATCTCCATGGAGGAGATAGCTTTTGAAATTTTCGAAAGCTATCTCCTCCTCGACAAGAAAAGCTACAACCATGCCGATTTTTTGAAACATCCCCAAGATACGTTCCAAAAACTTGACCAGTTTTGATTTTTCGTTTATTTCTTAATAAATCAATTATAAAATAATTTATGCAAATTTTGGTAATAAAATAATTATAGCCGACGAACAGGGCCAAAATCGAAAAATCCGTGTTTGATTGTTAACATAAGTGCCGAGAGACGGCTACGAGTTCCTCGTCGGCCTTTGGTCGAATGACAGTACTTGGTGGTCCAAAGGACGGCGGAACCCGTTATGATGTCGTAAACGATCTTGCGTTTGCTTATTCAGAGCAATACTTCGGACAGGAGGCAAACCAAGGATGAGGTAGTGGCCGCTTCTCACAACTGCAAAAGGCCGTCGAGGAACTCGTAGCCGTCTCTCGGCACTTATGTTAACAATCAAACACGGATGAAAAAAGTATTGGTGCATTAGAGCTCTACTTCCTCCATTTCCCCGCCTGCTCACCTCACTAGAGACAGAATCGTCTTGCACGTCTTGTTCTGTTTTCACATCCCCAGATACCGGGAGGTGAACGGCCTGCGAATGAGATTGTTTTTTTTTTCAAAAATATATATGGGCTTGTAGAATATGTAGATTGTTTTGCACGCTCAATAGTTTGAATCTCAATTTTTTTTTAAAGGGAGAAATACCCCTAGAAAAGACCTAGAGATTGACCTCTCTTCCGCTGTCTCTCTTGGAGAGAGCACCAGACAGGGAAGTGATCATAAAAGAGAGATTGGGGAATCGAGGAGGGGCGAGAGATGCGAGAGGAGGAGAGATACTGAGTAGATCAAAGAGGGTGCGAGAGAGGAGAGGTGACCTCGCATCCAGGGAATCACACTAGTCCGGAAACGGGGTGGTGTGTTTGTCGTTTCGTGGCGAGACCATAGGAATTCGCGCGAATTCAAACATGGGGTAACTCTCCCTTTAAATTCAAATGTAACGTTGCAATTTGGATCAAAATTAAGAATTTACGGTATGTATTGCACTATGATTTATGAATACCATTTTTTCGAGATCGTCGGATTTTTTTTCTGAATATTAGGAAAAGGCGGCGCCCTTTGATGCATTGTGGTGTGGTTAGCGGGTAAGACCGTAGCGGCTCTCCTAATGGTCTCCTAATTTTTTTCATTATTTTTCCCGTGATCAGTGCACAAAACACTGCTAAATAAGTGCATTTCACTATCTATGCAAGGTCCCTTTAAAGGGACCTGGTACTGCAAATGAAGTGAATTTCACATTAAAGAGAATTTTCTTGCGATTCGAACGATAAAAATCGCATATTTTTACGATTTTTTCAAAAATTAGTTATGAATTTTCAAAGATCCCATTTTTGGCTGGAATGCCCCGGTACTACTGTATTTAGCGGCTAAACACAGTAGTGCCGGGGCATCCTAGCCGAAAATGAGATCTTTGAAAATTCTTAACTAATTTCAAAAAAATCGTAAAAATATGCGATTTTTAGCGTTCGAATCGCAAGAAAATTCTCTTTAATCTGAAATTCACTTCATTTGCAGTACCAGATACCTTTAAGCGACTTCTGCAATGATATATTTTATGGTTATTTCTGAATAATTTTTACTAAATTTATCAATTACCAGCGTCCACTTGGCAAGCTGGCGAAGAAATATCTCAATATCTGAGCTATCCATCCACTTGAACTCGCCAAACTCAACTCATATCAACCAACTGGCCCTCATCAACACTTTCCCGAAGCTGAGCAACTATTATGTGAAAATTTCCAATTCCGACCTAAGAATTCCGTGTTGCAAAAATGTGTGCAGCTGCGGTGAAGTTGTTGCGCAGAATCTTCGCCCACTGCACCTATGCCAAATTACGGTAGAAGTCGATACTAGCCTTCTACAGTAGTTTGGCTAAGTGGGTGATTAAAACGCAAGATTTCGAAATCTTGGTTAGGTCATTATGTAATCTTGGTTAGGCGCGCTTTACTCGAGACGGGTTTGCCCCCAACGCCGCTGTTGACTTCAACGTCGCCCTCTCCCTTTCCTGGCGAGGCAACCCAGCTCGCGTTGCTCTCTGACAACATGATTTAAGCCGAGGAGCCCCGGCGAGAAAGAGCTAGTCCGAGCTAATCTTGGTCTAATTCTCTAATAACCAGAGGATTACCAGAAGTGGATGGAGAAGTTCTTGAATGGCACAATACCTATCTTTTTGAGTTCATCTGGCCAGCACTTACCAGTACCTTGGCTGCAGCTTCAGCAAATAGGGGATCGACCGCAATGTAAGTAGACGACATCACACTGAAATTCAATCCACGTCGAGAAGGAGAAACACCGAACTTTCAAAGGGCCATGATTGAATTGATTGAATCGGATTAAATCAACTTAATCAAGCGCCGCGCGCGTGGTTTTCGAGCTCTATCTCGGCCCAGAGACAAGATATCGACAAACGGAAAAAAGTATGATGTTATTGACACCTCAGCGGTTAATATGGAAACACTTTCCACCTCATTGCGTGAAATCGGCAGACCACCTTGCGGTCCCTACTTGTACAGAACAACAACATTGTAAAGGCTTTTGGATCGCATCGCAATGTTCGAGTTGATAGTGTTAGTGGATGGGGCATGTGAAACAACATCAAGAGGAAATGTCGGCGTATTCACGAAAGGATTCACATAGAATAATGGCTGACTTAATGGGGCATTGAGAGGCGAGGAGAGTGATGTCTCGTGCGAACGATTGTTATCTCGCTTTCAGTGAGAGTAGAATGGAATGGTCTCGAAGTAAATACACGAACGAGGAATTAGCTAGAACGTGGGTGCACAATCGTCATGGGAAAAATTGAAAGGAGCAATCAAAAGAGGATATTTGAGTGATCAAGTGTGTCATTAAATGTATTTAGCTAGCAAATAGGCAAGTTGACAGGCAAGTGAATGCGAAAACATGCCATACGGCGTTTCTAAGAAGCCTACTAAGAATCCGGTTGAATTTTCGCGAAGAAAATACGAAAATGGCGAGGCCGCAACTGAGGGTAAATAGCGTGCACCAGACAACAATAAATTAGAGAGCCTCTGTCTGGACGAGAAACTGCGAATTGATCGAGAGAAGAGAGGGCGAAAAGAGAGCGAAATGTGGGCGGAGTTTCTCCCCCTCTCTTCCCCTCTCTGATCTCATGTCAGCTAGCTACTCTACCGCAAGAAGGAGAGAAACATGTGGAAGAAAAGTAGAAGGAGGAGGGAAGAGACAATAGCGGACGAGAATTATGTATATGAGCGATGGGGATAATGGCAAATTGTGTTAAGTTTAAGGGGAAACAGTTAAAGGAATTAGCCCCGTTTCGACCGATGTGCTATGATTTCGCAAACCCTAGTGGATCGATCGTCCATTGAGGGTAATATGACAGGCACGGCAATACGGAAATGATCTGAAAAGTAGTGAAGTGCAGCCACTTTGAAAGTATTTTAGAATCGTAAAACGACGTGGCAAATAAGTTGCGAGCTGGCAACTGATGGATATAGCGGGGGAAGGATTCAGCAACTGTTAGAGGGGAAGTAAGGGGGGATACAGGCAGCATTAAATCAGAGGGTCCCTCAGGGCGATAAACTGCGAATAGCAGAAGAGAGAGAGAGAGAGAGAGAGAAAGAGAGAGGAGGAAAAATCCCTCTCTCAGCTCCCACCACGCCGGCACGGCCTTCCACGAGCGATCCAAAGTTGGCGAGGAATGTTGGAAAACAGAAAAAAGGGGACGGGTTGTAAAAAAAGTAAAAAAGCGAGCGTACGTCATTGTTCCGAGTCTGCATCGGAAGTAGGGCGGGCGCGATTTACTCGAGCCGCGGTTGACGAGCAGGCGGAGGCGACGCCCGGGTGGGCGGAGCCTGACGCAGTAAATGACAAAGGGAGAGCCCACCGAACTCCTTCGATTAGAGGTGTTTACAGTAGCCGCCAATACTATATCACAATGGTATTTTTCGATCATATGGTTTAAACTTATCGAATCTTCTCAATTTTTTGAGAGTAATCCAAATTCGCGGTCTCTCATGATATGGTCGGGTCGAGGTTGGTTCATAGTGGTAGTGCGACCGCTTGCTGCAAAGTTTCTTGCTTGCTGCAAATCGGATTTTTAGTTTTCTTTTTGGCTAAATTATGGGTGACTAGTTATTACGACATGACTATGCAGGCGCAATAAAGGGACACTAGGACTACTAAACCTATCACTTAATTAGAGCCTCAACTGCCCCACCAGTCGAGCTGTATGTACTGAACATGACACACTTCTACCACCTTTGCCCCCCCAAAATAGAATCCCATCGGAACCGGCCGCTCGACACTCTATCCCCGACCCAGCATTTTGCCCCATAGTTTAAGGTTTTCAGATCGACATGGTAACCCTTAACAATATTTTTTTTTCTAAGAAAGCCCATTTTAGATTCATAATTAGCACCAAACGGCCCGGTTGATTTTTTCTCCATTGTCCCTATTATCGACACGTCATTTGAATGTTTTATTTCATGCCTAGCCCTCGGAGGGGCACTTTCAATTGTATTTTGTTACACAATTCATTATAGACCTTAACAACTCAACCACGCTTATTTTGAGTGTTCGTGTGTCATGCTACATCAGATGTCACCCCTGTCGCAGTCATAATCATTCCGTCATGAGATAATTGTCTAGTCCCATTGTTCTGTATAGCCTTCGTACCGTTTGATCTCTTATGCGATTCCTGATCACATTCCTGTTACTACTAGTGATTATAAGATTTTCACGGTACCCCGTAGGAAGGCCACGGGACTGGCCTTATCCAGGAAAGGGAGATGTCATACCCCTCTCCCCCATTGACTCGCCTCAAGCACTCCTCTCACTCTCATTCCCCTGTTCTTCCCCCAGCTCGGGCTCCGCCCCGGAGCCCGGAGTTCTCTGACTAGTCATCGTCTAGTCCAACACCTTCTCCTCTAGTTAGTTAGTTTCCCCTCCGAGTTCTCGTCTCAACTGTCGAGTCGATAAAAGGGTCAAGCGGACTTCATCCAAGGGCACATGGCATGCGCACAGACTCAGTTCCGCGCACAAGGCAGGACCAACCTTGTTGCGTAGGACAGAATATTGTAAAAAAAGGGTAAGATCAGCGAATATCAGATCCTAATGCTGTTCCTCACTAGGGGAGGGAGATCGAACCTAGGTAATGGAGCAGGTGGGGGATCGGTCCATAAATGAATGGTTAAAAAAAGTTGCCAATCTATTTGGGCATGCGACCCGGTCGCACTACCACGATGAAATCTGCAGCAGCTGCAGCAAGCACGACGAGGTGTGCCTAAACCGCGGTTCCAAAACGTAACATCTATCGTATATGACGCTGTTTACGTTAGGATCAACAAGGGCTCAACAGGGGTCTGGAACAGGTCGAAAAATCGAAATCGCTCAACAATTTGTCCTAAGGGTAACTTTTGGCGCTGATCACGATTCTGTTATCGATTTCGCAATCGGACCCCTCTGGGCGCCGCTATGGCGCCGCGCCCAATTGGCGCCAAACTACATTTTCGACTATAACTCGCTCCGGAGTACCCGTAGAGCCGCGAAAGCCATAACTTATAGTCAGAATTTGACGCTCTTTCGAATGGCGTTGCCAGTTTCTGGATACTCAGAAAACTTTTCCAATGAAAAATCGAAATTTTTATAAAACGAAAGTAAACTGGGAGACCTATCCTATCTTAAAGCGCGCTTAATTCTGATCATTTTGATATATAGAAACCCCAATATTATCTTAGCATGGGGTAGAGCCACGCATTTAACAACATTTTTGCTCATACGCGTCGTACGCGAAACGCGTCTACGCACGCGGCAACCGAATAGACGATGCGGTAAGCGCTTAGAACTTCATTGCGAAGGTTGTAGGTTCGGTTAATCTTGATAGCAAGGCATTTTGGCCGATTTTATTTTTCTCGAAAAAATCGAATTTTCCTCGGTTTTTTACAGAAAAATAAAATCGGCCAAAATGCCTTGCTATCGAGATTAACCGAACCTACAACCTTCGCAATCTCTAAGCGCTTACCGCATCGTCTATCCGGTTGCCGCGTGCGTAGACGCGTTTCGCGTACGACGCGTATGAGCAAAAATGTTGCTAAATGCGTGGCTCTATCCCATGCTAAGATAATATTGGGGTTTCTATATATCAAAATGGTCAGAATGAAGCGCGCGTTTAGATAGGATAGGTCTCGCAGTTTACTTTCGTTTTATAAAAAAATCGATTTGTCATGGGAAGAGTTTTCTGAGTATCCAGAAACTGGCAACGCCATTCGAAAGAGCGTCAAATTCTGACTATAAGTTTTAGCTTTCGCGGCTCTACGGGCACACCGAAGCGAGTTATAGTCGAAAATGTAGTTTGGCGTCAATTGGGCGCGGCGCCATAGCGGCGCCGAGAGGGGTCCGATTGCGAAATCGATAACAGAATCGTGATCAGCACCAAAAGTTACCCCTAGGACAAAGTTTTGAGCGATTTTGATTTTTCGACATATTCCAGTCATTTGTTGATCCTAACACAAACAGCGTCATATGTATTTTTCTCAATTTGTCGAACATTTCGAAAAAAAATATAATACGTGAATTGTGAATGAACTGACCAGGTTTCACAATCTGTTTATTTTCGCACCAGTGTATGGTGATCTTATATTGCAATGACAATCAATAAATCATATCAAATTGAAGCATTGAGAGAGAACGATGGATTAAATACTGAATGATGGGAAGAGTCCGTAAAAGAAAGAGGGTACCTTATTAATTCCACGTGTTCTCTCAACCCGGTCCCCTTTCTGGAGGTTCAGGATCAATTTAACTTCATGATCGTGCACTAACCGAATGAGAGAGAAAAGTGCCTCGTAAAATAAGAAATGGAATTTGGCAGGTTAGAAACCCTATTGGAAAACGATTATCGAGTGAAAATGGTGAAATGATTCGAAACCTGAGACAGTCGAGTGAGAAAGAGAAGAAAAAAATGAGAATACAACGTGAAACTTATTACAAGATAACAACAAATGACGTGAGGGAAAACTAGTCAATGTCGAAATAGTGCAAATGAACAAGACTAGAAATAAACTAGCGATTTAAACAAATGGTCGGTAAATTCGAGGGAAGTAAACAAATTGCGTTATTAAATCAATAACTCGTAGATAATCAATACCACATGATTCCAAACCTACAGATCAGGGTTGGGACGAGAGAGCACGCAAAAGTGAGAGAGTCCCTCTCGATTTCACACGCTCTCTCACTCCAAAGGCCTTTCTGGAAGGTTGAACGGCCTGTGGAATGATGTGATACATAGCTCCTAGAAAGCCCCGGGGAAGAAAGCCTTCTTGATATCATCATCTCTTTTCTCGTGGAAAAGGATCTTCTTTGGCTGCTCCTCCATTTCCATTCCGTGAGATTGCAAAGAGTGCGCGGAGCGAGCGGTCTGAAAGTATAGCTCGGTTGAAACACAAATCTCCCGAGTCGCACCCAATCCACCATAAGGTCAGGGTGAACGCAATATCATATTCTACAAAAATAACCGCCATAGATAGATTCGTTGCGACAACTTTTGGCCAATGATCTTTCAAAATATCAATCATCAACTAATCGATAAAGCTACCTCCGAGACGAATATCTCAGTGCATTGCGTGCAATGGAAGAGCCGATCGAATTCATGGCAATCAGCGATGTGGAGGAGGAGATGAGAGGACTGTAATGGAAGGAGTACTGTATCATTTTGAATTGATTACTGTATCGATCGGGATACTGTACACCCGTAATTGTCCGCAGTACTAATCAGGTGTAACAACCATCGAAAAGATCAGAACGCTCTTATAACAGCTTTCGTATAGAATGTAGTGAATGAAGGACTTTTGCTGATGACAAAATGGGAGGACCAGAGAGGCAGGTACAATCCATGAGGTAATGGTTTTCGCGTGAATTACGCGGCGTGATTGCACAAAATTAGCAGTGAATTTGAGTTTCACGAAGTGCTCGATACCACTCAATGTTTTGACTCGACAATGTGAGCTATCTCAATATTTCGATAAACTCTCACTGATAAAAAAATTGACCTGCCGCATATTCAAATACAATTAGATTCGTTTGGAGAAAATGTAGAAGCTCTGACGGACACCGTAATCACTTACCGGCACTTGCTCTCCGCACTTTGCACAGTCCAATTTCTCCTCTAACGACGTCTGCACGCGCCACAGCTTTCCGATCTGGAAATAAATCGATATATTCAGGAATATTCGCGGTGGATCGATAATTTTGAAATATCTGAATCAATTCACCATGTTCACAGCTAGCAGTGTTAGAAAAGAATAGGGTATTCACGAAACTCCAAAATTTAAATGTATTCATATTGGATGATCGTGCGAATCGCTGGTTCTGTAATTTGTTTGCTCTAGCGTGGCCAAGCCATATCCCTAAATAACCAATAAATATCTTACCTCCAACTTGCCGAAGTCGTACTGCGGGAAGCACCGCCTGATCATCAGCGCCCACTGCAATAAAGGAATACGGTAACTGTATCGGATCGCGAATTGATATTCTTTCAACCATACTAATTGTAAGTCGCCTAGCTTATTGATAAGTCTCTATAAAAAGATCACAAACCTTAGCTGACATCAATTCATTCTTGCAATCGACAATCAATGCCTCCGGATTGACAGTTTCCTTGTGCAATTGTATGAGGTGGCGCTTGACCTGAGCAATGGGAAATTATTGATTTTAAAAAAATGAGTTGAGGAAATTGTCGCGTTTGCATACACTTTCGTATATCGCGAATTACAATAAATGGAAAATCACTGAGACTACTAAAAGCGAATTTTAAAAATATGAAAGTAGATCGCAGCGATTTCATGCTACCATTTTAGAATGAAAAATTCATCCGATACATTCCTGTGTTTAGCAGCGGAACGTATTATTATTTTCGAAGATAGTTTGTGAATTTGTCTTACCTTTCCCTGCTCGAAGTGGGAGATGTTACAGACGGAGCATCTGTACTGAGAGGAGGCGGGAGACGCATCGTGCACGTGGAACAGCACGTGGTACCGCACCTTCTGACGCTCGCTGTCACTGCAAATCAGACGTCACACCGCGTTCTGCTGGCAAAATGCCAAAATTGAATTTGTGATGAGATTTGCATAGACTAGCCACATCGCCGTGCGACATTTCACCCCTCAAGAAAGGGGTCAGACTCTCATTTTCCCATACTATCTCGCCTCTGACCCCTTTCTGATCATTTGAATCGAATGAAAGTACGCCTGCGGTCACTGCAAAGCATACGTCGCACGGCGTCCCGCTGGCAAAATGCCAAAATGGAATGCGTGGTGAGTCCATCTCTGACTGTCTGCATCGATTTACGTAGACTCGCCAGAACGCCCTGCGCCATTCCACCTCCAGGAAGGGGTCAGACTCTCTATCTCGACCCTCATTGCTTTCAGGATGGTTTGAACTGTATGAAAGAACTCTGTAATGGTGCGCAACAGCAAAAGAAAAATCAAGCAGTATCATCGAGAAAAAGATCCAGGAACAGAGGCTTGGCGAAACAGCAATACCCCGTGCATTTCATAGTCGCTCATGCTGCACAACTTTATGAGACGAATCGCGAGAGAATCGACCAGAGCGAGGAACTAGAAAATTTTTGTTTCCGATTTCCCTGTAAAAAGAGTCCAAGGTACTTCCAATTCTGCTCTATTCGATAGCGTTTCCCGTTTTACGAGATAGGCCTTATTTTTCGAGTACGCGAGTACCAAAATGACGGTCCTTCGAGTTTTGCACCCGAGTGTGCTTGGCTAGATATTTAATAACTCGCTTTAAAATTGAGATACGGAGTTCTAATTTTTTGTGATAGATAGAGAAATGGATTCTCCACATTATTAAAATTTTTACGTGATTTTTCAACATATTTTATTTTTACAGTATTTTACGACGCAAAAATTGCAGCAAAAGGTGCAATCGTTAATATCCCTATTTCTCTCTATGCACATTTTGTAGTACCTATATATGTTCAATTTATATCAACTTTTCAGCCAAATCGGTAGATGCGAACAAAATCGGCGCTCGCTTAAGTACGTTTCAAAAAAACCGAATTTTCAAACCAATAGTCTACAATACTTCAAAATAGATAATTTGCGGTCATAATTGATTAAAACATTCCAAAAACATTTTTGTAGCTTTAAGTAGAACAATACTAAGCGATTTGGCAAAGAAAAATTGATTTTCCGGAAATTGGGATCGAAATTTTTCGAATCAATAAATCTCGCGTCTCGGAAGTAGGACATGTGCCGTATTAAATTTAAATGAGAGCATATATTGGTAGGACATGGATAAACTTGCTAGACAAAATCGGCGCAGGTAGAAATTGAGTTATTTTATTTGGCAGTTTCTCGAAAAGTGTTCGTAAGATCACATATCCATTCACGAGCTCGACACAATCTGAAATGCCAGCAGTATTGTACCATCTGTGCTGAACAACTTTGTTTTTTAGAGCTAGTGGATATCTTTTCATAGAAAGACGCCAGAGCCTCAGGAAAAGTGCGTTGAATGACGGGTGCGCGCGCTCTAACACCCCTCGCACTCTCTCATTTCCACGCACTCTCTCGTCTCGTTCGGGTCCAATTTAGAGAAATATTTTTTTCCTGCTATTTCTAAGGTCACTTAGCTTGCAGACAAATAGAAAAACTTATTTTTACCAATATTACCCATTTTCAACAAAAATGGGGTGAACTAGGCGAGAGAGTGCGTGGAAATGAGAGAGTGCGAGGGGTGTTAGAGCGCGCGCACCCGTCATTCAACGCACTTTTCCTGAGGCTCTGGCGTCTTTCTATGAAAAGATATCCACTAGCTCTAAAAAACAAAGTTGTTCAGCACAGATGGTACAATACTGCTGGCATTTCAGATTGTGTCGAGCTCGTGAATGGATATGTGATCTTACGAACACTTTTCGAGAAACTGCCAAATAAAATAACTCAATTTCTACCTGCGCCGATTTTGTCTAGCAAGTTTATCCATGTCCTACCAATATATGCTCTCATTTAAATTTAATACGGCACATGTCCTACTTCCGAGACGCGAGATTTATTGATTCGAAAAATTTCGATCCCAATTTCCGGAAAATCAATTTTTCTTTGCCAAATCGCTTAGTATTGTTCTACTTAAAGCTACAAAAATGTTTTTGGAATGTTTTAATCAATTATGACCGCAAATTATCTATTTTGAAGTATTGTAGACTATTGGTTTGAAAATTCGTTTTTTTTTAAACGTACTTAAGCGAGCGCCGATTTTGTTCGCATCTACCGATTTGGCTGAAAAGTTGATATAAATTGAACATATATAGGTACTACAAAATGTTCATAGAGAGAAATAGGGATATTAACGATTGCACCTTTTGCTGCAATTTTTGCGTCGTAAAATACTGTAAAAATAAAATATGTTGAAAAATCACGTAAAAATTTTAATAATGTGGAGAATCCATTTCTCTATCTATCACAAAAAATTAGAACTCCGTATCTCAATTTTAAAGCGAGTTATTAAATATCTAGCCAAGCACACTCAGGTGCAAAACTCGAAGGACCGTCATTTTGGTACTCGCGTACTCGAAAAATAAGGCCTATCTCGAAAAAAGGGAAACGCTATCGAATAGAGCAGAATTGGAAGTACCTTGGACTCTTTTTACAGGGAAATCGGAAACAAAAATTTTCTAGTTCCGCATACCCCCCTCAAATGGTCGATTTTCTCGCGATTCCTCTCTTATAATAATATTAATAATACTTTGAAGGAGGAAAGTTCAAATTTGAATTCCCACAATTTCGACTCACGGTCTCCCTACAAAATCGACCTTTCCACTTGGGAAATTGACCCATCCGCGCTCCTACAATGTTACCATAGTTGTCCTGTAAATCGATAGACTGCCCATCTACAGTAACCCTATACGTGTGTCGTGTTTTTTTGTGGTTTGGGGGATTACGGTACTCACTCGCTGGAGAACTTCTTTCCACAGATAGTGCATGCGACGCTCCCCTCTCCTCCTCCTTCCATCACTCCCAACTGACTCCGATCCCACTCTGAGAGTGTCGACGAGTCGTTCAGAGACTCTGAAAATCAATAAATTCATTAGTTGTTACACAGAGCGGGAAGTCTCCAACTTTCCTTACTCTGGAGACATTGTCTCCAGCTGAGAGAGCATGCAAAATCGAGAGATCACCTTTCACTATCTATAGCCCCCTCTCCCCATTTTGCATGTTCTCTCAGCTGGAGACAATGTTTCCAGAGTAAGGAAAGTTGGAGACTTCCCGCTCTAAGTACAGTACCCCTATCTGCATTCTACAATATGAAGAGTGTATAAGTAAGCGATTACAGTAGGACATGTTTCTGTTAGCATTTCCAGTATATCGGCAAGTGAAGCGGAAACCGGGGAAATCGTGTTACAGGTGCTCGTGCAATATGAAGAAAAATTGGATTCAGTGATAAGATTCACATATTTCGTCGTAATAAATAACAGCACTACGTGTATATGAAGAAAAAAAACGTATTAAAAATATTGGATGTTACTTAATTCAATTACTATTCTAACCTATTTTGGCAACTGCAAAGTCTCCGTCCATGGAGGGAAGAGCAAGAAGCGTCGATAAAAGGGGTGGAGAATCTGCAAAATAAGCATTTTTCCCGTCCTTCGATAAGCCGTGAGATGGGTAGCGGAATGAAATTTTTAAAAAAATACAATGCAGCCAATGCCATTTTGGGCTCCTTTTTTCATGGGCGATAGACTGTGTAAAGTCCCTCTCGCTTTCCCACACTCTCTCGCCCTGACCCCATTCTGGAGGCTCGAAATCATGTTCCCTCTCACCTCGGTGTGCTGCCATGGCGGAGATCTTGGATACGGTAGCCGCCAGACTGTCGCATTTCGAGCGCTGAAAAAAGTTTTAATTATTGATTTTTTAGACCTGAAGTTACAGTAATTTTTCAGTCACAGTAATCTCAGATCTACAGTGCGATCGACGTTTCAGATTTCATGGTGTTAAATTATAAGCGTTGTTAAATTTATTCAATTCGACTAAAATTACTGATTAGGTCAGAGAAAAATCACCGTACCTTTCTGGTGGTCGAGCCGGGCTCGGATTCAATCGATTGTTGTGAGAAAGAGGGAGAGGGAGAAGAGGAGTGAGGGAAGAGGAAGGGAGAGAGTGGAGAGGGGTCTGAAATGGAGGAGAAATTTTGATTATCAATAAATTTCTACTAATTACAATACTCGTTCACATTCCAATGCGGATAAAATATAGTCAGTATACGATTTCCTTTCGGGATGTACAAGTAGATATTACAAATTCACAAACACTCATCTAAAATAATAAAACGTTCCGTTGATAATCAGTGCTGAACAACAGATACGGCTGCGAGAGAGCATGAGAACGCGAGAGACGCGCCGAGGTATAGAAAGAGAGAACACCACCAGTAGTCCATTTCATGAGCGTATTATTTTAAAATTGTAATACCGTACCTGCGGAAGCTGCAGTGGGTACAGTAACCGAGTCTTGCTTGATTTGCCTAGAGCGTTTTTTGGTTTGCATCTGGAATTAGTTGAGTTAAAAGACAAGATCACAATAAAATGCCATCATAAAAATCATACTCGTTACTGGTGAAACATGAAATCAATCGCAAATCGATACGCCAAGTGGAATTGTGCACAGGCCCCACAATTTCTCAAGCACTTTTCAAAGAATTTTCTCAAAAATACCACCTGGGAAACTTCGAAAAGAGGTTACAAATCAAATATTTACATTCAGTTTATGTTTTTAAAAAAGTGGCACTGATCATAGTTGGATACCCTATTCTTGGCGGGTACTGCTACTTTCAGGGGAGTTGCAGCATCTGCAGCAACCAGAATCTGCTGCATCGGCTGCATGGACGAGGGCGCAGCATTGTCGGAGGGCTGGAACTCAGATATAATAGAGTGAATTCTAGAGCACTTTTCACAGTAGAAACTTGGAATTTTGTGAGAAACAGTGTATCTTACGGCAGAATATCGATTAATGGTCAATAGTAGTGATCAATAAGAGAAGGCAATGATTCATTCATTTACTATGGTTCAGATAACAGAACTTACTTTGGTGCTGGAAGGAGTGTTGGGTGCTGCAGCAGCTGCAGCAGTTGCAGCAGGCTGCGACGATGCGACAAGCTGCAAGTTCAGTCTTGTTCAGTCGTATTTTCGAAGAAAGATTTCATAAGCGCGCACATTAATCATGCCTGAATTAGACTGGCCTACTCTGAACAAAAATTCCACTCTCAAATTGAACAATCCCGTTCCATCTCGTGCTGATATCACAACTATGAAACACCAGATCAACAAGTACGGAACGACCAGGGCGATAAGGGCAGCTCAAGGCTTGACAGTAATTCACTACATTTCAGATTTTTATTAATTAATTACAAGTAATTAACTTACTCCTCCAATCAGCTGCACCGCCAGCTCCGGCTTCTGCAGCAGCTCCGAGAGGCAAGCCAACTCGTAGTGAGGGAGTCGGAAACCCTTCTGGAATGTGCAGTATTTGCTACATTCCTTGAAAACCACTTTTCTTGATCTCATTGTGAGAATTCGCGATTTTTACGAACGATTAGACAACTACATGATTCATACAACATTGCCCCCACTTCCTATCTCACAATCTCTTGTCGTCCGTCAGTATGAGGCTCGATGATGACGCTAGTTACCGTATACAATAAGTACTCTACCAATAATGTTACGGTATCTAACGGTCCATTGGATAGAGACGATGGTTACCTTATCCACTCAAATATCAATTACACGGATCCATCTACTAAATCCAACAAAATCTCTAACAATATCCTTACTACCATATACCCTTAGTTATCGATCAATTTGATCCAGCAACTACAGTATCTTACTATAACCTTGCTACCGTATTCACACAGTTATCGATTAATTTGATCGAGCAGCTACTGTATCTAACTATAACCTTGCTACCCTATGGACTCAGTTATCGATTAACGTGATCCATCAGATACCGTATCCACTCAGTTATTGATTAATTTGCTCCAGCAACTACCGTATCCCCTCAGTTATCGATTACTCACAATGACGTCGAGTGCCGTCGTCGCGAGACCGGAGGACAGGGGGAGAAGGATGAATCGAGTGGGCGGAGAGGAGGAAGGCGGTGAGGCCATACCTGAGACGCGGAAAAGATAATACAACTCCAGAAAGGGGTCAAGAAATGGAGAGTGCGAGAAAGTGAGATATTTTCTCACTTTCACACATCCTCTCGCTCTTGACCCCCTGAGGTTTGCATTCATATGGATGGAATGAGACCGAGGCATACAGGCATATCGAGGAAGATCAAAATAGCAAATGAGATAAGGTACTGGTGAAGCATAGAATCGCGGGTAGCAAACAAGTTGTTTTGATAAAATTCATACATTTTCGCCCGGCCGAGATCTCTCATTTTCACACACTCTCTCGCCTAGCATAAACACGTCAGATATTTCATACACAGGTCAGATTTCTATCGGAAGTTCGATAAAACAGGTCAGATAGGGGACAATTCTTACTAAACTCGACATTCTGCGCATTCCTAGATGGGTCTCGAGTCTCTAAACTGCCTAGTTCAAAAAAGTGTAAACCGAGAATCTCGGCCAACGAAAATGTATGATAAAATTGTAGCAGCGCGCACTGGCGATTGAAATATGCTTCTTGTGAAACACTGAAACTGGGGGATTGATGGACTCTACTACAAAATACGCGAATAATGTGTGTGAAATTCCTTTTTCGTGAGATTCTCCCGTAATTTTGGTGAGAACCCCTTCAAAAGACACAAGAAAGGTGAGGGGAGGGCTGCCGTCGGCCGATCAGGAGAGAAAATGAGGGTGAGAAAACAAGCGAGGGGGCAAAGATGGGCGGGAAAAGAAAGGAGTGGGAGAGGGGTCGGAATGGCACTAGGAGGGGGGGGGGTGGGTCAAACCGACGCGCTTGATCAATAGCGAATCATGCTACCGTACTCACATGTAACTGGTCTATTGACTGTCCTAATAATATATTTATTATCAAATGGACGCGGCGGGACGGGGAAAGAGTGGGTTAGGTTAAGGGGAAGGAGGAAGACTGAACTGAGGAGGTTTAACAGACGCGGATGATCAATAGTGAATCAAAGTACCATAATCTTGTGCTTTTCTAGCAGTTGTAAGGGCAGGAAAGGGAAGGACTGTGGGAGAAGGGAAGCAAAAGGGGGAGGAGGAAACAGAAAGGTGCTTGGAGTGTCCCCACTGTGGGAGAAGGGAAGCAAGAGGGGGAAGGAGGAAACAGAAAGGTGCTTGGAGTGTGGCACGGAAAGGTCAGAGATGGGCTGTTGATCAATACTGTATTCACTATTGTAATCACTGAAACCTACTGAAGTCTACAGCAGTACTAGAGAAGTCTAATTATGATTTGAAACAAAGTTTAAGCGTAGCGATGGGCGGGAAAGGGTTGAATGGGAATGAGATTCAGATGACGCGGATGATCAATAGGTAATCACACTACCGTAGCAATGTACGCAAGGCTTATTTGTAGGCAAGGATTCTGTTGGGAGTGCGGTTTTAAGGGCGCGAAAAGGAATGAATTGGCAAGGGGAAGGAGGAGGGAATCAAGAGTGGGAGGAATGAGACTAAATGGTGCTAGCAGATGGATGCAACAGACGCGAGCTAGCAATAGTGAAAGGGAGAGGGAAGAAGAGGGGGAGAGAAGGGGCGGGAGGAGGATAGAGAGAGAGGGAGGAAGGCCCCTTTCCCCCTCTGACCCTCCCTCCCCTCTCTCCCCTGCCCTAATCCTTCGTTGTGGTGTCTGGAGTGTATCATGGAAAGGTCAGAGATGGGAGGTTGCCAATGAAACGAGTGTTCCTTATCAGAACAAATAATCCCAGCGACCAGGCAAACCTCCGGAAAGGGGTCAGAAGAGGCAGAGCGTGTAAACGCGAGAAAGTTTTATGGAGGTTAGAAAAAGGATGGTCCACCTTGACGGTGGTCTCATTTTTTTTCTCAATTTTCTTATACGTATCCAAATTACAATCAGTACGCACGGGGAGAACAACTGGGGAAAAACTTTTAAAACCAGACATTTATTAATTGGTCAAAATGAGCCATACAAAAAAACGTAAATTCGGAGAAACAAACCTATTGGACCATGAGATGAAACACTATCTTGCCTAGCAATGATTAGCAATCTATTACGAACAGAGGAAAAGAAAGAATGAATGTATGAATCATGTGTTCCCGAGTATGCATAGAAATCTGCGTGTATTTCAAATGAATCAGTACTACTGATCATCCTTGGTCAAGTTCAACAAGTGGGACGAATACGATAACTAATGCATCCGCATCATTTCACAGGCTCCAAAACGCGTTCAGAAGTGATCGTTTGTGTATAAAATAGACAGAGAACCTCTCACAATCACGCACTCTCTCGCTTCTGACAGTGCGTGGAATCATGCGTATATCGCCCGATATGAAAGACTCAATAAACAGGAGCCCAAGGCTGAACAAAGTATCATAACAATAACAAAGTATCACAAATTAACCGATATTCTCTCTAGGAAACAGTGAACGAATTGTTTCAATGACCTACACTCAACTCCTATTCGTAAGCGATTAGCTACTATGGGGTGGAGAAGAAGAAGGAGGCCGATAATCTATCGACACTAACAATCAATAATCAATCGATACCTACTCGATGACCTCCACTCCAAATGAGGGGAAGAAGGCTCGTCTGATCTCGTCATCTTTCTTCTCGAGGAAGCTCAACACTCTCCCTCCCCCTTTCACTTCCACTCCGTGTACTCGCGTAGAGTGAGCGGCCAGCGAACTCTCAACAATTTCTTTCATATTTGTTAAAATAATCGATCGAGGACAATATTGGAATTTCCGCAATTTCATATTTCGGACCCAAGTCACGTTTTTGGCATTTGTAAAATTCTTAAACACCATAAAAGTGCTGATATTTTCGAAATTCCACCAATATTTTGACACTTTCCTATCTCATTTCTATGATTCACCTGGTCAAGGTGAACGACGGCGCAATGCGGGCAGTGGAAGAGGCGGGCCGACTCGTGACAGTCAGCGATGTGAAGAAGGAGATGAGAGGACTGGAAGGGTATGGTAGTTATTCGGGATTAATTACTGCATCGATCAGGGTAACTGTAGGGCCGATTTTACAGAGCGGGTTACTCTACACCCGTAACTTATCGGGGGGAAAATTAGTACAGTCCTATTCGGAATAAAATATAAGGATAAAATGAAGATAAATATATTCGAATAAGGATAAAATAAAAATAGAATTTTATAAACTCACGGCAACGCGCATCCCGCACGCGGCACATTCGTATTGATTGTCCAGTCGAGTGTTTAGTCGCCAGATCTTGCCCATCTAAAATAAAATAATAATAATAATAATAATGTACATTGCAAGCGCATACGTCCAATCCGGACTACCGTAGCTAATTGGACATTCTGCAACCTGTACCGCACGCTACACCTTCTAAAGAAATCTTGTTGGTCTCGCCGAATACATGGTTACCGTTATCTCACTTCCAGCTACCGTAACCTCACCTCCAGCTACCGTAACCTCACCTCCAGGTTCCCGAAGTCGTATCGGGGGAAGCATCGCTTGAGAGTGACCGCCCATCGCGCAGCCATCAGCTCGCTGTAGTAGTCAAGGACGAACGTTTCGGGACGACGCTCCTTGTGCACCCTCGACACGTGCTTGTGGATCTGAGAGCACATTATTCCCAGTCTCCAGAAAGGGGTCAGAGCGAGAGAGTGTGTGAAAGAGAGAGTGAGTACCTTTCGATTTTACAAGCGATCTTACAATAAACCTGTTTCTGCGTAGCTA
This sequence comes from Pristionchus fissidentatus, assembly GCA_036245785.1. Lineage (NCBI taxonomy): Eukaryota > Metazoa > Nematoda > Chromadorea > Rhabditida > Neodiplogasteridae > Pristionchus > Pristionchus fissidentatus. The sequence goes on along the minus strand of BTSY01000001.1, from coordinate 29,291,835 downwards.
CTGTATGCTACCGTACTCACGCCGTGGCTCTGGAAGTGGACAAACTGGCATCATCCGCACTGCAACTGGTGCACAGAGTGCAGGTAGACATGCACGCGCACCCGCTTGCGACCCGAGTCTCTGGAACGGGGCCGGGTACTGGTAAATAATGGTGTGTGCACACTGGTACCTCGTCCCACTCAGAGATTTGGTGGCATGGCAGGTAAAAAGCATGGATTCCGGCTGGTAGAAAACATGGATGTCATAGCTACATGGCAGGTAAAAAGGTAAATAACAGGCTGCGACATGCATGCTTTCTACCTGCCCGATACCTGTCCACCTTCCCGGTACCTGTAACAGGCATGCTTTTTGTCGATACTCAGTTCGACTACCTGCAGCATCCATGCCCTTTACCTGCGACTGCCATGCTTGGCGGTCATATACCCGTAACATTCATGCCACGAAATTTCTGAGCATGTAATATTTAGTACGCCGAACATATTTCGCTGAGAAGATGGAGCAAAATCTTATTCGTTGAGATCTTTGCTAATAATTAAACGCCTGCTAGTTATCGCCATCTGGCTGTCTCGATCTGGGAAGTAGTAGGGGCACAGATTAAGAGACGGGATCGGTAAGAGTCGACCACCCCCCCCCCCCCCCCGGACACGTTGAGCTAGCAATGAGAACCAGAGGTTCATACTTGAGTATATGGAGTACCTTCAGCCCACATTACACAAAACACCACTTATTTCTATTTGCCGGCTCCGGTCTAGGAGAAATATGGATTTGAGTGAAAAAGGTCGAAAAATAAAAACTTCTTAATTTGTAAAGATAGTATCTATCTTTCATTTGGGTTACGTATGGGGTCACCAGTCAATATAAAACCGCTTCTAAGATTGAATTTTGTGTGATTCCTAAATCGCTTTTTTACCTATCAATTTCGGTTTTTGTGAGAAAAATTCGCACTTTTTGGAATTTTTGCCAAACATATCTATATGCACAGTGCACTACAATGCATTACGCATCTAATTCACCTATAGTGGGGAACTTCCTGGGATTCATTTTTTGGAGAAAATTTTTCAAACTTCTGTACCCTATCGGTAAATTTCGTTATGCATACTGCATTTGATGTTTTCGAGTTCAAATAGCACTCCAATTTCAAAGCAATCAACAGTAAACTTCTTCATAATAGAGTATTACACTATTTGCACTATTCCTTGGATGTATTGCACATCAGTAAGCAACGATCTATTTAAATTAAAACAATAAATTTTGGACAAATAAGTACTAAAATTTGAAAAATTGTATCTGAAAAGTTAATCTCAGGAAGATTCCGAACATTCGTGATTTGGACACATTATGTATTGATATGAATTGTGTTGTTAGAGATCTTTGGCAAAAATTCCTAAAGAGGCCGATTTTCCGAAAAGAAATTTTAAAATTATCTTTTTACCGATAGGGTACAGAAGTTTGAAAAATTTTCTCCAAAAAATGTTCTCCAAAAAAAAAGTGCGAATTTTTCTCAAAAAATCGAAATTGATAGGTAAAAAACTATCAATTTCGATTTTTTGAGAAAAGGAAATTTTTATTTAGGAATCACACAAAATTCAATCTTAGAAGCGGTTTTATATTGACTGGTGACCCCATACATAACCCAAATGAAAGATAGATACTATCTTTACAAATTAAGAAATTTTTATTTTTCTTTTTTCACTCAAATCCATATTTCTCCTAGACCGGAGCCGGCAAATAGAAATAAGTGGTGTTTTGTGTAATGTGGGCTGAAGGTACTCCATATACTCGAGTATGGACCTCCGGTTCCCATTGCTAGCTCAACGTGTCCGGGCAGGGTCGAATATGGCCGAGTCTTACCGATCACGTCTCTTAAATGGTACCGCAAAATTACGGTCCAATATCTCCTAACTTGTGTTTTATAGAGCGAAAAATTGGTCTACCATGCATTTTTGGCCCGAATTTGTATAAAAAAATGTCCTACCACATGGTTTTCAATCGCATTTAGCGTCCTACCATGTGTTTTATAAATTGCTCGGGATAGGTATTTACTCTGTGAATAGGGGGTGAAACAAGAAAGTGCTTAGAAATTACAGTATGGGTAAATTCGGACGGCGAAACAGACACAACCTATCCGACTCCCCGACCGAGAACTGCTTGCTGCAGAGGTCGCACGTGATCGTCTCATCGAGTGTACGGTCGTCCGTCGGCTCTGAATATGGAGTAGAAACTAGGGTTCCCTTATTGGAAGCACTGGAAATGAACTCGCCATCTTATATCTCCGTCCCACTCTCGCACGCAATATGGTCTGCGTTCCTTTGTTCTCCACATTTCCCCTTTACAATACCTTCCAATAATTGAACCCTAGAAACAACAACAACAACTACCATACCCTTAACAAGGAGCGACCAGAAGAAATTCTGACCCACATTGCAGAATTTCGAATTTGTATGGTAGTGTGTATGATCTCGTACGTCGCGGTATTGTGTATGATCTGGTACGCATCGTTTCAGTAATAATATAAGATCATCAGCACTTACTTTGCGAAAGGCGACCTTACCTAACCGGGTTAGGCTTTTCTACAACTCGAAATGAAACAACAGAGGAATATCCCACAGCCCGATTTTTTCAGAGGATAATTGCATTCACAGGGTACGGTAGGTGGTCATTGGAAGTACGGTAAGTACCGGCACAGTGTACGGTAGGTGGTCATTGGAAGTACGGTAAGTGTACGAAGCGGTAACTCACCGTTACTGTAGTTGGCGAATGGCTTGTCATCGTCGAGCTCCTCTAGCTTGGCGCGCTGACCATAATCAATAATCAATAAAGAATACTTTGAATAAATATGTAATATAATAAAATTAAATCTCCTCGTCAAGCTACTACGATTTATAACACATACCGTTATTCGACAATGTTCCCTGCTATATTTGACGTCAGAGACGATGATAATTTAATAATTCAAATAATAAAAAAATAACAGAGCAAACCTTTGTCGGTCCGGGCTCGAGAAGGGAAGACTCAGAAGGAGAGCGAGAGGACAGGGGGGATGGAGGAAGAGGAGGCGATGTCGACCAGCCTCCTGAATAGATTATCCTTAAAATAAATACAACTGAGCGGCTTCTATTAGAAAGATAGTACTACGCCTCTCCAGATTGAAACGCGAATCGGTCAAGGGAATGGGCGAATATGAAACTAATGTCGAGGAATGTAAAGACTACCTAGTACAATAATGACAGCAGCGTGTACCGTATCCACCCACCTGCCGATTCTTCCCATTCCTCTTCTATGGCATCACAGGGCTCGCTCTTCACGATGTCAGCCTGTGAATTAATCATTCATTATCAAGTCCGTCAGATACGAAAGAAGAACTGTGAATGGGAGCAAAAAACGTAGCTACGTAGCCGAATCGGCTTTATGCATGGCAGCAGGCGTACATATAGGATGAAGGTGTCATAACGTGTATATTGAAAAAAAAATTTAAAAAAGATGTAACTAACTCCGATATTCAATCGATCCGACAGCTCGGGCAGCTTGAGGGCATCGGAGAGATCATCGAGGATATGGTGGGGGAGGTTACAACCTTGCTGAATGAAATTACTTTCGATAATAGTGACAATTTCAGCCGAGTTTCTTGAAAAAAACACGTATGATTTCAGCATGGCGTGGTTTCTCCCAGCCAGAATAGTTGGTTAATAACATGCACGAAGTGGGAAGATTCGTTTTCTTTGTTAAGAAATGGTACCGTAATACTGTTTCATCGATTTCTTTAAAGAAGAGAAAATACTAACCAGCAGGGTGAGCACGGTCGCTGCCTGGTTGGATGATAGTGGGAAGAGGACGAATCGGGTTGGCGGAGGGACGGAATCGGAGGACATACCTGCAATTAAGAATATAGTTAAGATTATAATTAATTAATCAATTAAGCAATAATGATTGGAATGCGATAAACAATGTTTACACTGCTCAGTGCGCATAGCTGCTTCTGCAAGAAGACAGGACTCAACTAGAAAACAGCGCTACTTCAGTTCTGCAGCTTTCCAGCTGATTTTTGTGATCTAGCTGAAGTAGATTTAGCGCCTGCCAGAAGTAGGAATAACCCACGAGCGCTGAGCATAATCATTTCACCATTGACCGCTGGAGTATAGACAAAACAGATAAAGCATTGGTGAAACATGGAATCAAGGCGGAAAGAGGAGGCGCTAAATACAGACTTTATCCATGAAATATATCATTTCACGACAAAACAACCGATGAGTTGCATGCGCGGGATCCGTTTAATGGCATTTGACTTTGATATCGGTGATAAAGGGGACAGAAAATGCGTGTATAGAGGGAGAAATGGGAAGAAGCGCGGGAACAGCGCGCTGCTGCGTGAAAAGTTGACAAAGCGAGCAATACGTGTGACGAAGACGAGCTTCTACCGTTTAGTCATGATTATAAACTAAAAAATTACTAAAACAATTCACGAAATAGAAACAAAACACAACAATCGCTATAGTCGACTGATGAACCTCGCGCGCGCTTCCATTCGATACCAGATGCTAGGTACAGTATGCGCCGGCCGTTACAGTACCTTTCATCCGATCACGAAGTAGCGTTTTAATATTTGAAATAATTTGAACCAGGTATTTTAGTATGGTAACTGGTTTTTGTTGAGATGCAATTTTAAATTGGGTGTTGAAGCGTTCCGTCTGTAAACTCTCTCCTCAATACATAAAAGAAAGCCTAACGTATATCTTGAAGTAGTGCACGGTACAAGTTTCGGAATAATTTTATTACGAGAATGACGTTCACAAATGTCTTATAAAACATGAGAACTTCATTGGAGATCAATATTTTACGGACTTAAATAGTAAATACGAAATTAACAGGAGCAGGTAGGGATTGGAAACCGGTCAGTGCCTCAGAAAAGGGTTCCAAGTTAGAGAGCGTGTAAAATCGAGAGGGACCTCTCACTTCTACGCACTATCTCACCCTAACCCCTTTCTGAGTGGAGAATCATCATTCTTCGAAATCACATGTCTTCATGTTCAATAACAAGCCACCCTTGGTCCGCTACTTGATTCTGCATTTTCCAGTAGTTTTGGACCTCCACAATCAGATGACCTTCCTGAAGATAATTTAAACATTTTTTTTAGTAATTTAATTTAATCCATATTGTCTACGACAAGAAGCTATATCAGTGCGTTCGCGTAAGAATCGCAACACCTGCCGTACAGTAAAAAGTGACAAAGTGAGTATTTCACATATTCTGATAGCTATTGGTATGGTTAATCATTTTCCGTTTAGCTTATGATCTGAGATGTCAAATTTGCATAACTACATTAGGTCTAAGTTATGCTGTTTTCACAGTTTTCCGAATGTAGCTCTTCAGGGAGTTGAGTTACGGCATTAGTCAAAGAACAAAGAATGGCCGCCAAAGCATGGCGCATCTTACTGTGTCATTTGTTAATTCAAATTTTAATTTTTAATTATTTCCGGAAAATTTGAACTCAAATTTCTCGAAAACCAGGCCGAATCCAATCGCCATTTTTCGATATGTTGTACTTCTGAATATGGTCTATCCGATTATCACAGTTACATGGTGTATTGAGGGCGGACATAGGTCGAAATTCTCAATGCAAAATTATAAGAAATGCACGAAAACCAGTCATTTCACCCTTATTTCACCATCACTCCCCTCATTCGACGCGAACTGCGCGGTGTAAAATGAGAATTGTGCGAATCAATAAACCATGTGACTGTGATCATCGGATAGACCATGTTCAGAAGTACAACATATCGAAAAATGGCGATTGGATTCGGCCTGGTTTTCGAGAAATTTGAGTTCAAATTTTCCGGAAATAATTAAAAATTAAAATTTGAATAAACAAATGACACAGTAAGATGCGCCATGCTTTGGCGGCCATTCTTTGTTCTTTGACTAAAGCCGTAACTCAACTCCCTGAAGAGATACACTCGAAAAACTGTGAAACCAGCTGAACTTTGACCTACTGTAATTTTGCAAATTTGACATTTCAGGTCATGGGCTAAACGGAAAATGATTGACCATACCAATAGCTATCAGAATATGTGAAATACTCACCTAGTCACTTTTTGCTGTACGGATTTGAGAACAATTTATGCGATTCTTACGCGAACGCACTGATATAATGAACCCGAAATTCTTCCTTTCTTTTTAATTTTTTTTTTAGAAATTCGATAGTGTTCCCGAAATTCGGATATCTAATACGCAAATTTCATGGAGTGAAAGGTGCAAAACAGTTATGTGCACCCTTTCATAACTTTTTTCCTAGTGAAGCTACAACTTCCAAACTTGATACAGTGACTGCAAATCACGTTTGGAACATTTTCGACTTTGATTGCGCAGCACAAGATGAGTTCATTTTCAATTTATTGTATATTTTGATCAACCATATTTTTATTTACAAATTCTATTCCAACCTTTTCACTCTTCTGGTCCCTGCCCTCCACTCTCATCGCCAGAAGGATCTTCTTATTGAGATTGCACAGTCCCTGAAAAGTGTGTGTTGATACGCAAACCTCTGAATAAAATATTACTAAATCTTCCAGGTCTATTGAAAATTCTGGATCCAAAAATTCTGGATCCAAAAAGGGCTGAGAGAGTATGTAGAATCGAGAGGGACTCTCTCCGTTTTGCATGCTCTCTAGCACTGCGCCCTTTCCCTAGATTTGGAAATACGCTTTCTACTCACTTTCATCATGGTTTCCATTTCCATCTCGTTTATTATGACGTAGTCTTCAATGATGAGTTTGCTACATCGCTTGCTGAGCAGCTTCACCGCGACCACGGGCAGAACTCAAAAAGTTTAAAAAGTAAAATAAGTTTTTAAAGTTTAAAAATAGTCAGAATTCGACATCACAGAAAAAAACTGAGATGAGTCACCCAGCGTGCATTCGCGTATCGAGAGTGTGTGTAAAGACACGGCGTTCTGGGCAACATGCCAAAACTGAATTCGTGGTTAGACCATCGCTCGTTTACATGCTTTTTTTCCCTCTCTCTAACTGTCTGCCTCAATTTGCATAGACTCTCCAGAACGCGGTGTAAAGACGAGATATTCGTAAGTGTATCATACACTAGGTGTTACATCTTAGTGTGGGATCGATGTGCGTGTGTGCCGACGTTCATTCATCTCGTGACCCATCCAACTCATATCTCCAATCCACCCTGACCGAATAAATAAAGAAAGAATTACCGTAGTTCGTGACGTAAACGCTGTAGAGAGTCAGCTCGTTTACGACGTCGGAAATCACCGAAAGGGTGTCTTAAAGGGTAGAGATACGGTATGGATACTGAATACTTACTGCAAGAAACCAGCGGAGCGGAATCTGCGCAGGAAGATGCTATCATTTGATCGGTTTAAAATAATTGATCTTCAAAATTCATTTCATCAATCAGACAATGTAATCCATAATCACACACAATTCACAACCTATAGAAAGAGTCACGGTGAGAGAGTGTGTAAAAGTGAATCCCTTTTGATTTTGCATGTTGCTCAACTTCTTTCTGGGTGGGGTTCGATGGAATAATCTACTCACGGTTCGCGTCCTTTCATAAGAAAATGATCGGTTCGAGAAAACAAATGTGACGAACATCTTTATACCCAATGGCTCATGAATGAGTTGATTCAATCCAATTCAATCACCGCAAGCATTGTCCTTTGCACGTTCTTTGGATGGGTTCCCTTATTGGAAGTATTCGAAATAGACTTTGAGAAATAACGAAATAACAGGTTACGTGAGAGGCAAATCACTTTCCGCTCTCCTCATTTCTCGTAATTTCTCACTGCTGGTGCGGTGCACTTGCCTCTCATGCAACCCGTTATTTCTCGAAGTCGAATTCGAAATGAACTCTCCACCTTCTCTCGCAATTACGCTCACTTTCTCGCACGCGTAGTGGCCAGCGTTCCTTCGCTCTCCACATTTCCTATTTCCAGTAGCTACCAATACGAGAACCGACTAGGGTGGCTAACGGCGGCGCGCGCCCCGGAAAAATCTATTTCCCGAAGAAAAATACAGAGGAATCATTCAAAACGGCTTTATTATACACAACAATGCATTCTGAATCATTTTCATACGTTTACTGCACACTGCAGTTATGGTAATGGGTAACCCAATTGATGCAGTACACGTGCACCGTTTTCGCCACTATAGTGTTCTCTTATTGGAAGAGAGTTCCATGAGAAATCCATTGCCCTCTCATTCTCCGTTATCTCTAACCATAGTCGCGGTCTGACTAGTGAGTTCCTTTGTTCTCCTTATTGGAATTCCGGAATCTGTTCCAATAAGAGAGCTCTATTCGCCACCCTTATGTCCCCTTCAGTGTCACATCAATGTACTTCAGTGTACATCGATGTACTCTTCATTTTACCCACTCTCTCGTCCACCGACCGATCGAGAGATTGTGTGAAATGTAGAGTACATCAATGTACATTGACGAACACTGCATCCCCCCTAATACTCACTGTTCACGTCCTTCGCTCCGTCCATGTGAAGACTGAGTTTGTTCGGCTGCATGCGCTTGATCTTCTCGAGAAAAAGACAGCTAGAATAAATTCATAATTCATTTCTCTCTCAGAAAGTCATTTATTTCCCTAAATCAAGAAGGGAATGCGCCTGCCGATTTCGTGATTCGGAAAACATCTAAATTGCTACGCTTGTCTAAAGCCGATGCGTCCTCAGGGGTTGAGTATTATCTGCATCCAAGCTTCCTTTCTATTGACTATTGTGCAGTGATTGGCGAATAGAGGGTAGCTTTATATTATTGTTATATTTTGATTTCAACGCACTTATCCTCGATCATCTCCAGCTCGAGTTCGTCTATCGGCAGTTTACCGTAGAGAGTCTCGATAATCTCAAGACAGTCCGCCTCTCTGTCGGCCGGATACAGCTGCAAGCTGCAGTTGCTGCAGCATTCGAAGACTATCTGCAGCAGCGGCAGCAGCTGCAGCAACTCCTCCTTCGTTGCAGTAGCACAGCGATGTCTCTGGAATCGCATTTATCAAAAAAAACGTTTGCGATTCCTTCACTGAAAATATCTGCCATGCATGCTACCGAACGCATTTCTCATGCAAAGTCGATCGCGTTATCAATTTTCACTGCATTCTGGTGATGTTTTTTGCAAATTGAGGGAGACAGTTAGAGAGTGCGAACAAAGTATGAAAATGGACGGTTGAACTCCGTGTTTTTGGTTTGCTAAAATTTACCCATAGAACGTCGGTTCTGAGGCAACAATCCGTGCCGCGTTTTTACGGTGTCAATAAAAATTCTCACCTGGAAGTCGTCGTCGCTACCGTAGTTGGTGAACGAGTCCATGAGAGGCAGGAGGAAGATGGGGCAGCGTGCGCGAATCGACAACTCGAGCAGCTCAGGCGGCGCGCGACCAATCGGCTCGTTGAGAATGATGCGCACTGGCGGGCGTCGGGACGGATGAGAGGAGGTCTCGTCGATGAATTGACGAGTGGTCTTGCATACCTGCACAGTGATTATAGATATGTTTCGTCACTTCTCCGCTAACCCTCTCGATTTTACATTCTCTCTCCATAGTGAGTTGAATAGGAAATTTCCCACCCTCAATTAGGAAAACGCTCTAGTTTCTGGGGAGGCTTGGTAGTTTGAGAATCAATGGTGAATTTTTTTTTCATTCTTCCTTGTTCAAAGGCGAATCTTTTGTGTGGTTTCTATTTTATAACAAAAATCATTTACCTCCCTCATGGACAGTCTGTCTTTGTCGTCAAGGAATGTAAAGATGTCATCGATGAGATACGGTGGAAGGTGGAAGAGCGAGAGGGACATTGAGCTGGAAAATAAATAAAATCGATAAATACATTATTCAAAATATTAATTGAAAAAACCCAAGCTTCATTTCGATTGAAACCATTAAAAAAATCAAATAAGCATCAATAATCACATAGGATGTCTAGGGGCTACAAGAACTTCAGTAGGGATGCTGTAGGGTAAGGAAGCAAGTAAGGTGAGAAATAAGAGTAATCGAGATGAGAAGGCGGGTGCTCGAGCCATCTGAGAGCAATAAAGGTAAAGGGAAGTAATCACACACAAAAAAAACCAAATGTTGTTAAAGGTACCAGCAGGGGTTTTTTTAAAGTTCGGATATTTTCATTTCTCTTGTCCTCTGTCAGGTGAGGATATCGTTTGAAATGAAGATACCCGGACTCGTTTGTAAAATTCTGGGAACCAATCTACCGAAGAATGCGTCAACAGTTCACAAGTGAGTGGATAAAGACAGAGTACATATCGGAGACTAGGAGGTGGGGTTCCCCTCTGATAGTCTACAGTTATCATCTGAGACCGACCACGTCGACCGACATCATATTGGTCCGATAATCCATGCCATGAACCTAGCCAACACGGTGAATTAGCACTTGTCTTTAAAGTTATTCTACGCATGATACAGGGACGCCATGCGAGCCAAGCTTTCCCTCTGGCACACTACTCCTAGAATGTCGCTCGAAAAATGAACGCGCGGTGTACGCATCGCTCTGGACAGGTGCCCGTCACGTGTATCTTCGTGGCGCGACTCGGGCACGAAATTGGCGAAGAGATTAACATTGGCTCCCCCCTCTGGTTTTTTCGCCCCACTGGGGCCCCAGTAAAGGGGCGCGTGGTTTTGCTTGCTCCCCCAGTAGGGCCCCAGAAGAAATATAGGGGCGAGAGTGGTCGCATTTCTCCCACTAGGGCCCCAAAATTACCCCCACTGGGGCCCCAGAGAATCAAATGCGTCACCAAAGTGGATTGGCGCGCTCCTTGAGTGCGCCGGAGAGCTGTTTCGAAATTCGAGAGATTTTTACGTTTTAAGCTGATTTTAAAGTTATGTTCAGTATATTATTGACTTATTTAACTCGTATTATGTGCGTAGTTGCTATGCTCTTCTCGCGGTGTGGTTGTTGCTTCATTATAGTCCGCCAATCTGTTAATTTCATTATGTTTACGAAATTCGTGGTTTCAGATCACTTGATAAGCTTCGATCGTTTTTTTATTACTTCGATACGATATATCTAGTAGTGAATATCTTGCTACGAAAGGTCTGGAAGAGGTACGTCCGTTCTATTGTTTGAAATTTGTATTTTTCAGAGGAGGGAACTCAACCGAACGTCATCTACGAAATTCCCTATCTCTAAATAACCTCGAAGATTGTGATTGTTACCCATCTTCATCATTTCGATTGTAACTTCTCTATGCTGACCAAGATACCTACGAGCTGTTGTTTTCTTGTACTCAAACGGATAAACCAGTCTTTTCTCATTCATACCTATTCACAGTGCAACAATCGTCGATGCCCCACTGGGGCCCCAATATTCCCCAGAACAGCCCTAAAATTTCCCCCAGTAGGGCCCCAGCGATTATTTTGCCCCAGTAGAGCCCCAGAGTTAGCCCCACTAGGACCCTAAGCTGCCTCCCAATGGGGCGAACTCTGGGGCCCCAGTGGGGCAAAAAAACAGAGCCCCCCGATATGAGTTTACTGCAATTGTGGATGCATTTATTAGATCGAGATCAGCTATGAGTCAACTTATCAACTGAATTTCAATTGCGTAATTTGGCATGTTCCAACATCGAGCCCGTATTTTTGAACACCCTGTAGATTGTAGCGTGGCATAACCATCACAACCATTGTAACTCTGTTATTCTCAATGCTGTATCTATTCTTATAGTAAGAAAAGAGACAGCTTCATTTTCTAATTCCGTTCTCAGACAGAATCACGACGTTCAATCACATTATATCATCTTGATTGACGGCCTAGCAACCGAATGGAAGAGACGGCGGAATTTCTCCTGGACAGTCGAGCCCTTCTCTAGCCAGAGCTATTTCCTCAACTACCTACCGTCTTCTGGATATCAGAAGATGCTCCTATACCTTCTATTTCTTTTATACAACGTTAGTTTTCATCAAGGTGTTAATTTCCCGCGATCATATGAGAGTCTCTCAGTGTGGTGCTGTTACGTACGCCCGACAGGGAACGAGTAGCCATGCATCTCTCGAAACTCCGCACGTCAATCTAACTGCGTGCGCCATCACTTGCGAACTGGTTCGTTAAGCCACCGCTACACTCAGAGAAATGTATGTCATATATGGCTCCTGAACTGCGTTTGTATGTCATATATAACATACTGTATGTTATATATGACATACAAATGCAGTTCAGGAGCCATATATGGCATACATTTTTCTCTGTGTACTCACGATGTTCCTGTCGTGCAGTTCCCCTTCTATCACTTGTTTCTCTTCAATAAATTAATGGGGCATGGGTAGTTGTTCGCTGAGCTAAACATTGACTGCTATGAAAGCTTGGGTAGAAGATGGCAAAATCTCATTTCCAGAGTCTCAATTGCACGGGGTTTGGTGTATCGCTGGACCGCGGATGTCATAATCTGAACGGTACCGATGAACAATCCTACTCTAAACTTACATTTCTTCGATCGGCGTCGATCTCGTCGCAATGCCCCGTTGAATCCCGGATGCACTCTAGAGCAATGCTTGTTCAGTCGACCACTCCAGTCGCCTCGCCTAGAACAACTGAAGCAGTTACGCTGGCTACGAGCTCAACGCCGCCGAGCGCAACCTCCGAACCTTCAAGGATGGCGTCATCTCCTTGGGCAACGACTTCTATTGCGGGAAATGTTACTGCGACGATGAACGGAGGAACCACAAGCGCATCTGACAGCACAAGTTCTTTTTACGTACCGACGAGTTCGTCGACGACAAGTGACGTAAAGACTTCATCAGCGACTCCGGGAGTGTCTACATCCCATATCGAGGCTACCACGTCATCCTCATCACTATCCTTGCCATCTTTTCCTTCAAGTGGCACAGCGACAGCTGCTCAACCAACCACAGCAGTAATCACGACTCCGGTAACTCCTGACGGTTCCAATTCGATAACAGAAACATAGTCGATTACGGTAACAGCATTGCAACCAACGTCTACAGTAGTTACGACTCACATTTGATTTACCTTCTAAATCAGCAACAACTTCAACTAGTACGGAAACACATGAGACGGCCACCTCTGAAAGAATCACATCGCCAACATCAACGCCATCTAGTTCACTGACAACATCGAAACCAATTTCAACTGTATACACGATTCCAATCACATCTGATATGCCATCTAGTACATCACAAACTTCGACTAGATCAGTCACAACGTCTACGGCTACCTCTGAAGTAATGACATCGGTAACAGAAGAAAAGATGGTTCTAGTTCGCTAACAACATCGCAACCAACGGCAACTGTACCCACGACTCAATTCATGTCTGATGTGTCATCTAGTACAGCAAAAGCTACCGCGGCATCAACAACGGCTAACGCACTGCAGAATTGTAAGATTATCCAATCCCATAAACTCTAAAACAAATGCATTGCAGTCACATTGGCATCTGCGCCCAATTCGACAGTACCGTGCTATCACGAGACCCGATCGCTCGGCCGCTTCACTACTAATGGATTGTGCCCGATGCAGGGGGAGTTAACGCATTTTCTATTTTTAGTTGTTTTCAATAACCTAATGGCAGGTTAATAATTTAAATGATTTGTAATTTATTAGGCACCGACCCTTGCACCGCAGCCGGTCTGGTCGCGGTATTCGGCAATTGCGTGGGACTACAAGCTTTGAATGTAATTTTTAAGTAGTGAATTTAAGAAAACATTTGTATTCAGATTGTTGACCCGACTCAGTGCATATCCACTCTGCAGTACAAGAACACGCTCTGTGTGCCGTGGGTTCGTGGACAATTTGCAATCCATTTCACGGGAGAAGTCTGCGTTCGAGGATAATTCCTGTGGCTTCTGTATCACACAATAATGGTCAGACCCTCTCCATTCTACACGCTCTCTCATCGGTCAGACAGTGAGAGAGAGCATGTGAAATGAGGAGAGCCAGACACTTGCTCGTGTCAGAATACTCGATGCTCACTCTGGTCATATTGGGGAATATCTAAAAATATATGAAGGAAGAACATTGCGAATAGTCTATGCAGATTTTGTAGGAGGCAATGTTCGCCGGCAAGATCAATCCAACAGCGCTTGGAACTGCAGTTACTGATGCGTGCGTTTCCCTACACATATTGATAAAAAGTCTCTAGGAACAGGATGCGTAGTGAACATGCTCTTTTATTTCTAGGGAATTTCATGTTTAGGTTAAAATATATTCACTTTGTATCCTGATCCTGGAAATTTTTTAGACCATGCTCCCTTTCTTCTTTCTTCTTTCCTTTCTTCTTTCTCCCCTTGTAGACCATGTTAATGCCAAAATGATTCTCTATTTGTGATGCTGACTTTTGAACCCTTTCCTGTGGAACGAGGAGGCTGTCCGCTAATAAAAAAGTGTTCTTCATGCAACATAACAATTTTTTGTTTGTTTTGAAAATATTTTTTTCAGTTCCTGCTCTACGGGACTCGCCGTCAATGGCGCCTGTCTTCCCAACGAGCTGGGAGTGCGCATGCTAACAGGCCGAGTGACTGACCAAGTGAGCCGCAATTGCCAAATCCACTCTAGTAATTTTCTATTCACATTTGTCAGTGCTCATAAAAACAGGAAAGAAGTATTCGAAAAAGTATAAATTGGGAAACATTTTAAAAAAACAATCAGTAGTAAGTTACGTATTAGTTAACTAGCAAAGTGGAATGAGAGAGCTCCTAGTACGAAAATAATCTTGGCATTGTACCACTAGCAGGCACCGCATAGAGTAATGGCGAGATCAAGTTAGAGAAAGAGGGAATCACCGAGAGAGTGCGCGAAACAAGAGAGTCAGACAACGAAAGACAACTCGATGGTGTGGCAGGTACTTGCGTTCCGCGCATTCGACCAGTCAGGAATGATGATCGGATGGTGCTCAGCCAACTACATTAGCCAGAGTGTGGTACGTGAAATACGTCTCATATTTGCTTGTAATGTTTATTCACACATTTGATAATTAAGGCCTAATGTATCTTTCGATCAGCTCTGCGCTGCTGTAGCAATGGTGGGGCAACGAAGTGTAGCTATTAAC
This sequence comes from Pristionchus fissidentatus, assembly GCA_036245785.1. Lineage (NCBI taxonomy): Eukaryota > Metazoa > Nematoda > Chromadorea > Rhabditida > Neodiplogasteridae > Pristionchus > Pristionchus fissidentatus. Next base: position 29,276,813 of record BTSY01000001.1, on the reverse strand, counting down.
TATGTCGCACCAGAAAATCATTGTTACTTTTAAATCCATTCATTAACAAGAGTGTAACTTTTCAACTTTCATGATACTTATGGTAGACGATATGTTATGTTACTATTTAGCAATGTGCTCACCATAACTATCATACTTCTGTCATTTCTGTGCGTCTTTCAGCAACCTTCGACCTGCCCCACATTCCCTACATACGCCGCAACTAATTGTCGTCATGTATGCTCTTTCACATTAATTTATATTTTAAAGACACATATGGGAAAACGGGAAAGAGCATTTCTGTTGGGTGAACAAGTGGCTAATTATTTTCCTTACTACCGCTGTCGTGGTTTATGTATGTATCTATACAGAGAGAAAACATACTAGGAATACGACATCAAGTTGGCACGCCTACTAATATAGAAGTAGGGCCTACTAAGGCCATACTTATATATTAGTAGGCCCTACTTATATATTAGTAGGTGTGCCAACTTGATGTCGTATTCCTAGTATGTTTTCTCTGTGTGTACGTAATTTGACAGGGCTATGGAAACATTGGCTGGCACTTCCCCCACACGGACTCTTCACATCATTCCACAGGCCGGTCAATCTTCCAGAAAGGCCTTTGGAGTGAGAGAGCGTGTGAAATCGAGAGGGACTCTCTCACTTTTGTACACTCTCTCGCGCTTACCCTTGTCTGTAGGTTTGGAATCATGTGTCTTGCTTCGCGAACGATTATTTCCAGAAGTTCGTTGGCGCTTTTAACTTGATTCTTCTATGTATGGCCAAGAGAGGGACGAGAGGGAGAGAACATCAACTTTTTATTGAGACGTTTCGGGCAAACAGCCCATCTTCAGTCGGTTTACCACATGAAATAAGGCAACATTAACCTTGGCGCTTTTATCCCTCGTTTCGCTTGACACTATATTTTCGCTCCCAACAGCTAAACTGGGATAGCGTTTTTCTTCTGACCCAAAGAGGTCAGAAAAAAAACGTTGGGCCAGAAAAAAAAACGTTATCCCAGTTTAGCTGTTGACAACGAAAACAAAGCCTCTGTATTAAAAAAAATTCACCGATAAATCAATAGTTACTGTGGCTATCCTAGTTTATCTGTTGACAGCAAAAGCTAACCTTATTTTAAAAAAATTGATTCGCTAATGAAACAATAATAACTGTTATTGCCAATCGATAATTATTAATCAATAATCATTGTAATCAATAATTAATCAATAATTACAGCATGGGAACGGGCGGCTGCGGCAACCACTCGCTGTTCGTGTCTGGTAGTGGGGGATCGCGCTGCTTCGGCTTCGACAAAGGATCGACGACCATTACCCTCCAAGACAACCCCAACGCGCCGTAAGTTTTTTTCTTCGAAATAAGTCTACGATAGAGACTTCTCCACTACCGAGCGGCGACTTTAGAAGTCTACTCGCTTCGATCAGAGGCGCGGAGCCGCTAGGTAGTCAAGACCTCTGGAGTCGTAGACTTATTTCTTTCTGAGTTCTTCACATTTGTATTTTTCACGTATTCACATGGCATTAGCTTCTCAAAATCAACTTAGATATATTATCGTCTCGATAATATTTCTAAGTCTTAAGCCATGAGCACCAAAATAACACAGTTTTGTTGAATTCACAAATTTCTTGATATCAACGTGTGGTTGCACTTAACAAATACTAATACTCGGTGGAAGCGAATGAATTTCAGAACTCTAGAATCGCCGATGGACGGTCTAGTAGCAAATGGTGGACGGACTAGTAGACGGATGGTCGGACTAGTAGCAAATGGTGGACGGACTAGTAGACGGATGGTCGGACTAGTAGCAAGTGGTGGACGGTCTAGTAGCAAGTGGTGGACGGACTAGTAGCAAGTGGTGGACGGACTAGTAGCAAGTGGTGGACGGACTAGTAGCAAGTGCTGATCGGTTAGTAGCAAGTGCTGATCGGCTAGTGGGCGCCCACTAACCGGTCAGCACTTGCTACTAACCGACCACCATTTGCTACTAGACCGTCCATCGGCGATTCTAGAGAACGAATTGGTTTGTGTGGAACGGTGGTAGTGACTATGGCACCGGTCCCCGTCTAACCTACGAAGAATACATGGTTCTGCCGAAAGTTCTCGTCACGCCGCTATGATGGAGCCTCAGAATAGGTTTCCTCCTTATTTTCACTATTTTCTTTCTGATGAATAAAAGTATTAAAAATTCTGATTCAAAAAAATTCTCCTCTCGCTCTCCCCCATAGCAATCCCATTTCGAATTCTCCTAATTGATTCTAATTTACATGATCAATTATAAAATAATAACTTCATTTATTACTACTTTCATTGAACACAATCGACTCAATATGTACAGTCATAGTTACCGACGATAATTGAAAGACAAAATCGAGAGAGGGAGAGGGATGTGCGTAAATTCGAATAATTATTCAGTAAATTAACTAGAGTTCTGGCACTGGTAGTGAGAATTGCAGAGAGAAAGTGTTGCACCCGTATGCATCGTCTACAACTAGATATGAGTTAGAGCTACCAACTGAATTCGAGTTACATCATTCCAAGAAATAAGACATCAGAGGCGGAAGAAAGCGTGTATAATAGAGAGGGACTCTCATGTTCTATTGTTCTGACCCCTTTCTGGAGAGGTTTGGAAGATGGTGGTTGGATATTTAGAAGCCAATGTTGCCGCAGGTCGCCGCGCAGTCCGCCATGGATACAAAGTTGTTCAAATTTCCACCGCATCCAGTGTACTCGAAGGCAATGCATTGGTTCTGCAATTATATCGTGATTTAAAAAAGATATAAATGCACCGTTATCGCACCAATCAATATTTAGTACAATACAATTTGAATAATATTTAATTCAATACCACTTTGGAGTCACCTTTTCCTTCCAAATCGTATTGTAAAAACTTGGAATAGTATCCCCCACAACATAGTTATCTCACAGAATCGAGACTTATTTATGATGAGATGCCGTGTTCATATTCCTATTGATTACTATCCGTATTATTAAAATAGCTTAATTTAAGAATTTAGATTTTTTTTCTCACTTTGTCACCCTGTTGTGACATCGTACCTATCGTGTTCGCTTACCCTTGCTCACATATTATATATATTTTCAATCAACGACTTTTGGCATGATAAATGATTGATTGATTGATTGGGTGATAGTAGCTCATTTTTGAAGTAGAATGAATGGGGAAATATGTATTTTAGAGGAACTCACAGTTTGCCTGTTGAATGCGTATCTCGTTTGTCGTCCTCCGCAAGCTCCTCGGTCGATAGAGAGAAGACAGAGTTGCTCTGAACAAAATAAATAAAAATAAATTGGGTATTCCTATTTTTCATTGAATTTTTAGCAAACTGATTGACCCTTGTATCGTATGCGCGGTAATCGGCAATATTAACACGGTGCCAAATATCTTGCAAGAGAGCCGAAACGTACCAGGACAGGTCCTCATGCACTCTGGTTGGGTCTCGAAATTGTTCTGGTTGCCCCTCTTTCCATTGTACTGGAACGCGACACACTCCCGATCGTCGGGATTGTAATACCATCGCTGCAGTCCATTGTTGCCTGAAAATATCGGTTTTCGTCTTAGGTTTGAAAAAATCGAAAAAAAACCATCCGTGCCCTTTGGGTAGCCTTCGACGTTTGGGAAAATTTCAACACGCACTCTCTCTCTCTCGTCCCATCACGCCTCTCGTTCTATCGATTAGATCAGACGAAGAAAATTCGACCACTGATCTACCTCTCTTCCCTACCCACTCCCTCCTCCACCCTGCAGAATGCACTCACCGGTTCCGGGAGCCAGCGGTACCGAGCAGGGATTAGTGGCGCCCGGACAGCAGACGGTCGTCTCGGGCGTCGCACCGATATGGCACCAGAAGTTGACTGGGCACGCGTCCTGAAGATTTCATATGAAATTGCAAAATAGAGCTCTCCTCTAAACGTAAAAGGTAAAGGTGTTAGGTCTTCTACACGCAAGGCGGTCTCGACCACCCCTATGCCTGAGGGGTGGTCGAGACCGCCTTGCGTGTAGAAGACCTAACACCTTTACCTCTCAACTATAATATTCTCAGTATTTATGTTCACATGTCCGCATAATTTCCCAACCCAACTGTTCACATGTCCGCATAATTTCCCAACCCAAGCGTGTGAGTAGAATTGGAGAAATTTCGGTTGGCAGATTCGTGTTTCAAACTAAAACTATATTTAATGCCTGATTGCTCTCGATTACCTTGTTAGTGCTCGAGCAGAAGAGCACTTGTCCTGCGGCAGTAACTGCTGGCTGTCCGATGCACGGATTGTCGAAGGGTTGGCATGCGAGTTGACACGATCTCTGCAAAAGAAACATATTTATCGTAATTCAATATAACTACTAAATTTATTCACTTAATTTATTCAACTTTTTCAAATAATTTAAGTTCTGTCACTAGCCACTCTTTACGTTTCTCCTGATAATGTACCAAGTCGTATGATTTAGTCTAAGGGCACTGTTCTGACTCTAACTCAATAACTTAAGTAAGAAAGTAACGTGTTAGATAAGTGTACGTGCCAGTGAGACAAAGTTGTTCTGGTTGCCCTTCAGTCCATTGTAGACGAAGGGACGGCAAGCGCGTGTCTGAGCATCGAAGTAGAATCTTAAATTATTACACTATAACTTTCTAAAGTAAATGAAAAAGGGTAAATGCATGTGAGAAAGGAACGAGAATTTTCGAACCTCTCCAGATTAGCGTTTCCTTCGCCGGTAGACATGGGCAGATTGCACACTCCGGTCGTGGCTGAAATATCTTTCTATTATTTTTTAAATATCTTCTTCTTTCCGACCCTCTCCTTTCGTGCGCTCTCTCACTGTTCTCTAACTCGTTTCGAATTCACTCACCTCCTGGACAGCAAACGGTGGTCTGCGAGTCTGCTCCAATGTGACAGAAGTGATTGACCGGGCAAGTGTTCATTGTGGCTGTGGCTTCAAAGAGAATTATGATTACAATTTGAAACAGTGATTTGTTAATGCATAAATTCTGCGAAAACAATACCTTTTTTTTGCTTTTTGTCGATTATGAATCTTAGAATAAAAATGTTTAAAAAATATTACCAGAGCAAGTCTGCGGTCGACCGTCGGCGCCTCTGTACGGCTGACCATCGAAGCACGGGTTCGGGCCGCATCTTTGTTCGCATGCCTAGAATTACGATTCATTTTCATGTTACTCACACGTACACAAGACTACGCCATTCCTGTAGAGTGCGTAATGTGAGACCACGCTCACTTCATTTCACGCACTCTCTCTCTACCAGTCGATAGGTGAGAGAGAGTCTGCGAAATGAAGAGGCCGTGGTCTCACATTTCGCACTCTACATTCCTGGTAAATGGCAACAATCTGTGCTAGTTCTGTCAATCAAGGAGTCTAGACAAGACAACACTCTAACCTTTAGACATTTATTTGGACTCACGTCTCTGTTCAGGAAATTGTTGGCGTTTCCTCTCATTCCGGTGTACGTGAATGGCTGGCAGTTTCCACTTTGAGCGTTGTAGTACCACCTGTAAAATCATAACAATCGGTTATGCCCCGAGGCGGTGATATCAGAACAATTCATTTAACATTCATGCCGTGTTTCGTAGTCAGATCATTGGGTACGCGTTTTGAAATGTGGCTACAAAGTGCAGCATGATCTATTTAAAAAACCTATTCTGTAGCCGATCATTTCGTAAGAAGTTAAAAATGGTCTATTAATCCTGAATTGAGACTAAATGCAAACCTGTCCAACTGCGCGTTTCCATTTCCTCTGCTCATTGGCATCGTGCACGGATCTCCTTCTGAAAATGTTCCACTTTTCCATTTTTCGTTATCCTTCTGGAACCATTTCGGGTCAAGTCGCATGATTCCAACCCCTGATAGGGGTCAGGGTAGAGAATTTGCAAAAGGCCTTCTTGATTGTTCATGCTCTCTCACTCCAAACACATTTCTGTTAGCTTGACCACCATGTGTAATGATGTGAAGTATACCAAAACACCCGTACCATTGGGGCAGCAGATTGTGGTCTCTTGCACGGCTCCGATGTGGCACCATGCGCCGGTGCCGCAGGTGTCGCCCATCGGGGAGCAAGACTGGGGCGGCATCGGGATCGGGCCGGGGCAAGGGTTGTCGAACACTAAATTGGAATTATTTTCTTTTCAAGCCAATTAACCTCGTCGATTCAGAGGTCATGCCCTGAGGCAGTGATGCTGAATCGAACTGTGAAACTGAGAGACAGCTTGAGAGAACCCGTAGAAAGAGCTGAAACAGAGGCGAGGTTAGTACAGAGAGAGAAGGCTGTTAGTAGAAAAGAAGACATGCACGACAGTGGAGTGCATACAGTAATCACTCGCGTGCGGTTGTGTGCCTACAGTAGTCCTTCGTCGGCCTCACCACTACACGTCTCCTCGCAGTCCTCGCGCGTCAGGAAATTGTTCTGATTGCCCTTGCGGCCGTTGTACACAAACTGCTTGCACTCCCGCGCGTTTTCATCATAGAACCACCGCTGCTGAGCGGGCGCGGGCGCGCCCAGGACGCCAGCAGCCGCCGGCTGGCCCGTGCAGGCGCCAGGATTAGCGGGCGCGCCGGAGCAGCACTGGAACTCGCCCGGCACCAGACCCAGATGGCACCAGTGCGCGGGTCCGCACTGGGCACCGTCGAAGGTGCAGGGGAGGGGCGTGCCGGCGGGAGACAGGAGAGGATCGCCCGAGGGGCAGACGTTTACGAATACTGCAATAGAGAATTGACAGAACTAGCCATATCCGGAAAATAATGTTCCATGTCTAGATTTAGTTTATTGGTTATGCCGCTTTTTTCATTACAACTATTGTTATTAGTATTGATAGAATTTTGGCGAGCGGATTTTGACTTGGGATAGGTTTCACGCAACATATTTGTAGGCGATATGATGTGATTCATTTCTTTGCAGTCCGGACACAAATAACAAATATACAATAAAGCAAAAAAAGCTTCTGTTCCATTTTTTTGTAATCATAGACACTATTCAGAATTGCCTCAACACTGATGATTAACGAAATAATGTATTCACTTTATTTAATATATCTATTAACAGTATTGACATGGAAACTGACCGGGACAAGTGGCTTCGCAGTCAGTCCTCGATAGGAAGTTGTTCTGGTTACCGTATCTGCCGCGATACACGAACTGCACGCACAATCGCGTCGAGGCATCGTAGTACCAGCGGGACAGCGAAGCCTCACCCGCACCAACATTCATCGGAAGCGCGCACACGTCGGGACGGGGTACTGTAACACTTCGGGGTACTGTAAATTGATTGAACGATTTTATCACATGCGCAATGTCTGCTGATTGTAAGGTACTGACTTTGAAGAGCTAATAATCAATATTACCGTACCTCTTCCGGAGCAGCACACGGTCGTGGCGGGACCGGCGCCAATGTGGCACCAGTACGATGGGGAACAGGTGGTTGAGTTTGCAGCAGCTGCAGCAGGTGCTGCACACTGCAGCGGCCGCTCGTCCGGCCCCAATTCGGGTGTGCCGCCCGCACACGGATTGTCTATCTCTGTAGCGATTATTGATTTTATTGTGCTGCAAGGCTGCAAGGTCTGCAATTTCTCATTACGGGAAAGGGTTTGCGGCACATCGGGAAAGGGAGGGAATGGGGGAGGGGGAACACTCGGGGATTTGGAGGGGGGAGGTTCACGCGGGGTGGGGGATTTACGATGCGCTGAATATCGATAATTTGGTTTGATTAATCAATCGATAATTGAGGGGATACCGTAGCAGGTGCGCTCGCAGTCCTGGCGCGAAAGGAAGTTGTTCTGCGTGCCCTTGAGTCCACAGTAGGCGAAGGGAAGGCACACCTGAAATTTTGTGCAACTTCCATGAATTGCAACATGAGGAAAAATCAACCGGATATATTCATCTGGAAAACTTTCTCCTCGATCCGGGTAACTAAACCTAATATGCTAAATGTTATAAGGATTTTCTGAAAATCCGCACCTGCTGATTGGGTTCCCAGTACCATCTCGCGAGTTGGCTTCTGCCGATGCCTCGGTCCGCCGGTTGCCCGCACGGATCGCCACCTGGAATCAATCGATCAATCGATAATACGTTATATTTGATCTCTAAACTCTTCGACGGGTCTCTGACTGGCTGCTCACACTTGCACTGCAGGAAACAAAGAAAAGCGGACAGCATCAACACTTTGAGCACAAATCGATAAAGTTTCACTACACGACAGCACGCGCTAAATACAAAGCACACAAAGCTACCACACAAATACCGCGTTCCGGGGTGTGCGATATCGCGTAAACTCTGAAATATTCTGTAAACTCGATGAATTTTACTTAAAATTATTTGCAAATTTCTCTACGACAGGACATTTTTTTAAATCAGTAGAGTGGATGTATCAGTGGATGCACGGCATAGTGTAAGACATCCAAAGAATGGGGCCACGAGTTGGGATTTTTTGAGTATGAGAACTCTCTCCTTATTGCACACTATCGCGCCCTAGACCCCTTTCTGGAGCTTAAAGATGCGAATTGAAACCGACTGAGCACTGGGCAGCAGAAGTTGTGGACGGCCCCGATATGGCAGTAGTGGGTGGAGGGACAGGACTGCTGAGGGGAACACATGGCGTAGAACCCGGAGGAGGAGAAGGGCTCGCCGGTCTTGCACGGATTGTCGAATACTGTAAGTTGAAAGGTACTGTAATTTTAAAATATTATTGTCTATCACTGGCATTTGTGTAATTTCTTTTTTTAAATTTTTTTATACAATAAAATTGGTTCAAGAATTGATCTTCCGAAAGATTACTGAACTTACAAAGACGAGCTAAAACATGAACTCACCCGGACACTTCTGCTCGCAGGTTTCTTTGGACAAAAAATTGTTGGCGGTACCACGAAGACCGTGGTAGGTGAAGGCGATACAGCGTCTGAAAAACATATTTGACATGCTTTATCTATTTAATAAATTTTTCCAAATTATCCGAATCACTGTGAAAAGCACTCGCAAATCGAAGTGGGTTCTGACCAGAATTTGTTTAGCATGAAATCACAAGAATTCCTCTCTAGCTCACCCCTTCCTATAGAGAGAAGCACAATGTTCGGATCGTCAGGGAAGCGGCCACGTAGTGTGTTTCCCTAATTGGGAAAAGGCGCCGAACAGCGCCTCTTGGGCGCCTTTTCCCAATTAGGAAAAGACTGCTCGTTTGCCTTACATTCCTTGAGGCACCCGAACATTGTGAGAAGGGATCTCTTATGTTGTACTTCCCTCCTACACCCCTGAATAGTTCCGTGATCAGATAGTTCTACTAGCTACCCACCTTGTCGTGGGATCGAAAGTCCATCTCTGTGCTGAATAATCGCCCACTCCCGCTTGTCGCGGCGTCGCCAGGCAAGGATCCGAGATCACTGTAATTATTGTATTGTTTATTAAATAAATATAAATCATTTTCATGCTCATTCACATTGTCAGCTAGCCTTGTTGTTTACGCAGATGCTCGTGCGGAATTTGAAAGGGACACGACATCGACTATTGGAGAGATTGAATTGACATGCTAACAGCGCTGTTCTTCCTATCTTGTCTTCCCACCACACATTCGTCGAAAGGCGTCGGCATAGCACAATCGGAGGAATGGAAGCAACTGTGCAGCGCGGAAAGGATTGGATTTACGTTTTCATCATCCCGGACAAACTTTCAGAAGGGGTCATTACACCCAGAATGAATATACTTACTATTGAGTATATTCTATACTGAGATGTGACACCGAGTATATGATATACTCAATATTAAGTATATTCTCTCGTTTTCGTACGCTCTCTCGACGCGCGAATATACTCAATATTGAGTATATCATATACTCGGTGTCACATCTTAGTATATTCATTCTCTGTGTAGCGAGCCCTTTTCGGCACTTACCGCAGGTTTTCTCATACGTGTTGTATGCTTTCCTAAGCACTCAATTCAGAGAGTATTAATAATTTTCAAAACTGAACTGCGTTTCGCCATGACTCGCATAAATATTTACATGATTTTATTATTATATTTCAGACGGGCTCTGTCATGTGTTCAACGGTAATCTCTTCTTTAGAAGAGTTGAAATTATCTCATACGACCCGATTATCGTTGTTTATCGATCGGCTATTCCGCAAAGCCTAACGAAACGCATGCTCAAGGCAATAAGGAAGGCGAAAATGAGCGATATGGTGAGTTAAAAAAAATAGTAAAAATGCAAAAATTAATAATTTTTTAGAGTATCTCTTCTGGAATTGGACAAAGGGAGAATATCAGAAAAGCAAATGGAACCTGGCTTCCACATTTCTCGACACAAGAGAGTGTCGAGTAAGTTCTAATCTATAAAAATATTTTAAAATGAGAATATATTTCATGGAAAAGGTTGCAGATTGTACTTCGGCCTCCAGAGGCTATTGCTTCCTCTAGATTTGCGCACCGCCGAGGCGTTCCAGGTATGCATGTACACCCAGAATGAATATACTTACTATTGAGTATATTCTATACTGAGATGTGACACCGAGTGTATGACATACTTACAAATCTCTCGTTTTCGCACGCTCTCTCGACGCGTGAATATACTCAGTATTGAGTATATCATATACTCGGTGTCTCATCTTAGTATATTCATTCTCTGTGTACACGATTCGAAATCTCCATAATGGGGTCAGTGGAAGGGAAATTCTGAAATTCCCTCATCATTTGGAAGAGGTTGGAAAAGGCAATGAATAATGCGAAATGTATGGCTCCTTCTCAAAATGTGAATTTAGATTGTGAATTACGCAAAGGGTGGATTCCACGCTCCCCACACCGATTTCATTACCGGCAATTCAAGAATAATTCGAAATCGAATTGCCTCAGTAAAAGTTTCACTGAGAAGAGCAAAGCTGGGAGGAGGTAAAGATGGGAAAGCAATGGGACCGCTCAACATTTTTGTAGTACTGGCTTCCAGAACGTCAAAAAATGAATAGGAGAGACAGTCCTCTTAATTTTTGCCCACTTGATATCTCCTGACGCCTTTGTGGAGGATGTAAATTATGCATACATGCGACTAACGTGTTTCAGCCACGACATTTCCGTATATATCATCGACAGTGGTGCTAAATCCTGGAGATGTTATCTTCCACTTCAATGAAACACCAGACCAGGTTCGCGTTTCCATTTTTGCTTCAATAGATTTTTTTCTAGAAAGAAGAAACGCTGGCAACACACGCGATTTGCCCGGTCATCGATGGAAATCAAGTTGGCAAGTATATTTCTTCTTATCTTTACTTGAATGTGCGCATACCCTTGCTGATTGGCAGGTGTTTTAGACTCGTCTATTTCAAATCCTATTAAAATTCAAACTATTTAATGCTGAATCCCAGAATCTAGAATCAAATTTTGATTTATTACAATCGGCCAGAGCGAGCAGCTCTTTTTCGAGTAGGTCTAGGATCTAATTTGGATTTCATGAAATGTTCATTGGAAACCATTCAGAAGCGTCCCTCTGGATCAGCTCTGCGGGTAACGAGCTACGGACACTGGCAAACATGCAGTCTTGGTCGATCGAATCGTTGCTATTGAAGAAACGAACGCAAGACGATGAGAAACTATTCAAAATCACTCAGATGAACTACCCGACGTTTTTCAATGGCGAATACCACCAAAGCGGTGAAATATTGATGAGAGAGAATGAGGATAAGATGCGATAATGGTGACAAGGACTACATTATTTTTCACTTATTTAAATATTTTTTGAATATGCTCTGATAAATTAATTGGTTGGAAAATTTTAAAACCAACCATTGGGGCAGCACACAGTTGTATCCGCAGTTGCCCCGACATGGCACCAGTGCTCACCGGGGCACGCGAATGTGGCTGAGCATGAGACAAGGCCGACCTGAAATAGTTATCGATGACACAAGCTAATGTTGATGCCATGCAAAATACTGACTCGGCCGTGTCCACGGATATTCGCCTCTTGGCTCTCACCAATCCAACTCAAGCCCCCTCGACGGCATAAAGAATGAAAAAAGAGTGAATACATTAATTATTCTACGCATATAGATGAGGAGTGGAGTGTGATCAGCAAAAACCCGCCATTGCTAGTTCATTCTACGATAATCTATACTCACAGCTCTCGGCGACAATGCAGACAATCGTAGTGGGCATGGATCCACTTGCACAGGACAGCGCTCCCGGCACGCCTCCTCCGACGGGAAGTTGTTCTGAATACGGTATAGTATCGATTGTCTCTGTAAACAATTCATTTTTATTCCGTGAGAGCAATTCCCAAGGAAGCTGTTAATTGCTGTTAATTGCTGTTAACTGGCTGTTAATTGCTGTTAATTGGCTGTTAATTGCTGTTAATTGGGGTCAAAACACGGATATCCGTCTACGTCGTCTCATTATATACTTCATGATTGACTTGCTAACAGTTTGTGCTATTTGAGATCCAGCAAAAGTAAACTCACTGCATTTCCTCGCGTTCCTCTGTAGATGAACGGTTGGCACTGGCGAATTGCGGCGTCGAAGTAGAATCTGACACAGATTGGATCAAATAAAAGAGTGTGGACATCCCGCAGCAACTGTGCTAGGGCATTTGGGAAAGTCTGTGATACGGATTTCGAAGAGTGGCATAACGAAGAAAAAAGCGTTTGCAACGCCAGGATAACTGTTGGAGAGTCACCATGAAGAGATGCGCACTCGTTTTCACGGTAGTTAATATACCTGGACAGGAGTGCTCGTCCCTCTCCCTCCGCCTTCTCTCCCACACACGGGTCGGAGCTGCCCGTGCAGCAGACTGTCGTCGCCGGCTCGCCGCCTGCAGCAGCAATATTTCTCGCTAGTGGATATTGAAAAGATGAAGGATGATTGTAAATCGCTCCTCAAAAGAAACACGACACTCCGCTATCATGGAAGTGCAGGAAAAAACTGACCGGCATGGCAGAAGTATCCGATCGGACAGGCAGGCCCGCCGACTTGGCATTGCACTGGCTGCTCGCCCTGAACGAAGTCGATGAAAAATTGAAGTAAAAATAATTAGGACAAATCTAAGATATCGATGCCAGTCGACACGTAGAAGAAAAGGAGTTTTAAATTATTTTTATTTTTCAGCAAACAAGAACACGTCCATGTTTGCCACTACTGTTCGTACCTTCTTCATGGGGTCTCCGAACGGGCACGGATTGGGGTAAACCGGACAAGCACTGTCACACTCTTCCTTCGACGAGAAATTGTTCTCGTTGCCGCCCAGTCCTGAATATTAATCATTTTAGAGAAACAATTACTGTGTTTACGACACTCCTTAGAGGCGGGGGGGGCGAAGAGATACGGAATGTGTTTCGCGAATCCGTGATATACCAGTGCTAGGTGTTCACTACGATGTCGTTAGCTCAGCCCTAAAGATAACAAAAATAAACAAAACCAAACTGACCTGAATATGTGAATTGCTGGCACTGCTTGGCTACTGTGTTGAACTGCCAACGCACCAGTCGATGCGGACCGGCTGCAACATTTGGAAATATTTTTAATTTAAGAAAAACTGATTCGCCCCTGTTTCGATTATCCATTGCACGATAAAGAGCTACTCTTAAAATGCACACTAAACGCTCAACCCAAAAGTGCTCCAGACGCCACCTCAACGCCAAGATAGTCGCAATCACCTATTTTATAGAGAAAAAAGTCAATGTTATGAAGTAATAAATATGCACTCACAACCGGGCGCGGCATCCTGCTTGCACCGGGGAACACTCGCAGCTAATGAAGGACAGCAAATGGTGGTAGAGGGATCAGCACCGAAGTGACAATACGAACTGGAAAGGAAATACAAATTTTACGACACTCATAAAACAGTGAAGATTGTATTCATTGCGCGTTGCCAAATTGAGTAAGCTATGAACATAATGTGCGTAACGCGCTTAGAACATTATCTTGCCCATTTTTATCCCTTTGACGGAAGCAATCGACGTATTCATGTGGGAATTAACATAATTTTTCTAATTTAAAACAAAAACAATATTAAAAATATCGGATGAACGCACTCTCTCGGGCAGGCCTGATTCGCGGAACAGGAGATCGGTCGTCGGTCCATGCCAGTGGGCGGCGATCCGCGGCAGGGATTGAGCCAGATGGGACACGAGGACTGAAATGAATGAACATGTGACTAACAACAAACAGACGAACAGACGGAAAGACAGACAAGAATGTTTTATAGTAAACAACGTACGTCACAGTCGGCCTTCCGCACAAAGTTGTTCGTGTTTCCGCGAATGCCGCGGTATTCGAAGGGGAGGCAGGAACTGGGATCATTATCTATTATTATTTTCGTAATATTTTATCTTTCTTTAAATGGAAAATATAATAATAAAGATTTGTTGTTCTGATCTCTAAATTCAATGATAGCTTGATACACTGATCTATTGATTACTATTATAATTGACGGGCGCATCTAGAGAGGGCTACAGTAGGTTACAGTAGGAGCTCACCGTGTTTCAACTTCGAAGTAGAATCTCGTCAGTGCCTCCTCTCCTTCTCCTCGCTCCATAGGCTGCAGGCATCGCGCCGCGCCGAACTCTGCAACCGCGCACACTCACTGCACGCACGCTAAGGGGTACGGTACTACACCACGGTGTAAGCGGGAGAGGATTAGCAAAGAGCAGAAAGAGGGTTAGCACACCATCACCACGGCACGAGAAGCCAGCCAGAGAGTGTCCTCGAAAAAAAAAATGAAAAAGGAAGTCAGTTGACGATCGGGACCGATCGACAACCAAGCGTACCGAGCGCCTGACAGCATACGGTAGTTGACGAATCCGCTCCCACGTGGCAGTAGTAGCCCGCCGGGCAGACCTGAATTAGGTTTCTTGATTATCTCTTCTTTTAAAAAATTACACATTCTCGCGACTATTGTCAATTGAGTTTCAAATGCGGAATAGATTGTTCATTGTTTTAGTGATTTCAATTTGAGATCGCTGTATCAAGCAATAATATTGAAGTCTAGAGTGCCGATGGGTTGGCGGGAGTAACCTGCTTGTTGATAATTTTAAAATGTATATATACTTATTTAATATATAATTTTTTATATATATATAATGTATATATACATATTGTATATATATGCATATATAACATATTTTTTAAAGTACATAAACAAAAACGTACCGAGGGGTTGGCCGCGGAGCACTGGACAGTTTGAAGTTGCGCGTTGCGGAAAGGAACACCGATGCGACAGGGATTAACTGCGAAAATTATCAATCAATACACAGCGATTCGACAGCCCAGACACAGCTGAGCTTGTCTCCACTCTGGTCAACGCCAGTGCATTTGCCAGTGAATAATTGACTAATTGATTTTTGGTGAAGACACCTCAAGTGCGCACAACTTACAAAAAATAACCAAATATTATTCTAAAAATAACCTGCTAGACAAGAGTTCTCGCAATCCTGCTGCGTCAGGAAGTTGTTCTCGTTACCCTGCAATCTCATAATTGCAGATATCTTTTTATTTAAAAAAAACGCGCATGGTTTTACAAAAACTGTGTATTGTGTATATTTAGACAAACGAATCAAACCAATGAGAGCACAAAATTAAAGCCAAAAATACAAAAAAAGCACCTGCATGCCCTTGAAAATGCACTGCGTACACGTTTGCGTCATCGGATTGAAGTACCATCTGAAATAGGGAAGAATGCCATTGAGCGTGTTGTCTCTATTAGAAATTTAAAATGATACGTTCATGAAATGGACTACTGGAGGTGTACTATCTTTCTGTGCCACGGCGTGCCTCTTCCTTTGGCATGCTCTCTCGCAGCCGTATCAGTTGTTCAGGAGCGGAATGTTTTATTATTTTGGACGAGTGTTTGTGAATTTGTAATATATTGTTCCACGGTTTGTCAACGATGCAAAGTTATGTGGTCATTTTTAAAAACAATTTTTATTGGAAAATGTGACGAACCTCTGGAGATTAGCATTGCCAATGCCGATGTTGAGCGGTTGTTGACAACGATCCAGCGGAACTGAAAAGTAGTGTTATCTTTATTTCATAAAATCATCTCTTCATTTTCATTTCAAGCGATATCCAAGAAGCAGTGAACGAATAACGTCTTTCTGGATTGGAATCGTCAAAATTGGAATCGTCGTGAGACCCTACCCATCTCTTCCGTACGTTTGGAATCAGGTTTCCCTGTAACTCTATAGAACTCACGTGGTTTAGGGCAGCACACGGTGGTCTGGGGGTTGGCGCCCACTTGGCAGAAGCCGCTCTCGCTGCACCCATTCCCGGGCACGCACTGCTGCGGAGCTGTCGTGGTAGGCACGGAGCAGACTTGAGGGGATTCTGAACAAAATGCACTGATACCATGAACACACCGATGTCACACTTGATCTGCTGTGCGTGACTCTGACGAAATAAACAATGAATGAATGAATAACATGAGGGTCCTTTTGCTCTCATTTAGCGTTGATGAGAATCACACGGGTCTCACTCAAGTAACACTGTAGGGGGTAGCTAACGAGCACACATAGCGGACACGCCAAACCTGGTCACCGCACCTGGCTTCAAGTCTAAATCGCTGGTTGGTACCTGGGCACATGTCCTGGCACTCCTCGAGTGTGGGGAAGTTGTTCCTGTTGCCGCCAGCGCCGAAGAAGACGAATTGCTGGCACATTCTCTGGTCGGAGTCGAAGTGAAATCGGACCAAACGAGAGGAGCCCACGCCTTGATCCAGAGCGAGAGAACATGGATCCACTGGAAGAGGGGACACACGGGGTACACGCATTAGACAAACGGGAGATGAGTACATAATTAGTTGTAACTGTTGTAATTCTCAAGGAGAATGAGGAGAATGTAGCAAACGTGACAAACAACGTCTAGTGCACACTTCTAAACGGGACACACACCCAAAATTTGGCGGTACTAATACATCGCACACAAGCTTTGATTGTGAAATCGGTATTAGCCATTCGAGGGAATAACATCTCAAACTGATCACATCCGGAAGTACTGTACCTTCGCAGAGGTTCTGGCAGTTCTGGAAGGTCTGGAAGTTGTTGGCGTTGCCGCAGCAGCCGCTCCAGTAGAAGAGCTCACAACGGAGACGAGAGGGATTGAAGAACCTGAAAGGAGAAATTAACCTATTGTAGTTTTGAACTTATTTACTTTGTAGTACACTTGAAATAGCTTAATCGATATTGTAATCAAGTTCAATTAAATGATGCGGTGGTAGATGAAATGGACAACATCCCTGCGTGTTCTTGAAATTGACTTGTGACGTTTGTCTACCCTCGGAACGCTAACAATCAAGTTCCAATTCCTAGATCAACACGGACGCGAGATACACTCAGAGAAATGTCTGTCATATATGGCTCCTGAACTGCGTTTGTATGTTATATATATATATAACATACAGTATGTTATATATGACATACAAACGCAGTTCAGGAGCCATATATGACAGACATTTTTCTCTGTGTACGAAGTTGCGGGAATTATGATCAAGCAACGTTTATAAACTTTATAACGCTTTTCCGCCAAAGTGAGATGGCGTTAGAAATGAATGCTCACCATCTGGGGATCCGGTAGGGTCCGGTGCCGATCTGCTGCGGTAGGTTGCAAGCTCCGTTCTGAGCGGGCATCGCAGTCACCGGCACTGAACATATAAATATTATTAATATTTTAAAAAAATGTCTGTTCATATCACAGTGAAATAGTTTAGCCGTGTACAATGAGTCTATTCCCCCACGTCTGGGCGGATTCTCGTTCCACGCGCCAATTATGATCTTCCAAGGCCAATAAACGAACAAATGGCAAGTGGCGGAGGAAGTTAGAGATTCGCCTCGCTTGTGTATGCAAACTTTCCAGATTTCCAATTTGCCCATAGCTCCTTTGTTTCGGCAAACTTCGCCAATTCTTTCGGTGTTTGACTGAGAGTAATCTAATGCCGCTTCTCAAATGCCCTCAACAAGCCATTGTCTTCGACACCTCTCTGTTGAGTTCCAACACGAATTTTTGGACTTTCCAAATCACAGGCCTATTGTTTCCGCAATCTGGCAGTGTTGATGCCGTCTATGGGAGTACTTTGCTATCAATTTTCCGCCCCAGATGGATCAAATGTTTGATTGGCTTCTGACGGGGATCGAACCCACGACCCATGACTGGCATTTGCTGACACCACTCGGTCACCCCGTCCTTTTTTGGGGCTGCTCTATGGTTGAGTTCCAACTACCCCCCATCAACCCCTAGTTTCGCTACTCGGGAGTACTCGTGGAGGCTCCGCTTACACTCTTTCGTGCGCGCGAAAATACAAGCAATTCAAGCGTGTAGGCATAGCGCGTACTTTTTGCGATCAAACCCGACGCTCACGCTCTTTTTGTTTGACCTGAAGCGCACGTTGCATTTACAACACCAATTGGAGACTTTCGGGAAAACTCCGTTTTCAGAGTACATAAGTATTACTTATACATCGATTTTGTTATGAAGATTCTGTCATTTTTTTTGAAAAATGCTTTCAAAAAGCTTGCCAAAAGCTTCCGCATGCCTTTAGTTTCTGCCCTATCACTGCCAGAGAGGTGCGATGCGAGCAAGAGTGCTCTCAAAGAGATCAAAGAGATTCCGACGGAATTCGCCCTTTGAGAGCCGCCGAAATCCCCTCAAGGCAAATCAGAAAATGGAGACAAACAAGCAGTGCAATGAGAAAAAAATGATGCTAATAGACTGTTTCAGAGTGCCCACATAATTGGAACACAAGGAGACATTTTCAGGAAATGTTAGGTGCAGGCTTCCGACCATACACAATTTCGGTTCCTAAACGCTAGTTGTTTTTTTTCAATACGTTCCGTCGCTCGGCTAATGTTTCGGATGTCTTCAGATGCAAAGAACTTTTGCAAATTAAGAGTTCGGGTTGGTTGTGTGCGCTTCTTTCGTTACTGGTCTATCAATATCAATCGATTGGTGAGAATATGGAGGCGGTGACACATGATTCCAAACCTACAGACCAGGGTTAGAGCGAGAGAGTGTGCAAAAGTGAGAGAGTCCCTCTCGATTTCACACGCTCTCTCACTCCAAAGGCCTTTCTGGGTGGTTGACCGGCCTGTGGAATGATGTTGTGACCTACCCATGGGCGGGTACTGGTGGAAGGTGCGGACGGAGGCGTGCGGAGCGAGCGGAGGATCAGCCGCTGCGTGATTTGTCACATTCTGAAATAATACCAAAAATATATAATCTTTTCCGCACGCCTTTTTTTTAACTTTTTCCAACATCAATATGGAATACTATCTGAAATATTATCGCATCATTCTATGCATGCGTTTTCAATTGAAAAAAGTGAGATAACTAAAGAAGACTTTGTGGATAACTCCAACGTATATCACCTGCTAATCATAAAGTGAATGGTAGAGGGAATCTGATCCAATCTGTCATGTATACGTGTGGCTATAATTCAGCACTCTAACTAACTGATAAGGTTAATTTATTGATTTATTGATTGACCTCTGTGCTAAGAGTAGGTACCTGTCCGAAGAGTATGTTCTTGATGGCATCGATGAATTCAGTGTCGGGTCCTGCCGCGTGCACACTCAGCACCGACAGCAGCAGCAACAATGTGGAGCGACGCCGCATCGCGTCTGAACTGTAATTAATTAACTATCGTACGTACTGAAAATATCGGAACGTTTACCGGAACGTGATCAAAATGTTCAATTTTTACAACTTTGCGAGGAAAATTATTTACGACTCGTGAGTAGGTTCATATTTTTTGTCCACCTCGATTTACCGGAAACTACCCGGACATGCCCGGTGTAAAGTCTAAGACAAAGGAGAAAATTCGATGTGAAAATCGACATAGTTAGCGAATTGTCATCATTACCGTATACAGCCGGGAAATACCAGCAATTCCCGGTTCTGTCCTCTTTTTAGAATCGAATTTGTAGCTTTATTTTACACATTTCACCGGGCATGTCCGGGTAGATTCCGGGAAATCGATGCGGATTAATCGAATTAGCATAAACACAAGTCATGATAATGTGTACTCGCAAAGATGCAAAAATCGGATTTTTTGATCACGTTGCGGTAAACGTTCCGATATTTTCAGCACGTACGATAATTAGTTAATTAATATCATAATTAGCAAAACCAAAAATTCGGATGCTCATGCGAACTTGCGGACACTGAAATCAGAAAGATGGAGCATAAAACGGTTCCAAAACTATAGAAAGTGGTCAAGCGTGTTAAAGTATATTGAACTGATAAGGATTTCCTCAATATTTCTGTCTAGGGCTCTTTGTGAATGTCTGGAATCCTACGGCAGACGAGAAGAGAGGCCGCTCAAGTTCAAGTGTATGTGAACGGTTTGTCTCAGGGCGGCTTGCTCAAACCATAGGCGGAAGCTACAAGAGAAAGCGGACATCTGAGAGGAGAGGGGAGACAGTTCGCGCTCTCTCCCTTCTCAAGTGGATAGTTGGTTGAAGTCATTGAGAGAAACCATCGCTAGATGCTTGAGGAGAGAGAGAGAGCGGCTCATGCGTGAGACGATCAAGCACAGGCGGTAATCCGAGAACGACAATGAAGGTAGACACAGACGCTCAACGATCAGAACGTGGGGGAACGGGTGATTTGAGAAAATTACTAAGAGTTGCCATATAAAAAGAGGCAACCGTGCATGAAATTTTTCGCAAGGAGGAAGACACCAAGGAGTTTTGCTCTTGGCAACTGCATTCAACACGGGAAATGACGAAAATTCTTCGAAATGTATGGGGGCTATGTAACACAGACTATGCCGCCAGGGAACGCATTGTTCACTTGCGGATACTGTAGGAAAACAATTAAATCAGTTGTCTATTCACGTTATTAGTGATAAGGACAAGGGCGCTGTTCACACAGTGTTAGTGCAGTACTGTATGTCCTCGGGGCGTCTTCGGGCGAGGATTAACTTCGACGAGGGACGAGACATCACGGACGCTTCCCTACTCCCTCGCTCTGCCCATTCCGCACCCCAGCACAAACAGTAAGACAAAATCGGATGAATAACCGGGAGAGATGAGAGAGAGAGATTTGTACTGCTAGAACAACGATGAGGCGGATTATGAACGCGGCGAAGAAGAGGCCAAATCATCCCGTCGCGCCTTGCTCTAGTGCCCTATTGATGCCTGTACTTTGGACACGTATATATTTATGCGTGTTCAATGGAAACGCGGTTACAAAAACATACAGTGCTAGTCTGCATGAACGCTAAAATAACTTTGTTAAACGATCAACTGTTGAAGCGCAATAAAACATTTTACAATGGAAAATATCAATTGGGATCAGACCAGTAATTCGGATGCGGATTGTTGAAAACGGGATATGAAGGAGCAAAGGACGTACACTCAGCGATGTGCTTCCACAAGCTGATATCAAAGTTGAGCGCAAGGGGGCTCACTTGATATCAACTTTAATACTTTAATACTTTAATACTTTATTCTCCATCGGGAATGCGGGTGAGGACAGTTATCTTGACATGATGATGGATTCTTCGGCTCAGGATTGAGCTGTTTTGTGTGTTGAATCAGGCAGTTTTCGTGTCACAATCACTACTTACGGATTCGGGACACTGGTGGTAGGCGAACCCCACGAGCGCTTTAATGTTAGGAATTGTTACGATTGAAGACGGAATGAGGTTGGGAATGGAACGATAGATAACGTTTTTTGAACAGGGAGCGCGCCCCGGAAGCATCGCTCCTTGTCTCGGCATGACAGACATTAGCAGGGAGAACACATCAAACACTTCTTCTCCTTCTTCTTCTCTTAGATTGGAGAGACAATCAGAAGATACACACACTGAATAGACAATGGCGGAGTGTGTGTGTTTGATTGACCAGAATGAAGGAGAGAGAGAGAGAGACGGGCCGCGCTTTCTGAGGCAATGCCAATAAATGAGTGAAGCAAGCGAAGAGCAATTCAGAGATGGGCCATGGAAATTTGTGGGTCAAAGGTGGGAAGCACAAAAATTATCTGAACAGGCAGTTATCCGTGCTTAAATTGTGGAATATCCTCAAGCCGCACTCAAAGTAAAGAATGTAATATTTTCCGTTCTCTGGGACACAACAATTAACAAAGTAAATGAAAGGGCAGCAGTGAACAAAGGTATCAGCGCTATTTAAGCCATAGTGGAAGCCCGAAAGCGCACACTGAGGAGGAGAGACTCTGTGAGTAGACTAGACACTGAACCATCGAGAGCCCCGGAGGATAGGAGGCGGGGCAACTGATTAGCCCATCAGTTGAGAGGGCACGATCGAAAAACGTGGGTCCCCTCTCCCCGGTACCTTCTCACCTCAAAAACTACGAGTGCTAAGATGTGAGAGAGTGCGCAAACTTCCTCCAGACAATTCGCTCATATTTGAGGAATGCGAGGTGGTAATACCGGTTGGAACGCGCTCACGGGACGATTCGCACCTGACGCTAGGCGAACTGACCAGAATCTGGTGCGGGATGTGGTTATAAAATTATGGAGACGCATTGATAAAGTTTAATGATGCCAAGCATATCAGTTCATTTGAAATATTCCTCCCACAAATTCAGGCGTTTCCGTTGGCAGGAACATACCCCGCGAAAGCGCATAACTTTTTAAAATTTATGACATTTTGTTCACTGTTTGTCATTTTGATGCTGCGCAAAAATCAGGGGGTGCAAAGTGCAAGAAAAAAATTGGGGGTGCAAAAATCAAGGGGTGCAAACAAAAAATTTGAATTCCCGCAATTATCGCTTTTTGCTTATATCTCGGCTCCCGGTGAACCTAGCGGTACAAAATTTCGTTTGCAAGTTCGAAATGTGTAAAGTAATTTACATCCGAAGTTTTGTACCCCTAGCTTCAACGGGAGCCGAGATATAAGCAAAAATCGATAATTGCGGGAATTCAAATTTTTCGTTTGCACTCCCCGAGATTTTTGCACCTTGGTGCAATTGCACCCATGATTTTTGCGCAGCATGACTTAAATCGCGCTGAGCAGCTGGCGACTAGCAACCACGCGATCTTGCGATGCACCGCCCTTCGTAATTGTGCTGAATAGAGCGCATACACAGAGCGCGAAGTCTCCAACTTTCCTTACTCTGGAGATGTTGTCTCCAGCTGAGTGCGCATGCAAAATTGAGAGATGGAGATGTCAAGTCTCCCATTATTAGGAGAAGTTAACAATCCAGACTAAGGAAAGCTGGAGACTTCGTGCTCTGATAGTGAGTAGTGTAATTCAGCATCATCGTGGAAGATTGTATAAAACACTTGCGTCTATCGTCTCATATGGTCGCGCGCGATTCTGACAGCTGCACAGCGGCGAAAGGGACCGAACGCGCCCCGAATGACTTCCTCTGGTATTTTTCCTAGCTGGATCCCTGTCTGATTCCAGGCTGGAAATATACCGGGATCCAGGCTGGAATCTTCCCATTTCTTACCGGGATCTAGGCTGGAAATCGCGCTATACCGGGATCATAACTGGACACGTCTCGAGACTGGATCCCTGTCTGATTCCAGGCTGGAAACGCAGATTATACCGGGATCCAGCCTGGAAATAAATACCAGAGTCGTCCAGTACAACGCTTGAAGGATGCACTTGAACGCATGTTCTGCGGATGTCTAAGAGGAAGAGATACCACTACGGCAGCTGGATGCGATACTATTGTGACTAGCGCGTTTGATAATGTCTGATTAGAATTTGCAAACACGTCTACAAGGTCACAGGACCACATGAATGTGAATCTGGAATACGTTTACGAGGTGATGTCATAATAAGATATCTAGCAGAGTAGCTTCTCTGCGATCCTACATCAGAAGGGGCGGAATTTGGGATCTTTTGGAATTCCTAAAAAAAAGTACCCACGACGGCGGATATGGATTACGCTGCGCGGGAATATTATAACAAGCAATGTCTAGCAAAAGCAAAATCAACTAGCAAAAGTAGCTTCATCCTACGGATTTCGCGTAGTCACTCGGATCATCTCACTCTCTCAATACTCAAACAAAGCGAGGAGATTGACCAGCACCGTCGAGATTCCTTACTCGACCAGTTCAACTTTGTGTGTGTTGAGAAGGCGATTGATCCGAGTCAGAGGTACTATTACAAATTCACAAACACTCGCCCGAAATAATAAAACATTCAGCTGGCGAAAGAGCATTGTAAGAGACTCGTCGAGGTATGGACAGAGAGTGTGCGCATCAGCAGTCCATGTCATGAACGTATCATTTTAAAACCGTCTCCTACCCCTTATCAACCTACATCATGAATCCCAATCCCGTCTGACGGAGTAAATGATGGATGAATGAAATTATAACACTGATGAGATGGAGAGGGAGGGTGTAGCCAGTAATTGGATATGGATGAAACACTGAGGGAGAAAACACATACGCCACTCAATTCAGATGAACAATGGGATGCGTGGTGTTCGCGCAATGAGATGAGATGAGGGGCGACGATAGATCGGGGTCGAGGTGGTGTCCACACTTTGGGAACGCTTGTTTACCTTTGCTAATTAGCCGTGGGTCTCACTCATAAAAATAGGTACTTGCGTTTTCTCACTTCTGTTTCTTTCCCAATGTATGTATACATTCTAGGTAATTTCTCACTGATGGCGTGCCTAGTGCCCGAAACGCGTCTGAGCCAATAAACTCTGAACCAACCCTTCATGTATTCGTATGGCTATAATTCAGCACTCTAAATAAAAATAGGTAATGACCGATCTTGCGCTTCAACAGAGTACCTTTTCGGAGACATTGAAAGCAAAGGCTTGTAATTAAAAAGATGATTGCACTCTCACACAAAGCAAACATCCGCGAGATTATCAACGATCAATCTTTGAAAAAAACGGGAGAGGAAGAGACAAGAAGATTAGTGGCTTAATGACATGATGATAGTTCCGGAATCGACTTCTTCCTATCATCAGGAAGCATACGGAAGTTGGGATTGCGCTGATACGATTATCAGAGGAAGCGATCGCGATGAATTATCTTATAATCGTGATAATGGTCGACTGGGGAACTCGGACATCTTCATTATCAGTATGCTGAATCAGAATCATGCGAGTGGGTTAGATTAGTAGTTCTCGTCTAGCCCTTCTCTGATTCAGCATTCATGATGGGATGTATTGATCGATAAATGGGATGAGCATAGTCGGGAGTTCTGCTTGCCCTCTCAACGCTCTCTCCTCTCTGCCTCTGGAAATGATGTGTCTCCAAATTGGGGCGGCGGTGAAGAATGGAAGGTGAAGAAGAAGAGAAGCAATGATGGTGGTGCGCAAATAGGGTGGGATGGTTACCAAGCGGAGGAGAGGAGTGAGAGGTAAGAATAGAAGGAGGTGTTGATGGCTCTGGAACAGTGATTCAATGCAGCTTTTTGCGCGCGGCGCTTGATCGAATGACAAAGGGAGAGTTCAGAGATCGAACGAATGCAGAAGTTCTGCAAAGAGGTGGCCCACCAAGAGGGTGACAGCACGTTTTTGAACTGCCAGGTTTGAAAAGGAGAATCGTCAATGGGATCCATTGTCTCTTCAGCGGACTTTGCTCCAGTTGAGCAGTGTCTCAGTCTACCTAAGTCATCAACAGTGAAAGTCTTCAACAGTTCTAATCCAAAGGTGACGCCTTGGTAAGCAAAGGTGACGCCATCCCCAGTTTTTTGCTCCTCTCCCTCCACACTTATGCGTGTACTCTGGTTGCATGTTGGCGAGAGGTGCGCTCATCCTCGCGATTAGCGGGGTTAGAGGAGACGATGATGGGGTAAGAAGATACGCGTGTCTTTCTCTCTCTCCCAATGATGCATGAGACTCGCGCGTGAAGCATCAGAAGATGAGCGGGGCACGGAAAGCCGGTTTGAAGACACACGTCGAATCAGGAAGTGACTGTGAGACGATGGGAGGGAAGGGTTAATGAGTCAGACCTTGGGAAGACAAGGGAACAAGAAGACAAAAATCAAGCAGTAGAATACTGAGTCATATCAAAATATTGATAAAGACAGTAAGCGATGCAAATAGTAGGAAGTAACCTGACCTGATTCTCAGGATGACTCAGCGTTGTATTAATCGCGATCAAGCATACACATCAACTGACGAGCTCCCCCCTTAGGAGGGGCATGACTGCACGGCGCTAAGGGAGCGAAACAGTCATGCAATTTCGACCATTTGCAGTACTCATAGAAATATCAATCAATAGCAATATAATAACTCAATAGATACAATTCACACGTGACTATGTTCCTTATGAATGACGAAATACCCAATCGACAATTGTACAGTGGAGAGAGGGCTACTGATGGGAACGTCTAACGTGTCCGCACTTTTCCATCTTTCCGTGTTCACACATCCCATCGTTGAGCTTCTCATATCCCTTCTCTCTCTCTCAACTCCCTGTCCATTGTTTTAGCTCGCGGGCGACACAGTTTTGGAGTGTGTTAGTTGTCCATCCAATGTCACACTCTGCTCTTCACCTATTGTCTCGTTCCCCTTCGGGCAGGCTCTTTGCAACTTAGTTGCCACATCATTCCACAGACCGGTCACCCTTACAGAAAGGCCTTTGGAGTGAGAGAGCATATGAAATCGAGAGGGACACTCTCACTTTAGCATACTCTCTCGCTCTAAACCTGGTCTGTAGGTTTGGAAAAAAAAGAAAAAAAAGAAAAAAAAAGGAAAGGAAAGAAAAAAAGAAAGAAAAAAATGTGTTGCCCTCCGCTACCCACAACAGCACACAAGAAACGGCAAGGAGCACGATCCTGAAGTACCTGTGTCCTGACAACAGAGATACCAAGAATCCCTACTTGAACTGAAACAATATCCACCTAGAATGCATGCTCACAGATGTATATACAACCGCATTGTATTATTTACACTCAGAAAAAAGTCACTAGGATCAGGACACAAAGTGAAAATGTTCACTTACCCGTAAGTGAAATGTCTCTTATTTCTAGTGACTTTCACTTACAGGTAAGTGAACATTTTCACTTTGTGTCCTGATCCTAGTGACTTTTTCCTCAGAGTAGGGTGTCTCCGGATCTGCTAATGAGGACCATGTATTCATAACAGCAATCGCCAAGACTTTTCCATACTTTATTATGCTTATTACACCAATAAATTAATGTGTCGTGGCGGCGGTGGTGTGGCACTTGGTGCGGCGAGTGTGTGTTGGCGCGGCGACATTTGTCGTCTTAGTTGGACTGTCTGAAGGCGAAGCAGGTGATGCCGTCCTTCTCCGTCTCGCAGTAGAGTTCAGTGTTAACGATGTAGGAGAAGGTGCCGGTAGAGCAGATGACGTCGACGTGGCCGCCGACCTCCTCAGAGGCAGCCTGCAATTAGGCAAACGAATAAAACGTTCCGCGCATAACACCTGTACTACTTGCGCAGCAACTCACTTTTGCGATTCCATTGATACTAATAAAACGGATAAAAAATTGTATTATGGCTCCTTTTGGCTACAAAACACATTCAGAGACGTCAACTTTTTCCATTTGTCGCAGCAAGTGCACAGCGCGAATAAATACATATTTGTTTTTTTCTTGTCGTCGTAGACCCGAAATTGTCGAGCACACAATAACTGCGGGGAACACAACAAGAGAAACGCATGATCACCTTCTGGATTTGTCTCTTGGACGAAGAAGTGGAGTCTCCAATGTTCTGAAAAAAGGAATTAATCTTCTCTCTTTTAATCTTTAATCTTTAATCGTGTATCATTAGCTCTCAATCTTTAATCTCCTCAAAATACGCAGGGATTTTGCGCCCTATCCCAAGGTCGTCTCAATCAATTCAATCCGTTCCTTTAGCGCCCGCGGCATTGTTTTTGGATCGAAATTGGCTCAAAAGAGATAGGACAAAGAGAGGGTAGTGATCGGCATGGATTAGGAAGATTGTGGGGGGAAACTGGATAGAATGAGAGGGGAGAGAGAGAGAGAGAGAGAGGGATAGAGAAAGAGAGAGAAGGCGCAATCGTAATCAGCGACTATCTCTCGCACAAGAGAAGAAAGGGAACACAAGGGGCGATTGCGTGGTGCCCGCGGTGATTTCCGGTTTCAGGAAAGGATAAGATGCTCAGAGTATTTTGAGCTCGCGGGCGTAGGTCAGACAACATCGAAGCAAGTTGATTAAACCCCTTTTCAGAACATAAATGGCTGATCGAATGAAAAGAGCCCAATCCCTCCTTTCA
Organism: Pristionchus fissidentatus; assembly: GCA_036245785.1. Taxonomy (NCBI): domain Eukaryota; kingdom Metazoa; phylum Nematoda; class Chromadorea; order Rhabditida; family Neodiplogasteridae; genus Pristionchus; species Pristionchus fissidentatus. Next base: position 29,248,697 of record BTSY01000001.1, on the reverse strand, counting down.
TTGCATATCCTTGAAACACATAGTCACCTATTTCCGGCCTGTCCCGTTCTCATTTATCCTTATCAAGGAAATTCATTAAACTATCAAGAACATTCAATAATCTGATCAGGCTACCGTACCTGGTGGATGATGTTCTTGAGGGTCTCGGAGTTGCACTTGGGGTCGAAGGCGGCGGGCGCGCGGCGGATCGAGTGGTAGCGGCGGCGGCGCGAGGCGGCGGCGGCGGCAGCCTGCGCACACACAATTTGAATTTTTTAAATTCCCTCCGACATCTACTCCGAAAATCAAGTGTAATGCAAAATTTGACAAAGTTGCCATTTGTAGTATTATTGGGCGGGAACTTCAACAAATTGAATCTTACGTGGTACTCCTCGGCGGGGGTGGAGCCCTGGGCGGCGTTCACGATGTCGTCGTAGACGGTGTTCTGCAAATTAGTTGATTATCAATTAAGTCTAATTAGATCAAACAAAATAATAATTTGAAAAAAGGCAATGACAGTGCATGCATGCATGCGAACTGAGTAGACCCATGAACCGGACCAGACCGCATTAAAGGAGATAGAAAGTAAGAAAAGACAAGGATTTATGCGGGGATCTCGCCTCAAATACTTCATCGCGAACTGCTTCTCCGGTGGAATACTTGAAGAAATCAATAAATCAATAAAACCAATAAAGACAAAATAATTATCCGCAAAGGTGAGGCACTACGAAAAAAACGGAAAACAGTGGATATTTCCGTTTTAGACTGGCCTTATCGACAAACAGTCATGAAAGGAGATTGCGTTATCCCTATGCAATGTCTCACCTGGGCGGCGGTGGCGGACTCTCCGGCGGGAGCGGCGGGCGCGGGCGCGGCGTCAACGGCGTCGACGTCGTCGGTGGTGGCCGCGGGCGCCTCGGGGGCTGCGGCAGCTGCAGCAGGTGCGGCCTCCTCCTCCTCTCCGAGAGTCGCGGACTGACCAGAGGTCTCGAGCTCTGCAAGAATCGGTTTGTACGGGATAATCATGTTATCTCATGGACACTTTATTAGGTAAGAACAGATGACTACTGTGTGTGAGGTAAGATTGTTCTGAATTGTAAACCATACTCTAAACAGTTTGAGGTATGCATAGTTCTAAAGCGTACTATTGCAGTACCGGGCTTTGCCTAATCGCCAGGCGACTTAAATGCCCCGAACCGGCATAACCGGCGTAGTTTTCGATAATTTTGGCAGCAATAAGCGATTGGCTAATGGAGAAGCGCAGTTACGTGCACATCAAAGACCGCAATGGCTCCTTTTCGAAAGTGAAAACAGAGTGAAACCCGGCGTTTAAGAAAGGATTAATGCCGCCTACCATCCCACAATAGAACTATTTCGATTTCCCCTTTATTTATGTCTTCCTTGTATGGCAAAAAAATCAAACTATATCTATTACCATGACAAGAATCGCGGAGTAGGGTCTAGTAATTTCCAACTTTATTTATGCACATCTTTTTGATGTTATTAATAAAATAACAAACCCTGGTTCTCAGAGTGGGCTGCAAGCTGTCCCTCTCCGACGTACTGCGCGATCGGCTGAGAAGGCTGCTGCAAAAAAATATTTTTAAATTATTTGAAAAAAATAACTAATGATTTTACAAAATGTTTTTGCGGCGTGCCCTAGCTGTCGTCATAACTCACGTACGCGAAAATTTCTGGAGCGTAGACAATAAGAAAGATGAGAGACATTGCGATACTTCGTGCATGTGTTCACATTTTCATGGATTGACATCAAATGAGCAAACAAAAACAGGCAAAACAAAAACAATAAAATACTAACGTGAGCGTATCCGGCGACGGGGAGCTGTTGGTAGTACTGCGGCTGAGCCTGCTGCACGGGAGCGTACTGAGGAGCAGTCTGCAGCAAGTTACGTCATCACTATGCAATCACAAAATAGGAAATCAATTTACGATTCGAAAAGTACGGTACCGCGTAGCCGGACGGCGCGCCGCAGACGGGAGGAGGCGGGCAGACAGGCGCGGGAGGCAGCGGGCACGCGGGTACCGCGCACCGCGCCGGCTGGCAGCCGCACGAGTTGCCCCAGAAGAAGGCCTGCCATGGTGCAATGGTAAACGACAGAAAGCACGCACGCAATGCAAATTTGGACGCAACTTGAATTGTGGTAAATGGCAGAAAGCTACCGTACCTGGGCGGCGAGGGGCAGGAGGACGACGAGAATGGCAGTTCTCATAATGAATAGGGAGAGCGAACTGACCGGATCAGGCCGGGCCGCACTTTATATCCAGCCGCTGTATGGGGAAGGCTGGGTTGCCCCTCGGGTGGGGTCAGAGAGATGCCGAGAGAGCGTGCGAATTCAAGAGAGTGGGCGGACTTTGGCATCGAGAGACCACGGGATTTGGAGAGGGCGCAGACGGCTATTGTCATCGTTAGGATATTTGGAACAAAGGCTGGAAATTTTGGAGGCGAAAGGCGTAAGAACTCGATTGTGTTGTATCCATAACCGTGAGCTTTTCAGAGCGAAAAGTGAAAGTGGGCTAGGTTTTGCAACGGTTTTTGAGTCGCCCGTTAATGGAAGAGGTGTCACTTTCTAGCGGATATCGCGCCAAAGGGTTTTATCGCGCCTTGTTTTATCCACCGTAGATAGAGGACAACCCGCTTGTTTGTTGTTAAAGATCGGTCTACCCCATACAACAAATGTGGAGCGAAATGGTGTTTAGAAACAAAATCCTATTCGCAGAAATTATCGTAACTTATAATTGTTTATTAATTGTCCTGCGTTACATTGGAACTGATAAAGTGCATTGGCACCAGCAAAACATGGTCATCCCTTCGAAGCTGATATTTTGCTCATTAAAATCAACTGAGGGCGCTTGGGCAGCGCCAAGGACATTCACTTCCTCGCATATGTACATGAAACAATAACACTCGCAAAAATGATTGCTTCCCGGTAAGAGATCAATTACTAACTCGCATGCATGAAGACATAATCACTTCCATAGAGAAAAATTACATGGAAGTAATTGATTACCTGTAGGTAAGTGATTTAAACATCATGCATGTATTTCACTGGAGCACTTCATTGCTTCGTGCGAGATACATTGCTTTAACCGTGTCTCCCTAGACCCATTGTACCTCAATCGTTTGCGCCTTTTTAACACGGTGTGCGTAGATGTGCCCTTTTCCATCATTTTACCGGTTCTCGTCTTTCTTTGTGTTCTCATCGCACGAAAATTAACAATTATAGGGAAAGCGGCGGGAATATGTGCGGGCGTCGAGGTGGAACCGAAAGATCAAAAGGCGTTCGGACCAGCAGAATTTAGAAAGGGGTCGTTGGCAAAAGTAAGCGGGCTTCTGTCACTCCTACCCCCTGATCACCTTCTAGATGTTCGAATTAAGAAAAAAGGCCGGATTTTAAACAGTGGCGAAACGATTTCATTCCTCAGGCCAATCGCTCATTTTCAGTACGTGCGTCTCCTTCACCTCTCACTTTCAAAGGAGTGAAAGTGCACAAAAAGTCGTTGAATAGGATCGAAATGGCATATTAGTCCTCTTCTCCTCTTCATTTCTGCCCTGTGCAGCTGTAACGAAAGGGATTCAAAAGGCTGGGAAAGTGAGAGTCAACCCGGGATTTCTCCCCGAAAGATCGGGCAAGCTTGAGGGGAGAAAGCGACTTCCTCTTGGCAAATAAAAACATTGAGCGATCGGGAGATGCGCAAAAAGGTAATTGACGGTTCCCTAATTCGAGATTTCTCGAGCTAATTAGGGTAACAGAGATAGGGCAATGCATGATGAGACGGATGAAATGTCGACTGATATATTGAGGGATATAGTTTATGAAAGGCGAAAGCCATTTTTCTTTGTGTGATGAGTGAAGACGATGACATTTGTTTGTGAACATTGTATGATATATTTCTCGTTTCACTCTCGAATTAAAAACTTCCAGAATTTGCGTAAACTTCAAGGCTCCGTGAAGCGTGAGTGTGTCTTTCTTATGCTGGCTTCATTGTCGATGCTCTATCTTTTTGAGGGGTCAAAACTCTCCTCACTCGGCAGTAGTGTTGTTATTTGGAATAATCCTATTCGCGAATAACAAAGAGTTATTCGCGAATAACTCTTTGTTATTCGCGAATAGGATTATTCCAAATAACAACACTACTCGGCAGACTCTCTCGACCGGTCGAGAGAGAGCGTTCAAAATGAAGAGACTGACCCCTCAGCTTTTTGACGCTGAGGATCGCGGAATTGGGTGTCAAGATTCCATACAGAGAAGAAGTTTTTACATTTACATTTTACATTTGAACAACTTTATCAGCTGGTTTTGGGTGTTAAAGCTGGGTTGCCATGAGAGATCTCCATTGCTTGCGATCGTTTCTTGCGAGTTGCACGAATTGTGGTCCAGCAGCGTTGACGAAATCATCTCTCCATCTCTTTGCCGGTCGGCCTCGCTTCCTCTTCCCTCTTGGGGTCCAATCGAGCATCTTCCGATTCCACCGATAATGGCTTTGATTCGAGATTCTTTCTACCCATATCCATTTCCGTCTTTCCGCCTCTCTAACTACATCCTTCAATTTAGAAGAAGTTGCAAAAGAGAATATATTATTATTTATTAATTAGCATGATTATCTATGCTCGAACATCAAGCAAACGACGCCGCGTATTCGATACTCGCAGAAGTTGTCGTTTCCTGCAATTTAGAATATTTTTTATAATATTTTAAAATATATTTGAAGAATAAAAATATGTTTCACCAATAAAGTATGAGAAGTTGCCCTCGGAGCAAATTATGTTGAAGATTTTTCGTAACTGTTTCCGGGCCGCTTTGACAAGTCGATATTTAGCCGCCAGAGGCCCGTCGTCCAAGATCGCCTGAGGGCATCGATTACTGTATGTTATTAATTACGGCCAGTTCGTACACTTTTGCTCCTTTTCGGATAAATGTCAACAAAAATCATTAGAAATGTTATAGAAATGTGAAAAGAGCCATCTTCCACTGTCAGAATTTACAAGCCTCAAGAACTTTCGTTATAAAAGGTTACAGTGTGCATGTAAACCGAGGAAGTTACAAAAAAAAACAAAAAAAACGAAACAAAAAATGTTACGACCTCAGCAATCATCCCTCTCAACCGATTATTCGTGCATCTCCTCTCTTCTTTTCGTCTGATCCCATGTCTCCTCATCCTCTCAAAATCTCGATAACTTTTGAATCCACTTTGCGACGACCGGCGCAGCGAAGTCGAATCGGAGATCTGAAAAGGAAATTTTTTCGAGGCTTCAATACTTTCTTACTTACATACTTAGTACGTAAGTAAGAAAAAAGTTAGTAAGTTAAAGAGTTTTTAGCTATAACAACACTTTTTGAAAAGGATAAATATGTTTTCGGGGCTTCAATATTATCTCAAATTTATACTAATGAAATATCTACTGCGCTATAAATACCTAAAGCAGTAACTTTTTATCAGTTTCTTATCTATCACCCGTTATAGTCTATAATGAGTGAGAATTGAAGAACCGCATACCACCGGCGCTTGGTGAACAGTGGAGAAGACGTCGTGGTTAGCGAGGAATTTTTGGAACTGTGCTGAAATGTCTTTATAAATAAAATATTAAATTATATTACGCCACTTTGACCGGGCTCCTCGTCAAGCGTTGAAAAGTCTTCGTGGTTCGATTGAGCGAGAAATTTTTGGAACTCTTCTGAAAATAAATAAAAAAGTAGATCAATAAACAAAAATCTTGCAAACTAACCATACGTAGTGTACTTGTCCGGTACCGACAACTCTGGTAGCTTGCTCAACTTCGGTTGTTCCGTCCTCGGGCTGTCGTTGCTGTCGTATGCTGCAAGTGCTGCAAATGGTTTCGAGAACAATCGAGACTCCGCCCACTTCCGGAGAACACTGTGAGGTTGTCGTCTCGTGCGATATTTCTCCCTGTGGTATACGAAGACGCTGCAGCCGTCGCGTAAGATCCGGCTGCAGCAACCGCAGCAGCCCCGCAGCTGCAAGAGACAATCCACCCTTACAATCCGTCAGAAATTCGCGAACTTTTCACGCATCTTTTCTTGCTCGTTTTAGGCTATTTTCTTTATAATTTGCGTTAAGTCATTAGAGACGCATAAGAAACTACTAATGCCGAAGAATCTAACTTAAAATATAAACTAGGGAATTAGCCGCACCTCTTAGAAGGTCGCGGAATTCTGCGAGTTGTTTTCACGCAGCTAGACAGTGACGAGAGAGCACGCGGAACGAGGAGAGGGAAAAGTAAGCAATGTTGTTGTTGTATTTCTGCGCTCTCTCTGTTTACGTGCTCTCTCGTCACTGTCTAGCTGCGTGAAAACAGCTCGCAGAATTCCACGACCTTCTAAGAGGTGCGGCTAATTCCCTAGTTTATATTTTTGGTTAATTTCTTTGGCATTAGTAGTTTCTTAAGCGTCTCTAATGGCCTAACATAAATTATAAGGAAAATAACCTAAAACGAGCAAGAAAAGATGCGTGAAAAGTTCGCGAACTTCTGACGGATTGTAAGGGTCGAATGATTATTTTCGTGCAAAATATCGATCATTCTCAGAGTTTTACCAGTCACACGCCTCCTGTATAATACAGTATGCATAAGAAAATATTAGAATCTTCTTGAGTCAGAAACATGCATGCCGATCGTATCAAGAGTAAGTGATCATACTCCCAGCTCGGTTTGGGTGCTCCGCATCCACATGGTAGCTTGGGTGGCGGACATCCTCCTCCGCATGGTCGAGGAGGTGGTGGTGGACAGGGAGTGGGAAGGGGGCAGGCAGGAGGAGGGCAGGCAGGCCTGCCGCAGCCACAACCTGCAAAATATTTTTTTAAACAATATGTACATTTATTTACTTTTAGACTCAACCACTTCATTAAGCACACGAATGGAAAGGAAAACTCAATCCCTCCGTGAAACGAAAAAGTGCGTGCCTCTTACACCACTACATCGCAGATCACTTGTTCTACAACTTACTTGTTGTAGGCTAACACAGACAATATTGTGTAATTATGGCCAAAACGAAATTTGGGGACAACATAAGCATTATTCATTATAAAATTAATAGCTTCTCTCACCTCCACCGCCTCCTCCTCCAAATAAGAATCCATCGGACAAGCAAGCAAGGTAGATCAGCAGGCAGATGGTCCGCATTAATAAAACGTTCCGCTGATAATTCAAAGTAGGTTACACAGCATGTGAAAAAGAGAGTTGCCGAGGTATGGAACGTATGTACACACACAAGTAGATTCCGTGTACGTGTCATTTGAAAGTTGTAATATCAGTCTCCATGTTTGTGCTACTCAGAGGACAGGCGTTTTAATGTACAAAATATTTACTATAAAATAATTATCCTAAAAATAACGAGTCATCCAGGAAAACGAAGCGGAAGTGATCCTTGGTCCAAGTGGGGAATAGACTTTGAGCAGTGGCATTCCCTCAACTTTCCTCTAATTGCTCCTACGATATGAACTCTTGCGCGCTACAATGTTGTATGGACCCGCTCGCTTGTGAAATGATCCACTTGAACCCCCGCAGGAAGCATTTCGCAAATAGAATCTTTCCAGTCTGTGAGGCAATATACATACATGCAATTGGATTTGTAACTATTTATTGCATATAGAATCTAGACCAATACGTTATTACGTTTGTCTACATTTGTTACGTTCGCTTCCTGCCCCCATATGCCGTGGCATAGGGAATGTAGCTTGGGCCGGTATGGTAGCCAACCGGGGGCGGCGGACCGACTTGGTACCCGACCGGGGGCGGCGGGTATGGGCCCGGGGGCGGTCCGATGGGTCCGGGCGGCAGGGCGTATTCGCCTCCGTAGGACGGCGGGTAGGGGTAGGGACCGTCGCCTCCGCATGGTGGGGGAGGTGGGGGAAGAGGGCACACTGGGGGAGGAGGAGGGACACAGGAGCAGGGCGGAGGAGGAGGACAGCTGCTGGAAATATTTAGTTATTGACTGGTTTTGTTTTCATCTTCTGTCATCGGGGAATCGATGTAACACTATAATGTTTGTTTGTTGTTGCACACTCTTTTCGCCGACAGATGTCTGAGGCAGCGTTTAAAATGAGGACACTTTATTCTCTTAAAATCTATGCAAAAAGTAACTCTCACCATCCGCATCCACCGCCGCCGAAGTTGGGAAGGCTGAAGTGAGGTAAGCTGATTTGCGGTAGCTGGAAGCCGCCTCCGCTGCAAAATCAATCGACTTTTGACAAGGCGACTTTTAGAATAACTCACCAGCCACCGCCGCACCCTCCGCACCCGCCGCCCCCACCACCGAAGAAGAACGCTCGAGAGTTAAAGGTGCAGTGAACGAGAACTATCAGGGCAGTTCTCATCACTGCAAAGGGATTAATTTAAAAAGCTGAGAATCAGGGCGATAATTAATGAGCTAAGAATGGACAAACCAAGCTGGTTGAGATATGCGCCCGGCCTTGCCTCACGCTGCTTTTATATTAACCATGGCATTGGTCACAAGAGTCGAACGGACTTCTTCGATTGCATGTCGAGTGCGTGCCAAAATACGGAGCGGATAATAGCACTTAATGGTCAGGAAGTCGATTAGCATAGTCTCAGGCTAGTGAAACGGCAATGGAGAGCGTTTCCGTACACTTAGCGCAAATTTGGAGAACGATTCTCCAAGGTTTCGTTTCTTAGAAAACGGGTATCCAACCTCCTCATGTACTGGAACGAAAATCGTTCTGGGACGAATACACTAACCTCCACTTCTAAAATGCATTCCTGTCATTCGGCATACACGTTAATCTTTTTCATGTTTATCTGTTTTTCCTTGCCAAATCGTTTCTCCAAAAATTCTTCCACTTAGGGATGACGGTTCGTTGTCAATTCGAGCGAGCGATCGGCAATACTGCTGATAAGGGGCAGAGAATCAGCAAAAAGAAGAGACTGACGGAGGGAAACACAACACCGAACCGGCATCTTTAAATCCGATGATCACCACACAGCATCGAGTTGGCACCATGCCAAGAACGTTTCTCGTTGACTGAATCTCTCTTTTGGCGCCATCTCTCTCTTTCTCGAACTCGTTCTCGCCGATACTCTTTCGGATGCTGTGGACTAATCGATACCTGGAAGCGGCTCTACCACTTTCACTGTTTTTGCATGGCATATTTCGCTCTAGAGCAAACGTGCTTGCTGTTTTCGAAGGATCACACGAAAAGAGGAGAGTGTGTGTGGCTCACAGCATCCAGCACTATGCAAAAATGTTTGCTCGTTGTCTAACCCTCTCGTTTGGCGCGAGCTCTCGCCATCTCTCTCTCTTTCTCTAACTCGTTCTCGCTACTCTGAATGCAGTGCTGCTGCTTGTGCCTCATTCGTTTGCTTAGCGCACTTGAGCCATGCGAGGTCAGACACATACATACATACTGCTCCGGGGGCACTGCCCCTTAGAGACCATTGAACCCGGAGAGAGAATATATGCCTATTCATGTTTCTCGTATCACAAAGTGCAGTAGTAACCGACTCGACCTACCGTAGAATACATTCCCTACTGTAAGCAGTAATATGCGATGCGCACTTCCTCTGTTTATCTCCGCTCTAATGTCCGAGATTGCCGGCTATATGATGGACCAGTGCTGCGGTGACGCAATGCAGTGAGAAGTTAATTTAATTTTTAAAAGTGATTGAATCGATATTATAAACTGATTTCATAAATGAATCACAATTTCTGAATAATGCTAATCCGAATTCCTATGTACCAAAGGATCGCGCACAACATGTTCATTCGAATCTGCCTATTGTAGTCATGGTTTCACTTATAAGTTAATTATAATATAAGTTAATTATAATATAATATAACAATAAATAATGTAAACGAAAAAAATCAGATTCTACGCTGCTCCTCAATGTATGTTCGTCTCCTGCTCGCCATTTACGATGCAGTACCCCTGCGGTGCGGGCGGCATGGGCATGGGTGGAGGAGGCATGTACGGAGGCATGGGCATGCAGGGTGAACCTTCTCATTACGCAATCAATTGATCATCTCTTGTATCTACTCGCACATTTAGTCGTGGTGTACGATAAATATCTAAATTAGAGAGCACCACCTAATTATGAAGTGTCTACTCCCAGTTTGAGTTTGAATACATGTCTAACAGTTGGATTTATTCTGTTATTAAGCGCTTTTGATTTGCGATCTTTGATTAATTTTGATCCGGAAAAATATTTTTGCATGTTCTTCAATTCCCTCTTTTGATGAAGCACTTTCTCATTGCAAAAAGGAATTACCGTTCTTGAAACAGTGTAAATTATCGATTGTAGACTCGATATACGGTATCGGAAGCGGCGGCTACGGCATCGCTGGAGGAGGAGGCATGGGATGCGGGATAGCACGGCCCATGCCCATCCCTGCCCGCTATCCCGTCCCGCAAATTGGACCGTCGATCAGTCTTCCTTGCCAAGGTATGCTTATTTTCGATTCTATAATAATAATATTTATGCGAGTCACGGGGAAACGCAGTACAGTAACATACATTAAAAAGTATGAAGCATCAATCGAAAGAGAGAAAATACGTAGACCTGAGCAGCAACCGGCATTACCGGTGGGTCCCGGCAGAGTAGTCTGTTGTTGACGTTATCTTGATTCCGGTGGCAATTTTACCGTTCACTTTACCATCAATCGATAACAAGAACACTTATTGTTAGGTAACTCAGGGAAACTGTTTAATTTTCCGCATTTTCATTCAACCTTCGTAGTTCTGTTTCGAAATGCGGCATAGCAGGTTCCGAGTGTGGCGCAGCCGACCCAGCACCACCGGTGCCACAGTACCCACCGCCGTGCCAGGGAACGGCTTGCGAGGGCAACACCAAGGTCATCGTGCTCAACTATCCGGTTCGCTTTTTTCGGGCGAACAATTTAAAGAATACATATTCAAATTTAAAATAATACAAATAATGTCGCTGTACTAACAAGTATCTGTGATTGGAAAAGATAGTGTATCTTACAATGATAATCTTTTATAACAAATTCTGAAACTTTCTCAGATGCCGTACCCCGTGCACCACAAGACCGTCGTGTATCGTGACATCACTCGTCCACAGGAGTATATCACCACGCCCCCGCCCGAACCCACAACATACCTGCCCGCACCGCGCGCTCCAGAACCCGAGTACCAGCCACCGCAACCCGTGTACCGACCGGCCGTGCCAGAGTACCGATCTTCAATCTACAGTCAACCTGAACCTGTAGAGGAACCCATCACTCGAACTCTGCCCGTAGTTGAGGCCCCTGTCTATCGGCCGTCTGAGCCGGAAGTACGGGAACCAGAACCAGTATATAGGCCGTCAGAACCGGAGATTCGGGCACCTGAACCGATTTATCGTCCGTCGGAACCGGAGATCCGTGCGCCAGAACCGATCTATCGTCCGGCCGTGCCCGTGGTCCAGCCCTACCCGGCGCCCGAGCCGTCCGGGTACACGAATAACGTCGTTGCCCCTCCTCCCGCTGCCATTCCTCTTCCACCCTACCTTGCTCCTCCCCCATCACCTTCAAGTGCAGTGCGGGAGTACGGAGTGCGAACTAAGAAGACCCTGCGGGACTATCGCAAGTACCAGGGCCCGCCCGCCTATGTGCCGAGGGAGTTTCTCGAGTTTGCCCGGTCGTGACGTCAATAAATTGTGTTGCTGGTTGTGATTGTTGCGATGACATGAGTGACCTTCATTTCACCCACGCATAATTGCCTCCGTTGAAAGGCGGCCGGGGTCAGAGCGGGTGCGAAGGTGTTGGTAGAGATATGAGACATTTTATGCATTTCCATTTCGTGAACACGGAATATTTCAGCAAAAAACGTACATGATAAGAAAGTTCTAAAATGAAGTCACTCACCACACATATCAGTGAGATGCAGCCAAAGATGTAAAGGCTGATTTTTTTTAACTGTAAGTAATAGAGTACATAGTGGCATCGTCGGAAGCAGCAGAGGTTGCGGAGGTGAGATAACAGAAATCATAGCAGACGAACAAGGATCGATTGCAGTTCGCCAGCGAGATAATCATAAAGATCGAGCGAGACGGAAGCAGTTCTGCTGATGATGAGCCGCCGGCACCGACTCACTTTCATTAACACCTCTCAGCGGAACACTAGAAAAAGCAGCAAGAAAATTTTTCGATCTTTAAGCGAGCACCTAATCGCATTGTGAAACATGCCTCGCAATTTTTAATTTTTCAATAACCCGATGGCACCTCACAGACGCAAAACCTTTCGTGAAAACATTGCGCCCACGCTCTCGTTGTAAGAAAGTGCAAATGGGGCGTAGGGGTTTACAAGTCAACGGACTAGCGGAACCCTGCAGGCATCGTTTTTTGTTGTTTGATTTACGGTCTCACAATCGAAATCGAGAGTGACCTCGAGCGGCAAGTCAAACACCTTGTTAATCCTCTTGTTTAGCATCTCTAGATGCAAGATATTGAGGTTATTTATTGTCGCTGACAAAACCGGGTATGGTTGTGAAGATCTCCAAACTCTATAGGATATTTTTCATTTGTTAAGAATCACAGGCAATATCACCGCACAAAGCATAGCAAGATCAAGGATCTATCAAGGGTCTTTGGTGATCTGTGGACTGGTGATGTAATCACATATCGCAATTACACAATGGGGCGCAGGTGCATGGAACTGGCTCTTTGTGACCCGGCCGTTTGAGAGTCGTAGTTTCATCAGAGGATAAGGGCGAATGCTGAATCACCCCCAATGGCAACTGCTATCAGACTTGCCATCTAACAAGTTCACTACCATTGTTTGGTACAAGGGACAAACAGAGCGTTCGAGGCCGGCAGTGATGCGACGAACTGTTTAATTCAGTGAGAATGGCAGGGGAATGGGGCGAGAGACAAGGGAAAGGATGAGAGGCGCAGCACAGAGAGAGGGGAACAATGGCACAATCGTGGGAGGGAGCGGGACGGCAGAAGAAAAAACGGGCGGATGAGTCGAGCCCCCCGAGGCGCGCTATAAAAGGGCAGATCACCGCAAACAGTTCGTCACTTTCCCTCTCTTTCGCTTGATCGCCTATCTTTGTCAGTTCTACCGTATTAATTTAACGCCTGATTCAGATGGCTCGTGCGGTCGCGCTCTTCCTCTTGTGCACGGTTCCGGCCAGCGCCTTCCTCTCCTCGCTCTTCGGAGGCGGCGGCGGAGGATGCGGAGGTGGATGGTGAGTGTTGTGTGCTCTTTGGGAAACGTCGCCTGTCATTCTTTTCACTGTGTGCGGCCGATTCTTACTATTACCGATCTCTCTGCAGCGCTCCCCCTCCTCCCCCGTGCGGAGGCGGATGCGGCGGTGGCGGCGGATACGGAGGCAGCTCCGGCGGCTACGCTCGCCCTAGCGGCGGCGGATACGCCACCGCGCCCGTCGGCTATGGAGCCGGACCCTCGTCTTATTCGGCACCAGCTCCCGTCTACTCTGCGCCCCAATACTCCGCACCCGCTCCCGCCTTCCCCGCCGGAGGATACGCCCAGGCCGCACCTGTCTCCAACTACGGAGCCGCTGCTTTCAACGCCGGACCCTCCGGAGGTGAGCCCATTTGAATTCATGCCATAATCAACGCTTGTTACGTGAGGTGGAAACATTAATCATATCTAAGTGTTCAAACTTATATAATCACAGTCATGAAATGCATAATGTCCAGGAGCCTATGCCTCCGGACCCGCTGCACCCGTCTACGGAGGAGCCGCTCAAGGATCGTACTCAGCTGGACCCTCAGCCGGAATTCAGAGCTTCGGTGCCCCTGCACCCATTGGAGGTACGCATCACTCAAAAATACAATCGCAAAAGGCGTAAGTATTCCTGTATGGGCTACTTGGTGTTCACAATCTATCTGTACAAATTATTATCCTTTACTTCCGTTCAGGTTCTTACGCTTCCGGCCCCGCTGCCGTCTCTAGCTACGGAGCCGCAGCTCAGCAGGGATCTTACTCCGCTGGACCCGCCGCCCCTGTTTCCAGCTACGGAGCCGCTCAGGGATCTTACTCCGCTGGACCCGCCGCCGGCATTCAGAGCTTCGGCGCCCCTGCACCCATTGGAGGTATGCACGTTCGACTAGTCGTCCATGCAGCGGCGCAGTGGTCAATGCGCTTTCGCACAATTTGATTGAATGCGATATGTTACTACGAAAATCAGTGTTTCATCTTCGAGTTTAACAGGTTCGTACGCCGCTGGACCTGCCGCCGTCGCCAACTATGGAGCATCCGCTCAGCAGGGATCTTACTCTGCCGGACCCGCAGCCGTCTCTAACTACGGAGCTCAGCAGGGATCTTACTCCGCTGGACCCGCCGCCGTCTCTAGCTACGGAGCCGCTGCTCAGCAGGGATCTTACTCCGCCGGACCATCTGCCGCCATCGGAGCCGGACCCGCTCTCGGTTGGTATATCTTAATCGCTAGGAAAAATAGGCCATTATCATGGTAGGTTCTGCAGCTTTCACTTGAGCAATATCACTACCACACTGATCATCGATTCGTTCAAAATCCAAAAAAACGTATTCAGGAGGCTACTCTGCTGGCCCCGCTGCCGCAGTCCAGACGTCATCCGTCCAGGTCACCGCCGTCGCTCCCGCCGTGCACGTCGCTCCCGCCGCCGTCGAGCCCGCCTACAACGCCGCCGCTGTCCAGGTAAGCATATACATTTACAATCGCTTATCACATAGTATGTGCTCTTACGACAGCATGTTCAAAGCTTTCTAAATCAAGTAGAGAGAAAACCCTGAATGTCATTGACTTTGCATTTCTAATGAGCTGCTTTCAGACCACTCACCAGACCCAGACCATCGTACACGAGACCGTAGTCCACCAGCAGCCCGCCACCGTTTCTTACGGAGAGGAAGAGCATGTCCCCGCCGCCGTCCAGGTGAGACCTTTACCATTGACGACACAACTCCCCCATTCACCTATTACATTATCTATTGCTGGCGCAACTTTCCCCTCGATCCCAGCGAGAGGAGTTATTCAACAGGAACATTACGTACTTTCGCCTGATTACCTATTAGATGTGAGAATGTGGTATCGATAATAGTGCATTTCCCTGTTGCAGGAGACCGCCGTGGAGGTGTCTCATCCCGCCGTCGAACAGTCGGTGCCCGCACCCGCCGGATACGACAAGCTCCGCGTCCACCGCCGTCTCGCCAACCCCGCGAAGGGCAAGCACCACGCCATGGCCTAAGCGCCGCACGCCCATCCCGCGCCCTAGCCACTCTCTGATCTCAACACTCGACACTAGGCGCATCTATAGGTTCCCACTGGCTTTACTCTAGCTAGGCTCAGCCGTTTCTGTACAGATGTGATAAACTGGTTTACATGAATTGGAAGTCGCCGTGTTTCGGTTTTACAGGTAGCAGCACCAGCGAGAGATCGCGCATGTGACCCACTTATATGGCGAAAAATATGTGAACGGCGGCGGCACAGGCAGCTATGCAAACGGTTGTTGTTTACACGCGAAGAGTGAAGGTCGGTGTTGTGTCGTGACATTGATTCACTCCGACGAGGCAAACGGAGGAGACAATAGCCTTGCGTTAGCAGTGATATCCGCCCATCACTCAGCATTCCTGGAAAACGAAAGGGGAACATCATAAAGAAATTTGCCCACTCACTCATGCGCCCATTCAAATCGGAGAACCGGTCTTACTTATCCCGACATGCGGTGTACTTAGTAAATCACGCAAAGAAAACATGTGTCCGTACTCTTCTTAACTCGTTCCAGCGAACATAGTGATCATGAGGACTGCCGAATGAAAATATTTGCCTGTCTACACAATTTTCTATCTGTATGTCTCGTATTTTCATGTATGCCTCGTGTCCGGAGAACGAGTAAAAGTTGGGAATTGCGTGTTTATATATCACATCATGCATCTTACAGTATAATGTGCTATCGAAGTTTTCGAAGAGAGAGAAAATTGAAAAGAGGAATGGAAACGCACTGCCAAAACGATTTCTGCGTGGACTTTATTGTTGTACCTATTTAATTCCTCGGTCACGCCAAAAACGCGAATGAGCACAAACAGGTGAACGATTCGCTGAACTTTGCTAGATGAAATAAACAGCTGTATCCGTTTACACCATTCCACCCAAAATATGATAATTAGCTTTCCTAACTGGGCTAAACTATTTCTGGTTTCTACATTTCGAGCACAAAGGTCGCCATGGTTCTCTATGTTCTACCCACTCGATTAGAGAAATGACATGATTTCAAGTGTTTCTAGAGAGTATGCTCGTTAGAAGAAAATACAACTCACCCTTTCGAAAGAGCGTGCAAATTAAACAACGACAGTATAGTAAATGAAAGCATCTTAGCATACCTATCTAATACGGATACTTGTGCGCAACCTATTACATCATTGAGATGCGTGCACTGGCCATTACTCATCAGCTGTGATAGGGGGCGCATACTTCTCGGAGCTGAGGAAAGTTCACTTATCAGCAGTGATTAGGAACTACTCGTGTACTTTCACGCCCTTCGGCGCACTATCCCAATTGCTGGTCAGTGACACGCCGCAAACATGACCCCGATTAGCCACCGCACTCTCGAACAAGATGAGAACGCGTTCCTGAGAACGTCGAGGAAGTAATTTGTTCTAATGCGGATTTCGCCAAACCATCAGAATGTGGCAAAACGATATTCGGAAGTTTATGGGAATCCTGAAGGCAGAGGTAAATATGGAGCTGGGAACATCCTTGTCTTAGCCTTGACCAATGACCGCTCTAAATAGGCCATCGGGTTCACTGCTAATGTCCGCGTTCCGCGTTTGGGTATCACCTGAGAACAAGCAATGGACGGAACCTTGAAGTTGTCATGGTTGACTGCGGAGAAAGTGAGCGGCCGAGAGTTCCTCCTCCGTCCGCAGATTCAAGGTTGAGCAGCAGCATCTAGGAAATGGAGAAGAGCGAAGTAAAAGATGCGATCTGGCAGATCTCCAAACCGTTCAGAGCAGTAAACAACCTAGCTATGCGAGATCAAGATAGACACGTAGTGTCCAGTGAACCATGCACGTGAAACATCACGCAATCGGCGCGGGAATAAAGCTCATTTTCGTTGTTTGCTCTCCAGAATTGTTGGGGGGGGGAGTGTTCAGTCAAGTGTTGTCGGCGTGCCTCAGGCAACACTCAAGAGCCCTAATTTTGCACTTCTTCAGGCCATCAGAGAACACGAGAAGTGAAGAGTCCGC
Organism: Pristionchus fissidentatus; assembly: GCA_036245785.1. Taxonomy (NCBI): domain Eukaryota; kingdom Metazoa; phylum Nematoda; class Chromadorea; order Rhabditida; family Neodiplogasteridae; genus Pristionchus; species Pristionchus fissidentatus. Next base: position 29,231,535 of record BTSY01000001.1, on the reverse strand, counting down.
ACCGAGGCTGCTTTTGCCCTACATGTTCCCATTCTCCTCGACCGCGCACTTGTCGGAGCATGCCCCGACGCCTCGCGTTCCCTTTCGCGGGGAATGCAGGGGGCGGGCGGGTCGACGTCTATCGCATTCACCCACTCTCTCGTCCGCTCTACCTACACTGGAGTGAGGAAGGGGCGGAGAGCGTCGCTCTCGACCGTCCCTCGCCGCATATCTAACCCCGAACTCGATTAGTATATAAGGAGGCGGGGAGCGAGGGGAGATCAATCACTCCCACTCCTCACTCCCTTCACCATGATCGTGAGGTTGGCTGTGGCCGCAGCCCTGCTGCAGTGTGTCTCCAGGTGCGTTGACCGATTCTTGAAACTACACTCTCTATTAGCTATTTCGATTATGCATATTGTTTACGAATTAGTGATGAAGTTGACTGTTTGTAGTAACTACGCCTCTGCTCCTCCCCTGCCGCCGCCTCCGCCTCATGAGTCCTACTACGTCCCTCAGGTATGTACTACTTTTACGACACTACTGAAAAACAGCAGCTCCATAGTAACGTGTTGATATTATTCCGAAGAGAAAGCATAATTCTGATCGATCGTGTAGATTCTGCAGGCACCGCCTAGCCCACCTCCACCTCCTCCTCCACCTCCTCCGCACGTAGACCCTGTACCGCCCGCTCCATCAGGATACGCCCAATCAGGCTCAGGTACGTAAACTCATTCTTCCTTGACTCAACCTTCTACACTTCTATAGATTGTATTCGAGATGCTAGAACAAGCCATTCAGGTGGTTACTCCCCGTCTGCTCCTCCGGCACCTCATTCGCCTCCTGCGCCGACCCATCCCGCTCCGCCAGCTCCCTCTCATCCGTCCGGATACGCCTCGGCGCCTCCTCCCGCCCCGTACTCGCCGCCTGTGGCACCCGCACCGCCCGCTCCTCCTGCTCCCACCTACTCCAATCCGGCCCCTCCGGCACCTTCAAAGCCGTCCGGATACGCGTCCACGCCGCCCTCTTCTCCTCCCGCCCCGTACTCGCCACCAGCTCCATCAGCCCCACCCGCACCTCCTGCGCCCACCTACAGTAGCCCCAAGCCCTCTGGATATGCTTCGGCCCCTCCCCATCCTCCTCCTCCCTCCGATCCCGTGCCTCCTGCGATCTACCGTCCCTCTCCCCCGCCCTCCGGAAGCTACGACACGCCCAAACCCTCGCCCAAACCGTCAGGAGGAGGTTACGCCAAGCCCCCTGCGCCGTCAGGAGGAGGATACAAAGCGCCCAAGCCTCATCCTAAGCCTTCTGGAGGTGGATACGCCAAGCCCCCCTCACCGTCTGGAGGTGGGTACACCGCGCCCAAGCCTCACCCTAAGCCTTCAGGAGGTGGATACGCTAAGCCCCCCGCACCATCGGGCGGCGGATATTCGGCACCCAAGCCCCACCATAAGCCATCTGGAGGTGGATATGCCAAGCCCCCTGCACCCTCAGGAGGAGGATACAAAGCGCCCAAGGCTCACCCTAAGCCTTCTGGAGGTGGTTACGCCAAGCCCCCCGCTCCCTCAGGAGGTGGATACGCCAAGCCCCCTGCGCCCTCCGGTAGCGGATATACCCCACCCAAGCCTCACCCTAAGCCATCTGGAGGTGGATACGCCAAGCCGCCTGCACCCTCAGGTGGTGGATATACCCCACCCAAGCCTCACCCTAAGCCGTCTGGAGGTGGATACGCCAAGCCACCTGCACCATCAGGAGGCGGATACACCGCACCTAAGCCTCATCCTAAACCGTCTGGAGGAGGATACGCCAAGCCTCCCGCGCCCTCGGGAGGTGGATACTCCCCACCCAGGCCGCATCCTAAGCCATCGGGAGGTGGATACGCGGCGCCACCTCATCCCCATCCCCAGCCTCAGCCTCCCAAGCCTTCTGGATACTCTTCCCCGCCTCCCCCTCCTCCCTCCGGTGGGTACTCCTCTCCTCCCCCTCCTCCTCCTCCTCCTCCCCCACCTCCCCCTCCTCACTCCGGAGGCTATGCTTCTCCTCCCCCTCCTCCTCACTCCGGAGGTTATGGCTCTCCTCCCCCTCCTCCTCCCCCACCTCCCCCTCCTCACTCCGGAGGCTATGGATCTCCTCCCCCTCCTCCCCCACCTCCTCCTCCTCACTCCGGAGGCTATGCTTCTCCTCCCCCTCCCCCTCCTCCCTCTCCTCATCCCTCTGATGGTGGGTACGCCCAACCTCCGTCCCACCCCTCGAAGGCCTACGGGTCGACTCTCACTGAGATGACCGATGAGAAAATGAGCTCCGGAATCGCCAAGATGTGATTTTTGTAATTGTACCATTTTTCATCCCCTTAACGAGTAGTTAAACTTGTACGCCCCAGGCGATGGGACGCGCATTGTGCATTATTTACTGGTCAATAATCATCGATCTTTAATTGTTGTGTAATCGATAATAAAGAGATTAATAATTATATTTATACTGTTCATGACATGGAAGAAGGTACTACACGAACTACACTGGGCGATGCACGACTGAGGGGTGCTCGAGAGAGGTCGACGTTTACTTCTTGCCGCATCCGCCGCCGCAGGGAGGAGGGGGAGGAGCACCGCTGTAATGAACGACGTATACAACTAGCGCACACAAACTGCGATTTTTCGACTGGCGACGATTCTTAAATGGCTCACCATCCGCATCCGCCGCCTCCGAGAGAGGGCATCGGGAAGGAAGGCAGGGAGAGTCCACCGCCGCCGCATCCGCCACCGCAGGGAGGAGGAGGGGGAGCTCCGCTGCAAGGCGACGTTTGCAAATTGAAAGCACAATTCAATTTTTTTTTCAAAGACGACGTTTACTATTCGAGCGCACACACTCACCATCCGCATCCGCCGCCGCCGAGAGAGGGCATCTGGAAGGAAGGCAGGGAGAGTCCGCCGCCGCCGCATCCGCCACCGCAGGGAGGAGGAGGGGGAGCTCCGCTGCAGAGGGTGAGGTTTACCAATCGTGCACGCAATGCACATTTTGACAGGACGACGTTTACTAAATGTGTCTCACCATCCGCATCCTCCTCCGCCGCCGCCGAGGAGCGAGGTGAGGAAGGCGGAGGAGACGCCGACGAGTGCGGCGAGCACGATGAGAGAGGAGAAGCGCATGTTGTTGTTGATGATCGGGAGATGATGGCAAGAATGGGTTTGGAGGGGGCTTATAAAGGGCAGAGGGCGATGGGGCGTGGAACCGCGCGCACACACACACACGCTGTTGTCTGTGCTCGGGTGTACGCCTGAACAAGGGCACGGGAGCGCGCCCGCAAGCGATGCTACAGCGCAGGCGCAAGGTCGGCGCGCGTCTCTCCAATCAGCAGCATCTCTGGCCGGTTAGAGACGGTTAGCGAACCGAAAATGATCGGGAAAGTGAGAGTTTTACCGGCGAATGGCGTGAAGAAGTGACCTCCGTTTCGATTGAGATGGTGAGACTAATTTGTGTGTGAGCGCCCCGCGGCAGTGGCTGATACGACGGCACGCTCTGATGAAACAGTGCGCCAGTTGAGAACGTTGTAGGACCTTCCGCATTGAATTGGTTCATTCTGCGCTGGCTTTAATTCGCTCTGGGCTTGGGGCCTAGATATTTTTTAGTCATTTTGAAGTGTTTCTTCACTCTAGTATCTACCAATCCGATAGCGATTGGTTAGAAAGTGGATTGCGTTTTTTCTTTCATTTCTAGAATTTTCCGACTCACTTGATTGAAAATGTAATTTCCGTCTGGAAAAAGGTCTGTTAGCTTTGGAAAATGGTTCGATTTGTAAAAGTTTTAAACAGATTTTCCAAGGGTTTCAAACATTGCTGAACAAAAAAAATCATTCTTTCAGGGTCTGTATCAGGGCTGTGCGTAAAATATTTTTCGTAAAATTTTCGTAAAACGTAAATTTTCGTAAAACGTAAATTTTACGAAAAAAATTTCGTAAAAAATCGTAAAATTCGTAAAATTTTCGAAAAAAAATTTTGAAAAATGTTTTAAATCAATTTTTAACCGAAAATTGCCCCACAACGTCTTGATTTTCCTTTTTGAATAAAGTTTTAACTAAATCATACGTTGGTATTCGAAATTCGATTTTTAAAACTGATATGCATTACCTAATCACAAAACCATCACATCATTCCACAGGCCGGTCAACCTTCCAGAAAGGCCTTTAGAGTGAGAAAGCGTGTGAAATTGAGAGGGACTCTCTCACTTTTGTACACTCTCTCGCTCTAACCCTGGTCTGTAGATTTGGAATCATGTGCCATGGCCTGCGTTGTTGTGGGGAAAAAATAGTAATCAGGAAAAACAACAAAAGCTGCACTTTTTCAATGATATTTTAAAGAATGGAAAATATTTTTTTGATAAAAATGTATGTTAAGTGCGCTATTCGCCAAAAAAAGTGACCTTTTTTCTTAAGGAACTTTTACGAATTTTACGAAAATATTTCGTAAAATTTTACTTTTTTCGTAAATTTTTTACGAAAAAAGTCGTAAAATCGTAAAATTCGTAAAATCGTAAAACGTAAAATGCACAGCCCTGGTCTGTAAATACTACCAACTCTTTTTTTCTTTCTGTAGTCCATCAGCCGGAAGATTGGGGAGGAATGGTACCGTATTGGAATTGCAGAGCAATCAATTCATTTTTTTTCCTGGTGGATTTTCTACGTTGCAGGTGTACTTGTTAGGTGAATCGAATTTCACAAAAACAAAACAAATATTCAGGTTCCTATAGACAAAAAAAAACGAAGACGGAAATTTACCGTTTCTGATATGTAAAACTTTTTTCCTTTCCTTTTTTTCCAACCATGATTTTCTTTATAATAAAAATACCAACAAAGCTCCCTGATAATGAGTCACAAAGCCCCCCCCCCGCACCGACCAGTCAATTGAGGTCAATTGAGCTTAAAGGGACCAGGCAGTCTCCAAAAACAGATTTTTAATTTTCATAATTTTTTATTCAACTTTTCTCACTATCATCTAATGGAGAATGCAGAAAAAATTAAACTTTTAGCATTTTTTTTACAATTAGTTATTTTAATTTGAAATTAGACTCTGGAACGGTGCGTCGCCTATTTCCGAAAAGACAGAAAGCTGTTTAATTTGCTCTGATGACTTTATTTTTTGCAAAAGCAGGATTGAAGAGATTTTGACCACTCCCGGACTGAATGAACACAATCACATTCCATCAAAATAACTGGTTTTGGAGATATTAATTGTGGTGTAGTCGCTACCGTAACCCGCTGTACTGAAAAAGCGAAACTTTGAAAAATCATAACTAATTTCAAAAAAATCGCAAAAATATGCGGTTTTTAGCATTCTTCCGGGAACAGGATTTTCTTTTATTTAAAAATAACTTATTTTTTGACTGCCTGGTCCCTTTAAGCTACATCGGCTAATTGCCCTCGTCGTTTGTCCACCGTTGTCACGCGCGTCTATTCTCAAACAATGGGTTCTCAGTTCCCAAAGACTTCTCATTAGAATTCCGCCCATCAAGAAAGTTATCGCCCCAGAACTTCCTACGCAATGACTTCTTGTCAAGTCGGTCCAAGCAAAAAATCCTCATTTATGGCTTCAGTTTCTCATACAATATAGTGCACTTTTTTTTCTACATACTCCCTCCCCCCAATGAAATGCTTTCCACACTACGCACATAGTTAACGATAACCTTTATCAACGTGAACAAAGCCTCAATAAATAGTAATAGTGGTTTAAACGGTTATAGGTTCATACTCATCGATTAGAAATAGTAGTAGTAGAGATCTGGAAACTGGAATTCAACTACACTGGAATAGTCGAGTACGAACAAACAAACAAATAGGGGGAGGGGAGATTGCGGGGGGTTACATCATGAGAGCGAAAAAAGAGGATTGGCTGTTCACAAGCGTGCAGTATCTCTAGGGTACTGTACCTCAGGGGGGGGGGGCTACAGTATGCTCCATCGCTCAGTCATCCATCTTATCGGGAGAGGGGGAACGGGAGTTCTCCTTGTCGCTCTTCACTCTGTCCGCGGGCGATCTCGATCTCGACGCTTCACGGGACGCCGATCTCGAGCGGGACTTCTTCTCTCTACAAATACACACAATTAATTTAGTGCTTTAAATTATCTGTCACACACGTTCACAAAGTGTATGGAGAAAAACTTAAACTTTCATAGAAACCCGCATCTAAAAAAATATGATGGACGTTCGTATTTCGAAATCATCAATCGAAGCGACCAAAGCACGTTTGCAGTCCTAAATCCCCTATTCTACTCAATTACAACTAATATGACCAATGCCAATGGTGTGCGGGCTCACCTCTTGGGCGAGGCGGATCTCGATCTGGATCTGGATCTCGACTTGGACTTGGACTTTTCGTCTCTTCTGGCGGGCGAGTGCGACTTGGAGCGAGATCTTCGGGCGGATCTGGAGCGAGATCTCGACTTCGACTTGGAGTGGGCCGATCTCGAGCGAGAACGACGACGAGAGTGAGAACGGGAACGGGAGCGAGAGCGGGAACGGGTGTTGCCACGGTCGTCCGAGTCGTCAATCAACTTCAGCTTGCGACCGTTCACCTGCAAGCAATACAAACATCAATAATCAATCACAACAAGTGTAGTACATTTTTGTTACATGTTCATACGTGCATTGCAAAGAACAAAAAGAAATCATTAGGAACATTTATGAGCATAGCGTGAAACGCAAAAGTGATTGGTAAAATGTAGAAATGAAAAAAAGCAACTCACATCCTTGCCGTCCAGCTTCTCCATGCAGTACTTGAGGTCGTCGCGGTTCGCGAAGCAGATCAATCTGAAATCGAATTATTAATTTGCATATTGAATTGCTCAATTTTTTTGGTAATACTAAAGTTACTTCAAAAGGCATTCAAAATTATCCAAAATAATTTTCCATGTAACTGTTACATTCGTGTTTCAGCGCCTTTTCAAATATGAATAGAGGGAATCAGACCGGAGGCCACTCACCCCTCGTTCTTCTTGTCTCTGTGGGCGTCGGCAAAGGTGACGTCGCCGTACTTGCGGCACATGTCCTTCAGATCCTGCAATCAGATTCGATTAAAACCAGCATCAATCAATAATCTCTACCCAACGTCAAGTGCCCGTCCAACACAGTTGTAAACAGCGTCCCCCTGTTCACAATCTCAATTTGAACTACAGTTTTTTTTTATAGAATTTGACATTCAGGCAAGAATTGGACCACATCACCTCATTTCGCACACTCTCTCATCGGCCGACCGGTGAAGAGAGTGTGTGAAATAAAGAAGCAAATCTAATGGATACCCGAATATCAAACTCTATTAGTTTTTTTTCGCCCCGTCTCGCCATCTCTTGCCTGGCTAACCTGTGCCTGCGGGAGGCCGTTCGTGCCTCGCCTGGTTCATCTCATCATCAGAGTACCACCACCGAGGGAGTGCGAGCGACAGTGCGAGAGAGAGGGGCGGGGCCAGTCAACCGATACGAGGCGTCACCACAGTGCCCGAGCCAGAGAGAGCGCGCCAGACAACCGAACCGAACCAGGGACTAGAGAAAGAGGAGCGATACGAGACAGCGCGGTCGAACCGATCGATCGACTCGGAAGAAGCCTTTTCCACCCCAGCGAGAAGGGCGAGAGACTGCGCGCGTGAGAGCCATTGGGGGAGGACGACCACAGAGGCGGACGCCGCCGCCGCGACCGACGCGTCAGCCATCACACGACCACCGCCACGCGACGCAAGAGCCGCGAGTCTCACCTGCCAGGAAATGTGGGTCGAAAGGTTTTCGACGATCATCCTGTGACGAGTCTTCGTGGGAGGACCATAGCTGAAATGCTGGGGCTTACCCGATCTGAACATGGAGTAGTGCATAAGTGGAAATTAAACTAGACAAATACTGTACATTAGAGTCACGAATTTGTATTTGTATTTGAGTCACGAAAAAGTACTTCATGTATCAATAATGTCCAAAATAACATACCTGAGTCTTCCTACAACTAAACTAAACCAACTACATCCAAAAAATGCAAATTAATTAATGCACGTACCGGTCCCTCCCTCTGCCACCCATATCTCCTCTGTTGTCTCTTCCTCCTCCTCCGTACTGATCCGCACGCGGTCCGCGACGAGAGAACTCGAGCATCACGCGCTCGCCCGCCAGCTCCTTGCCGTTCAGGTCGTAGATTGCATCGTCCGCGTCGCGGCCCGAGTCGAACTCCTGCAACGATTAATTATTAACTAATTATCGATTGGTTATAGAATAACTATTTATACGGTCGATGCACGCTACTTAATCAACACTTCCACAAGTTGTTCAATATTGAAAGTTTGTGTGTTTTTCACGTGGCATTGGTCACTAGGCAACAGCCGGGAAATTTGAGTTAGCGTGGGACGATCGAGTGACAGATGTCACGAGCCATACGTTTCATTACTGGGAGGAAATGCATTAAGTGTAGTGTCAGCACAACGCGTGGGTCAACGAAAACATATGAAAGAGGATTGTTTCGAAAGTGCAAGGGGAGGGGAAGTTGATGAGAAGGAAATGAGTGCACGTATGAAGAGGGGAGACTCACGATGAATCCGAATCCGTTCTTGAGCACGATATCGCGCAGGCGTCCGTAGCCGCGGAAGAAGTGCTCCACGTCGCGCTCGGTCGCACGCGACGACAGCCGACCGATGTACACACGATTGGCCATGGTGAGAGTGATTCAAGTCCGAGCGGGCGCGCCTGAAATAGGCAATCGATAATCATACGTAAATTAGTAGTAAAGTAGGATGGAAAATGGCCCTTTAATTCGACTTGCTTCTCATTCTAAAGAGATCGAGAAAACATTCGAAATGACGAGGCATTTTAGCGGGGGAAATCCACAGTTCTAGACGAAATTCGGCGAAAATAGTTACACAGCGCATGTGGGTCAACGAAAATACACGACAGGGAAGAGGTGCGAAAGTGCGGAGAGGTCGAAAACAACGAAATGAGTAGTGAATGAACGAAGAAAAGACGGAAATATGTAGCACAAGATCGGAAGGGGCCAGCGGAAAACGCGACGCGCGAGGACGATGACGCAACGCTCAAGAAACGCGCGCAAATTCAAAACTTGGGACTAAAAGCCGGTTCTCACTGACGGCTCCAGCTATTTGCTACTGATTTTATTTCATTATATTAAAAAAATATTAATTATTTTTGGAATAGAAATAAACAGGCGTCTTTGAAATACAAAATGCACAGATAACACAACGTTTCGAAACGTTTTCCTTCGCAAACTACTCGAAAAAAAATTCAACAATTTATCAAACGTGGATCAACAGACAACAAAAGAAGCCAATATATTACGAGACTACCCGTTACACAGATTAAAAGAGCGAAGATAACTAAACCATTGTCGTCCTGAGCGGATCCTACACAACACATCAGCCAATGCAACCTAGTAGAGTTTGCAATTCCGGCAAATAACTGCATCTCTAAATTCCAACCCCTTTTTGGAGGTTCCCTCCTCCTCTCTCCTCACTCATCTCCCTCGTCCTCCTCTTCCTCCTCCTCATTCTGTCCACTCTGCCACCACGCCAGACAGCCAAGGCCCGTCTCGTTCATTGCGCCTGAACGCATACTTTTTTAATCAATAAATAATAAACAATTAACGAAAAAGGTTTTTAGGGGGGGGGGGCTAGAGAACAGAACGCATATTACAGATAACAAAGTGATTAATGAATTTGATATCCAACTACAACCAAAGACATTCACTACTTTCAAACGTACGTACATCAACCAAAAGTATGATTGATGATTAGCCAGTTTTGATAAACACTAAGCGACGAAAGATCGAGGATCAAATATAACATATATTACTATATATTAGAAAATGCTAACGTCTGTCTGTCTGTCTGTCTGTCTGTTTGTTTGTTTGTCCGTTTTTTTCCTTCCGTCCGGTCACACTTTTTTCTAATTTTCTTTATATTTCGCTTCAAAATCACGCTATCTTCTCAGAACCTTTTGCATATGATAACTGACCAGAATTGCTCTAAAAATTTACAAAATTTAAATCACTAAATCCATGGCCAAGTGGGTTACGCGCTGGACTAGCAATCCGACCGACGCAGGTTCGACCCCGCCGCGGGCAAACCTTTTGCCGCATTGTTCGCAAGTGCCGCAAGTGCTCCTGGCACGTTTCTAAGTACCGTGAAACACGTTTTCACCTGTTTTGCCGAGTTTTAACCGCGTGACGGAAGTTTTCGTGTTTTCGCTATAAATCGCTTCAAACTCAATCAATCTTCTCAGATCCTTTGCATATGATAACCGACCAGAATACCTTTCAAATTTTACAAAATATAATTAACCAAATCCATAGCCAAGTGGGTTACGAGCCAAACTTTGAATCCGAGGCCCCCAGATTCGACCCCCGCCGCGGGCAAACCTTTTGCCGCATTTTTCGCAAGTGCCAGAAACCGTCCTAACCCGTTTTTGAGTACCGTGAAACACGTTTTCACCTGTTTTGCCGAGTTTTAACATGAAAAATCGAAATTTTCGAACCTTCTCCAAACGCACCGGTGAGTGTCGGGGATCACAGGGAAAGTGTTTTGCGATGTCAAAACACGTTTTAACGCGAAAAATCGAAAATTTCGAAAAGTTCCAAAATGATTCAGAAAGTGTAGGGGATCACTACAAAAGTGTTTTGCGATGTCGGAAACGTGTCTGAACATGTTCTAACGCGTTTTAACGTGAAAAATCGAAAATTTCGAAAAGTTCCACAATGATTCAGAACGCGTAGGGGATCACTACAAAAGTGTTTTGCGATGTCGGAAACGTGTCTGAAAGTGTTCTAACGCGTTTTAACGTGAAAAATCGAAAATTTCGAAAAGTTCCACAATGATTCAGAACGCGTAGGGGATCACTACAAAAGTGTTTTGCGATGTCGGAAACGTGTCTGAAAGTGTTCTAACGCGTTTTAACGTGAAAAATCGAAAATTTCAAAAAGTTCCTAAATGATTCAGAGAGCGTAGGGGTTCGCAGGAAAAGTGTTTTGCGATGTTCGAAACGTGTCTGGACTTGTTCTAACATGTTTTAACGTGGAAAATTGAGAATCTCAAAAAGTTCCTAAATGATTCAGAGAGCGTAGGGGATCACTACAAAAGTGTTTTGCGATGTCGGAAACGTGTCTGAAAGTGTTCTAACGCGTTTTAACGTGAAAAATCGAAAATTTCAAAAAGTTCCTAAATGATTCAGAGAGCGTAGGGGTTCGCAGGAAAAGTGTTTTGCGATGTTCGAAACGTGTCTGGACTTGTTCTAACACGTTTTAACGTGAAAAATCGAAAATTTTGAAAAGTTCCAAAAAGATTCAGAGGGCGTAATCACGGGAAACATCTCTGAAAGTGTTCTAAAAGTTCTGAACGCACTGTATCCTGCGTTTCCGTTGTGAAAGGCTCGTGAGGCTAGAGCGATCGAAAAAAATTGCCACGGAGCCACGATGTGGTTCCGTGGCAACTTTTTTCGATCGCTCTCAGCCTCACGAGCCTTTTGCAACGGAATAAGCCAGTACTCTTTGTAGCGATTAACATTCCCTAGCACACTGCGAGCTTTAATGTAGCCCGGAGCCGGCTTCCGAGCTCCCCCTGGACCGAACCTGGAGCCGGCTACAGGGCACCCCCTGTACCGTACCTGGAGCCACCTATCGAGCTCCCCCTGGACCGAACCCGCACCCAGAACTATGCACAGAGCGTAGTGTACGCATAGAGCGTAGTGCATTTAACCTCAATACAACCCCGCTAGTTATTTTGATTAAGAATGTTATACTAATCTGTAATAAGATGGTGTGGGAGAGCCTAGAGAAATGGCGATCAGTGTTTCGGCCCTTGGTCTAGACACTGATCGCCTCCCTGGGGGTGGGACTCGTCAGTAGACCAGCCCCAGGGACACGTTTTAGTTAAGAAAGATCTAATATCAAAGATCACTTCGGCTCACCAATAATCTCGAATGACTTCTCCCTCCGCTTCTCCTCCTCGCTCAGATCGGGTCGGACGTCCCTGCCATATTTTATTTGAATATTAAATTTTATTTTATATTTATTTAAAATATTACATTTCTATTATTGTTCTTGATTCCGGTCTTCCTATTCTTCACACATCACTATCAGATACGAACGCGGTCCTTTGCGCTCTTTTTTTTAAAGAAAAGAAGATGAAACCAACTTGAAAATGTTGTCGACGACCTTGAACCGGACAATCTTTCCCGGGTCCATGTACAGCTTGACCGGCGGCTGGCCCTCCTCAGTTGCGTACCTGCACGGAATTCAGTCAGTTGGCGATCATCATCCACTCACATCCTACCGTATGCCCCCGATCTACCGTACTCACTGCCAGTGCCAGATCTGCTCGGCGGCCTCGAAGGCGGAGGGCGTGGGCAGTTTGTCGGCCGGCACGAAGATATCTTCGAAGAACTGGATCGAGAGCGTCAGACCCTCCTGATAATTATGATTGAAATCGAGAGGGGAGAAAGCGCCCATATTCTTATTTCCTTTTTCACCTTCTTTTCAAAGACACAAATCAAACGAGTAATACGTCATACGAGATTCCCACATACTATGCTTTCTAGAAATTATATTTCCGTTGCTTTCATGAATGAAATTCGATACCGGAAATGGGTGGGCAGTGAAACAAATTATCTTTTAAAAGAACAAAAAACACAGTACCTTATTCGATCCGACGACCTTCGCCTCGATGACCTCATCTTTGAAGGGACGGAAGACCATGAATCGGAACTGCAACATACCGTAATCGTGAAACAAACAAAGTACCGTACCTCTTCCACACCCAACAATGTTACCGAATATCATAACCCAGCAATATTACCGTATTGCTGGGTTATGACATTCTCCTTAGCCGTAAGGGAACAACGCTATTTTATACCGTAACCCAAAAACGTTACCATATACCGTAACCTGCCAACGCTACCATATACCTTGACGGATGTGTGTCCACAGCCGTCGCCGGGGATTAGAGTCGACTGGCCAATCTCGAGTATGTCATAGACGGCGATGCACAACCCCAGTCCCGGCACCACCTTGTTCGCCAGTCGATTGTTCAGCCGCCGTTCAATCGTCTGCAATCGATAACTGAGCATACCGTAATCTGTTGGGAAACAAAGTACAGTAACCAAGGGTACCGTACCTCTTCCACATTTTTGGCGAACTCGTGCGGGCGTATCAATATGGTGTCCTTCATCACCGCTAGGACGAACATCTACAACAAACGTCCCGTTTTCTCCAATTTTTTTCGAATGTCACTTTTTTTCCGAAATGTAAGTGCTCGGATTCAGACCGAATTCAATTCAGAACAGATATAAAATATTTTTGAAATGTCTTTATTAACCATATTTCCGAAATTCCTAAATTAATACAAAAAATGAGACGAATTAGCGACAATAACAATTAAAACCCAGTCTTATAAGTGGTTATTCGGGAAAAGGGTGAAAAAAAAGGAATTCTAAAGCGTGCAAATTGAGATACTGCGGCATAACAAAATGATAAGGTAAAAACATCAAACAACAACTGACGAATAGTCGGGGATGCAATAACAACGATTCAATTAAGATTATCGATCGATAATGAGGTGGGACAGTGTTTCTCACATTCCCTAAATTCAGGACCTCCATCGCACTCATCGTTGGTAGAGTTGGGGTCATGTTTTCGAAATCACAAATAAAGTATTGCAAAATTTTAGGGAATCGTGAGAATCACTGAATTCCGAATATCGATCGATACCGAGGGAGGGGGGGGCTTCAAATGACCAGGTACTTCTCGTAAATCTCATACGCCAGATGCGTGTTGCCACTCGATTGGTAGAGCAGCGCGAGGTTGTGCGCCGCGAAGCGAGTCATGTCGTATCTGCAGCACATTCACGTTTGTTATACCGTCAACATCCGTTTTCAGGAATTTATTGCAAATTCACAAACACGTCCAAAATAATTAAACCTTCCGCGGGTAAACACAAATTCCGCTGGTGAGAGAGCAAGGCAGACCGAGAGGTACGCCGAGGTATAGAAAGAGAGTGCACGCACCAGTACTACTGGTGCGTGCACTCTCTTTCTATACCTCGTATATTTTTCATGTGCGTATCATTTTAAATTTGTAATAGAGACTATCACTTTTGGAGTACCTAAACGGCAGTTCAAAAACGCCCCCATCACCAATTGTTTCAAATGTGGACAGCGGTGATGATAGTTATTTCCAAATTTTTAATTGTAAAAAAATCGATAATTGTTCGGCCCACCTCTCTGCCACCTGCTCCTTCTCCGTGCCGTCGTCCTCCATCACGACCACCTGAAACATTCATATAAATATCGCGTTTACATCAATTATGATTGCTACAGTAGTCACATTTCCAGAACTACTGTAACCATCCCGGCTATCGTACCTTTGGCGGGGGCTCGTTGAGTGCCTTCTCGTAGAAGTAGATCGCTAGTGTGGTGATGGATAGCTGATGGAAGGTTCGGCCGAGATTGTAGAACACCTACCAATCAATCAGGGTTCGAGTAATGATCAGACTCTCCTCATTCTACATTGATCAGACAGTGCGAGAGAGCAGGCAGAATTGAGAGGGTCAGACCGTTTCTCAAGGTTTATCGTGTCAAAAGTTGTTGATTGAATTGTAGAATATGTGAGCAATGATATGGGAACTCCATACATGCGCTGCCACAACAGGATTACAAAGAAAAAAATCACCTCCTGCTTCACACTGCGGGTCTGCTCGTAGCGACGCATGAACGCGAGACCCTGCACAATTTGAAGATTGAACTACCGTAATCCGCTACAGTAACCAATCATTTTCCCCTCCACTGTATCCTCTCATAGTCATTGTCCATCTGTATCTATCGAATTCATGCAAGATCGGTTCTCTGGTCGCTACTATAAAGTACCCTATTACTCCCCACCACATTCGGTATTCAGTTCGTGATCGCCATTTCTTGCTACCGTACACTCACACGTAGGGCGAGCATGTGCCTGCTGCTCAAGTCCTTCTTGCAGGCCATGTGCGTGAAGGTGAGACCGATGAGCATGCAGATCAGCGGGTTATTCTTGTTCGCCACCCACACACGCAGGAACTCGCCTGACATTGATTGGTTGGATACGGTAAATAGAACTATTGTGCGTAAATTTTCCGTTCCGACAATAACGAAACTACTGTGCAAAAAGTCGGCGAAATCGTAACACGCCATATCAATATTTCCGTGATTTAATTACGCGCTTTCAATAGCCGTAGAATGCACGTTTTATGAAATAGGAATGAAATAATTTTAAAGAAGATGTCTGCCTTAGTAGGGAATATAATGTTCCGTAACATGGACTAATTCGCGCTAACGACCGTATTGCCAAAGTGGGCGGAGAATGCTAAGTTTTTAAACTGCACAATAAATTAGTGTACGATAACCATTTCTAGCTGTACTACGTTCATTTGGGCAAACATCCTACAAGAATGTTTAGTTGCTGAGCCTCACTCACTGAATAACTGGTCGAGTAATTACCTAAACTAGAACTGAAATACAAGCGCTCACTACTGCAATGGAACATTTCACCACTACATGTAACCGCTGCAATCTCAACCAACTGTCATTTATACGCTACTTATATGCATCATTCATTTCGGCAAAAAAATATGCCAAAGGCGCGAGGGCTGAAAATAGTCGAGGGCGGAAAAGAAAGTACTAGATTTTTTCCTGTAGCCTATGCTGCGATCTCACTAAAATAATGGATCATTTCACCACTAGATGTGACCGCTGCAACCTCAATCCTCCTGCATTTGCAAGCCATTTGCCAGAAGTTGCAAAACGTACAAAACACCTACCAGACGTGCTCGTTACGAGCGAATAAGCCCTCCTCCCTTTATCTATGTTACAAAGCTATGAGCATTACGATATTTAATAATTACAATTTTTTTTAAAAATTGAAATGGTTTCTCTCACCTAGCGCGTGCCGATAAGTGCCCGTTATGAGCGAGTTGTTGCCCGAGATGGCCTGGAGTGCGTGGTTGCCCTGGTTCTTCACCAGCGCCCGCATCACGTATCTGCAATTGGGGGAGATAAACCGTATATTATTGTAAACCCACATGCAGTATTGGGTCTTTATACAATGCAAACGTCGTCGTAGCGCAATAAAAATGAATTACGCCTTTTGATGCAAACAGAGCAACACAAAACAGCCGTCTGAATAATTATGGCGTATCAGCGAATGCTGAACTTAAAGCACTTCATCAAATGTTTTGCAATGCTACAAGTTTAAAAAGATACGTCCACGAAATGGAATACTCGTATCTGTGCTCTCATTCAATACCTCGGCGTATCTCTTGCTTTGGCATGTTCTCTCGCGCATAATTTCTGCGTTTAACATCGGAACGTTTTATTATTTGTTTGGCGAATGATTGTGAATTTGTAATACCTGTGGTAGGAGACGTTCTGCGAGTGGCAGAAGACGTAGTTCATGGCGTTGAAGATGCGCTTGATGATGACCTCCTTCTCCGGCAGCTGCAGCAGCACCGAGTTGTTCTGCCAATTAGTTTAATTATTAATTGATTTATATTATTATAAAAAATTAATTCATTTATAATATTATTTAATATAATTAAAATGCTTGCATGAATGCAATTGCAGAAGGACACATCACTCACATTCAGAAAATGAAAATGAAGTTTGAGCAACCTGGTAGAACTCGGTTGCATTACATCAATTTATAGTATAAAAATATAAAACGGGAATTAAACAAATAATCAATAATTACTCACGACAGTCTGGTGGTACCATCTCGCGTACTCAAACGCCAGCAGCCAATTGTCCGCCTTGATCGCGCAGAAGTACAGCAGGTTTTGGAAGGTGATCGACCTGACACAATAGATGAATAATTTCATCTCACTTTTCGTAGAGAAAGTTCATAGATCCAACTTTTTTGCACGCGGTCGTCCGTTCACAATTTGGCCCTGCAGGCGGTCGTCATATGACCCCCAAAGGACCCCTTTTTCAGGTGTTTACCGGAGATAAAGTGATTTTTTCCGGATTTTGCTTGCAGGCGGTACTCCCTGCAGGTGGTAGTCAAGGTACCCTGTGCCCACCTATGAGAGAAAGGCTGCGGAAAAGCCAATTAAACTAGTAGACGCGTAGCCAATCGTCAGTCCATATTTCCAGGAAGAAAACTCTTTGCCAAAATGTACGCAACATGGCAGAACCCGGTTGCACACACGATATATTTCACGATAGATGCTATGTAGTGATTCTGAGGAAGCAGGTGGAGAAAATAAATTGCGAACTCTACTCACTTCTGGTCCTTGGTGATCTTCGGCTGCAGGAAGGCGTAGCAACACACCGTCAGCATGTCCACGTGCCTGAATTACATATACATCAATAACTTTTAAAAAAATAGTTAATGATCGTCAGTTTGAACTACAGTACCCCCACGGTGGGGGGCCCCATCGTACCTGTTGAGCACGCCGAGACTCTCGATCAGCTTGAGGCAGTAGTCGTGCAGCACCACCGCGTCCATCTCGTCGCACACCCTGCACAGCAATTAATCAATATTTATTTTTTAAGAGAAAGGTCAGGCTCGTACAACTAAGAAAAATAAAAATAAAAACTCAGCAATTTTTACATGCCTTCATTCAGGCTTGCAGCAACAACACAAATATAGCCGACCAATTTTAGACACTTTTTGCAGAGCACCCCCCCCCCCCCCATCAAGTTTCCCTCCATAGGTCAAATGGGTTTTTCGCAAGATCGCAATTAGCATAGGGCGGGGGATGTAGGCAGAGGCCTTCATGTGTCTGTCCTGCACTTTCTCGCTAGGTTAATCCGGTTTATATGCAAAGTGCAGAAGTGCCTATCTTCGCACGCGAAGACCTATTTGACCCATGTTTCCCTCGAAGATAAGAGAAAGTAGGCGGGGCTTGCCCACTAAACTAAACAAGTCCCAGTACCTGTTGGTGTGCTGGAAGGTGGCGGCGCCGAGTCGCTTCACAAACTTCTCCAGCGTCGAGTTCTGAATGGCGTGGAGGGCCGCCTGTCGCAGTGTTGTCGACAGCGCCCACACTGCAAGACGAGGTAATTAATTAACTAATTAATTAATTAACGATATTCACGTGCTACACAGTGCAACAATGATACGACTAGAGTAATCTTATGTTGTCGACAAAAGAACGTTATAATTAATTTTCATTGATCAGAGTGCCTTTTCACACATTTTCGAACCACCAGATCACCGGGTTTCACGAAATCGTTACCCGAAAACACTGGTGTGCATCTCAGATTGTTTGAATGAATTATATTTTCGTACTAATGCATAATATCCCTGTCCTATTCACATTGCCTCCCACAATGTGGGTCAAACGATCACGCTCCCTCGAATCACAAGATCGCCGGGTTTATTATCCCAAAAAAAGAACAACAAAAATCAATAAAGCGAAACATACCGGTGGAATTCCTGCAGATGCGCTTCTTCGCCACCGAGTCGGGATTGCGGTGGATCTCGTAGAAGTAGGGCGTGAGCAGCATTCGCGCCGTCCTGAGACAGTGGGAGCAATTATCGATTGTTGATAATAAAATAAATAGCATTATCATCATTACTAGCATTTTTATTATTATTTTTAAATCCACCATCCAAGTATTGTTACCATCATCATCATCATCATTATTATGATTATTGTTATTCATATTTGACTATGATATAAGTCTACGAAACCGCATTCAATACATCGAAGAGAAAAATTGGATTGCAATTTGGCAGATGGCTGAAACTGAAAACCCACTTGATAAACTGCTCCGTCTGGTTGCTCTCGAAGAGAAACTCGGCCTGTCGCATCAGAAGACGCTCGTCCTTTAAAGATATATATTTTAAATTACAATACACGTGTGAATCATTCAAGAATGCAATTCAGACATGCAAAGCATGCTCCAGCCAACGTATTACTGTATGCATCACTACAGGACCATCCCCTTGCGCTACTCCCCATGCATATACGAGTGTAACAATTCAATAACGTTTTCTCGGCTATATTACCCCCCTCCACTTACCGGTAGATGGGCGCATACCTCCAAATCATAGTCTCAGCCAGTGGTTTAATACCGTATACCATCTACTTCTCGTACTACTGGATGCACCAATTGAATACCGCATTCCTAGCTACAGTACCCCCTCCACTTACCGGTAGATGGGAGCATCCCTCCAGATCGTAATCTCTCAACGTCTCCAGTGCCTTGTCTCCCATGCCCGCCCGCTGCTGCAGCCCCGAGAGGTTGATGCGCGCGTCCACGTGCGAGGGGTCCAGCTGAGATGGGACAACATTATTCTCTTTTTTTCTAAACCTTATTAACAAATTATTTTTATTATATTCACAAATTGAAGAAAAATATTGCATGCATGATCTAAATCAGAAAGTGATGTTTTCTTTCGCATTAGAAAGCAAAGAAATAGTACTGTACCATAAACTCCCGGCACTAATCTACCTTTCGAAACGCCGATCCAACTGGCTACAATTATACAGCTCACGCAGCTTCTCTCTGTTTAGTTCATTTTGAAGCGCATGCTTGCACTTGCGTGATCGCCGTTTCATCATTACCATAACCACCATTCAAAAATACTGTGTTTCTCACCTGCAGCGCCCTCTCGTAGGCCTCCATCGCCCTGTCCATCTCCTTGACTGCAGCCAGGAAGTTGCCGTAGATGAAGCACAGCTGCGGGTCCTCCACCAACAGCTGCCACTGCTGCAGCTGCTCCACGAACCGACGACCGAACGAGTACCACTGAACAATGAGGGCACAATTATAATGAAACAGTAATATGTTTTATAAAGAAGAAAAGTAGCCGCCGGTATCAAGGAATCGTCCACTGCATCGGCAACTACTGATTTGCACAATTATAGAGTTAATAAGGACTCTAAGCAGTACTTGCTAGAACAGCAAAACTCTTGGATCGTACAATTGTAAAAAGTTTTAGCCAAAGTGCAAATAGGTAGGCAAATACCCAACGGAGAGACGAATAATAACATTTTTAAATTTAATAAAATTACCTCCGCCCCATAGATTGCCTGCGCGAGTTCGGCGATTGGCTCGATGTTCTCGATGTCGGAGTAGGAGCGCATCATGATGATCTCGCACAGATTCTGCAGCGACAATCATTTCTTTTAAAAAAAAGTAGATAAAATTATCGATAACTATTGGTTTTAATGATATCGGTTTTGATGCAATTTTCATATGTTATTTTTGCACGAATAAACCATTACACAATCAAATTTCGAAATACATATGTCTTATTGAGATTAGCATGAAACAGGAAAATGCGGACGCACAATGAACCTATCTTGCGACACATTTGCAATCATATTTTCTCAATTATCACTATTATCATTATTTATTATATTAAAAACAGACCGTCGCTGGAGCTCTGCACTGCAGGTGGATGAGGCAGACGGCAACCTTGCACATGAGATTGATCGGCATCTCGTCGTCTACCTGCAATTTTAACTTAATCGTTAATACAATTTTTAAAATTTAAATAGGGAACAGTCAATAACCATCAATGCAATAGATGTGGAAGACTGCAATAGACTAGTTAAACTTAAATTTCAACAATTTATTTCAACATGAATGTTTTAATCTTCTGTTGATGTAAATCCACTTATCACAATTGGAAAGATTAGGCGAAGAAACATGATCCTTCTGCAGTGCAAGTGTCACGACTTTTACCATTTCGTGCTACAATATCTACGCTCCTTTAATTTTAAAAAAGCCCACCTCGAATCGCGCCTCGGCCGGTAGCGGAATCGGCGCGACATCATAGCCAGCGAAGCCGTGCAGTTTGACCTACACATGTATAATGGATAGAATATCGATTGAATCGTCCCTTCTAGTTAAATTCAGTTTTCATTTTTTTTAAATGTGCACTCGTATTATCGCTCTTTGGGTATTATAATTTCGCACATTCCTTTCGAAATTGAGTAATTAACATTTTAACAAACAGTGCATACCGTCACAATCTCAGTGCCGTCCACGTTGACGACCTTCAGATGGTCATGGCAGAGGGCGAGGATCGACTTGAGCGCCTCCTTGTACTTGCCCTTACCGATCCACATTCCTGCATGAGCGGAGTTACTGGCCGAATGTAATGGACTAGATTGTCGGTCCACTAATAGCAGCGAAATAGCATCCGCCAGGGCTCGGTTCACCACGACAATGTCCGCTCAGGCACCGCTACCGTAACCCGTTCTCACCAGCGAGTGTTTCGTGCTGAGATGCTGCACTCCTTCCAAACTGCCTCGCCCGCATCACAAACGTCTCCAGCGACTGCACGGCCTTGTCCTCGTCGTTGATCTCGATGAAGTACTCTGCCACCTGACGAAAAAAACACATAATTGAATAGGTCGGCTACATCTCACCAAAGAAGACAGGAGCGAAACTGTGTATAAACTAGAGAGGGACTCGATACCCGATTGTGGAGGCATGGAATTATGCGATGGTAGAGCACGAACAAATTTGGGATGTCTGTATCATGTTCTAATACTAGCGGCTCTTTCAAATCCGATGTGAATGTTATTTCCGTATCGTGATCTTTAAAAAAAATTGCTCACCGTCTTCACCATGTTGTGGAACCAGTCAAAGTCCAGGTCCGACCGCACGCAGTCCGTTTGTTGCAGAGCCTGCGGCGACAGTTATAGATCGAACCGAAGTCAACCGTAAACTGACTCTATTTACAAATTCAAAATACGATAGTACTCACAGATAGCCTTGCTCTCATCGCCAAATGGCGAAAGTTGGTGTCCTCGAGCAGCTCGATGCGCTTCTCCCAGTACAGCCAGAGGCCCGGGTCGATTCGCGAGGCTGCAATTTGCATTTTTTAAAGATTTCATATACACTATGGCCCCGACGACAAACCTCGCCCGTACGCAGCCGCAGCCATGTCGAGGCGGTCGAGTGTGCGCGCCTGCTCCGCCAGCTCCACCCACTCATCGCAGGGCGTCCTCAAAATTGTTAAATATACTATATTGCAATATGCAATCACCCATTTCTCCGAGATCAATCCTAACTGAACACAGTAAGGCTATCATACAATCGAAAAACCAGCATCAGCCTGGCGGGCGCCAATTTCTTTAACACATCGATATCATAACGAAGATATCTGTTGTATTGTTCTCGCTGCCTTTACGACTCAAGAAATGCTCCCGTAACACCACCTATTCAGGATAGTGCTACCGTAACCCCTACTGGTTCATAACAATGCTACCATAAGCTTCTTGATACAGGATGATGCTACCGTAACGCCACTACCTCATGCAATGCTACATTAACCCACTTTGCATCCAGATATGCGGCGAGCAGTCCGTACTGCAGCGTGAGCTCGCCCTCGCCCTGCTCCCTGTAGATCTCCGCCACCTGCCGATACGCCTCCGAGTTGCGCGGCTCTTGACGAATCACCTGCGAAACAGGGTGTGTGGAAATGAGAAACCACTAATTAGAGTAATCTAGTGGCTTGGTGGATCTAGTGAAGAAAGCAAGCTACACTATTGAATATTGAGGCCATGTGAATTCCCTTACATTCCCAGAATATTCAGAGTTGTTCGTTGTCTAACAATAATTATCAACGGCAGAATCGTAGGCATAGCTAGCAAGTATTAGCCTTTCGATCATTTTAGCTATGTGAAGAGCAATTTATGAGACAATAAATTGGAATCATATTTTTTACACGTACCTCCAGAAGCATCGTGAGTGCCTCCGCACTCTGGCCCTTGGCGTATATCAGATTCGCCTGGCCCATCAGAGCTTCGAGAGTCTGAAATATACGGTAATTTCGGATGACATTAATGTTAGTGTGCAAGTTTAATAGCCGGAAGTGTATAGAATGGGTGGGAGGTAGATCGTACCCTAGTCATCTTCTTCCTCTCCCTGTAGGCGGCCGTCCTCGATATCTCGCCCGGGTTATTGCCTGAAAAGACACATTTATTTACAATCTATGTTTACTCTTAAAACCTATACAACGACATCATTTTCATACTATTAACGGACTTAGAATGTTACAATGCTGCTAAACATAGAAATGCTCCTCGCAAGAGATAAACGGTAGACTTACCACTGGTTTCGTCCTGGTAGTTCACAAACGGAGGTGGCTTGGATATCTCGTCTTGATTCATCACCTGAATATGAAGTTTTAAAAAAAGCTCGCACTAATTTCAAACCGATTATTCAACATCAATACATGTCTTGCATTCGTTTTTCTTATGGAATAAAAAACAGCAAAATAGTAAAAAGGGATCCTTCCAACTTCAAACTGCACCATAAAACAGAGAAATGGGAAAAAATTCCATAAAAAATACCCCGCACCTATCACCTTTTACATGTCACCATTTAGCATCAAGCAAGTCGTTTTGCGTTCCGCAACAATTGCATTTATTGCGATAAAGATCTAACCTCTTGCATGAGCTGCTGCAGCGTGGTGGACAGCTCGGGTCGGGGTCTCTTCGTCTGCGGGAGTGGAGTGAAGGGGGCTGCGGTCGAGGGGCCGGGTGCCTCCTCCATCTCACCCTTCGGCACCACCAGCATCTGTTCCAGCTGCCCCACGTCCGGCTCTGCAGATTCCATTATTTATCATGTCTGGCAACGATGCTCTGATGAGGATGGGCCGGTATTCTGCATTAGTTGCATTCCACCATTCGAGTCCGATTGCTCGTTTTATAATTTTTTTCCAAAGTGGTCACAAGCGAGATTTTCGCGCATGAACTCATTCTGGAATCCAGAATCTGGAGGATTCAACGCACTGTGGAAAGAAGTGGGGGTTATTGATAAAGGCTAGATTTTTTTTCTCCAGAAAATTAGAAAGCTTGGTTTACAATGTCTGAACAAAATAACCCTACGCGCCTGAAAGAATCGAGAAAAATATTGTGCACGTCTCTAATATAAACATCAATTGCAATTGATCACTGCAATACGATGACGTGTCGAAACTACTTACATCCCGTCTAATATCTTTATTATTTAAAAAATAAATCTAACTGCCCTCACCATTAGGTGTCGTCTCCTCCTCCTCTTCGTGCATCTCCAACCGCTCGTCTCCCAGTGTCTGCCCTCCCGCCAATCGCATGAACTCATCGTACTCGATCTCATTCCTAATAAATCGGGCGAGCGCCTCGTCATAGGCCGAGTCGTGCGACGTGCCCGGCACTGCCTCTGCAACCATACAATACATAATTATTCGGCACTACTGCTGAAGCCCGGAATCATCAAAAAAGGAATCTAAGAACAAAGCCATTTGAAATGCACATGTCAAGAGCGCCTCGACTTTTTATTGGCCTGTCCACGGCTTCAGCAGTAGTGCAGGTATTCTTCAAACAATTATCGATGACTATTGGTTTCGAATAGATTATAATAGTGGGACGGGTTTTACAATAAACCTCCAAAAAAAGAATCAGGAGCGAGAGACGGAAAATAAGTTAGTAGACTCAGTTTTACCCACACTGTCGCTCCTGGTTCGTTCATGGAAGCGTCGAATTGGTAGCAAAATTATATAGTACCATGCTTAATTCAGGTCGCTCAAATTGAAACACGATTGTAAGAATGGTAAACTCTAGTCGAGGAAACTGATAGAAAATTATGGCTGACCGCCGAAATGCGCCGCGACATCGACCCCTCCGACGTTGATATCGAAGCCGGCATTCCCTGAAGGATATAGTTAGTCCACCAATTCTTGTTTAGATAAGTACAGGAGTGACCTTCAGAATGAACTCGGTAGTCTTTGAAACAAACCTTGATGGCGCATGGGCGACATGTCCTGCATCTCCTGCATGGATGTGTCCTCAGTGTCCATAGGTTCGTCCATAATCTAAGCACGAGAAATCGAGTAAATACAATGAAAAACTAATAAAATACAATAAAAGAAGTTTGTGTCTTCAAGTTCGAACCCACTTTCTGTCATTTTACAAAAGTACACCACGTTTGTTCTTTTTACTGGCTCCAAATTCCACAATAGTTTCTAGAATTTGCAGTGCTTAACATTAATTTATTGTGTGCACACATGACGAATATTGTTTGTAGCTAACGAATAAAACGAAAATTTAGAATCTATAACATTTTGTCTACTGTTTTACATAAAATAAATCAGTTTGCAATGTTTCTGGGTGTGCATCTTCACCGTAACCAAATATTGTAAACTGAAATAGGCTCCGCCCCTTCATGAGCTTTTCAAATCTCGTTTTACCGCCATTTTCCTCCTTGATTCCGTACCCTCAGGCAGGACTTTCTTTCGTTTTTCAGATTCCTTGAAGCATTTAGTTCTCGGCTACTTCAAATTCATGCACTACTGACCGTCTACAATGCAGGTTAGTCGTGTTTCCAGCGTAGAACAACACATGTTTTTGCTCATAGCGCCCTACGTAAAACGAACGAGCGAGTTACACATAGTCCTCCAGAAAGGGGGCAGGACCGTGAGTATTTGTGTAGGGAAAAGAACCTCGCATTTGGACAGTCTGTCGCTATTTCTCACCTGGAGGTTTGATCCGGCTATGGAATGTAGTGGTTAGTGAACACGGAAAGAAACTTTTTTCTATGCGTCACAACGGCCCTAATTGATTGTCGTACAAGGTCTGAAACTACGTGATTTCGAATTATCGATCAATTTTCAGTCCGATGACCCTCCATTCCTGTGCATCGGCACCGAAGTCAGCGCCAAGTTCAAGGGCGCATTCTGCGAAGCTAAAGTGAAAAAGCTCGTCAAGAGCATTCGATGCAAGGTTGGTCATTCCCCTCCCAGTAGGCTCGGACTCCACACGGAAGGCCGAAGCGGGATAGGGCGAATAGAACTTTTTGGAATTCAGAGGTGGGGTCTGTTTCAAGACGGTTACGGACTGAACCAAAATCGGGTGGGTCTGTAATTGGTGTATGGGATCATACTTTTTCGTTGGCCGAGATTCTCGGTTTACACTTTTTTGAACTAGGCAGTTTAGAGACTCGAGACCCATCTAGGAATGCGCAGAATGTCGAGTTTAGTAAGAATTGTCCCCTATCTGGCCTGTTTTATTGAACTTCCGATAGAAATCTGACCTGTTTATGAAATATCTGACGTGTTTATGCTATGCGAGAGAGTGTGTGAAAATGAGAGATCTCGGCCGGGGGAAAATGTATGTATGGGATGTTCTGGGCGGTAGCAGTTAGCCTCGCTTGCGAGAATCTATTTTACCCATGTTCTCAGGTGAATCTACGCGAGCACGGTACAATCTTAGTGGAGGACAAAGACATCCGAGGCACGATCGTCCTGAATGGAATTGTCGAAGTCATGCAGGTAACATCGATTATGATTGTGATTTTTTCTTGTGCAAACAAATCCTAACTAACAAGTACTGAAGTACTTATCCTAGTTACTTACTTAGTGTCCAAATAAGTAACTAACGAGGTTAAAATTTATTCATGGCGCACATACCATGTGGGTAAGCGTTAATAATAAGATTTTTGCGGTAGTGAAGATGAGAACCCATATTTGATTTCAGATGAAAAATTGGAATGTGGGCGGAAGACGCTTTTTAAAAATTACGTATGGCTTAAATTACTAGCATTTATCTACAGGACAAGGTCCTTCGCAGCGGAGTCATACAGCACATCAAGGATTTCAGTCAGTACACTGCCGGTGAGAATAATTTTAATTCCGTTTAATCCTTTTTATGTTGCACCATCGGTCTTTTCTAAGATTTCATACATTACGAAAAAAAATGCATCCATGTTCTGTAGTTATTCATGTGCTGCTTATACTGTATTGTGGAATACTGTATACTATTAACTAACAATACTAATATAACAATAATAATAATTATTATTGTTATTGTCAGTATTCAACGACGGGGACGAGCGTAATCTTCGGCGTAGTCAGTTGGTGCTCAAGAGCGGTCGGCACTTCGAGCCGGCCGGCACGTTAGACTCCCTCCCACTCTACAACCCCGACCACTTCTCCAATCCTGTAGTGCAGGGCAACAAGTGAGCAACATTCATTATGTTGTCTAGCATGCTAGTTGTCGATTGCAATGATCATGCGATTGTGAGGCTAGTGGCGAGTGACTAATAACGATAAACATGATAGGCAGTTCTTGGCATTGCTCAATTTCATAGGGATTATTGTGTGAGCGACGAGGAGTAAGTGGATAGAGGTTCTTCGATAAACTTGAATCCATGTATTAAAAGGGATCAACTTCCAGCCAGTTTTCGATTTGCTAAGAGATTGGGTCAACAATTTCGAAGTTTTTGTTTTGTTCTAGAAACGTTTATTGTAGAAGAAAAGCTCGGCTCTCCTCAATCGAGCAATCGACGCCCCGCAAGAGGAAAGCGAAGGAGGCTGATGAGGATGAGGGAGAGGACGAGGAGGAGGAGAAGGAGAAGAGGAAGAAGAGGAAGGCGGGTTAGTCGGCAAGAGTTATACTAATACTTACTTATATTTTATCGCCAACGCATTAAGGAATATGTGTCGGTAGGTGGGTCTTTCGGCTCGGGCGAGCTTCTTCGGTGGTTAGCCTTTTGATTGAATACATTTTGAAAAATACCGCACAACGAGGTTGCAATATCCCAATAGTTCGAAAAGCATGCGAAAATAGCGTATCCATGAAACATTCTGCAATTTTCAAAGTGTCTGGGTTAGCATTCTTTGGCTGCTGCAGCCAACGTAATACCACTTACAGCAAGTGTCGCATCTTTGTCGTTTGCGGATGTTGGAGGATCGACGGAATCGGGAGAGGAGAAGGAAGAAGAAGAAGAGGAAGAGGATGAAGAGATGGCAGAAAGTGGAGAGGAGGAGGAAGAGAAGAAGATGTACGTTGCATTTAACCGTTCTTCTATCTTCCCTTTGAAACTGAAAGCGAGCTGCGACAGTTCCCCGACTGTTCGTTGGCAGTTAAAGTGCTAGGAAAGAATGCGCGCGAAAATCGTTTTAGAAAGCCAAACATATCTTGTCGTTGAAACCAGGTACAACCAAGTGGAAACGAAAATGAAACTTTGCTTTGTGTTGTACTAGTGCTAGTATTAGAGGTATTATTGTGTGACGCTACATGAGAGAAACAGTACTATACATGGCAGATTGGCATGATACTAGCTTGTGGTACAATACTAATCATATTTAAAGATGTAAATACTTTTTGTTTTCTCTCAGTGTACTGAAGAAGGTGGATCCGAGGACTCCCGAGTCGTCCCCGACTAAGAAGCGGAGAGAGAAGGATGAAGATAGTATGAAGGGAACGGGGGAGAAGAAGAAGAAAGAGAAGGATGAAACCCCCACTCCCAAGGTTTGGTTTGTTTGCAAATCGTGTAACCTACGAGTTTTTACCTTGTAGCCGCAATTCCAAGTCAGCTATGAGCTCATTTGAGCAATTGGTGGGATATTTCATGCAATCGTTCATTAATATTGCCGTTAAGCACTGATAAGGTTACCATGAGGTCATTACAAATTTGGAGAAAATAATTATCCCATATTTGAGAAGAAGGAGGCTGAGGCGAGGAAGGAGGAGAAGACGCCGTCGAAGGCCGAAAAAGAGGAGAAGGAGGAGAAGGGCATTGAGAGATTTGAGCATTCGACGGAGGAGATTGACAAGATAAGAGTGAGTTCTATTCGAATTATTTAACTCGCGAATAACAAATGTTATTCACGAATAATATTATTCCATTTGTGAATGCGTTTTGAATACGAGCTTGTCATTTCACACGCTCTCTTTGCTGTGCGAAATTAACCGTTCCGAGCCCTTTTTTAAATTGAGCCGGGAACCATAATGAAGTGCAAGATGGTTCCTTGATAAATACCTAGTTGTATTTTCCTTTTGAAAAGTCAACTGTACTACGAGCGACTCTTTACCATTTGCGCTGATGTTATGAGCAGTCTGAAACATGCACTCGTCTGCTTCTCGTACAATAAGCGAGCTAAACGGTCTGCAATTTTGCGCATGACTTACGTCTAGAACATATTGAAATAGGTCTGCATAGGTCAAATGGGTTCTCGCTAGCGAGGATAGGCAATTCTGCATGGCGCCCAGACCATGTCGGCAAACGAAAATATTGAAGGTTTCATGCACTTCTAACAACTTTTAGGACAAATTTATCAAAAATTGGGCAATATGCACTTCGGCACTCTATTTTTTTTCTGCACGAAATACCTGCGAGAACCCTATTTGACCTATGTAGGTCTATATACTATTATTATTATTATATTATAATTGTTATTGTTTTATTTTTATAATTATTAAAATACATAAATTGTAGAAAGTGGGCTCTATCGTGGTTGTGGCTACGCGCGGCAAGAGCGGCGACCAGCGCACGACCTGGTACCCGGCGATGATCGTAGCAGTCGAGGCGTACAGTGTGAGTACGGTAGCATGATTCAAATGGGAGTACGGTAACATAGTTCGAACTGGAGTACCGTAGTATAGTTCGAACGGGAGTACGGTACCGTTATTCTAACACCGGGACTGTAGTATAGTTCGAACGGGAGTACGGTAGCGTTATTCTAACACCGGGACTGTACGGTGGCATTCCAAGAAGGGATTATGGTTGTATGCTCATGAGTCAGAGTACGGAAATGGTTAGAAGATCTTGAAGACTCTATTTAGAGGAGATTAAAGATATGATGTTCATAGGAGGGTTGCGGTACTGCTGATTTTTTCCATGGATACTGTAATTTATTTATTCATTCTTTTCAGAAGCACGCAACCACAGTTCTACCGATGACTTCGAGGAACTTTGTCGCCATGAGAAGCGTGCAGAATGGACATTAGTAATTTTTAATTTTTTAAAAATATATTTTTGTTATGACAGGAGGGTTTGGGTTTCTCTCATGTTATAACCTATGTTCATATGCTCACCAATAATTTGATGAGTGAGCTACATATTTCGTATTCAAGTTAAGACAGGGTTTTCTGGAGCCGTTTTCAACTTTTTTTCTTCGATTATTTGTCTATTATGCAGCTCCCGCCTGAGCGTGGGCAGCCTGCGACTGTTCGAGACGTTTGACCACGAAACGTACGGTGCCATACAGGGAAGGATAGCGAGGAGGGCGATAAACGAGGCCAAGAAGTGGATCAATAAAAGTGAGTTGGGTCCATAGTTGGGGCGCGACATCTGAAGTAGAGTGAGCGTCAAAATTGTTTTAAAAAATCTATGTAATATAGTTATTATTCTTGATTTATTTTGCCTCTGTTAAAAGAGGAACCATGTGATGCAGAATATAAAGACACCATCCGGCCTTTTCTGCCCGTGCTAAATTAGTTTAAATTTCTTAAATGTAAATGAAATGGGATGGAAATCTGTTGCTTTTACTTGTCAACATGATTCTTATTTGCAGAAATTCTGCCGCATAATTGGACGTTCGGCCATGTCTACGGAGAGGAAGAGGCTAACAGGATGGTGAGCTATGATTACATATACTACTGGCATTTTAAGGAAACAGCTTCCGCATGATTTTTTTCTCAACTCTGACTTATCCCACCATTAAATTTGATGTTTTGTCTTCTTACTCAAGTGTGATTGAAACACGAATCTGATAGGTGTGAATAGGATTTTTTTGCAGTGCGTGGGAAACTGGTTACAGTAATCCGATAACGATATATCGATTGGTGTCTCACATCTTTCCTTTCAGGAGAAGGAACAGAAGATGCGGCGGAAGCGGCAGCAGGAGAAGAGGAGGGAGGAGGAGGAGAGGAAGAAAGTAGACGATAATGAGGACAAGGAGAAGGCGAAGAGTGATGAGGAGAAGAAGAAGGAAAGGGAGGAGGAGGAAGAAGTGAAGAGAAAGAAGGAGGAGGAGGAGAAGAAGAGGAAAAAGGAGGAAGATAGGAACAAGAAGGAGGAGGAGAGGAAGAAGAAAGAGGAGGAGAAGGAGAAGGAGAGGAAGAAGAAAGAGGAGGAGAAGGAGAAAAAGAGGTATGTTTCATGTTCCCTCTACCGCCGTTTTTGTGTTACTCCTGGTGAATATGAATATTGTGCGGAAAAGTCAGTGTTCAGTAGCACCTGAGGTATAAAAAAAATAGTCTTGTATATGATCTATAGTTGTCAGTGGTTCCCGCTAGACAATCGATTATAATTAATCGATAATTACTCAATAACCACTCGATATTAGACTCAATCTAACGCATGTTTCGTGTGCAGGAAGACGAGTGATGCTGCTGCGGGTTCTTCCGAGTCTGAATCAGAATCTTCCGAAGAGGAGGATGAGGATGAGGAGAAGACGAACCGGGAGCGAGACCTGTTCATAGCCCAGCTCTACAAGTACCACGAGGAGCGGAACACACCCATCAACAAGGCACCCTGCTGGGGAGGCATGGTACGGTATGACGGGAGGGTACGGTAGCAAAATGGGTGAAGGGATATGGTAGCAAGGTGGGGTATGAGGATTGGTGGAGATACGGTGAAGATGAAGCCAGAAATCAGTTTGAATTAATTCTAAAATATCTAGTCTTGTTGGTGCAACCGGGATTCGCCCGTGGTGCTTGCAGAATTACATCGGCTTACATCTTTGAACTTTTTTTCCCAAATTTATAGTGCAGTTGTATGGGAGATGTCACATCACCTGTTTGTCCGTTTAAGATACCAATCAATGATCCGGTACGGTACAGTACACTTTTCCGTTCAGGACTTGGACCTGCACCGCTTCTACCGGCTGGTCGTGCGGTACGGCGGCTTCAAGAAGGTGTGCGACTCGAATCGATGGAAGCGTATACTGAGCAAGCTGGGACTGGACGCGTCCGGAGTGCAGCCGATCAATCTGAAGAAGGCGTACAGCAGGTACGGTAGAGAGGAATCGATAAATGACTTTATTCAAATTCCATCTATAAAATACTCTAGAGATATTTTGATTGATAGTCATAGATTAAATACCTCTCCCGCGCAACGTCTAAACCACATGGTAAGAGGATAAATACGATTTAAGACCATGTGGCAGGCTACTTTTGTTACTAATTAT
Organism: Pristionchus fissidentatus; assembly: GCA_036245785.1. NCBI lineage: Eukaryota > Metazoa > Nematoda > Chromadorea > Rhabditida > Neodiplogasteridae > Pristionchus > Pristionchus fissidentatus. Next base: position 29,199,644 of record BTSY01000001.1, on the reverse strand, counting down.
GTCCAAAAAATAAATGGTTGGCCACTTTTTCGCTCTATAAAACACAACACAAGGGGGATAATGGACCGTAATACGGTATTAATTAATCGTTGTACGGTATTATTTAATCTGTGTTGATAGTGAAGGGTTCAATAATAATGGAGTGCGAGGCGGTAGCTCTCCTGTTGCTATTATGAGCGCACGATTGATGTGGTAGTGAAACAGGCGCGCCCGCGTTTCAACATGTAATTGTATACAGGAACGATGGCGCGAACTGATTGGTTGAACTGTGCGATTGGGGATTTTATAACTATTGCTTTTGTTAGTATGACGGTGGGCATGGGTCAAATAGGTCTTCGCGTGCGAAGATAGGCACTTCTGCACTTTGCATATAAACCGGATTAACGTAGCGAGAGAGTGCAGGACAGACACATGAAGGCCTCTGCCTACATCCCCCGCCCTATGCTAATTGCGATCTTGCGAAAAACCCATTTGACCTGTGACGGTGGGATAGCGAAAGTGGGATTATCCATTACAGATATCTGGAGGACTTCCACTCGACGTACGTCCAACTGGGCTGGAGTCTCGACCTGCTCAGCACGAAGCTCGTCAGCGGCGGCCGCTCCGCCAAGAAGGTCATCGACTATGGATATGTGAGTACTCTCCAGCGATTGGGTAGTGATGACGTAATGTGTCTCACGGCCGATCCACCAAGAATTTCATCGACTGCGGATATGTGAATCCGATTTCGTGATTATGATGCAATAGGATGTTTTATTGCGTATTAATGACGCAATAATAAAGAATTATCGATCGATTTGAGAGGAAGAAGCGCCGCGAGAAGAAGGACAAGGGACAGCCCCGCATTGATAAGGTGAGTTCAACATCACATTCGGAACGATTGCTGATGGATTCCTGAGCATTTAGTATCTTTGTGGGACCGGAAATCGCCTTGGAAATGATCGGACTCCAGTTCGCTGGGTAAAACAACAGCTAAATTTCTAATTGTTGCGTTGACAATTGCTAAATTATTTAGTGTGTACTAGCTAGCTAAAGCATTGAGTATTAGGTAAACTCTAGATAAACCTATTAACTAAGAAATAGCTAAAGGATTGAGTATAATCTAAGCGCTAGCTAAATCAGTAAGTATTACCTAACTACTAATTGTTTAGTATTAGTTAAGCACTAAATATAATTATTGCACTAAATATTATTATTAAGTATCGCATTGAGTGTTAACTAAACACTAGCTAAGGTATTTAGTGTTAATTATCTCCCCTTATTCAGGAAGGCTCATCTCGTAGTGAGGGCACGACGGAGCAGGGCGATGAGAGGGAATCGATTGTGGACGAGAAGGTCAAACCGGAGGTCGATGAGAGGTGAGGAGGGGGTTATTATTATTGGTATTATTATTATTATTATTATTATATAATTAAATTTATTAATATTTATTGTGTGAATTTAGTAGTGGAAAAAGAGTCGGGATGATCATAGTGAATACATTATTATAATGATTAAATACTTTTTGTGTGGATGATGCAGTAACAGAAAGCAACACGGGAAAGAATATGTGTGAGAGGTTGATCTTTGATCGTTGATATATTGTTCATAATTGCAGTCTCCGACAGTCGTCCGTCGACACGTTCAACCGGCGGTCCATGTCCAAGTCCAAATCGCACTCCCAGGTGGGTTGGTGTTTCACGAGCGCAATTATTTTGGGGTGTACATTTTAAGCACAAAATTTTAATACCGAGTAACATGTTAACATAAATTTGGATCATGTAGTTTACGTTCTACTGGTATATTGAGAGGAAATGTAAGAGAAACAACTATATGTACTAAAGTCGTACTCCCAGGCGGGTTCGTGCTTTGCGGGTGCTATTAATTACGATTCGATATGTACTTATCGGAAACTATATTTTTTCAATAAACAAGTAAGAATCTTACTGTAAGATAAACAAGAAAGATCGGTATCAGGGGGGGATACGTTTGATATCAAATCAGCAATAAGTGTTATTTCCAGAGTCCGATGCCCAGTTCGTCCATGAAGCGAGGCAAGAAAGGCAAGGGACTCGTTATAGATGATGGTACGGTATTTATTTATTTTCGATTATGAGCACTGGAAGAATTTCATCCATTTTGAGCATATGGTTCACTAGAATTGAGCGATTACTTTTGTTAAAACAAGAGAAATCCGGGAATTATGTACCCAAACATGTGTTAGGATTTATCCAGCAAAAGAAGCCTTCTCCCCAACACCCACCCGGCTTGGTTTCAAGTCGTCACGATATTGGATCAGACCCTATCGCTTTTTGCACAAATTCACCTGACCCTACGGCTTTTGGTTCATCAGCAACAACCCTTGCCCATCTATTACGGTTGACAGGTTGATTCCGACCTCACCAATCATCAACGCGCGGTTGAGAGCGGAATGATGAATACAATTATTATTGTTGTTGTTACTATTAACTTATTAAGCGACTTATAAACTTAACTATTGTAATGATTATTATTAATCTAAATGCAGACGACGCGGTCTCGTCGAGTTCGGGTCAACTTTTGTTTGGGCCGTCGACTTCCACTGCCGGCACCAATGCGGCAGTGTGGGCGCACGATAAGCCGGAGCGGGAGAAGGACGGATTCATGCCCGCCAGCATGTTGGTTTTCATTAGTTTATTGATTTTTAATGCATTTGATTATCGCCAGAATCTAGGCCGCTATTTGTTTTGTACTAGCTTTGAGAAATTGTGGAGCCCTGGCGAAGCCGCGTTTCGTGACTAGTAGAGATGCCGCGAGAGTCGAGGCTTCGTTAATGATGTCCACAGGTGCCTGATCATGGCTGCTATTTAGCGATAGAAATAGTTCATAATGCGCGCGCACTACAATTACCGTATGTATTCCGTGCAACCAAGGGGCAGACAAAACGCGTAAAGGGTGGAGTCTGCCTCTCTGCTCAATTTAACGGTGGGGGAACGCTCTTTTTTTAAATCGAGTGATCCTTCAATCAATAATATTGCAATCAATAATCAATTTTATTCAATAATCCCCCCTCCTATTGCAGCCTCACGCACTTCTTCCAAGGGCAGTCGGTGCGCGCGCTGAACAGCGGCAAATGGTACCTGGCGCGCGTCGTCGAGGTGCAGCAGCCCTCCACCGCGGCTGTGACGGACGCGGTCGACCGCGCCGCCGGCGCGCCAGTCAAGGTATGCGGTAGACGCGCGCGCGTGTTGTTAGGGGCGGGGTACGGTAGGTACTTTGCTAGTGAGCTTCATTAGACTGCTGGACACAACTGCAGTGTTTGGGAGCAGCCAACCTCTAATCGCTCTTTTTTGTGGTAAATTTTCTTCCTAGAGACTGCAGTAGTGCCGTCTGCTGTATTTCCTTCTCAATTGCGATCAATATCTGAATACTGTATCGTCATATTTTGCAGCGCGAGCCGGGCGAGTCGTACGCACTGCACTCGATTGATGAGCTGAAGGAAATGGCGAAGAAGGTACGGTAGCAGGACAATATTGAGAACTGGGTTTTTTCCTCTTTTGGCGGAAATCACTGATGCAAACAGCAAATACTGATGAAAATGACGTTTCATTTTCATTCCCCAATTTTCACATTTATAAGACTTGAACGTATTCGTAAAATCCCACTTTATCTCAACCCGCACCATCCGGGTTTCGGCGCCTCTTTATGTTTGCGCTGATACGCGATTTATTTTCTATGGAAAGACCGGTTCAATAAAACAACCCAATAATTATCTCTGTGCTCGTTGCAGGTTCGCTGCCTCGTGCACTATCTCGGGTGGAACTCGCGCTACGACGAACATCTGAAGCTGCACCAGATGAGAATCAACGCCAAGGTGAGGGGGTTACGGTAGATCGTGGGACTTTCGTTTAGGAACCCGAAATTTTCAACCAAAAAAAGCTGCTGGTGAAAGTGGGGTAGACTTCCTCTCACTTTTGCACACTATTTCTATTGTGGTCCCGTTCTGGAAGCCTTTTTGTGCGCAGTTGAATCTTTTGTGTATGACTTCTTTCGCAATGTCTCAAACGGTCACGTGCTTGCAGTAAATGGTACACGTAAAAAATAATCATTGGCAACCAGACTTTAATTTTAATGTATTATTGTCAGTGGCATAATGCTTACCGTACCTCAGGACGACGACACGTCGCTGCGACTGGCGCGCGCGCGACTGCACGACGACCTGGTGGCGCACGTTGCCAAGTGGAGCAGATCAAAGTGAGTGGGGATACGGTATTTTGCAACTTATTGATTGGAATTATGTAAATATGGCAAGGCGAGGTGGATAATGCATAGTTGATTCGTCGTGAATAGAGTTCACATCATTTACGGTAATGCTGATGAGTGGATGAGCATTTGATTTGGTTGATCTTAGAATTTCAACATATTGAAACGTGTGCCGCGTATTCACTTTTTTTTTTATTTGAAACGCATCTGACTAGGTGTTATTTAGGCTACGAACTTCTAAACATTAAAAACGTTGAATGCGAGCAAGTGTATTAGTATCACGCGAAACCTCCGTCTGCCTTGCTTGAAACGTTAAACTTCTTTCTATCACTTTACGTACTATAATTAGTCAATTGGTTTTTGAATATATCAATGAAGTGATATTTTAAGAATGTTCATGTTTCACTTCATTCCAGAGAGGGCATGAGTGTGCTGTGCGGTCTGCACCTGCCTGCCTCTTCCTCCTCTCCGCCCGACGCGAAGGACGACGGAGGAGTGACGCCCTCGTCGTCGACCTCCTCGCAACAGCAGCAGTTGATGGCGGGAGGATACCGGCCGAGGAGGGTATCCTTCACCCAGCACGACCAGGTACGGTAACGCGTAGTACGGTAGGCTAGGCGTTGCACGGTAACGCGGATTACGATAGCGCAATCGACTAATAGTGTCTTTGTTGTAAATAATGGTGTGTGTGTGAATCGGCCAAAAAGTAATGCCCTGCAATCTGCAAACTTCTTTTGAAATTAAATATATTTCTGCAATTTTGTTACAGATTTTCTCGAATTTTGTGTGTGTGTGAATTTTGTGTGTAAAACAAAGTCATCTTAATTTTTATTACTAGTGTGAAGTACGAGCGAGAAAAATTGTAGTCAAAATAGGATACCAGACTAGAAGGTCCCTGAAGCTTTTTTATACTGGTTGTTAGGCATCTCCACGGAGAAGGAAATAATGCAAAAAATAATTGCACTCTTTTTTGCCGCATTGAATGGGACCCATTCCGACAGCTCGATTCTCTTTCGAGTGAGAGGCGTGATATACTATTATACATAAAGAGAGACCCGGTAGTTACGTGTTCTACGGTTGCTTGAAGAGTACATCCTTAACTGGGTTTTTAATTTTGTGAGCAATGTCGTGTGATAGATGTTACTACCCTTGTCTTGAAACTCTCTAGCGATGTTGTTAGCACATGGTATACGATAGAAGTCAAGTATCGATTGCTACTTACTGTAGATACTTATATAGACACTGTAGAATGCGACTATCGATAACTGTGTTTATTGTTTGCAGCTATCCACAGCGAGTCCGCTGGGTTCCGCTGCCTCTCCCGCGCCCTCGGAGAAGGAGAGGAAGAAGAGTGAGGGGGGGGAGGAAGAGGAGGAGTCTACGGGTGAGAAATACTCAATACTTAGTACTTAAGACTTAGTACTTAATACTCAGCACTTAATACTTATTCGCCATCCAAGATCTAGACTATTGGGATTATCGTAGAGATGGATTCTTCGGCGCAGGGTTGCTCATTTTTGTGTAGGCGAATTGGAGTCATAGGCCAAAAGGTACGTAAAAACGACGAAGCCAACCAACATTTTGACATTTTCAAAGCCTATTTTTGAAAAACCCAACCCACATTTTTGGATTTTCAGAAATTTTTGGACTATGAGTGGAGTGTGTAACACTGTGTGTTCTTGGCAGATAAACTTGTTTCGAATGAATTTATTGATCGGAAATATTGGCCACTGTTTAAAATTATTATCGATTTTTTTTATTTTTTTTTGTTTAGACGGCCGAAAATCGGCGACGCCCGGTGTCAAAGAGCGGAGAAAGAGCGTGAAGAAGGAGAAGAGGGAGGAAGCAGAAGAAAGGGAAGAAGAGATGGAGAAGGAGAGGAAAGAGACGGTTAGTGATTGTTCAACACTGTGAATCTTATATGGTAGCGTCATTAGTTTATTTAAATTTAGTCGCTTTTTGCATATATTTATTCTCGAATACTGTGAACCTTTGTTTTTCGTGTAACAAAGAATAGAATAGAATAGAATTTATCCCGACTTCAAGGGAAGGCAATTTGCCTGCCTCTTCAAGAATTTGTTCTGAGTGATCGATTGATCACAACCCTGAGGGTAGTTTGGTTGCAGGCGACGGAGCCAAAGGAGAGGAGTGAGCGGGAGCGCAAGAGCCGGTCGAAGAGCGCTAGGACGCCCGTCCGGACACCCTCGCCCAGCAAGGTACGTGGGTTGCGTCATCATTAGGCAATAATGTTTTTTTTGGATTGTTAGAGCATTCTGCCATTATTATTGTTGGGACGTATGTAATACAGGGATGTAATACATTATTGACTCCATAGTATTTTATGTTCCTATAATGGCAATGTGAAACGGACAAGTTGCGGGGGCGCAATTTTGAGTGGGCTTTTTAATATGAGAATGGAAATGTTATGTATCACAACAACAATGGGAAACTCTAAGCATTGGGATCAGTGCTCAGTAATATAATTTCGACTACAGTAAGTAATCGTAGTCCGTTGTTCAGATGGATGTTAGTTGTGGCAAATGAATGTGATACCACTGATGTCAGGGGTGCACGATCTGCATTTGGGGACAGTGTGAAACGGAAACGTGGCGGGCACGATTTTTATTGGGAAATTTAACATTTCTGAAGAATTATTTAGACATGTATCAGTGCAACGTCATATCAATGTAATTCTGAGTACGGCAATTAATCCGAGTACGCTGTTCAGATGTCGATCGCCTCCACTTCCGTCTCTTCCTCGTTGGTTGCTGCAGCAGCTGCAGCTGCTGCACCTGTAGTCGTTCCTCCTCCACCACCTCCGACGCCGCCCGCCTACTCTGCGCACGCGCCCGTTGGCGCCCCGTCGGCGTCCACTCCGAGCCAGGCGCAAGCGGTGGTTGAGGAGGAGGAGCAGGAGCCGCAGCAGGAGAAGGCACGCTGCTCAATTTCGGACACGATCAACGAGGTAGGTTGAGGTTGCAGGAGAGTTTGAGAATGGGGTGGACATGGCTTTTAATGCCATCTTTGGTTGATGTGCTAGAAAATGGAAAATACAGTTTGTAATAGGAGCAGAGCACCGAACACTTGATTGGAATATGTGGGATTATTTTAATTTAAAATGAAATGCAAATGATAAAGCTGATATAGAGTTGCTAAAACAGCAGCAGGAATTATCTATTTGAAAAGTTGTTTTTAATATATTTATTTTCCCCATCTTTTTTAAAAGAACTATTCAGGTGGTGCTATCGCTGGGCTCGCGTGCCGAGAAAGAGAAGAGGGAACGGGAAGAGAGGGAGAGGGAGAGGAAAGACAAAGAGGAGGCCGACAGGAGAAAGAGGGAGAAGGTGGGATACTGTAACGATTTGGAGAGTGATAAATCGATAACTAAGCCGCGCACAATCCAATGTAACTATGCGTGCGAGGTATAATAAGTCCAAGCCTATTTTAGAGACTATCCGACTATCTAGAAACCATATTAATTTAGAAATTAATAATGTTTCACAATTGCAGCAAGCTGTTGCTGCAGCTGCAGCCAAGGCTGCTGCTGATAAGAGGGCCGAGGAGGCTGCCGAAGCACGACCGCCGAGCAGAAAAGAGCGGAGGACCAAGTCCAAGTCGGTCGAAGGTGAGATAAGTGGCAAAAATATTACAACTTTAAAATGATACTTACGCGAGATGTACTACTAATGTGTGTACTCTCTTTTTTTTTTTTTTTTTTTTTTTTTTCTATACCTCGGATTTTTTCTTGTTTTGATTTTACCGGGTAACTGGTGTTTTTAGCTCACGAGGTACTGTGATATACTGTAACTACTGTATTTTGGTATGCAAATATTGCTGCAGGTTCCTCACCAGCTCCTCCCAGCGCCTCCGAGAGGAAGAAGAAGAAGGGACGGATCGAGGAGGAGAGGCAGGAGGAGGAGGAAAGGGACAAGGTGAGTGCGGGTTTCAATGCCGATATGAGTGACAGTGGTTTTTGTTGAGATTGATCCGATGCCCTGGTGGAGCTTAATTTTGCTTACAAAAACATTGAATCCAATAAGATACATTTATTTATTCGATTATTGGTGTATTTAAATGTTGACGCCCCTTGTGGTGTAAGATAAATACAGGGTGCGTGAAAATTACCCGCACTCGAACTTTTATCAATATCTCCCCTTTGAATGCCATTTGAGCAACCAGTTTTATATAATCATTTATTCAATTAATTAGCAACAGAAACATGCCCATGGATTTCGATGTGCCCGCTTGTTGATTTGATACAAACGCGGAGAAGCTTCACATAGGCGATCGGTAATTTACGTTGGTAGTGATTTTCGAGAGTGTCCCACGCTCGGAGGAGGACCGTTTTCAGGCTGCCCAGAGTCTGTTGCTTAGTAGACGAGAGCTTGCTCTCTACAACTCTCCAGAAACTGGAATCCTGGGATTCATGTCGGGGAAGTTCGGTGGCAATTCTTTGATAGCGATGTAGTCGGGAAAAATCTACTCAGATCACTTGGTCGTGCCATTAACCGTGTTGCTGGGTACGCCGCCCTTCGGCAGCGTACAAAATCACCAACTTAAATGAGACTTGGAGCAGGGGACTAATGCGGTTTTCAGAGTATGATTGGTTTAGTAATTTGTGTTCGCATTCACGGCTAGGGTGACAAATACGAGAGGGATCCGACCGGTAGAGCGAAACCCCTTTAATACGATTACATAGGCAGGATGCGAGGTATGACCGGTGTGCCACCCAGCATGACAGATTCCTTGGTATCGTGGGCAATGATTCTGTCGTTTTTAGTATCGATCTTACCGTCGAGGGTCAAGATCTTTTCATCAGTAAAGAAAGTGACCTAATGTGCGTAAATGCTACATCGGTCCAGAAGGAGAGGGCATCCCATTCCGCGGAGATTGATCGGACAATCGGCCAAATCAAGCAGCTTATAGCACTTGTACTGCTGCTGCATCAGGCCGGATTTGATTTGGCGACCTTGCGAATGGAGGCATTGGAAATACCGAGCTTGAAATCATCTCGAGCATGCTTCTCTTGGGGTTATGGTGTACCTTCTGTCACCTCATCTCACGATTCTGGGGTGAAGTTGCGGTCACCGGTTCTCCCCTCCTCGTACTGTTCTCTTCCGTGCCGAGTTCCTGGTAGCCTCGACTGGCGTGGTAGAGGGTTCTCTCGGGAGCATTGAGACGAACGAAAATATCGGAGGGTTGGATTCCCCCTCGATAAACTGCCAAGATCGCATATATCATCGGGTTTGCTTTCACCATACTTGACTAACTAGACCAATCGGATTGAAACCTCGAACGGTTTTAGAGGGAAGGTTAGTCTTCGTAACTGGGCTACAGGTGTTGCGAAATATCGATTAGCAGCGATTGCGCAATCTGATGCAATCGAGTGCGGGTAATTTTCACGCACCCTGTACATTGAATGTTCAGGAAAGAGAGAAGAAGGTGGACAAGGAGGTGAAGAAGGGCGGCAAGCAGAAAGAGACGGAGAAGGAGGAGAAGAAGGGAAAGAAGAAGGTGCGGATTTCGGGTTTCACAGAAGTGCTAATACGTGTTTGATTCCGGACATCATCAATGGAGTATCGTTTCTGTAGAAAATAATACGTATTCCGAGCTTATCACTGAGCAGTAGTGTTGTTAGAGCGAATAATTCTATTCGTGAATATCAAATGTTATTTGCGATTAGGATATTCGGTCTAACAACACTACTACGTACTCTTCAGTGTGTTTGTACGATTTCAATTTGCAGGCAGCAAAAGATTCGGATAAAGAGAAGAAGAAGGGAGGGAAGAGAGTGGAGGAGAAGGAGAAGGAGGAAGAGGAGGGAGCGCACGATGAGACATTGGAGGATGAGGACGAGGCCTTTGAACGACTTCATAAAGGTACGGTAATGAGAACTGTCGGGGATATTGTAGTGAATAGGATTGCTGCGAGTCAGAGACTGACTCTCATTATGAATGTGAGGTTACGCTGAAATGCGTCTGGGGGGTAGTGTGTTCCTTTATAATTTGCAATATCCTTCTTGTGTGCGGTGTACCGTAACCCTCTTGATTTCGGATTTCCGTAACCCTCTTGACTATTAATTACCGTAACCCTCTTGCTTGCAGAAGCTCGCGCGCTGGGCGTGCTGCTTCCCGACATTCCTGCGGACACGTCGTTTGAGAGCACGGGAGAGGGAGTGAGTGGAGAGAAGATAGTGAAGAAGGGCAAGAAGGGAGAAGGGGAGGAGGAAGAGAAGAAGAAGGAGGAGAAGAAGAAGAAGGAAGGGGAGGAGGAGAGAGAGTGGAGCACGCCGGCGACACCAGCAAGGGAGGAGAATGGTCGGTTATTTTTCTTAAATATGCAATAATTGTGCATTTCGTCTACGGAATGCGAGCAGGAGAGGCGGTTGCTATCAGAGAGTTTAGAGTGCGAAAGAATTGCCTTATGCTTCAGGTTCGACGATGAATGATGATCTATTTAGATGGGAACCTCAAAACTATAGATCTAAGAATAGTCCGGCCTACTCTGTAGTGACGCGAATAATGCAGAATATCCTACCTTTAAATATTTCTGTTAGCACAGTTCTAAAAACTTTTTACCGTCGTTTGTTTTGTTACGCATGCCGGCTCCAGTCCTGAGTTTGTGGTGTACGGCATCTGGGATTACGGTAGCCGGGAGATAAACAAGGTTACTGTATTGCAGAGGCGGAGAAGTACGCGTCGGACTCGTCGACGAAGACGGCGTCGACGACGACGATAGAGAAGACGGCCACGCCCTCGGCCAGTGCGACCAAGGGAGGAAAGAAGAGGAAGAAGTGAGTTGGGTACGGTAGGAATGGGTAACGAGGTGGGGGCACGGTAGGAATACGGTAGCTTACCTCTGGAGTCGGCTGAAGGAAAGAAGAGAAAGAAGTGAGAGGGAGAGAGAGGGGAGGGGTATGTTAGAAATGGGTAACGAAGTGGGATAAGATACGAACACGGTAGGAAAAGGTGATGGCCCTGTTTGACTCTTGGAGTCGGCTGAAAGTAGTGAAGAAGAAGTGAGAGAGGGGGGAGGAGAGGGATACCCTAGAAATGGATAGAAGGCGAGGGTTGCTGTACTGCGCAAAGGTGATTCTGGGGTAGACTCGTTGTGTTAGATCCTTGCCCGCCATTGTGGAAATTCGACCTGATCAACTCTTTACAATGGCGTGGTCTATCAATTGAAGGGCGGCTGCTCCTGTATCATAGTAATAATAATAATTAATAATAATAATAATTAATAATAACGATGATTATTATTATAAATAATTGAAATTATAATATTACAGGAAGCAGAACCAGTCGCACATGGTGCTGGACAGGAAGTACGCGAAGAAGAGTAAGAAGGACGAGGAGGATGATAGTGAGGAAGAAGAGGGTGGGAATGATATTAATTTAATTAATTAATTAGTTAATGACATGTTCGAATCCTAATACATAACTGCGAATGAGATGTACTTCAATGCACCAATCAGTGTATTTGGTGCTAGAAGTTTACCCAAATAGGGGACGCGATGCCGCAATTCGCCGAGTTGGCGGATCCGCATGCAAAAAGATGATGCGAGCAGCGCCTCATTGCGTTGTTAGATATAAAGCTATAATACACATTACTATTTTTGATTTTTTTTGTATAATATAATAACAATAATCAATAATATCAATTTGCAGTGCCTCCGGAACGTCCTCCTCACGCGTCGCTCTCCGTACTCAAGGCTCGCATGGTGAAAGCAATGGAAGCGGACGGCAGTCTGGGCGACTACTCACCCATCGGACTACCCCATGTGACCGATACCAACTGTGAGTGATGGGGGTACGGTAGGTGGGAACGCGTAGGTTATTTAACTTGGCGGATATCTGTTTTTTTTCTCGAATTTCCGTAACATTTAGGGTGGATAATCTCTCTCTCTCTTTATGTTCAATGTATGATATTGGTAGCTGTGTTGGTAGAAATTACGATTGCGAACGGTAACGTACCTTAGATGCCTGTTGCAGCTGGCATACCGACTATCCCATCTAGCGTCGCAGTGTGCTACCGTAGTAAAATCCCTTGACATGGAACACCTTTGCCTTTATCTTGTAAAAACATTTCAATTAATTTTTCAGTGTACGGCGAGCGCGTGCTGTGCAACTGGAAGCTGATGGAGTCGCACGCGGAGGACCTGCGGGAGTACTACTACGGTATCAGGGCGGATCTGGCCAAGATCGAGAAGAGGAACAAGCACACTAGTGAGTTGGGGACGAAAAAATAGTAATATTAAAACGCGTTATTTGTAAGAACGCCGGATGGGGTGGCACAACTCGTTCAAAGTGATCACCCGGGGCTCAAACTTTTTTTCACACATAGCCCGAGGTGTAAATTAAATTTTAAAAGTGAAAAATTAATGAAATGTCAAAATTTGAAAAATCGATAATTTTTTTACGAAAAAAAATTTTTTTTTTCAATTTTTTTCTTTTCCTGTTGTGTTACATATCATTCGAAAGAGCGAAAGAGCATCAGTTATGTATAAATCAATAATTTCACAAGAATCGAAGCACTCTGAGCGAAAATAGGTGATTGTATACGCAGAAATTTGCCGTTTCTGTGAAACTTTATTTTTGATAAAATTGTTCCCATGATTTGCAAGCTTCCATTTTGATATATATTATGTGTTTTTCGTCGCTGAATATAAATATCATAATCTTATTACATATATCCTGCATAATGGTAGTGGCATCTTCTCCAGACCATGACCACTCAGTTGTCAATTTCAAAAAGGAAATGCGTAAAACTTTTTTCCCCGGAACGTTAGCATCTTTTCATACACGCCATTCGAAAGAGCATCAAAAGTTATGTCTAGAACCATGATTTCAGGAGGATCAAACAACTAGGAGCGATAATCGATAATCCCATTCGTAGAAATCGATTTATATGGCTAGGCTTAATATTCACCTCTATTATCGTTCAATGTGATCGCCCAGGACTCCAATTTTTTTTTCTCATGCAGCATAAGGTGCTAAGTAAATTTTAAAAGTAATCTGGATAAGAAAATTCAATTTTTGAAAAATCGATAAAAAAAATTTCTTCAAAAAAATCAATTTTAATTTTTTTTATTTTCGTGTCGTGTCATATCTCATTCGAAAGAGCATCAAAGGTTATGTGTTATTCCATGATTTCGTGAAGTTTCGTCACGTCCAAGCGAAAATATAGATAACACTGTCTTCACAAATTGAGACTATTCGAAGTCACATATTTTTGTTCATTGCATCCCAATCTGCATGAAAGTGTGGATTTTTACATAACTTTTTATGATCTTTCGAATGAGATATGACACGACACGAAAATAAAAAAAAATTAAAATTGATTTTTTTTGAAAAAAAAATTTTTTATCGATTTTTCAAAAATTGAATTTTCTTATCCAGATTACTTTTAAAATTTACTTAGCACCTTAGGCTGCATGAGAAAAAAAATTGAGTCGTGGGCGATCACATTGAACGATAATAGAGGTGAATATTAAGCCTAGCCATATAAATCGATTTCTGCGAATGGGATTATCGATTATCGCTCCTAGCTGTTTGATCCTCCTGAAATCATGGTTCTAGACATAACTTTTGATGCTCTTTCGAATGGCGTGTATGAAAAGATGCTAACGTTCCGGGGGGAAAAGTTTTACGCATTTCCTTTTTGAAATTGACAACTGGGTGGTCATGGTCTGGAGAAGATGCCACTACCATTATGCAGGATATATGTAATAATATTATGATATTTATATTCAGCGATGAAAAACACATAATATATATCAAAATGGAAGCTTGCAAATCATGGGAACAATTTTATCAAAAATAAAGTTTCACAGAAACGGCAAATTTCTGCGTATACAATCACCTATTTTCGCTCAGAGTGCTTCGATTCTTGTGAAATTATTGATTTATACATAACTTTTGATGCTCTTTCGAATGATATGTAACACAACAGGAAAAGAAAAAAACTGGAAAAAAAATTTTTTTTTCGTAAAAAAATTATCGATTTTTCAAATTTTGACATTTCATTAATTTTTCACTTTTAAAATATAATTTACACCTCGGGCTATGTGTGAAAAAAGTTTGAGCCCCGGGTGATCACTTTGAACGAGTTGTGCCGGATTCCTCAAATTTCACTGCGGTCTTACAGAGAACGCGTTTTAATTGAGAAAAAAACTCTCCCGTGAGAATGGGGTTTCTGTGGGTCGGTATGATATCGTGAAGGGCGGGCATTGCTGATTCCCTTGTTGTTCGAAGCCGATATTGAATATGAGCGACTATGATTGCAGTCAAGCGAAAGATGGAGAGGGACAAGGCGGAGCGCGACGCGAGAAGGGCGGCAAAGGAGGCTGCGGCTGCCCTTGCTGCGGAGGTCGCAGCCCGCGAAGGTGCTGTGGATGCAGCAGCTGCTGCAGATGCTGCAAGCAGCGCAGGCGATGCGACCCCGCCAATGTCTATGGCCGTAGAGTGCTAGTCTTCCCAAGTCCCTCCCAAATCCTCCCATGACTGGTATAAAACCCTACACGATATTTTTCTTCTTCATTGTTCTATAATAATTGATTTTTTATTTCCCTATTTCTCTCTAATCTATTGTGAACTGATTTTTGCCTAACGGTTGTGAACAAACTCATTATACTCATAGCACTCTGTTCTTTGATCTTTGGTCTTTGACATCTTGTTTTCGGGTCAGTTTCTTACTATATTCTGCTCATTTCTGTTGACAATTTCGATGTGAAATTTGATTTTTGCTTGGTTTAAAGTTTACCACGTTTTCTCGGATAGTTTGAAGTGTAAATTCGCACTTGGATTTAATTTAAAAGTGTACTTATAAAGTTGTTTGTTATGAGATCGATTTGAGCGGTACGAAGTCTTTATCATTACTACTCACTAGGATTTGTACATAAATTAGTGATCGGTCTATCGATTGGCATCGATTGATTGATCTACTTGCGTCCGGCGTACGAGTTTCCTCCGAGGGGAGCGACCTGGGGAGGGGCGGCGTATGAGGGAGGAGGAGGGGGAGCGGCGTATCCGCCACCTCCGCATCCGGAAGGTGCACCTCCGCAAGGAGGGGGAGGGGGAGCACCACTGGAATGGGGATATTTCAATTCAATTCATTTATCTCAGCAACACATAATAGGAACTTTGTGGGAGTGCATAGGTAGATGGTTGTTTACTGTGTAATGAGGTAAGGGAGCTAATCGTGTAGCTCGATGTTCAAATACTAGCTAGTGTGGAGGGGGGGGTCAAGGATACGGTAATGAGGGTACTGTAGGAGTTGTTATTTACAGTAATTAAAACATATTGTAGGTTACTTACCATCCGCAGGGACGAGGAGGAGGGGGAGCTCCGCTGGAAAAGGAAAAGATTTTTGGAGTACAGCAGGCGGGTACTGTATCCAATTTGAAATACTCACCATCCACCTCCGCATCCTCCGCCTCCGAAGAGCGAGGAGAGGAATGCGTTGGAGACAACGGCGAGAACGAGAAGGATGAAGAGAGTGCGGGCCATTTCTGGAATTCGGATATGGTAGTAGTACGGTGGGGCACATTCATTACAAGGGAAGTTAGGTGTCGAAATACAGTAAAAGAGGATACAGTAATCAGCGAATGAAAAGGGATAGGAGAGACACAAAGAGTAAGATACTGTATGATTACTGTGGGATGAGTAGAACAGAAGAGGGCGCTGAGTGAATGCCATTCATGGCTAGTGGCAGCACTTTTATATCGCCTGTGTCGACCACTTGATGTTGAGGGGCGGGGATCTAATGGAACAATGAGCAAGACATGCACAAAAAAGTCATCGAATAAAGGACACTGGTGAGGGGCAAGACACAATAGCGCACACACAGCCGAGGAGGTTTTAGGGAAGTAGATCTGATAGGTAGGGAGTAATGGTCTGACCCTCCGAATTCTGCATTCTCTCTCGTGGTGTCTGATCGATGAGAGAGTATGCATAACAAGGGTGTGCGGGAAAACTTTTCGGGAAACTTTCGGGAAAAATATTTTTCCCGGTCTGAAAACCGGGAAATTTCGGGAAAATCGGGAAAACAGTAAAAATTTCTTAAGGTGATACATATAAGAAGGGTTCATCTAATTTTTTAACCATTATTGCTTTGCCATGTCCTTTCATTGTATAGGAACTGGCTTTTCTAATTTCTCTAAAATCACAGGATATTTTCGTGGAAGTTCATGATTGCCATGCGCAACTCATGGCATTCCTTCGAGCTCCTTGCCCCTTATGTGCAAGTGTTCTGTGCAAGTGTACATATCCTACCTACATAGAGTAATGATCAGACTCTCCTCATTATGCATCAAGGGTGTGCAAAATTTCCCGAACGGTTTTCCCGTTTCCCGGATTTTCCCGGATTTTTCGGAAAAATTCATTTCCCGATTTTCCCGGAAAAAATCCGGGAAATCCGGGAAATGTTGCACTTGTTGTTTTCCCTTGAAAAGTGAAGAAAATGGGGCCAAAATAGTATTGACAAACTTCGATTTACATAACGAGCGCTTATTCACCGAAAATCGATAATCTTGGCAAATGGAAATTCTTTTTCAGTATTCTTATGTTCTCTGTCTGTTCATCTCTTCCATTTCGCGTTCCTACCCGACAGACGCAAGTTCGATTCCACCCGCGGAATAGTCTTTTGCTGATTTTTCTAAACATAAAAGAGGAGTAAAAATTTGTTTGTGCACAACAGCAATCACTTTTGAGCATTTTAAACAAGTTTTAAACGGATATAAGACGGGTTCATCTAATTTATTAACCATTTTTGTCTTGCCATGTTTTTTTCCCGAATTTCACTGAGGTAGAGTAGGCTGTAGTGTCTGGCAATATTAAACGTACTATCTAGCTAGAACACTCTAAAATCACAGGATATTTTCGTGGAAGTTCATGATTGCCATGCGCAATTCATGGCATTCCTTCGAGCTCCTTGCCCCTTATACTTTCCACAATGAGCTGTTGGTGTTCTACGCAAAAACACAGATTGCCAAGTTTCCTCTTTCGCAAAAATGAAATCTCTACTTAACTGTTCCGTGCTTGGATTCGCCATTCTTTAACCGTGAGAAATTGTCTGTGTCCAATCTGCCAATTTTTCACCGTGGAAATTGGTTGTTTCTCTCTTCATCAAACGCGGCAAAAGAAGGCGTACTTCGCCAGAGTTCGTACCAATGACACATGAATTTGTAGTAAACCGCTCTACCGACTGCGCTACAGAAGACAATGTGCGAGAGAACCAAGGAGAGACTCAGAACACATTTTCTCTGCCGAGTGGTGAGGGTGCCTATCCGCTTTATCGAGTTCTACAACGTGTATCAGTATCAGTTTCAATAGTATACCTCGCAGAATGTGTTAGGAGTGTGCTATGCTATTTAATAAGTAATGAAAATTTCTGTATCAAAAGGCTCGTAACTTCGACCAATCGAAAGAAATTGTTATGCCAAACACAAATAAGAGCCCGCGTTCGTAATAGTTGGACAACTCTCGGTATAGCAAAAAAGTGAAGACCTGAGATAACAATGGTTTTCGATGCACTTCGGGGAGCTGAGAAAAAAAGAAAAAAACTGGCCAAATCTCATTGTAAAGTTATGATTTTTCAACCAGCGAGACAACACTCATTTCTAGGAGAAAAGCTCATTTACTTCCCTCGCTGTCTCTGCGCGGTGTCGGAATATTAGAAATGACAGAGTGAATACATGTAAATAAACTCTTTTCTCCTAGAAACTAGCAGGGATGTGTTGAGGTTAAATGCACTACGCTCTATGCGTACACTACGCTCTATGCATAGTTCTGCAGGTTCGGTCCAGGGGGACCTCGGTAGCTTGCTTCAGGTATGGTCCAGGGGGACCTCGGTAGCTTGCTTCAGGTACGGTCCAGGGGGACCTCGGTAGCTTGTTTCAGGTAAGGTCCAGGGGGAGCTCGGTAGCCGGTTCTAAGTACGGTCCAGGGAGAGCATAAGATCTTGGGGAATGTGAATCGCTAGAAAGAGTACTGGCTTAATCCGTTGCAAAAGGTTCGTGAGGCTGAGAGCGATCGAAAAAAGTTGCCACTACGCCACTTCGTGGCTCCGTGGCAACTTTTTTCGATCGCTCTCACCCTCACGAGCCTTTCTCAACGGAAACGCAGGATACCGTATGTTGATTTGCCTGTCGTATTCGAACACGTTTCTAACATCGCAAAACACTTTTTTCCGCGATCCCCGGTTCATTTGGAAACTTTTTGAAATTTTCGATTTTTCACGTTAAAACATGTTAGAACACGTTCAGACACGTTTCCGACATCGCAAAACACTTTTCCTGTGATCCCCTACGCTCTGCGCATCAATTGGAAACTTTTTGAAATTTTCGATTTTTCATGTTAAAACTCGGCAAAACAGGTGAAAACGTGTTTCACGATACTCAAAAAAGTGTCAGGGCGCATTCTGGCTCTTGCGAAAAATGCGGCAAAAGGTTTGCCCGCGGCGGGGTCGAACCTGGGGGTCTCGGTTTCAAAGTCTGGCGCCTTATCCACATGGCTATGAAATTAGCGGATTTTTATATTAAAATTTTGAAAGGTTTTCTGGTCAGTTATCATATGCAAAAGGTTCTGGGAAGATTGCGCCAATTTGAAGCGATTTATGGCGAAAATGGAAAAATGTCTGTCACGCTGCAACAAAAAAAAACATACAGACAGACAAACAGACAGACACAATCATTTCCTATAAGTGGAGGAATGAGTGTACAAATCATCGAGTCTCGCCGGTTGAAAAATCATAACAAGTTCTTTTGCTTCCAATATTTTTTTTTGGGTCACTGAGAGTATGATCCTGATACTGACCGTAGTGTGGCTGTGCACATTTTCTTAGTTCTTGAGTTTTTTTTCAATTTTTTTTAACAATTTTAAGTTTAAATTTCTAACACTACAGTGAAATTCCCCATGCAAATCGAAAAAAAACTGTCAGTTGCAACGATCTTTGAAGCTCCATGGTGACCTAAACTAAAATTTGCATACAATGAGATTTGGCCAGTTTTCTCAGCTCCCCGAAGTGCATCGAAAACCATTGTTATCTCAGGTCTTCACTTTTTTGCTATACCGAGAGTTGTCCAACTATTACGAACGCGGGCTCTTATTTGTGTTTGGTATAACAATTTCTTTCGATTGGTCGAAGTTACGAGCCTTTTGCTACAGAAATTTTCATTACTTATTAAATAGCATAGCACACTCCTAACATATTCTGCGAGGTATACTATTGAAACTCATACTGATACACGTTGTAGAACTCGATAAAGCGGATAGGCACCCTCACCACTCGGCAGAGAAAATGTGTTCTGAGTCTCTCCTTGGTTCTCTCGCACATTGTCTTCTGTAGCGCAGTCGGTAGAGCGGTTTACTACAAATTCATGTGTCATTGGTACGAACTCTGGCGAAGTACGCCTTCTTTTGCCGCGTTTGATGAAGAGAGAAACAACCAATTTCCACGGTGAAAAATTGGCAGATTGGACACAGACAATTTCTCACGGTTAAAGAATGGCGAATCCAAGCACGGAACAGTTAAGTAGAGATTTCATTTTTGCGAAAGAGGAAACTTGGCAATCTGTGTTTTTGCGTAGAACACCAACAGCTCATTGTGGAAAGTATAAGGGGCAAGGAGCTCGAAGGAATGCCATGAATTGCGCATGGCAATCATGAACTTCCACGAAAATATCCTGTGATTTTAGAGTGTTTTAGCTAGATAGTACGTTTAATATTGCCAGACACTACAGCCTACTCTACCCCAGTGAAATTCGGGAAAAAACATGGCAAGACAAAAATGGTTAATAAATTAGATGAACCCGTCTTATATCCGTTTAAAACTTGTTTAAAATGCTCAAAAGTGATTGCTGTTGTGCACAAACAAATTTTTACTCTTCTTTTATGTTTAGAAAAATCAGCAAAAGATTATTCCGCGGGTGGAATCGAACTTGCGTCTGTCGGGTGGGAACGCGAAATGGAAGAGATGAACAGACAGAGAACATAAGAATACTGAAAAAGAATTTCCATTTGCCAAGATTATCGATTTTCGGTGAATAAGCGCTCGTTATGTAAATCGAAGTTTGTCAATACTATTTTGGCCCCATTTTCTTCACTTTTCAAGGGAAAACAACAAGTGCAACATTTCCCGGATTTCCCGGATTTTTTCCGGGAAAATCGGGAAATGAATTTTTCCGAAAAATCCGGGAAAATCCGGGAAACGGGAAAACCGTTCGGGAAATTTTGCACACCCTTGATGCATAATGAAGAGAGTCTGATCATTACTCTATGTAGGTAGGATATGTACACTTGCACAGAGCCTCTCAATGATTCAATTTAGTCCTCGTAAAAACCTCCAGAAAGGGGCCAGGAGTGAGAAAGCGTGTGCACGCAGGAGGGACATTCTCCTTTTATAGCTTTGGAATCAGGTGTTAGCGTATTTTTTCTTCAATTGCTGTTTCATATATATTTATGCGAGTCACAGGGAAACGAGGTACAATGATAGAATTAAATGAAATGAAATGGAGATCGAAGAATGCAAACTAGTAACGATGGTCACTCAGACAAACTGGTCAGTTTTCCGGATTTAAGGAAAAGGAGTTTCGGCAAGTTTATCCTTCAAAAATACGCGACCATTTGCGAAATTGATAGACAACGTATCTTTTTTTGTGGATCCTTTTCCCCTATCAATCGATATTACAGTTCCATAAAGGATACACCACACATCGGGATCGATCAGTGTGAGGCAAATTTATGGTGGCGAAGGACGTGCCTTGCGCTACCTTGTCTTAGTTTAAGTTGTTCCTGTTTTAGCGTAGGCATTGTTCTTTACACATCTTCCCGAAAGGGGATAAACGCTCGCGTTTTTTATGCTTTGGAACTTCGGCTTAGCCATGACATTACATTGAACAAGTTTATCAACTGATTTGGGTGTTAGATTAATTGGGTCGCCATTAGAATTCTCCTTATTCCGACTGTTCCCTGCGCTTTGCATGAAAAGTGACGTAACGGTGAGACTTAAAAATCGAAAAAAAAATAATGCGAAAACACCATGACCGGTATAGGTAGAAAAAAAAAACAACGATCGTTCGATTTCGATTTCGGTGTTTCAATTGGCGGTGAACAAAACAGATGTACAATCGGAAAGCAATGGTGCCGCGGCTGTTCTCCGAAGAAAAAAAAAGAAAATACAAAAGTCCAACATTTTTAAAGGAATATTCTAGACGATGTGCCATCCAGAAAGACGTCATCAATGAGAATGTAATTTTAATTCTTATATTTTAACATATTTTCTTATTTTTTAAGTCCGTTTTTTGAGAGAAAAATCTTACCGCAATCGATCACTTCATTGTGATTGGCCTTGTTTGACACTTTTACTGTACAGGACTTTTCTATCACCTTCGGCCATCGTACTCGCATCAGTCCAGGGCGATGCTTCAGAAGATTCGGTCGTTCTCCTCCCTTTTCTTTCACCCGACAATGCCACCGGACAAGTAGTAGTTACTCAGAGAGCGAGGTCTCGAGCTTTCCTTACTCTGTAGTATTCACTAGAGTGCGAAATGTGAGACCACGGTCTCTTCATTTCGCACACTCTCTCTTCTATCGACCGGTCTACAGAGTGCGCGAAATTAAGAGACCGTGGTCTCACATTTCGCACTCTAGTATTCATATCTACAAAAATTAAGGAGAAATGATGTCTCTATCTCTCGAGCTGGACTCCAGAGTAAGGAAAGCTAGAGACTTCGCACTCAGTGTATGGAGTAGCCAATCAGACTCTGCCAGTAATTAAGATTCGTTCTGCATCGGTTCAAAGAGACAATGAATACATTAGTCTCACCATACAACTTCCCTGTCTCTCCGAGAGGTCTACCTGATTCAGACTCGGCAATAGGAGTGTGACTCCCCTCAACGACGATTCAAGAAAACTGCACCGCAGTCTGGACGTGGCGACTAGGGTGGCAAAATCAGTACACGTAAAGGCGCCGAACAGCGGCTCTTGGGCGCCTTTTCCCAATTAGGGAAAGACACTCGTTGCTCGTTTGCCTTACATTCCTTGAGGCACCAGAACATTGTGTGCTAATCCATGACGCTTTTCCACATGATTCGATAGCGCACGAAGCATGAATACTCGGATCCTCATCCTCAACATTAACGACTAAGATCTTCACCAAGATCTCCATGAACCATGAGATGCAGTTGTAACGGCAAGAGGAGTAGACGATGATGCATGCAAGGTCAGCCGACCACACGGCTAGATCAAATACGAGCGAGCTTAGAGAGCACAACCTCGACCGCCTTGCATCTGTTGTTTATTATATTATATTTTTTTTAGCATCATAGCACTGCGTGAGGGGATTCAATGACGATAAAAGTTCGATTCGGAAACCTCTCCCACATCTGCGGCACTGACTACACCATATTTCTCGGCATCGGCATAGTAACCAGCAAAAAGTTAAGCGCTACCCGCAATGTGCTACGCTGCTGATAATTGTCCGCAATCGCGAAGGATGCTGTCTCCTTCATCCGGGCAACCCACCGACGACCCAAACATATATTGATTGTACTTGGAAGTAAGTGCAATGAAATTCAATTCGATTGAAAGGTTCGAAGTCTTTATCATTACTACTCACTAGGATTTGTACATACATTAGTGATCGGTCTATCGATTGGCATCGATTGATTGATCTACTTGCGTCCGGCGTACGAGTTTCCTCCGAGGGGAGCGACCTGGGGAGGGGCGGCGTATGATGGAGGAGGAGGGGGAGCGGGGTATCCGCCACCACCGCATCCGGAAGGTGCACCTCCGCAGGGAGGGGGAGGAGGGGCACCGCATCCTCCACCGCAGGGAGGGGGAGGGGGAGCTCCGCTGAATGAAATTTGGTTGGATATACTGTAGATCCATTTGAGGCAGAGTAAGACTACGTAGATCAGAGAATATAACCAATTATTAATACTCACCATCCACCTCCGCATCCTCCGCCTCCGAAGAGCGAGGAGAGGAAGGCGTTGGAGACAACGGCGAGAACGAGGAGGATGAAAAGAGTGCGGGCCATTTTCTAGAACTTGGTTACGGTAGAAATACGGTGGAGCAGATTCATTACATGGGGAATTATGAGGCGAAAATCATGTGGCAAACTGAAAGAAACTTTGTGATACGCAAAAGAGGTGCAGTATGCGACGAATGAGAGGGGATAGGAGGGATAGAGTAAGATACTGTAAGATTATTGTGAGATGCGTGGAAGAAAAGAGAGCGCTGAGTGAATGCATTTCATGGCTAGTGGCAGCACTTTTATATCACTTGTCGATCACGATGTTAAGAGGGCGGAGTCTTCAATGGAACAATGAGCAAGGCATACACAAAAAGCCATAGATGAAGGACGCTGCTGAGGGGGGAGAAGGACAAGACACAATAGGCCACAGCCGAGGAAGTTTTACAAGGGATCGGTGGCAGGATAAGGTAACATTCATTCATTCATTCATTATTTATTCCGTCAGAGGATCGCGTACAAGAAAATGAACTGTGAATGGGGGCAAAAAACGGATGTCCGTCGACGATGTCGAATCGGTTTTATGCATGGCAGCAAGGGTATGAGGAAGAAAGGGTCAGAGCCAATTAGAAATAATTGATTCAGGGAAGAACGTATTGGGTTGGGAACGAATAAATTTACGGAAGGAATCTCGGGACAAGTTAACCGAGAGAGAGGGGAGGGAATTCCATACTGATATGGTTCTAGATGCAACATTATCAGTATAGAACTGGTGGAAGTCACAAGGGCTCCGTGTGGTGAAAGTGTCCATCGATTCTGAACAGCACATGAGTAGGACAGGGACACATCATTCCAAACCTACAGAACAGGGTTAGGGAGAGAGAGTGTGCAAAAGTGAGAGAGTCCCTCTCGATTTCGTACGCTCTCTCACTCCAAGGCCTTTCTGTAAGGTTGACCGGCCTGTGGAATGATGTGGGGAGGGACCATCTCTCTGAAGTGCACTCGAGAACTGCATGAGAGGTATCAATTTGGACTTCATTACGATCGGAAAATCTCGTTCATCTTTGCGCCCCTACGACACGCGACGCAATGAAGACGTCTTCCAAGAGATGTAAACGAAACTTTCGCGGATGACCTAGGTACGATACAGAAGTTCTTCAATGGATGCTGGTCGATCTTGTCACTGCCGGTTAAATAAACGACTTTACTATCCACATGAACAAGAATTGAGTGATGAAGACATACACACAGAGAAAACATAGTAGGAATACGACATCAAGTTGGCACGCCTACTAATATATAAGTAGGGCCTACTAATATATAAGTAGGCGATTAGTAGGCCCTACTTATATATTAGTAGGCTTGCCAACTTGATGTCGTATTCCTAGTATGTTTTCTCTCAGTGTACGATACCCGTCATACGGTGTCGTTATGAACTCGTGGAGATCGCGGTGTGAGTGTACATCGATCGTGTGTGGAGATATACCGTATTTGTTCAACCAATACCGATGTTCTTCAATTCAAGTATACGTTATATAACACCCTAGAACCTTTCAAAATCAAGTCACGATTGCGCGCGAATTTTAACAACATACGTGTTACCAGCCCACTGCTACGCTGCAGATACGCTCGCGCAGATAGGTATCTCCTTCATCCGGCCAACCCACCGATCCCCAAACATGCGCTGATAGACACTACGTCAGTGGAGCGCCAGAATATGGACCAGTGTTTTGCACAGCATCCAGTTGGCACCATGCCAAGAACATCTCTCGCTGTCTGGCCCTCTAATTTGGCGCGCTCTCTCGTTATCTCTCTCTTTCTCTAACTCGTTCTCGCCGACTCTGTTTCGAATGCTGTGTTTTGGCGACATCCGACGTAAGGCTCTCCTACCAAAATCAAGTCACATTACATACGCTTCGATTAGCGGATGGCGCGTCATGCTGCGAATATGACAGGGGGTAGAGTTGACCACTCGAAATAGTCTTTTGTTCGAGAACAATGGAAGATTAACAACAAACAAAGAACTGTTCCGGAACGGAGTCGAAACGCTTTGTTTCGACGTTTCGAGTGGTCAACACTAACAGGGGGCCTGCTGCATTGATTGGGCCTTCCTTAGCACCCGACTCGCTTTGCATACGACCATCTGTTACATTTAACATCCCTACAGGCTTGAAGATCCGTCAAATGTCATTCCGTCCAACACCCTATCGGAGGAACTGTGGAAGTGCAATGCAATATCCAATGAGATCAAATTCGATTGAAAGGTTCGAAGTCTTTATCATTACTACTCACTAGGATTTGTACATACATTAGTGATCTGTCTATCGATTGGCATCGATTGATTGATCTACTTGCGTCCGGCGTAAGAGTTTCCTCCGAGGGGAGCGACCTGGGGAGGGGCGGCGTATGAGGGAGGAGGAGGGGGAGCGGCGTATCCGCCACCTCCGCATCCGGAAGGGGCACCTCCGCAGGGAGGGGGAGGGGGAGCACCGCATCCACCGCCGCAGGGAGGAGGAGGAGGGGCACCGCATCCTCCACCGCAGGGAGGGGGAGGGGGAGCTCCACTGAAATATGAAATGGTTTCAATGCGCTACAGTAGCATAGTACGAGACTCTGCATGCAAGGGTATGCCGGTTAAGAAATCCAGTTTGGAATACTCACCATCCACCTCCGCATCCTCCTCCGCCTCCGAAGAGCGAGGAGAGGAAGGCGTTGGAGACAACGGCGAGGGTGAGGAGGATCACGAGAGAACGGACCATTTTCTGCAATTAGGAGAGGATACGGTATGAGTACAGTGAAGCAGATTAACAATAGGAAACAAATATAGAATTGGATCGTAGGGACTGTTGCAATATCGAGACGGAAACTAATTGCGACTACAGTATGCGAGTATCGGGGAAAGAGCAGAGAGTATTGTAGGTAAACAATGCATGCGAGCTGTAGGGTTACTGTAAGAGGAGGCTGAGAGGATTACTGTAGGGTTACTGTAAGAAGAGGCTGAGAGGATTACTGTAGGGTTACTGTAAGAACAGGCTGAGAGGAGAAAGCGCTGCGATATGTCTTCCTTGGTTTGAAACGGCACTTTTATATTGGCTGCCGGCCACTTGATTTTGAGGGGCGGAGGCTCGAATTGAACAATGAACAAGGGAGAGACAAATTGAGATGGGGGAGAAAGTGAAGGTAGAGAGAGACAAAACACAATAGTGAACAAGCATGGCTTAGAACTTTGCGAAGATTTGCTGAGAATGAAACAATGGTAAATATTCTCCTCAAGGATATTTTCCTTCCAAAATAGCGTTCCATCTCTTTTCATATTTACCCCCTTTTATTGTTGCGGAATATTTTTTCTGACGGTACTCTCCGAAAGCATGATTTATTAATGTCTCGCTACATTTTTTTAAAGTTGAAAACTCAATCAGAGCTGCTGCGGCGGAGCTATGGCTTCGAGGGTTTTTAGCTTTCACTTTCACTTTTTCTCAGTAGAATTGCTTCCGGCATTAGCATAGCCAAGGCAACTTCAGGCATTACAACTTCCCGCTGTAAATACCTCACATCATTCCACAGGCCGGTCAACCTTACGGAAAGGCCTTTTGAGTGAGAGAGCGTGTGAAATCGAGAGGGACTCTCTCACTTTTGTACACTCTCTCGCTCCAACCCTGATCTGTTGGTTTGGAATCATGTCACATGATGTGATGTGACCTGGTATTGGCATGTTAGTTTTGTCAGCTACTCGCCTCGATAATCAAGTTATAGTTCTTAGCAAATTCTACCTAAGTATGTCCTTCAGGCTTTATGCACGATGCCCTACGGACTAACGACAAAGAAAATAGGCAAAAGGTAATCATGTCCCGCTGTACCTCGTTCCCCCTCGTTGGCGGTAAAATTGGTAGCAACTTTGATTGCGAAAGGTAACGTGCCCCAGAAGCCTGATCAGCAGGGGATACGTAGATCTATGCAGCAACCGGGATTACTGGTCGGCCCGGCAGAGTGAATCATGTCAAGCGAATTAACAGTGGAACGCTACCACCCAAGATGGGGCGAGCTGGAAAGCCAGCTGCAACTTGGGATCACGCAACTCACGCTTTCTCGAGGTATTTAAGGTACGTTCCTTCCGCAATCATGATTGCAACCAATTTACCACCCCAGATGGATGGAAGGCTTGTTTGGCATCGGCGGGGACCGAACGCATCACCACTGGTTGCTTACAACACTCTATCGTCTCACTGCCCGAGGACCCAATCTCATATCTCATCATTGTAGTGATGTGCGAAACTTTCCTCCGTAGATATTTAATGGTTCAATGTTTTTTTTCTATTTTTTTTAATACTCCGATTCATTCGGCATGGTTCCGCGCAACACGCTCGCGCTACTTCTTGTTGCCCTTCCCGCAAGGTTACTACGCCAGTTACAAATGCGGCGCGAGGTCAATCGTGATCGTGTAAAACATGTGCCGCTGAGCTTTTCTTACTAGCGATTGCGAGGTCGACCGGGTGCGCAAAAACGAGTAGCGTGTCCGACAAAAAAAATTCAATGTTATTTTGTGGATGTTGTTCAAGAAGTGGACATGGTGAAGAATGAATGTGCCGTGTGTCGATGTCGTGATCTTTCCTGAGACCGAGGAGACTTGCCCGGATGATGATTGTGGCCAATCTTCTACAAATAATGAAAAAAATAAATATATCGAATTCGCAGCCATATAGAATCAATCGTGAAAACTACGATGCCACCACTAGGCGAGAGAGCAAGGTAGATCCAAATTATATCTTGATGGAGATGATATCTCATCTTCTTTACCGCTGATGGTAACAGCTCTATTATATTTTAACCTGCTCGAGAATGTACATATCACTCAGAGGGAAATAAGTCTACGACTTCAGAAGTCTTGGCTACTGAGCGACGACTTTAAAGTCTAGAAAGTGCCACTCCCATGCCTCTAATCTAAGCGAGTAGACTTATGAAGTCGCCGCTCGGTAGCCGAGAAGTCTACAGTCGTAGACTTATTTCCCTGTGAGCATTGACGATGATGCTGGACAATCACTACTGAACAGATAAACGGTGTGCACAACAAGGCGTCACATTTGCATGTACTTCGGCGATCGTAACTTGTTTTCTCTTCTTTTTCGTTGGGATTCTTCTACTCCTCGAAGCTCGGTAGGATGTTCCAATCCGAAAGGCCAAACGGACAAGCAGTAAAGCGATCGAAGATCCACACTTTCAATGTCTCCTCATTTCACTTTCTTTTTTCAATGAGCATTGAGAGTATTTGGATCTGCCTTGGTCTCCCATTGGACAGCTAAAAGTATCATTCAAAATCCATCCGACATCAAGGTTCGCCGGATTAGGCATTTGCCCAACAAATTGCGGACATGGAAGTATCATCTCTCCTCTTCTACAGTACACAGTCACTTTCGAGCAATGTCTGATCGGCGGATTAGTAACAAGAGTGCTTAGAGTGGTTCCGGTGGTTTAGCGACCGACGGCGCACCCCTCCCGCGCTGAAAAGGCTCTCAAGCTAAGGGGCGCATCTCAATGTACCAATTGTTTTTCGCGTCTATACTCTTCCCTCCTTGTCCGTGATCCATTAGGTTCTTCTCTCCTTGAGGTTCTAGGATCAGGTTCGCAGATAAGAGGCAAAGAGAGAAATACGATTGCTGCTCAAGAACAATTCGATCCATTTGGCAATGCGCGCCGAGGGCACCACCGCGTTGTGTAATTAGAGCGGATAACTTCGCTGACAGTGGGGACGTTAATCTTCTTAACCATTAATTACCCATTCGGCTAGAGAAACGATTACTTGAACTGATTGTTCAGAGAAATATTGCAGCATTAAGATTTGGATTCTTTTAGAATACTAGAGCTTGCCAATGACTTTGTGATCCTTGCCATGCTCTGTGAACTTTCACTGTTTGTTTGAAGTAACAATGGAGTGAAAGAAGGATTGAGCAGATTTATCCAATGCGACATAAATACTACAACGACGAATCCTATGGTAAAGCTGTGGACCTGGTAGATTCGGGAATCTTTTGGTGCGGTAGACTGATCTACTTGCGACCAGCGTAGGTGTTGCCTCCGAGGGGAGCGCCTCCGATGGGTGCGGACTGGGCGTATCCTCCGGACTGGGCACCTCCGAATCCTCCGACAGCAGCGGGGGCGGCGTATCCACCGGCAGGGGCACCTCCGAAAGCGGGGGCACCTCCGAGGGGAGCGGACTGGGCATATCCTCCGGACTGCTGGGCACCACCGAATCCACCGATGGGAGCGGACTGGGCGTATCCACCGGACTGCTGGGCACCTCCGAAACCTCCGACGGGTCCGGCCTGAGCGTAGCCACCAGCGGGGGCTCCTCCGAAACCTCCAAGGGGAGCTCCACCGAATCCTCCGGAAGAGGGAGCGGTAGCGTAACCTCCGGCAGAGGGTCCTCCGAAAGAGGGAAGAGGGGCAGGGGCAGCGTATCCTGCGCCACCTCCGCAGCCTCCGGAAGGAGCTCCTCCGCAAGGTGCGGGAGGGGGAGCACCGCATCCACCGCCGCAAGGAGGAGGAGGGGGAGCTCCGCTGCAATGAGAATACGGTAAAGAAGGTACGGTAAGAGGCCAGAGTACGGTAGAAATAGGAAAGAATACGGTAGAACACTCACCATCCACCTCCGCATCCGCCGGCTCCACCGCCGAAGAGCGAGGAGAGGAAGGCGTTGGAGACGACAGCCATAGAGAGAACGATGAGAACCTTCATGATTGGGGAGATCGTTGGACGATGGTTGGGGAGGGGATAGAGGGCGGCTTTATAGTCGTACGACCCGAATGGGCGGGATCGCGATCAGGAAAAGATTGACCGAGGCGAGGAAAAGTCTGCGGCTTGCGAACAATGCGGAACTGTGGCCGTGTAATAACCGATGTTCGCAAGCTTCGTTGACAAGAGAAAGCCCGAGGGTCATAATGGCGGGTTGTTACAGTGAGACAGAGACTATAGCGTGGGTGGCAATGGAGAACATGCGAAAGGGTGCGAAATGATGTCACCGAGTGCGAACTCTCCTAGACGCCTACATTAAGATACTCAGTCTCTTGACGAGATAATGTGTGCGCTTGAGAGAGTAGAGTGTGAAGTCTCTTGAACATAATACATTTGAAGTCTCTAGATGATGATATCTAGTGGAGTTCGAGCTCTGAGCTGCGATTTGCATGGCCTGAAGATGAGCACGTGGCATTAGCTTTTGTTTCAATGGCCGAGGAAGGGAACAATGTGGTTTCTTGGTCGCTGCACTGTTTTGATGCAGCGATTTCCTCAGCTTCCTCGCATGCAATTGAATGGAACAGGTACAGGACATGATTCAAGAATAGCATATCGGAATGGTGTAAACTGGCAAAGTCTATGCAGAGAACAATCAATTCTATGGAACAGAGGCATTGATCGCCAGGCCCTTGCCTTGATGCTCGTATAAATATATGGATACTGATAGTGATAGCTGAATGCTATGATGAAGCCTGCCGACGACGATACTGTATTTGGCTGCACAGTTGCTGCCGAATATGGCCGGCGTCTCGAACGCCTTCCTGTCTTCGGTCACTCATGGAGAGGACGGCGATTGCAAGGAAGCTAGCTGAAGAATAACGATTCACAACAAGCGGAGTGAGCAGACGATGATTGCGGCTGAACCGCGTGACTTGCATGCAATTAATGCATTTGATGCTCGTAGCCAAAACCTCCAATTTTCTCCACCTTTGAGCCGCCATGGAATGAGCCTCTGCTTCTGCCTTGAAAGTGAGTTTTCTTCGTGAAAGTGAGGTTTCTTCAATCTCTTAAATATTCCTGCTACATAAACATCGAGTTCTTTAGCTTCGCTTGCTTCACATGATAGCTCGTACGCGGCACGCTTGCCCTCAGCTAATGCACCCGGCTGAACCGCAATGGTCACAGCCATCCTAATACGACATGCCATTATCCTTTCTTTCTCGGATAGTCCGGAAAGCGCGCTCTCCTCGACCTTTCACTGCAAATCATCGAAAGTGTGCGCTCCGCGATTGTCTCTCTTGCTCTGCCGTATTGTACTCCCACGCTGAGCATCCCTCCTCTCCCTACGCTCTACTCTCCCTGCCCATCCTTACGGCAGCGTCTCCTCGGGTATAAAGCAGCCCTCTATCCCCTCCCCAACCATCGTCCAACGATCTCCCCAATCATGAAGGTTCTCATCGTTCTCTCTATGGCCGTCGTCTCCAACGCCTTCCTCTCCTCGCTTCTCGGCGGTGGAGGAGGAGGATGCGGAGGTGGATGGTGAGTGTCCTACCGTATTCTTTCTTCACTACTGTACTCTTGCATCCTACCGTACCTTCTTTACCGTACCTTCATTTCAGCGGAGCTCCCCCTCCTCCTCCCTGCGGCGGTGGATGCGGTGCTCCCCCTCCCCCTCCCTGCGGAGGAGCTCCTTCCGGATGCGGAGGTGGCGCCGGATACGCTGCCCCTGCCCCTCTTCCTTCTTTCGGAGGACCCTCTGCCGGAGGTTACGCTACCGCTCCCTCTTCCGGAGGATTCGGTGGAGCTCCCCTTGGAGGCTTCGGAGGAGCCCCCGCTGGTGGCTACGCTCAGGCCGGACCCATCGGAGGATTCGGTGGTGCCCAGCAGTCCGGTGGATACGCCCAGTCCGCTCCCATCGGTGGATTCGGAGGTGCCCAGCAGTCCGGAGGATATGCCCAGTCCGCTCCCCTCGGAGGTGCCCCCGCTTTCGGAGGTGCCCCTGCCGGTGGATACGCCGCCCCCGCTGCTGTCGGAGGATTCGGAGGTGCCCAGTCCGGAGGATACGCCCAGTCCGCACCCATCGGAGGCGCTCCCCTCGGAGGCAACACCTACGCTGGTCGCAAGTAGATCATTCTACAGCACCACAAGATTCCCGAATCTACCAGGTCCACAGCTTTACCATAGGATTCGTCGTTGTAGTATTTATGTCGATCGTTCGATAAATCTGCTCAAATCTTCTTTCCATGATCCCTTATCTTGTCGAACAAAACGAGTGACAGTTAGAAACGTCAGTTAGAAACACATGATAGAAACGTCGAAGAGTCACCAGAACTCGGCATATCTCAAGCTGTACTGCTATGAATTTTCAAGACGATTCCCATTGCTGAAATTTTTTTCTGTGAAAATCAAATCATCAAGAGTTTCTTAATGTGTAATTAATGGGTTAAAAGATTGCAAGTCAAGATGCCAAAGCTCTTGATCTTGACACTGCAGTTGTTTAGTGCCCCTAGCTAAATGGACGAACAATTGATGATAGAAATGATTACAATCCACATCATTCCACAGACCGGTCAACCATCCAGAAAGGCCTTTGGGGTGAGAGAACGTGTGAAATCGAGAGGGACTCTCTCACTTTTGCACACTCTCTCGCTCTTACCCTGGTCTGTAGGTTTGGAATCATGTGAATCTCTTGTCAGCAAGTTGCCCGCTCTAATTACACAATGCGGTGGTGCCCTCGGCGCTTTTCTCTTCGTTTTAAATCACTCCATTGTCAACTAAGACAAGTGAAAGTTGAGCTCGCTTGCATCGAAAGGAAGAACAATGAAATATTGCCTGATTGGATCGACCCAGAGAAAGTTTGCGTAGAGGGAAAAAACCGGGTCCCATATTCTCAGGCAGAATTCCTTGGAAATTGTCCGACCACAGTTCAAACGACTCGGTGATCCTGGCCCATTAGGCACTCCACTAGAGCCTTGCGCAATAACGGGAAAGTCTGAGCGAGGGATGAAAGTGCACATAGATGGAACATTTAGATCAAGTTTTCCTGACAAGGAAATGCCTGGCAACGTGCCATGAGAAGCAGTTTCTGAGAAGTCAATCAACCACAGATCGAAAATAGTGAAAATTGTCGAACATTGTCGTAACAGAACTTACACATTTTCTTTCTTTTCCAGTTCCCGCGAAGAAGACAATTTCTTATCCTCACAGCCATAAATATCTCGAACATTTTCTACCGACTGAATATTAGAAAAAAATCAGATTATTATATTGACGGCTTGAACTTGATAGCACATTTTCGTCTTTTCAGACGCTTTGCTCTTTGAAACACACTCAACCTTTCGCCTTCAATTTGTCAAATCTCTCAAATAACTCTTGCTATTTTTTGAAATGATCTCCCAATTCAGCTAAAAATTAACACGACTAAAGTGAATTTCAAAAAATATGAAGGAACCTCAATGTGGGAAATTCTCAGTTAATATGAGAATGGTGCAGATCGGATACTAGATGGTCTAGTCTACTCTGCTCATTCCGATCTCTGCTACTCGCTGCCTTGTTTTTGCCCCATAAACGGCACATAATACCACAAGGAGCGCGCGATTTGCTCCCGCTGTGTCTCTAGGTTACACGTAGTTTGTAGCCACACACATACTGATAGCGTTCCTATCGTCCATCTCTCCCTACCTCTCGCGCGTCTCGTGAGAAAGGTATTTTGTTTCTTGTTAGTCGCCGTTTTTCCTTGATTGATTGGCCATTTCTTTCCGTTGAGCATGTCGATCTATGATGCCAATCTGATCCGCTTCACATGATTCCAAACCTACAGACCAGGGTTAGGGCGAGAGAGTATGCAAAAGTGAGAGAGTCCCTCTCGATTTCACATACTCTCTCACTCCAAAGGCCTTTCCGTAAGGTTGACCGGCCTGTGGAATGATGTGGTTTTTTGCCATTATCTGGTGCAATGTTTTATTGAAGATTGATTGATATAGACTGATTTTTGCGTTTATTTGTTTCGGCAGAGATTGTTTGAGTGAAATTTTAAATAAACAATTCCAGAATGTCCCCGTCCGTCAAGGCATCCAGATTCGAGGGCAAGGTGGTCATCGTCACAGCCGCCACGCAGGGGTAAGTAATTTTTATTGATTTTTCTAAATATTAATTGTATATATTTAGAAATCCCAGTCGATGTTTGCGAAACATTCAGAGGATTTTAATTG
Organism: Pristionchus fissidentatus; assembly: GCA_036245785.1. Classification (NCBI taxonomy): domain Eukaryota; kingdom Metazoa; phylum Nematoda; class Chromadorea; order Rhabditida; family Neodiplogasteridae; genus Pristionchus; species Pristionchus fissidentatus. Next base: position 29,165,513 of record BTSY01000001.1, on the reverse strand, counting down.
TTTTCCTCCCGAAATTTCCATAGGTTCTCAGCTAAGTGAAAGGATGAAATTCACAAATAATCGGCAAGGAAGAATGTGAAGTGCGAGTGGAAAATAATTCTAATCACCAAATGTGATCAACAAATGTGTCCCTCGCGTATCCGTATCGCCTTAAAACAGTCTACTAGGCTGAGTCTAGACTGTCATATTTGCTTCTCCTCAATCATTTTGTGACCTTCGATACGATTTTTAAATGCTTAATTATAATTAGCATAGTTAAATTAGTAATTAATATGCTTTAATTACCCAAGTTAGCGTTGAAATCCGACTGAAGATGGTAAAACTTTCTCTTCTCTCACTCTCGGCCATACAATGACGATCTTTATCTTTACTATTAATTATCTTCATTATTAATTATTACTATTAATAATTAATTATTATTATTAATTATTAATTAAAAAAAAGTTTTAAGAATCGGTTACGCGATCGCGGAGCGTCTGGCACAAGAGGGTGCGGCAGTCGTCATTTCCAGCAGGAAGGAGAAGAATGTTCAGGTTTGATTTTTCGAAATGCATCATTTTCAATTGTCAAAATGATCTTTATACAAATATGAGCCTACACCCACTTACGTATTAAAATTTGCAATACTGTCAAGATATTTGCTTTGAGTGACAGAGAAAAACGATTGGGAATCGAGCAATGCATGCAAAATAGACCCAGGAGTTCAGCTTTTTCGGTTGATCACCAATTTTAGTAGCTGAATTCTTAATATTTTTTCTGAATATTTTTATTGGAACGATGAAGCACATCCCTGGTAAGAATGAATTAAAAAATGAGTTTTATTCAAGAGAAAGAAAATGATCATGCACATCAGCAACTGACCAGCGTTCTCGTACAAACCAACACTTCCATCGCACGTCGGTGCATTTGCTAATTCGCGAATTGTATTTCTGGATGCAATATATTTTTTTATAGATTAAGTTGACATAAAAAATATCGATTGATCTGGTTGAAATGCATACCAAAAATGCAATAAGAAGATACTTTCACGTGGGATGCCAATAACTATCTGAAGGGCAGCATTAGATAATCAATATTCCTCGCTCTGGACCCCTTTCTGGAGATATTCGAATCGCGTCAACGTTCAGGAAAATTCAATTCAATTGAATTCATTCAATTCGTTTATCTCAGCAACACATAATCAGGACTTTGTGGGAGTGCATAGGTAGATGGTTGTTTACTGTGTAATGCGGTAAGGGAGCTAATCGTGTAGCTCGATGTACAAATAATAGCAAGTGTGGAGGGGGGGGCTCATGAGATGTCAAGAGTGGTAAGTAATATATGACGAGAAACTTTTAACGAAAGGGTCTTTGAGGGCTAACTTTGGTATAGTGATTGGTCAATCATTTCAATCAGTAATAAGGATGTACCAAGTTCGTGCATTTAAATATTATTTAAATTATTTAGTATTACTTAATTTTCAGGAAGCGGTCTCTTCTCTCCGCGCGAGTGGTTGCAAACGTGTCGAGGGCGTAGTGTGCCACATCGGAAAGGCCGAAGACAGGGAGAATCTCGTCAAGTTTGTCAGTCAATTGATTTATTGATTATTTCGCAATTCGATAAGGTATTCTACGCTACAAAATGAGCTTTTTTGTAATTTTTTTATCGTTGTCACGAATCTTAATTGAAATTTAAAATTATTTAACGATTATTGATCAATTAATTATTGATTGATCATCTCCAGACGCTGTCCAAGTTCGGTCGCATCGACGTGCTAGTCAACAACCACGGCATCAATCCTATCTTCGGAGACATTCTTGACGTCGATGAAGCCATGTGAGCGCGTGACCTACCCTACTTTTATCGATCGCCCCATGACCTACCGTATTCATACAGTATAGATTGATTCATGGACTTCTGCACGCGATTGATGTATGCCCTACATAACTCGTTGAATATCGGCTGGCCCTTGATCTACCGTATTCTTACATTACCGATTGAAAATTACGAGCCTTCAACGGGATTCATCAAATCCAAAAAAAATACAGCCCAGAGAAAAGTTCTACCTCCGTGTCTGACTCCTCATATCGTTTCCCGTACCTACCGTAATCCGTCCCTGCTTCCAGGTGGGACCGACTCTTCGAGACGAACGTCAAGAACGGCTGGCAGATGAGCAAACTCGTCATTCCGCACATGAAGAAAATCGGGTACGGTAATTTTATTGATAAATTTCAGCCGTTTTTACCTTCTATTGTTATTATGCAAATATGCACATTTATTTCGTCTGAAAAAAATAAAATATAAAATATATACAACCGAAATATAATCAATATTTGGAAAAAAGGTATTAATTCTGATTTTAAATAAACTTTCTAAAATATTTTTATTTTTTCTCGCAGAGGCGGTTCGATTATCTTCAACTCATCCTACTCCGCGTACAAGACTCCCGCTGTAAGTTGAGCTGTGAACAATTTTATTTTCTGCAACAGTGCGTCCAAACCTAAAGATATACGGTTATATTATTAGTAGTCCACTTCGTAAGCGTTTCATTTTAACTTGTAATACACATCATTCCACAGACCGGTCAACCATCCAGAAAGGCCTTTAGAGTGAGAGAGCGTGTGAAATCGAGAGGGACTCTCTCAGTTCTGCACACTCTCTCGCTCTAACCCTGGTCTGTAGCTTTGGAATCATGTGAATAGAGACCACAAGGTTGATCACCGTATTCGCCCAAATATATGGAATCAAACTTGTTCCTCATGGTCTTAATAATATCACACCGTTTGTCGATATTCCTTCTCTGAGCCGCCGTGCTAGAGCTCAAAAACCACGCGTTGCGCGGCTAAAGAAAGAGGGGACTTTAAATTCGTTCAATTTTTTCTTCTTTTTGCGCACCCTCCCCTCTGAACCAATGAGATACTGTGTGTAAAAGATCTGCTATTCCTCCAAAAACTCACTGAACGTTTCTCATAGTCCAACATTCTCAGAGCAAAAGAACAAGTAAAGAATTGTACACTGTGCGCTGCACAGTTTGGCTCAAATGTGTGTAAGCAGAAGTTTTTATGCCGCGGCCGCAAAGCGACTGAAAAAACTGCTTGTGTGAAAGCTGCATTCGTGGTGAGAACATTATCCCAGCACATATTATTTTCCTGCAGTGTAACTGTATACCACAATTTTGCATGGACTCGTAAAGAACGCCTTGTGAAAAATGGCTAAAAATATCTCTAAAAGGCCACCGAAAGTCCCTAATTTTCTTAACGATGTTAAACACATAAAAATGTGTGTTAGCTGAAGTTTTTATGCAGAGGCAGAAGAGAGAAAGGAGAAAAACAAACTTGTGTGCAGTTTGCAGCGCCTTTGTGCTCAATGCTGCGCTTTCTCTGCAATTTCTCTCTCTCTCTCTCTCCCTAAACTATTCGCTGAACACTGCGCTCGCCCCCCATATGATTGCTATCTTTGTCGCAGCTGAAGCGAAGCAAAACGCGTACAGATCAGAAGATCGATTCGGGAAAATTACCGTAATCCGCAACCTACCGTAACCTTCCAGATGGGAATCGCGGCGTACGCCATCACCAAGACGGCGATGCTCGCGCTTGTCAAGGCACTGGCGGGCACGCTAGCCAAAGACAACATCAGGTATTGATTGCGCTTCAATGAACTACCGTAATCTGCCTATTACCGCAGTAAATATCTATCCGAGAGCTAGTAGGCTGCAATTTTCATCCGGGCACATGAGTTGACTATCCTCAACAATCTAGGTAGTCTACCGTAACCCCATCCAGCAATAAATAAGGTTTATGGTACCGTAATCATGCCCATCAATCTATAAAATACACACAGAGTCAATGGCATCGCGCCGGGAATCATCAAGACGAAGATGAGTGCGGCCGTGAGTTTTTTATATATTTTTTCTAAATTTGTTTTCACCATTATTAGATCCTTCTCAATTTGTTCCAAATTTGTTTTCACCATTATGAGATCTAAAAGTGACATTTGGGTTACAACCTCACTACGAAACAAGTAGATAGCGAACTAATCCAGTTTCAATTTCATAACTCGTCGTTGAAAATAAAACAAATCTAATTACGAGTCCTGTATGAACTGTTGCAAAACATTTTTTTTCAATATTAAAATTAAAAAAAAACAATATTTAGATGTGGGACAACGGGGAGAAATCGGGCGAGGACAACATCATCTCCGCTTCGGAGATCATGCTGGGCAGACTGGGCGTCCCCGAGGAGTGCGGAGGTATACGGTATCGATTGATTGGGAGTACTGTACGTATCGATCGATTAAGCGGGGAGTACTGTAGATATCGAGATTACCGATTGAACTAGCTCTTGGATTGCACGGGAAAACGAGAATACGGTTGATCGATAATTTGACACCATGCACTACCGTAATCGTGTATTACCGTAACCCAATCTACGTCAGGTACTGTCGCCTTCCTTGCGTCGGATGACGCCTCGTACATCACCGGCGAGACCATACTGGTCGCGGGCGGAGTCCAATCCAGACTCTGACCCTTAGTCTCCAATCCAGGCCCTTATCACCTACCGTACCCGTCCGCCTTTTACTAACACACACACTGTACACTGATAAAGATCACGCATTTATACAGTATACAGTTGAATCAAAAAAGAGAGGGCGTAGTAAAGAAAGCCGGCGCGGAATCCGTAGTAGAAAAGAGATCAACTGGAATAGATCGAGAGAAAAAACAAAAGATGGGGACTAGCGGGGCGATATTTACAAGTGATTCGGGATACGGTAGCAGTCTACCGGAGCAGAGACGAGGGAGTGTGTGGAAATGAGAGAGCAGGCTCCGGAAAGAAAGCGGGCGTCCCGGCATCGATTATTCAACGACGAGCGAGAATCTGCAACAAAATCAATTTGTATTACAGTAAGTATCGTAAAATGATTTTAAAATAAGTGTTGGGGGAAAGACTTACTTCGAAGAGGGATGCTTGCTCGTCCAGCTGCACAGGACCATCGGCCGACTCGGAGGTACTGTAAGTATACGGTAGAATAATACGGCGTCTACAGTAAGTGCTGATGTATGTGATCACAGACATGTATACGGTAAGCGGACTTTACTTAGGTGGTTACGGTAATATTTACGGAGAAGGAATTTGGGTTACGGAAGTACACTTACATGAACAGATCGCCGGCTCTGGGTCTGCCTCTTGCCTCGATGAGAACCAGGAAAGAGACGAGAAGGAAGAAGAGGGTGGCGAGCCGCATTTTAGTGTTTCGATCTGAAATGATCATCTCATTTTAGAAGAGCGGCGTGGTAGAAACAACGTGTGACATTTAGCGAAGAGATGAAACGCGGAGATGGCGGGTGGGCGATGTGAAATTGAGTATTCTGTGGGTGCGATATTCGGTCAAGAGGGGATGGTGATGTATGGAAATATTGTGAAATAACCATCGCCCGAACGGCACGTAATGAATGATCAACCTCCATGAATCACGTATGCCACGGTTGAACAACATGATTGAACCGCGGGATACTACCGCACCCCCACTTTACTGCCTCAACTGATTAAGGGGGTGTGACAGGAATATATTTGGGCACACGACCGATGATACATTGATCTCGTGATGATCACTGAGATGTAGTGGGTCGTAGTTTAGAACTTCCGTTTAGGACCCCAAACGTGCCCCCAAATAAGCACCGGAAAATGTATGGTGGATTTCTTTATGAAAGATTGAAATAGGAAAGCATCACCATATGGCGTTACCGTAACCCTGTACAGTAACAATCTACGAAATTACGGTAAGGGAATCGTGCTCGCACGCATGTTCCCGGTGGTATCGCTGGCTCGTACATTAGATCACAGTTTGATAGGAAAATCGCTAGATGCGCTAAATTTATGAGCTGTATCGTATTTGAGGAGTGCGAAAATTGTGTCCAATCAGAATACTGTTCGGTAAGAGCATTTTAAGGCCCTGAAATGCGGCAAGATGGACTTTGAAGCACAAGAGATCAACGTTCAACATACGCATCCAGACGTATGAATTTCGAAAGAAATTCATAAACAGCCTGAGGTGGAACTATTATGCGCAATGAAGAGAGTCAGCGCATCATCAATTACAGAACTATCTCACAAAATTGGGTAATTGAACTAATGATCTAACCTTGCGTTACTAATGCTTCAGCGACCTTACTAATAGCTGCCGCGTGCGGATACGTGAAGAGAGAGATAGAGGAAGTGAGCACGCGGTGCTAGGCAAAATACGTTTGACAACGTTTGGAGGAACACTTTTGTGTCACGCTAGACTCCCAATCATCGAATTAGTCAGTGGTAGATCACTGGCCGATAATTGATTAGATCGGCACCAAACCTAAAGAGCAGAGAGGGTGAACTTGATCATTGAGATGGGTTTACAACTGCTTGAGGAAAGATTGCAATTGAAAGAAGAGCAGCAGCATCGAGTCTTACACACAGGCGGAGCGAATTTTTCCGAATGGGGAGGTGTCCCCCGATGCTCTGAAACATCTCTAACGCTGTGTAAGGTCAGCAACAGTTCGATGGTGTTCTATGATCATTAGGAAGGAAAAGGGAAATAGAGTACACAATTCGGGAAATTGCCTTCATACATTGTCTAGGATGGCCTCAAAGTGCGTAAAATGAGGAAATGCCCTAATATCGCCCCTCTAGAAGTGCGTACCACGGACCCAACTGTCCGCCTTTTATATGCGGGTCGAGCCGGAACCAGCGAAATTCGACCAATGGTTAGTCACATCTATCTTTATTTAGGCGAAAGGGGTATAGTTAGGGAGGTAGCTGAACCGACCGATACCCAGTTTGCGATCGTGATACGGTAAACAAGAACGCGAATACCTGCAAACCCGGCGATTCCGGGTTTCGAAATTTCGTAATAATCCCAAAATATCTCAGCACAGGTGACTGCAGGTTGGGCAAACGCGACAACCCCTCTCCCTTTTGTAGACGGCGCTTCGCCGGAGACTACCGTAGTCTACTTATTCGTGGTGAGAGACGGTGCGCATTCGAGAGAGTTAGGAACTGGGTGCTGAATAGCATTCAGCGAATGAGGACTGACTAAGAAGGAGGAATATGATTGTGATCTGAACTCTCTTCGGATGCTACGCTCTCTCGGAGGTCAGACAGCGCGATAGAGCGTGTGCATGGCGGAGAGCGCAGAGTCACTCCTAGAGGGAGAGAGAGAGTGTGCGCTAGACAGCGAGGCTCTTACTAATAGAGACACACTAGTGGTGATCCCCGGTTGGTTCCTAGATATAGCAGAAAATAGGGGCAAATATCTTCAAAGTAGTCACATAACACAGGAAATGCTATCGATTTGAGGCGTTTAAGGGGAGCGGAGAAAAAGAGAGGGAGTGGTAAGGGACGGGAGAGTTTGTGAGGGGGACTATTCGACGAATAGAGAACTTGCCTATAGACGCGCGCGGAAAGGAGGGGGGGAGGGGAGGGGAAAGAGGAAAGGAGAAAGGGGAATTTGGGTGTAGAGTGTATCCATGTTATCATGCGGACGGGCAATCCTCACATACCCGAGGAACAGTATACGCGTTTGATGAGTCAGACACGTGATTAGACAAGGTGGAGTCAGCCAATTTATCAAAGTCAGATCGAAAGGGAATTTTGATCGAGGGCATTTATAAATTTTGGAGCATCAATGTATGAAAACGAAAAATTCTGAATGTTCTGAAACGCATTCAAAACAATCCTGGAAAATCAATACTAAAAAAAAGGTACTCAAAACAAAATTCTAAATATATGTATCCAACACTAAATACTGATCATAGCTATGTACAAACTAAATATTAAGTTTAGGTATCAACAATTCTTCCCATATGTATACAAAGTTGCATCATTCCGATTTCACACAAACGTTCATCCTGAAAATCGCTTTCTGGAGGTTTGGAATTGTTCATGCAACCCTTTCGAAACGTTAATCCACCGCTCGAATTGCGAACTGTCCAACGTTTTGGAATTGTCCATCTATTTCCATTTGGATGCTCGCGCTCTGATCTCGCTGATCTATATCAAAGCTAGATTGTAGGGGCAGTGACGTAACTGATCAGAGAGTTCACTTGTCCTATCAGCGACATACATTGAAAGCACATGGAAAGAGCAGAACACAAAAAGGGAAAGAGAGAGAGAGATCTTATTACGCAAAAAAGCAATGATCACCGAAAGGGCGGAAAGTCTAGGTCAGTTTTACCTTTGCGCTAAGAACTTTTTTTGATACTGATGTCTTAGTGCACATTCCTTACCAGTTCTACTTCTCTGTATTCAAATATTAATTAATTAGTTAAACAAATCAATGAATGCACAACACTCAACATCTCACACCATCCTCCAGAAAGGGGTCAGTGGGAATAGTGTGTAAAAGAGGATAGTGTTCTCTCACTTTCAAGTGCTCTCTCGACCTGACCCCTTTCTGGAGCGGGTGCGTGGAATCGAAAGAGTGGGTGCGATTGCTCCCTAGCCGAACTCGTTTCGTATGAGCAACGGTTTCGTGCAGGAACTGAGAGAACGCGAGAGAGAGAGTGATATGCATGATTCCTAACCTACGGAGGTCAGGATGAGAGACTGTGCAAAAGCAAGAGAGTACCTCTCGATCTTAGTGTGGAGCGAAAATACATGTGAACAGGAATAAGAAATCTTAATGAAAAATTGCATCAGCCACTTCACCTTAAAGAATCCTGATTATTTTTTTTAATTACCTTCAAGGAAATCATAGCTGACTTTGTTTGCATGGTAATCAAGGGTGCACGGAACGTCAATCCACCAGGACGAGCGAAATGCTCAACGAATTTGGCTTCAAATAATCGCGCGGAATCATTTATGCGGAAGCGAATATTGTGAGGGATATTTTACACGGTCAATGAAAATGTCATAATATTCCATTATTGGTTCCGAGAAATCAATAAATAAGCAATCAATAATCGAGCACAAATCATCCTCCGGATCACTCGAATGCCTCTCGTTCCCTCTTCGACTGTACCATCTGTAAAACAAACAAAAAAAATCAATAAACCATAAATATTTATCTGTTCACGTTATTGTAAAATCAATCACATCGCTCAAAACATCCCAATATTATTCGTATTATGTATTTACAATCGTTGTTCAAAGGATAATACTCTATCAAGCTGAATCTGAGGCGACCAGGGTGGGAAAATCGATAATGCCTCTTAAAATCGGTTGCAAAAAGGGATGGGGGCGCATATCACAATCACTGTACGACAATCTTCAAACTGGCTCTGCTTACAAAAACGGGGGGGCATACAACAGTGCTACAGTACAACACAATCAATCGATATCACGGTTACGGTATTACTGTACACAATCACTGGGGTCCGCCTCCGGGTGAGTTCATGCCGAACACATTCAGGATGCGGTTCTTGATGCCCGACTGGGAGGTGCTCGTGGTCATCCTCGACGACGGCGTCCCCGAACCTCCTGGAGTACTCATCGCCGACGATCCCATCATCGATTGCGTCATGAGGTCGTCCATCTGACCGCCCATAACCGCGCCCGCAGCGTTCGAGGGAATGCCGCCGACCTGCTGCAATATGAACAGCCATAGCATAGCATGGGGAGAGGCAAGGGGGGGGGTAGTGCGAAATTCGAGTTTAGCACTTGCGCCAAAATATCATACCTCTGTATTCAAATATGCCAAATGGACAAAATATTCGCAATTTTTACGAGAGAAGAGAAGTGTGCGAAATTGGGGTTTACAAATTTCCACCCTCGTTTTTTCCACACGCCGAATCGCTGCGAAATTCGGAACCAACTACAATCAAGATCACACTTTTTTGGATGCAAAAGATTAGTGAACTTTTGGACCAAAAATTGGTTGCGCGAAATCCGGCAGTGTTTCAATGATTTCGCACTCTTTTGCAGTGTGTTTGTGCGCGCATGTTGCCGGCATCGAAGACCAATGCGCGCGCCAGAATTTCGCACTATAGGAGAGGAGGGGAGGTGGAGTACGGTAGGACAAACAAACACCATCACAGGGGAGAGGGGTGGGGGCATTACCGATAGAAAACTAATGCCGGATACATATTTTTAGAATCAATATGTTGCCACAATTCGCCGAATGCATTCAAGTACACAATCACACGAAAGCGCACAACGATAGGGCAGCAACGGGGCGGCGGTAGTATTTTTGGCAAAACATATCGCCGTATTGTACCCTACAATTCAGCCTAGCCTTACCGTAACCCGCTATTCCGTCATTCGTGATGCCAGCAACAGTACCCCAGTCTATAGTCTGACCTACCGTACCCCTCTCCTCAATCTACCGTAATACTACCGTACCTGCTTCTTGGCGCGCAGGGCGACGTCCTCGAGCGTGTCGGCCGCCTCGTACTTGCCCTGGCGGCGGTACAGCGCGCCCAGGTTCTTCAGCGTGGTAGTCACCGTCGGACTGCAATTAATTAATTAATTAAGTTATTAATTAAAAAATATTATTAATATTTTAAATAGCAAGAGCTAATTGATGATATTTAAAAGAAGAGAAAACAAATTTGTGCGAAAAATGAAATACCCCGCCGGTTGCGGTTGCAGTGGTTTGATGAAAGGAGCAGAGCTAGTTATCGCACAATCACTTCGTTTCCGACAGATCAAATTTGGTAACCTCACAATCCCATTTCAGTAGGATAGAAAGCAAATAATTTTCTATTATATTTCCAGACTCCGTCATGCAGTGCGGGCGGGATCAGATCACGTGTCATTTGTTTAAATAATCTCTCTACGAAACACCGAACCCATCTGTCTTTTTCGGTTCGTAACTCACAATTCTATTAAAACGAGACACAATGTTCCTATCACCACATCGAACCGACTTGTCTTTTTACATCATCACTACGCAACTCCGAACTCACCTGTCCACATTCGCAGCCTTGTGCCATCCGCCCAGCTCGGCGTACGCCGCGCTGCCCTGCTCCCCGCGACTCTTCGCCTCCTCTCTGAATATTAATTAATTAAATACTAATTACACATTTATTTTAATAATCAGAAAATTCTGCAACAAACAACTCTTCAATGTAACAAGTAGTCTGACACTTAATTATTTACAAAAATATTAATTAATTAGCTCCAATTAGCTAATTATTTAAGCCCCGCCCACCTCTGCTCGGCAATCTGCCATATCGGCTTGTTCTTGTCGTCAATCTTGCCGAATTCGCGCTCGTGCGCGCGCGTCAGTATCTGCTTGTACAGCTCCTCCGCCTCCTGCAATAATATTTTTTTAAATAATTAAATAGATATTTTTTAAAGTCGGATTTTAGTGGTGGCAAAAAAGATGCATAGAGAGGCGTGCGGCTTTCACGTTTCGCCCATCTCATACAATGTGTTGTGGAGCTTGCCTAACTGCTGGCTCGAAAGAATCCTCTATTGCATGACTCAATTGTATGTCACCGTAGCTTAATACTCTCGGGTTACGGTAACTCAAATGTCCGCAGGTTACGCTAGCTGTGCTCACCTTGTACTTGCCCTGCTTGAGGTAGGCGGACGACAGGTTGTTCTTCGTCTTGGCCACATTGGGGTCGTCGGGGCCCAGCTTCGTCTCGTAGATCTCGAGTGCCCGCTTGTAGTAACGCTCCACCTTAAGAGGCAAGTTGAGATTTAATAAAAGAAAAATTAGAGAATAGCAGGTGGACCCGAGGCAATCAAATGCAGAGGAATTTCGCTCATCGACGTTTACGAATAAAATTGAAGCGGTTTTTTTAAAATCTGCGACTGAAGCGGCATTCTACCTGGGTGCGTAGAACACATTTGATCATCACAAGCCCTACTCTAGCGAAACTAAATACTAAAAACTGATTGACTGTTCCTAATAATTCGAACACATAATAACGCCTTATAACCATTAATCACCTACTTTAAGCATAAAAATTTTTAATTTAAAAAAAAATTATCGCACCTCCTCGTACTTGCCCTGGTTCTGGCAGAGCAGGGCGAGGTTGTTGAGCTGCTTAGCGACGTCGGGATGGTCGGAGCCGAGGACCTGACACCGAGGGATAGTTTCTAGATCACCGATCATTGCACCCTTCACGATTTCCAACCATCTAAACTAAACCTGCAACTCGAATCTTCCGGCATCATTTTTCTTCTTCAAAGTACCATTAACGGAACAGCGAATGGCTGCACAGTACGATGATGTTACAGTAATCAATTTGTGATAACACCGTATCCCTACCGTACCTTCTCTCTGATCTCAAGGGCGCGCTTGCACAGCGGCTCCGCCTCCTTGTACTTGCCGCGCTTGCCGTACAGCACGGCTAGGTTGTTGAGCGTGGCAGCAACTGTAATTCATAATTATTGATTTTCTAAACATGTAAACAAAATCGATAATATTCGGATTACAGTAACTCCCCCTCGAGAATTGACTGCGAACCAAAATCAATGAACACTTTGGTACGACGGTATGAGTAATCTCTCGTCACTTTGTATAATACTTCGTATTTAGCAACACCTCTCACAGGACCAGCAAAAAAGGTGTTAATTGCAATCCATAACCTACGCGTGAAAACTCATTTTTACAAGGTACATTTAATTCAATTTCAAACTTTATAAAAAAAATCAATATTCTCTCACCAGCAGGATGGTTCTCACCCAGACACTTCTCTCTGATGGCGAGCGCCTCGTTGAGCAGGTTCGCCGCCTCCTTGTACTTGTTCTGGTCTCTGGAATAACGGCTGATGAAAGCGTCAATCGCGCACCCATCGCGTGGGTGCGCAATTGCCGCGCAATTTTCTCGCAAAATCGAGACCATTTACCTATACACGAGGGCGAGTATGTTGAGCATGGTGGCGACGTCGGGGTGGTCGTGGCCCGAGTTGCGCTCCAGATCTTCCAGTGCCTGAGAATCGATAAATGTGTTTCTTTTTAAAGTAGTACCACCACTCGGCATATCCACGTTTCACGCTCAAATTTTAGGGAATAAATTTCATGGGCCACCAATTAATCGTCGGAATCCGTTGTGCGTACCATAGCAACCAGAGAGTAAAGTGGTATTGGGAGCCGCACCGAATGCGCTACGAACACAGCGCTTTATGGTTTCACTCTTTTCATAAATATGTGATCCGTTCGAAGACAATTCAATCGATTGCTGCATCCGGAGTGAAATATTTCGCAAAAATTAATAACTATACCTGCTTGCACAGCGGGACGGCGACCTCGTAGCGGCCCTGCGACGCGTACTGGATCACCTGCAATGGAGATTACGGTATCTCCTGATTACGGTACAGCGTTCGTCCGGTCGCAACCATGATTCCATGCGCACTCAGCTATTCTACTCTATGCTATCATTTACCACTCATCACCGCACCACGAATTCGAGGGACATACTATTTGAGAAGTGCACTCTTCGCATTCGAAAAAAGCAAGTCGGAAAAAGAACCATTCGAATATTTACGCACTGAGCACAAATTTGCCAAGAGAACGGTGCTCCAAGGTTTCGTTAGCGGTCTCAGAGAACGGTGGTGCAACCCTCCTCATTCCTCACGGTCTAGAACGGTGCTCCACCAACTCACAGAGCGTGTGGAATGAGGAGTCCCCCTGGCAAACAAGTACAACGTGCAGTGCACGTACATACGAAAAAAACGTTACAAGTTTCTGCAGTGATCGTACACATGCTCGTGCTGCCACACACACTTACGATGCATACTCGTCTACTCTACCAGTCTAAACTCCGGGATTTCAGAGCGCGCGATTTTCGCGGGATACAAATCCCACTAGCTGCGCGCCGATGAAAACTCGGAGTACTACCATTCACACTCAGTCACGCTCAATCCCTCCCCTTCCTCTCGTAGAGTCCCGTCTGAATTCGGCTGGCGCGCAGTGAGATGATCGCAAATCGGGCGACCCACAAAGGAAAAGAGGTGAGTTGAGGAACAGGAGGAGGAGAAGGAGTCTCTCTGTCTCTACTAGTGTGAACATGGGACAGAGGAGGAGGGGGCAACCATCAAGTCAATAGGGATGCAGGTTCGGTGTTGTGCTTACCGTCTGACTGTCTCTCTTTCGCGACACCGTATCGTCCGTATTACCGATCTCTCACTCAAGATGCCACAAAAGATCACCGAACTTGCATCCCTACAAGTCAATCAATCGATATATCGTCATCTCACAATCAGTCTACACAGTAACAAGCAACGATGGACCACGCGGAGAAACCGATAATGTGACAAGCGCACTACACCTTTTGTTTCAAATATAATCAGAAGTGGATAAATGGTGTGCGTGGACTACCGTAGCCTGGCTACCGTACTCACCAGATTGTGGAGGGTGCGGAGGCGCGCGGGCACCTCGTAGCCACCGTTGGCGGATGCGGCCATCGCGTGCGCGGGAGTGGGGTGCGCGTAGCTGCCTGGAGGAGAATGCAGATTATATCGTATTACAAAATAAACCAAAGACAGATATTAACCCACATAATAACAACACTACCAACATCATGGTGATTACCGAATACTGATACATATTTTTTGTGATAACGTGCGCGGCAAACATTGCGACTAGGGGGAAGCAAGGATCCTGAGTTGGAGGAGGATGGACCGGGACTGGCCGTCTCGATGTGACCAGCTGCCACCAAATCCGATGCGGGGTCAATTAGCCCGATTCATCAAGGAGGGAAAGGGGACGGGGGCATATGGGGCAGGGAGCCTACTCAGAGGGAAATAAGTCTACGACTTCAGAAGTCTTGGCTAATAAGCGACGACTTTAAAGCCTAGAAAGTGCCGCTCCCCTGCCTCTAATCGAAGCGCGTAGACGTATGAAGTCGTCGCTCGGTAGCCGAGTAGTCTACAGTCGTAGACTGATTTCCCTGTGAGTAGGGACAATGCTAATAGAGATCGATGGGCGCGCCAATCAGGTCAAATCCTTGCTGAAAGCCAGCCATACTCAATCGGCCGTTTCGCCCACATTCGAAATCCTGCCACGCAAGCGATTTCCCGTTTCACAAATGCGTTGAAGCCAAAACAATATATCATAGAAGATATAGCCAGAACAAATGCTACATAAAACTACACAAGCAATTAATCGTAACCAACACTACCGTACTACCGAATACCGTACTCCCCCCAATATCCCTGTTACCGTACCTCCCATGGCCTCGTCGTCTTCCGGACCGAATCCGAGCTCCTGGAGCGTGTCTTCATGCGACTTGGCAGGAAGAGCCTCCTCCTCTGCAATTTTGAAATTTGTATTTCGTGGACGTGGACAAAAATAGAATGACCTGTATCTATCTAACTTCTCTAATATGCTAAATATCGTATGTCCATTGGATACAGTGGCCCCGGACTACAGTAATAATCTTTGGGTGGCCGAGGCGGTTGCCATACGCCCATAGGTCAAAAAGTCAAATCGACGGATTTAAATGATTTTTACTAGAATTTTTCCAGGAAGAAAAACGTGCCGGTCTTTAGCTTTTTCGATTCCTATGATGGTCCTCTTTCTAACAAAAATATCGCTTACTGGGTTGCTGCACGGGAGGGCACGTTTTTTTCGCGAAATAAATTTGCACTAGGAAATGCATTTTTTACAGTCGGGCAGGTTTATTTCCGAGTGCCGCAGATTTTCACAATTCGCCTCAGGTTTTTAATTGATTGGGGCAATGGTAGCTACGAAACAGTGTGGGTATCTCGGCTCTAGGTAATCGCCTTATACCCGAATCTGTCAGGTCCAATTCAATCCACTTTTAGAGCTATGCATACGCCCGACTACAGTACTCAGGTCATATTGGTGAAAGCGGTTAACGTATCCCCTCCTCGATTACAGTACCCCCTACGGTACTTCTATTCGACGGAAGCGGTTACCGTACCCCCCCCCCCCTGCCGTACACTTACGTTTGGCGGATGCGGGTGCTCCTGTTCCAGTGCCGTTCTGGTCGTCGTCGTACTGCTTGAGACTGTTCATGAACGTGAGATGCTTGTTCTCCTCCTCCAGCTGCGCCACGCGCTGCTCCGATTGCTGCAATATCAATATTATTAATTACTATGATTATATTAGTATTATTTAATAAATTAAAAGAGTAAATCGTGTCGTGAGGTAAGAGACGCTAAGGAAATATCGGTATCAGAGCTAACACCGACCACTTAACTCAACGCAGAAACAGCGATTCACCGGGAGTGAGAAAAAACATTCGAATAATCGAAGAAAACAAACACAAATTTCCCTACTCTCGTTCAAATTAATCAATGCAGTACTCCTACGGTAAAAAAGGCTATAGTACTCCTACAGTAAGACCAGACTACCGTACCTGCTGCTTGTTCTGCGTGCTGCTCAGCTCGTCGCGCAGCCATGCGTTCTCCTGGCACAGACGGCGCACCTGAGAAATATAGATAAAGATTTTAAAAAATCGAGAGTTGAGTAGTGATGAAGCAACCGGGCGGGCCGATGGCCGTTTCGACCACCGCATAAGTAGTCAAGACAGTCAGAGTGCGTCAATCACGTTAAAATGTAGTGCTAGCTCTAGGCAATAATTCAACGCCGCAAGCCCATCCGTCACAAAGCCGAAATTGTGCATTCAAAAAGAGCGGGTTATCTAGCACATTTTACTCATATAAATAATAATAATAATAATAATAATAATAATAATAAGTAAATAAAATAATATTTACCTGCGCCTTCAGCTTCTGCTTCTCGGCCTCCTGCGTCTGGAGGTGCTGCGTGAGCGCCATCATTACCTGCCAATTTATGCAATATATTAATATTAATTAATTAAATTTAGGCAAAATTAAGCTGCAACACACCCCACAATACGGTAAGATCTTCGAACAAAAATGCCGAAGCGAAAAGCAAAGGAGCAAATTCTCTATGGGTCCTCTCTCTCCCTCTCTCCTCTTTCTCTCTCTCTCTCTCTCTCTCTCTATCTCTCTCTCTCTCTCTCTCTCTCTCTCTCTCTTTCCCCTTGCCCCCCAGGTTTTGCCTATGAAGACGCGGTCTCGGGTAACCACGTCGCATCCGCGTTTCATGAACAAACAAAATTGGTGAAGACAAGAGCGGGATAATTTCTTCTTCGTTTTAGATCTATAAAAATATCCAAGTCAATCTGCGATTTCTAGAAGCGCGCTGTTCATCAATACATTTTACGGGCCTATTATCAAGACGCATCACTACAGGACACTTTTCACGTAGCGCACTCATCTTTCCACGAGATTAGCACAATTAATATACAAAAGAATAAAATAAAAATGATCTAATTAGTATAATTAATAACCTGGGCGTCCTCGATCGCGTGCGAGATCTTGTCCATGTTCGTCTCCACGATCGATTTCTTCTCGGCCACGAGCTGCGCCTCCTCCGCGCCTGAAATCAATCGAATTCAAAGCATAGACCAAAAACATATGTTCCCAAAAGTCCCCAATGCTGTCTGATTTTACCGTTTAAGCGTAAAAACCCGAAAATGATGCCTGATTTTCCGACATTTCACCTCAAAAAGTCAAAATGATGTCTGATTTTTCGAAATTTCATCTAAAAAAAGTCCGATTGCTGTCTGGGTTTGTTCCGTGGAACGAACTTTTTGGTCTATGATTCAAAGGTCGTTTATCGATTAGCACGCTCTCTTTCTCTCTTTCTCTATGGTGTCCAAAGAGGTTAGGAAATTAGAAGAAAAAATGCTTACGAATCAAAACAACTACTAGTTAGTCCACATGCAAAACACATGTGACCATAGAAAAAAGAGCTCAAAGTAACCATTTTAAGAATAAAAATGAAGCATTAAAATCAATCATGAAAATTTTAAAAAGCTTCCCCTGAACTCACCGACATTGGCGTTGAGGCCGGTGCGGATGGCCGCGTGTTCCTCCTTGAGCGCCTCGAGACCCTGTAAAGCAATCGATAAATTAAAGAAAAATCGATATGTGAGAATAGCCGACACCCAATGCTTCTTTTCAATGGAAAAGGGCGATAAAACACCATAAAAAGCAGGAGAAACATCTTAGGCCGTTGACCCGTTCTGAAGTGCTCTCGGCACTCTTTCGGATCGATATACAACGTAATACAGTATACCTGAAGGACGGCCTTGGTGTTCCGCAGGACGTCCTCCTGATTCATGGCTGACGTCGCCATCGACCTGAGGAACATGAGGTTACGGTGGCTCGAACGATTTATCGATTGGTCGAGGGAGGAACACACACGCAAACCTTCCGAAGCGCTTCTGTATAATCTCAGGGAGGATGAAGGGAGAGGGTTGCGAGAGACGCATCGATGGATTTCGCAAGAGAAGGAGAGACTTTTGCGAAATGTCCTCCCTTCCGATAAGGCAAAGAGAGACGGAATGGGGCCCAAGATGGGGGGGATTTTAGGACTCGGAAGGGAGGAAAAGAGGACAGAGAGGAGGAAGAAAGAGAGGAATTGAATACACGAATTGATGAGATAAAAGCGTGCGCTGCTAGTCCACAGAAAGATGGAAGCTGAGTAACTAGAAAGGGGGAGAGGGACGAGGGATAGACGAGAGGGGCGAATGGGGAAAGAGAGGAGAGAGGAGGGGAGGGGGAGGGAGAGAAGGCGCGGGGCCCAATCGATACACTAGTCAGGGGGGGAGGGGACGAGAGTCCATAGGGGTCCACGAGTAATTACCCCGGCTGGGAAAAGATATTGGAGAGAGGAGAAGCGAGTATCCAATGGTAAAGTTGTACGAGAACGTCAACGCCCCAAATCAAGGCAATATTGACTTTAACATCGCCGAAACAGCGCTAAATAACAGCACAAGTGAAGCGCTTACATACGAGGTACAATAGTGAACTTGAAAATCACAGAAACATAAGCAAAACGAGGAAAAAACGGCGTAAAATCAGAGAGCAAGTGAAAATGAACCGCATACCGTACGCCGAGCTGAATATTGGAGTTGGGCCGTTCGATTGTGTCAGAAAGCTTACTTACAGTAATCTGTTTTGTGTAGTTTTTTTCAGTTTTAACAAAATGGTAGAATTATTTTCAGCACTCTTTTCTACAGAACTTCCGTGCACCGAAAAAACGTTACGAGAATTTCAAATATAGCAGCATCGCATTGTGTTCTCTTCTCAGAGGGAAATAAGTCTACGAGTCTAGACTTATGGACTGGACAGCGACGACTTTCAAAGTCTAACCGCCTCGCACCCCTGCCTCTATTAGACTTTGAAGTGGTCGCGGGCCAGATTCGACTAATGAAGTCGTAGACTTATTTCCCCGTGAGTTGTCGCGTTTGTGTTTCACTAATAGTGCAAAGGCGTTCTCACAATTTTCCGACACTAGATCCAAAGTTCTTTTAGTGATTTAAGAGGAACAAAAAGAAATCTAACCGAGTCTACCTTCTGCACCTATCATACGCGGGAAGACCTCTCACCCGTTCTGTCTTTTGCTGTATCGATTGGGCTAGACAGGAGAGACTCTTTCACTGATCTGCCCCCCCTTCCTCTCTAGAATGATCGCGACTTTCAAAGAGTCGGCGTAAATTGAGAAATGCAGTTAGAGAGGGCGGATGTAGTATGTAAAATGACAATGGCTTGAAAACGAATTCGATTTCTGCGTTTTGCCATAACGCTGTGATGCACATGAAATTACAAGCAATCACAAATATTCCACCGTTTTATCATATGAAACGGTTAAAATAATGGTTGATTTGTGTTGAACAGCGCAAATCTTACTATAAAACAGAATAATAGAGAGAGAGGGGTTAGATCGGGAGTCAAAGGACGCAAATAAACACAAAGTCACTATCACAAGTCTCGATTTCATCTGGCAATTTTCTGTGAAAATCATTATAAAAAAATACAATGCAAATATAATTTCTTTTTAGCTTTCTAAGAAACGAATAATCTACAACAGACATCAGCTTGCGAAATATTGGCAACGTACCGAGATTATAAATATTTTGTTCATATTAAATTAGAGAGAGGGAAATGAGAGACAGATAAAAGATATGGAAGCGGCACAGAGTTAGCAGATACGGTAGAGTAGGAGAAGAGCAGCACTATTATTGATTGATTGAGAAGGCAATTGCAATGAGAAAGTGACTAGATCGAACAACAGATCAATTATGATAAGTACAGTAATCCAGAATTATAGTATTCCGGAGGTGGTACAGTAATCCGGGGGCGCAGAAGGGGCGGCTAGTTTCCATCGTGAGTTCGATTCAACCGAGAGTTCGGTTCCTGTAATGATTGCCAATATTTGCTAATATAGTACTCGAATATCACTCACTCACGACACTCAAAAATCTTATTTCCGCAGTGAAATCCTAATCTAACAACCGGAATCTGACAATGAGTAAACATCTGGCTCGAATTTTGATATTTTTTGAGCGGGAACAACCGAGTTGAAACCATTTAAAATGTGGGTGTTCGAAAATGTGTTAAAATCTGTCTTCGGAAAAACATTCGAAATATTTCAAATCACTCATCGAATAGTGGCCAAAATGTTCTAGATATTATGTTTACCCGAAAGCAATCGATACCGTACCACTTACCAAATAGTGGCTATTGTCGGAGCTCGTGCTCATCTTCCCATCGCGATCCAGCGACGAACTGTCACTGCTCCTGAATACGCAGTCATTATACATGAATCAATTTCATAATTTTCTTATTCAAACGAAGCAATGCACTGCACATACAGCCTGGTTTTAGCTCTCACAAGAATCAACAGGCGCAAAATCTACACATATGAGGCTGGTTGTCTAAGACGATAGCTGAAGTGAGCAAAATCGAAATATGCCGATTCTTCCTCACTTATAGTAATCGTGAAACACCATCTCACCTGCTCTGTGACGAAATCGGTCGCACGCCTCGAGAGGTGTTGGGGTCGTCCTAAACATGCATTTTTTAAAAAAAATCAATCACGGGACATCATGGTGTACGGTCCCACAATAAATCAATTGATAATCCATAAATCGATATTTGCGATTCGATAATCAATAAATAAATAAATCGATAATCCGTTCCTCTCACCTTTCTGACCGAGTTGACGCTGCTTCCGCTGCGCATTACTGGCATCAACTTTGATGAGGAAGTGTTGGCAGAAGAGCTCTATAAAGATACAAATAGCTTAGTCTCATTTTACAATTGCTAACGATTAAGAACTCGAAATGGGTCTGTATTTTTATGTGAAGAACCGATAGTAGCCATTCAATTTTTTAAAGCAACAAACTGTGACACTAAGAACCCGCGGTTTAACTAATCAGTATATTGTTCAAAATCAATCAATACTGTCCACCTACCGCGGGCGCCGATAGATCGATCATATTCCGCATGAGATCCGTCGCATTTCCCGGTCCCATGTGGTGCAGATGCTGGAAGTCGGAGGGGCCGGAGATGGGCAGAATCGATCGACGATCGCCCGCCCTGAGAGGAGCAGATTTCGGTAATCACTCTTTTTATTGATTAATGAAATACGGTAACTACTTTCTTTCTTTATTCCGTCAGGGGGGATTGGTTGGAATGATTTGGATGGTTGCGGGGCAAGAGACGGATGTCCGTCGACACATGTCGAATCGGTTTTTTTGCATGGCAGCAAAAAAAACCGATTCATGTATTCATAGCTAAAATCCGGTAATCACACTGGACTAGGAAGGAATAAACGGTGTATTTTTTCCACAAAAAAAGTTAATCGTCGATAGCCACACTCCGCCATCTACCGTACCTCTGCTCCTCCTTGGTGTGCGCGCGGACGACGAATCCGCGCTTCGGCTGCTTCTTGCCGCCCCGCTGCAGCGAGTGCATCGACGGAATCATCACAATGTCTTCGTCTGCAAAAAAACAGTTAAAATTAAAAAAAAACCCAGAGATTCCATGCTTCACGGTGTCTCCAACACTACAATGGATATCTCTCATCTAATTCCTCCCAGGCCCACTCATGGAATAAATCACCAAACAAACAAAAGCCAATTTGTGGATACAGTAATACGAAGTGGATACAGTAATCACGCTCGAAGTGCTACAGTACTCCCAGTTCTACAGTATTCACACTCACCGGTCAGCACATCGGACGATAGGACGACGTAGGGACAGCCGTTCACCATGCAGAGGGAGAGGAGACCATTGGATGAGAGGGGAAGAGCGAGTCTGCAAATAATTGGAGAATGCGAAGACTAGTATGGAAGAAATTACTCCCATCGGGACGTGTAGCTATTGGCGACATGTTGAAACACAGAACTGCAGAGTGGATTACTTTACGTCACTACAGCTACGATCACGGTAACTGGCAATGTATCCGAGATAGTTTCCACATTCGATATCTCTCTTGCCAGATTACAGTATCCTCTTGCAGTACTCTGTAGACTACAGTATCCACCTACCGTACCCCCACTCGCTCACCTCAGATTCACCGTCTGCACCCACTCCGCGCTGCGCACGTTGAAGATGTCGATCTGGTACTCCGAGTACACCTGCAATCGATACCATAATCCACGCCGACAGTATCCCTTCCTACACTACCCTGATAACTACCGTGACCCCTCTTTCTCACCGAAAGATGCGGCGCTGCGTAGGCGAATCCGTGCTCTTTCCTCGCTGTCGCCGGGAACATGATCTCATCCGAGCGCGAGCGACGACCTGTAATGCAAAATTGCTACAAAGTCAGTAAAAAGCCGTTCAGTGCGCGTAAGTCGCCATGATGCCGCACACTTGTCTGTACACTCACCGCTTCGATCTACGTACACGGCAAGCTTGGAGAAGACGAGCAGGTACTCCAGGTCGCCCTCGTTAGCGATCTAAAGGAGAGATAGAGTTCATTATTAAATTTGAAGCTGACTAAAATCACACGCCTCAATGTCCATAAACTAATTGCACAACAGCGAAACGGAATAGCGACTGTTTTTTAAACGTACATGGCAATTATGCATGGTGGCCATAATTTCTCGGGCACCACAAAAAGTTGACAATATATTGTCCAACATATTTCCCCGCACTTTCGATCTTCGGGGAACAACTCGTGTCAAACCCGGCTGGAGTAATTCTCTAACCGTATTCAACTAACAATAACCAGTCCACAGCTCACCTCAATCAGCATCTCCGCTTCGTACGCGTGCTGGCCGAGGAAGGAGAGCGACTGGTCCTCGGGATTCACCAGAGCTGTAAGTTAATACACGCATAATATTATAAATTATAAACCAATTTACGAACCACAAAATTAGTGGCCCACACAGATCCCCACTAAAAAAACACAGTAGTATCCGTTCGCACTGATAATTCCCAAATTATTGTACTCACCGCATTACATCCCCCCCTCCCTGACCCAGTAACATTCGCGCTTCACCTCGAGCATATCTTTAAAGATGGCTTCAGAAGATAATTTTGCGTAGTTCATGCTTCAGAATTCCAATTAAAACAACAGTACCCACTCACAACTCTAGCTGTTCTCGCTGTCCCACTTTTCTACCCCCACAAATAGTCGTGAAACGCAGTTTGTCCTTCGTGCCCATCCCCACCCCTTCCACCCAGAGATATTCACGTTTCATCTGGTTGCTCTTTTTGCAGTTCGCTTCTTCTACTCCTTCAAATACTCTCGATAGCTACCGTACCCACATATCTGCTTATCCTTTTTTCTCTCGCATTCTTCTACTCAATACTCATGATGGCTACCGTACTCTCATGACTCGTGATACCGCACTCACATATCTGGTTGTTCTTCGTGTCCATCAGCCACATGCGGAATCCGTGCGGGTATCCCACAGCGAGCGCGCCCGCACTCCACGCCAGACACTGCGGGAAGGCAGGCATCGCCAGGTCCACCACTTTCCGGTGCCGCGTCTTCTGGTCGCGAACAATCTACAATAGGACGAAGTAGGGAGTCTGACACGGAAATCTACCGTAAGTAATACTATTGATATGTCTGGCTATCGTAATAGACCATCAGTGATCGGAAGGTGACTACAGTCAGCAGTAATCGATATGTTCGGCTACCGTATACTCAATCGATGGCTACCCTACCTCAAAGATGGAGACGCTCTTCCGCACCGCGACCGCCAGACAGGTGGTGCCCGTCGGCCCCGTGCCCACAGCGAACGCGTGGCAGCCCTTCGACTCGGTCACCTGCAATGCATAACTCGTTTTTATTTGAATACTTCGCAAATCCTACGCCCCAAAAAACATTGAAAACCAACGCGAGCGAGGCATGATCTTGGTATACACAATTTGTTTTGAAGGTCTGGCCGAAGAATTATCGCTTGGTTGTTGATTGTTTACGCCTATGGCCTCACCCCGAAACGCCAACCCACCTTGATCCACTTCAGCTCGCGCCCGTCAAGCGCCGCAGTCGGAATGAGCCGAATAGTGCGCTCCTGAAAAATGAAAACGTAGACTAGGCTAATTAATCAACTTTTCAAACGATACATGAACATATTTTTTATAGTCCAAGACCAGCGCGCGTGACATTGCGAATCCCATATTTCCGCAACTTTCAACAAATCCCTGAAACCATGCATCACCTTCTCATGCCGAATAAAATAGTCTATTGCGCCCAAATAGCTATTAGCACTCGTAGCATGAATAGATGCGACAGTTGCACAACTAAGATAACTGTGCTGCTGCTGCAGCAGCAAGCCCAGTAACTGCAGCAGCTGCAGCTGCTGCAATCCTCTCTCTCTCTCACCTTGGCGGGTCCGACCAGTGCGACGAGCAGCTGCTCGTGCTCCACGTACTCGACGCGCTCCACCGTCCGACCCTTGTTCTCCTGAAACCAGCGACGGATTATCAGCATGACTAGGATTAATGAATACAGTATTACAATGTAATTTTTGCAATGCCTATCCCGTCCCTGTGCATTTTTCTCACAGGGACGTGATAGGCATTGCAAAAGCACTAATTAGTTCGAGAATGCTCGTGAGTTTTCTATTAATCTGATCGGAGAAAGCAGAACATTAATACAACAAGAATAAATAGATACATCAATATCCATAGATCACACAGATTATGGAGTTGTCAACTAGTGCATTCGACGTTGCCCAAAATTTCGAAATAATTACATTTTAACCGCCAGGAACATATTTTTTAACCTTTTTTTAGGAACATATTCATAGAGTAGCAGCAACCACAATCTCGCGGGTTTCGTTTTTTTTGCTGAAAAATGTAAATAGTCACCAACCTTCTCTCCTCCCACCGCGGCCAGCGTCTCTCTGTCCAGTTCCACCGTGTACAGACCGCCCTCGACGAAGCCCATCACCATCTTGGTCTGCAAGCGATCGATAAAGTACGCATCTACAGTATGACGTGTGAAATCGATCGATAAAGTGGGCATCTACAATATGTTGTGAGAAATCACTACACACCAGCAGTATGGCTAGAGAAAGAAAGGGTATAGTTAGGTTGGTTTGTTAAACCACGTGAAAAAGTGGGCCTAGCCTAAACAAAATAGCCAATATTTAATTATACAGCAATCTGTAAATCTGCAATGGAATCTACAACACGCCACAAACAGCGGTATGAATTAGCTACCGTACCCGATCGATAACTGCAGCGCAGGTGGCGATATTGATCTGCGAGATGGCGCTCTTGTCGAAGACCTCCTGCAACGAATTGCTTCTAGTTCCCGATTCACATGGCGAATCGTGGTTACGACAATCTACCAAAATCTAAGGAAATTTAATGGGGGCAATCGTAGGTTTGCGGACTATACACTATAAATACAGGTTAGCTCAACAACTTCCACCATCTCAAGATTCGTCGTTCTTGCGACATATTTCCAATTTGCCGTAACTTACTCTAGTTTAAAATCTATGTACTTGCTAGGGTTGACCACTCGAAATATCCTTTGTTCGAGAACAATGGAAGATTAACAACAAACAAAGAACTGTTCTCATGCTCGTGAGGGTGTAGCAACTTCAGCGTAGAACAACGTTCTAGTTAATTTTTTTCTACCTGAAGTATCTATACATCACGAGATTTGAATATTGATCTCCAATGTTATTCTCGTGTATACACTACCTTAACAACGAATGCGGCCTTGTTCAGATGTCGTCCCTTCTTCTGAATCGTCTTCTTCACCAGACTCTTCAGCTCGTTCAGCGCCATGATCCACTTGTTGCGCTCCTGAAAGCAGCCAACACATCATGACCTACCGCGATAATAAGTTATTGCCTACCGCACCCTTTTTCGCGGAAATTAACGTCTCTTTAGGTCTTCAATTAACATAATTAGTACTTGCAGATCTCTGATATTGAGGAACGTTACCGATTTATCCCATTCACTACTTAAAACAATAGCAAATCGATTTTCTAAATTACAGTATCCCGCTACCGTACCTCCGGACTCTCGGCCATCAGCAGCGTGTACTGTCGGGTGGCGGAGGACGAGGAGCCCGTCGTGCCGTACGGAGAGGGATGGAAACTGCAACGAAAACGGATAGATGCATCGTGCGACAATCGCGCACAAATCGCGCGCGCTCACTGCGACAATAGCGCACACGCACCTCTGCTGCGGCAGCTGCTGCTGCTGACTGGTCGTCGCGCCCGTCGTCGACTCGATCTGACTCGTCGTCACGCGGAAAATCTTGCCCAAGTCTGGAAAGAAGTCAGTTATCGATAGCACCCCATCACTTCGAGATTACGGTAGCAATCAATCGATAATCTCCTCCTACCGTACCTGTCTTGTTGGCGTGGATCACATCGTCGTCAGTGACGTGGGAGACGGAGAAATTGGAGTCTCGCATGTCCAGCACCTAAAAAGG
Source organism: Pristionchus fissidentatus (assembly GCA_036245785.1). NCBI lineage: Eukaryota > Metazoa > Nematoda > Chromadorea > Rhabditida > Neodiplogasteridae > Pristionchus > Pristionchus fissidentatus. The sequence continues at coordinate 29,138,907 of BTSY01000001.1, read as the reverse complement.
AATATGTGATTGTCACCGCTTCAATTCCGAAGAATGCACCATCCCTTCACGTATGAAATTTATAGAGACGTTTTTTTCTGGTGCTTTATCGGATCTTCTCCTTTGTTATCGCTAACCACATGAGGTAAATATTATAAATTTAAGAAGAACCACGTACTAATTCACAAGGAGCAGGGGAACCCTAAGTCATGCCCATGAAACAGCTTTTCACCTGTTTCAAAAAGATGTTGCCCTTATATACTCATTTATAGGGGTGTTATGAGGGTCGCAAAATATTAGTCAAGTAAGTACAACAAAGGTGTTTGCGGTATCAAAGAAATAAATAATGGAAAAAAATATTTCGGCCCAAAGCAAATTTTCTAAACTGAGCGGGACCTCTTTAACAGGTGCCTCTCTAGTGAACTAAACACGCGGACTCTTTTGAATATAATAGAGTCAAATTCACTTGAGAGGAACATGCTAGAGAGTTCGCTCTCTTTGTATCACCCCCCCCCCCCTCCTCACCTGTCGTATCACCGGCTGGATGTTGATCGCCTTCCCGTTCTTGTCCACATCGCAGTCGTAGAGGTACAGCTTGAAGTCGCACACCACCACGAACGTCGGCCGCCAGCCCTTCACAAAGAGTTTCGATAAATAATATTTTTTAAATGTTAATAAATAACGTGATTAAGTTTTCTGTGACGATGTTGCTGTTTTTTTTTCGTCCAAATTCCGAAAGCATTTCGCCCATTTTATTAGCAATTTATAGATATTATTTGACCTATTCCGCAATGTGAAATTGTTGCAACGTGCATAATATTATACATATTTATTAATTGGAGTGGATTATGGCAGAATATCGTTACAAAATCGGAAACTCAAATGTAAGAGGTCACCATGAAACATGAACATGGCGGGAGTGTCAATCACCAAAATGATACACCATTCATTCTCATCATTCACCTTATGATCCTACCCAATACCAGGCAGTAATCTTATTTTCTCTATGCCCCCTAATTGTAGTTACTTCACGATTTGTCTACAGTACTCTCCCTCCACTCACTTTCTTTACTCCATCCGGCTTGGGCGTCTTCACGAGTCCCTCGTACGCAGTGCCCACACCTGAAGCATCAATACAATTAAATATTATGAGAAATAGCCAGCGACAATTGATAAACCAGATTTTACACTAACTTTTAGTTCGGCCTGTAACCCCAATACACCAATAGAGCGATATAAATCGGCTCGACCGATGAGCCAAATTTTTCAGTCATACTTTGACATGTGAAGCGAAGAGACCGTGGTCTCACATTTCACACTCTAACTATTTACCCACTCACCCTTATCCGGGTCTAGTCCAGTCTGTCCCTACTGTGTTTACCGGCGGAACGATATATCAGTGCGTTCGCGTAAGGATTTCAATCCCTCCGTACAGCAAAAAGTGACTAGTTGTGTACTTCACATATTCTGATAGCCCTTGGTATGCTCTATCGAAATCTACTTCATTCATGACCTGATGTCTCTAATTTGCATAATTACAGCACGTCAAACTTGAGCTAAATTCACGGTTTTTGAATTGTAGGTCATCAGAGAGAAGAGATACGGATTTGGTGGTTTCAGCAATATTGACCGCCTTCTGCATCTTCGTGTGTAATTTGTTTATGCAAATTTTCAATTCTAAAAATTCATGAAAATTTCAAAGGCGATTTTCTCGAAAACAAAGCAAAAGATGATTCCTATTTTTTGATATGTTGTGGCCTTGGTCATTAGCTATCGAACAAGAACAATTTGACACGTTTTGGAGGGTGGGTAGAGACTCTTTTGGAGGGTGGGTAGAGAAGCGGATTGCGCGGTCTAAAATGACAGATTTACGTGCATTTCGGCCGATTCTCTCTCCATTCCTCTCATTTGAATCCATTTAGACCGCGCAAACCGCGTCGAATAGGTGGAATGAGGGCGAAATGAGGGATTCCTCTCGATTAGGAACGATCCGTTTTTCCATGATTTGAGTCTCTACCCACCCTCCAAAACGTGTCAAATTGTGCTTGTTCGATAGCTAATGACCAAGGCCACAACATATCAAAAAATAGGAATCATCTTTTTGATTTGTTTTCGAGAAAATCGCCTATGAAATTTTCATGAATTTTTAGAATTGAAAATTTCCATAAACAAATTACACACGAAGATGCAGCTCGTCAAGGCGGTCAATATTGCTGAAACCACCAAATCCGTATCTCTTCTCTCTGATGACCTACAATTCAAAAACCGTGAATTTAGCTCAAGTTTGACGTGCTGTAATTATGCAAATTAGAGACATCAGGTCATGAATGAAGTAGATTTCGATAGAGCATACCAAGGGCTATCAGAATATGTGAAGTACACAACTAGTCACTTTTTGCTGTACGGAATTTTGGCAATATATGCGCTCCTTACGCGAACGCACTAATATTATCTCACTCACCCTTATCGGGGTCTATTCCGATGGGTCGGCGGGCCTCCACCGGCACCGGACACTGCGGCGAGATGCGCTGCAGGCAGTGCACGTGGCACGCGTACTGGCACTTGGAGCACGACAGACCTGCGATAAGTACGGTAGGATTATGGTAATCGGAAGCTCATGTATTGCAAAACAACTATATTCCTTAGTGGTTATCAAATCGGGGGCAACCCGCTAGTGTTGTGTTGTACGCTTCTGTAATATTTCAAGTTATGAGCAAGATTCGATTTCACCGTCAATTTCGAGAAAAAAGGAATAAATTATACACTTAAATGACTCAAACATTAGAAGTTTCAACACTGATTTTTTTCAATAAAATTTTAACACATTTGAACATTCTCGCGCAAATTCTGTACTACGGTCATCTAAAAGTCCTGTCAGTCATGTTTACCTATCGTAACTCTACAGTACCCCTAACTCACCCTGTCTGTCCAGTCCGACCAGAATGCTGGTGCAGTGGTGGCACTTGGTGGGCGCATTGAGTCGCACGTGCGAGAACGAGTGACCGTTCGCAGCCGATCCATTGAAGGCCGAGTTGAGTGAGGACGACAGCACCTGTACGGTTCAAAATTACAAAACCTTTTTTTAAATCACATTTCAAATTTACAAAATTACTTCGCTTCACTGGGCACCGACAATTCGAAATAATTGAATGACGTTCGCATATCCATTGCCAGCCCCCGCTGAAGCAAGGTTATTGCGCTCGGATGAGGCACAAATCACCGGCGTTTATGTGTATCCCATCTAAAATTCCACCTCTTCTCACCTAGGGACTACCGATATTCAATTATCGTTCCCCAAACCCCTTCTAACCTGGGCACTGTCCGTAACAGTTTCATGTTTACCGTACCCTTTGAATCTACAGACTTTACACAATAGTAGCTCTTTTCAACATTACAAGTTGCGGACCTATAGATTTGAGACTTCTCAACACCCCCCCCCTCTCCTGTCTAGATTAAGAATGTCGTGCCCCCCACTTTGAGACTGCCGTATCCCCCTATACCTCACCCCGTCTACAGTATCTACAGCATGCCTCGCCTTGGTACTACCGTATCCCTACCGTACCTTTGGACTGCCTCTGCCCGCGCTCGTTCCTGCCACTATCGTGGCCGTCAAGGCCCCTAACGACTACCGTATCCCTGCCAACCGTACCTATCATCCAAGACAAAGTGTCCCCGCCTACCGTACCCAGCTTACTTTTAGACTACCGTACTCCCCGCCTACCGTACCTTTGGACTGCCTCTGCCCGCGCTCGTTCCTGCCACCATCGTGGACGCCGTCGATGGCGTGGGCGTCGACGTCGGCACTCTGGACATGTTCTCGTAGATTTGGGCGGAGAAGAGGGACGAGTTACTGCAACGACACGACCACACGGTTAGCACACGACACGACACGACATATGAGTGAAGAAAAGTTAGTGGGAGAATATAAAAAGGGGGGAGGGGGTGCAGAGATCAAAAGCCTCCATTTTTCAATACAAGTTATTTAAGAAATTAAATTGGTTAGAAGAAGGATTCAGTTTTTCGATTTTTTTTATTACTAAACATTGGAGCAAGGCGAAGAACCGCCACCACAACCAGCTACCATAATAAACGCACACAACATTCGCCATGGGATTATGATAAGATTACGGTACTACGACAACATCAACATCTCATCAATAATCAAACTATGATTACGGTACTGTAGTTACGACAGTTAGCAAATCGGTAATTGCAACTCACGATATGGCGGGCGAGTTGCGCAGCTGCGCCCTGAGCAGACTCGAGTTGGACACTTCGTAGTCGGACGAGGAAGCGGCAATGGAATCACGCTGACCCGGCCGATCTGAATAGAAACTTTGATCGACGGTAAGCGATGCGCCCCAGAGAATGACCCGCCGAACTCGGGCTCATAAATTCTATGGATGAATACATACAATAAAATATTGGCACATATCAACCGGCTGTGTAGACAGTAACCGGTGTGCCCCAACGAAAGACCCGCCGAACCCCAGGATACGGTAGCCGACTTACGGTCGTAGTTGAAAAAGGCGCCCGTGTCCACCTCCAGCACGTCCACTCCGCGACTGCCGATGCCTGAAAGTTTATTGATTGATGCCTATTTCTTCAAAATAAATGAATATCAATTTTCAAAAAAAAAACAATAATCCACTTTTCTCACCTCCCATCAACTGGTCCCGCAGGTTCTTGTTGTCCCTGTTCAGCGCCATGATCTGCATAGGGCAATATTTTCAAATTATCTAGACGTCCGTGCATCCCTGATTTCAGCAGGCGATTCAGCGTTTCATCATGAATTGATAATTTTTGTTCATTCCGAAATAACGTTAGTATCGGAATTTCCGGCCAACGAACATGTATGATTGACAACTGCCGTACCTCTCTCTCCCTGCCCTCCAGGCGCGCCTTGCACTCCTCGAGCGCCGCTTTGGTGTTGGACAGGTCCGCCTCCAGCTTCGCTTTCATGCGCACCTGCAAGCACAATACAATTACAATTATTTATTCCACCAGGGATAGGGGTTTCGTGTGAGTACTTTGTAGATAGTCGATAGTATAAATATTATTTAAATTAAAAATACACTAAATGTGCAAATATTTTTACAGTCTGTGCGAACCAGCGAATGTCCTTGAATTACAAATATGTAGTATTTGATACAAGGAGATTCGTGGATTCACACACCACGTATGAGCAACAAAATTTAAGGACTTTTAATAATCCTCTGTTGCTCGACGAATGTAGCAAAATAACAAAACATTAGCATGCGATAATTTTTTATATAATACAGTAGAAGGAAAGTATGGTAGGCAACCGTACCTCTGCGGCCAGATGGTTCTGTGCTTCTCTCGAGGCGACCTGCTCCTTGCGCGAGATGCGCGTTTGCATCCAACTACTCGCCGCCGCTTGCACCACTGAAAATTGAACAGTTATGTTTTGTATTTCACAATGTCGTGTATGTCAGCACTATCGAAACTGGCATCGGAGAACCGCTGGCAACCACCCTAATATGTAGTCGATGAAACGGAGAACTCACTAGTCCCTATTTTATGCTAACAAAAAAGGTATCAGTACAGTAAATTAAAAAATTTCATCACTAACAGTTGCCTTCTTCGTACAATCACAGACCACGCCACTCCTGCGCTCATTTAAAGCCATCGCAGCACAAAAGTAGCAGGTTTCAGACCAGGATTTTTTAAACCTATACCAACTTCAACAGGGTTAGTCTACAGTAACAATTAATTCAATAATCTACAGTAACCCCAACTATGGTAGCCTACCGTAACCCACTCACCATTGCTCTTCTTATCATTGGACGCTGCCTGCAGCGACTCGACCTCGTTCGTCAGCTTGTTCGTCAATTGCTGCAGAGATCAAAGATCAATTAAAAATTAAAGATCAAAGGAGGTCGGCAAACGATTTACTTGCAATTCGAAAGAACCCGTCAAATACAAGATGCTCGATATCCATTTCAAAATTTCCTAAAGAGCTCTAGCGATCTTATCCGAGGGTACACCAGAAAAAAATATTTTAACCGGTCAGCTCAGATTAATTAGTGTACGGTAGCCCAAGAAGAGACTACCGTAATCCCCGCCTCACCTGAATGATCTGCTTGGTCTCCTTGCCCTCGTTGACCCAGTTGAGGATCTGCCGGATCTGCGGCTCCTTCGAATTCCTTAAATATCGCGATATCGATTGAGACAACCATACAAAAAACAACTTCAGTAGCCCATATCAAACTATCGTAATACCGTAATGTTTTTACGGCTTCGTTTTCTACATAACATCAATCGATTGACACCGGTATTCAGTAATCCATCATTTTAACTCGCCAATACCGTTACGTACCTTCGGCTGCGTTGCCTACATAATATGCATAGATAAATGAAATTGTATGTGTACAATAACCCATCGTGCGGACCCACCCAGTCCTTCGATACTCTACCCTAGTCCCACCTCTCCTTCGACACTCTACCGTACTCTCTCCTCTCCTACGGTAATGTACCGTAATCCCCCCCTCTCCTACCGTAACCCGCAACTCACAGATCTCTCTGCAGCCGGTTCATTTCCTCCCGCAGCATCTCGTTCTCGCTCGTCAGCTGCTCTTTCGTCTCCTCGAACGTCTTCACCGACCGCTCGAACATCGCCTGCCATATATTAATAATAAATATTATTATAATAAATATATATATATATATATATATATATATATTTACAGCTTTAAAACACAGACTGCTCGAACATTCCCCGCCAACCATTTATTTATTTATTTTGGAATGGTAATTAGAAAAAACTCCCGATCTATTCAACTAGGGAACTTGAATTGTTCGCGAAACATCAATTTGCCGAGGTATATGAACAAAAATAAGATTTTACTGGATATTGCCGAATAATTTTTTAATATATAAAGTAAATAATAATTGCAAAGAATCATACCAACTGCTCCTGCTCGCTGCATCTCGCCTCTCGTTCCTGAGAAAAGGAACATTTTTAATGCATTTTGTTACATTCTAAAACATCTATAAAATGAGTTCACCTCCTCATATTTCTGCCTCAAATCTCCCGTCTCGCCCTCCTTTTCATCAAACTGCGCTTGCAACTCCGCGAGTTGGCTCTGTAACAATGTAGTTAGTTATCGATCGACCACTACAGTACCCATTTCCGTACAGTACGCATGGTTGTTCAGTGTTCAGTCACAGCGGCCTACCGAGCCCACGTATTGGTAGGTCTACATTTGCTCTACAGAACCTTTGCATTAGTCTTTAACTATAATCGGTCTACCACACTACACTACCATCAACTTACCTGTGCATCTGTCGTTTATCCATCTATACACCTAGAGCATTTAATCAAAGCTCTCCGTTTATCTACTTACACCAACCCATTACCGTAACGTATATTGCGACTACCATTGATCTACCGTACCCAACTACCTACAGTATCCCTCTACCGTACCTGGTAGTGCTCTACAAGCTGCTTTCGCTTCTTCTCCTCTTGCGCGACGATTTCCGAGTGTTTCTCGTTCAATCGATCGATTTCCTCCACCAATCGAGCCGCCTCGCTTGACTGCAATACACACAGAACTCAAATGTGATGAATATTTTAATAAATCTTAATATCGGGGAATAGACGGCATGGATATCTCAGGGGTACCTACAAATTCACGGTCAAAATTAAAATATTTTTCCGGTGTATTTTGCCTTTCCCTATTTAGAGTTGATAACTTTTCACCACTTGGCCCATTTGCGCTTCATCACTGCCAAATCCAACCAACTTTCGTTATTCCCGTAATGCACCGCTTGTTTCTAGACGAAAATAAATATTCTTCAACCTTCGATGTAATCCTCGACTACCGTCTCCCTCTCGTTGACATACCTTACCTAACGCCAACCGTACCCCACTCATCTACCGTACCCCTCTCTCCTATCATACCCCTCTCTCGTCTACCGTACCTGTTCAACAGCCGCCATCTGCTGTGCCTGCATGCCCTCCCGCTGCCTCTTTTCACTCTCCAACTCCGCCGCCAGCTTCTCAATCTCGGCCATTCGCGCTGCAATTATGCATTTATTAATTAAATAAATTTATAATAATAATATTAATATTGGTATCATTATAGCAACTATACATTTTTTAAAAACATAGCATTTTTTTCAGCAGTTTTTTTCTCAACTAAAGTCCTATTGCAAAACTTCGTTGTAGGATTCTTCCAAAACACTTTAGATGTTAGCGAAACAGGAATTTGCCGTGGCACAAAATAAAAATGGCAGAATGGACTTTAGCGATTAAAAACAATATTATTATTACCAGTAACTTGTATTCAAACAATATACAGTATAATAAATTTGATGATATTACGCGTCAAGGTCGCCTCAAATCGCTGGAGAATTTTCCCATCAAACAAAACTTGTTCACGAAACGCAAAGTTGCCGAGTAAGGGAAAAATTGAAAGCGCTGGATTTTAGCGAACAAAATTTTTAATTTAATATAAAACAAACCATTCTCAATCGTGCGCTTCTCCTCGCGCAGCTGGTCGATCTTGCACTGCAGCTGGGCGCGCTCCTGCGAAAAAAAATAGGCTACCATAACCTCCGAAGATACCGTAACTTCATTTTGCGCAAGCTGCTACCAATCCTTATCGAGCAGCAACAGTACTCCCTCCGTATTATTTTCGTTATACAGTTCAGAGGAGATAGATGCAAACGCCCGACTAGAACGAGGACATCCAAAAATAGTCATCCCAGATGTGCAGCTAACTCAATCTTTCTTTCGCCGATTAAGGGGAGGAAGAACAAAACCGAAAGTCCAACTCCATAAAGCTTCCTCCAAAACTACAGTAATCTTTCAAATCGTTCATCGATTCAGGGGTGCCGAAACCGGAAAAGTGCCCATTTCGCGCCTTCACCCACCTTCTCCTTCTCCGCGGCTTCCTTCTCCGCCTTGCGCTGCTTGCTGCGCTCCTCCAGCAACTCCGTATTCAGCTGCAACAGATTTTATTTTCGAATATGTTTAGGAATATTAATATAATTTGGATACGTAATTTGCGTTCAGCTGCAACACCAACACACGCATTCATACCATACTATAATTTTTTTTGAATAAATAATTATAAGAGGAATACAAAGGACCGAGATTGATCTCACTTCCGTGCACACTGGTCAAATGGGAGTGATGAAACTGGAAGCATGCACGGACATTTCGAATTTTCTTTGCACTCTTTTCAGATCAGCATTTCAGTGCACTAATTCTTTTCTCCAACCTATCGACATTCCCCTACCTCTTCATAGTCGAGTTTGGCCGATTCTCGATGCTTGATGGCCTCTTTGACCTCCTTCTCCTTCATGTTCAACTGATCCGAGACGTCCTCGTTCTCCTGCAAACATTAGTAATTGTTTGTTAATGTTTTTTTTACTGAAACATCTGAAAAACGAGAAGAAGAACCCATTGGTGTGCCTTTCTGTTACTAAGCGTTTTCGGTTGTGCATGAAAGCAATTGCAAAACTTATTGGAATCGAGGAAATATGGGGGTTTGGGGGGAGGTGGAGTGGGAAAAGTTAGGGAAATGCAAACAACTGAAATGAATGAGTAGTAGGAAAAAATCGCACACCGAGATCAGTAGGAAATCAATCAAAATCAAGCCAATCGATAACGTCAATTGACACAATTTATGCATATTTATGTTGTTTTTTCATCTTTATTCGATCTCGGGGTGCGATTTTCACACATTTCAATGCACAATACAAGCGAACTACCTCCTACTTATAGGCACATATCACTTATTATTACAATTAGCGCATAATAATGATACAAAAGTGAAGCATCTCTTGTGACCGTCACTCGGGAGAGGTAATAATATGATTCAGTCAACCGGGGTTCCTACATCTACCCTCTACCGTAGTCAGGCTGGGGAAAAGGGTGCTAAAGTACTCCTCCCACGGTATCCTCACCACTTCCACCACTCGCCACTCTCACTGCTCATCTCCCTTCTCTCTCCACTGGTCACTGCATGCCCATACAGCGCGACCACGCCCACAATCACGCCGGTCCACGCTACCACTCGCCATTTCACGCCCTCCTCTCTGCCTCTCCCTCCTCCGCCTACCGTAACCCCAGGGGTCGGATCATCGGGCGCGCCCGGACTAATCAATGGCGGCTCCTGAGTACCGTACTCGGTCTGCGTGCACACCTCCCTGCCCGTCTTGATGAGGCGCAGGGGCACCTCCCTATTGCATCTACAACCCGCGGGACTACGGTATCGTCCATCGCAACTGGGCGATCGAGAACTGATTGGGGCGGCGAGGCGGGGTCGTTCCTTGAGCAGGCGAGTACTCACTCTCTGCAATTCCGTCTTCTCCAGAATCAGCTGCCGATTCTTCTCCTTCATCTCCTTTAGCGTTTTCTCCAGCTCCTCGAGGTCCTGAAATATATAATATTTAAAACACTATATTTTGAATAAAAATTAACGTTTAGTAATCGACTACATCTCGAAACACTTACAGAAATAGCGGTAACGACATTTCAAATATTCACATTTCACAAGTTAGATTAACGCTTCGATGGATAAATTTTGCACTACGCGACTTAGAATCACCAATACTGCCTTCGCGCCTACTCTGGCTACGCTCACTCATAGCAATCTTGGAAGGTTTTATTAATTAATACGACGGAATGACACGGTGCACATTCCAAATTGCCCCCACTCACCTTGGGCTTGACTGCAGCTGCAGCGGCGGCCGACGACGACTCCTCCGCACGCATCTTGAGAATCTGGAAAAAGGGAAGATAGGCAATTGCAAAAGTTCACGGATCACAACCGTGAACTCAACGGGATTCATCGTGGGCGTACCTTACAGAGTAATGGCGTTTTAAATCTTGCACAGTCCGATCTCAAAACATATACCGAGCCACTCGCCAACTTTCAAATACACGTGAAACCCAAATGTGCCGTATGTTCAACGTTTCACACTTTTTTTTTGTTTTACACCCCGTTTTTAAACATCATGATTCCTGGCTTCCGTTATATCGATCGTACCGTATCCGCCCTCCTACATACCACAATTTCTCCCCCCCCTACCGTAATCCACTCTTCAGCATTAACCTCCCTCTTCCCCTACCGTAATCCCCCTCCCCTCTGCTAACCTGTATCTCCTCTTTCAGCTGGGCAATCATCTGCTCGTATTCCTTCTCGCGCTCGTTCGCCCCGCCGTCTCCACCACCTCCGCCATCGGGGAAGCGGGAGGAAAGCAGCGATGACGCCTCTGCAGCAATGATACTTTATTATTAATAACAATAATATATTTTTGCTAATTGTATTCTTAATTGATTAGCGCATGTGTTGCAACAACGAGATGTGCAATGCTTCACGATATTTGATTTCCCGAAACAAGCGCTCATTCATGTTTCAACCATCCTACTTGAGACGTAAAGCAGAGACGCCCGTAATTCCAGCGAACTGCATGTTTCCAAGGAACATTTCGAGCCTGTGGGTTTGGGTTCCAGTCATCCTACATAAGACGGGAGGCAGAAGTCGAACAATGCTTTCGAGATCCTCACACTTACCGTTAAACTTGCGCAGTAGCTCCGCCTTCTCCGTCTCCATGGTCGCCATGCGGCGCTCGTACGAGTCCAGCGACGCCGAATCTGTAAATTAATTAATTAATTAATTAATTAGCCTAATCAACCATGATCAATTATTATAATCAATCAATTAACAAGCTGACTGAAATATATGAATACAACACCTATTATTTGAAATATAAATCTACAAAAAGTACAAAAATTGCATGGAAAAAACCGACAGGTGTATGTACAGTAGCGGACAAAAGTCTTCGGGCACTTTTTATATCTGATACAACTTTTTAACCCAAAGGGGCTTTGATACGATAAGGTAAGACCATATACCAAATCTATTGGAGATTACGATGCAACTATTGGGGGATTGCGAAATCGTTCAGTAATTGCGTCGTGATGACGCAATCGATGCACACTTTTTTGAAGTGCCATTATTCTTACATGGATTTTTTCCCGCTCGTCTAACTTTCAGGATGTTGAGACCTGGCCACGACCTACCTAGAAACTTTTTTTCAAGTTGCTGCGGTGCCGCTAGTTGGCTGCAGCCACGCTGCAAAATGGAGACCTGAAAATCATATCTCGCCGTTTAGACATCGCCCAGACCCGATCAATGCACCAAAATGATCGCCATTATGACTACCGATGATCCTGAGAATATGGTCGCGGTAGGTCACCAATTGCCCTCGGGGCACGAAAAAATCACTTTTTCGCATTATTGTGGTCTGACGAAGGAGAAGTCTATAGGACGTGCTCGAGAGATCTGGTTTGGGCGTGGATTCGGTTGAGAATCTATGAGAGTACCGATTCCTAGCTGCAATAAGCGTTTCGATTGGACTCCTGCCCGTGACGATCGATTTCCGAAAGGACACTGGTTTGGCCACGCCCATTTTCTGCCCGTTGACAAGGTTCTGACTTTTGAGTGTATCTCGGTACTGAGTTAACGGAGAAGGCTGGCAGACCCATCAATGGAATCAGCGTGGCTGGCTCTATAATCTCATTCACAAAATTTCATCATCACTATGCAATATTGCATCATCCTTAGGCAATAATCCTCAGAATTATAAAATATTGCATATTAATGACGTAATTTGTGCTCTAGAGTGGCGGAAATATCAAATTTATTTGATTGGAATTTATTCCACCATTATTCCTTGACTAACCGCTAAGAAAACGCAAAAAAATAGGAATATTGCATAAGGATGATGCAATATTGCATAGTGATGATGAAATTTTGTGAATGAGAATATAGAGCCAGCCACGCTGATTCCATTGATGGGTCTGCCAGCCTTCTCCGTTAACTCAGTACCGAGATACACTCAAAAGTCAGAACCTTGTCAACGGGCAGAAAATGGGCGTGGCCAAACCAGTGTCCTTTCGGAAATCGATCGTCACGGGCAGGAGTCCAATCGAAACGCTTATTGCAGCTAGGAATCGGTACTCTCATAGATTCTCAACCGAATCCACGCCCAAACCAGATCTCTCGAGCACGTCCTATAGACTTCTCCTTCGTCAGACCACAATAATGCGAAAAAGTGATTTTTTCGTGCCCCGAGGGCAATTGGTGACCTACCGCGACCATATTCTCAGGATCATCGGTAGTCATAATGGCGATCATTTTGGTGCATTGATCGGGTCTGGGCGATGTCTAAACGGCGAGATATGATTTTCAGGTCTCCATTTTGCAGCTTGGCTGCAGCCAACTAGCGGCACCGCAGCAACTTGAAAAAAAGTTTCTAGGTAGATCGTGGCCAGGTCTCAACATCCTGAAAGTTAGACGAGCGGGAAAAAATCCATGTAAGAATAATGGCACTTCAAAAAAGTGTGCATCGATTGCGTCATCACGACGCAATTACTGAACGATTTCGCAATCCCCCAATAGTTGCATCGTAATCTCCAATAGATTTGGTATATGGTCTTACCTTATCGTATCAAAGCCCCTTTGGGTTAAAAAGTTGTATCAGATATAAAAAGTGCCCGAAGACTTTTGTCCGCTACTGTATGTATTAAGAAAAGTTTGCGCAATATCGACTCTCACTTTCTCCATTGGCAGCCGATCCTCCCAGTGAGTCCGCGATCGATCGAGCGTCCGACAGCATACTAAATAGGTAATTAGTTTTCAATATACAAAATGTGTCTTTGAATCATAGACCAAAGGGTATGTTCCAGGGAACAAGCCCAGATAGCATTTCGGTGTTTGCGCCTGGTTTAACATCTTGGCTGCATATTTTTAACATCTTGGCTGCAGAGGCTGCAGAAAAGTTTGAATCTACTTATCGCCAATTCATTGTCCCCATTTCTTAAGTGAAAAGGAGCAAAAAAATAGCGGAAAGAGAACGCATGAATTTTCTCACTTTTTCACTTTAAAAAAATAAAAATGAAAGATTCTCTCACCTTCCGTGCGTGTACGTGAACCCGATGAAGGGCAGATGCTTGCCGGTGAAGTTGGTCGACAGGGCGGGCGCATTGGCCTGAATTAACTAATTATTATTATTTTTTTTTCTCCTCATTGAGATCAGTACTTTTTTTTTTTTTTTTTTCTCCCACTGGGAAGCGAATTTGGACCCTAAACATACATTTTCGTTGGCCGAGATTCTAGGTTTACACTTTTTTGAACTAGGCAGTTTAAAGACTCGAGACCCATATAGGAATGCGCAGAATGTCGAGTTTAGTAAGAATTGTCCCCTATCTGACCTGTTTTATCGAACTTCCGATAGAAATCTGACTTGTTTATGAAATATCTGATGTGTTTATGCTAGGAGAGAGAGTGTGTGAAAATGAGAGATCTCGGCCGGGCGAAAATGTATGACCCTAAAGGAGCAAACAAAAACGCAGTGAGAGCTGAAGAAGTCCGTTGAAGAACCGACGTTTACAAATATAGGTTAAAAAAATTCCGATGATTAATTATGGTTTTAAAAACGAGTCCGGGCCTCTTCATTTCGCACAATCTCTCATCGACAGACCGTTGAAGATAGTGTATGAAAAGAAGAGATTCGGACTCGTTTTTAAAACTCTATGAATAATTAATTGCAAAAACTATTTCCTATTGACAACTCGGACGCACTAGAGCCATTGAGAAAGAATTGGCAGCACTCAAATATAGCCCATTCGTGAAACGACAAACCGCGGGTGTGTAGTCGTCGCCAAATTCGGGGTCGAAGTTGGAGGTGTCGGTGGGCGAGGACACCTCCGGCCTGTACGGGGGCGTCGCTGCAAAGTGTTGATTATTGATTAATTCCCGAATTAAAGGGACCTGGCACTGCAAAATAAGTTATTTTTATTTAAAAGAAAATTGTTTTCCGATTAGAATGCAAAAAAATTTCATATTTTTACGATTTTTTTGAAAAAAGTTATGATTTTTTAAAGATGCTCGTGTACCGGGCATTACTGTGTTTAGCGCGCTAAACACCGTAGCGCCCGGTACATCAACGCAAATTCCGAACTTTGAAAAATCATAACTTCTTTCAAAAAAATCGTAAAAATATGCGATTTTTTGCATTCTAATCAGAAAAGAATTTTCTTTAAATTAAAAATAACTTATTTTGCAGTGCCAGGTCCCTTTAAGTTAGTTTACAAATAACTATAGCTATTTATAACAGTACTACATAGTTAATATCGCATAAAAGCAATAGGTATGTTCAATAGGTATGGCTGCCAAGCGTTGATGAATTACCCAAGTTTCAGTTTTGTTTCTGTCACGGATAGCGACAACCTAATCACCAACGTAACGTCTAAAAAAATTTGACGAGTGTTTGTGAATTTGTAATGCACATGGGGATCAGACACCACCGAAACCACAGCAGTGTAATTTGATGTGATCATTCAATGAGGCCAGCAATCACCTGTTCTCAGCTCGTCCCAATTGATGCCGTTGAAGAAGGGATGCTCCTTGAAGTCGTTGAGGCCATTGCGTCCGAATCGAGCCTGCACACATATTCTAGATTAATCAATACTCAGGGTAGATAAGCGTAGGTAGACTGTAATACAACTAAAATGAGCCCTTTCTCGGTCACTTGCGATAGTACTGACCCATCGGCGATTAAATTAATCAATCCTCTGCCTGATTATCTTTATTTCCACTATACCATATAATTTTAGTAATCAATCACGAATGAGCACAAATCCTACCGTACTACCGTAACCTACCGTACCGTACAGTACTACTACCGTACCTCTCGAGCGCAGATGAGCTTCATCATGAGGTCCTTCGCCGGTTCCGAGACTACAAACTCCATGTCGTCTGGGAACTCGAGCATGTCCTAAATATATATATATATATATTTAAATAAACAAAAATAATTTTTAAAAACAAGAGATAAAAATATAAATACAAATATAAATACATAATTTACAAAATATGTTTTATCTCCCAATATAAACTCTGCGATTCCAGGGGAATCTAGCCACTATGGTTATCGATTTTTAAAGGAAAGGAAAAGTTTGCGGAACCAAAGGACCGACACACACAGACATGTTCCAAAATCTTTGTCCGCGGTTGCTTTTGTGATTAAAAAAACGTACAGTATAATACGACAAATCGATAACCCACATTGTGGTTCATAATCTTGCCGTACGTCTCGACGAGACTCTCCGAGTAGAAGGGCGTGCTGCCGTACAGCATCTCGTACCTGCGGAGCGTCGATGTTTGTATGTATATGACGCCGTTTGCGTTAGGATCAACAAGGCGCTGGAACAGGTAAAAAATCGAAATAGCTCAAAACTTGCTCCTAGGGGCAACTTTCCGCGCTGAAGACGGTCGATTTCGCAATAGGACCCTTCCGGGCGCCGGTATGGCGCCGCGCCATTTCTGCGGAAAACGTGTTTTTCGAGTAAAAGTCTTCGGAAACTCGTCTAAATGGCCCGAAACCTAAAGCTCTAAATCAGAATTTGACGCTCTATCAAATGACACTAGTGTCACATCGTGTTTGTTTTTCGTTTTCGCCAAAAAGTCGATTTTTGATACAGGCCGCATTGCGGAAAAAGCCAGTCACAGATTATAGAGAATTTTTTTTCTGATCATTTTGATATATCGGATGATGTATTTGACCTCGTGGAAAATAGTTTTTCTTTGCATCGCACGAATTTCACGCGCGCGGAACGCGTGTAAACACGCGGCATCCGCATGGTCGATGTGGTAGTGGCCTAGAACTTCAATCCGAAGGTCATTGGTTCGATTCCTATCGGTTACCAAAGTTTTTTGCCGGATTTTTTTTCTTCGAAATTTCACCCCCTGACAATATTGGCACTTTTTCTGAAATCTTGAAAAAGTGATTTTTTCGATGAAAAAAAAATCGGCAAAAAATTTGGTTACCGATGAGAATCGAACCAATGACCTTCGGATTGAAGTTCTAGGCCACTACCACATCGACCATGCGGATGCCGCGTGTTTACACGCGTTCCACGCGCGTGAAATTCGTGCGATGCAAAGAAAAACTACTTTCCACGAGGTCAAATACATCATCCGATATATCAAAATAATCAGAAAAAAATTCTCTATAATCTGTGACTGACTTTTTCCGCAATGCGGCCTGTATCAAAAATCGACTTTTTGGCGAAAACGAAAAACAAACACGATGTGACACTAGTGTCATTTGATAGAGCGTCAAATTCTGATCTAGTTTTTTAGGTTTCGGGCCATTTAGACGAGTTTCCGAAGACTTTTACTCGAAAAACACGTTTTCCGCAGAAATGGCGCGGCGCCATACCGGCGCCCGGAAGGGTCCTATTGTGAAATCGACCGCACCAGCGTCTTCAGCACGGAAAGTTACCCCTAGGAGCAAGTTTTGAGCAATTTCGATTTTTTACCTGTTCCAGACCTCTGTTGAGACCTTGTTGATCCTAACGCAAACGGCGTCATATAGTTAACACAAAAACATTCATAGTCAGCGAAAACATTTCGAGTCATCAGCGAAAACCCCGACGACCCACAGTGTCTTTGCGACTTGGTGAAACCGCAATCTCCTAGACGCATACCCCCCACACGCAATCACTTCGCAACTTATAAGAAATAATTTTCGTCTTGACAAATTCGATGTGCCAATGATATCGCTAGATTCCACAGGCGTGTAATTAATCAGTGAAACAGCAAGTCCACAGCCTGTGGCTAGACTAAAAATGGTAGATCTGTACAAGCAAATTCAAAATAATGACATTTGTAATAATTACTATTTTGATTACTAATTAACATAATTATTAATTGCGCTTACATGCAAATGCCGAGCGACCACCAGTCGCACTCCTGCCCGTAGTGGCCGCGGTTGTCGTCCATCGCGCACAGAATCTCCGGCGAGATGTAGTCCGGAGTGCCTTAATTATGTAAATAATTAATTTAGAAAAGTCATTTTACGATCACGGAAACAGGAATACTGTAGTTGTAAAGTTCGAGGCTATCAGAGAGTGCATGATGGAGAGAAGATGAGCCCAACACGGTGGTACGGTAGAAAATTACGGTAGATGGTTATGGTAGGAATGCGATAGCCGTATAAGGCAAGCAGGACTACACGGTAGCAAAGAAATGGACGGATTACTGTAGCGAAATACGGTATGCGGTTACGGCAGGAATAAGGTATACGGAATGATTGCGGTAGCAGAATACAGTAATGATAGTTACGGTAGGATTACGGTAACTGACCGACTGCTACGTTGCTGCTCACGCAGCCGTCCTCCATCACGCGCAGACACGAGCCGAAGTCGGCCAGCCGAATGTGCCCTGCGGCATCCAGCAACACGTTGTCCGGCTTGATGTCGCTGCAAATGTAATATAATTATTATTATAATAGCTATATTATCTATAATAAAGAATATGCTGATAGAGCGAAAGGTTGTGCTATCAAAAAATTCGTCTGTTTCATTTTATATTTTTTCCCGGACTCCACGTCCTATTGATAACTTGGCAGAGTTGCAATATTTTAACCTAACCGTGAAACAGGGGATCGAGTGGCAAAATCAAGCGGTACAAAAAAATATGGAAGTCAACCAGTGGCGATATCGTTTCTATAAATAAGTGATTCCAGCACTCGAAAAGTTGGTCAGCAATGCATTCTCATTCATGCAGCAAAATATACAAATCTTGATATGATATGCTCCCCCCCCCTCTTGATGTACTTCGGAAAAACTCACGTCTCCAATATGAAAATTATACGAAACAGTATGCTACCGTAACCTTGTGCGCTGCCAGGGGTACGGTAGCATACGGTATTGATACCAACGGCACTCACCGATGGACGTAGCCCAGCTTGTGCACCGAATCGATTGCCAGCACCATCTCCGCCACGTAGAATCTAGTAATAATAATACCAATACTAATAATAATAATAATTAATTATTTCAACTTTCGCCCGAAAAAGTAATTGAAATGAGCTCAATCGTCGCTAATAACCGGCTCAGAAACGTAAATCTCACAGCTTATTTTTAAAAAAAACTATCCAACTACATAATGATGTCGGCATTTTAAGAGCGTCTGCTCTATGCATAATTTCACCCACTCTCTTTGACAAATAGTTTAAAATAATTTTTATTAAATAACACAACTTTCCGCCTCACCTCACAATGTCCTCGGGCATGTGGACGTCGAACTTGCTGAGCAGCGTGAGCATGTCGCCGCCCACGTAGTAGTCCATCACGAGGTACTGACATTAATTAAATCACTAATTAATTAACAAAATCATTAATTAACCCATAGGTCAAATGGGTTTCTCGCAAGTTCGCAATTAGCATAGGGCAGGGCATGTAAATAGAGGCCTTCATGTGTCTGTCCTGCACTCTCTCGCTAAGTTAATCCGGTTTATATGCAAAGTGCAGAAGTGCCTATCTTCGCACGCGAAGACCTATTTGACCCATGAATTAACCATAACCATCACGAAGAACTGTAATTGATATTTATATTACAATTACTTATCTCGCCAGGGTTAGTGATTTCGTTTCGAGTCGGAGTAAATAGTAATATAGTAATGATATGCGTACTCATTATTACCGAAATAGCAATAATCAAAGAACAGTTGAAACAGAAATATGAAGCTAATTTAAATACCTTTCTTTCGTAATACGCAGCAACATAATGCAAAAAAATCGCACTACACAATACTATAATAATGTGAAGCGCCGATTCCACAAGAACCTATCTCTACCCGCACCCCCCCCGTCCACCAAAGCACCAATCTCCCATGGATGTGGACGAGATAAGAGTGAGAGGGCTAGTTTTTTTTTGCGAATTCGCGCAAACAACCAATCAATCGACCCACCGATCTACCGTAATCCCTGCCGTACTCACCAGATTCTTCTCGTCCTGGAACGCAAAGTGCAGACTGGTGATCCATCGGCGGTCGCCGTGCACGAGCACGTCTCGCTCCTGCGCAAGTCATCGAATATCGATCGATTACCGTAGTCCCGATCTACCGTAATCCCCAATTGTCAATCCGCTCACCTCCTTAAAGCAGGCGGTCTCGGCGCGCTGCAGCATGTCCGCCTTGTTCAGGATCTTCATCGCGAACACCTGAAATGCATAATTTCAATCAATCAATAAATCATTTATCATCCAAACGAACGTATCTGGTTTATTTCGAATTCAAAAATTTGCGTTTTTTCATCTTTTCAGCCCGAAATTGCCCGATTATTGACTGGCTTTGTGATTTCTTACCCACGTCTCCACATTAATCGATCGATTTTTTTCATTTAGTTTAAAGTACACATTCTCACGACTCTATGCTCACCCTTGCCCTCTAGCAACTTCCTGGTGGATATATGCACTACTCCCTCATCCTCCTTCTCATCTCTCTCTCTCTCTCCCTACCTCTAACAAACAGATGCTCCCTCCCTCCCCCTAACAAACAGATGCTCCCTCCCTCCTCTACTCTCCCCTCCTGCCAAATGTAAAGTGCTACTCGTCTGACTCACCTCTCCGCTCTGGATCATTCTCACGACCGCAACCTCGCCGAACGCGCCACGGCCTATCACCCGGATCACCTGCAACAGATTATCGATTTATTTCATGATTATCGATTAATTATTCCTCAAACGCCATGTGGATTCACTGAGAATGCCCGTAGCCGAAATTTAAAAGTATGAAGGCAATAATAATCATTTTGTTTATGAATGCGGAAGTCAAATATAGAGTGAAAGTCTGCAGGAACTAGCTAAGAGGCGAGAAGAAATAATTGAATGTCTAAAAAAAATTCTTTTAAAACTCACCTCAAAGTCGCTCTTTCGCAATCGCAGGAACTTGGCACGATTGACAACCGATTTCACTGAACATTTGATATATTATTTGATAATAATGTAAGATAACGTTTAGCCAACTGTTTAAATCATTTTCAACGTAACTAAGATAAATTTGTGTATCATTTGCACCAAAATAAAAGTTAAACCAGCAGTATCTGCAACTCTAATCGTTGTAACATACATTTAAATATTTTATTTAATTAAAATTAAATAATTACCACTCTCGACGAATTCGGCGATGCATCTCTCGCGTCGCAGCGACGGCGACGAGCACTCGTCGAACACGCATATTACCGTATCTGCAAGTTACAGTAATCATCACATTACCGTAATCATTATATTACAGTAATATCAACAGCCAGTGCTTCTCACGTCGCTAAATTCAGAAACCACTGCGGGCATGAAAACTAAAATGTTTTCGATAGATTCCGTCGGAAGTAGTGTGATGACTGATGCACCCGTTGAGTTATTATCCCCTCGCACGCATATGCGAATTTGGAGAACGGAAAATTTCATGAATTGTCAGAATCACTAACACCTAAACAATCTTCGTTATAGAGTCTCTATAAACATTGTGTCTGGCGATGGACACCAAATTGGGCACTGGTCGATGCAAAATAAGGGTGACTAGGCGAGGGAACTCTATGTGAAACATGCCAAAAACAAAAACATTGTTTTGTTGGCACAGTTGGGGCGCAAAAGTGCAATTTCGGCAACGTTTAGAGAGTAGTGTAATTAGGAAAACTATTTTGAAAGAATCCACCGTTTTATTTTTTTTTATAAATGAAGAAATGAGTTTAGTAATTTTGTTGAAAAAAATAATTAAAAAAACAGTTCAGATCTATACCGCAAGTAGATGGGAACTGGCCAGAAAGGGGTAATTACCAATAACATGAAACTCGTACACATTTCTATCTTGGTTTCAACTCTTGAAATGGCTTGGTGTTTTAAAAAAAGTCACACGAGAATTTAATGAAAATAATACTTATAACTTACCGAGAAGTGCTTCAATGCTGAGTGCGTGTCCCTTCTGTGGTGTGGTCGTGTACTCAACCTCCAACTGGCGGTGTCTCGTCGCAGGATCATCGGCGGAAACCGCGGGAGCCATGATTACTAAATTAAACTAATTAAATAACTAATTATTCAATTAAAACTAAACACACACCTTACTCAAGTATCAGTGAACGACTCTGCCGACGGTTAGGCGCATTCAGAACATATCTGCAAAATACTTGGGATGAATAAATGAAGAAAATGAGTACGCGGGAGCAATTGATGAGTTTGTAAGCGGGTACATGATTACAAGCCTCCACAGAGGGGTTTAGATCGAGATAGTGTGTGAAACTAAGAGAAGATCTCTTAGTTTCGAAGACTATCTCGCTCCCGACCCCTTTCTGGGTGGTTTGTTATTGATCGACTATGTATATGAGCGGGGCAGAGGATGGGGTGGCGGGGGATTATGGAAAGTGAGCATAGGGGCGAGTGAATCCTCTTTCGCAATAGATGACCGAATCGAAGAAGTGCGCGCGCAGAGTGCGCAGGTCAATGTTATCGACACGATGCGCATAACAAAATGAAGGGAAAAACAACCTAGCTTGCATGTAGGGCCCACCGAACCGGGAATTCCAAAATCAGAGCCGACAAAAAGTACGAAAAGACAGAAACGGCCAAAAATTCAAATATGAACAGGAAAACAGTTTTCTCGGTATATTTTGAATTTTAGGGGGTGCCCCTATCAGGATTTGTTCTTAATATGAAATTAAGATGACTGCGAAGCAGCACAAACAAAATGAAGCGAATCTGTGTTAGCGAATGTGTTAAAAATCTTGATCGAAATTCAGCGATTTCAAATTATATTTAATAGCTTTTGTTCTAGGAGGTGCCCCTATGAAAGTAATTGATTTATTAATTTTTAATAGTCCGATGCATGTTTAGAGAAATTATGCGGAAAATCCGTACTAGCGAACCTTATTTATTTCAGTATCAAATTTTACGAGTTCAACACTGTAGCTATTGATTATGAACTAGTTATAATTTTCAAAACGTAAAATTAAATTTTATTTTATCTATCCATGGCTTCGTCATGGCAACTAGAACTGAATACATGCTGTAAATAACATATCAGTCAAGAAAACAGCTTTAAAACAGTCAAAACGAGATGATCTGACCCAACCGATGCTCGTTCGCTCCACCGAACTCATGGCGCAACGATGCCGCATGAGTTCGGTGGGGCGACTACACCACGCATAGCGGAGCTTAGAAACTTGTCTGATACTAGTTGAATTAGAAATATTTGATAAATCTGGAAACGCTATCTTGATTCTGCATTCCTCATTACCCCGAAGGCATGAAATTTGCAATTTTAGGTGCAATTTTCAATTTTACGGGGTGGCCCCTAGCTTGCATGTTTGGACAACAAATTTGGACGATAAATGTAATGCATTATTAATTATATTTCGCGCAGGACGCCAGGCCACGATAAAGCAAGCAAACGACTGTAAAGTTAAAACAATAAATAAATACGAATGAAGAATAGACATCGACAAAAAGAAGGAATGAAGGCATAGAATCGATTGATTGTCCATTGAGAGCCGGGAAGCGCTCTCAAATGCGCGACCGGAGAAAAGAAATTAATGACGGAGCACCACGAAATTCGTACACAATTTGAATGTCGGAACACTATTTTCTTGGGTCATATTTGTGATTTGCCTTACAAATTGAATAAAAATTTATTTTTCTACACTTTAATGTGGAATTGGCATCACACAGCTCTTCAAAATACTAACTGTGAATTAAATATTCATAATATTCAATAACAGCAACGAATAATAGTCGAAATTCAATTTTTCAAATTTTTAACGAAAAAAAATGGACGGAACACGGAGACTGGGTGGCGGCGAGTGACTATTTAATCATAAAATAGGCTGCGCGAGAGCTCTCCTTCGCTTTCTCTCAACATCATTCAAGTGGTTGGGGGGAAGAGAACCAATCGAATCGCCTAGTGAGCGTGGGGAGGGCAGAGAGAGAGCGGAGGGATTGGGGAGAGAGAGGGATTTGCGGAGTGCGTACAAGAGTCTGGTTGTAAAACGCGGCGATGGAACAGGGACACACACGGAAAACCACGCCGAAACCTCTTTTCAAGTGCCTTTACAGAACGCTTTTCGTGCGTCTACCGTACCCGACTACCGTACCCGGTGCCTGCCTTAACAGATTTGCGCTCGCACAGTGAAACTGAGCATAGTTCAATGGAATGTTGGAACAGAAGGGAGGGAGGGGGGAAGGGGGCTCGGGAATCGCCTCAGGGCCCACTGCCTTCCTTTGTTTCAACTATGGGCGAGGGGGGCAGATTTGACCCTCGCTCCTGGTTTCCTCCCTAAGATGAGGCAAACAGTGTGGGAGCGACGAGGGAGGAGGGGGAGCTCCCCCCAACCCCATCCCAATCCCCGCCGTATCCACACTTTGGGACACATGAACCTGCAGAAAGGGATCAGGGCGAGATAGTGTGCAAAATGGAGAGACCTTCTGAAACGCTTTCTCACTCCACAGTCCTTTCTGTACGGCTGAGAGGCTTGTGAAATGATGTGGGGAGTAATAATAACGCTATCAGTTGACAATAACACGTATCTGAAAATTTCCTCTCCCCCGGAAAGGATCGTAAGCGAAAATGAGAGAGTCTGGGAGAAACTTTCCCAAATTATGCTTCCCGACTGGGGGTTTTACGGGGCGATGAAATGGAGAAAAATGAGAGAGCGTGGAGAAATTAGAGACAGTCAGACAGTGAGAGTAGGGGGTTTCATGTCAAATTGGACGCTGTGGGGGAGCAGGGGGAGATTGTTATCTATTCGTCTTGATAATGAGAGGGAGACCACGCTGTCTATTCAAGGAAAGTATGGGACACAACCCACTCATCATTTTTCATCCCGATAAAACCTTTGGTAAGTGGTCAGGAGCTACGAGAGGTACATTTTCGTTTTATTTTATTTTATTCCATTTTCCGACTTCATTTTCATACTCCCTCACATCCGACCCCTGTCTGTCGGTTTGGAATCATGTACCTCGCCTCCGGCCAGGCCTAGACACGGTTACACGAA
The DNA here is from genome assembly GCA_036245785.1 of Pristionchus fissidentatus. NCBI lineage: Eukaryota > Metazoa > Nematoda > Chromadorea > Rhabditida > Neodiplogasteridae > Pristionchus > Pristionchus fissidentatus. Next base: position 29,114,064 of record BTSY01000001.1, on the reverse strand, counting down.
ATTACACCGAATTTCCCGATATCCCAGATTTTTTTTCAAAAAACTATGTAAAGAATTAACTGAAGATTTAAAAAAAAGATTTTTTTATATGTTTTGTGCAAAATTATGTCGAGGCGAAATAGGATGATCGGAAGTAAGCGTCCACTTTGGCGAAACAAATCGGGAAAAGTTTTGTTATTTTAAAGTTGCCGACCAAGGAAAAAATTCGATATTTATTTTATATTTTTATTCGATGCAGATGAGTGTCCTGATTACTTGTTTGATGCTAAAAATGTCAGAAAAAAATTCCCAAAATTATTATGAGCATGTAAATGGTGTCCCTGATCCAACCTGATTTTCAAATTTTCGCGCCATTTCAAGCATACTGTAAGCAAATGTCTCAATCAATTCGACCGCGACGCTGCATGACACGTCGCGGCTGTGAGGATTTCATCCTTCTCCTCTCTTTTTCCGTTATTTGTGAATGATATTTCGTCGATTCTTAACAGCAGAATTAATCAGATGAGTGCTCTTGACATTTTGAACTACACTTGACCAACATTTGATGGTTACTTGTGTTAAATTACAGTTTATCCTGCTCGTACTTCTCACAACGACAAATGGACAGCAACTTCAACAAAAGTCATACTCCGAGATGATGGATTCGTCTTCCTCGTCTTCAGTTGAGGGAGGATACTAGACGAAGGAGAAGGAGAGGAAGGAAGCATCACCGATTTCCCTACTAATTTGTGTTGTAAATACCAAACATTCACCACGTAAAAAAGATGTTTTTTTAATGTTACGACGTAGGTAAACAGCCTCAACTGAAGACGGGGAAGACGAATCCATCATCTCGGAGTGTGACTTTTGTCGAAGTTGCTGTCCATTTGTCGTTGTGAGAAGTACGAGTAGGATAAACTGTAATTTAACACAAGTAACCATCAAATGTTGGTCAAGTGTAGTTCAAAATGTCAAGAGCACTCATCTGATTAACTCTGCCGTTAAGAATCGACGAAATATCATACACAAATGACGGAAAAAGAGAGGAGAAGGATGAAAACCTCACAGCCGCGACGTGTCATGCAGCGTCGCGGTCGAATTGATTGAGACATTTGCTTACAGTATGCTTGAAATGGCGCGAAAATTTGAAAATCAGGTTGGATCAGGGACACCATTTACATGCTCATAATAATTTTGGGAATTTTTTCTGACATTTTTAGCATCAAACAAGTAATCAGGACACTCATCTGCATCGAATAAAAATATAAAATAAATATCGAATTTTTTCCTTGGTCGGTAACTTTAAGAATTGATAGTTCTTACTATCGGTGTTTTTTTTTTAAATTTTATCCGATAATCCGAAAAGCATGAACTACAGAAAACAAAAATTTGAACCCGGAAAATTTGCATCTAGGGTGAGATCGATATTTGGGATAATTTTCCGGCTTTGAAACAAGGAAACATATGAGGGCGTTCGCGTAAGAATCGAGCAGGGGTGGGCACAGTAAAAAAAGTTCATTTTTTTCTGAAACTCTGTAAATTGGGGTTATCGAGGGTGCTGATGACGGTGGACATATTTATTTTTTTTTGTGGAGCGCCCGTTGGCGCCAGATGGCGTGACGTCGAAATCAGTTTGCTCATTTGGAGATCAATCAGTCTGCTCATTTGGAGATCCGACCACAGAATTCGCTGAAATTTTAGAATTGGGTTCGTCTCGTCAAGCCGGTCCGATCTGTGTAAATTAACAAGGTCAGAAATTACTCTGAAGAAAGTTGCATTTTTAAAAATTATTTTTAATAATTAACAAAAATGAAATAGTCAGGCGTAATCTCCATCAAATTCTACCCCAGAAACAACAAGGATGAAAAATTAGCTTTATTAGCGACTGAATAAATAATGAAAATGTGATTTCGACGTCACGCAATCTGGCGCCAACGGGCGCTCCAAAAAAAAAATGTAAGTATGTCCACCGTCATCAGCACCCTCGATAACCCCAATTTACAGACTTTCAGAAAAATGAACTTTTTTTACTGTACCCACCCCTGCTCGACTCTTACGCGAACGCCCTCATATATCTGTAGATTTCGGTTTCAGGACCTTCTGATCGTGATTTCCCCTTGAATATGTAGAGCAAGAGCACATCATTCCACACGCTGGTCAATCCCGCAGAAAGGACTTTGGGGCAAGAGAGCGTGTGAAATCGAGAGAGACACTCTCATTTTTGCACACTATCTCACCCTGACCCCAGTCTTTCGGTTTGGAATCATGTGAGAGGTGACCCACGGCTCGTTTTCGCGGCTCCTGAGACACACGCAACGCGCGACCGCAACGCGTGTGAACTACATCCCTGGTTTACACGTAATCGCGTGTTTTCACAGATAATTTTATATTAATAAAATCAAGAATAAATTGAAATGATACGAGCATTTGTTAAATTTTGAAAAATCAATAATTCTCTGCCGTATTTCGCTGTTTCAAGTATTTTCCTAAATTTTTGAATAATTAAGCTATGAAGAAGTGGTTATAGTGATTAGGGCAATATAATCATGATTTCAACAAATTTATAAATCGATATTTACAGCAAAAAATCGATATTTTTGAAAATTGAACGAGAAGGCGCGGTATTGTGATGCTAGCGCAAACCCAACATCAATGTCTTGAGCATCCAGTCCAGTGAAACTTCTCACCAAAGAATTAGACATTTTAAATCGATAATCGGTGAGGAAAACGCATTTGGAACTGGAACATTTGAATATGAAAAGTGCGGGAAATCAGACCGCGACGCGTTGCGTGACGCGGTCCAACTAGGTCAGATTGCTGCCTCAATAACGAGCCATGCGACCAGGGGGTCAGGCACATCATTCCACAGCTTTCATTCCACAGCTCAGCCTGATATCCAAAATGAGGCCAGACCTGTTGCCGATTATTTCGAATGGTTTGAATAATTCTCGTTCTGATCTCTATCATCGTGATTTTCATTCGACTATTACAAATTCACAAACACTTATCCGAAATATTAAAACGTTCCGCTGATAAACATCAGAAACGAGGGGCGAGAGTGCACGCGAAATAGAGAGAATCAGACAGCAAATGCACCACAGGTAGTACTCGAAGCGGAACGTCTCTCCTCCAGAAAGTGGTCAAGCACGCCCGTTTTGGCGGGATCAATTTTGAACGGCTCGTACATTCCCTTCGAGATCGAGTGGAAAATCCCCTGATTGGCAAAATGCCAGTACACAGTAGGACGGGGATGTATTTCAATGGGATTCGCCTAGAGGTCCCTCTGATCGTAAGTTAGTCCAAGTGTTCACGGGGGCTCAAAGGCGGATAAAAAAGCGGTCCGCGAATAAGCTGCACTTACTACGGTATAATGCTTGATGTAGTCCACAATTTTCATCGCAATACCGTAGTAAGCAATGGAAATTTTACGCATTGCGCTCGTGACCATTATCTGTTCATTTCTCTTGTTGAGGACCTGAACTTTTGAGCCCCCGCACATGATTCCAAACATACAGACCAGGATTAGAGCGAGAGAGTGTGCAAAAGTGAGAGGGTCTCTCTCGATTTCGCACACTCTCTCACTCCAAAGGCCTTTCTCTGGAAGGTTGACCGGTCTGTGGAATGATGTGCCCGTGGCGTTGAAGGCTGCGCAAAAGGCGAAACGTCTCATTCGTTTTCTCCATATATACAGACCCCTTTCTGGAGGTTTGAGGTCCCTCTAATCGCGATTTTCCTTCCGACTAGTTAGAGTGAGGACCAAGTGTCGAGGCTGACCTCGTCTCTCTCCTCTCTGACTTCTTCCTTCTCCCCCCTCTGACGCCTGCAACAACTGTCGTTCAAGAGAGACGTCGCGGGGTTGAAGGACATCCAGGATGAGGAGAGAGAGAGAGAGAGAGAGAGAGAGAGAGAGATTGACGACTCGAAAGAAGGAACTGAAGCGGCGAGGTTGCAGGCTCATCGCTGTTTCACTGACTGCTGAAAACAGACATGCAACAGTGATCAGGAATTCGCTTTCCTCTTGTTCTCTTAACGTAAAACTTATTTAGCTGACCTATACCACTGCTGACATTCACTTGAATATTGATTAGCAAGAACTGTAAGTTTACGCAATATCTAGATAGGCAATAAAAATTCCCGCAAGAAGTTTGAAACTGAACAAAATCTACTCATCATCTCGAGTTGTTTTTTTTATTTATTAAAATTTATCTTGAAACTGGATACGGCAAGTGCCGCATTTTATAATTACGAATTAATTTATTCTTCAATTTAAAAAAAAATCGCAGAGGGGCAAGCGAATCTACAAAATTATGACTCAATTATTAATTAAATATGAATTTATGAAATTAATTATTTATGAATTAAATTAAATTAAAAATTAATTATGAATTTATGAGTGATTCTCTCATTTGCACACACTTTCTTACTCCTATTTCCTTTCTGGAGGTTTGGAACCGCGTGATTTGCGACCTTTTCTTGACCTATCACATCATTCCACAGGCCGGTCAACCTTACAGAAAGGCCTTTCGAGTGAGAGAGTGTGTGAAATCGAGAGAGACCCTCTCACTTTTGCACACTCTCTCGCTCCAACCCTGGTCTGTATGTTTGGAATCATGTGCTATTGATCTTTAGAAAAACAATTGATCACTTTTTTGGGAAAACATGCTCTTGAAATCTCTTTGAGAGATTGTATTGTAGGTGGGTTATTTTCGAAAACTATTTTAGTTCTCATCTGCAAGGTTATCACATAACTTCTGAGAAAATGTAGAAACGACTTAATTTCCGAAAGTGACCGTCCGGCGTAGCGCCCCATTCAACAATAGATCGCTATCACTATTACAAATTCACATACACTCATCCGAAATAATAAAAACGTTCCGCTGATAAACAACAGAAACGAAGACGAGAGTGCACGCAAAAGCGAGAGAATCAGACAGTAAGCACACCACAGGTAGTACTGGAAGTGGAACGTAGAATTTTAAATTTGTAATAGTAGGCTATCTCTCTCTTAATTCCAACCAACCAGAAATTTTCTATCTACCTAGTTAAGTAAGTTTCTAAGTAATTAAATCTGTCCTTAATGTTACTCATCCCCATCACTAACAGTAGCGAAGGGCAGTAAAAATTACGCCCATTTAAATTTTCTCCCACGTTGTTTAAGGTCCAGAAAAAAGTGTTTATCTCATTTTCACACTCTCTCACTCCCGACCCCTTTCTGGAGTGATGGTTGAATAGTGTGACCATAGGGGCTTTATCTACGCCCACATGATTCCAAACCTACAGATCAGGGTTACAGCGAGAGAGTGTGCAAAAGTGAGAGAGTCCCTCTCGATTTCACACGCTCTCTCACTCCCAAGGCGTTTCTGGAAGGGTGAGCGGCCTGTGGAATGATGTGCGCTCTATCGTTTCTGATTTCCCACAAAAAAAGAAAGTTACTGTCTCATTGTCGACCCCTTTCTGGAGGTCTCACCGTTCGGCGAGTCGGGGCAATAAATGGATTGCGACCCTTTCCGATTCCCCCATTTCCCCTCTCACCAACAACTCATCATTGCCCTTTTCTCCCCCTCACTCTGACGATGCAAGTGCACTACATCTTGTGTTCCATCGGGATGCGTGTGTTGATCAATCGACGTTCTTATCGATCGGTCATTTACCGTAACCCAGGTCGTCCGTCCGCCGTAGTCGAGATTATCGATCAATTTGCCGTCTACCGTACTCCCGCACGTTACTCCCTCACGCAGGCATGCTTACTGTATGGGAAGTTAAAGAAGGAGTATCACGAATCTTCTGCTCCATCATTCCTCATATCATAGGTTTCAATGGCGCGGTCGCTTTCTCCTCGTCCACCCTTATCCCTCCCTATCATTTTTGAATTCCTGCATTCAGGGTCAGTTTGGCACAGAGCCAAACGCGATTAACTTTGTTCAAACTTATCGGCTGAACATGCGGTTTGCGGGGCTCTTATCTGGGAACCGATTATCATAACCCGACAGTGAGAACTCAGTTGACCAAAAGTTCGTGGTGGGACACTACCTTTAAAGAAAGTCACAAGGAACTCTCCCATTCCCACACGCTCTCTCGCTCCAGATCATTTTCTTAGGATGATGGATTCCTCAGTTATCGATTGATTTCCTCGCGTCGATCCCTGATCATCCAGTTGAGAGTCAAGTCTAAATGGACGGGGGGGCGAAGGGACGAGGGAGAGCGAAAGAGTGGCGCGAGCGGCGATTCTGGGTCACCACCGAATGAATGCGAAGGTAGAGAGGGGAAGGTGGTAGGATCCTCTAGTGGATCTCTCTCTCTCTCTCCCTGCACAGTACTCTCCAATTAGAGTGGAGGAGGGGGAGAGGAGGAAGATCCTGTCTTCTGAGAGAGAGAAGTGGTGGTGCACCTTCCCTTTCATCCTCATGCATATACCCCTTCCCACTCTCTAAGAGAGAAAGAGAGATTCGACCTTCAGAGGAGAGTGGACAGGAAAAGAAGAAGAAGAGGAGGAGGAAGAGAAGATGAGGGGCACATCGATTGACTGTGTCTCCACATGGGACACATCATTCCAAGTCGCCAGAAAGGAGTCAGCGTGAGGAAATGAGTCAAATTCAAATTCAGACACACTATCTTGTTGAGGAAAAGGCATAGAATATCTTGATGATGAAACAATTAAAAAGTGATGAATCATAGCCTCGGATGTTTGGCTCATCGGCAGTGACAAAATGGCACCTCAATCTTGGGTAATTAAGCCAAACATCATCCAAACTTCGCACGGGCTTTCACCAATTAACAGCCCAGGCTACTTATCATCACTAGTCATTCCGCGATTCCCTACAGTATCCCCCTTCCCACATGCCCGCTTCTTACCCCTTTCTGGAGGAATTTCGCATCTGGTGGCTGCTACTTGGCACGGTGCCAAATGACGTGTCTGTCTCGTATCAGTCGTCAGAATCCTTGAGGGATCTTATCAGTTGTCGAGAGGTGGAAGACACTCGGACGTCCTCCCTCTCCTTCCACTTTTCATTCCCCCCTCCTGATCACTACTAGTAGATCACGTCTAATTTCCACACACTTTCTCTCTTTCTCCCTGTTCCCTTTCTGGAGAACCATTTTAAACAGGCCTTTAACGAATTTTAAGCTCCGATCACTTTTTTTTCGAAATCTAAATCTAGGAAATTAGTTATCCGCTCTGAAGCCCTCTAGACTTGCAAACTCAAATCGCCATTTGTTCTAGCTTCGGATAATCAGTGTGTTATTTCGCTTAGTTGCTTCCCCAGCCTCCAGAAAGGGGTCGGGCGCTCTCTCGCTTTCGCCCACACTCAGCAGTCCCTAACTTCTTTCTGGAGGCCGGGAAAGCGACGTCTCTCTCTCTCTCTCCACCTTCCACTCACTCATTTGCCTCATCACTCTGCGTCTCTAATTCAATCTAGAGCGACCCCCGCCATCGAACCTCTAGAAAAGAGCAAGGGGACAGTGGTATGATTGGAGCCTGTCCGGGATTCGGATGATTTTTGGTTTAATTACCCAATTGTGCACTCAATGATCCCTTTCTGCAGGCTTGGGACTATGTGGTGCAGTTGATATGGGCATACGACAAACGCTACACCCAGAATGAATATACTTACAATTGAGTATATTCTATACTGAGATGTGACACCGAGTATATGATATACTCAATATTGAGTATATTCTCTCGTTTTCGCACGCTCTCTCGACGCGCGAATATGCTCAATATTAAGCATATCATATACTCGGTGTCTCATCTTAGTATATTCATTATCTGTGTAAATAGTTCGGCGAACGTTCATAGTTCTGTATCTTTTCAACGCAAGATCCTCGACTGATCAGAGTCAGACTCTCCTCATTCTACACGCTCTCTCATCGATCAGACAGCGCGAGAGAGCATGCCGAATTGAGAGGGTCAGACGCACTGATCAACTCTAGCGTCCTGTACAACTCATGCGAACTTAGCCCCGCGACGTTAGATAATGCTTTAGAATAGCACGTGCATATCGGCGTCAGTTCACCAAGAATGCGTCAGCTTACACAGAACGCAGTGCAGTCTCTCCCCCAGTCCTCCCTGGCCCCTTACTGGAGGCGTCTCTTATGCTGTGCAAAAATCATAGGGGAAATTTCCCCCTCAAAGAGTTGAAAACTCGTGTAACTCAGCTCAAACTGAACGAAATCTGTACGAAAAAGTTTGGAAATTGTAGCTTCACTAGGAAAAAAGTTATGAAAAGGTGCATAAAACTGATTTGCACCTTGCTCCCCATGAAATTCGCGCAGCATTACTCGTCAGAATCCTACCCACTGGCGCGGCTTTGCTGACCATCACCTCTTCCCTCCTTCTCACCTTCAAATTCAACCTCTATCCATGCCATTCACTCTTTCGTCACTGTCCTCCCCCTCACTTCGACACAACACCAAATCTCCAGAAAGGGGTTGGGCGTGAGAGAGCGTGTGAAATAGAGAGGGGCCCTCTCACTTTCACACACACTATCTCAGCTTGACCCTTGGTGGTTTGAAATCACGTGCTCTTTCGTCACTGCTGCCCTTCACCCTCTGAAATACCCGTCCTTCCTCTCCCATGTCCACTACACACAGTGAGAGACAGTGATTCATCCCCCCTACCCATCCTCCTCCCGTCTCTCTCTCTCTCTCTACCATTTTCTATCTTCGACTCTCACTCTTTTGGAGAGAATCGTCGATCGCGAGGCGCTACCCAAAAACTGTCGCCGCTCAAATCACGCACTCCATCACACTTAACCCCATCTTGATACCGTAACCATACCGTAGTCAGATACTATAGTAACCCCGGATACTGTAGGAACGTCCTACAGTACCTCGCTACCGTATGCCTGCCGTTACAGTACCCCCGGGTACTGTATCCCTCGTGATCCGCAGTCCTTCCACTCGAATGAATTGCTGTCTCTCACCCCATTCTTCCCTCCCTTCTCGCCCCTGACCTTGGTGCAGGCATCAGAAGTGGTTGAGAGTCGCTGTCTCTCTCTCTCTCTCTCTCTCTCTCTCTCTCTCCGTCCTCCCTATTCATCTCGCCCCTCTTTCTCTTTCTCTTCTTCTCTTCGAGGTCGATTGATCACGACTGTGACATACTACGTTGAAAGAAGGGAGAAGAGGAGGAGGATAAGGGAGGAGACGGGGTCCCGCCACGGGGAACACAGAGGGGTACGGTAGACGCGCGTCGCAATCGATCGATAGACGGCCCCACGCGCGCATTCAGACATCCCACCTACCGATGGCGTAGCGTCCACGCCTATTATCTGCCCTATCAAGGTGTCAAATAACCTCTAAAATGTCCCGTGCTCTCTAGGAAATCAGACTTCGAATCAACGTTAAAGTCCAACCTCTGCCTCTGCTCGAAACTGTTAGACTTGTCAACGCTTGGAACCCTATCCATTTGTAAACTGATTGTCCTGCGAGTACGGTAGTGGCGGGTTACTTTAGACGTTTGCTGTAGCCAAGGTACTGTAGGGATAGTCCCTCGGATATAAGCGATTCCTCCCTTCTCCTCCCATCCTTCCTCTCCCATCTACATTCCGGTCTTTGAGAGGGGGTGGAGGGAGGAAGACACATCTCTCTACCGATCGTCCCTCTCTCTTCCCATTCATTTCTATCTAGGGAAGAGGAGTAGTGAGATCGTCTACTCTCCCCCCCCAATCTCCTTCGCTTTTTTCGCGACATCTCTCTCTCTGAGTGAAGGAGAGAGAGAGAGAGAGAGAGAGAGAGAGAGATCTCATTCTGGTCTACAGTCTCCTACTCCCCTCCAAGACCCATCTTCATTCCGTTATTACCCCTGTCTTGATTCTCCCATTCACTTCGTCGACGCACTCCCTTTCATAAGCATGACGTAATTCACGCGCGCACCTGGCGGGCAGGGATGGCGCAACGCCGGGTACGCCGGTACCGATCGGGTTCCAGAAACGGTACCGAACCACCGGTTCCAGAACCCGATCAATACTTTTCGTCAGGGACAGGGAAACATGTTTTCACCGTCGACCTGCCCTCGCGTTGTATTTGGCGACCCCAGATGTCGTGTTTATCGTTGAGGGAGGGGAGAGAGAGAGAGAGAGAGAGAGTGGGGTGAGTGGCGGGAGGATTCCCTTTCACTCACTCCTCTCTTGTTTATATCCACCAATCATCTCTTCTCCTCGATTTGGCATCGTGCCAATAGCCCCCACTCCTTCTTGTTTTGGCTTGTCATCCAAGGGGGAAGAGGAGGGATGATCGACCACGCCTCCCGATTCATCTCTCTCCTCGTCTCTCTCTCTCTCTCCGCTCTCTCTCTCTCTTTCTCGCTCTCTCTCCCTCCCCTGCGAGGTCACTCTAGAGGAATGGGGGTAGAGGAGGAGGGTGGACAGTGTCTCTCTCTCTCTCTCTCCCTTAGAATCTCTCTCTCCCTCCTCTTCTTTTTCCTCCTTCCCACATCTGCCTGCCCGATTCCGATCCCTCTTCCCCTAGTGGAAGACATGTCGCCCTATCCCCCAGTATCCCCTCCTCCCCCCCTCTTGATCATCAACCCCTACCCTCCCCCCTTTGTCCGGATACCCCTCACACCGCGAGACATGTCCATTAACCCCTCCCTTCCAGTCTCCCCCCCTGCATAATGATCCTCCTCGACAGTCAGGACGTTACCCTCCCCCCGTGGTACCCTCCCCTTCTTTCTTCTACCATCAGGGGGGAGGGTAGCGTCCCCGAGTGAAGGACGCTACCCTTCCCCCCCCCCCTTCCTCCTCTCCCCTCATTCATCACACGTGCTCTAGAGGACGTCAGTCTCCCTTCTCCTCTCTCTGACTGATCTTCCCTGGCCGTAGTTCCTCTTTTTCTTCACTAGAACTTGGCGGACGTTATTACTTCATCACTACGCAATCGTTCTCCGTGCACATTTCCAATTGCCGCATCGCCCATTGATCACGTGAAGTTGCAAATCTGAGAGGAGGTCAGATACCCCCTTCCCACCTACTCTCTGATCTACTCTGATCTTCCTCTATTATCCCCAATCGTCGATAGCCCTCTGACCCAGATACGCGCCCCCTGATAGGGATTGGCTGCTACGGCGTCGATCACTATCAGCATCTTCCTCCTTCCCTATCTCTCCCTATCTCTCTCAGCCCCCCCCCCAGTACTTCCCTCATCTCTCCTCCTTTCACCTCTCTCTGCTGCACTTTTCTACTCTATCGACTACTACTGCCCGTTTATTCGCCGCGCATTGTCCCCCGTTGTTGATTGTTCCGAGTTTCACTCCTTGTCACCTGGTTCCAAACCGCCAGAAAAGGGTCAGGGTGAGAGAGCGGGCAATTGTGAGAGAGAAAGTCCCTCTCGATGCAACACGTCTCTCACTCCAAACCCCTTTCTGACCGGCCTGTGGAATGACTTTTTCAATTTGCCGCGCGCCCGCTTCGACCGCTCATTTATCGATTTTCACGGACCGTGTATTATTGATTGACGTCGTCATCGTCGAGAAAGTGATCTCTGTCCTAGTCGATCAATCAATAATTGTGATCTTTGCTTCATTCAGCCCGTCCAACTCCCCTTGTGTGCGGCCGTAGGCACTTTCCCGCACGCACTTTTCGCCGCTCCCTAGACGGCTGCCTGGTATGTTATTACGTCATCACTACGCAATCCCACCCCTCCGTGCACTTTACCAATTGCCTCATATCCCCTCGCACTGATCACGTGTTTCTTAACTTGCGGCAATTTGAGATGCGCACCACGCACTCGTCGGCAGCATCCACCTCATCGCACACGTCGACGACCTCATCAGGTACGGTATTCGAGTCAGTTGTCGATCGACGGTGATTTACCTACCGTATATTCCAGACAACTCGGCGATGGCCTCCAAGTCGCCGGTGCCGCTGTCGCGGCCGCAGGAGGCCCTCTTCTCCAACGGATTCCACCCTCAGGTATACTGTAGTCGCCACCGTAACCGCGCGCGCACGCTACAGTAACCCGCGCGCTACCGTACCCCTTCCAAGCTGCGCGTACCCCCTCATCATCGTCCCATCTCTCCTTTCCTTCTTCTTATTCTTGTCCTATCTATCCTCTTCTCCTTCTTCTTCTTCTTCCTCTCCCCAGTTCTCAAGGTCAGAATCGTTGAATACAGTGAGTGTGTCTCTCAATCTATCCATTTCCCCCTCCTCCTCCTCTTCTCATCCCCCTCTCCTTCTTTCCTTTCACCATCGACCTTCTTCTTCACTCCACTCCTTCCAACAACATCGCGCGCCAGTAGGTCACGAGGATATATATGGTAGGAATCTGTCCCCCGACTTTGGTACCTATTCACAGACTGGATCCCTGGGCCCAGCCTGGATCCAGGCATCGGTGCCGGGAAATTGGCAGCTATGCCGGGATCCAGCTTGGGGATAAATGTTAGAGAACGTCCCTATCTTAGTTCCCACACGCAGAAATATGCCTCCAGGGGTCAGGGACGAGACATGAAAGTGGAAGATTCCTGACCCCTTTCTGGATTTGGAATCATGTGCCCGCCTCCCATGACATTCCGTCGCCGCAGTTTTTGTAGTCGATTGGCAGTTTGGTGAACACAGAGTTTCATGAGGGAAGGAGAGACTAGAGGTGATTGAATCGCTCTTGTGGTCGATACGATATCTGTGGTGAATCAGCCACATAATAGACGATCTCTCTCTCTCTCTCTCCTCCCCCTCTCTCCCTAATCCCTTTTGCTACTGCGCGCACATCCTTGATGGACACATTCTCTTTCTTTTCTTCTTCTTTCTTCTTCTAGTGAGCTACTCTCAACGATCCTGTTCCTGTGTCTCTCTCTCTCTATTTCCCTTAAGCGATCAGGGCTCCCACAGGGAAGATGCGGAGTACGGTAGCCATCCCGCCTTCCAGAAGCATCCCTCGTCGGACGTCACATAGTGAGGGATGGATGGGTGGGGGATTCTGAGGGCCGAAGGGAGGGGTAGGAGACCCTCCCCCCCGAGGGACGAGCATTCTATCATGACGAGTCTTAGAGGGAGACTGAAGCCCCCCACCCTTCCATCTTCTCCCTCTCGAAGAAGAAGAAGTTGGACTGACGTCCGGAGAGAGGGGGGGACGAGATGTAAGGGACCCGATTCTGGGGTGGGGGGTGCACCATTTTGGAGGTGATGGGACCGTTTGGAACCGGCGTTTTCGAACCCTTTGTTTGAAAACTATTTTTCAGATCATTTAGAAAAAGTATATTTTCGGGTTCCAAAACTGGTAATCTCAGGAAGTTGTGCAAAATGTGGTTAAAACCGTCTAGAAATGACGTTGCGTGGCCGAAAAATCGTCGAAAACGACCGGTTCTAGCATGGTACACCACCGATTCTGAGTGTTGACCTTGGGAGCCCCCTTTTGTCGATTGATTCAGAACTGTTTAGGACGCGTCGCTCTCTCAACGAATATGGCTCACGCAGAATACAGGTTCTGAGCGGGGTTGCGGGGAAAGATTGGGGGACGCGCGCGCTCTCACCGCCCGTCGCTTTTATGTTTCATCGCCCCTTCTTCATCTCCCCAACCACTTCTTCTTCCTTCTTTCGATCGACGATTCACTCGCTTAGGAAGTTCCGCGCTGCCGAATCGGTGCCCATTCATTTACCATCCCTGCCCAGCTATTTCCACTTTCGATTTCAATTCATCCTTGACAGTAGGGAGCGATACGCTAACGGGCACACGCGAAAGAAAGAAGGGCAACGGGGGGAATTAGAGAGATCCAAAAACGGAAGCGTCTTTGTTTTGAGCGCACAGCTGGTCCCGCGCGGAACACGGTGATTACGGTATCTGAAACTGAATCGGTTAGGGCTACGGTATCGGGGGTCCATCACCCCATCTCCGACAGCTGACCCCGGGTGCGCCGCCCATAAATCTATCGGGGTCGGGAATCATCGCAGTTTCTCATGCGCGAGCACACGATTCGACCCGTACTCTCATGAATAGTGTCTCTTCTCTTCCCCCTCTTCTTCCCCTTCTTCCCCTCCTCCTCCTTCTCCTACCTTCATCTCTAAAGTCGAATCTGGGACAGGAGTTGAGAGGAGATGGTTGGGGAGAGAGAGAGAGAGGAAAGTGAAAGGAGAGGGAGAAGAGTACAGGATCCTCTGAGGATTGGGGCCGAGGAGAGGAGAGATCCCCCTACCCCTCCTTGAATACTTGTTCCCTCCTCTTCTCCAACCAACCATCTATCCCATTCCGAAATACCATCTTGATCGACTCTCTGAGAGAAGGGAGAGAGAAGAGAGGCCGAAGCTCGTTTGAGAGAGGGGATGAATCAAGGGGGAGCAGGGGGATGAGGGGACTGAGAACAGGAGGGGCCCTACCGTAGTATCTTCCGAATCCTACCGTACCCTGCGCCTACCGTCTGCGATTCCTTATCCTTTCACAGCACCGCCTTCAGAAGTCCGCCGCACTCTCATACCTTGCCTCTAGCCTTGTTCATTATTAGACAGACACTTGGTCTACAGTAGCATACCGTACCCCGTCCATTACCGTACCCTTTTCCGTTGCAGGACCAACTGACTCATCAGGAGAAGGCGTGGTCGGAGGAGGGCGCCGTCATGGTGGAGAACAACACGCCCTCGATGATGCTCAAGTGCTCAGACTGCGGAATCTGCAAGCACAACAGCGAGGACATGGAGGTAGGTATCTGGCGCCAATCGGGCGCAGCGCCGGCGCCATCTGAATCCAGCAGGGGCCCCGACTATATTTGCTCGGGCGCCATCTGAATTCAGTGTAGCGCCATCTAGACTACATCCGGTGCCATCAGAATCCACCATGGCGCCAACTATAGTGTATTTGGCGCCATCTGAATACATAATGGCGCCGACTATATTTCATTTGGCGCCACCCGGCGCCCTCCTGGCGCCACCGCTAATCCTCCCTCTTCGCAGATCCACATCAAGCAGGAGCACCTCAACTGGTTGCCGTTCCAGTGCCCGGTGTGCTCGTGCCAGCGGGCGTCGGACGCGCAGATGCGCGAGCACCTCCACTCCTCCCACAGGAATAACACAACTTTGGTGAGAATTATACGCGGCGCCGTGCCACGAAGCGCGCGCGATTGTTGCAGAAATCAATGGCTGTACTTTGCAGTTCCACTACGTCGACAACGTGGCCGCCAAGCGCCGCCTGCAGAAGCTGATGGACGACTCGCTCAGCTACGCTATCCAGAGGAAACAGAGGAGGTACGGTAGTCGAGGGGATACTGTAGCTGGGTTACTGTAGCATAGTTACTGCAGAAGGATACTGTAGTGGGATACCGTAGGCATTCAATAACGAGCAGAAGCTCAATGGCATACTGTAGATTCCGTGATTGCCTAGTAATGACGCAATAATTGCTCTCTCTCTCGTTAGAATGGCGATTCCTGGAGCGATGGCGTCGACCAACTACACGACGCCCGAGGACCTGCTGCAGCAGGCGGCTTCCGACGACAGCGCCTCCGGTAAGCGATCTGACCTACCGACCTTGGATACTGTAGCAAGATATTGTAGTCTTGTTTAGCATACTGTAGCACGGCGCACGGAATGCCTATGGCTGGATATTTTAGGCCTAGTTGGGATACTGTACTAGTGCGTGGTCTGGGATACTGTGGCCTGGGATACTGTAGGTCTCGCTCGGATGCTGTACTTATGTGCGATCTGGGATACTACCGTAGTATACTGTACCAGGCTACCGTGGTATACTGTATCAGCATTGTTGCAGGCACCCCTCTGGCCTCCTCTCCCTCCCATCCGTCGGCTACCGTAACCGTCCTTCCGCGCAAGCGTCCCGCCTCCTCAATGCTGTCGACGTCGTCCGCCACGGACGCCCTCCTAGCCAACATCAACGCCGCCACCGCTGACGCCAGCGACGAGAGTGAGTCTACCGTAACCCATAGTTTCCGCTCGAGACCCAGGCGAATCTTTCTAAATCAGCGTATGGCGCCAAGTTTCACTGTAGTACCGGGTGCGGGGACAAGGTTGCCCTTGGTATCTGGCACGGTGCCAACAATTGTCGATTGATGTTTCAGGCATGACCGCCGAGCAGATCGCGGCCGATCCCATCTTCGACTCGTTCTTCGCCAAGCGCGTCAAGTCGGAGTTTGACGTGGAAGAGGAGAATCTGATCGGGGGCGGCATTGGAGTACTCGACTCGCAGTCGGTGAGTGGTGTAGATTACGAATTGGGATGGGGCGGTAGGGCGGGGAGGAGTGCAGTTTCCTATTTGTACGTTGCGCAGAAGTGCACTCTACGAATACTAAAACTAGGGAACACGTTGATTGGAGAAACACTTATGTGCAGTCTGAAATTGCATACCATTGTGTAGTGATGACGTAATCCAAGAATTTAGTGAAAATTGCCTAGTGGTGATGCAATTTCCCCTCATTCAGATGCTCGACGACGTCGCCGCGCTGTTCACGGGCGACGGCCGCCTGGACGACCTGGGCACGGACGACCAGACTGCGAGGTACCGACTCCGCCCCTTTTCGATGCCCCGCCCCCTAGATTCCTTGCTCCACCCCTTTCTAGGCCCCATCATTTGTTTCAAAGCTCCGCCCCTTGATTCAAAGCTCTGCCCCTCGATTCCGAGTTCCACCCTTTTCAAGTCTACGCCCCGCCCCTTTTTTGTCTAATCCCCGCCCCTTTCTTCAGATACATTCTGAACGCGACGGCATCCAAGCTGAAGGCAGCGATGGCCTCGATGAACTGTGGTTCCAACGGGGTCGGAGGGTCGTCGAGCGGCATCACGACGCCGACCGTGCGCGGCACCAACACACCGAGGTCAGGAACGCCGGGGTACGGTATTATCACGCTGTTACAGTAACCCCTATTTATCGTGGACTGAAGTTACAGTAACCAGTATCCATACACCAGACACCAAAGTTTCAGTTATTCCTTACCGAACGTTTCTTGCAACAACTCGATTGATTTTTGTATTTTGTTGAAAAAAACGTACTATAGACGAATTGCCGATTTTCGATTGTAGTGGCTTCGCTGTGAAACCTATTCCATTTCGTGTTTCGCAGCAAATGTTCCAAATCATAGATTTCCCCGGAGTACATCGAGTAGGGCTATTAGAGGCAAGCAAAAATTTTAAAATTAATTAATTAAAATAATTTTGTTATTTTTGCAGCAAGAAGCGCGTGCTGGGCGAGTGCTCCAAGTGCCAGAAGCCGGTGACCGCGGGCGCCCGCCAGATGCACATGTTCTTCCATCTCGGCAAGGATCATGGAGTACGTTTTTGATGAATATTACCTAGTGATGACGCAACCTTCTATTTGAACCATTTTATGCATAAAACGGAGACACGGATGTACTTTTACTGCTATAGATTAGCGAAAGAGATGGGGACGTAGTCTCGATTGCCTAGTGATGACGCAAACTAACTTACCACCGATTACCTAGTGATGACGCAATCCCTCCCCTTTCAGATCTACCGGTTCCGATGCAAGTACACGGGCTGCACGATCGAGCACTATCGCAAGGATCAGATGGAGAACCACCACTCGAAGCAGCACGGCAAGATCGACGCCGATATGATGGAGGACCGCTCCCTCGAACTCTTCCAGAAGTGCCAGGTACAGCTTCCGGCCGGGTTCCGTTGGTGCCGTGCCAGATTGTCACGGTACCGTACTATAGTACAACTGTATGGTAGCGAGGTTCCGCTGGCACCGTGCCGAGTTATCACGGTACCGTATAACCCTACCGTATTGCAGGAGCTGTCGGTCGAGTTGCTGGGCACGAACGGATCGACGCCGGGCCCCGCCATGTCTCGCGCCCTTGCCTCACTCAACAGCCAATCATCCTCTCCAATCTCCTCTCTGCCCAAGGTGCTGCGGGGCGCCGGTCCCATGACCACTCGCGGCAGCAGCAGTAGCAGCAATGCTGCAGCTGCTGCAGCCCTTGCAGCCTTCACTGCGTGCGGCGGCCGCAATCCGATAAAACTCGAGGGCCTGTTCTAAACGCCGGCTCTGACGTTTCCCGGCCCCGGCTCTCCGGCTCCGGCGTCTGTGTTTCCGCCCTAACGCTCACTCGTTTTCGTCGAATTCTCGATCTTTGCACACACCACACCCACCCATACCACACAGATCCTCAGGACGGTCTCAGCCAGAACTAACCCCGCCCCCTCCCCCAGGCCCCGCCCCCCTTTTCTCTCCAATTTCAGCGTTTGCAGAGCATTTTGTGTGCACGTCTCGTTGCTTGTTCTAATATATTGCTTGTGATAGCCCGATTTCATCATACATAGTCAATAGAAAGAGATTATTTGAGAGATATTTTGAGATTTTGTACACAAAGAGTGATTCATAGTGTGAATATTTGTTGTCTCTTGTCGCACGTACCCGCACTACCCCTTGCACGAAGCCAGTTTGCCCCCCCCAATGGGGGCACGGTTGGGTCGGGACCCGGAACCACACGGAACCATGGTACCCGACGTCTGACCCGACCGTGCCCCGCCACAGCCAGTCAGTGAGTCTATCTATGGTGCTACCGCTCTCTCCACAGCACAAGTATCTCCCCCTCCCCATTGTGTGCTTTTTCTTCTTCTTTTCTTCTTCTCAAATCAATCAATAAGTGCATGTGTACCCTCGTTCCGAACCCATATCCGTGCCTTTTTTTGAAAACATTCTATATATCAGTCACCAAATTGTGATTCCTCCGAGCCCAGTCCGAGCAGCATTCCTCCCCTCAGAAATGTCGATTCATATACATTCCACACTCTCATCTAATCAATAATGTCTTGCCTTGTCACGCTCCCACTAGTCTCAATCGATATTGTTGATAGTCTCTTCTCTACTCTAGTTACAAGATAAAAATGGACGTCATCTTACCCCCAACCGCTCGATCGAAGAATGACGCATGGAATGAGAAACAAACAAGGCAACTTCGGACCCCGCACGGCCAGCCCCAATTCTTGCCCCATCCTGCCCCAACCCATCAATTTGTATGTGGAGAGAGCAGTGGTAGCCTACTAGGATCCGTATTTGCTCACAACCGTATTTGATCGTGCATGAATCTCCTCTCTCTCGACCCAGCTTGAGCCCGCTCCCAATTGCCACCCGAATGAGACCGTCCTGAGACCCGGAAGCGCGCTGCCCAAAATTCAAATTTCCCGCCGAACAATTTGAGATTCGAGAGATTTTAGTGCCAAAAACGACAGTGAGAGCGCTAATCCCAAAACAAAACCAACTGTCCCGCCGCGTTAGGATTAGTGGCCGTGCCGGAGGTACCAGAAAAGACATGAACAGACATGGGTACTGGGTGGGTGCCAGAGCATCCTGGCTCGGTGCCGGATGAACATGGTTCGGTGACGTGGAAATTTGGTCCGAGATGCCGTGCAAAACTTGTACCGGTTCCATTTAAATTTGCTCAGTGTGACTTGACCAGCGTGACTTTGCTCGATGCTTAGAAAACTTGGCTAGGTGCCACTAAAACTTGGTTCGATATACCATGAAACTTGATTCTGTGCCATCAAAACTTGGTTCAGTGCCAGAAAATATCTTGGCTCGGTGCCAAAACCCCTTCATCGTTGTAGGAGGAGGGCGGAGTGATGTCATCGATGGGTCCGAGTGTGATCGACGACCACCCACTGGAGTGTCGACTGTGCCACAAGACGATGCAGAATCGGATCAGAGGATTCCACATTCTGTGGCACATGGCCAAGGATCTGGGCATAAACAGGTACAGTTCCAATCATCATTCCACAGGCCGGTCAACCTTCCAGAAAGGCCTTTGGAGTGAGAGAGCGTGTGAAATCGAGAGGGACTCTCTCACTTTTGCACACTCTCTCGCTCTAACCCTGATCTGTAGGTTTGGAATCATGTGGTTCCAATCATCCTTTCACAGCTCGGTGACACATGGGTCAAAACGGAAAAATTGGGGTCTGACATTATGTGGCGCATTTCCTATGATCTAGTTTTTGCAAAAAAAAATGTTTTCAATGAAATGTCAAAATTGAATGGTTATTCTTCATTGATTTACTCACAATTTGTACAACATCATTTCACCCGAATCCTCTTTCGGTTGAATAACGACTCCCAAAATGCATCTATTGATGCTCTGAAATTCTGACCAATCTGAGTGTACTGTAACTATCGATTAGTATATTGTAATTATCGATTGCCTTCCTCCGCAGATACACGTGCAAGATGTGCGACTTCGGCCACGACCGCTCGCAGTCGGTGCAGACGCACGGAAAGAGGGAGCACGGCAGGGAGGACATTGTGGAGGACAGAATAGATGTGAGTTGGCACCTTGCCAGCGGGATTTTGGCATTGTGCCAGCGGGGTTCTTGGCTCCGTGCCAAATCCTGAATCTTTCCGTGCAGGAGTACACTGAGGAGGTGAAGCAGATGAGCGAGGCGTGCTTCGGCTACCAGGCACTCTTCTCGGCTGAGAGCAGAAGAAGGAGCAAGATACCACTCGCAAGCTCGGTACGACAAAAAAATTATTTTTATTTTTCAAAAAGTTTTCATTGCGCATAAATTGCATTCCTGAGAAAATGGAATAGTTATTTCTTTGAAACTACATCTTTTGATTACTGGCAATCTTTGAATGATTGCTATTTTCGTGTCTTGAAACTTGGAAATGCCTAGAAAATTCAGGTTATGCTCATTAGGAAGACAGACTATTGGCTCATTTCTCAAAATTCCTTTTTTTGGAGGTAGTGTTGCTGTGAATACTGACTTGCTTCGAAAGATTCCTACTTTTGGGTTGCGCTAGAAGCTTCAAAATACCGGGAAAACTGGAAAAAAATTAAATTAAAATTTGTTGTATTTAGCGTCGCGACGATGACGACATCAAGAAGGAGGAGGAGGACGAGGTGGAAAATGACGAGAATGAGGAGGAAGAAGAGGAGGAGGGAGCCGAGGATGTCAGTTCAAAAACGAAATATATTTTTATTGAAATCTCCATAAAGGAGATGCTACCGTACCCCTCATACCCTATCTTACCCTCCTCTTGCTGAAATGCATTAAAAAAGCCAATTTGAGCCTGCGATTCTTTCGTAGGCTACCGTGCACGATACCCTACTCTTGCCTTCTAGTCAACTCCAAAGTCGAATTGTCGATTTTACTATACTTTATACCGTATCTTACAGTATCCTTTCCCCTTCAGGTCAAGGCCTCTTCCGACCTCTCTCAGCTGCTGCAGCTGACTGCCGCCCTCTCTGGTCAGTCAGTGGCAGGAGGCGGCAGGAAGAGTTCGACTTCTGTCAAGAGGAAGACGATCTCGAAGGACGTGAGAAAGCAGATGGCAAAGCTGCGAGAAGTGAGCATGCTGCTGGGCGGAGCGCAGTACTTCAAGAAGAAGATCAACGAGCAGGTGATTATTGATTGATTTTGGGACAAAATGTGTAAATGGAGTGTTTGCGATGAGTTTCACGCTTGATCCTAAACTTTGGACGACGCGGGATGTGTGTTCCAACATCTCTAGCTCGATATAAAAACGCAACCAATATTATGCTTCGAAAATCATTGATTTTTTTCGAAAAGAATGATAAAAATCTTTTTAGAAAAACGAATTGTCGATTTTAACAATAATTGAAAAAAGGCGAATTATTAATTTTTGGCAATAAATACAAAATAGTGAAAAAAGACGCGACACTAAAGGCTGTCCGGCGCGGGATGTTTGTTCTAATGTCGCGTCTTCTATATAATAGTAAATGCATACAATACAAAAAAATGGTGAGTTTAAGATCAATTTTTTAAAAATGAATATTTAAAAAAAATCAATAATTTGCAGGCGACTTGCATGAAGTGCGGCATGCTCACGCCCAACCGCATGTCCGACCACGTCTACAAACATCTCAACGCGTACCTCTTCTGCTGCCCCCACTGCGACCTGGTGAGATTTGAGATTCATTTCTTTTCTCATCGATGACGTCATCCTTGATATTAGATCAATCGATTACTGTACTCCTTTCCAGGGCCACTACTCGCGCGAGATCGTGGTGCGCCACGTGCGCGACATGCACCGCTCCACGGACCTGCCGATCGATAAGCGGCTGCAGTTCGCCGCCCAGGTACGGTAGCCGAGACAGATTATCGATTGATTTTGCTAAATTGTCAATTCTGGACGAGATCAGCACACAATTGTTGCATTCAACGATGTGTTCTATACGAGACGATGAAATCGAAGTTTTGTGATTGTTCTTGTCGGCATAAAAGTCGGTTTCGCGTTTCACTTATTCGCGCTTATTCTTGCAGATCAAAGAGATGGTGTCCGTTTGCTATCCGCAGTACTTTGTGGACGCGCCTTTGCCAACGGAAGAGGCCATCAGCCGATTGTCAGTTGTTTATTCTTTCTACAAACTTTATTTCATTTTTTATTATTTAAAAATGCATCGTATCGATTTTTTTCCAATTATTTGTTTATCTTTTTTTGCTTCTTTTTTATAAACATAAGTGTTTATTTCACGATTTTCAGGCGATCACAGATCGGCGCTGGCGAGTTCAACAAGATCTTGGGCGAGAATGATGATGAGGATGAGGTACGGTAGCCCCCCCGACCGATAATTGACTAATGATTGATTATTGATTTTTGTATTTCTCAATTCTCGATTTTCTTGTCAATAATCTATTTTTTGTTCCAGAAGCACTCGCAAGACGACGGTTCGCTGGGCGAGGAGGACGATGAGGAGACTGCCGACTTCAAGCCCTTCAATCTCCCCAAAATCGAGTGCTAAGCACCATTCTGGAACAGTCGCGCCGCACCTTGCTAATTTGCCCTCTTGCGAGAATTTTGACACAAACATTCCTAATGTTCCCCTCCCCCACTGTTCCGGTACCACCCGCCCGACCGACCCATATCCACATTGATTTTGTTTGGCTGTACATTCCGTTAATAAGTGTGTAATTCACTTTATGAGTCTCTATCTTTCTCTCTTGGTTCTTTATCGATTTACTTTCAAACAACCATACTTCTACTTTCAAAACTCATTATGTCTCCTGGTCGAGAAACGATCAAAACCACACACACAGCTTTGTTCCCGATTCTCAAAAATATCACTTTTGGCTTTCCTCACACATTTCCAATTTGCATTATCGATTATTATCAGATCTGATTTACTTTGGTTGCGAGCATTATCACTCATCCCTTCACTTATCACCATATATCATCACACTGATCATAAGTGGTCTTATGAATAAGAATTTAAGAAATTATCGATTGAACCTTAGCCCGAATTGATTTCACACATTACCCACCCCCACTCTTACGTGTTGCCGGCTTTCCTTTCTTTTATGAAAACAGTGAATATCTCTATTCTTTGTCGCCCAATTGAACTTTCAAAGCTTGTGCATAAAAGTTATCACTTTCATTAAAAACATTTGTAAAGCCTGCAACTATAACACAGGAGGAAAATGATAGTGCCATATCAGCGACGCCAGAGAGGAAGAGAATGTATTTCAAAACACTTGGAATATTTGACATTGGATAGCCCATTCAAATCTCCCGAAATGGGTCAGGAGAGAGGGAGCATGTTGAAGTGAGAAGGGACACTCATTTTCCCACACCATCTCGCCTGACCCCTTTCCGGAGGGTAGGAATCATGCGGTTGCCAACGGCAAAAAGACAGACAAACAGTCAGCGTTTAGCACTCCCGGGAGAAATTTAAACAGCTGGGAGCGCGATTTTAGAGCTAGCCGGTCAGCCATGTGTGTGACTCACTAAGCCGCAGTAGCATTTCCACTAGAGTACTAAATGTGAGACCACGATCTCTTCATTTCGCACACTCTCTCACCTACACTGAGAGAGAAGTCTCCAGCTTTCCTTACTCTGGAGTGGTCACTTCTCCAATTATTAGGAGAAGTGGTGTCTCCACCTCTCGATTTCTCCTGATCTCTCTCACCTGACGACAACATCTCTAGACTAAGGGAAGTTGGAGACTTCCCGCTCTGAGTATACCGACCGATCGAGAGAGTGTGTGATATGATGAGATCTTCGTCTCACATTTCGCACTCTAATTCTCACCGATGGTTTGTCCCCACATCACCCGACTCAGAACCAGGTCTGTTCGTGTGCAAAAGTTTCTTCTCGATTTTGGACGCGTTCTAACTGCCGACACCTTTCTGGACAGTTAACCGGGCTGCGGAATCATGTGCAACTCCCGAATGTGTGAACTATTACGCGGAGTTATGGGCAAAATTCCAAAATTGAATTTACGGCGAGATTTGATACACGCTATTTTCGCACTTTCTAACTGCCTGTCTTATTGGACTCGTCATGATGCCTCGCTTACTGTTCGTGGCTTTTGTCCTCTCTCGTCGTATTTTCAACGTGGACTGGCCCCTTTCTGAGACTATTTTGCATCTCTGTTTCTCTCTTTTCGCATTCCCATTTGGTCTCTATGCGACAGTCTCCCTCTGCACGAAGTGGCTTCCCCGATCGTCGATTAAAGGCGGGAGATTCGAAAATTCAATTGGGCGTGTCCTTAAAGGGGCACTTCCTCGTTCATCTTTGCTCATAATTTATGCAGCGCTAATTCGAATCTGTATCGGTTCACGGAAAGTGTAGATACTAGTGTTGTTAGATGGACTAATTCTATTCGTGAGAACAAAGATTTATTTGCGAATAATGCGTTCACAATATTCTGGTGCCTCAGAGAATGTACGGCAAACGAGCAACGAGTGTCTTTTCCCAATTGGGAAAAGGCGCCCAAGAAGCGCTGTTCGGCGCCTTTTCCCAATTAGGGAAACACACTTTGTGGCCGCTTCCCTGACAATCCGAACATTGTGCGTTGCATTCGTGAATAGGATTATTCGATCTAACAACACTACTAGGCACCGAAATGTGCTCTTTAACAGTGGACATTTTCTCGATGCTAGCCCTATTTGTTATTTTACCAATTCCAGAACCCGCGTTCCTAGTCTGTGCTGTCCTATACCCAATTATATACTGTGATTGGGTTCCCTCATCTCCCTGCTCGTCCATCTTATTCTGCGCACCACTCAGAGAGAGAGAGAGAGAGAGAAGCGATAACGGGAAAAGAGCGGGTATTGCATCATTTAAAGATCTCAGAGATTTGAGGAGAGAGTAGGCGATGTCAGTAGATTGTAGGTAAGTTATAACAACAATATTTGTTCGAATACATTACATAATTAGATATTAGTTAAATATGATTTTGTTACTGGTAAATCACTACGTTCCTCATTACTAGAGGAAATGCATAATGTCGCATAATTCTCTTAAATGGTGGAGAAAACAATAGCGCGATGGTCAGGGAGTGAGTAGGCGATGTCTGTAAATTGTAGGTTAGATAATATGACGACAGTGTTACTTCACGCTAGTAGATCACTACGTTCTAGATTGTAGTTTATCTACGGACCGCCGTGAGGAAATGCATAATTTCCACTTCAATTATCTTAGATTACACTGATAATGAGAGTTTGAACATCGGGAGAGTAGGCGATACATAAATTATAAGTTAGATATTATAACGAATGAGCGTTGGTGTAGATCACTATTTTCTACGCCGCAGATTAGAGATCGAAAAGTGATAATTTCACGTCATTTCACCCGGCGTAAGCTCCAGAGTGGGGTCGCGTGTCAGCGAGTGTGTAAAAATTGGAGAGACTTTCTTATTTTCACGCTTGCTGCCGCTCCTGACCCATCAAAAAAATTGAAACGTGTTTTTTTGCTGTCTCTGCGGTTTCTTTGAATACTCTGTACATCACTCAGCTTTACAAAGGGACTTGCGGCTACAAACTACATGCCAATATTTCTCCTAGCGGTCAAACGCTTCAGTCGAGGAAGAATTTATGTGTGTGTGCGGCGTTCTGGCAAAATGCCAACGTTCAACTCTTGGTGCGAATTCTCTCTAACTATCCTCCTTGAGTTGTAGGCATTTTAATCATGACGGTTTCGCGGAATTTTACATTCACGTAAGTGTAATGCGAAGACGAGGTAGTTTCCAGTTTCATCGTTCCATCATTTGCCCTGTTTATGTGATGCATGGTGATAAAATCATGCGTGCCTCCCCACATTTATCATTCGACTACGCAACTTCCGCAGCATACATTCACAACAAATGCACGTTGCCCCATTTTACGTCTGAAAGTGCGTAAACACATGATTCCAAACCGACAGACAGGGGTGAGGGCGAGAGAGTGTACTAAAATGAGAGAGTCCCTCTCGATTTCACATGCTCTCTCACTCTAAAGCCCTTTCTGTAAGGTTGACCGGCCTGTGGAATGATGTGGTAAAGAGCCCACGTTTAAAGACTTGTTGACTCGCCTCTCTGGCGAGTCTATGTAAAGTGAGACAGACAGTTAAACAGTTCGAAAATAGCATTTAAATGAACGTTGGTCCCACCTCGATTTCGATTTAGGCATATTATTGCCGAGAACACCGTGGTTGGCTCTAAAGTGCCGAACAACGTCATAATTTCTCTTATATTTCTTCATTCTACCTGCGCTTTAAAAATATTGTGATGCCTGCTATTTTGTCTTCGGTCTTCGGTAATGCAGCTAAAGGGGAAATTTCAGGAAGCAAATTTGAGAGCAAAAATATTGGCGCTCATGATTAAAGCTGAAATTCCGTATATTTTTTTTATCTCATGAACGCATTATATTTATACTAGGTGAGAACAGATGGCTAATAGGGTAAGGCTATAGAGAACCAATTTTTTCATTTATTTATCGTTCACGACAAGGGCGCGACAACATGTGCGTAAATGGGAGAGTACTAATGTTATTTAGGAATGGGGAATTTATTTAGAGCCAAACGTGTAGCTCGATGCAATCAAAAGTACACGCTCAATGATTGCGTGAACTTGCTAGTGCATAACATGACACTCTTCTCTCTTCTCACCTTGACTGAATTGACGCTCCCTCTCCCTCCTCCCACCCTAATCTTCCTCCTCCTCCCCTCCTGGAGAAGGGGGAGGAGCTTGTGGGGTGGGGGAGAAGGGAGGAGTGTGCGTGTTAGAGACGGCATCTCTCCCCCCATCAGACATATCCGTAATATAACTCAGCTGAATGCTTATCTCTTCATCAATCATCGCATTTGCTCATCACTTCCCCATGTATTTTTTTCTCACGCCGTAAACCTCCAGAAAGGGGTCGGACTCTCTCAATTTCACACTATCTCTCATGCCCCGACCCCTTTCTGGATGATGACGTGTTCATATTATCGTATCCCGGCATATATCCATGCGTTCCCCGTATCGATCACTGAAATTTTTATGAATTTGTATTATATTTTCGTAGAATTACAGCTCATCTCTCGGAACGCTTAGGGAGAGTATCAACAACGGGGCTTCGCGGAGAAGTTCAGAGATGCCCGCGCATTTGATATTCACTTTCTTTTTTTGTTGTAATTATCATGTTTGATTTCAATGTACACTGAATATCTCACTACCACAAAGACGATACTTTTATCTCAAAATCATTCATTTCGATCCATAGTTTTCGCTGAAAAAAGTTTGGGCACTGCGGTTAACTTTTCCTGCGCAAAGTGCCTATTGTGAACCTGTCTCCGACTCATCCACGTATCACAAACCTCCAGAAAGGGGCCACATTCAACTGCCAGTTCTCACCCCTTTCTGGAGGTTTGGAATCATGTGAGCCGTTCCTGCATATAATATAGCTCACGCCTGACTATCACCATCAACAATGCTACAACATCCCCATTACTCGGTCTCTCTCTCTCTCTCTCTCTCCCCGATATTCCAGAGACCACAATCCTCCTTCGGCAAATCCTTTCTCTCCCTACTTGCCGCCTATTTCCAAACACGGCTTATCCACCGCAAAAATCTTGAAAAATTTCTACGAATCGTCCCATTCTACTTTGTCTAACCCTCCATTCCCACCCCCCCCCCTTTAGCCCCACATCATTCCGCAGCTAATAGAATCAAACACTTAAAAGAGGTTAGGAAAATATTCAAAAATGAAACCGCTCTTTCGTTTCCAATGAGTTCAAAAATTGTCAGTCAGGATTATGAAAGTCACTCATTTATCTCTAATGTGGTGTTAGTTTTCGGAAAAAGGGAATGGAAAAAGAACAAAATTTGAATTCCCGCAAGTTCATATCTCAGTTATTCGTAGAGCAATCGACTCAAAACTTCGGTTATAGGTGTAAAAGGGTCGAAAAATGCTATATTCGAAGTTTTGAGTCGATTGCTCCACGGAGAACTGAGATAAGAAATTGCGGGGAATTCAAATCTTGGCCTTTTTCCGTGACCTTTTTCCGAAAACTAACACCACATCAGATATTGGAGAGTGGGCGAGCACTTTCCAACCTCTAGCTTTTATTCTTTTTTTGCACTCATTCGCTAAGGGTAGGAAGTGTTACATGCGAAAGCATTGTATGTAGACTCTCGTATTTTCGCATAATATCGCGGAATTTCAGTCCATTCTTGCATGTTACGTGACGTCCCGACAATTTGTACACATTTGTTGAAAAACAATATATTATTCGGCGCTTCCCCCCTCTCTAAGCACACAACACTGAGCTGTCGCGTAATTCGTAGCAGCTTTTCTCGCTTGTATCGTTTCTCTCTCTCACCTCTCCCACCGACCATTCTCTTTTCTCCGTAAAGAAAAATTACTGTGTGTGTATGTGAGAGTGTTTGGAGGTCCGTTTCCCCTCCTTTTTCTTCCCTTCCCGACCATAAAATGGGGCCATTCGAATCTCTATACTATGAACACTGCAAAATTGGTCTCCGACTACGTTTCGGATCCATTGGCCGACCTCACAATCTATTTCCCGGGCTAAAAGCATTTTAGCATTCCCTCAGAGTTCGGGAAAAATTATAAATGGAACGGTAAACTAAATTCTCGAGTTTTGGTAGATTTTAGAACGAAAATAGGTTTTTTAAAAAATAACAAAATATTCTTTTCTCTAACACTCATTCACTACGTTTTCACCCATTTCACGAGGCAGCAAGCCAGGTTGATCCCACGTTGTTTTGGACGAAGATTTTCCCACGATTCGGGTGGGATACGCATCGGAACATTTAGAGGCTTGTGTTTTCTAGTTTCTTAACGCTTCAAAACGTCAAATGACAACCCCCACGTCTTCCACCCTGGGTCTCCTCTATACCCTCAATACATTGTCGAAATTCCTTCTATTAAATGTTTCATTATTGTCTCTCCAATGTTATATCGGGCCATTTTCGCGAAATACATTATTCCTAAAAGATGTGTCCAAACTCATTTGTGATCTTTAACTAGTTTAATATCAAAAGGCACAAAGACTTGCCCAGCCAGTGTCATTCATCTGCTCGAAGAACCACCAACCAGACTTTGTAGTCGCAAAAAATCAGCGTGATAACGTGGCTTTCTTACTTATGGCTACTCTTTTTCTTCTCATATTGCACTGAGGGCAAACCACACTACCTCCTCTGGTATTTTCGCCCCAATGGATCCCTAGTTGATAGACCAGTGGGGGAAAGATCAAAGGTGCCGACGGTTTGCCAATGGGGGAAACTGTGGGATCCCACTGGGAAAATTTCCCCCCATAGGGGACCACGGTTTCCCCCATTGGGAAACCGTCGGTGTCTTTGATCTTTCCCCCATTGGTCTATCAACTAGGGATCCATTGGGGCAAAAATACCAGAGTCCACCTCTAGAGAGATGGCAGGAGCGACACAGTGTGCAAAAGGGAGAAATAGAGTCCTATTCCTAATCCCTTTTGGAAGCTATTTTTGTTGTTGAATGGATAATTATTTGAAACATGTTAACAATGTGCCATGTCCCGTTTGGAGATTTTGCTGTTTTCCGGGGGCAGTTTTCCAATCATCATTGACTGGCGCGTGAATTTATAGCGCGACGCGACGAGACTGGATGAAGCCCCTGTAGATATGGGGTAGAGGAGGAGAAGGAGGAGGAAGAGGAGGAAGAGGAGAAGAAGGAGAGGCAATCATTAATCGATTCACCAGAAGACTCCTTCTCCTCTCTTTACATCCAGAATGGGGTCAGGAGCGAGAGAGCATGTGCAATCGAGAGAATCCTGACCCTTTTCCTCTCAAGACTATGTTCTGACTAACCCAATTTGACGCAGCGCCATCAATTAGATGCACTCTGATAGCTCGTTTTCCACGCTCCCAGTTCCCGCATATTAAGATATCTCCTCGCAGTCCGAGCGCTTATTATTGACGCCCGTCATCATACGTATTTAGTCGCGAGCGCGCTATTTCGAGGAGTGAAATGTATATTTTCGCTCCGATAGTAGCAAGGATTCCGCCTGCAGATTCCACAGACGACGTACCGTAACCACGCACTATGACCTCACACGCCGTACTAAACTGCTCGGTGAGTTTAAAAAAATCAACAAAATAGTGTAGCACGAGAAATACGACGATTTCTTGTCCTCCTTTTTCAACACTCCTTTTTTTCAACATAATAAAATTTTTCTGGATACCACCATCATATTCTATCAGATAAAAGGGGGTTTACAAAAAAACAGGAGGTATTTCCCGGGTTTTCGAGTGAAAACAATATCCTAGAGTATAATAATACTCTACAAGAATCTATGATTTCTCTGCAACAATTTCTCGAAAAAGAAAAATAATAATATTAATAATAATAATAAAATAACTCATTCCAGGCCGACAACATCTTCACGCCTCAGCAGGAAGACTTTCGTCTCTTTATGAACATGCCTCTCTCACTGGCGGGGATGATCACAAACGTCATCAATATTATCGTCTTTCTCGACTCGGAGATGCGAACACAACTGGTAATTTCCCTCCTCTAGAAAGGGAACAGACACGAGAGAGTGTGGGAAAGTGAAAGAGTCTATTTTGCACGCTCTCTTACTCCGGGCCCCCATCAATATTAACAACAAATACTCAGTATTTAATGCTATTTTCCTGCTTTGTCAACTAGGTGAACAGTCTACCTGCTGATCATAGATGACGAAACTTTAATTATCGCGCATTTTATCCATAGCAGAAATGGCAGAGATGGCAACACTTCGCTTTAACAGTGCCACCAATTTAGACCAGTCGTTTTGCCCTTTTAAAACTCCGGTGCATGTTCGGGTTGGGAAACGCACACTTGCAGCTAGCACGATTACCCTGACGAATTCTCGCTTGCATTAGTGTCTATCTCCAACCCTGTCAGCCAACGTTGACAGGAGCCCCCCCCCCCTATTTCAATCCCCATTTCTCCCCGTCCCTAAAAGTGCCCGAAACGTGGTCATTATTCCCCAATCTCCCCTCCAAAGTATCTCTCTGGAAGTGCCGGGTATGACGAAAGTTTGAGTGAGAGGAAACAACCATTCTCTCGCTGTCTGACTCTCTCCATTTACCCGCTCTCTCGCCATGCCTCTACTCGTCTGACTTAGCCTCGCGGTCTCTCTGTTTCTGACATGACTCTCAAAACAGAAAGAAGCGTGGGAACGCATTGTATGTGTGTTTGAGGATAATATCCCATGTCTCTCTCTTCACCCTCAAAGGAAAGTTTGAGAGAGACGAGGGACTAGGAGAGAGAGGAAACTAAAAAAAAACGGTCGACCAATTATGGGTACTGTACTAGGTTACGGTATTCTTTGTCTGGTAGAAGTGCAAGAGGGGCACAATAACAAATCTGATTACTGGGCTGGAGAATGGCTCAGACTGGGAAGAAAAATAAGAAAGCAAGTGAAAAAAGCGAGCAATTTATGCAGTCGTGTTATTGAGCTCATCATTTTAGAGTGAACTGTGAAAGCTATGAATGCACAAAATAAAGGTACTGCAAAGCTTAGTTGTTAGAGCGAAAACTCAAAACTGAATAGTTAATTGACTATTTGCAGGTGAACTAGAAAATTTTAACTTTAAATTTTAATAGATCATTAATGAAAATTATTTGGCGGGTGAACCGTTGAACAACCTTTAAAATATTTACATAATTAATAAATTAAATAAGTAATTAGTTAAATATTTAATTGTCAGGTAAACCACTTCTTGCTCGCCCTGTCCATCTCCGACTTCCTCTTGCTTCTCTTCAACTTCTTCTTTAACATCTTCCCTGTGATAGCCACCATGTCGACCTCAGTGGCACTGCAGGACTCCTACCCGCTCATACTATGGTACCCACTTATTTTATGGCGCAAATCCTGTGGTACCCGCTCATATTATGGTACCCGCTCATACGTTGGTAACAAGGGTGTGCGGGAAAACTTTTCGGGAAACTTTCGGGAAAAATATTTTTCCCGGTCCGAAAACCGGGAAATTTCGGGAAAATCGGGAAAACAGTAAAAATTTCTTAAGGTGATACATATCCGTTTAAAACTTGTTTAAAATGCTCAAAAGTGATTGCTGTTGTGCACAAACAAATTTTTACTCCTCTTTTATGTTTAGAAAAATCAGCAAAAGATTATTCCGCGGGTGGAATCGAACTTGCGTCTGTCGGGTAGGAACGCGAAGAGATGAACAGACAGAGAACATAAGAATACTGAAAAAGAATTTCCATTTGCCAAGATTATCGATTTTCGGTGAATAAGCGCTCGTTATTTAAATCGAAGTTTGTCAATACTATTTTGGCCCCATTTTCTTCACTTTTCAAGGGAAAACAACAAGTGCAACATTTCCCGGATTTCCCGGATTTTTTCCGGGAAAATCGGGAAATGAATTTTTCCGAAAAATCCGGGAAAATCCGGGAAACGGGAAAACCGTTCGGGAAATTTTGCACACCCTTGGTTGGTAAGCAAGATACTCCACAAAAATATATAAGTTACCAATTTAAGAGTAAATTATGGTCTATATTGCTGTTTTTGTATCGTATCCTAGAAAAGATGAATGTGAATTCAGCGGTCGATTTTTGGCCAGTGATCAGATTCATATATATATTTATGCGATCACAAGAAACGCGGAACAAAATTAAGTTAGATTAAAAACGAATTCAGTAGGAAGACAATGACAATCTAATAACGAGTCACTCAGAGAAACTGATCAATTCTCTGGACTTCACTAATAGTCTTGCCGCTCTGGTGAAGAAACTATGATGTCGGTAGTTTGAAGTGGAACTAGCGTTAGTGAAATTTATCCTTCAGTCTGGCGTGTCTAGTTTCGCCAGACCTATTAATCTGCGCAATCTGGTTATGACTACAAAACTTCCATCCGCAATTGATAGATGTCTTGGCTTTGAAACTCTTTTGTGGCTCTTTAAGGGGGGGGGGACTACAGCCTGTTGTATTACTATTTTTTTAGATTCCTTCAAAACTTTGCAAAACTCTAGAAATGATCCGCACAGGGCTATTTTTTTCTCCATCTCCATCTCTTGTTCGAGTCCGTGTTAGTTTCCGCGAGTGAGCTCACTCTCTCAATCTCTGTCTTGCGCGAGCGGTGTAATTTGCATGCATTAGCACAAGCGATTCTCGGAGTTTCCCCTTCTATCTCATAGATTGACGATGACAAATGGGGAAATACACTCTAACATCGAGAGGAACATGGAGACGGCGCCGGCGCGGGGGTGGGAGAATACTTTGTGCGTTTTCGGAATTGAATTTGCCACGCTATCAGAGTCTGGACACAATTCGCAACTAAACAGCGCGCGCAAAACACAGATATTCCGAAAACATTTTTGTTTTTCCCCGCCGGCAGCTTATTTTGACAGTCCATCATACTCTAGCGTCGAGGGGGCAAGTGAGTGAATATCGAGGAGGTCTTATGAGAGGTATCACGAGAGATTGCAGGAAAAATCGGCATTTCGGAACAATTTTCGAAAAAGTATTTTTGATTTCGAGCAAACTTTTATGTGAGAGTACCCAGGAGACAAGAATTCA
The DNA here is from genome assembly GCA_036245785.1 of Pristionchus fissidentatus. Classification (NCBI taxonomy): domain Eukaryota; kingdom Metazoa; phylum Nematoda; class Chromadorea; order Rhabditida; family Neodiplogasteridae; genus Pristionchus; species Pristionchus fissidentatus. Next base: position 29,080,426 of record BTSY01000001.1, on the reverse strand, counting down.
AATAATCCTGGTCCCAGGTCTGAAAGCCGGCTTTTAGGAATTTCCCGGTTCTCTCGCCGGAATCGTCATAACTTTCTTTAGAGTTGAGCTAGAAAGATCTGGTTGGGCTCAAAATGTGCGGAGGAATTATCCGAACAATTTTCTTGTTGGTAATAATTAAGCAACTGTTTGAGCTAGAAAGTTACGAGCGAAAATTCGATTTTGTGATGTTTCCAAAAATTATAACATATTTTAGATGGCCGAGTTTCTGTTCGAAATATGAAAGAGCATGCGAACATTAGTCAAGTAAAAAAATAAAATCGAGCAAAAAGGGGGGGCTTTCTAGGTGAAAAATGGCACTGAATGTCAAAAAACGCGAATTTTTCAAATTTATCGAAAAATCGATTCTTTTAAAATCACCTCAAATATATTTTTTTTGGAACTCCTGAACCACATTGAGTTCAGGGGAAATGATTTGAGGTCATAAGATGTGTGTATGATATCACAATAAAAGGTCAAATGAAGACAAAATCGACTCAATATATTTTGAAATTGTTAATTTTATTGCGATGCTGAACGCACATATTATTCAATTAATTTATTTTCTTCAAACATAAAATGGCTCAGGAGTTCCAAAAAAATATATTTGAGGTGATTTTAAAAGAATCGATTTTTCGATAAATTTGAAAAATTCGCGTTTTTTGACATTCAGTGCCATTTTTCACCTAGAAAGCCCCCCCTTTTTGCTCGATTTTATTTTTTTACTTGACTAATGTTCGCATGCTCTTTCATATTTCGAACAGAAACTTCTTGGGTTCGGCCATCTAAAATATGTTATAATTTTTGGAAACATTACAAAATCGAATTTTCGCTCGTAACTTTCTAGCTCAAACAGTTGCTTAATTATTACCAACAAGAAAATTGTTCGGATAATTCCTCCGCACATTTTGAGCCCAACCAGATCTTTCTAGCTCAACTCTAAAGAAAGTTATGACGATTCCGGCGACAGAACCGGGAAATTCCTAAAAGCCGGCTTTCAGACCTGGGACCAGGATTATTTGAATTCTTTTCTCCTGGGTACTCTCACATAAAAGTTTGATCGAAATCAAAAATACTTTTTCGAAAATTGTTCCGACCTTCCTGCAATCTCTCGTGATACCTCTCTTATAATAACACCACGCTAAAGTACGCTGGGCACCGGAAATTCGAAAAACCGGAAATGAGCATTTTACAAACCGGAAATTCCGATTTGAAAGTGGCTAATTTGCAGGTACGCGTATCCTCTGGCCCTCATCACGCAGACGTGCGGCGTGTACTTTACAGTGCTCGTGTCGGTGCATCGATACCTCGGCGTGTGCCATCCATTCCGTGCGAAGCGATGGGTGCGTTTTACCATTTGCCTCTCCTTAAAGTTTCTTACTGGCTTTCTTACCGTTTCGGAGTATAATTCTATGCCTTTACTGTTCAATACAGTTACTATATTAATTGCTGGATTTTGTCACAATAGACGACAGTAGTTCTGTGTTCAGCGATCTTTAAACCGTCTAGTATCGATTGAGTCGCTTTTTGTCATTTGCAGAAAAGTAGTCGACAATTGAATGGTAAGAAAGTAGGAAACGAATAAAAACGCAATGCTTTATTAAAATCTTTTTGACCAGGAATGATCCAAATGTCGCTAAAAGACTATTTGAGAAAATAAAAAAATTCAAAAATATACAAAAGTTCAGGTGTCCTCCCAACCAGTTCGCATCGCCATAGCCTTCTCCATTCTCTTCTCGGTCGCTCTTAATGTGCCGACTTGGATGGAATTGGACGTGGCGCGGTGCTACAGTCACCAGTGGAAGCAGTCACTCAGGTACGGGAGTTTTCCATTCCAGGTACTGTAACTTAGGTGCGGTAACCTGTAAATCCAAGTGCTGAACTGCTCTCTGTAAGGTAGCCTAGTACTTACCGTATATGATAGTCTTAAATGGGCCTGGTGGACAGTTCAGGCTGAGTCCGCTCATTGCAACACTGAGTTTTCCTCAGTCAACTCTAAGATGGAATGTAACGTTATCTTTAGTGTGGTAATTACTGCATTACGTTCTCTTAACTCGCAACTCCTTCGTTTCCCATTGATCAAACTCTCTTTACATGTTGCGATGCATGTCTCCCATTCAATGGATAGGCCATGTTTTTGAGATGGGGAGAAAGGAAGAGAAGGGATAAGGGCACGACAGAGCATGTAAGCAGTATGTTTGCGTGTTAGAATGAGAGAGAAATAGAGTCCCGGGAATCATCCAATTGTTTGCTAGAATGGGACACTGACATCAACTGTCCTATTCCGCGGATTTTGATGTCCTATTCCCCGGATTGCGGAATAAGCCGGACACGATAATGGAGGGATTAGGGCCCGATGAGGAATGGGATCATTCTTGAGACACAGAGGGGGCAAAGCTCATTATAAGCAAGGGCTGAAAAAAATATAATACCATAAATTGCGTATAATTGCAATAATGCTACATATAAAACGCACTAGTATTTTCACCCTTCACAGCACTAACATAGATACAACAATTACTTACTTAAAGGTGGCATGCTACTTTACACATCATTCCACAGGCCGGTCAACCATCCAGAAAGGCCTTTGGAGTGAGAAAGCGTGTGAAATCGAGAGGGACTCTCTCACTTTTGTACACTCTCTCGCCCTAACCCTGATCTGTAGGTTTGGAATCATGTGTTTATAATGAACATAATAACTAATATTGCTGTACAATTAGACCTATCGGAAGGCTGGCGAGATCAAATCGTGAAACGAGTTGGAATATATTGGGCTGATACATGCAGAAGACACCCCGATACATCGAATAATGGCCATCTCATTCAACAGGCCATCGACCTGACAATTGAATAAATATATTGATTGATATTGATATTGACTGAACAATTTACAGAACGATAACTCTGACTGCCCTGAAGGCGTCGCGTCTGTATCTGCTCATTGCGAAGGCTATCATCTACACCATTGTTATGTGAGTGAACAAGACGATATCCCATTCTCCATAACAACAAAAGAAATTGGATAGGAATTAACCATTACTGGAACCCATCAAAGCCTCCATAAATCAAGCAAGAGAACAACAAGAAATTAAACCTGTTGTTGGTTGTCAAGCGAATTGTAAGTAGAGTTTTGTGAAGTAAAGTGCAGGGTTCTGATATTAAACAATTTGCATCTCACATTATTTTTGGTTACTGGTATTTTGAGAATGAAACAATTGATTAACACTTCTCCATCAGGTTTCTCATTCCCTTCACTGTTCTCATCGTTGTCAACATCCGCATCATCGCCGCTCTCAAACAGTCGACGCATCTGAGAACGATGCACTCGTCAGCCCGCATGGAGAACAGATCGTACGTTCTCTTTCCAATTGATCTCCTCAATTGATTAAACGCCCCAAACAATGATGAGGCATGGGCTCAATCATTAGCGGACTCTGTGCTTCCCCAAGTAGAGATTTGTAATGAGAACAGAAGTTTAAGTTGCGTCGATCGTACTTCTATTGTAATTAGGGAACAAATATGCTAGAGAACAAAATCTTGGAGGGCATGGCTTTAATTTTTTTTTGAAACCATGAGAGCTCTTAATCGCCGAACCGCTTCAAGTCTCCTGGAATATTTTCCGAAGAAGATGATCAGAAGATGAGAAAGAGAATAATATCCAGAAAAAAGTTCTCTAGGATACAGTTCTTTGATACTTGACTGGGCTTTGGAATGGTGTTTTTACCCTTGAATTTATAGAGAAAGAAGAGGAGATAGATAGAGTTCACTAATCGTTGAGCCCCAGCCGCTTGCCCCATTATACAAGAAGAGCCGCTCGCTAAAGCGGGTAGATTTATGCGCGCGCGCAAAGGCCAATTCAAGGGGTGGGAGAGAGGGCGAAATGGAGAGAGTTAGGGGGAGAAACCTCTCGTTTTCACACACTATCTCGCCTACGACTGTGAAATCTTTGCGTGAATTCAATCAGTGACGACTAACATTTTCAGAAAGATGCTGCAGAATTTCCAATTGCTAAAGGCAAGTAAGTACTCGGATGTCTTCAGCAAATTCTCAAGACTCTCCAATGTCACGTGAGTCTTTTTTTCGTAAATTCAAAGAATTCCCTAACCTAAATATAACAAACCCAATCCCCCAGTGGATTTGTAAGTTGAATTTGTCCGAAAACAGCATGTGCCAGCCCGGGTTCCCCGTCATTCCCGACATGTTGCCCCGAAGTGCACGATGCCCCGTCAAAAAAATGCTGACCGAAGGCCGCGAAAAAGCAAATCCGGCGAGAAATGCACTACACAGAAAAAAATGTATGTCATATATGGCTCCTGAACTGCGTTTGTATGTTATATATAACATACAGTATGTTATATATGACATACATTTCTCTGAGTGTAGAACGATGAATGACTAATGTTTGAATTCCTCTCATTGTCGTTCGAAAAGAGACAAACAGAGTCGAGTTGAAACCGAATTTGTTATGCCCTTCTTTCAACGGATGACGATTGTGAATGGGGATTTTGACTGAATTGCTGAGTTGTAGACAAAGCGTTCCCATATTAAAATGCACAGTGAGCCGGTTTTGCTTGGAGCCGGGACAGGGGTCTAGTCTAAAAATATATTTCAACTAGAGTTTTCAAAACCTAGTCTGTGAAAAGAGGAGACTCGGACACTAAAATCAAGTTGTAACGCAGTCTCCAATGAGTTTCTCGTTTCAGTCCGGGTATGAAGCCGTCGCCGGCCAATCTCAAGGGCGGACTCCGAGATCGATCAGTCACCTTCATGCTGCTCGCCATTGTGCTCATCTTCCTCATCTGCAACGTCATCCCCTTCCTCAACAATTGCGTCGAGGTAAATTGGACATCATTGTATTGCCCTGAAAATGTAAATATTTAATGATATTGGCATAATCACTAGCGTTCCCTTATTGAAACGTCTATACGCATACTTTTGTTCTCCAACCTTCTCACAATTGGTTCCATTTGATTGAAGGAAAAACACAGGTGATAACATTTCAGAACATAAGAACAATGTTCTACATGACACAATGATAGTACATGATGAAACATGCATGACGCGTGACACATATTTCGGGATCCTCCTTTAATTATCTCATGTCGCTACGTATGAGCATGTCACTTTCATGCAACACACTGCTTTTCGTCCATGTGACAACCCGAAAATATCGCAAAACAAGCCAAAGAACGAACACAGTAAAACAAGAGACCACATCATTCCACACGCCGGTCAACCTTCCAGAAAGGCCTTTGGAGTGAGAGAGCGTGTGAAATCGAGAGGGACTCTCTCACTTTTGCACAGTCTCTCGCGCCAACCCTGGTCTGTAGGTTTGGAATCATGTGAGACGCTTGCACGCCAGCTGAAAATGCATTCAAATAACAAAACTACCTCACAGTTGTAATCTCCCGTCAGGCTTATCGAATCTACACGAGCTCCGAGGACGTGGAGGACACTGTGGGCAGCGATGACAGAGAGCCGCAAGCTTGGTTCGACATTAGCGTCGAGGTCGGTGAAAGAAAGATCCCGCAACTTTAGATTAGGTTCTGAAACGCGAAATCACCCGCTAAAATTTTTGTTGACTATAGGTAAATTGCAATCTTTCCACTAACCTCTGTCAAATCCATAATTTTAAAGCTCGGCAACATCCTAATCTCGCTCAACTCCTCATCCTCCCTCTTCGTCTATCTCTTCTTCTCCTCCAAGTATCGATCCATCATCAAGCAGTGGCTCGGACTGCAGAGGAGGACGAGAGTGAGTGATAAAGACAAACGGTTTTCCCCAAAAAGAAAACGCGCCCGAATATGTTAATCAAAAAAAAACTGTCGTCAGGGTAGCTCCCGATTTTCATGCAGTTCCTATCCTGACTTTCACATTCCTCAACATAACGTATAAAAAAATTGCAGGTCAACGGCGTCGCGCTGACAACAGCAGTGGCTGCTCAGAAGGCACTCGAGCTTGGCATGGTGCCAGAAGAGGCCGAGAGGTGCGCATTAAAGCAGTTATCACCAGTGTTGCCCACTCGAAAAGTCGAAACGAAAAAGAACAACGCGTTTCGATTACGTTTCGGAGCATGTTTCGTAATTAATCTTCCTTTGTTCTTGTACAAAGGCTATTTCGGGTGGTCAACTCTTGTTATCATCGATATATCTATCTATCTATTTGTCTATATCCTTTCTCGATATTATGATGTTTGTCTATACGATGTTTGCCAATGTTTTGCTGAGTTAGCTGAGACGATAAATGAGTAAGGTAATGCTGCGCAAATTTCATGGGTGGAATTCCACCCTCTGAGGGTGGAAAACTCGCGTAACTCAGCTTAAACTGAACGAAATCTCTCCAATCAAAAAGGAAAATGTTCCAAATTTGGCTTCCCTATATCAAGTTTGGAAGTTGTAGCTTCACTAGGAAAGAGGTTATGAAAGGGTGCATAAAATTGTTTTGCACCTTGCACTCCATGAAATTAGCGCAGCATAAATGGTTCAGGAGAGAGCGGCGACGCAGCAACTTTGGCGTCGGCCGAGGCGGCGGTCGCGGGGGAGGATTGGGAGGAGGCTTCGTCAGTCGACCGAGACTTGCATCAACGGGAAGCAGGAAGGTGCAGATGCAGTTGATGATCACATCAAGGTACGGCAGGGGTACCGTAGAGAAAATTTTGGAAAATCAATAAATGCCTGAAAATTGACCGGACTTTCGTTTAAAAATATTTTGAACCGGAAGTGCTCGATTTCAGGACGAGTTCGCAGCCAGAATCAATCGATGAAGCTGTCGAGGACGAGTTTCTCGAAATGGAGTCCAAAGAGTGTAAGTCATAGATGGCTGAGCTGACCCATTATTTTCATGGCTGTGATTCCGCTCACCAACTAATGGTTTCCATCCATAAAAATAGCCGAGTATTTCCTCTTCTTTCAAAGATATTTAATCACCGCTATACTAGGAAGCGTAGGAAGCCCATGAACTACTACCACTGAGTCACTGATGAAAAAACTTTAATTTCAAAGGCGAAATTCAAAATCTCAAAGATACGTGAGACAACGCTGGCACATTAGAGATCACGAGACTTGTGATTAGGCTGATGCGGCAATGCTTGACGCTTAGCTACTAATGCGTGCCTGATTGTGAGTCATCATCCAATTATGCCCCGCAACCCACGCGTTTTTTGCAGTATGCAAAAATGAATCGTGTTAGTATGTTGTCGATGGAAATTCATAGTTACTAAGCATTTAGTAAGTGCTCTAAATATACATTATTCAGTGACGGACGACTCGAAGCGGACGTCATCTAAGCGGAAGCTTCTACGCTTTGCAACCGTCGATTGAATTTGCATTAAAAAACTTAAATATTTAAAATCACTTATTCGGTGTTCAAAAAAAAACCCCACATGACAACACAAGTGCAAACCTTGTTCGACAATACATTTATTTGTATCTTATTTTGTCCATTCACTTATGTCTCATCCCGCCATTGACGTGTCTCGTTTGCTACCGGTGCCCGCGCGGATAAAATCGCATTGCTTGCTGATCTCTGGATTAGACACACGACATGATAATGGGATGGGAAAGATGGGGGAAGAAAGATGGAGAGAGGGAAGCCTCATATCACGTATGCAATATAACTCTCCATTTTTGACATACTCGTTTTTGCCGAATGGATACATGAAAACGCCAGGCCTCAAGCTACACTCTCCTACATAGTGATCAAGAGATAGCGAGAGATGATCTCTCCTTTTTGCATGTTCTCTCACCAGGTGGCGTGCCTTCAGAGTAAGGGAAGCTAGAGACTTCCCGCTCTATGTACTACGCGATGTTGGAAGACGGAAGACCGACCGACTCGAAATCATCTCTTGTAGGACTTCGCATCCACGTCAAAACCCGCAAGATAGCGACGTTTATCGTAGGTCAGGAAGTGATATTACACATACTTATCTAGTCTCTTGGTTATTGGCTACTATGTAATCTCTCCATCAGTCATCATAATAACTTCGTAATATACACGGAATGCGTGGGGATCTGAGCGGATTTAGTTGGAAATTGAGAGATGGGAGTAAAGCCTGATTCGGCTCGTAAAACAGAGTATGTTAGGGGGCAGTGAATGCGGGGCAGTGGGGGCAATTTTTTTAAAAATTCCTGTTTTTAAAATAAAGAGACTACGAATTTAGCGAAACAGAATGTAAGCGGCATTATCTCGGATGTATTTTTTTCTTACTCACAAACGCATCATGAATAGCGTTGCTATTTTCCTTTACACTCAGAGAAACATTACTTCGCCATGCATGCGAGTTAATGATTGAATTACTTAGTTTCTGCAGAGAGAGTGTGGAAAGTGTGGAGAGCTTAAGTAATTTAATCATTAACTCGCATGCATGGCGAAGTAATTTTTCTCTCTGTGTACTCTCTGTAAAACCATCATCAACTTGTTCGGAATTGTCCCTTAATCATCGATCCACTTGATGACAATTGACAGGGGCACATGCAAAAGAAACGTCTGCGTATGGAAAAAGAAATAATTCATCGGGCCCAGCCTTTCATGAATAAGGGGGGAAATATAAGGAGAACTTATTAAGGCCTAATCCATCTCGTACGTGCCGCTCTCGAAAAAGGAATAGTACACACACATCTTTATCTAATCGCCTGCTTACTGACTATACATGTCTCTACATATCTGTCATCATAACAACATAATAATATACATGGAATGCTGGGGAATCCGGGGAGAGGGATTTAGTCGAAGATTAAGAGATTGGGGAGTAAAGCCTGATTCAGTTCTTGAAAGAGATTATATTAGGGATGATGAGGTACAATTCGAAATTTTTAGACAAATGTGAACTGGATTATCACCAGGGTTAGCTTATTAGAAGCAATTGGAAATGGAGAATGTGGAGAACAAAGGAGACCGCAACGCGCGCGAGAAAGTGATCGAAATGGAGAGGGAAGATGGCTGGTACATTTCAAATACTTCCAATAATGTGGGATGCAGTGTTCATCAATGTACATTGATGTACTCTTCATTTCACACACTCTCTCGACCGGTCGGTGGACGAGAGAGAGGGTAAAATGAAGAGTACATCGATGTACACTGAAGTACATTGATGTGACACTGAAGGGGGCATAAGGGAACTCTAATAGTCACGGATGTTGGACCCGAAATCCCAACGATGCTCTTAGTTCTTGAAAGCGATGATCATCACGGGCAGAATGCGGGTTTCGTCCTTGACGATAAACTCGTTCAACGGTGGCTGCCACCAGTGAGTGGGCTTGCCATTGGAGCGATTGACGAGAGGGCCAGTGGGCATTGTGGCGCCTGAAATAACAGTAATATAATAAAGGTGAAAAAATGACAATTATTTTGAACTAATTTGAACAAAATAAAATCGAAAAAAATAATAATAATGATTTTGATTTGTAGAGAAATACTAAGCAGAAATCGTTATGATCAAAAGAATAAAATCACAAACGATGAGAGTGTGCCAATATTTTTGAAAAACATGCCTCGCAAACATGGTATAGATTTTGTAGGTTTATTCCCCTACTCTTTATCATCATTGTTTGAAGAATTCTTTTCAGAACAGACTCACCATCAATCGTGAGTGATCCGTATGGACAGGGTTCGCGAGATCCCGACACCTTTCTCGTGTCGAATTTGTCCTTGGCCTCCAAATCGTCCTTGTTGAGGACGTAGCCGAGGGCAACCTGAAACAAAACCGAAATATACGCACAACCCATAGGAGCAATAGATTATGTTCTCGCTCCTCGAAAACGTAATCCAATGTCCCCGTGCACTTCCTGCATACAATTCTCGGAAGAATTAGTGATTGGCTAATTTCTTTGATAATTATTATAATATATATATATAACATTAAAGATAAAGACCTTGCACACGAGCATGTAGTTCAGTCCCTGCGACGATTGGCCACAGTAGCCTTCGCTCTTCTCGAAGGTGTCCGCGAAGTAGACACCCTGGTACATTTGAGTTTCAACAATCTCATTTAAGAATAACGCAACAACACATGATTGATTATACGCAATCGTGTTTTAAGAACGTAAAAGAAGCTGAAATTTAAATTGTATCAACTCTCTTCATTCCGCGCACTATGCTCATTGAGTGAGAATTGGCAAGACCTGATCCTAATTTTTACCCGAATTTGAAACTCTATCTCACCTTTCCAAATGCCTGCCCGCACTGGAGTGCATTGCTAGGTGTCGCCTTCAGTCCGTAGTGCAGAATGGACAGCAGATTCTGTGATTTCGTGCCGTGGAACAGGTACCTGAAAGAATTTTGCAATGAATTTTGGAAAATCTGTGAAATGTTTAGCTAGACAGTGATCAAAAGTGGGCAAGAGTTGTGTTTCTATTGAGATTGAGAAACCGCCGCACTGATTTCTTTCATCGGTCATTTTAAGGATTAAAAAATTAAAATATGCTAATTGACTGACGTCACATTGTTGCAATTGTCGTGTTGTTTCATCGCTTCGGCGGGTCTCAGAGGGTTGATTGTGTAGATTGCCTGAAGAGTTTGATCTATGACTTCGATTTATGAAATGAATTGAGTCAGGCAAAAAAAAAAAAATTTTAGAGACGAAAAATACTATCAATTTCACACACTTTCGTCGTCGGTTCCTAGAAGAGAAAGGCGTGCGAAAATAGGATACTTTTCTTTAAATTAATTAAAGAAGCATTATACCTGCACATCAACGCCGGTCTTCGATCGTGAGATCCAGTGCAGCACGCGCTGTGCCATCTCTTGCTTTGGGGACAGCAGGGAGATGGGGCAGTCAAGGGCGCTCAGAATGTATCTGCAATGTAATAGACACTGAATAGTGGAGTGCGCAATGTGAGACCACGGTCTCTTACATTTCGCACACTCTCTCACACCAACCGACCGGCCGAGAGAATGAAGAGATCGTGGTCTCACATTGCGCACTCTACTGAATAGCCATGAACAAATCTTTTTAGAAGTTTAAAGAAAATACACAGTATGCACATAGAAACCAAAAATCGATATTTGTAATGGCTACACTACTAAAAAGCTAAAGTTCTACCTCAACGGGTCCTCTCCTCGCTTCTTCTTTGCATAGGTGGCCGCGGCGACCAGCCGACCGGCGATTTCGATGTCGCCGATGGTAGTCAGGATCTACACGACACTGTTAACCGTCCGTTCAAATCTCCAGAAAGGGGCCAGGTTTTCAACAGCCAGAGAGACTCTGTTACGTTGCGGATAACGTTGCGGGCAGGGTGCTTAAAGTCATGAGGGCTGTTATAGCTAATTAAACTAATTTGGAATCAATAAAACAAGCGCACCCCTTCCGCCGCGATCAGCTCATGCGAGGAGCTGATTACGGTGAGCTTCGATTGTTCGTAGCCGCCGATGGGAATGATCGTGTAGAATTGCGAGGTGAGCGTGTACTGTAACATTTTTTTTGGTTACTGTAGCATTTTTTCACAAGTTACTTTATCAATGATACTATTTTCTTGGCTACTGTAGAGAAGATTCTTACATCTATAATACTGTTCGGTAACTGTATTAGCAATAAGATAGTGACCGAGGATTGTAAGACATCTATCGTAGTTACCTGTTCGTCCGTCAGTCTGAAAATCTCGTTCATGTTGGGCGGTCGCTGCTCACGCGCTTTCTCCATTGTGGCTAGGTTCTTACGAAGCTGGTCGAGAATCTGAAGCGAGGAACGCATACGTTAGCTTACAGTTATTCTTCCGGAAGCATAAACTACGGTATCTGCTAGGGATGCAAGTTCGGTATTAGTATTACGACTCTCTCAGCGAGAGATCGGTAATACAGCTGATAAGGGAGAGTGAACTAGACAGAGAATGAATACACTGAGATAGGACACCCAGTGTATGATACACTCAATAGTAAGTGTATTCGCGCGTCGAGAGAGCGTGAGAAAACGAGAGATTTGTAGGTGTATCATACACTGGGTGTCCTATCTCAGTGTAGGATACACTCAATTGTAAGTGTATTCATTCTGGGTGTAGAGAAAAAGAGACGCCATGGGGTTCGGTAATACCGAAAGCTACGCCGAACGGGCAACCCTAGTATCTGCTATAGTACCTCTTTAGCCTTGATGAGACACGTCTTGGACACTCGTCCGAAGGGGCAGGAGACGCTCGTTCCATTCGAGATGCGTACGAAGCGGGCATACTTTCGAAGGTGCTTGACGTTGGCAACATCCGAGATGAATCTGCACATTTTTTCGGTTTATTCAATGTATGTATGGCGATAATACCGATTTATTTACAACCTACAAAAAATTGAAATGCATAAAAAAATAGAATATTCTCTAAAAATGTTTAAAAAATTATTTTTTCCCACTCACTTCATCTCCGGAATGTCCTCATCCTTCTTATCCAGCTTGAAATTGTCCAACTCCATATCAGCTGCGCTCTGTACGTTGTCATCCGTCTGGGAAAAACACATCATTACACAGACAGTCAACCCTACCGATTATAGCGTGTAAAATGGAGGGGGACACTCTCAATTATACTCACTCTCTCACCCTTTCCCCTTTCTGCAGGTTTGGGACAATGTGATTACACTTGATTGTATTGTCGAATGAAAAAAAAGTTGACCCGCATCTAGCTCAGGCACCTCATGTAGGAGCGAAAAAACGTGAGAAACGAGAGGGAGGACAACCAGAAATTTGCAATGCACCGTGCCAACTTCTATTTATTTATTTATTTTTATTTATCGTACACCACAAGGGTGCGACAACATGTACAAAAATGAACGAGTTAAAAATAATATTTAATAATGGGTCATTTAACTTCTGCACACAGAGAAAAAGAAAAAGAAAAAGTCTTATATTAGGCCCATGACCTTTTCAAAAGTCTTATATATAAGAACTTAAGTCTTAAATATAAGACTTTTTAGAGGGTCATGGGCCTCATATAAGACTTTTTTTTCTGTGTGTGGCACTGCTCGATAAGCTCACCATTGTCAGTCGGTACTTGCCCGGCTTTGCGTCGAATGTGAAGAAGACGCACCATTCCTGCAAGGACGTGCAATTTTCAGAATTATAAGCAAACAACCAACCCCATTCTTCAGCTACGTGATTCGCACATTTTGGAAATAGCTTACCCGCGGTATACTATAAAAAAGAAAACCAATTTGTCGAGTTTTCAGATCATGATCAATGCAAAAAGTGAATTCCAAAATTACCCATTCTAAAATAGTAAAGCACTTGTTGAAATGAACCACGTACCTGTCCGGTCTTCTGCTTGAACACTGATTTGAACTCCTTCATGCCCGCCTCGAGACTGTTGAAGGGTGTGCACTGAAATAAAAAAAAATCAATTTAAAAGCCACATAAAATACTGAAAGCTCGGTCCCGCTGTCATATCAATTTTTTGTTATACTAAATATTACGATTGCGAAATCGTGATCAGAATGAACCCTGAACATTCTCTTATGCTAATGCATTGAAACCCCATCCCACCTGGAACTCTCCGTGCGAGTCTCCGATTCTGCCCCAGTTAGTAAAGAGGATGAACAGGTCCGTGTCCTTTCTCTTGATCAGCTCCATCTTGTAGAAATTGTGGAAGCCGTAGAGACCGCCTTAATACAATCAAATTAACTAATTGGCTCATTTAAATTTTGTTAAGCAATGATCATATGGGCTCTAATTACGATGATTTCTAATGTTTCTAATTGGGCTTGTTAGCCAAATTCTAATTGTGCGCTTATTGAGTAAACGCCTCGACCTCGAAGATCCGTCTTGTTCATCAGAACTTTGAACAATTGCTGAGTATCGGAGCATTCAACAATCTCTCCCGTCTCTTCGTAACCCGACTTGGCGTTGGGCACTCGCTGGCTCTGTAATTAAAGTTTATTAATATATTTCATTATAATGTCAATTAATCATTTAATTATGAACCTTCTTCTCGCTGGGCTTGCTCATTTGCGCTGCAGTGAACTCGTTCATCAGCTCATCACTGTCATTCTGAAATAAAATACATATGTCTTTGTTATATTAAAAAAACTGAATAATGTATCACCTTCACATTCTTCTCAGTCGCATCTGGGACGACGATCTTGAGTCCGGAAAGGTGGTTTACGGTTCCCTTCGGTGCGTGCTATAAAAAAACATAAAAATTAACGAATTTCGCCTACATTTATTGGTAAAATTTTGATGTAGTTTCACATATTCTCAATGATTTCATCACTAGGCTTTGTTTTGTGCGGAGAAAAGCAACTACTTGCATCGTTACTTTTCAAAGACTATTCCTTACCCTGGACATGGCGGCGAACATTCGGTGCTGGTTCTTCTTGGCCGCGAGCGAAAGCGGCGTTTCGCCATTGAGATCCTGCAGCGTCAGCATCCTGGTCATCTAAAAATCTATTTATTATTATTATTATGATTGACTCCATTCAAATTTGCACATCCATCACCTTTGACGTACTCCCGGGAACTATTATAGATAAGTTGATGAATTTCAAAATCGCGATCTGACCTTTCCCTTGTAGACCTTGACCAGCGCCTCGAACAGACCGACGTTCTGCCATCCGCATGGCTCGACGAAGTAGTGGCACATATTGCGGCCAGTCATATGGTCCTTGATCTGCAAAACATTTTCACAATGTGTATGAAGGAAAGAAGTTTTTTTTTGCTACGTATTGACACCTATCCGCAGAAGAGAAAAGTTTGTAAAAGTTGCATCATTTCCATAGTCGCTGATATTCTTATCAATGTTATCCGTTAACTAATCTTGCATTGCATACTTGAAACTCACTTCATCGCTTACGAAAGAAGATAAAATTCAACGATTGTCAATGAAATAATGGAAAAGGTCCAAGTACTTTTTTAAAACCTTACCGTAATATCTATGGCTGCAATCCTGCCCTTGATATTGATGGGCATTTCCTGTTTGTTGACCGAGTTGTCGTTTGCTTCTGTGAAATGTTCTTGATATTCAGGAAAACCGTGAAAAAATAAGACCCCCTTGTCATCTATTGGCATCCCAATATTTCTTGTTTGTTATCAGTTGTTGTTGATGAAGTATCTATTTTCGTTTGTCCACTGAGCTTGCCGAAACCTTCACTCACACATGATTCCAAACATACAGACCAGGGTTTAGACGAGAGAGTATGCAATAGTGAGAGAGTCCCTCTCGATTTCACACACTCTCTCACTCCAAAGGCCTTTCTGGAAGGTTGATCGGTCTGTGGAATGATGTGCTCACCATCATCATCTGCGCCCGTAGTCTCGTTGTGTTGTTCGTTGTCGCTAGCCTCATCAGAGTCCTCATTATCTTCATCTTCGCTCTCGTCTTCCTCTTCGGTGTCGTTGCCATTAGCCGCGCCATTGGTCATGTTGCGCATCTGGAAGTGCACAGTTACTTTGCTCATTGAAGTTCCGTAATGAATTAGGAAGGATCTAACACAAAATATGTATAAACAACAATAATGAATATTTTTAGAAATCTTAAACACTGTACCTGGTTTGAGGAGATGCCGAAAGCGATTATTGCAGGTGACTGAATGAGTCGATAGTTAGAGAGCTATGGCTTTAAAATGTTGTCCTACCTTGCCAGCCACTCCATTGACGGTATTAGCGATCGTATCAACTGGCCGGGAAATCGTGTCGGTCTCGCCGTCGACAAGAGCCTTAAAATATAAAGCAAATATCGAAATCAATTGAAGCTTTTCTAGAGAATATTATTTTTCTCATTATGCCAGTTTTATGTGCAGCTTTGAACATTGAAATTACTAAAATAAGCTGTTCTTGAGGTGTTTTCTTCGTGCAATGATCGACTTAGGAGCGATAGCTCACCTTCACCACCGCGTGGTTGTTCGTGATGATCGCCTCAACGATGGAAATGTTCGGGCTGGCCTTGTTAACGTCCACCTGATATTATAATATTGTTAAAATATATTGTCATTAAAATATATTAATATATTAAATTAAATTAAAATATATTAAAATATATGTTTCCATTTAGCATGGCTAGTAGCCATTGGCTACTAGCATTTGAAGCACATGATCACCTATTAGCGAATAACTATTTATGAAATACGTTTCAATTTTGAGAATGAGAATTCAACGGGGTAATTGAGGGACCTTGCACTCCGCAATCAGGAATTGAATGAGCTCCGGGTCCTGCGCCTTGATCGCGGCGACCAGTGGGTAGATGTCACAGCCATTACCGTTGCCGTCGTCAAATCGAGCCTCCTTGCAACCTGCAAATAGGAATATAAATATATATTTAAAAATATATATATAAAAATAAAAAAAACCCTGAAAAATATTTAAAAAAAGACTAAGTCGAATTCTCAGGCTGGTCGAACGACTCATATCCCGCACTCTTCTGCAATCATTCATTATTTTAGAGCATTATCCAGTGAACCTTCATGGAAAGAGTGCGTGGTGGACTTACCAGGGAGAGCTCTTACGGGCACTCCGATGCTCCTCTCGAAGTTGAGATTTGGGAAGGAGGCGAAGCGCTGCATCCAGTAGCGAATCGTCGCGCGCTCGGACTTTGAAGCCTCCAGCCATCTGAACTCGGGCAATAAATATACACATTTGTCTAAGATACAAAGCGCAGGGAATCGTTTCGTCAGCATGGGATAATGATGGTCGATTGAAATGAATCTTTTTTGGGGAACAGGAAACCAATGACAAACTTAAGGATGAAAAGGGGACAATTTCGCAGGTGAGAGCACAAGATACTAACCTCAGGATGAGCGCCTGCAGGGGCGAGGAGCCGTCCGGATGATGCTGCAGTGTGTAGAAGCGGGCAGAGTCATGGGCCTGATAACAACAAATTCAAAATAAATCCCCAAAACCTTGTTAGGGCAGCCGTCCGTATATCTCTTTGCTCTGGGATGATTGCGCTTACCACAAGTTTCTCCAGCAGCGTGTAGTGCCCCTTCCTGCACGCCTTCTCCACCACCCGACTGTGACCGCGGTCGTCGATGAATTGCACTGAAGGTACACAAGGTAAAACCATCCCAATTTCAAGGACCATGTCCACACAGGGAGTCAGTGCTTCTGCCCAGTGAAGGACAGACACGTTTGAGACATTCCCTATAATGATGGAGAGCAACTATGAGATCCAAAATGTTGGGATAAATATGTTATTGTCTATAAATAGCCTGAGCGAGCAAATTACACTCGACGCCCAGTAGTCGACACACTGTCTATGCACACAGAAAAAAATCTGTCATTTCTAATTCTGTCACTTTTTTGACAGAATGATTCTGTCGATCGATTCTGTCATAAATGACAGATGTATCTGTCGGTCTGATAGATTAATCTGTCGATGCAAATATTTTAGGAAACCGACAGAATCAATCTGTCACTCTGATCAGATTTCCTCTTGATCGGTCTGTGCTTTCCGATTTGAATGAGTGGGTCGATGCAAATGAGGATTATTGTCTCTTCTCATTTCCCACTCTCTAGCTCGCATTGTTCCAAATTTCAGAGGGTATAAAAGGTTTAGGGAACACTTATCTCTCATCGCTTCAAATGTTTCCCAATGGAAAATAGGAAGGGGGCATTTGCCCCACGGACCTAGGCCTCCCTCTATGAGAAGCACCAACTGAACAGAAGACAGATACAGGGGTATTAGGGGACGTGTGAAATGCACCAGACTTCTACAGTAACCCCCGGGGGGCCTCCATCTGTATTTGAGGACAGAATCAATCTGTCATTTTTGCACCGACCGAAAATCGACAGAATGATTCTATCAAATGCGACAGATTGGCGAGCGACAGAATGAATCTGTCGCAAAAAGTGACAGAATAATCTGTGAGTGCAGATCTGACAGAATATTCTGTCAGTGCAATCTGTCATATATGAGAGATTTTTTTCTGTGTGTGAGTAGATCACCTTTCAGCTCGAGAATGCGTTCGAGCACAGTCGCTGCCGGTCCGACAACAGGGCCGGACAAACTGTCCACATAGAGATCGAGGAAGTCGTGCAGGCGCATCGCGTGTTGCACCTGATATTGAGCCATTTCAAGATCATCCAAACGACCATTTCTAAAAGTCTAAAAGTCTATTGATACCATCCCTTATAGCATCAGAGTTTCATATCATATTTTGAACGAGAACGGCATCTTTTATACGAATTGCTTACCTCGGGCGTCGGCTTGCCGAGCAGCTTGAGCAGGTAGATAGCGAAGTTGTGCTGCCCGTTGCGGAGGGCGGCAGCGACCAGCTTGGAGATCGTATCCGGCGTCTGCAAGATTCGTATATTATGTAATAATTATTAAAGTTGTATAACAAGCCAGGGATTTACTACGATATCTCTGATTCCGCCCGTCACCACAATCACACGGACAAACACCGATAGGATAGTAAGGCAACGGTAATGCTCTGGTTCTCACCCTCCATCGGAGATGCGTGTCCTGGGGTGTGGGTTCATGAATAAGATGACTGAGATAGGATATTAGGATACCTTGCCCATGATGTCGAGGATGACGTAGACGAGCGAGTGCCACTCGTTGCGCACCACGACATCCGGGATGTCGGATTGGAACTGGACCTCGCGATCGATTGGATCCGCCTCGAAGCGGAATTCCTACAAAAGGTATGGTAGAAGTAGGTCTCAAGATGCAATGTTGGTTAACCCTTCTGAGAGACTGACGACCCGATTTGATAGCATGCGAGACATGACGGGGTGAGCTATGTATACCTTCTGCTTCTTCTTGATAGGCTTCGGACCGAGCACGGGTCCATTGATGTCCGCGCGTGCTTGGATAAGTGTGAGGGCGGCAGCGGGACTCTTGTGCAGAAGAGCGAGGGCCAAGGGAGAGTTGCCGTCCTCGTTCTTTCTGTCCACCTGGGAACCAGAGTATCATTATACTGATCATGTTTTCAGACGAACAATTGTTACTGCCTGTGCACTTCATAGGCACAGCGCAAGGGGGCGATAAATGCATCATAACAAAAGTTTCGAAAAAAAGATCGATTGCCTTACTTCGGAGCCCTTAGCCAGCATGCTCACGACGCAGATGTTTGCGTCGGCTCGGGCCGCATGATGCAGGGCGCTGTTGCCCAATCGGTTTTGTGCACGAATCTTAATTTCTTTTTGATTGCAGAACATTACGAGAAACAAAACCATTCGGGTAACGCTAGGCAGAAAATTTCTAAAAAAAAAGTATCAAATTAGCTCACCGCCTTCTTGTCCATCTTGTTGATTAGCAGACTTACAACTGCGATAGGGTCCTGGAAAAGGAGATGCTTTTCATATTTTAGTGCATTGGGTACCGTTTATGTGGCAATAAGAAATAAAGTTGAAACAAAAGAACAGGCGTGTTCACCTGCTTCCTCAGCTCGACGGCCTCTCCCTTCTCGTCGACCTTCTCGAAGGCGTAATGCAATGCCGTGCGGAGCTGATTGTCCTGATAACATACGATACAATTGCAGCAAAGATTCCATAGAAGGGAGAAAACTCTACGGCAGACCCGCAAGTGCTTTTTTATCAACGACTTGTGATTATAAACCACATTTTCAGCACAAATGGAATCGGTGGTGTGCTACATACCGCCGCATTGACATCTCCTCTCTCCATGAGCCACTCGACTGGATCAAGGAAGGCGTCAGCGCTACCCGTCTTCTCCGCATTGACAGCCACATGAAGCGGTGTCTGTCCGAGCATGTTCGGCTGCAATTAACTGATTGATGAACTTAAGACTATAACTGAAATTAACTGAAGTAACTAAGAAATTAACTGAAGACTGATTGATGGTTCACATGTGGCGACGATGTCTTTCGTTGAGATTATTATAAATATGAAAAATAACACTGAAACGCGCTGACCACGACGGGGACGTTCTTCTCCTCTAGTAGCTCGAACAGCTTGATGGTCGAGTGCGTGAGCTGCTGCGCCGCGTAGTGCCACGCATTACATCCGTCTGCGTCCACCTGCAGATTGTGTCATACTATGCATGTATCCATTGTTTATTCAGTCAGTGGGGCAACTGATAACATATTAAGGAGCAAAAATACGAATACCCGATGATATGGTCAAATCTATTGCGGACGTGTGCACTTCAATTGCGTTTCACTGATGAAATTGCAACATTTAACGAATAAACATACAGCAGCAGCCTGATGTGCAGAGAGCACAAAGTGCGGCACCGTTTCGAGAAGACTGTTGTGGATGGCGACTTGGAAGGCTGTCTTGCCCCACAGCTCGCCTGTGATGTAAATATAAGAGGGTTTAGGTGTAAACCCGCCAGATGGCTGTTGTTAGATATAAGACGGTATTCCAGTTACTAGTTCTGGTTTTTTTTAAAACTAGTTCCCTCACTGAAAAGTCCACTAACTTTTTCCAACCCAACTAGTTCCAACCCAAAAAAAGCACGAAACTAGTTCCAGTTTTTTTACACCTAAACCCTCTTATATATTTCTCACATCATTTTACTACATAGATCAATGGCTCGTAACCGGGCTAGTTGCTAGAGTATGCACATCTACAATAGCTTGACACTAACAGTAGTATACGTGTACTAGGAAAAGGCAGTTATCATGCGCACGGGCTACTTCTTCTCCGGCCATTGTCGCCTTGGGCGTGTTGTCCGGTTGCATCTTCGCTCTGGCGACGACGCTCGTGCGAGCTTTCATCACGCCACCGAACATTCCCATCATCATCTGCTGCGCAGGCTTCGGCGTCGGCGGCACCCACACTCATGCAAACGGACAGCTGTTAGTACAGGCGGCTACAAGACTGATAAGTTCAGAAAAAAAAGAAAAAAGAGAAAGAATATCATGTTATATAGTGCACACAAACATAAAGAGCAAACAAAAATAATAAAAAGAAGATAATTCCTACTTCTCGGTTCTTCTCCATCCTTCACAGGTCTCGTCTCAATGGTCGCTCCACAGATCTCCTCTTCGATGCCGGCATCCTTTGCAGCTCGCAGGATCAGGATCGACTCCTGAATGATATTTTCAAATGAGGGTGGGGTCATTGTCGGAAAATATCTGAGGCCAAGAATGAAAGATGAAAGCCACGATGAAGAAAAGACCCTTACCAGTTCCTGACTCTTCAGGAGTGTTTTGATGAGCGGCGTCACTGGGCAGGAGACGTCATCACCCGTGATCTTCTGAGTGAGGAAAGCTTGCAGATTGTTGTTCTCTCCGGCACAAGAGAGCAGAGCCTGTAATGATACCATCATTGATCGATTTACTTCTTCATGTCAATGAACATGAGGATCTTACCTCCAACAGGATGTTCTTGCCTCTCTTCGCCATGCCCGCTCCCAAGGCGAGCTTGATCACCGAGAGGTTCTGCGACTCCTGCAATGACGATTTCGTGCAAAAAAACTTTAAGATGAGCGAAAAGAAAGATTCTAAATATCTGAGATAGCACCCACATCGATCACTGCATTATCCCCGTCCGTCTTCTTGGGCACCATTCTGTCCAGCACCGACTCGGGTCTCATTCTCAGACACTCTCTCAGTCCAGCCATCACAGTGGCTGCGAAGGCGCCGTACTGTCCGTTCTCCATCGTGCCCGGCTTGGACATGTTGCTGATGCTGCAATAATCAGATGTGTTATTATAAATCCACAAACACTCGTCCGAAATAATAAAACGTCCCCTCCTAAAATACAGATACGGCTGCGAGAGAGCATGGCAAAGTGAGAGACACGTTGAGGTATAGAAAGAGAGTACACCACCAGTAGTCCACATCATGAACGTATCATTTTAAAATTGTAATAAGCGTATCCACAAATCCTCTCAACATTGCGAAGAGTGCGAATTAGGTTAGATTATGTAAGAGAACATACTGGGAGCACTGCTGCAGGACGGGCGTGTAGCCCTCCTCGTTGTGCTGGCTGAGAAGAAGTTCCATCTGAGACAAAGACAATTTGAATTTGTTTGACGACTTCATCACTCATCCCTTTGCACAATTTCACTTCTACACGGAATGGTACTATAATAGTCGGCGTAGCCATAAGAGCCATCAAATATTCTTTACCTGAGCAGATCCGATCATGGACGAGATCTTCTTGAGCATGGGCACGATGTTGTACTGGCCACCGATCGGCGCGTCCTTGTAAGCCCACAGTTTGCTGCAATGTACTGATCCTCTCAACATCAAAATTTCCCTTTTTTCCTTTCTTCAGTGTCATCTCAAAGCTACGGTATTACTGATAAAGTCGCACTGGTCAAAAAGTCAAAACTACGGTATTACTGATAAAGTCGCACTGGTCAAAAAGTCAAAACTACGGTATTACTGATAAAGTCGCACTTGTTGCTGAGCAGGCCATGCGGAACGCCGACGAGCGTGTGAAGAATGTTCGCCTTGCCGGGAGATTGACCCTCGTCCTTGAGCAGCTCCTGAAGCGTCAGAATTGATGCTCTGGCTATTGCAGCGGCATCTTACCTTTCCGTACGAGTCGAGCAGAAGCGACGCCAGGTACAGATTTCCGGCGGAGAGAGCCACCTGTAATATTACATTTATAAAATGATACGATCATACCAAAAAGCCGAATGACGAACTTCCGTTGTTTACCATACAAGAACAATGACGACCCTCTCGCTTTTGCGTGCACTCTCGTCTCGGTAAACACAAGTCCCAGTTCGACATTTTGTTTGATCGTATCATTTTATAAATGTAATAATGGACATCGCAACCGCTACGAAGGCACTGGTCATTACAGAAACCAATCGCGCCGTTGTCGATCAGAAAAATATTGCTTCCTAATCGTCAGTTGAGGAGAAAAGCAAATACTGGAGAATTTCCAGGTAGTAAATAGTACACGTGAGTGTACTATTCCCTTACAGTGAGCGGCGTCGCTCCCTCGCTGTTCTTCGCCAGCGGATCGGCCTTTGCTTTGATGAGCTGGTCGATGCACTTCTTGTACTGCGCTGATGTGATCCTGAAGCGAATCTTTAATACTTCAAATTCCTACAGTACGTTGAACTAATCCAACCGAAGCACAAATCAATGTGCCCTTACCTCTCATCATTGTTTGGTGCTTCTCTGGCCGGTTTGTCCACCTCGAGGATGATGGGCACGGAGGCGAACATGTGCAGGGGCGAGTTGCCCGAGGTGTCCGTGATCGAGCAGTCCGCACCTCTGAAAAGAGAGCTCCTGAGAAGAATCCTCGAGTGATATCGAACAGATCCAGATAGTAACGGGATCTGGACTACGCTATGGTCGTTCACTTTTGGCGGACACCCTGATGGATGGATAAGTAAGGTGCCTTGAATTCATGAGCCAATGGGCAGACGTGGGGATATGAAAATGCAATACGAACCGAGTGATCAGGTAGTTGATCTGGTCGGGCAGATGGGCGGTCGAGTTCTCATCGTGATAGGAGAGCAGAGAGGAGATCAGAGTCACTCCCTCGTTGTCCTGAACGGAAGATATTTTTCCCTTTCGCCAGTAATATTGTTTTCACTCAGACTATCATATGGGAGCGAAGCAGTCATAAGTATCGCAGTTTTAACCACAGTAGTACTCTTCGAAAAATATGTTCTTAACTAATTCAAATATACAGTGAGTGGGATCTTCCGGCATTGTCGCCCGGTTTCGAGACAGATGTTCCAGTCTCACCTTGCAGTTAACGTCGACGACGTCGGCGTGGTTGTCGAGCAGCCACGACACGATGCCGTAGTGGCCTGCAACCATTATATATATATAGATATATATATATATATGTATATATATATGTATATATATATATTTATATATATATATATTTATAAATATATATATGTATATATATATATATATATATATATTAGGGTTCGCCCGGCAAACAAGGTCTTGGGACCTTGAAATGAGATAATTCAATTATCTCACTCCTTGCAAGAATAGTGAAAATCATTTCAAGATCTTGTTCCTTGGCAAGGAATGGGCATCAGAAATGTAAGATTTTACCTTATCAAAATTTTCAATTATATTCAACTGGTTATTGAACTAGTTATATTTTTAGTTACATGGAGCATATTTTCGTCATTATTTCTTATTTTCTAATACTTCTTTTGTATTCTTGGCAAAGTAAAAGAAGAAATCATCAATCTATCATCATAGCTAGATTCACGGAGTACCATTTAGTATTTTCTAAGTTTTCCAGAACGTTATTGTCATTAAATTTGAAAAGTGTCCCTGACAAGATCTTTGTTCCTTGTTTATTCCTTGGTTTATCCAAGGAATAAACAAGGAATGACGCCGATCGATTCCTTGCCAAGATCATTTCTCACTTTCCAAGGAAAAAAGCGGTCATTTTCCTTGTCAGGCGAACCCTAATATATATATTTATTTTATTATTTATGCGAATTCACAAGGGAAAAAAGCGGATACATTTTGAAATGCGAGTAAATAGATTATTTGAGTATGTTCACTTTGCGCACTTTCTGCAGTACCTGACCGACGGGATAACTGGTGGGGGATGAGAGATCGACAAACGTACCCTTGAGATAAGCGATCGAGAGGGGCGTGAGCAGCCACTCGTTGCTGGCTCGCAATGTCTCTTTGTCGATCTGATATGGTTAAGCAACAAATTAATCGGTTCTCTAAACCAAAGTTCTACTTTTGTAATATTTTTCATAGAGATTTACCCCAGCGATGAGCTTGACGGTCTCCATCCATCCGTAGGCGCACGCGTAGTGCATCGCAGTGTTGCCAGAGCTGTCCTTCTGAAATTCGTTCTCTGTACCAAGAACGCTACCAACTAAAAGTTGGAGATGGTATACTTCGAATCTTGATGCTTTTTGCCACTACCACCACATCAATGGAATTCTGCAACTTTTTTTCTGCAGAAATTTAAAATCATTTAATGACTGACCCTGTTGACATCGGCTCCCTTCTGCAGCAGCATTGCAGCGATGTTCGCGTGTCCATTGATGGCAGCGATCATCAGAGGCGATCTGAGAACACCAAATTGCAAACTAGCCATCGTTCCAGATCTTGCAAAAGTAATGAAGTAACATCGCACTTACTTTGCTACTATTTATATCGATTTTTTTGTTGAAAAAAATACTATCTGTAACCAGTCATCGTTCCAGCTCTTGCCAGAGTGATCAGGCAAGATCACAACAAACATGAAGTTGAAAACAAAAAGAAGGCGTAATTCCAACGCCACCTTTTCATCTTGTCCCTCCCCTCCACCAGACAGCCCGCTTCGATGAGCATCTCAGCGATTTCGATGTGACCACGGCCAACAGCCAGCTACAATGATTAACTTAAATGGTTCAATTAATTAATTAAACAATTGTTAACTAGTGAAATACCATGAGTGGCGTGAGCTTCTTGTCATTGGCCGAGTTGGGACACTCCTTGTCCACGGCAGGGCAGGCGAGAAGCGTTTCAACTACCTGCCATCTGTAATATTATTTTTATTAACTTTCGTTAATTTGTGTATTACGTTGTTTTCATAAAGGATAAGAATGAGGAAAAGTCATCGCCAGTAGGTAAACGAATTTTACATCTTCGACATGAAACATAGCTGAAAAGAGGAACATTTGCACATCCATTATCAATGCGCTATTTCATTTCTCAACTAAAATATTTCAAAATGCTCAATAATTAGTAATTATTAATTACCGTCCGGCCCAGATGGCGTAGTGCAGCGCGGTTCTGCCCTTTCTCGTCTTCGCATTGACGATGGATTTCCTGCCGGCGGCCGCCTTTTTCGCTGCAAGTTTGGCTCGTTTCGCCCGCGGAGGTCCGTCGTCTGAACGAATACCCTATTTAATTTTTAAAAATCTTATTATTGAAAAAAGCCCGATTCTTGCTCTATTCGTTCCGCACACACCCTATGCTCCAGGCGGCGTGAGAAATGAAGAAGTCCGGTTTGTTTTAAATTGTTTTCTGATACTTACAGGCACAACCACGACATAGACCAATGGGAAATATGAATATTTTAAAAATATTTTAAATTTATTTTTGAAACACCAACCGTCCTCTTCCTCTGCCTCTTCATCGTCCGTGTTCTTCTCGCTTTTCTCCATCTTGGCGATGACTTCGAGCAATATCTGAAAAATATTTAAGAAAATTGTATCCGTCCAACTAAGTTGAGGTAACTGTTAGATGATTATTGATGCTTTTTTAAAAGAAATGCGTGTTTATAGAAATTCTGACTACTACTATGATACGATTGAACAACACATTTTTATGCTAGTATTAATATTATGAGACCATCCACGAGAAGCCGGACATACCCCACGGATGTCTTTTTTGAAACCTATACCAATAACTTGGTGGTGAAGTCAGCATCACGATTACTGATATTTGGCCCAGTAACTAAGGTTCTGGGTCCCGCCCCGAAAAGTTACAGTAACCCCACGTTCCGATATCGATTTTTTTGAAATTTTGAAAAGTAGGTTTTTATAGGTTTTCTAGGTGTATTTTGCGAAAACAATGCGAATAAAACCACTTTGGAAGCGATCTGACAACGATAAAGGGTCGAAATTTCAATTTTTAACTATTTTTTGACCGTCCTGGAAAAAAATTGCCCATCTATTGACAACGATTTTGCGATTTTTAGAATCCTCATCAAAAACCGTATAAAGGAAAATATTTGTTTGAATCCGAACTGTATCGCCGATACTCGTAAACTTGGTCTAAACGTTCGGATATTAGCGGACCTTGGCGCGTGTCTGGCTATATTTCTGATCACGATTGCGAAATATCACGTGTATCAAGTGATATATTATTTGTCCACGATGCCGAGAACATGACTGACATGATTGTTTCATCACCAGGTGAAAAAAATTTTTTCGACCATGAACCCGGGTTCATGGAAATTTCGCGAAAACTTTTTTCGCAAAAGTTGTTGAACCTGCTTGAAATGTGTTCATTACATGAAATTTAATATGTCTGCACCGAATTTGACTATAAAAGTGTTAGAGATAATGTGTTTGTATTGAATTTTACTTTGTGGTTTTATTTCGTAGGCTGCATCATGAGAGTCAAATATTGGAATTTTTATAGTCAAATTCGGTGCAGGAATATTAAATTTCATGTAATGAACACATTTCAAGCAGGTACAACAACTTTTGAGAAAAAAAGTTTTCGCGAAATTTCCATGAACGTTCATGGTCGAAAAAAAGTTCATGGTCGAAAAAAATGTTGAAATTTTTTTTACCTGGTGATGAAACAATTATGTCAGTCATTTTCTCGGCATCGTGGACAAATAATATATCACTTGATACACGTGATATTTCGCAATCGTGATCAGAAATATCGCCAGACACGCGCCAAGATCCGCTAATATCCGAACGTTTAGACCAAGTTTACGAGTATCGGCGATACAGTTCGGATTCAAACAAATATTTTCCTTTATACGGTTTTTGATGAGGATTCTAAAAATCGCAAAATCGTTGTCAATAGATGGGCAATTTTTTTCCAGGACGGTCAAAAAATAGTTAAAAATTGAAATTTCGACCCTTTATCGTTGTCAGATCGCTTCCAAAGTGGTTTTATTCGCATTGTTTTCGCAAAATACACATAGAAAACCTATAAAAACCTACTTTTCAAAATTTCAAAAAAATCGATATCGGAACGTGGGGTTACTGTAACTTTTCGGGGCGGGACCCAGAACCTTAGTTACTGGGCCAAATATCAGCAATCGTGATGCTGACTTTACCACCAAGTTATTGGTATAGGTTTCAAAAAAGGGATCCGTCGATTTTCTTCCAGCACCCCGGCCTCTCGTGGATGGTCTCTTATTACCTTGACGTTGAGTCCCTGGCCTGTTTTCGCTGCGAGATGCAGGGGCATCTCGCCTTGCTTGTTCACGTCGCACACTCCGACGTCCTTCGAGATCAGGAACTAAAAAGGGGGAGATGAAACATTAAAATGCTTGTATAAGCGAATATATAAACTAGCAGGGTGTGTTGAGGTTAAACTACGTTATGGTAGGGTGCGCACTACGTTTTCAAAGCATGGTTCAGGGGGGCGTTCAGTTGCAGGGCACAGTTCAGTCCAGGGGGAGCTTTGCAGCCGACTCCAGGCTCGGTCCAGGGGAAGCTCGGTAGCAGGCTCCAAGTTCGGTCCAGGGGGAGCTCTGTAGCCGGCTCCAAATTCGGTTCTGGGGAAGCTTTACAGCCGGCTCCAAATTGCCACTACGCCACTTCGTGGCTCCGTGGCAACTTTTTTCGATCGCTCTCAGCCTCACGAGCCTTTCTCAACGGAAACGCAAGATACAGTGCGTTCAGAACGTTTTCGAACACTTTCCCGATATCACAAAACGCTGTTCCTGTAATCCCCTACGCTCTCTGAATCACTTTGGAACTTTTCGAAAATTTCGATTTTCGACGTTAAAACGTGTTAGAACACGTTCTGACACGTTTCTGACATCGCCAAACACTTTTCCTGTGATCCCCTACGCTTTCTAAATCATTTTGGAACTTTTCAAAATTTTCGATTTTTCAAGTTAAAACTTGGCAAAACAGGTGAAAACGTGTTTCACGGTACTCAAAAACGTGTTAGAACGGTTTCTGGCACTTGCGAAAAATGCGGCAAAAGGTTTGCCCGCGGCGGGGGACGAACCTGGGGGTCTCGGATTCAAAGTTTGGCTCGCAACCCACTTGGCTATGGATTTCGTTAATTAAATTTTGTAAAATTTAAAAGGTATTCTGGTCGGGAATCATATGCAAAAGGATTTGGGAAGATAGCGCGATTTTGAAGCGAAATATAAGGAAAATGCGAAAAACGTGACCGCCGGACACACAGACAGACACACACACACACACACACAGACAGACAGACAGACGTTCTGAAATAATAGTCTTTAGTAATAGCGAACCTTCAGCGGTCCCGGGCCCTCGCACACCGCCGCGTAGTGCATTGTGTACCTGAATAAATAGTACATAACTCGTCCCCCAAATTGTTTATTACGTTTTTTGAGAGCTCACAGATGATGAACAATGTATTTTAGCTTCATTAGTTTGATAATTAGTGAATTACTTACCAATTGTTCTGATCGGGGACGTTAATCAGCGGATCGACTTCTCTAATTGCTTCGAGGAACGTCGTGTCCGGATTTATGGCAGCAGTGTGTGCGGGGGTGATGTTCTGAACGGACGCATGCTCTTCAATCTTTTGATATATCATCCTATTTAAAAAAAGAGAAATTCTGGTTTGGATTGGTATCAAAAATGTAGTTTTTGCATCATCCTTTACTTAGATACTTCACATTAGTGGTAAAATTTGATAATCACATATTGATTTTGCATTGATTGTTGGTGTGAGAATCGAGATTGGATTCAATTCCTTTCTTCATATCATGAAAGAAAAATAAAAGTATAAAATAAATAAATACCCTGAAGAAGAAGCTCTTCTTCCTGGCGGAGATTGCCAGAATCGGCTTTGGCAGCTTGCCGGTCTCCCTACAACAGTCGTAATTGTTATATTTACTTTTTTCGAATTAAAACATTCCTCGTATGTATTATCGCAACGATAAAAGGTTTTCTTTACTAGATTTAACAAAAAGGATACTTGAGCGACTCCAGCTGCAGGTTGTTGAAGTTGTGCGACTGCAGCTGCGCGAGGTCGCAGGCGAGCTCGCGATTGCCGTGACGCAGCGCTTCCAAGAACTGAAATACCAATCTATAATATTTATTGACAATTTCTTATTTTGTATAAATTTACTTGTTCTAGCTCGATTTCATTGTCGATTATTCCTACAGCACGCTATTTTTTGGTGTAATTTTCGAGGCAGTGTTTTTGTTTTAAAAATATTACCTTCTGTTGCAGTTTGTACTCGCTGTAGATGGGTTCATTGCCTCCCTTCTTCTTCGGTTGAGAGAAAACGGAGAGGAATGGGTACCAGCCGTCACGGAAATCGAAACGATCTAGAATCTCCTGAACAGAAGCCATAATTTAGAAATTCTATTTGAAACCAAGATATTTACATAAAAGTAAATTATTTAAATGATTTTTGATCACTACATATTGTCAAACGAAAGTCGATAGTGCTCACTGATATGGATTACTTCAGCGAACTCACGGGGAAATAAGTCTACGACTTCATAAGTCTAAGCTGGACAGCGACGACTTCAAAGTCTAATAGGCGCAGGGGAGCGGGGTGGTTAGACTTTGAAAGTCGTCGCTGTCCAGCCCATAAGTCTAGAGTCGTAGACTTATTTCCCTCTGAGAAGTGTCTCCAATGTTATTCTAATGATTCTACGCTTACATCACCCATGATGTCCTCGCCGGCTTCATAGTTGAGAAAGGCGTTGTTGCCCTCTCGCCCTCCTCTCGCAGATTCGATCGCCCGCGTAGCCCTTCCGAGCATGTGGAAGTTGGCACGGCCAGTGGATCTCTGAAGTTGTGAAAATGTTTTCATAATTAGGTGATGCATAGTCGCGTTCTGTGTGTCTTCTTTCTCAGAGGGAAATAAGTCTACGACTTCGGAAGTCTTGGCTACTGAGCGACGACTTTAAAGTCGAGAAAGTGCCGCTCCCCTGCCTCTAATCGAAGCGAGTAGACTTATGAAGTCGTCGCTCGGTAGCCGAAAAGTCTACAGTCGTAGACTTATTTCTCTGTGAGTTCTCTACTTGTTGCCATTGCTAATATTTTTCAGTTTCCATCACCTGCTTTATTGTATGGTTTTCTCACTCCCCCCTTTCCTGATCGTCTTTCTACGAACACTCACACTTTTCAAACGCCCTATCGGTTCAGTGTATCAGTCCGTTTTCAGTTTGCGTTCCCCCATGACTCAGTTTCTCTCTCCCCTTTGCTCTCTCATGCATCCAAAGTCTCGTCATATTCTTTTCGGTCTCTGTCACGCTACGCTCGCAAACACCGGAAAGGCGCGCTCGTAAAGCGATAAGAAATGTTGCGAGCTCGCAAAATTTTTCAAGCCGAGGATGACAAAAGATTGAAATAACGGAGGGTGACAGAGTGAAATTCAAGGCGCATTGTCTCGTCAAAACTATTGAGCGCGATGTTAGGTAGATATTGGAAAGTGCACTGCACGGAAAACTAGAGTTTGAAATTCGGGTAAATACTTGGATAAGACCTCTTCCTTTCTCACATACTCTAAGCCGACCGATTGATCAGAGTGCGCAAAATGAGATCTAATCAAAATAATTTCCGCAAAATTAAAACTCAAAGTTCTGAAAAAAAGGTTACAAAACTACGTAAACGCACTCTCTGCAGCAGGTTGGGCTCCACGACCACCGAGTCCTCCTTTCTCTCAGCCAGTGCCTGGTGACACTTGACCAGGGCGACAACTACCTTCTCCGGGCCTGAATCAAGTCAATTGATCAATAAAGGACTAATCGATAAATTAGAATATCTACCAATTTTTATGACCTACCGAGCTGGAGGGCGGCCGACATCGGCGAACGATCGTCCATTGCAGAGTACCGTTGATAGGCGGCATTCTTCGATATACTAAAATTGATTTTCGAAAATATTGAAATCACTTCATCGCATTTTTAAGCAAAATATTTAAAAAAACATGCCCATTGATTGGGAAATTTTTAATCCATTTATTTTGATGTTTGGTGCTTGTCCTCCGACTTTTACCCACTCAAAACGTGTCTTGACTGTTTCCAGAGCTACCATGGGCTCACTACGTTGCGCTACTATTTACCATAGCAACAAGCTCAAGTCCTTGAAGACTAGAGAGCTCAGAGATCACTGAAATATAGCGAGACCAGAGATCTCGAAATCAGAGAGTAGAAAAATTCAGACTGCAATTTGTACCCGCTATTTTTTGTTTCCAGGAAGGGGTCAGCAGCAAGAAAGTATGCGTGTGAAAGTAAAATGTACTCTCTCATTTGCTAACACTCTCTCGCTTCTGACCTCTTTCTGGAGGTTTGGAATCATGTGGGAATGAGTGAATCAAGTGTTGTCCGCTAAGCGGATTGATTCGAGGAGTATCGTGAAAACACAAAAATACAAAGTAACATCTGGCATCGTAAAGGGAGAGAGAGAGTTTTTGAGTTTCGGGAGGAGAAGAGTTTTCCTCTTAGTTTTCCTCTGTTTTTAAACCTCGTCCCGCTGATTACTGGAAATAGTGAAAATGATTGGCATAATTTTAACATATTTGTTATTTAAAATAATACTAAAAAAGGCTACGCGCACCGATCGTCCTTGTAGATCTTCTCAATCTGCTTAATGTCTCCCTTGATTACGGCAGCAAAAAGTTGACGAGACAGAGTGCGATTCGAGACGTAGTTAGAGACTCCGAACGCAGCGTGCTGCAAAGATTTTGTATTTCAAAAAAAGCAAAATTTTGTACTTCATGATATTAGAAAAATGTTGCGGATTGAAGATCACAATTTGCATGACTAGAGCGAATGAAATCTTCAAGCCAAGGCATTATAGTTCAGAGAACCGCTTGTTCGCGATCAAAATGAGTGCAAGGGCGATAAGAAAGTGAAAGTTGATAGAAATCGCAGCATTGCGTGAAATAGTTACCGAGCGGGAGTTTCAACACTTTCTACGCGATTCATGAGAATACAATGCAAAGAATGAAACTATTTGGTGGGGTATGTTTCACAATTCACACTTATTTGCGAAACCAAACGGTCATATGGTCTTCATCACAGCGTACGATAACTAAATAACAAGACGAACAAATAATGTGGACAAGCAGACAGTCAAGCATAGTTAAATTTATAGTAATAATTCTTACCTCTTTGGTGAACTTGATCGCCGGCCTCGGGACGAGTCTATCATTGCCCTTCTTCGATACTTTCTTCTCCTTTATCTTCTTCTCCTCCTTCTTTCCCTTCTTCCTCTTATCCACTCCCTTTCCCACCTTCCGAACGACAGTGGCCCTGGTCTGAATGGCGTAGATAAATAGCCATTTGACACAAACATCGCAGAGATCATATTTGCAAGGAGAACGGTTCTCCAAGGTTTCGAAAGCAAAACCGTTCTCCTAGCACCTTTGCGCTCTGTGAAGAGTTGAAACGGAGACGTTTCTGGCTTGTTCCACGTTCATTTCAAATTAATGTGATAAATAATTAAGTTTAAACCGAAACGCACAGCTTTCTTGCCCTTGCCCTTCCTGGCGTCCGTCTTTCCGTTCTTCTTCTTCGTAGGCTTTCCTTTCTTGGTTTCAGGCTTCGGCTTCGGGTCTCCGCCAGAGAAGGGAACGAATTGGGTCGAAGTCCGCGTGGACTTGCGGAGGGGAGTGGAATTGGCATCTGACACATATAAATATTGCAATAAATATTAAAATCATCATTATTAGGCTGTAATGAAACAGGCAGCTTCGGCCCGAGCCAGGGCGCTCTCACTTGCGTCCTGACCCCTTTCTGGAGGCGATTCATTTGGGAGAAATAGATGAAACTTACACGGGCTTCGCGGCTTCTGAGCGCCAGTTAGCATCGGGACCACGCTAACCGTCGGCATTGTTGCGTCTCGTGGAAAAGAGAAACAGAGACACTCGCTCTCGCTGCCCTGACTACTGAGGGAAGCCGGACTGAAATGACACCATTCCACAGGCCGGTCAACCTTCCAGAAAGGCCTTTGGAGTGAGAGAGCGTGTGAAATCGAGAGGGACTCTCTCACTATTGCATACTCTCTCGTCTAAACCATGGTCTGTAGGTTTGGAATCATGTGAAAAGCGATGGCAGAGCACAGATGGAGGGAAAAGAGTAGTAAATGGGCATATGCAAGAATTGTTTAGGGTATCTAGATGAGCTCGGAAAGCAGAGTGCGAAATGTGAGGTTTCTTGATTTCGCGCACTCTCTGCACCGGTCAGCGGACGAGAGAGTGCACGAAATGAAGATACTGTGGGCTCACATTTCACACTATAATGAACAGACAACAAAGCGTACGCGAGAAAAGAATAATCACTTCCTATGTCTAAACAGGACAACGGCGAACGACTGGCATCTTATTGTTAGTGGAGTTTGAAATTCGGGTAAATAATTGAATTAGATCTCTTCATTTCACACACTCTCTCGCCAATCGACCGGTGAGAGAGTGTGTGAAATGAAGAGTGCTAATTCAATTATTTACCCGAATTTCAAACTCTTATTGTTAGCATGAGATGCGAGAAGGAATCGCGCGCTCACTCATTGCCAGTTCAAAACCTCACTAGGGAGAAACGGCTAAAAGCACGGGCGAGAAATTGTGCTTTTTGTGTATGTTTGTGTCTATGGGTTTGCACCGCAACGTATATCGATCAAACTTCGTTCGTTCGCCACCCTCAAATTCAAGAACACTCATCGGATTCAATAAAACGCGCCCTGAAAACAAGAAAAATGAGAGTAAGTGAGTGTCAAAACAAGAGAGAGAGCGCTTTGTGTTTGAATCATGTAGATTGAAATAGCTAGTGACCGGAACCGGAGAGCCAGGACGGATCTGAGGGCGACCAGGGCCGGCTTATATAAGGGCGGGGCGGCCGCCGGGGTTTCCAGCGTTTTCGCCCTTTCCAACAGCAAAAACGCGTCGCAACAGGGCGAGGAGGTTTGTGAGATGGGGCTGGCAGGGTGGAAAGAGAGAGAAAGGCAGAGATAGTGAGGAAAAGGAGAGTAGGGAAAACGATGCAATGTTGTGTAGAATGTGGTGCGGTGAGAGAATGAGAGAGAAAAGCGAGAGAGTTGGTTAGAACGTGTGCGCTCGTGTTGAGAGTGTGAGTCATGCGAGTTGTGGGATAAGGGGTATTTAGAGGACGAAGCGAACACACAAATGACCCCCCGTGTCATTTGGGAATCCAATTCAAAATATCAATAATTCCGACAAAGAAAAAAACAGTATGTGCGGTATTCTCACATTATTTGTTAAGATAAATTTACTCGAATTTTATAAAAACAAAACACAAAAATAATTCACAATCCGCATAAAAATGCACTGATTTACTTATAATTCTCACTGAAATACAATAGCTATAGATCTTATTCAATCAAATGGATCCAAGGTTGATAGGTATTGCGTCTAGAGCAGAATCTCCCATTGATGTGTTCCCGAATCTTGATAAGTGTTGGGTCTCGAACAGAATCTTCGAGGTACGGTAATCTATCGTCTTCACCTAGTTTTGTACCAGGAATTGATGACCTCCCCGAGCTCGTCGTACCATGCGATGTATCCACAAGTTGCCTTTCCCTGGGAAATAGAAGTACAATGTAAAGGTCGGACTGATACTATCAAACCACGAGTCCGAACAAATTGAGCTTGTCACATCGATCTCCGTAGATTTCGGAAGAATTGGAGACTTTTAGAGTGAAATGGTTGATGGCACAGTCCAGAGAACCGCAGCTGCTCAATGTACCACGTGAATATCAGGAACACACAGACCATAAAAAAGGATGTCATCACTAGGCAATAACGAGATCGCAACCCTTGCTCGATTGATGACATATAATTGATACTATGAGAGAGGTATCACACATGTACTGTTGGAATCGAGTTTCGTAGTCACTGAAAAAGTTCCTACCGAAAGAGTGAATTTCATAATTTTCAAAAAAAAATTAAGATATATTTCCTCTTCCGTTGGGTTCTCGAGTATAAAAGTTTGATCAAATTTTTTTTAAATTTTTACATTTTTTCCGAGTCACCTGCCATCTCTGGTGGGACCTCTTATAAGTTGATTGCAATTGATCGATTACACAAGATTCCAAACATACAGACCAGGGTTGAAGCGAGAGAGTGTGCAAAAGTGAGAGGGTCTCTCTCGATTTCACACACTCTCTCACTCCAAAGGCCTTTCTGTAAGGTTGACCGGCCTGTGGGATGATGTCATTACTCACTTTCCAAAGTTGTTATCGTATCGGCAGTAAATGTTGTGTGTTGGCTCCCCTCCACCGTCCTGACCAGGAACACTCGGTCGGGTCCGCTCTCAAACAAATTTTCGAATAATTCTAGGAACGAGTCGCTCATTCACGGCAGGATCAAAAAAAAATTGATGGCAAAGATTGCCTAGTAGTGACTAAATACGCATTTGAATTCCCGCCTTTGGTGCTAGTTAGTGTTACGTTATCGAGTAGGACACGCTTTCCTACGATTGCCTAGTGATGATGCAACTCACTTGCAGCAGAATCGCTTGTAGAAGAAATTGCCAATGATGTTTGTGCATGGTTTTCCAAATGAGTCATCCGGGAGGCAAATGCCCGCGAGCCACATATCGGAGCATCTGGGAAGCGACAGATTTACCCGAGCCGGGTTTGAGACTATGACGAATATGGAGGAGTTCCTCACCTTCCATTTCTCCATTGAATATCTACCGTTAACTTCCATATTTGTACAGTACCTACCGTATCTCTTCACCTATCGTATCTCTTCACCTACCATATCTCGTCACCTACCGTATCTCTCTACCGTACCTGCCGTTGCTCGGGCGGATGTAGTCCTAATCGGAGGGGCAAGGATGGTTGCAGATGGGGGCAGTGCCAAACCAGCTGCATCTGCCCTCAATATAATCGATTGGTAATCGATAATTGGCTGAACCACAAACGGCAAATAAGGTATGAGGTATGTATGTGCACCTGATTGCCATGGACGGGGACGGGGACGTTGGGAAGAGTCTCAACTGCACGCGACGTCATACCTGGACATAACATAGTACCGCATCATGCCAGCCACTTTGAGATACCGTAAACGCGCATTTTTCGAAAGTGTTGAGAGGTCGCTAAAAATGGCAACTTCTCAAGAGGGGATCGCTTTAAGCACTCACCAATCATGCCGTTCACAATTGCGGTCACAATGGGTCCCGATACGATTCCACCGTCCCGCTTCGATCGATTTCTATCGGAGAGCTTCAGTGGCTACGGAGATCAAATTAGAATTACATAGTGATAAAGCAATTTCACAATTTTCCGATTATATAGCATCGTGCGTTTTTGTGTGGAAGGGCTCGTCAAAGAAAACTATGTTTTGCGATACCCTTGTGATGGTGCAAGGTTTTAGCTGTGGGCCATTTTTTCAACTACAGATCATTCCATAGGCCGGATATCCCTACAGACAGGGATGAGTGAGCGTGTAAAATCGAGAATTTTTCACACACTCCCGCTCTGACCGTGTCTCCAGGTTTTGAATCATGATGCATTCGCATGTCTTCACTCTGTTGTTCTTCAAAGCCATACAATACGATTGCCTAATGATGACGCAATCGCTCACCTTAATCCTATTGCTCTTCACAGCGTTCGAGTCGTTCCACCGATGGTAGTCATGACCAAATTTTTCCTTGGCGTAAATGGCCATCCGACTGCGCATCTCTCCCTCATCCGGCCAGTTGGTCACTTCCGGATTGACTGCAAAGAAACGGCACACACCCTAAAGAACGGCCTATGGAGAGAGAGAGCGTGCAAAATCGAGAGGGATTTACTCACTTTTGCACACTCTCTCGCTCTAACCCTGGTCTGTAGGGTTAGAATCATGTGGGCAAGGTCAAACACGATTCCTTAGCACGTTTGACTTTTCTAAATAAGAAATATCAGTCCAAATCGATGACTGACCCGTATCTGACAAGCAGAGAGCTGCGCTACACAGCAGAAAGTATAGCAGTTGTGAGATCGCTAGCATTCAGCCTTCAATTGTGATAGCCCTGAGAACAACCGGGCAGGGTAAAATTGCAGATCGTGGTTTACAATGGAAACAATTCATTCCACAGACCGCTCAACGCTACCGAAAGGGAGAGTACACAAAGGTGAGAGAGACCCTTTCTGTTTTCCACTCTCTCTCTCACCCTAAACACCCTTTCTGTAGGGGTTTCTTTCCGCAGATATATTCGTTTACAACCTAAATCATTTTCCCTTTTATCGATTATTAATGATTAGCTTGTTTGATCCCTATTATTTGTTTGTAATTCTCCACTCCCCCCCCCTCCAGAAAACCATTCGACGAGTAATGATCTGACTCTCCTTATTCTACATGCTCTCTCTCATCGATCAGACAGCGCGAGAGAGCATACATAATTGAGAGGGTCAGACCATTACTCCATTCGACCATGTCGACGGACATCCGTCTCGCAACAATACAAATTTCAATTATGTATCATCTCAGGCAACAGCGCCCAGATGAGGAGTCGGTGCTCATACATTGTTTTTATTAAAATTTATAAATATTTATCGCCAATTACGGAATAATTCAAAAACATGAAGTGGAATTCACGATGCGATTAATTGTCGACATATGAATACATTCCTACTCCCACTAACAACAAGGCTGCTCACTATTTTCGGGGTATGCTCCGTGTAAATGAAAAAAAAAATTAATCATTCATTCATCAAATGTTCATAATTGGCCCAGAAAAGTGCTGGAGTCTCTAGAACTGGATGAAAAATGCTCCGCACATTTGGAGGTCATAGACAAGGGATAATTGAACGATGAATGCGTACGTGTGATGGGACTATTTACTACCGTACACTCTGGCCGGGTCGAGAACATGCACCCAACGGGCATATTTCGGTAGGGGCCATTTGCTATGCGCAGCATCTGAAAGGCATGTTTGCCGTGCGTGTCGAGTCCGTGCGTGTTGAGATATCCGGCGCCGGTACGGAGATAGTACTCGTTGCGTACATATCCCGCTTCCAACAAGTAAACGGGAGAAGAATTGGGATAGGAAACGTCCAATAGTCCTCTGCCTTCTTCACGTAGTCCAATGGAATCAAGAAATCGACGGAAATATGTTGTTGGCATGATAATGGCCATTTCCTTTGCCACCCTGCTCGAATGAACCATCTGCAAATGAATAATCGTGCGAGATTTAGTGCAAAGTAAGTTTGAACACATTTATCAAGAGTTCAATCATGGTTTCATCCCCTGTTGAGGATTGGTGGAAGGTGAGTTAATACACACAGAAAAATGTATGTCAAATATAACATACACCTGCGGCTCACAGGAGAGAGGTGAAAGCCGGTGTATGTTATCAGGTAGCACACACCGGTGTGTGCTACCTGATAACATACATGTATGCTATTTTATGACACACGTGTATGTTGTTTTTTTGGATTGGATTTGCAGCGGGCGGTTTTTACTGATAGCACGAATCCTCTACTTCAAAGGCAATGCTTCTTACTCGATGTTATGTGAATATCCAGTGTTACATCAAGTGAATACCAAGTGGATGTGGTACAATATTTATCAACGCGAAAGCGGAATTTGATCTCTGAGATGACATTTATGACAGAACAATTCACAGGTTAGCATGTAGATGTACTATGACAAGGTCAAAAAGAAACAATACACAGGACGGTGACATAATTTACAGGTAGAATAATCGATTGTTAAATATCAAACGGTATGCAAGTATTTAAACAACCAACTAGATTATATAGTCGTACTATGTGTCTAATGTTCTAGTAGGTAAATATTAATAATATGGGAATCTGGACTAAACAACATCACGTGTGCATATCCTATTAGATCATTTCCTGCTGGTAATATGTGAATACAAGAGGTCACTATTGGCGGAACATGAGCGTTTCACTCCGAAGAGCTTTCCCAGCAACTGGTACAGATCACTAACGATAGCAGAATATTTTACATGAAAGAAATAGTGGTAGCATACTGAGTAGAAGGCTGCATCGATGAACTTCGAAGAAAGTCGAACTTGTCTGCCATTGAGAGATAGACAGATGTCAGCGGTTCCGATTCTGCAATTGATCATATGGAATGTTGTAATAAAGTGACAAGGAAATAATAAGACGATTTGCAAAGAGATATAAATTAGAAATGCGACTAACCGGAATTGGGTGGGTTGAGTAAGACCGGAGGTCGAGATGGAGCGGAGAGCGTCGTCGCTCGTCCATCCTGAACATTATTCATGTTGAAATTAATTCCAATTATATTAAACTAACAGGGAACTGGCACAGGAAGTGGCTCAGACGATCGCGACGGGATCTCTTGTTTCCAGACACTTTGTTCATTGAATGTACGAGCAGGGCGGCCACTCGTGACTCATCATCTGATAATGTATTAATAAATATCTAACTATTTATATAAAGTGCGAGATCTTTTACACTCCTGTGCCCCAATGCCTGAGTAGCAAAATATTGCTCCGGAACTACTTGTAAACTCACCACATGCCACAATTCCGTCCATAGTTTGAGACCCGAGTATCTTCTGGGCAGCATAGAGAACTCCTGCTTCTACGTCAGACGCATGGGCACTATTCCAGCTGACAGTACCTTTGAGTAGAAGATCATCACGAATCTGGAATGCTCTCATTACCGGAAGAATAGGTGTCACTAAGCAATACCATCTTTGGGTGAGTGACCACTTGGCGTATAGTGCAAATAGTTTCTTCCACATTGTGAGTTCGCGCATATTCCAGACGCCACCTCCTGGATTGGTGAACAGCACTATTAATATTTTTTTTAAAAAAAGTACCTGGTCAATTCAATCAACTCATTTGATTCTGTTGTCCCGTCCACTTTGACCTGCAGCCTTTGATTGAGAAGTGCGGCGTCGTCGCTCGCGTTTGCCACGTTCTTCACAACCTTGAAATATCGCTGATCATATTTGAAAATGTAGAGATTTAAAAAAAAAAACTAACTTTCTCAGGTGCAGTCAGTTCTGCAATTGCGAATAGTTTTCTCCTGACGTTTGTGCAGCGAGTTGGCAAGAATTTTCCTCTCGAAGTGAACGCCGACTGCAATTAGAAGATGAACAGTTTAGAAAAACGATTACATACCATATTCAATTCCGTCTTCGATATTTCCATGAATTTCAGCAAAATGAATTGCATCTCATCCGATGATGGATAATATCTCCTGAGAAAAAATAGGTGGAAATATGTTGAAAATTAAAAATAAGGAAATTTTAAAAAAATTGATTCAAATTAATTGATTTATTATTAAATAATTAAAATTTAAAAAAGGAAACTTACTTTTTCGACATTCTCATCAATATCGCGCAGAGAAATCGGACCAGGAAACATCTGTGCTTTGAGCACATGGACACATCCACACCCTCATCGATCAAATCAATCAACTTCATTCCCGCTTTACACGAACGAAACATGGTAGGGAAGTCCGTACTTTGTAGTTCCGACGAAACCTTGATGAGAGTGAGTGGAACTTGGGCAAGGCAAGAAATGAAACCTTAGACAGATTGATAGCAGTGTAGTACGGGGAAGAATCGAACGCCGGATTGGGCACAGCAGCAACCTAAAGAGAGTTTCAAATTGCTTCCCCTCCCACACACAATGTCACCTGTTCATCCGGCTCTTCATCATCTTCATCATCATCGCGAGTGAATGCTTCCTCATCGATCGACGAAGGATCAGAAGAGAGCTAAAGAAAAAATCAACGTAGAATAGAGTAGACTTGACTCACGAGGTTATCGATTGATGACAGTGAAGGTTTAGGCTTCTCTCTCAACTTTTCACTCTTCTTATGGCTCAACTCCTCTACTGCTTCCGTGTAGATCTGCAAAGAAATTGTATTCAAAATGCGCAAACGCGAGGCTGAACGTGTGATCGCACGAGATTAATGAAATGATAAACGTGAGCTGGGGAAAATATTATTCAAATATTTCCATTTGTACCTCCTCGGAATTAGCAGCATCTCTGAACTCCTGCTTGGGCTTGAACGGCTTGAAGTCGTAGTGCGGTTGGTAGTCCTAGGAGGTATTTGTTTAGTGATTTCTATAATAGAATATGGGAAAAGAGTTAGGAATATGTATTGAAAGGAACTCACATCGGGCGCGCCGATATACGCGACGTAGTGAGCAGGCCTATCAACATGCCCGCTGATTCTAACTTCCTTCCTAAAGCACACGTGGAAGATGCTCAGAACGTGCTCGTGTCCATTCCTGGAGAGAAACTGCCGAATTCCATCCTCCGAGTGAGGAAAAGCGGCTCTATAGGTCTTCTCAACCTCGCCCGTTGAGTCGTCGATCAAGCTGAGCGACATCCTGGAACAGAAAAACCGCGTAATAGTGGAAAATGTGGGCACCATAGTGGTGAAAAGGCATCAAAGAAATTAGAAAATGAGAGTATAGTTAATTAGGCAGGCATCTGGTGACTATTCTGCGAGTGGCCAACATCAGTGTTCACATAAATGTGCTTAGAAGAGTTCGGTTCGGGAACCAATTGGCGATTCGTAGTGAATCAACTAGCTCTGGAGGGTACGGTAGTGTGCATCAAACTACCGTAATCGGCAAATTCCGTCTATTTCAATCAATATTCCGATATTCCCCTTGAGAGAGTCTAAAGAGTTTGTCATTCAGGGCGCGACACTCGGCCCTCGAGAGGGAGAAGAAGGAAATAGAGAGATAGAAGAGGAGAAGAGGGGATGGCGGGAAGTAAATGGTGAGTTCGGTTCGGGAACCAATTGGCGATTCGTAGTGAATCAACTAGCTCTGGGGGGTACGGTAGTGTGCATCAAACTACCGTAATCGGCAAATTCCGTCTATTTCAATCAATATTCCGATATTCCCCTTGAGATAGTCTAAAGAGTTTGTCATTCAGGGCGCGACACTCGGCCCTCGAGAGGGAGAAGAAGGCAATAGAGAGATAGAAGAGGAGGAGAAGAGATGGCGGGAAGTGAATGGTGAGTTCGGTTCGGGAACCAATTGGCGATTGTAGTGAATCAACTAGCTCTGGGGGGGTACGGTAGTGTGCATCAAACTACCGTAATCGGCAAATTCCGTCTATTTCAATCAATATTCCGATATTCCCCTTGAGATAGTCTAAAGAGTTTGTCATTCAGGGCGCGACACTCGGCCGTCGAGATTGATAGAGAAAGAAGTAAAGAGAGGAAATGGAAAAGGGAAGAAAGACGAGACATTATAAATAAATTATTAATAAGAGATAATCCATGATCAACATAATTTGTCAATGCTTGTTCGCATAAAGATTAAAGATATAATTAATAAATACCTGGAACTTGTGAATTGCAATGGAACTTCAGTAGGTGAGCCTTCCAGCGTCCGTAGCTGACGAAATCCGGTTTATTGATGCATTTCTTGCACACAATCTTGGTAGAGTCGAGATGGAGACAGCGAAAATGAACGGCGATCGCTTTTTCATTGATGAGCGATGCGGAACAGGATTGATCTGGGCATGATAACATGCTGAAACACATCATATTAATACCTTTATTAGTCATTTACGATAGAAAACAAGTGAAAAATGAAAATACAAATAAAAAATTGATAAATGTTGAAATAACACACACTGAGTGTCTTTCGATGACATACTTTGTATGTTGTTTTTAGCATGCATTTGCTTGTCTTCAGATAACATACATACGTGTCAACAGTTAACATACACGTGTGTCATGGGGACAATAACATACACGCCTGTCATACCAAACAGCATACATTTTTCTGTGTGTAGTACAGTTGAGCAGTGTGTATAGATTAGGGTTGGCTTCGTGAGAAAAATGACCGCTATTTTTCTCGACAATTGTTAAATGATCCGGAATTAGAATTTAATTGATTTCGAGATTCTCGAAAATGATTGAGAACAAATGACAAATTGCTCTCCTTCTCATTTATCCCTTTTTCCCCCCTCCCACCGCTAAAAGATGAATTTCGAGATAGTTTTGAGAAACGAGAATCTCGAAAATCGGCCATAGATTGGTTCGGATTATCGTATTTATGCCTTATTATTTGCCTTCCGGACGGGCCAAAAGACAAAATTAATCGTTTGCAAAAATGGACCTGGATGAGACTGCGTAGAGTTGTTGTATGCGAGAAATTTGCAACAATTTGCGCTGTGGTATGCTCTTTTCTCGCAATTGTCAATGCTTGTTCGTCGGAGAAGCCTGGATTCATCTGCAAAAAAAAGAGAGTAAAAAGTGACTAATCGATGTTGATTTTTGGTTTAAAAAATGAGTTAAAGGAAGCGTTCCTCTGTTGTTTTCACGTTCCCCGCCTGTCGATGCTATCAGCAAATGGTGAAACGCTCAATGTGCGGCGGTCTTTCTTTCTCCCATCTCCCTCTTTCCCTTTTTATCTAAGGAGCTATATAATATAGTAGAAGTTGGCCAGTTTTTCGTTTTTCATTTTTTTCGCCAGTTTTTGACTTAATCTTAATTTCTTTACGTTGGTTCGATAAAGCACGATGAAAAAATAAGGATGCCTAAGAAATCAACATATAATATAATGTGAGTGGTTAGCAAATCCGTGGTTAAGATGGCCGAAAACTAGAAGATAGCCAACTTTTGTTGTTGGCCATCTTTTGGAGCTATGTAGATAGACAGTGGCGAGAGAGCACGTAAACAAATGAGAGCGCATAGGTGTTTACCAATTCGCAATATTTGTAAACAAAACATGCATACTTTTCCCTCTTCTATCCCCGTGCTCTCTCGTCAGTGTCTAGCCCGCGAAAACAGAAGATAGCCAACTTCCAGTTTTCGGACATCTTTAACACGGATTTGCTAGCCGCTAACATTATATTCTATGTTGATTCTTTGGCATTCGTACTTTTTCAGCGTGCTTTATCGAACCAACGTAAAGAAGGTTAACTAAAAAACCGGCGAAAAAGAAAAAAGAAAAGATGGCCAACTTCTAATAGATTATACAGCCCCCAGCTCTTCTCCGAATTCATTT
This sequence comes from Pristionchus fissidentatus, assembly GCA_036245785.1. Taxonomy (NCBI): domain Eukaryota; kingdom Metazoa; phylum Nematoda; class Chromadorea; order Rhabditida; family Neodiplogasteridae; genus Pristionchus; species Pristionchus fissidentatus. The sequence goes on along the minus strand of BTSY01000001.1, from coordinate 29,036,025 downwards.
CCCCAAATGCCTCCTCCTGCCACGAAACTCCTCATTCATAATGTTAGGTAGGGTAACTAGCGGGGTTGTATTGAGGTTAAATGCACTACGGTCTATGCGTACACTACGCTCTATGCATAGTTCTGGGTGCGGGTTCGGTCCAGGGGGGAGCTCGATAGGTGGCTCCAGGTACGGTCCAGGGGGCGCCCTGTAGCCGGCTCCAGGTTCGGTACAGGGGGAGCTCGGTAGCTGGTTCCGGGCTACATTAAAGCTCGCAGTATTCTGGGGAATGTTAATCGCTACCAAGAGTATGGCTTATTCCGGTGGAAAGGCTCGTGAGGCAGAGAGTACATTTAGAGTACACTACGCCACTTCGTGGCTACGTGGCAACTTTTTTCGATCGCTCTCAGCCTCACGAGCCTTTCACAACGGAAACGCAGGATACAGTGCGTTCAGAACTTTTAGAACACTTTCAGAGATGTTTCCCGTGATTCCCTACGCCCTCTGAATCTTTTTGGAACTTTTCAAAATTTTCGATTTTTCACGTTAAAACGTGTTAGAACACGTTCAGACACGTTTCGAACATCGCAAAACACTTTTCCTGCGAACCCCTCACTACGCTCTCTGAATCATTTGGGAACTTTTTTGAAATTTTCGATTTTCCACGTTAAAACGCGTTAGAACACGTTCAGACACGTTTCCGACATCGCAAAACACTTTTGTAGTGATCCCCTACGCTTTCTGAATCATTTTGGAACTTTTCGAAATTTTCGATTTTTCACGTTAAAAACGTGTTAGAACACGTTCTGACACGTTTCTGACATCGCAAAACACTTTTCCTGTAATCCCCGACACTCACCGGTGCGTTTGGAGAAGGTTCGAAAATTTCGTTTGTTAAAACTCGGCAAAACAGGTGAAAACGTGTTTCACGGTACTCAAAAACGGGTTAGGACGGTTTCTGGCACTTGCGAAAAATGCGGCAAAAGGTTTGCCCGCGGCGGGGGTCGAACCTGAGGGCCTCGGATTCAAAGTTTGGCTCGTAACCCACTTGGCTATGGATTTGGTTAATTATATTTTGTAAAATTTGAAAGGTATTCTGGTCGGTTATCATATGCAAAAGGATCTGAGAAGATTGATTGAGTTTGAAGTAGTGTTGCGAATCCGGACAATGCCGGACGCCGGACAGTTACTATATATTAGAAAATGCTAACGTCTGTCTGTCTGTCTGTCTGTCTGTTTGTTTGTCCGTTTTTTTTCCTTCCGTCCAGTCACACTTTTTTATCATTTTCCTTATATTTCGCTTCAAAATTACTTCAAACTCAATCAATCTTCTCAGAACCTTTTGCATACGATAATAGACCAGAATTGCTTCAAAATTTTACAAAATTTAAATCACCAAATCCATGGCCAAGTGGGTTACGCGCTGGACTAGCAATCCGACCGACGCAGGTTCGACCCCCGCCGCGGGCAAACCTTTTGCCGCATTTTTCGCGAGTGTCAGAAACCGTTCTAACACGTTTTTGAGTTCCGTGAAACACGTTTTCACCTGTTTTGCCAAGTTTTAACTTGAAAAATCGAAAATTTCGAAAAGTTCCAAAATGATTCAGAAAGCGTAGGGGATCACTAGAAAAGTGTTTTGCGATGTCGGAAACGTGTCTGAACGTGTTCTAACGCGTTTTAACGTGAAAATCGAAAATTTCAAAAAGTTCCAAAATGATTCAGAGAGCGTAGGGGATCACTAGAAAAGTGTTTTGCGATGTCAGAAACGTGTTTGAACGTGTTCTGACACGTTTTAACGTGAGAAATCGAAAATGTCGAAAAGTTCCAAAATGATTCAGAAAGCGTAGGGGATCACTACAAAAGTGTTTTGCGATGTCGTAAACGTGTTCTAACGCGTTTTAACGTGAAAAATCGAAAAATTCGAAAAGTTCCAAAATGATTCAGAGAGCGTAATCACAGGAAACGTCTCTGAAAGTGTTCTAAAAGTTCTGAACGCACTGTATCCTGAGTTTCCGTTGTGAAAGGCTCGTGAGGCAGAGAGCGATCAAAAAAAGTTGCCACGGAGCCACGAAGTGGCGTAGTGGCAACTTTTTTCGATCGCTCTCTGCCTCACGAGCCTTTTGCAACGAAATAAGCCAGTACTTTTTGTAGCGATTAACACTCCCTAATATACGCCGGCTTCTGAGCTCCCCCTGGACCGAACTTGGAGCATGCTACCGAGCTTCCCCTGGACTGAACCTGGAGCCGGCTGCAAAGCTCCCCCTGGACCGTACCTGGAGCCACCTATCGAGCTCCCCCTGGACCGAACCCGCACCCAGAACTATGCATAGAGCGTAATGTACGCATAGAGCGTAGTGTACGCATAGAGCGTTGTGCATTTAACCTCAATACAACCCCGCTAGTTTAAGTGAAAAATGAACGGGGACGTGTCCGCCTTTGTCCGTGTCCGGACGGACGTCCATCTGTCCGGATTTGTCCGGGAATAGTGTAGTCTGTCCGGACAACCTGATCGCAAATTGGTTGTATTTTTCTATTTTTTTGGTAAAAAATATTATTTTTTCAAACTTTTTTTGCTCAGCATTGCCAGTTTACGTTATTTTGCCACATTGAGCTGAGTTTCAGCCATATGTGATCACGCATGATGGAAAACCCATGAATAGGGGCCGTGGAATCCCCGTGCCCCATACCGTATGCCATACGATCTCTTTGGGGCATGGAGCATCCACGTATATGGCCCACAATGGATGGGAATGTGTCAACCGAACCCAAAGTGGTATACTATAACTTAACCACCGGTCCCATAACGAAAACAATTTACTGCAATAAATTCCACCATAACCCGAAAATACAAAAGTGTGAATATTACCCCGGGTAGATTGCATATGGGAGACCTCGAGTGGGTAACACATGTGGGTATACCGTAATCCTCCTACCCTACTCCCAGTTTGGGTAATGCCTTCCTATACGTGGATGCCCGATGACAAAATGAAATCTTGGGGCTTCCACAACCCCTATTCATGGCTTTACTATCATGCGTGGTCATCTATGGTTGAAACTCAACTCAATGTGGCAAAATAACGTAAACTGGCAATGCTGAGCAAAAAAGGTTTGAAAATAATTTTTTTTTCTTCAAAAACTAAAAATAAAACCAGTTTGCGATCAGGTTGTCCGGACATACTACAGTATTCCCGGACAAATCCGGACATACGGACGTCCGTCCGGACAGACAAAGACGTCTGGACACAATGAAAATGAGATCGACCGATCATTTTGTCCAGAACATGTCCGGATTGTCCGTCCGGATTCGCAACCCTAGTTTGAAGCGATTTATAGCGAAAACACGAAAACTTCCGTCACGCGGTTAAAACTTGGCAAAACAGGTGAAAACGTGTTTCACGGTGCTCGTAAACGTGCTAGAACGGTTTCTGGCACTCGCGAAAAATGCGGCAAAAGGTTTGCCCGCAGCGGGGGTCGAACCTGCGTCGGTCGGTTTTGAATGTCGCGCCCTTTAACCACTTGGCCATGGATTTGGTGATTTAAATTTTGTAAAATTTTGTAGCAATTCTGGTCTATTATCATATACAAAAGGTTCTGAGAAGATAGAGCGAATTTGAAGCGAAATATAAGGAAAATGCGAAAAAAGTGTGACCGGACGGAAGGAAAAAAACGGACAAACAAACAAACAGACAGACAGACAGACGTTAGCATTTTCTAATATATAGTAATGAATATTGTCGAATGAATATCAACATGAAGCATATCGTCCTTGAACAGAAAATTGCCATTTTCGGGACTTTTATCGACTAATCAACTCCGGTTGACCAACGATTTTTTTTCCGTCCCGTGGGAAGAAACAAAGCAAAAGACATGCATAGGGTGGGCGTCGAACCCATAATATCGCGTTGGTGAAGCAGCCGTTTCACCTCTTGTCCATGTGGGCTGATAACTGATCGATCCCACGCTACCTCTATCCTTACGTCAGCGCGGGGATAGTGGAAAACATGGGCCAGATTTTTTGTGTTTACTGTCCCTTTAAAAACACATACGGAGAGCACAGAAAGGAAATTCATTTGCGGAAGCGCTAATATCTCCAGCGGATCGAGGTTGACATAAAAATCAGCTTTGAAACAATCGATGTGCTTCTTTGATTGTAGAGCAAAATGTAGCACGCTGCAATGTTTCTGAAATCAAAGAAATTAAATCTATCGAAAACCTTTGCTGATTCCGGGAATTGAAAACAAGAGATAACTCCTGGTAGTCAAAATGAGCAGCTACGTGTCCCAGAATTGATTCCTGGACCAGTTCAGCATTCTGAAAATTATTCCAAGCAAACTGCGATGAATATAAATTTTCAAGCTAAAACGTACGCATTGAATCATTAGTTGGCCGGCTATCAAACGGCGGAAGAACAATCTTTCGCTCAATTCCTTCAGCCATCTTTTAATCAATTCAGAATAGTTGCTGTTTACGGTAGTTCTTAACCCTTTGCCCCCAGACAGTGGACACACCACCAGCTCCAGATCGTTAGAACATTTCTGAATTAGGGATCATGAAAAAAGAACTAATATAATTAGTTTAGAGCCTCTATAGCCATTCACAGTGTACTACAAGAATTTGTTGTGGTTTGAACTGCGTGGATACGTGTAGTGAGTTGTTTTTTGTGAATCGAAAATAGACTAAAGTCACAATCTTGAGTAAGAGGAAAAAGTTGTGTTTTCGAGTGTTTAGTTGAAATTGGTTACAACACCGATTGCTATAATACTACAGGTTTAATTCGAGTAGAATGTTCGAGCAGCTTCGGGGGGCGAGGGATAAAGGAAAACGAGGTTGTTAGTTTCTACTCGCACATTTATAATTGCGCTAAAGATGCAATGATTTCGACTTTTACCATAAAATCAATAATTTGGGAAATTCTTTCCGTTGAGGGAAAGCTTCATGTGGAGGCAATCTACGTACGATAGATGAAAATGAGTCGTCATACCTCATCAAACTCGAGGCTGATACCATCAACATAAAGATCGCTCCCTTGCACTGCTTCTTTCAACGTTTGACTGCATTTTCGAACCGTTTTCCGATCTTGAAGACCGAGGTTCGAGAAAATTTTATGGACATTCTCTTTCGGGAGCTTTTCGAGCGTCAGTGAAGGAGAGTCCTGTGTAGTAAACAAATACATCTGACGTTGGATACGTAATATTTATGGTAACACTTCAGTAAGAGATAACCAAATATATACCGTGATCTCTTAATATTATTACAAACTAATACCATTTTGGGTAGCGCTTTCATAGTTAAAAATATAAGAGAGAAAAGAATAATGATCGAAATATAGAATACTACGGAGCTGACCATTTGAAGCTCATCTGCAAATATCATTGTCGGCGCTCTTTATGAATATAGAATGAAAGCTAATTAACCTGCAAATTAAGAATACTTGTTCGTAAAATAAAACTGTGATGGGAAATTAGTCACCCCGTCGCAGGGAACAACTGATCACTGAACAGCACAAAGCCTGAATAATAATAAAAAGTAAGATTTGCAATATGTGAACCGAATATCTACATCCTTTGGGGCGATTCTAGTGTTAATAGTAAGAGATGAGTCTGAAGATATTTCGCACGTTTGCTAAAACAACACAAAGAAATGGCTGTGTTCACCACTCGAAATAATCTTTATTCGATAATTATTGAAGGTGGCTAACGAACAAGAGAATTATTTTGAAATATAGAGGAAACTCCTTGTTTTTCTTTCATTTTCGACATTTCGAGTGGTCAATTATACTAAATAACATTTAAAATATTGAAAATAGCAGAACAAACTGTTGATCGCTAGATCGTTTTGGGACGATTATTGGAGAGAAGTGTGAAATGATTCAGCGATTCCTAGTTTGATATCAAGTTAGTGATAAGAAAAGATGAGTGTCGCCTGACGGAGCATGCTTTTTCGTGCGATAAATGTAGTCTTTTGAGTGTGCGCGTCTGTCTGAAAGTAGGCTTTTACACTGATAACCATTGCCACGTCAGATGACGTTCCTTTTTCCATCACTAAAAGCGAAGATAATGCTGAATCTCTCTCTCTTTCTCTCTCAATCCAGAATATATAGTATAAATATCTTTATCGCAGCAGAAATGCGCGAATACAAGCGTCATTAGCTTGTGTGACATGTAGATAATTGAATCAAGTGAATATTTGAATTGAATCAAATGAATATGAATATATATTAGGATAACAGTGAACGAGAAATGTAAGGACTGTAATGTTAAGAATGAACTTGTGAACTTTGAGAGGAACGGGGTGCATGTGTATGTGGGAATATGTGTGCAATATTTGGCGAACGGTTGGGGGGGGGTTGGGGATAAGATGGGAGAAGTGGCTAAGAGCGAAGAAAAAAAAAGAAGATAAGAATGGAAGAGAGAACGATCGTGTGAAGCGAAACGGAATAGAGGTGGGGGAAGGAGGAAGAGCTAGCTCACTAGTCGGGCGCTCTTTCTTCATCCAGGATTCGATTTTCTCCAGTCGGGTGACCTTGAGGTTCTTTACTAGGAATGACAAAGGAAGAGTGAAAGGAAGGCCAGGAACGCCTCTCTCTCGCCGTTGTGATTACGATAATCGTGGATGGGAAGGAAGAGCAGGGAAGGCCGAGCGAACTCTTCCGGAAGAGATGACGATATTTCAGAGGAGTAGGTCTTTACAAGAAGAGGAATTGTGTACTATTTTGTAGAGTGCGAAATTCGGGTCGGGTAATCGGGTAATTGAGCGGTCCCTGTCGAAATGATTCGGCAAATGAGACGGCCCGAGAATGACCCCTCAAAATGATCAATTACCCGATAACAGGCTCTCATACAGACAAATTTTTAACGGAAATACTTAATAGAATACGTGTTTCTTGTTAATTTACGTGCATACTTTGTCTGTGACACTCTGGCATATGATAATTTCCCATTGTTATCTCGTTTTAACCTTTTCTTCAATTCGGTCTCTCACAGTGATATCGGCGGATGTAGCACTCATTTTCCCTTTTCAGGGGTCATAGCTCTCTCTATAATCTCTCGTTAGGTTTGTGTAACGTAGTGAGACTAACCCCGCAGCATTTCCGAAAATAATTCACGCTATATAAATGGTTCGGATATCAGATGACGAAATACAAAATATTTTTCCAGTGTTTGGCCGCCTCGTTCACTGGTTCAAGTTCCGCCTGCGCACTTCTCGGCGCGGAGGAGGTGATCACTACCACCTGCAGCCTCCCATACAAGATCCATGTGAAAATTCCCTGCTGAATCAGACAATAATTGTCACAGACATTGTCGTACAGAATAATCAACAAGTTAAAGATATTAATTGTTCAGCACATTGAATGAAGGAAGTGAGACCCTGGATATGCGGAGCTTAGCATTATCCATTTCTTATGTTTTCCGCATGTGCACTGAGAATTGTTCCAGTTAGCAAAAAAGGAGTGTGCACAATTTGCTTGGACTGAGGGATATGCCGAAAAAGTTTTAAAAAAAAGGAAATCGTTAACTGAGACCAGACTACTTCCCAAACTCTGCAGAAGTTGTCTCCTGCTCATAGCCTGCTCATGCTCAGAGTCATAGGGCATGGAAAATCGAGCGATAATGAGAGACGTTATCTCGAATATACGCTTTCTCAGATAGAGACAACATCCCCAGGTTATAGGAAGTTGGAGACTTCCCTCTCCGCGGGGGCAGAGACTAGCGATGTCGATTGTGGAAGTTCCATATTCTCAGGCTGCAGGCTCTTTTTTCTCTCACTCTTATCAGCCATAATACCGATCTTTCTTTCAAAATGCCGCAATTCGAATATAGACTTGAATCCCTAGCATCGGCCGTGATTTCATCAGCACACGCCAATTAACCAATAAGGAAGTGTTATGTCAAAATTGAGACGATTTCAGAATATCTTATTCGGACGACTATCCGCCTCATATTGTTCCTCAATAGGTTTACATGAAATTCCAACGATCCCGTGTGATCGCCAACGATATCATACACAATTTTATTATGAGTTATTTATCGAAGGATGAGTTTTACAGACTAAAACGAAATACGGCTGATTTGCAGTATTTCATCTCCCATTCGGCAAGTCCTGTGAAAGTTTCGTCCTTCTTTTCAAATTTCCAATCTCCCGCCGTTCCATCGCCCTTTGCAGATAGGAATTCGCCAAATAGCTCCGTGGGCTAAAAGGTATTAAATGAAGAAGACAAAATTTTACCAGTATGTATTTTTTAAAGGGAAAATGCACAGGATGAACCATCAGTATATTTGAACTAAAGTCGTTTAAAATAAAAAAGAAATTCTCATGAAAAAAAAACGAATTTCTTTTCGCTCGTTTGCTAATTTGAAGAAGATGCGCTTTCAAGTACCAAGTGTTCCGCGACTAATAAATGGATAATACAAATATAATACAACTTTGAGATAGGAAAATGGTACGGGACAACGGCAGCAGTAGGGGGACCAGAGCCGGAGACTAGCATGTATTTTCCGAACACGGCGTTCTCTTTTTTTGTTGTTAGTTATTGTTTTTGTAAGTAAATTTCTAAATGTGTTCTGATCAGCTAATATATGATGAAGCATCCGAGAAGATAGATAACCTTTGAATCGATTATAGCCACACAAAAGCCAGTTATGCGGAAGAAATAAACAAACAAAAAAAGTAGTGAAGGAATTAATATAATTCGACAATACACAGCAAGTAATAACAAAACAACTCACATTTTTTTTCGAGATCTGTTTTTGAATGAGATTTACTCCAAACGTAGAATGAGCGTGATTCAGGCACCTTCAATCAATCAATCAATCATTTATCATGCCAAAGTATGATTGAATTGCAGTAATATGTAATATTATGGAGCAACATGATGTCACGGCTGGGTGACAAAGACAATGTGCGAGTGAGATAAGTGCAGTAGGTGAAAGATGTAAAATATTGGTTCAATATTATGGATCGCAATCTATTGGAATGACTAATCAACATCTAGTCATAAACGAGTCGCTATTGCATGATAATACAATGTGATTAGGAATAGATTTCCACAAGGATACCACGCGATTGACTAGGAAATGGTGATAGAAGGTAGAATTTGAACGAAATTTGTGCAGTTGAAACATATTATTACGTCTAGCACGGGGAGGGGAAAGACAAAGAAAGCGGGGCAAGCCAATGTCAACGTCATTATGAACAACTCTGTAGATGAATGATGAGTCTATCAAAGTGCGATATTCTAATGGTTCGAGTTTGAGAACCTTGCACAATTTGTCAGGACGTAACTGGAGGCTGTAAACATTCTAAAAAGAAAGAGAAAAGTGGAGCGGGAGAGGCGGTGTATAGTTCGGGGACGTTCCCAGTGGAACTGATACAAAGAGGGCAAGGAGAGGGGAGGAATAATGGTCAGAACCTCTCCATTTTACACGCCCTAGCATCGGTCAGACGGTGAGAGAGAGCATGTGAAAAGGAGAGAGCCAGACACGTGCTCCAGGGAAGTCGTTCGCTATCTCTCCTCTCATCGGAACTGATAAATGGATAAAGGAAAGGATAGATCGGAGAAGAAGATAGAGAAGAAAGAGAAGAGAATAGACTATTGAGAAATCGCGAATCCGTAAATTGTGATTATGACACGAACAGTTTCTGATTCCGCCACAAAAGTGGTAGATGCAGTGTCGTCATGAGTCAAGATCAATCTATCTATAGCCGACCAAAATTGCCCCTTGGAGAATAACAATTAAAGATTAAAGAATAAATCCAGCTGCAAGTAATTTGGAGTCGAATGAGCTGATATCCAAATATGAACGACTATTCCAAAGCGAGTTAGAGGAGTTCAAAAAAGTCGTTGCGCTTCTGTCATGCCCCCTCCCAGGCATAGGATATGCGATGCTACTCAGTATAGTACGGTTATAGAATTTGGAAAGAGGATACGGTATATTTCTTATGATTGTTCGATTTCAGTTCGAGGACGACTACAAGATGGAAAGGACGAAGAAGCAAGACGAGCGCCATCGGAACAGACTTTAATCCATATCTTATTGATTTGTTTCATCTTTGTTATCATTGTTGTGGATAAATATCTGTGCATTTTAATGTTCGCTCCTTCCATTGCACATTCAACAGAGTATGAGAGAAGAGTCAAATAATGTATTCCCGCTAGCTGGGGGGGGGGGGCGAGGAGGAGGCGGGGGTGGTATTTTTCAGACCCCAAGTTCTTATATTTAAGACTTTCGAGGTCTGAAAAGTAAGAACCTTTTGAAGGTCTTATATATCAGACCCCCCAGTACTCATGGGCCTCACAGCAGACTTTCAAAGTCTTATATTTAAGACCTTTTTCTATGTGTGTGGTCGGTACAAAGAGGGGGAGACTTTTTTGAAAGAGAGGTCATCTTCCTTACCTGCGTATTGATATCTGTAAATTTACGACATTCTGGACAAACTATGCTTACGGCAGACATTACGAGAATGCGAAAATAACAAGAAATGCAATTTTAAAAAATCACGAAAAAAGTCGGAGAAGTTATTATTTGCCTGTTAAAAAATCCGATCGAAAGATCGAGTATTTGAAATCCCACATTTTCTGTATTTTATTGATTATCCCGGCTCGAAGTAAAGCTATAGACTCAATTTTTAAAGTACCCAGGTATGAGTGCCGATAGTCGACTAAGGTTTGGGGCTCCTAACCAGGGCTGGGCGTAAAATGAAAATTTTACGGATCCGTAAAACTGTAAAATTTGCCGATTCTGAATAACATAAGATCCGTAAATTCCGTAAAAGCCGTAAAAAATATAACTCTGGGTGTTAACTATCCAGTTTATATATTTGTTCTCCAAATGGAAGGAAATGTCATCTTAGGGTAGTCCCTTCGAGTAATATGAGAGACTTTCTGAGTCGATCGAGATACGGTCGTACAAAGAAAAACTAACCTATGCTGAAAAGTTGCTCTTAGGGTAAACATTGGCCGTAGAAACCGAAAATGGTCATAAGAAGTTCCATAGATCAAACCCGGCTGAGATATGTTTCATCATATGCCTAAAAGTGAAATTTTCAACTTTGATTTAACGCATCCAAACCCCCTACATAGCTATATTTTCTGAAAGCTCGTGCACTAAGGAACATTTTTCATGTTTTAAGTGAGCTTCTATCTCGCACTACAAAAAAGTTATTTTTTTTTGAAAACTCAAAATTAAAATTTCGATATTTCATCATTGCCCATTGCACTTTTAAGTAATTTCATTCGATTGCGCGTGCAAATTTACCCCCGTACGCTTAAAATAAGCAGAATCGGGGTGTATGTCCATGGTGAATTTCGTTAATGAACATGCGCCGTCGCGCCTATACGCGACGCAACACGCGACGCGTGCCTCAACGGGGTAAACAATTATAGTGTTTTCGGTGCCAAAATTAATTATTAATTGTAAAAACATTGATACCCATCAAGATTCACTAGAAGATTGCCTAGAACGTTGATGTTTCAACAAATTCCGAAAATTAGGAATTTTTTAATTTAAAGTCTCTTTTCAATATAAAAAGCTCAGGAAACGCATGCTATCCATATGTATCCTATCGAAGATGCACTTGGCAACTTTTACCAACTTTATTTACCAAAGTAGTGAATAAATATGTTAGGCAGCATGTTAGGCGTGTATATCATGCTCACTACGATCTACAATAATTTTCTGATACTGCTGATAGTGTGGAAAACTTTGTATGGTTCGGTTGTAAAGTATGGAATCTAACCCAATTGAGCCGAGTGAAATTGTCTTTTCAAGGTTTTAAAAATGGTTCCATTTCGTTTCACACAGTATTAGAAAATTATTGTAGATCGTAGTGAGCATGATATACACGCCTAACATGCTGCCTAACATATTTATTCACTACTTTGGTAAATAAAGTTGGTAAAAGTTGCCAAGTGCATCTTCGATAGGATACATATGGATAGCATGCGTTTCCTGAGCTTTTTATATTGAAAAGAGACTTTAAATTAAAAAATTCCTAATTTTCGGAATTTGTTGAAACATCAACGTTCTAGGCAATCTTCTAGTGAATCTTGATGGGTATCAATGTTTTTACAATTAATAATTAATTTTGGCACCGAAAACACTATAATTGTTTACCCCGTTGAGGCACGCGTCGCGTGTTGCGTCGCGTATAGGCGCGACGGCGCATGTTCATTAACGAAATTCACCATGGACACCCCGATTCTGCTTATTTTAAGCGTACGGGGGTAAATTTGCACGCGCAATCGAATGAAATTACTTAAAAGTGCAATGGGCAATGATGAAATATCGAAATTTTAATTTTGAGTTTTCAAAAAAAAATAACTTTTTTGTAGTGCGAGATAGAAGCTCACTTAAAACATGAAAAATGTTCCTTAGTGCACGAGCTTTCAGAAAATATAGCTATGTAGGGGGTTTGGATGCGTTTAACCAAAGTTGAAAATTTCACTTTTGGGCATATGATGAAACATATCTCAGCCGGGTTTGATCCATGGAACTTCTTCTGGCCATTTTCGGTTTCTACGGCCAATGTTTACCCTAAGAGCAACTTTTCAGCATAGGTTAGCTTTCCCTTGTACGGTCCCTGTTGAGAGAATCTCAATCGACTCAGATAATCTCTCATATAGCCTATTTTCGCTTATTCAAAAAAACTTCGATTTTATGCTACTACTCGATAAGACAAAAACAAATCAGGACTAGATCTGTAGTCTGAATAAAATAGCAATTCAAATAGAGAGTTCAGAAATAAACAAAATCTTTCCGAAATTGTCTTCAAAATAGTTTTGCAGTTTGGAGAGAAATAGCGAAAAACAGTTTTTTACGGATTTTACGAATTTTTATTTAACGGGCCCGTAAAATATTTTTTCACTGATTTTTTTAAGAGAGACTATCTGTGTCGATTGAGATTCGGCCGTACAAGCAAAACCTGACCTGTGCTGAAAAGTTGTCCCTAGGGTAAACATTCTCGGCGTAACATGCGAATAGACACAGTGGAGATCGCACATCTACACAGTGGCAACAGCGTGTCTACACACGCCGGCGCACTGTGTAGATGTGCAATTCCCACTGTGTACATGTGGGATTCCCACTGTGTAGATGTGGGATTCCCACAGTGGCGATGCGCTGGGTCGGTGAAAAATTGCAAAAGGAATGTGCGGATGAAGTATCGAACTCGCGCCTACCCACCCCTTGCCTTTCTAACCCGAACTTTTACCACCTGCGCTACCCCGACTGAACGCTTAGAAGAGCTGCGGAGTACTAGACTCTTCGGAACCCGCTGACCTGTCTTTTGTTAGTTGGGGCTTAGAAATAATAGTATACTGATGAAAGTTTCTAAGAAGTAATCGAGCACGGAGAATCCGTTGATATCAAAATCAGAACTACTCGGCTATATTTTATGATCGAAATTTTTTATCAAATTTTGGCCAATTTTTTGAGCCAACACTATCCTTTCATCCTAAAAAGAGTCCCCATCAACGTTTTGGTGATATATTTTGACTTATCATATTCCGATCAAATATCATCGCCACTGTGTAGATACGCATGTCCACTTTATCGCCACTCAATCGCCACCCTCCAGTACATCGACACAGTGGCTACACAGTGGCGATGTGCTTCTTCGACTTGGAAGAGGATAGCCACTGTGTAGACACGCTGATGCCACTGTGGGGATGCACTAGGCCAAAATAGCCACTGTGTAGATGTGCATGTTACGCCGAGTTGACCGTAGAGACTAGTGTGGTACAAACAAACTCGAACTGACGAACTCGAGCTTCGATTCATTCGCGACCGCGCGCTATAAACGAACTCGGTGTAAATGCACGTTTGCTTTGGAGGGTGAAAACAAACTCGGGGTAAACAAACGTTTGTTTAGCCAGACAATGGCAAACGTTTGCCATAAACGAACTAGTTCATTTATCCTTTCTCGATTCATCTCAGAACCGTGAGCTTTTGGCGATGGCTCAAATACGTGTTTGGAGCGTTACATTCAACATTCGTTTGATTTACCGCAAGTATGCCAATGTCCGCGACCTACCGTACACAACTTACCGTAATCTGGGTACGATATCCCGAATTTCTGTAATTGAATTGCAATTGAAATTTGCAATTGTAACCTCGAGTAGTCAAGCCCTGGGGATTACTGAATCCAACGTACAGTAGTCCAGGCTGCAACCGACCTACCGTAACCCGCATTTCTGAGGCATGCCTCGAAACTGCCCCTTGAGCAGGATTCTCGAAATTGCAGAGTGCCCCCGGGTGACATATCGCTCGGAAGGTGGATCGTAGTTCCCCTCCTTGATACCCCAATTTCTTTTCTTATCACTTCCACGTCTGTGCTCTTTCCAACAGAGAAAGAGGAGGAGAGATTTACCGCTAGGTCTTTTCTGGGGGTATTTCTCCCTTTAAATACCAACATTTTATTGCGAATTTGATCAAAACATTACACTGAAATACCAGAAAACAAATCAGAAACTGCCACGATTTTGATAAATCTTGTAATAATTTTGGTTTTTCGTCGCACGGGAAACAGACGTGCACTCAGAGAAAAATTACTTCGTCGCATGCATGAAGTAATTAATTACTTCTGTGGAAACAAGCTAGGGCAGCAATCGAAGTAATTGATTACTTCAAATACAGTTCAAGCTTATTTCCACAGAAGTAATTAATTACTTCATGCATGCGACGAAGTAATTTTTCTCTGAGTGTGAGATCGAAAAAGAATATTCCCTGAAACATACTTTAATCGGATTCATGAGGATCATCAAAATTGAATCTTGCAAGGCGAACGTTATCTAAAAAAATTAAATAATTTCCCATGATTTCGATCGAAATTATTGGCGTTGGCTCATCACAACGTCGAATAATATGTACGAAATTTTTTATTTGGGGGGGACAAATCCATCAACTATAATTTTATTCATTCCATGGAACAATTTACAGCAGGGTGGCTAACGGCGGTGCGTATACTCATCTTTCATGCACCGGTGCACCGGGGGGGGGGGGAAGCGAGAGTAGTGCACCGTCTAAAAACAAAAAATGAACGGACCTATCCTAGTTATTACAAAAGTCGTTTTAAGCGATGCAAAAAATATATTTGAAAATTGCAGTACTGATATAATGCTCCTATTACAGTCTCAATAAAATAGAAGATGGTCACCTAAACCAAATCATTCGCATTCCACGGCCCAATGTCAACTTTACAGAAAGGGTTTTGGAGTGGGAGAGTGTGTGTAAACTCGAGAGGGACTTTCTCACTTTCGCCCACTATCTGGCCCAATCTGTATTTGGACATTAAGAATGATCAGCATGATCACGAACAATGTACACAACGTTTTTTTCTGGGAATTATTAAAAAATTTACTGAATATTTTCTGACGTAATTTAGGAATTGGTCGATCAATATCTTATCAGGCTCATTCGTAAGTCGGAATTTTGCTGTTTCACCCTACCCTTATCACTCGCTGCTAACAGCCTCGTGATAATGATCTCTCTAAGCACTGCCCGCAATTTTAGGCAGTTCGCGTTGACCATTTCTTATTTTCAGTTGTCAATATGAAATCTTTATCGCGTTGGAAAAGAGAGGCAACTATCAACGAGCGCGCATCTCCATGATTTGTCTTTACAAATAGCACAGTATTTCCTCAGAGGGAAATAAGTCTACGACTCTAGTCTACGAAGTCTACGAATAAGTCTACGACTTATGGGCTGGACAGCGACGACTTTCAAAGTCTAACCGCCTCGCTCCCCTGCGCCTTTTAGACTTTGAAGTCGTCGCTGGCCAGCTTAGACCTATGAAGTCGTAGACTTATTTCCCCGTGAGTTCGTTATCCTCTACAGAGACCCACGTACACCGGTGTGCATCCCCAAGTTGGCATCAAGTTGTTCCCCAAGTTAGTATCAAGCTTGGGGGCGGAACAACTTGATGCCAACTTGGGGATGCACACCGGTGTATGCACTCTATAGAGAGAATAGCACTGCATTCTGGGCAGAATGTCAAAAATTGGATTCGTGGAGAGACCATGGCCCCTATTCAAGCCAATATTTTATTGTTATGACCATAGCTTAGACGCTAGCGTTTCCCTTACTGTAACGCGTTCTCTCAGTTGAAAATTATTAATCAAAAAATCATTTATTCAAGCTTCTGAATTCTATGCATTTGATGTGATTCTCATTTTCACCGAGTTAAAAGTACCGCGTTGCTCTGCTCTTTGTAATATTCACCTTCACTCTTATCAATGACGTCCTTTTCTCTTCTCAAAGATAAGATTGCTGAGCGACTCCAATAAATCTACTTTTTCGCCTCTCAAAAACGTTCTCTTCTCAATCTCTAAAGTGACCAACTGTTGTTCAATCTTCTCTCAGTCTGAGTAGGTGCAGTCCCGTACCCTCTCGTTCCTCATCAGTTGTCACACTCTATCTGATAGAGTGCGAAATGCGAGACGACGGTCTCTTCATTTCGCACACTCTCTAACACCAGTCGGTGGATGAGAGAGTCTACTCTATCACTCGGACTCTTGATCTTCCCCATTCTCCCTGTGCTGCTGACAATTCGTAACCACGTGGATTCTTTTCATTTTCATTCTTTTTCATAGGCTTTGCTCGATCCCCAATTGTGACCCGTTCCTGTCGTGTTGAAATTGTGTGTCAACGTATTTGTTCGCGATTTCACATGGTTTACTTATTTCCGGGTCCTGAAATCCTGTATCTTCTTGTTTGAACGAGCTTATTTACAGGATGATGCCCATCCTGGTGTTATGTATGCTGTCGGCGGCCGTACTAGCGGCGCCACGCGCCAACGACACTGTAAACACCTTCGCCGGCCCGCTGGAGTACAATGAGGTACGGTAACCAGAATTACAGTAATCAAATATCATGGCCGCATTCCTCTGCAAATTGGTCTTGTCTTTGATCATTAGCCGTTGATAAAAAGTGGTCGTGACGCGCAGAGAGATTAGAGTGTTGTGGACTAGAAACTACGCCGCTTTTTGCAAGCGTCGAAGAATCTACTCATGTGAAGACGATTGATTATATTTTTGTCAGATTCTTTAGCATTTTAAAAATAGTCTCAGGGACACTAGAAAAACTTGGGGTTACAAAAAGAAACACTGGTACAATCACTGGTATTTATCATGCCATCAAGAGGGAAAATCGATAATTATCTTCCGCTCAGGACTGGGGCTACACGACCGTCCGCTCGGGCGCGCACTCCTTCTGGTGGCTGTACGCTGCGGACAAGGTCGACGAGAACAGACCGCTCTTCCTATGGCTGCAGGTACTGTACCTACCGTATACCCTGATTATCGATTGATTACCGTATGCCCTGATTATCGATTGAAATTTCAGGGCGGTCCCGGCTCGTCTTCCGCCGGCTATGGTAACTTCCAGGAGCTGGGCCCTAAAACGATGGACGGAGAGGACAACGAGGCGACCTGGGTGGGTTGGCGTTTCGGCCACGGCACAATACAGCAAAATTAGCAAAACTCGTCACTGCAACTGCTTTTTTTGTCCTAAAATCAGTTATTTTATGAGAGTTTGCAACTAATTAAAGCAACGTGAGGGCGGTTTGCCTCTTTACGTCTCGGTCGTCGTACAGTAACCTACAATATCTATGACCGAAAATGTGAAGAGCTACTCAATCGATAATTGGCATGCCTAAATTGTTTCAGCTGCAAAAGGGAGATCTCGTGTTCGTGGACAACCCCGTCGGAACTGGCTTCTCGTACGTTGAGTCGAACGACAAGTACACCACCAACGTCGCTCAGATCGGAAATGTGAGTGATCGATAGACTACAGTACAGTTACAGTAACCATCAGTCCCTGACCCCTTTCTGGAGGAGTGACGGGGCTGGGAAATGGCTACTGGAGTTTGAAATTCGGGTGCGTAATTTGAACAGATCCCTTTTCACGCACACTCTACGCCGATCGGAGGGATAGCGCGCGAAATGAATAGATCTGATCCAATTATTTACCCGAATTTCAAACTCTAATGGCTAAATATACAAAAAAACGACAATGTAGATGTGTATGCCTAGTCACGAAGCTATCAAGGTAAGAGAAAGGTGGCTACAGTAACAAGAATTTGCTGGCACTCTGCCAATTCGCTCTCTTCCATTCAGGACCTCGTCGCGTGGGCGGTCGACTTCTTCTCCATCCACTCCGAGTACCGTAACCGACCCTTCTTCATCGTCTGCGAGAGTTACGGTGGAAAAATGACTGCTGAATTCGCCGCCCAACTCAATATCGTACGTTTTTACATACATTTTAAAGAATACAAAAAATACCGCATTTTTTTGTAAATTCAAAAGAGCGTGCCGCTCGTACGTGAACTTTGAAGATACAAATAATTTGCCGCTCATTTCCCTATTCCTTTCTTCTATGTAGTATTTTGGAACAGGCCATTTGTGTACACTGATATTCATGTAGAATGTAGAATGGAAGCTTCTAGTCATACACGTGCTGAGGGAAAAAGATTATTCTATTCAGGCCATTTCCTCGGGAGTGATTCCTCTGAAGAAGTTCAAGGGAGTCGGACTGGGCGACTCGTGGATTTCCGCAATGGACTACGTCAACACGTGGGGAGAGTACCTCTATGCGCAGGTGGGATAGTAAATTGAGTTGGCAGCGTGCCAAAACGAGTTGGCTACGTGCCAAGAACTTTCTTGCTTCATACAACGCTCTGATTTCACAGAGAATTCGTGCAAAAGAAACAAAAAGCATACAGTTTTTTTTGCCACGATTCAATATTGCTGATAAGATGATAGTCCACGCAACGAAGATAAGAAGTGTACTCTAGAGTACAGGATAGCACCACAACAGAGCGCTGATCGCAATCTTTCGTTTCATGCAGCCTTGTTTTATATGATGCTGGAAAAAGTGATCACTAATTCAATTGGGGCTAATTTCGTATCTCGATAGCGTAATAGCACGAAATAGCGTTGATTTTAATCAGATTCCAGATAGAAACAAAATTAATTAAATTAATTAAATTGTGGCTAATTTCAGTCGTATCTCGATGAGCAGCAGCTCGACCGCGTCAACAGCAAGGCAAGCCAGTGCCAGGTAATAGCTTTTATCCCGTTGGCACCATGCCAACAACGTGCCATGCCTGGCATTACCTGGCACTGGCACCATGACAGTGCCAGGCAATAATTACGTCAAGTAAAATTGTTTATTATTAGTTCGCAAAAATAGAAATGTCTAATATCTTAGTTGAACCATTTCCTCGATAAAAAGTGAAAACTGAAAAAAAGAAAAATATTTTTAAAAAAAACATAAATTAGATGGTTTGCAGCAACTGGTCGACGCTGGAAAGTGGTCGCAGGCAACGAATTGCTGGAGCGCCATGGAGAGCCTCGTCGGAATCGTTAGTTTAAAAAAATAATATTAATGATGATAATAATGATATGAAGCCGTTTGTGTAAGAATCAAGCAAGGCTTAGTACAGTCAAAAAAGGTCAATTCTTTGAAACTTCGTGATTTGGGGTTATCGAGGGTGCTGATTACGGTGGCCATATTCATTTTGCACGCAGAGCCTCCGTTGGCTCCAGACGACGTTGCGTCGAAATCAAATTTTCTGTATTTATTACGCCTCAGATAAAGCATTTTTTTGTCCTTGTTGTTTCTGGGGCAGAATTTGATGGCGATCACGCCTGTCTGGTTTATTTCTCATAATTATTAATTATAATTTTTAAAAATGCAACTTTCTTTAGAGTAATTTCTGACAGATCGGACCGGCGTGACGAGAGGAATCCAAATATATATTTTGAGCGAAATCTGTCATGGGATCTCCAAATGAGCAGCAATAAAGTGTAAAGAAAATAAGGAATTTATCTTCCCTTTTCCACCCGGCATCTCTGCACTCTCTCATTTCCCCATGCTCCCTCGCTTCCCCGCTAGAGAGGAGAGCAAAACAGCCACGGGGAAGATGGGATTGCTGATGAGAGAGTGTGGGGAAATGAGAGAGTGCAGAGTGCCGGGTGGAAAAGAGAGGAGAAATTCCTCATTTTTATTGCACTTTATTGCTGCTCATTTGGAGATCCCATGACAGATTTCGCTCAAATTATATATTTGGATTCCTCTCGTCACGCCGGTCCGATCTGTGTTCAAGAACAAGGTCAGAAATTACTCTGAAGAAAGTTGCATTTTTAAAAATTATAATTAATAATTATAAGAAATAAACCAGACAGGCGTGATCGCCATCAAATTCTGCCCTAGAAACAATAAGGACAAAAAAATAGCTTAATCTGAGGCCGAATAAATAGAGAAAATCTGATTTCGACGCAACGTCGTCTGGAACCAACGGAGGCTTATCGTGCAAAATGAATATGGCCACCGTAATCAGCACCCTCGATAACCCCAAATCACGAAGTTTCAAAGAATTGACTTTTTTTGACTGTACCAAAACCTGTCGCATCTGCCCGACTCTGACACAAACGGCTTCATATGAAAGAATGGACTGGGTATCTAGGCATCCTATTCCGTATTTGTACACCGTGAAACCTTGTATCGCCTTGAAAGGGACGAAAAAAGAAATTAATAAGAAAAATTTTAATTTTTAATTTTTAAACCTTTTTTTAGGAAACTGACGGCGTCAGTTGGTACAACGTGCTCAAGAGAGGAGGAGAAGACGCATGGGCGGCATCTATCAAGACGAACAGAATAGACCCCAGAACGCCCGTTCGTGAGTGGATTGAGTCATTTCCACACTTCCAGAAGGGGGTCATGACGAGAGAGCTTGTAGAATTGAGAGAGGGACTCGCTCACTTGTCACTTTCTACTATGAAGTATACATGAAATGCTCTAATCGACAGTAAAATTAATGAGCGCTACCTTTCCGTTAATCAATCGATAATTCAGAGAAGCTCTTCGACACGCACGTCAGACCGCTGCAGCTCGATGCGCTCGACAACTACATGGATACTGTAAGCAATTATCGATTTATCACCATCTCAATGAGTACTGTAATAGTCAAACATCGATTTTCTTAGGTCATCAGAAACAAGCTCGGCATCATCCCCGACAACGTGCACTTTGGAGGTGAGAAATTTTGTAATATCTATATTATTTTTGAATTAATGGTTTTGTAATTATCGATTTCTCATTTGTATATTTTAGCGCAATCCGGCATGGTTTTCGACAAGCAGTCTGGCGATTTCATGACGCCCAACTGGGCCACTGGTGAGTGCTTTTGGTTGTCCTAAGCAAGCAGACCTACAATAAGAACATCAGAAGTACTCAACTGATGATTCTTCCTTGAAACATATCCGAGTGACTCTATCTTTTATTATGATTGATATTCTCTAGAATTTCTTGTTACGATTGTTCCTGATGTTCCCGCTCACACTCGGCCGAGTGTGAGCGGGAACATCGGAACATGACCAGGAACAAGGGAACATGTTAAAAATATTGCTTCACTTACAGTTTCTCAAACATTTAGCAGTGTGCAAAGTCTTTAAATAGATAGTAGTACGAATCAAAGGTATTCAAAATATATACAATAGCATCACCTTCAAAATTTTGTGTTCCTGGTCCTGCGAGGAACATTACCAGGAACAATCGGAACACAATCGGAACAAGAAATTCTTGAAGAAATGATTATTATTAATATTTAAATTCCAGTGGACAAGCTGATCACCAGCGGTCTGCAAATCACCGTTTTCAATGGACAACTCGATCTCATTTGTGATACTATCGGTAACAAAAAAATACTAATTGTATTAATTCCAACACTACGCCACTTCGTGGCTCCGTGGCAACTTTTTTCGATCGCTCTCAGCCTCACGAGCCTTTCTCAACGGAAACGCAGGATACTGTGTTGATTTCCCTGGCGTGTTCGAACATGTTGGTGACATCGAAAAATGCATTTTCCCGTGATTCCCCAGGCTCTGCGCATCAATTGGAAACTTTTCGAAATTTCCGATTTTTAACGATAAAACGTGTTAGAACACGTTCAGACACGTTTCCGACATCGCAAAACACTTTTCCTGTGTTCCCCCACGCTCTGCGCATCAATTGGAAACTTTTCGAAATTTCGATATTTCACGTTAAAACGTGTTAGAACACGTTCAGACACGCTTCCGACATCGTAAAACACTTTTCCTGTGATCCCCCACGCTCTGCGCGTAATTTTGAAACTTTTCGAAATTTTCAATTTTTCACGTTAAAACGTGTTAGAACACGTTCTGACACGTTTCTGACATCGCAAAACACTTTTCCTGTAATCCCCGACACTCACCGGTGCGTTTGGAGAAGGTTCGAAAATTTCGATTGTTAAAACTCGGCAAAACAGGTGAAAACGTGTTTCACGGTACTCAAAAACGGGTTAGGACGGTTTCTGGCACTTGCGAAAAATGCGGCAAAAGGTTTGCCCGCGGCGGGGGTCGAACCTGAGGGCCTCGGATTCAAAGTTTGGCTCGTAACCCACTTGGCTATGGATTTCGTTAATTATATTTTGTAAAATTTGAAAGGTATTCTGGTCGGTTATCATATGCAAAAGGATCTGAGAAGATTGATTGAGTTTGAAGCGATTTATAGCGAAAACACGAAAACTTTCGTCACGCGGTTAAAACTCGGCAAAACAGGTGAAAACGTGTTTCACGGTACTTAGAAACGTGCCAGGAGCACTTGCGGCACATGCGAAAAATGCAAAGGTTTGCCCGCGGCGGGGGTCGAACCTGCGTCGGTCGGATTTGAATGTCGCGCCCTTTAACCACTTGGCCATGGATTTGGTGATTTAAATTTTGTAAAATTTTAAAGCAATTCTGGTCAGTTATCATATGCAAAAGGTTCTGAGAAGATAGCGCAATTTTGAAGCGAAATATAAGGAAAATGAGAAAAATCTGGACGGACACCTGGACAAAAAAAACAGACAGACAGACGTTAGCATTTTCTAATATATAGTAATAATAATAAAATGTCGGCTTCCAACTTGGGAAGATGCGATTTTAGGTAACAATAACTGAGGAAATATGCAAATTTAAATAAAATAAAATTTAAATAAAATACAGGAACGGAGCGCTGGATCAACCGTCTCACGTGGAAAGGCCTCCCACAGTACAAGGCCGCCATAAAGGTATTATTTAAATTTTACCATTTATAAAAATATATAAATACAATTAAAATTAATTAATTAATTACAGAAGCCCTTCCGCACGGCGTCGTTCGATCTCGCCGGCTACACGAAGACCTACCAGAACTTCCAGATGATCTACATCCTCCGTGCCGGACACATGGTATTACATTTAAACAATGACATGGTCATACCAAAATGCTAGTTCCTGTGTTTACCGAACGCGAGAGAACTCTGAACCATGAAAGCATCTTTATATTACATTTATAAAATGATACGAACACACAAAAAGTCAAAATGGTACTTCCTGTGTTTACCAAAGCGAGAGAGCGGGCAAAAGTGAGAGGGTCGCGTACGTGCCTGTGTGGTAAACAACGGAAGTCCGTCATTTGACTTTATGGTGTGATAGTATCATTTTATAAATGTAATACTGCTTGTTCGGCAAGCATTCGAAGTCAGCTGATTTGACTTTTAGCATGATCGTATCACTTCATAAATGTGATACGCTAAAAAATCTTCTATGAAGGGTCAAAAATGAGTGTGTGGCAAATGGTGAGGTGATCTTGTACAAACTCTGTTGCACCTAACACTTTTCTTGACAGGTTTGGTGATTTTTTTTAAAAATAGATTGTTTTTCATTTGAAAAAAACAAATCAATAGTCGATATTTCAGGTTGCCCACGACACTGAGGAATCAGGTCTCTTCGTGCTCCAATCGATGATCGATAGAGCAAAGTAATCACTTTCACAGACCCGTCAAATCTCCAAAAAGGGGGTCAGAGTCGAGAGAGTGTTTTAAATGGAGTGGTTGACTCTCATTTTCACACGCTCTCTAGCCCGGGTCCCTATCTGGTGGCGTGGACTGGTGTGAGATACTATTGTACAAGTGTATTTATTGCATATCAGATAAATGCGTGAACTTTCGCAATGCAATGTTTCGCATCATTTATTCTTTTCATAATATAAAATTACTCTGCATCGTTTCTGTTTTCCTCTTATTTCATGCAACGAATCGAATTATTTATCATGATTTCTGGCTGAATTTGGAGGCGTTGTGACCCGTGAATTGAGAAAGACTTACGTACTCTGAGAAAAAAGTCACTAGGATCAGGACACAAAGTGAAAATGTTCACTTAATTGTAAGTGAAAGTCACTAAAAATAAGAGACTGATCTTAGTGACTTTTTTCTGAGTGTAGATATGGCCTAGGTGAACAGGAACTGACGATGAGCCTCCAGAATGGGGCCAACCGAGAGGGACTGTTCAGCCGCTTGGCCTCATTCTGGAGACATGACTGTGGAATGATGTGAAGTGCGACATGGAAAGATTTTTTTTTTTGGAAAGATTTTTTTTTTGAAACAAGAACTATTCTTGGCACGGCGCCAACCGCCAACATTGATGCGGATTATCGATTATTCGGTGCTGAGAAACTCTATTCGTTCTTCGGTTTGCGTGGGATCGAATGCTCTCTGTTCCCTTCGGCGATACTCCTGCGTAACTCCGCCTACTGAAATTGCACATTCAATTTAAACATTAAAGGGACTGTTAATGATAATACTGCTAGGAAACTCATAATAGGTTTAATGATCCCTAATAGCAACAAAAAGCAAGTATTGAATCAATTTAGCACACAATTGAAATTAGTTCATCAATTCTAAGCTTACTAATGTGTTGCCGCACAATAAGAAGAGCATGTAATACGCGTTCAAACTGTTTATCACGTACGCTAGCTAACAACCGCCCTCTATCGTACGTACTGAAAATATCGGAACATTTACCGGAACGTGATCAAAATGTTCAATTTTTGCAACTTTGCGAGGAAAATTATTTACGACTCGTGAGTAGGTTCATATTTTTTGTCCACCTCGATTTACCGGAAACTACCCGGACATGCCCGGTGAAAAGTCTAAGACAAAAGAGAAAATTCGATGCGAAAACCGACAAAGGTAGCGAATTGTCATCATTACCGTATACAGCCGGGAAATGCCAGCAATTCCCATTTCTGTCCTCTCTTTCGAATCGAATTTGTAGCTGTATTTTACACATTTCACCGGGCATGTCCGGGTAGATTCCGGCAAATCGATGCGGATTAATCGAATTAGCATAAACACGAGTCATTATAATGTGTACTCGCAAAGATGCAAAAATCGGATTTTTTTGATCACGTTGCGGTAAACTTTCCAATATTTTCAGCACGTACGATATAGGCAACATGCAGAATGAACATTACATTCTTATTCTAAACAGAGCGCCTATTTGTTAGGCGAGCGGTTCTCTAAGGATTCGATGAGCAAACGAAAGAACTCGTGGAATGATGATGTTCGAAAACAGAACTCTAAGAAAGGAAACCTTGGAGAACCGTTCTCCGAACAAATGCGTGCTCTGTGTTGTCTATCTATTCTACATGCCCACTACAGTGTAACCAGCTATTACATCTATTGAATTCTACCCTCTACATCCTCTAATATATCCTACTCTGCTCTACGCTCTCACACACAGCTCTCGACTGCCCATGCATAGTACCACTTCCCACCTTCCTCTCCCTCCTGATTGTAGTACATGAGATTCGTCTCCTCCTTGATGGTTTTCACTCCTGGAATATCGACACCCATTTGTCTTCGTTTGAACTCTATTTTTAATTAGATAGATAATTAGTGATGGCACTTTTAATTAGGTGGATTTAAAAATAGATGAATATTCATGCATGTTAGGGCATGTTAATTCGTAAAAAAAGATACATTGTTGAAGGACGTATACTTCTTGTGAATTAGTCTCGTGAATGAGCATTTTGGCAAACTCAGAATAAACTCACTTCGCAATTTGAAGAGGACGCAATAGAGACAGAATACAGCCGGCGCGAGAATCAGTACCTGCGCATTTTACATTTTAAATATTTGTATTACTTTATTTGTTTTTTTTTCAATTGATTAGAAGTCTGCGTATCAAAACTACATGTCAATACATCCGTTTTCATGAACGAGATTACAATATGAAGATGAAACATATTCGCGAAATGTTTCTGTCAACACATTTTCTTGTCCGCAAATTCGTTAGTGAAACTCGCTTGATTGCTGAATTCATCATTAAAATTTCGAGATTAAGTTATATTTATTATTATGAATTACCGTGAGAAATAGGGCGGATATTTTGGCCCACCAGGGTAATCGAGCCAGTTCTTCCAGGGTAAGATCACATTCGAAATTGCCTGAAATTGATTTTCTCGAAACCCAGGGTTCAGGGTGATGCTGCGCAAATTTCATGGGGTGCAAGGTGCAAAACAGTTTTATGCACCCTTTCATAACTTTTTTTCCAAGTGAAGCTACCACTTCCAAACTTGATACAGGGATTGCAAGGCACGATCGGAACATTTTCCTTTTTGATTGGAGTGATTTCGTTTAGTTTGAGCTGAGTTACACGAGTTTTCCACCCTTTGATGGGGAAATTTCTCAGAAGAAATTAGCGCAGCATAAGAGAGTGTGTAAAATGAGATAGACCCTCTCGATTTTGCACGCTCTCTCACTCCCAACTTCCTTCCTGCAGAGTTGTAGATTAAATTCGCTGTGAATTAATGTCAATACATTCGTCTTTGTTATGTCGTTACGTCATTCAACTCTCCATTACGTCATGATTACGTCGTTCATTATTGGCTACCTTTCTCGGTGAAACCGCAATGTCGCAGTCTCGGTTCGATCATTTCGTTTTCTGCTTGTGAGAGCGGAACAAGCGTCCATCTGCAATCAATTTGCGATTGGTACTAGCCAGTAAACTGACATGTTCATCCTGCTGATAACGTTTCATGACGACATTGTGATTACTATCGCAGTTAAGTTACTGTATCTTTTCAGTTATCGATAAGTAATCGTTTTCACCTCGGGTCCGTCGATCGATCAGCTAGAGGATAGTTGAGATATCCGCCGTGCACTCGACCGTCGCCGATTCTGATGAATATCGATTTGTTTTATTTCGTTTGATAATAGCAACAACAAAAAATAAAAAAAGGTCGGAAGGAATCAAATTTAATTTATGTTTGCCCCTTCTATACAAGCCTTTCTCTGTAGTTATCATTAAACAGTGTATTAGTTATTTTAAAATGCTAGTGTCATTCTTTCAAACCTAAAAGGCGCCCGTCCCCTCACTTCCGACGGAGTGAGTGCACCTGTGATGTAGTACGGCAGGTGGTCGAAATCGGCAGTCACCTAAAATAGATTTTATATCATTTTAAATATTGTAAAATATAGAGCAAATTTGCTAAAGAAAATTAGTAGAACGAATTCTTCAAGTTATTGCATAATAGATGAGCGAAATGAAACCTTATCAGAAAGTTTGGTGATATCAATTGTCGAGTATCGGCCAGTCTCTCTGCTATCAACGACCACCAAAAATCGCCTGGAAATCAATAAATGAAAATCTTAAATAGTAATTAAATCAGTAATCGATACCCACCAAACATCCCGCGTGTTTACTGTATCGGCGGAATCGATATCGATTTCCCGCTGGAAATCGAGTTGATCTACGTTTAGTATGATGAATGGGGGCGGATTAATGGAGCAGACACGCTCGAGAATGTTCCATGGCCTGAAAACAATGTCGATTGAAATGTGAGGAATGTTTCTGAGCGAGCTTTCCTTTAGAAAAAAAAATTTGAAATGAAAACATCCCACTTTTTGTACTGCGGGTTTTCAGTTTCATCATGGCTCCAAAAACCGACAAAATTGTGATTGTTGGATACTCATCAGAGCGCGATTCGCAAAGCACCCATAGACTCCGAGCCATTCAATAAAAAATTGCCAAACACAATCGAACGATCATTGTCTTTATAAAAAATCTTTATATAAAAATTTTATTCGAAATATTAAAATAGCTCACTTCCTCTGGACGGGCGCCCACTTGTTCCACATTCCCTCGACGCGCGCGCGAATTTCAAAACTGAGATCGCGCGGTTTTCGCGGCAAATTGAAGAGCAGCGCGCACATCCACGTGCACCCGAACTTGGGACACCTGAAATATTGGAAATTTCCTATCTTGAATTTCGGTATCATCTATTTATCTACTAATGGAAAGCCGCATTCGCAATAGAGGTTTAAATTCGGGTAGGGTCAGCTTTCTTCTCTCCCCGTAAGTAGTATGTAGGCCTGGTCACATACGGATTCTACCGTATACCACCAGGATTGATCTTTGAACTTTGTTCTTTGAACTTACTACAGTGTACTGTATTACAGTAAGAAATCCGTGTGAGACAAGGAGTGTGCATCGAAATACTTGCACAAATTGCAAACTGCAATGCTCGCCTTAGCTGGTCCTCGGTTAGTTCCTCAGAGTATTTGCTGAAGTTTGCAGGAATGAGACTGAACCCGGGAAACTCTTCCTCCTGATGCGTGATTGTGTAGCGAATCTGAAGAGGGAATCACATGATTCCAAACTGACAGACAGGGATCAGGGTGAGAGAGTCCATCTCGATTTCACACGCTCTCTCACTCAAAAGCCCTTTCTGTAAGGTTGACCGGCCTGTGGAATGATGTGAATACTTTGTTGTCTTCATGAGGAATCAGTTAGAGTGCTGAATTATAACCATACGAGTGCATGAAGGGTTGTATTCATCGGGTCTGCACCAGGCCACATCATTCCACAGGCCGGTCAACCATCCAGAAAGGCCATTGTAGTAAGAGAGCGTGTGAAATCGAGAGGGACTCTCTCACTTTTGTACACTCTCTTGCCCTAACCCTGGTCTGTAGGTTTGGAGTCATGTGAGGCACATCGTCAGTGACACATTACCTAGAATCGACTTACTCGTATGGCTATAATTCAGCACTCTATCTAGCGAATCTGAATAGACTGAACGTGGGGTATGTAAATCTACAAAGAAATGTGCAAAGTGAGTACACGCATTAATAGTTCATTTGATGAAATAATGTTTTAATTGTAACGCATCATCAACCAAGCAACAATCAAATATGCGGGAATGAGCCAGTCTATTAATGTCTGGTTGAAACTCATTTGACAAAGGGAATTTTTGGGGTTTGAGCAATAAAAGGCTGTGAAAATGAATTCATTTTATTTAAATTTACGATACCTGGTAGATTAATTCTCCGAGATTCAGAGATTCATAATTCATTATCAAGCGTCTAGTACTTACCTTATGCAACTTTAAGTGCTAAGTGCTAACTCCCCACCTGGTAGGTCACATCTCCGAGGTTCTGCAGTGGCTGCCACACGAAGGACGCCGCGTGGTCGGTCTCAACGACGAGACGGGGCTCGGCTACCGTATACTCGCCTGATTATCACAAACTAATAAAATGTTCCGTTGCTAAACAACGGAATCAATAAAACGTTGCTAAACAACGGAACTAGTAATACGTTCCGTTGCAAAACAACGAAATGAAAGCGAGAGAGCGTGCTAAATCTATAGGGCCTTTTACTCATAGAAGAAGGGACACCAGTAGAACACTTCAGATTCGTATTATTTTAAAATTATGATACAAAAACCAGAGGCGTGGGCAAGTGAGAAATTTTTCACCCCTGACCCCTTTCTGGAGGCTGGGCAGCCATGTTAATATTTTAAATTATCTAGAGTTTAATAAATAAAAAAGGAAAAATAATATTAATAATATAAAAAATACCCTGCACGAGTGTGGCGAAGACGCCCCAGATGAGCTTCTGCTTTACGGGACGCGCGAATCGACCGGTGGTCGGATTGCTGACCTGCCACATGATTCCAAACATACAACAGACTAGGGTTGGAACGAGAGAGTGTGCAAAAGTGAGAGGGTCTCTCTCGATTTCACACACTCTCTCACTCCAAAGGCCTTTCTGTAAGGTTGACCGGTCTGTGGAATGATGTGCTGCAACACAAAGAATGCATACACTGAAATAGGACACCCAGTGTATGATACACTCAAAATTGAGTGTGTTCGCGCGTCGAGAGAGCGTGCGAAAACGAAAGATTTGTAAGTGTATCATACACTAGATGCCCTATCTCAGTGTAGGATACACTCAATAGTGAGTGTATTCATTCTGGGTGAACCTCCGGAAAGAGGGCGCCTCTCTATTTTGCATGCGGTCTCGCCCAGATTGCAATGCATCCTCATCGGCGATCGATGATTTGGGAACCTTAGAATCGACACCGATCTTTCAGTTGAAGTCGTGATGTTAATTGCATAATGGAAAAGTCTTTATGCAAACGATAATCCACAACCGCTCATCTCGTAACCAAAAATAATGCACCGATCATTGATCACAATGGGATTAGAATGGTCTTCACAATAACCCTCATTTACTTAATTATCGTCTTATGCAAAATGACAGAGGAACAAGGAGATTAGAAACGACGTTTGCGAACCGACATTTGGGAACCGACGTTTGGGAACCAACGTTCTGGAACCGGTGCATTTCAGAACTAACAGTTGAGAACCTCTGATTCGAAACCAATTATAAGGAACCGAGATTTTGTATGCCTACTTTCTAGAACTGAATCATACTTTGGATACAAATTGATTTTATGTATTTGCACGGTATTTATGATAAAAATGCGCGAAAATATATATTTTTAAAAGTACTATAAAAATACCAGTGTTGTTTGCCGTAAGCACAGATAATTGTTATCTATTTCTATTCCAAACATCGGCTACAATTCGCGGCAAATAGTTCTGAAGTGCGCCGGTTCCAGAACGTTGGTTCCCAAATGTCGGTTCCCAAACGTCGTTTCTAATCTCCTTGTTCTTCTGTCATTTTGCATAAGGCGATAATTGAGTAAATGAGGGTTGTTGTGGAGACCATTCTAATCCCATTGTGATCAATGATCGGTGCATTATTTTTGGTTACGAGATGAGCGGTTGTGGATTATCGTTTGCATAAAGACTTTTCCATTATGAAATTTACAAGGTCATCTCAACTAAAGACATCTTATGCAAACCATCAGTTCCAGACAAGAAAGAGTGAACTGGCGGTGACAGTAAAATGGTTTCACAATGACCGGTATCAAACTTATGATTCCCATGTCCTCGATCGCCTCCTCATCTTGTGCCCGCCTACTTTTTGCACTTTTAAATCACGCCCAAAATATTCCCACCCACCGGAAAGTGACTAGGAAGAGAGTGCCTCTCACTCTCACACGCTCTCTCGCTACCGACCCCTTTCTGGAGGTTTTTTACATCGTTTATCCCCCGCTAACCTCGATCTCCGCCGTAGTCACGGAGATGTTGTAGGCAGTCGAGGGCCGCAGATTGCGGATCGTGAATTCGGCGAACTGAAATTGGTTTTTCATTGTGATCATTGTGCACTCCTTTAGCAATATTCTTGTTCACATAAAGATGTCCCTGGGGCTTGTCTACTGACGATGCCCACCCCCAGGGAGGTGGTCAGTGTCTAGACCAAGGGCAGAAACACTGATCACCATTTCCTTAGGCTTTTCTTTGATCTTTTCTTAATTGTTGACTAGTAATTGTAGTCTGTCAAACATTTACACTTAATATTTGACGAAATGGCTCATCTATCGAGCCGGCTAGCTCCGCGAAGCAACTAATACAGCATATGGAAAATGTATCTGGCGGGTGCGATGGCTCTCATAAACTATGCGCCATACCATTGTTTCAGAAGTTGATGTGACAGTTACCCTAGACGCACAACCATTTCTTGAATTGTGAAATTCGAGACCACGATCTCTAAATTTGACACAGTCTCCCCAGATCGGAGTGGAGAGGAGGTATTACGACCCTCTCAGTGAGAGATCGATAATACGGCTGATAAAGGCGAGAGAGCGAGAGAAAAAGATATGCCGTATTAGCGAAACCGATGCCGAACGGGCAACCCCAGTGGACTCACATATGGAACACTATTACTCACATTTCCGTTGACTTCGGGTGAGGCGGTGTTCACTTGTTCCAAGTCGAGACCGTCCTCGATCAGCAGGGACTTGGCCCGGATCTGCGGTCAAATCAATTGCGATTTTTTTTAAAAAATAAAGTAAGTTGCAAATAGTAAATGCCTCCGATTTGTTTGTGCGTAACTATCTACTGTACCGAGATTGAATTCCACAAGACGGAAAATACGATACACAGTCTCGTGTTAGTGTCGGACAGGCAAAAAAATATTTTAAAATCATTTTCAATCTATAGAAAATAGCTTACTGTACACTTGGCAATGGGCGAGGTCATCCAGTGCAGTGGCCATATGAGCACAATCGAATTGGGAGTGACGTCGTGTTGGGAGAGAATCACTTCGTCTTCTGGAAATGAATTATCGATTTTTCGAATTATTGATTTTCGGTTGTCGTTCTGTTGAAGCGCCATAAAAGATTTCATCATTCGAAAGTCCGAAAGATCACAATTTAGTTGCCAGTTTTGGAAGGGTATCTACCATTCAGCGTCGATACGGCAGTCCATGCCAGCTGGCCGTAGCCGAACGTCGTGCCTGCCTGTGAATTTCATTTCCTGTTTTTCAAATTTAATTTCCGGTTTTTCAAATTTCATTTCCGGTTTTTCAAATTTCATTTCCGGATTTCAAATTTAAGAGACGATGTCTAAGATTTCTGACATAGTGGCGGCACTAGGCTAAAAAGCCGATGCGAGGGATTCGCTCCATACTTCTTGGGTGGGTAGTACTCCATGAGAGATACACATAGCCAACTGGAGAAATGACCGCGACGCGTCGGCGCCGCGCCAGGCGGCGCGAAATTTAAAATCTATATTTTCGACTTTTTATTTTCGCGTTTGTATGACATAAATAGGGCACCGTTCGACTCCTCTCACAAAACTGAACATTTTACATGTTCACGACTTTCCATGAAAAGCAATTTTGAAACTTTTAGGAAAAGTCGACTTTCTTACAGTATCCACACCATAAATCGATAAACAGCAGAAATCTACAGTACACCACTGCACACTTTCAATTAAAACTGCCACTTGGTCCGCCTTGATTTTCATTTTTTTTGCTTTATTTTATTCTTAAATGATTTGCAGGCGATATTCAAAAATAAAATTCCTGCACTTTTTAAAACCGGAAAAGATATTACACAAAACAAATTTCAAACAAGAATATCTCGCCAGGATTTGTTTTTCATGGAAAGTCGTCAACATATAAAATGTTCAGTTTTGTGAGAGGAGTCGAACGGTGCCCTATTTATGGCAAACAAATGCGAAAATAAAAAGTCGAAAAATATCAATTTTAAATTTCGCGCCGCCTGGCGCGGCGCGGTCATTTCTCCAGTTGTCTATGTGTATCTCTCATGGAGTACTACCCACCCAAGAAGTATGGAGCGAATCGCTCGCATCGGCTTTTTCGCCTAGTGCCGGGCATGTGAAGAAATATGTCACTGATCTCAGACATTCTCTCTTAATTTCCGCTTTCTCCAACCTGAATTGTAATGTTGTAAACGGTGCCGGGCGTTAATTTGCTCAGCAGAAACGAGTGCTTGGGAATGGAGATGGAGTGGGTCGCCTTAATTATTTTTGATTATCGTTAATTAGTCTGTCGATAATTAGTATAAGCAAAAGGCATGTCAAGGAAAAAATACCTTCTTGATGAAATACCGCAGCTCAGGTACGAATTCGTAGACGTTCAACTGAAGATAACAAATATTTCATATTTCAGGACCATTCTAGGAAACTAGAACCCTTCCTTGTCATCTGTAAATAGTTCTGTTGGTATCGGTTAGAGATAAAAATAATAATCATTGATTGATCGATGTTTTCGCGTGAACTTGATATATTATTTGCAGAAAAATTATTCTGAAAAGATTATTCTCACAAAGTGTTGCGCAATAAGTGCGGAAGTGGTGCCTTGCACGATTAGAGGAATCGACCTGAAACAGTTTCCGGTAATAAAAATTTCAGAAAAGGCTATGGAAAACGAGAAATGGATAGAGAGAGGAGCAGGCTAAACTGTAAATGATTAAAGAAAAATGCGTGATCTACCACTTCCACGAAGTGGTAGAACTTTGATTCATTCATATTCCGTCAGACTCAAGAACAAGATGCGATAATAAGTGGACGATTATGCAAAACACACCATGACAGCTCAATGGTGGAATTTGTCTTGTGAATGAGCGTGAGATCCTTGGGCGCCGCTAGCCAGTCGAGTGCTGAACGAATCAACTACTAAACATTCTCTATTTTTTATGCTTATCGATTTTCCATTACTTTGCGGAAAAAAACGCGGAAACTATTGGAGAAACCAATTGAATGTCAGTAAAAATGAAGTGGAGATCGTACATAGTAAATGCAATTGATTGTCGATCAGTAATAACGTTTTTGAAAATAATATTACCCGCAAGTGAAGTGTGCAACGTGTTGCTCGAGTACCATACACTCCTGTCGTTCTCGAAAGCCTCGATGCTCGCGCGGTACGTGGTATTTCCTGAATTTCACACCTCCAGAAAGGGGTCAGGGGCGAGAGAGTGTGGAAATGTTAGAGAGCGTTTTGCGCACTCTATTGCTCCTCTCACTGCTAGGTGTGATCAATGAAATTCAGTTCGAGACACGACCGTACACGAGTCAGTAATAGGTTACGGCGATGGGAGACTCTTGAGAGATTGCTGAAACGGCAAATCACAAGGATTTTATTAAATTTATAATTTAGCTAGATTCCGATACACTTTTGTACGACCAGTGTGCAATGTTAATAATAAAATCATGTTTTTATATATAAATATGGTTACCTTCTAGATTCTCAAACGTGTAGCTTCGAGTGGCGGGCTTCACATTCACAGAGTACGTTGAAGCACCAGCGGAAGTTTGACATAAAAAATCAAAAAATCAAAATAAAAAAAATTAGTTAAAATCATCTTATTAAAGGTGCTAATTACACTAGGAAAATGATATTTGCTTCATCGTACAAGCGAAGCGTTGTTAAGAAAAAAGGCACGCGACTTGATCGATCCATTCGAGGGAAATTCCTCAAATTGATCATCCTTGACTATATCCGCACTGTTTCTCTTCAAAACAGGCGCGGCAGACGCGGAAAACAGTGTCGAGTGCGAACGGGTGCACATGTGACATATGCACTAACAGTATTAATGATCAAACGTAAGGTAAAGGTAAAGGTAAAGTTGCTACCGGGATCAAGAGGACTTTACATCGACAAGCGACTACTCTGCCGGGGCCGACCGGTAAGGCCGGTTGCTGCACAGATCTACGTATCCCCTGCTGATCAGGCTTCTGGGGCACGTCCCGGGCGGATGGCCTAGTGGTGTAAGGCACTGCTTGTCAAACGAAGGGTCACGAGTTCGACCCCCGCCCAGGTTCACCAAGCCTTCCATCGCCTCGTTGTCGGTAAAATTGGTAGCAACTTTGATTGCGAAAGGTAACGTGCTCAAACGTAAGAATGACTAATTAAAAATAACTAATTAAAATTATCAAACACTCCTAATTATCGATAAAATTTTCATGATCGGTGCGGAACAAAGAGCAAATCTCCAAAAACAGGTCAGGGAGAGAGACTCTCTTAATTTCACGCACTTTCTCGCGCTCATGACCCCTTTCTGGAGGTGACGTCATCACCCACCGGGCCGGATGGTGATCATCAATCGCTGTCGTGTGGTCTTATTCCCGATTTGGTCGGGAAGTTTCCAAGCGATTGTGGCCTGAAAAAAAGAACTTGAAAAAATGGAGGGAAAGCAGCATGAATTCTCAGCGTGATAGCCATACATGTCGAGCTCTGTAGGAAAGGGGGCGTGGATGCACGGTGCCTACCAAAAAAAGCATGTATCCCTATACATGGGTGGTCGAAAAGGGGTGGTAGGCACCGTGCAGCCTTGTATAGGGGGTCATGGTCCAAAAATGGGTTGGGGGTTGGTCCAACCAAAAGACAAGTGACCTACTGTAGCATACTTGTGGTGGTCCCGCAGCGACAATGAAGTACCGTAACCCCGTCTACCGTAATCCGGAAATACGAAATTGAGAATATTGACCCGGTATACGTTGCATGAGGTGTCATACTGTAGCAGCTCTACAGTAACCCCGGATACGGTAGAATTAATATAGAACACCCTAACGAATTGCCCGCTGGTGATCTACCTTCTTCAAAAATCTCGACTCGGTATGCTCGATTTCATAAATTCGTTCTACTGTAACCGCTATTGTATCCCCGGGAAACGGTAAAATCAATAGAGTATATCCTTCTGCCATTGCCTGCTCGATGTCTACCAACTACAAAAATCCCGAGAAGAAATGATCAAGTTCAAAAATTTGTCCTACTGTAACCCCGCTACAGTAACCCTGGGTACGGTAGGAGAGATGGTATAAAATCCAAGTAATAGCTACTCAAGGTCCACCTCCAGTAAAAATCCGGAGCCGATTGGTTCAATTTGAAATTTCAGCATACTGTAGACTTGATTACGGTATCGGCATTGTCGTGCCGGAACCCCCGTATATCGCCCGATAAATAACTACTCAAGGTTCATCTCCAGTAAAAATCCCGAGTCGATTAGTTCAATTTGAAATTTCAGCATACTGTAGACATGGTTACGGTACCGGCATTGTCGTGCCGGTACCGCGGTATACCGTCCGATTAATTACTACTCGAGGCCTACCTCATGCAACGTATACCGGGTCAATATTCTCAATTTCGTATTTCCGGATTACGGTAGACGGGGTTACGGTACTTCATTGTCGCTGCGGGACCACCACAAGTATGCTACAGTAGGTCACTTGTCTTTTGGTTGGACCAACCCCCAACCCATTTTTGGACCATGACCCCCTACCATGATACAAGGCTGCAAGGTGCCTACCACCCCTTTTCGACCACCCATGTATAGGGATACATGTTTTTTTTGGTAGGCACCGTGCAGACTCCGCCCACTTTCTGTCGGCGCCGACATGTATGGTGATAGCCCATTTCGGAACTGCCGTTTAGGAACCCCACACAGAGAAAAATGTATGTCATATATGGCTCCTGAACTGCGTTTGTATCTCATATATAACATACAGTCTGTTATAAATAAAAAACAAGCGCAGTTCAGGAGCCATATATGGCATACATTTCTTTGAGTGCAAAACATGCAAGCTCTTGAATGTTTTTTTTCTAAACAGCCTATGACTATAATCGGTCCACAAAATTTGAAAAGTTTTCACGCCGAGGACAGTATATTAAATTATAAATTTCTCGAATAAAGGAACTGAGTCAAAAGATTAAGGCAAATCTGAAAGATAAATCATAAAGCGATCGGCTGAAACACACTTGTTTTTTTCTGAAATCGTGAAACAGCAATTCACCGACTTTATCGTTCTTCACTGAGACAACTTCGATAGCTTCGGCCTCGTCATCGTAGATTTCAGCGGGCGTTTCCTCAGATGCTGAAACATATTGAAATAATAATAATAATAATAATAATAAAAATAATAATAATAATAAAAATAACATTTAAAATTAAGGTAAATAGTTGCATCAGCTCTCTTCATTAAGCACGCTCTCTATGCCGGTTGATTGGTTAGAGAAAGTGCGAAATGAAGAGATCTATTCCAATCATTTGCGCGAATTTAAAATTCTAATAATATTTTGAAATTATCGCATATTTTTTCATTAGAATGTGGGTGATAATGAGTGCCTTGACGAGTAAATGAACTTTTAAAAATAATTATTAAAATTAACTCACCTGAGGTCCATATAAAAAGTGCTATTAATGAGCACAGTCGCAATATTCGCATCCGCGCTGGAAGTGAGGGAAATCTTTAAACAAAAACAGAATTAAAAATGATTTTGAAATTATGCATAATAAGAGGGGTCAGATCTCTTCATTTGTACATATTCACTCATCGATTGAGCGGATAGTGTGTAAGATTAAGCGATCTTATCCGAATATTTGGCTCGAATTTCAAAATTTAGGATAA
The DNA here is from genome assembly GCA_036245785.1 of Pristionchus fissidentatus. Taxonomy (NCBI): domain Eukaryota; kingdom Metazoa; phylum Nematoda; class Chromadorea; order Rhabditida; family Neodiplogasteridae; genus Pristionchus; species Pristionchus fissidentatus. The sequence continues at coordinate 28,998,165 of BTSY01000001.1, read as the reverse complement.
ACATATTGTGATTTCAATGAAATTCAAGTGGTCCTTTTCACAAACGCAACAAACGCAAATCAATGCAGCCTCAATGGGAAAGGTTGGCAGTTTGCGCAAGATCGGTACACGGGGTTGATGCGCGGGTAATTAGGTGGGGCTCTCTCTCTCTCTCTCTCTCTCTCTCTCTCTCTCCCCAGTCTCAGATGTGATTACTTTGATATCGACCGATCGCTCTATCTCGCTTCCCCTCCTCTCCTAATTAATTCACATCTCTCGCTCACCGGAAGGAAAAGGAAGAGAAGAGAAGAGAAGAGAGGGGAAAGGGGAAATAGGGGATATCTCCTCCCAAATTTCTCCCCGATTTCTCTGCAACTGCAAAAGCTGCACGAGATGAATCACCAAAAGATCAGTTTACGAGTTTATCTCTTCTAATTACGCTTTTAAAATACAATTAAAAGATAGTGAGCATTTGCGATTGAGAATGAAGCTGGCTACAACAATTAGAGCTAGTGGTCTAATGACTAATTCAGAATAATACCTGAAATACACGGGCTGGGGAACGAATATGTTTGGGCAGTTTCGCACAACTATACAAACAGAGCTCAATGGGGGATGGAAAAGAGGGGAGAAATCATTGGTATTCGTGTCTATTAAGGAAGTTATATGCCAAAACCTCCAGAAAGAGGTCAGGGGCGAGGCAGTGCGAGAAACGGACTCTCTCACTTTCACACACTCTCTCACTCCCGACCCCTTTCTGGCGGTTTTAATTGTGCTTGAAGGCGAAGCAGACAACGTCGTTCTTGCTTGTCTGGCAGTAGAAGGCCGATCGAGAGGTGTACGAGAAGTCCTGCAATTTATCGATCGATAATCAGACGGTTACGGTAGGCGATTAGGCTACGGTAGAATCCAGAAACTAATCGATATTGAAGGGTAAAGTAGACCCTTCGAAAGTAAGGGTACTGTATAAATCCGGGAATCGATCGATAATTGATTTTGTAATACCTCCTTGGAACAGAAAACGCTGAAGTAGCCGCCGAATTGTTCCTCGGCCGCTTTTTGGATGAGCCGCTTGGAAAGAGTGGGCGTGGAGGTGGTGGACTGCAATTAGGAGAACCGTAAATTATAGAGCCGAAATGTCTCGATCCGGTAAATAGATGATCTTTCTGATACCGATCCATACAACATTATTCCACTGGCATGAGAATGCTCCAGAAAGGAGTCAGAAGCGATAGAATTTTTAAAAATCATCCACTTTTCACCGGTGCACAATTTTCTCGCTCTTGACTAGGTGATCGGTACTGCGGAATATCATAAAACGGATGTATTGTGCCCTTTCAAAGTTTCCATTTCCGGCGAGTTTGCAGCCTGCACCCAATCTGGTCACGCTCTAAACCCTTTCAGCAGAGAGATAAACACTCCTCGATTAGGAGCCGTAAAATAGGAACGTCTCTTCCGTGTGAGACCACGCACAACAACGTCTGTGACACCTCTCCTTCTATCGATTTATTCTTAGGATATACAAGAAGATATTGTATTTCCTGGTCTCTCAGCCGTCTGAAGATATTTCTGAGCAGTACGGTAGCCGGGTGCTACAGTATACCTTCATCATCGTATTTCTCAGCTCCTCGGACGTGCATCGGCCATCTTTCGCAGGCGGAATGTCCACTTTCGCGCCGCTCACGTCGAACAACTTCGATGCGTACTAAAATAATTGTATTTAATTAATATTTCAAATATAATTAGTTTCTCTCCTAATTTCAATTACTTTTATAGAAATTCTATATGAGACTTCTCCGTCATTGATGAAACTCCCAGCGCCTTCAAATATCTAGCCCGGCTGAAACGCAAAAGTACCTGGCTCGTCTATTTTACTGTGTAAATGTGAGAGCCGTTTAAGAAGTCATTAATATAAACATATCTATAAGTTTTGGTGCAAAAAAAACTAAAATAAAGAAAAAAAATAAGATTTAACAACTACCTGTCGCATCACTCTCGACCTGCACGGACTGCGGCACTTTCCACAGCAATCAACGAAGGGACGATGCACTCCACCGACGGGGAAGGGCGCAGGGAGGGCGGGCGAGACGGGAGGAGGCACAACTGAAATATCAAACCTCCAGAAAGGTTCGGAGCGAGAGTGCGTGTGAAAGTGAGAGAGTCCATCTCATCTCATACACTCTTTCGCCCTAAGGGCAGGGAATACGGGAGGAGGCATGACTGGAATGGAGAAAGAATCCTCCAGAAAGGGATCAGGGGCGAGAGGCTGCATTCTTTGTATGGCACTATCGCCTGTCTCAGGAAAAAAACGCTCACCATATCCTCCCTGGACTCCGCCGCCGATACGGGTGTAGGTGGGGCCGAGCGGCTGCGGTGCCAGCGGCTGGGGCACGGTCGGGTACGGCCCGGCGGGGTAGTGGGGCTGGGGCGCGCAGGGCAGTGGCTGGGGCGCGACAGGCCTGAAATTGGAAGGGGAAACTAATATAAAAATAAATTTTAAAAAATAGATGTTGTACTTGTTTCCGTAGGGCGAGACGTAGGGCCGGGCGGGGACGACACTGTGCGGGCCGAAGGGGTACGGTCTGCGAAAAAATCAATAATCTGGTCATTCGTCAATCCATAAATGATCTACAGTACTTCCTATGTGTCCAGTAGATGGTACATCCCTTACAATAAATGACAGGGTTGAGGTTGTTCTTTTTTTAAAGTTATTTAATCATTTTAATTATTTTTGTCAATTCGACCTCTCACCTCACGTAGGGCGTGGTTGGCGGGATAACACCAGCAGGCTTAGGTGCGACAGCATAAGCGCCGCCAGCTGCAGGAACCACCATGGTCTGTAAAAACGGCGTTCCGCTGGCACAATGCCAAAAGTGAATTCGCCGTGGGACCATCGCCCATTTGCTAGCTACTACAGCACTCTCTAACCGCCTGCCTCAATTAGCAAAAACGCATCAGCATACGGTGTCTAATAAAAAAGGTGTAAAATCATAGTAGAAGCGATTTCCACTGATGTCAGCTTTCAGGGACACCTTACCTGCGCTCTGCCGGAGTGAGCAGGCGAGAGGGTGGGCGAGATGGGACTCGACTTGCTGGAAATTTGTGTTTATGTAAAGTCCGTAGGCGCCCAATTGACATTGCTCAAAAACAGCAGAATTTATCTTCGTATGGCTCATGTATTATTTATGGGAGTTTCTTATTCAAACCCCATAGAGCAACCCTGGTTTCCCCCCAGTAGGGCACCAGGCTGACTCCCAATGGAGCAACGATGAAAGGTTTTTTCCCGTTTCCCCACTGGGTCCCAACCAATTCCCCAGTATGGTCCCGTGGTACCTTTGATCTTTATGCAGCGGGGTCCACTATGCAGGAGAAAAAAACAAGAGAAGTGTCGTATAGGTAAACTACGAGCCAAAATTGTACTGTCGCACCCCATGCCGGCGCTCTCCGAGAAGGGGTCCTTGGCGTCGACTGCCGAGGTCTGCGTGAAACTAGCCGGAAGCGGCTTCGATTGCGGAATGAAACCAGCTGAAATGAGAATTTAAAAATTTTGGATCGATAAAAGATCAAAAAAAGATCAAAAAAAAACTACAAGCACTCTACACTTCACATACTCTCTCGCTAACAGAGTATCGATTATTCAATCATTCAATCATTGTTTATTCCGTCAGAGGATGGCGTACAAGAAAATGAACTGTGATTGGGGCAAAAAACGGATATTGAGGGACTGGTGAGTAACGGGGGCATTCGCCGAAATGAACACGAATGTTGTGCAAGGTTAATTAAAATAAAATCAATAAAGAGAATTAAAATAAAGCGCACTTTTGCTGTCGGTAATGGTGCTCTCGCTGATGAGATCTTTCGATATCTGTGAGGCGGTCAGCTTTTCGTCGTGAGATGCCGAGATCTCCGGCTTGTAGGGGGTGTTCCGCCCTGATTATCGATTTTTGTACCGCACTGATTATCGATTTCTGTATCGCCCTGATTATCGATTATTGTTCCAGTAATGTTATTGAATTTTGGTGTGCAAATAACCAAGATGTATTGCAATTCGCATCGCGAGAAGGACTATGAGCAGGGGACGAAACCTATTCGAATTCAGATCGAGTGGTTTGAAACGAGAATGAAACGTTTCCTTTCGCGCCGATTCTCTTTTCTAGATCGGTGCTCTACTCTCATCAAGCTGTAATCCTGTATTTTCATGAATAAATTTGACTAAAATATTATTATTATTGTTATTATTATTTAAATTCCGAGATCTCACCAGGCGGCTGTAGAGGCGTTAGGAACAGATTCGAGTTGGGGCTCTGCAAATTATCTATTTTTTTCTAGTTTTACGCTCTCGACTTTTACTGGCAAGGTCGATTTACACATGATTCCAAACATACAGACCAGGGTCAGAGCGAGATAGTGTGCAAAAGTGAGAGGGTCTCTCTCGATTTCGCACGCTCTCTCACTCCAAAGGCCTTTCTGTAAGGTTGACCGGGCGGTGGAATGATGTGTTTATTGTGGTATTAGAAGCCATTCGTGGTATTAGCCCAATCGCGTGGCCTTGGCTGCGCTATCCAGATTCGTGTTTCAGATACAGCAGATAGTCATTAGGGCGGATTAGAGGATGAGACAGGAGATGAAACAACAAGGAAGGTCACGGAGAGACGATTTCAGAGTCTCTCTCTCTCTCTCTCTTTCTCACTCTCTCTCGGGGGATAACATTTCGAACTCTATTTCACTGGGATCAGATTGGCATGGGTGAATTTGAATGGAATAGAAAAGGGGATTGAGTCTCGAGGTCAAAATCATCACTGATCTCGACTAGCAGCTTACAAGTCGAGAGGAGTCAACCACTGGAAGGTCGATGCCGCCGGGAAAGGTTAGAAAATAACTAGAGAGCGCGCGAAACGAGAGAGTCAGACGTGTTGACACGGTGACAACTACCGATCAATCGGTATCTCTTACCGTATCCGACCGCAGTCGTCCTCCTCCCGTCAGGAGCTCCTCCTCGTCGCGGCCCTTGAACTCGTCAAAGATGTCCTGAAACGCGGGCGGATTTGCGTTTCGCCGGGTGCTCATGGAAAATACTAGCCGAGTTTTTTTTCCGAAAGCTAAACAAAAACAATTATTGACTTTATAAACTAAATGCGTATTGCATTCACATTTTTTTCAGGTAATGTTTGTTAATAAACAGTGAAAACGGAATAGACAGTTCCCCCCCCCTAAAATGTATGGAGATTATGCGGCACTTTCACTTTCCATGATTATTTGGTCCTGGAGCCATTTCCAACTCTTAACTGTTCATTCACTCCACACACACTGCCCGCTCACGGTAAATCGTGAGGCGGACTCTCTCAGTTTTACACACTCTCTCACCCGTGGCCCCTTTCTGGAGGTAACCTACCGCCAGTTCGTCCGTGGTCGTCGCTATCTCTCCTGCAGACATGGCCGTCGAGTGATCCGTCGGAGTCGCTTAATTGCACTTATTTGATGTAATTATATATATATATATATATATATATATATATATATATATCTTTATCGCAACAATAAATGCGCGAGTACACACTAGCCGGTAGCTCGGAACCGACATGGACAATTTAACGATGATCGGGGAGCGGCGATGTAGGAGAAGCGAAATAATTCCGTTTTTAATTTGATTTATTGTTGTTTATTATTCAAGGGTATAAGAAAAGAAGGAATTTTGCATTGCACATTTGACTCCCTTTGAATTCGAAATGACCTACGTTTCATCAATAGCCACATCATTGCTCTCCTCCTAAGAGGGTGTAAGGACGAGAGAGTACGTGAAAGTGAGAGGGGCTCTCTCACTTGAACACACTCTATCGCCTCGACCCCTTTCTGGAGGCTGCGCCTAGGTGATGTGTCGACAAACATCCTGGCAGAACCAGACTATCACCCAGTGCCGACCTTGACGGAAACTATTTGCCGGCCCCGGATTTTTGTTTATCATGCCATCGTTACTCTAAACGACCCAGTGATTCCTTGTAAACTAGTCTCGCTTTTAGTGGCAAATGAGGTGTGAAAGCACGCACTTTCGGATTACAAAATGGGTCTGTCTGCAGGTGATTCCGACATTGTCTCAGCGATTTTTGAAGGCCGAATTTCAAGATTGGCACCGGGTACCGGAATCTCATGGTACCTGCCCCGTGGTGGATTGGTGCCCGTAACCGAAAGTTCGGTCAAAAGCGGAAACTGATGAACTTACATTGCGTAGGGTGGACGAAGGGTTCGGGCGCGACCGGCGCGACGTGCGGCGCGGTAGCGTAACTGCCGCCTGAAATTGCATTTGTTGATCAGTACTTCGATATTTATGATAGGATTGAAACGATAAGTCAGCAAGTATGATCCCCTGATTCCCTGTTGCACTTTTTCTACAACCCGTCAAAACTCTCGCGTAATAGCAATGCTGTGTGACGGACGTTGTTTGCCGTTCTTTCCGGTGTGTATACCCCCGTCTATTATAATAGGGGGGATCGAGTTTGACAGAGGCACTGGATTGCCCCTTTCCCCCCTCATAATTGGTGTCTCAGTTCGGGCTCCCCGAGTGTGTATGTGTTGGTATTGTACTATATGGAGATAGGGCATGGATGGAGGGATCAAAGAAAGTCACAATTCCAAACTCGATTTCGGAATGCATTAGTTTCCTACATGATTCCAAATCTACAGACCATGGTTAGAGCGAGAGAGTGTACAAAAGTGAGAGAGTCCCTCTCAATTTCACACGCTCTCTCACTCTAAAGGCCTTTCTGGAAGGTTGACCGGCCTGTGGAATGATGTGTTCCGAACGAGCCAAGTTTATGAATCTTTCGGAAAAGTATAAGTTACTCGTTCAAGTTTTTTTTCAAGAAGATGACTATCAAGTAGTATACAAATTTATTAGTATTAAAGAGAGATGACTTTTCTTCACTACACTAGTACGCTAACCTGGCGGCGGCGCGGGGACCTGTCCTGCGTAGACGTTGCCCGCGTACGGCGTCCCGTAGCGCACGCCGGGATACTGTACCCCGTAGCCAGCGGCCGGGTACTGTACGCCTCGCCATTGATTGTAGCCGCCTCCTCCTGATACGAGAGGTACTTTATTCGTTAGATGCTGTACAAGCACACTTCCTTTACTTCATCTACATAAAAAGTTACTTCATCCACATAAAAAGTTACTTCATCTACACAAAAAATTACTTCATCTACATAAAATGCTATACAGGCATAAAGTTTGAGGTATAAGACTTATAAACGATCGATAATCACACTCACCCCGGCAGCCGGCTCCGCCAAACAGCGGCTGCGGCTGCGCGTACGGTCCGGCGCACGGCCCGTACGCTGCAGCAAGTGGGAGGAGCTGAAGCAACAGCAGTACCGTACTACTTCTTATCGATAGCATCTCCACTCTCGGGTTACTGTAGATAGCGCTCGCAAAAAGTCGAGTGGGTCGGGTAGTAAAGAAAGGGAGATTGCAACGCTTGAATTAGAGATGGGGGCAGGCTCCGCCCACTGCGCCTCGGCTCCGCCCATTCGGTGTGACGCTTCCTGCAAAGGGAGGAAGGGGCAGGACCAGTCTGGGGGTGGGGTCGGGGGGGGGGGGTTCAGCTCCTCACTTCGCGATCAATGTGTGTGCGAAATTACTCCACGCATTTGCCTCCTCACTCAGGGTCAGAAAAGACGTGGGGGGAGGGGGAGGGGGGGAACAAATCCCTTAAGTATTGTAGTCTCTATTGTGTCAGTACGTGTGTGAAATGGCAACTATTGAACCGAATCGGTGTGAACCCCTTGCAAAGTATCGCCCCACGAAAGATTATCATAGGTCGGAAGCGGGAGTGTGAGAGTTTCTCTTGATTATTTCAAGGAAAAAGTAAATAAATAAAACATCTAAAATCCATACCCACTTGACAGAATTTGACTTTCATATATTTCGAGAAAACGCCCATCTTCGACATAGGACATAGGTCGCATTCCCGCTAGGACTGAATTCTGCCCGCCAGTGATGCTCCCAAGAGCAAAGAAAATAGCACAGCATTCGATACAGAATCGGCGAGAACGAGTAATGGGAAAGGTGAGATGACAAGACAGTTCACAAAACGAGAGAGTCAGACAACGAGAGACGTTCTTGGCATGGTGCCAACTGAATGCTGTGGGATGTGGGTGCAACTGGAAGCGCCCCGAAGACCACCCCAATTCCTAGTCGAGATATGACCGGAAACGAGCGATCGGGCCCCAATGGTGAAATGAAACTATGTAATGAAGAATACCAATTGCGTGACATGATGAATAGAATCGACAAATCGATATTGCATGAAAATACCATTATCATGGGGTTTTTTAATCTTCATAAATCTCTGTGCCACCAATCCAAAGTTTAACATTTGCGCTGCATTCAAAGATCAAAGATCAATTTCGATCAAGACAATTAATCAGAAACGTTCGCCACGATTCCCCACAGCGTCGTGTTGGTACCATGAGAGGAAGGTCTCGTTGTCTGACCCATCTCGTTTCGCGCACTCTCTTGATGACTCCCTCTCTCAAACTTGATCTCGCTGCTACTCTTTCGGGTGCTATTTTCTTCATAATTAGAGACTGTTCTCTACAGACATCTGTTCTCGTTTCCCCTGTAGCAGTCTGGCACCGTACCTGCAACTGCAGGGATCCGGCTTGAGATTTAGTCTTGAACTCGTGGCACTTCTTCACTTTACCGGAAGTTACCCGAGGTGGGACCCTCATTCATCAACAACTGTGTGAATCTAGCGGTCACCTCTCATTCACTCTCTGATAGATTGACTGGTCCGGTAAAGTGAAGAAGTGACGAACTCGTACGGTGCAACTGGTAGCCGAGAGGTCTGTTCAGCAAAACGTTCCGACTTCTAGTGAACCCGCATAGCCTCTTCATAAAGGGAGATAAGAAACTAAATCCGAAGATCAACGATCAATCTCGATCAACACATATGAGAGACTATCCGAGAGGGTCAACATACATTTGGCACTAGGCACCTTTTTCGTTATGAGACTAGCAACGCTATATTGTAGCACATTGGGTGAGGGTTGTGATTACAGCGTTCCCGAATCTTGGAAACGCTTCCTCGCCTCAGGGCATAATTAATTGTGTTTGTGACGTCACCAATAATTTTCCACATTTCGAATCCAATCCCTTCCTACTATATATTAATCGATTCCTTACCAAAATAGAAATATTTCTTGAGCTCATGCAGCCGAGTTATTTGACGAAATACGTTTCACGTGCAATTTGAGCGTGAAGTTTCTCAACAGCGGTGCTTTTTTATTTCATTTTCTGAACCGCTGTATACATGTGCTCATTCTATTTTAATATTGAAATTTAAAATTTTCTGAAAGGAAGCTAAATTCGGCTATTTGTGAATAAAATCAATTCGTGATTGCAATTTGTTTGCTGAAATTACAGTATGCTATTTGTTCTCGATCCGTTCTAACCGCTTTAATTACATTAAATTTGATTTTTGAGCCTATTTCCGACGTGCGTGGTCTTAAAAGAGTGATTCACGAGCAAAAAAGGGAGAAATATACAAGATTTTCTCAGATGTCAAATCGTATGATGCGAGTACTTACCGTAGCTTAGCAAAAGTTGCAATCACGAATTGATTTTATTCACAAATAGCCGAATTTAGCTTCCTTTCAGAAAATTTTAAATTTCAATATTAAAATAGAATGGGCACATGTATACAGCGGTTCAGAAAATGAAATAAAAAAGTACCGCTGTTGAGAAACTTCACGCTCAAATTGCAAGTGAAACGTATTTCGTCGAATAACTCGGCTGCATGAGCTCCAATCGAAAACCTTCCGAGACTAAGAAATATTTCTATTTTGGTAAGGAATCGATTAATATATAGTAGGAAGGGATTGGATTCGAAATGTGGAAAATTATTGGTGACGTCACAAACACAATTAATTATGCCCTGAGGCGAGGAAGCGTTTCCAAGATTCGGGAATGCTGTAATCACAACCCTCACACAATGTACTACAATATAGCGTTGCTAGTCTCATAACGAAAAAAGTGCCGAGTGGAAGGCATCCTGAAGAAATATGTCGATACACTCAGAAAACCTCTCATATGACGCTGTTTGCGTTAGGATCAACAAGGGCTCAACAGAAGTCTGGAACAAGTGAAAAATAGAATTCGCTTAAAACATGCTCCTAGGGGTAACTTTCGATGCTGAACACGCTGGCGTCATCGATTTCGCAATAGGACGCCATTGGGCGCCGGTATGGCGCCGTGCACTTTGGGCGCAAAACGCGTTTTTCGATAATAACTTCACTCAGAAACTAGTCAAAATGGCGGAAAAACTAAAAATTTAGAGCAGAATTTCGCGCTCTATCAAATGGCGCTAATGCCACATCATGAAGATTTTTCGTTACAGCGAAAAAGTTGATTCTTGACTCAAGCCCTATCGCGGCCGATCCGGGTACGAGTTTATAGAGCACATTTTTCCGATCATTTTGGTGTATAGCATGAGGTAGTTGACCCCGTGGAAAGTTGTTTTATAAGCATTAACAAGAATTTCACGCGCGCGGAACGCGTGTACACACGCGGCATCCGCATGTTCGATGCGGTAGTGGTCTAAAACTTCAATCAGAAGGTCACTGGTTCGATTCCTATCGGCTGCCAAAGTTTTTTGCCGAATTTATTTCCATCGAATTTTCACCCCCTGCCAATATTGACGCATTTTCAGAAATCTCAAAAATATGATTTTTTCATTCCGCGCGCGTGAAATTCTTGTTAATGCTTATAAAACAACTTTCCACGGGGTCAACTACCTCATGCTATACACCAAAATGATCAGAAAAATGTGCTCTATAAACTCGTGCCCGGATCGGCCGCGATAGGGCTTGAGTCAAAAATCGACTTTTTCGCTGTAACGAAAAATCTTCATGATGTGGCATTAGCGCCATTTGACAGAGCGCGAAATTCTGATCTAAACATTTAGTTTTTCCGCCATTTTGCCGAGTTTCTGAGAAGTTATTATCGAAAAACGCGTTTTCCGCCCAAAATGCGCGGCGCCATACCGGCGCCCAACGGCGTCCTATTGCGAAATCTATGACGCCAGCGTGTTCAGCATCGAAAGTTACCCCTAGGACCAATTTTTGAGCGATTTCGATTTTTGACCTGTTCCAGGCCTCTGTTGTTAATATCCTTACGTGAACAGCGTCATATACGATCAAATTGTCTGGTATCGTACACCAAACCTTGTGATTGCTGTGCATGAGAGCGGACTCGGCAAGAGTTGGCATTGGTATAGATGAGGGAGAAGAACGGCACTAAATGTACCAAGTAGTAGAAGAAAGCGTTGAAGGTGGAAAACTTACCGCTCGGAGTTCTTCTCTCACTACTTCCAGTAGACTTCCTAGCAAATTGATTCCTCGCCAGCGGGAGCGATCTCTTGCCAGCGGATTATCGATCCCGAGTCCTAAAGGAATCAACAGTAATCATATTTTTTGCATCCACCCTTACCAATTCCCCACCGGATGTCGTGTGGAGAGCACTCAACTAATGTGCGATTGTTCGTGGAAAGAAGAGAAGCACGAAGATTGTGATTCTGCCCAAATTTCATCCTCAGCCACTCTAGCATCACTCCCGAAGAAACCTCATTCCACCTGATCAGCATTGGTTTCCATCTATAAGTTTGAAATCTCCAATCACTCACTTGATTCTTCTGAATCCGACAATGTTAGAACCGAGGGTCTTCATTTTGCCAGGATTATCTTCTCTCAAAATAGCACGTGCTCGAACATAGTCGCCAAAGAAAGCAGCCTTACAATACCTGAGTAGACGAATACCATGTCAGGGAGAAGCGTACTGTATACTCACATGTAGCGCTGCTCACTGCACTTGAAATCAATTCTCAGTTTATCATCGAAGAATTGAGCAGGGTGATGATTACTGAATTCCGACATCCTACTAAAAAACAGCAGAAATTTTTCTCCTGAACTGGATTTAGCCCATTGAGTCATTCTGAAATGAAAACGAGCGATATTCACTCAAAATATTGACGATTTGGAGGGGTTCGCGCTCTTCATTTGGAAAATCCCTTAGCACACAGTTGCGCACGAATATGATATCCAGTATCCTAGAAAATCTTAGGAAGGGGCAATGAGATGCGCAAATAGGTACACAAAAAGTGCATAATTTCAAAAACATAGTTCACGAGACAATCCAAAGTACCAGGTTCGCGCTCCTCATTCGTATCCACAGTACAACAGCGTATGAAAATATATTTTTACTTCAATTTAGTACACATATCAAAACGAGGGTAAATGAGAAAGTGAAATACCAACGAAAAAAACAAAAAGTAACGTAGATATTTGAACTCCCGCAACTCTGCGTGTACTCTCGGTCGACTTTTACAGAATTCACTTTTTGCCGGTTCCAACTCCGGTTTGGGGGTCCCTACTTTTTCTCGAAAACCAGGAAGAATCATGTGATGTGGTTATAACCAGAAGATAGAGCGTCAAATTCTGTTTAACATGTTTAGATTTTGCCCCCGTACAAGCACTCCGAAGCGAGTATTACTCGAAAAACACGTTTTCCGCCAAAAAGGCGCGATGCCGTATCGGCGTCCTTTGCGAAATCGATGGCACCTGCGTTTTCTGCGTCGAAAGTTACCCCCAGGAGTAAGTTTTGAGCCATTTTGATTTTTGACCTGTTCCAGGCCTCTGTTGTTGATCCTTACGTGAACAGCGTCATATACGATCAAATTGTTTAAATTTTTTTTATCGCTTCTCTATAAAATCACAGATGGCAAGCGGCATCCCCGATCGGTGAAAAAACTCTGTTTTGGGCATATTTTAACGAAAATTGCAACACCCTGACCCAACAAACAGGTTGCACCCGATTTGGACGCGTACACGAAGTGTCACAAGCGGAACGTTTAATTACCTGTATTACAATTGTTTTATTATTTGTTAATTAAGATAATTAAATAATTATTTTATTTTGAAAATTTCTTTACATGTATTATGTTAATTTTAACTATTATATTTTTACAAAATCCACCATGATTGAACGTTTAATTTACCTGTATTACAATCTATATTTATTACACAAAAATGCGGGACGCCGTGAATTGCCATGAAAACCCCTATTTTCGCGGGTCACCCTTGTCGAAACGTAAATGGGGCGCAGGGGTATGATGAGAGACAGAAAAAGAAAAGAGGATAGAGAGGTCACTCGATTGCTTTTTGTTCTCGTCCCTCTCTTCAAATGTCTCGTCCATGTTTGTTCTCACTACAGAAAATGACTCATCCGTTATCCCTAAGGACGAAAATTTAGCGAATGGGTACACAACACTCGTCTATAAAGAGTGAGACAGAACGTAACCCTCGTATCTTCATCCTACATCTATCGCCAGTTCGGCTTTCTGTTGTGAAGACTCCTAATCTTATCTGAGCCAGTAGTCTTTGATAAAAGATTGACATTCTTCCCTCCTTCTTCTCATCTCTCATTCCACTCTCATCACTCTTTCTTCTTCTTCTTCTTCTTCTTTCTCAGTTTCTTTCTCCATTACACTGTCTAGTCTCCTCGACACCAGTCTTATTGATAGTCAGAACACGTTGCCAAGATTTGTAGTAGAGTTCCGTAATGATACATGTACGTACACGATACATTTTGCATATGCCGTGCACTAATTAGCGGTGTATCAGTGTGGTACAGTACATAATTGAATCAGTACCGATACACTAATTGGTACGCGAGTGGTACATGGTAATGAGGGAAAACGAGGGAGAAATCATTCCGAGATGGAGAAATGAAGAGAGGCTGGTCTCAGATTGATTTTACTTCACAAATGGAACTTCTATAGACCAGTCAACGCTGAGATGAACATAGATGATGACCGGGAAGATTGCCCTCATTACCATGAAATCTCAGTGCCATTGATTGTAATTGAGTTATCGTGTATCGGTACATGTACCATTACGGAATCCTCATTTGAAGTTGGTCTCTAGATTGATATCGCTGTAAAATGATTTTAATAAGATTGATGTCTAATCTAAGGCCACGTATTTGTCTGTTGTTATCCATGTATGTGGTTGTATTTGTCTGTGGTTATTACCCCACTATTCTCTTTCTAGTTTGAACACCGCAAATTGTCCTTATCTAATTCTCTTGTTCCATTTCAGAATGGTGTGTTCAGCAGCCGTTCTTTCATCATCATTAGCTCTTTCTCTTCTTCGACATTCTTCTTCTCCTTCTCAATCTTTTGTTCTTTCTCCACTTTCACTCAATTCTGCATTATCGATTGTTCATGATGGAGCCATTGGAAACACTCAAAAGGAACTTACAAATCTGCTTCTAAATGGTAATTATCGATTAGTTTGTAATTATCTTAATTAATTATTCCAAGGCTGCACTCCGGCTGATGTAACCAATCACTATTCGTCACTTACTCTTTCACTTCCATCCAATAATAACACTGGAGTTTCATTCAAATCTGCCAATCGATTCTACGTTGATGATTCGGTAGGTCAAGTAGCAAAGATAAATGTTAAAACTATTATTCTATTTAGATCACCTTGAAGAACGATTATCAGAAGCATGTCGAAAACAAATACAAAGTAAAGGTTAGTTAAATGAGTTTACTAACAAATACAATAGGTATTTTATTCAGGTTCAAAGTCTCAAACTCGGAAACAAGGCTGATGCCGCTAAGGAAATGAACAAATTTGTGGAGGAAGCAACCAATGGAATGATCAAAGATTTAATCAAGGCTGACGGAATTCCGGATGAGGTTTTATTTATTCAGATTTCTTGAATTGAATATGATCATTTATTTATTTGAAACAGCGCGAACGATAAAGAATAATAGATTATCTAAAGTGGAGTCAGGGAGGTGATGAGTACATTCATTATAATGTCCCACTCAGCACCTCTCTTAGCTAGGTCCAGAGATATGATTTTCAGGCAAAATCCATTCTGATCAATGCCATTCATTTCCTTGGAACCTGGAAGAATTCTTTCGATAAGAAGAAAACTAGGAAGGGAAATTTCCACGGAGCCACGGGAGACAAAGAGGTAAGATGGCGGGTTCACATGATACCAAACCAACAGACCAGGATTAGAACTGGAGAGTGTGCAAAAGTGGGAGAGTCCCTATCGATTTCACCCACTCCAAAGACCTTTCAACCGGCCTGTGAAACGATGTGAGTTGACCTTATCGATACTTTGTGTTTTCTAGGTCGAATTCATGAACAACAATGCTCATTTCAACATCTCTCGTACTGAAATTGGAGTAACTCTCGTCCTTCCATACGAGGTAAATTTATTCGTCTTTTAATATAAAATTTATAAAAATATTGGCAGAACGACGCTTTCCGTTTCTTCCTCGTTATGCCTAGAGAAGAAAGAAATCTCGACAATCTAAGAAACGAAATGACGGGAGAAAAATTGCAATCGCTTCTGAAGAATACGTATTCCAGAGAAGTACAGGTATGCAACATATTCATGTGCATATTTACATCAATGGACATTTTTAATAGCACATTTCTATCAAACGAACTTTCTTCCTCTATCGATGGACATTGCAGCTCTCCCTTCCCAAATTCAGTCTGTCTTCAGACCTCGATGGAGTTAAAGTTCTGCAGAATCTTGGAGTAAACAACATCTTTAGCAATACAGCCGACTTCACGAAGGTTAGCATTTCTTAACTTCAAGTTTATAAAAAATGTGTTGACAGATTTCTAACAGTAAGACGCGTCTGAAAGTTTCGGAGATTCAACACAAAGCAGTGATCGAGGTACCAAGTGAAATTTCCAAGTAAATATAATTAATTAATCGATATTCAGGTAGATGAGAAGGGAACAGTTGCTGCTGCAGCCACTTCGATTGGATTTAATAAATGTTCCGCTATCGAAGTAGTGATTATCAATCGTCCCTTCCTCTTCGGAATTCTCAATAAGGATGAAATACTCTTCATCGGCCAATTCGTATGAGAGAAATGGAATAAATAATGATTATTATACGCAGAATTCAACATTACAATTTTGGAAACATTTTTTAATCGAGTTATGCAGCGATTGTCGGAATTAGTTGAAGAATTTGTTGATTATTCGAAGCTGTCGATACTCCAATTGATCCATTTATGTTTCTTCTTTTGCAAAATGGATTAATTAATTCGCGACGAACTTTAGGAGAAGTGATTAAGAGAGGAATTGGCCCAGCGAACGAACTCAACGTGTTGGGGAGCATGTACTGCAAACATTTTTTTTAGTTCAGAGATATTTTTAGAAAAGGGCGACGAACCAAATCATCTCAAGAAGATATAATAATAATTAATGTTATATTTATATCTCAGTAAACATGCAGAATGGCCTTGAGTAAATGCGTTGCAGTGAGAACAAAGAGCTTAGACGCCAAGGAGAATTTCGTGTTTGGGCATCAAACCAGAGTTACATTCTCCTGCAACAATCAATGAATGAGTATAATTGGTGTAGTTGGCTGGCATTGCTAACATCATTTAATTTTATGGAAACCTACATCTTTAAGTTTTTTATTCAAAAGTACACCTTTTAATTGTATGCAAACTTTTTATGCTTTTATGTATGCAATTCAATTTTATGAAAATAATCATAAAATCCCACTGTGATTCTCTCCTTTCTCAATCTCCAAATGGAAGCTGCACACATCGGAATTGTAGTGAAACAGAAGACCGGTAACTAGATTTTTGCGCCATCTCTCTGGGCTGTCCTAGCTGCCCAAAGTGAGATTTTCAGAAAAAGAGATATTTTCGTGCCCTGAGGGCAAATATTGGCCGATCGCCACAATATTCGGGGGCTCTCCTTAGATAATTATTACGATCATTTCGGCGTTTAGCACGTGTCTCTAGCACGTCTAGAAGCGGAAATCCATTTTTTTCGGGTTCTCAATTTGAGCAATGGTCCTGTTCCGATACGGCACCGTGCAATGTGGCACTATTTTTTCTTGAGTGTCACCCCACTTCAACTTCCACCACAAGAAGCGTTATGGCTGACAAAAATTTCTCCGAGCTAATAATCGTCCCAGAAATACCATTGTACTATTGCGTCATCACTACGTAATAAGTAAAAATGGACCCATGATGAAATAAAAATATGCCTTATGCTATGATATTCGAAAATATACCTTACGCTATGAGTATCACCCATTCCAAAATTCAGACAGATATCTATTCTGGTATCTCTCTCCGAATTTTTGGACGAATACTTTTGAGCGATATTGTATGTGAATAAGCACAACCACTGTTCCTTATCGTGATTAGCATGAGAAATATTAATTATTTTTTGTGTAGTCGCTACTGTGCAAAAAATAAAATTTGAAAATTGATGACAATTTTTAAAAAAAACAGTAACATGACTTTCGTATAATTAAAACAAATTTGTTCACTGTGTGGTATCTTTAAGAGACGGGATCGGTAAAATTCGACCACCCCCCGGACGTGGCCCCCCAAATTGAGAGCTGGGGGCCATACTCGGTTGGGTGGAAGGTGGATTGCACAAAACACCACTTATTTCTATTTGTCTCCTCTGGACTTGGAGAAATATGGATTTGAGTGAAAAATAGTCGAAAAATCGAAATTTCTCAAATTGAAAAAATCAACTTTATTTATTATTTGCGTTGTGTTTGGGGTACCCAAACACTGTAAAACTGATGTTCAAATCGAATTTCGATTGATTCCGATACCACATTTTGGACTCAAAATTTTCGAGATAAGTTGGCCATTATTCGAGCCGCTGCCAAGATTTTCTGTGCACATCTTGTAGTCTAGCACCATATGCAACTATATTGTCTATAGCCAGGTCCCCCCTGATTGACTAAAGTTCCGAAATTTTCACTCGAATATCAGTTATCGACGAAGTCGGTACTGACCTTTCTCATTTCCTTCCAATAAAACTTTTGGTATATACAATATTTAGATGTAATATTATTACAATATCATCAACATGATTGAATGACCATTTCAAAGAGCCAATATCGCATTTGGCGACCGTGTTTTTGAAATATTTTCATAAAACATTGATTTCGAAAATACTTCCAATTTTCACCCACATATCTCGGAAATCTGGTATTCTACCGAATGCTTGCGCAGGTCAAATTGTTTGGAGAGTTTTACTGACTAATTTTGTTGTTGATATTATTCAAATCTATGAGTGATTTGACCTTCGAAAAAGTCGAAGAATCAAAAGGGCTCAAATTTCTCAACAAAAAAATTAATTCTGAGGATATTTGAAACGGTTCCTGTGAAATATTGTCCACATTCATTTTCATATACCTAAAGAAGAACTTTGAAACTAATAACTTAAACTTTTTGAAAAAAAATTTTTTTTTGAAAAAGACCATGAACCGGGGGTCATGGTGAAAAAATATTTTTGGACCATGAACCCGGGTTCATGGTCTTTTTCAAACAAAAAAATTTCAAAAGTTTAAGTTATTAGTTTCAAAGTTTTTCTTTAGGTATTCTTCGATTTTTTCGAAGGTCAAATCACTCATAGATTTGAATATTATTAACAACAAAATTAGTCAGTAAAACTCTCCAAACAATTTGACCTGCGCCAGCATTCGGTAGAGTACCAGATTTCTGAGATATGTGGGAGAAAATTGGAAGTATTTTCGAAAACAACGTTGTATGAAAATATTTCAAAAACACGGTCGCCAAATGCGATATTGGCTCTTTGAAATGGTCATTCAATCATGTTGATGATATTGTAATAATATTACATCTAAATATTGTATATACCAAAAGTTTTATTGGAAGGAAATGAGAAAGGTCAGTACCGACTTCGTCGATAACTGATATTCGAGTGAAAATTTCGGAACTTTAGTCAATCAGGGGGGACCTGGCTATAGACAATATAGTTGCATATGGTGCTAGACTACAAGATGTGCACAGAAAATCTTGGCAGCGGCTCGAATAATGGCCAACTTATCTCGAAAATGCAAAATTTTGAGTCCAAAAAGTGGTATCGGAATCAATCGAAATTCGATCTGAACATCAGTTTTACAGTGTTTGGGTACCCCAAACACAACGCAAATAATAAATAAAGTTAATTTTTTCAATTTGAGAAATTTTGATTTTTCGACCATTTTTCACTCAAATCCATATTTCTCCAAGTCCAGAGCCGGCAAATAGAAATAAGTGGTGTTTTGTGCAATCCGGTGTGGACACCTTCCACCCAACCGAGTATGTGCCCCCAGCTCTCAATTTGGGGGGCCACGTCCGTGAAGGGTCGGATATGGTCGAGTCTTACCGATCCTGTCTCTTAAAATGTGAAGTTGCTATATATTTCGTTAAGAAAAATGAATACAATGAAGATCAATCTCTGTGGGAATAAAATAGATTTAAAAAATTCCTTCGTCTACAATTCTTCGTACGGTATTTTAACATAACAATTTTGCTCAAATAAACATAGTCCTTTTATTCACATATGTGCCTTCAAATAGTCAAATCGTAAGCATGAAGATCACGTATTACATTTTTTGGCGGAGCTTGTGGATTTCATAGTCGTGAACAGCATATCCTTCACAGCGATTCAGGTGTACAGCGAGACGGCCACACACTTTTTGGCAAAATTCCAGAATTTTGAATCTGAACTGGGAGAAAGGGGTGACGCAACGCGACCGCAACGCCCGCGTCTCTTCATAGCGCTGTTGTCTCTCGCTTTTTCTCTCGTCGTCTGGCTTTGGCCGCTCTCGAAATGCTGTGTCCTCCTTCTGCACAACCGGACCTGAAGAGATTTTTTTACAAATATCTTAAAAGAGACATTTGCTAGGGTAGTAAAAGTTCTTTAAAAAACTGCAACAACTTTCATCTTACGAGACGCTTTATATTGTTTGCATAAATGGTAAATCGCTTAAGTAGTCCCACCGATTTCAATGCGAAGCTTCGAATGGATTTGTTGAGGATACGATAAATGAATGGACGGGAACCTAAAATAAGTGGAAATGAGTGTATTTATGAGAAACCCCTAATGTGCCCTTCACATTTCCGCGGTAAGCCAAATATTCGGCTTTGAATCTGTGAGGCAATTATCCTCACCATGGATTAGCTGCCAGGAAATATGGCCCACTACAATAATAGCCGGTGGGATTGGCATAAAATTCATATAGACGTAGCTGAAAATTTTGAAATATCATATGAGAGGAATCGCGATAGAATCGACCACCACAGGGGGGAAGAGGAAATAGAAATAGATTCGGCTAAAAAGTAAATCTAAAGTACTTTCGGGTCCGCTCTATTCGAATTTGGACACTAGAGCTCATGAAAGTCATCCGCTGTCGAGAGCGGTCGCCTCAAATTCAAGGTGTTCGGGATTTTTGTTCGAAAAAATTTCACGCGAATTAATGTAACTTTGTTCAAAATTGAGATACCGTCTCATACTTGGAAAAAATGAAAGGGTAAACATTCCTCTACGATTTGAAAACGACCACGTCATTCCTGGCCGATAGGTTGTTGCGCTGCGGTCACTTTTGCAAAAGTTATCGTAATTTGCCAAATCGGAAAAACTAGTCCACCGTTCTCAGGCATATTATAGGGTCATGTATGTAGTTACTTCGCCCAACTTTTCAGCCCGATCGGGCCATGCGAAAAAATAACGCTCTTCTTTATGTAATGACCATCTGAGAAAACTTACATGCAAAAATATTTTTTATTCCTATTTCGGGCTCTAATGAAACAAAAATTGATAAAAGTTTATGGAAATTGTGTTTCCGAACGTGTGGGCTCTATACCCCACAACTGAAACTCAAAAACACATGGTTTTTTGAAAAACAAATAAAGTATATTTTATGAAGTGCATCTGTTTCAGATACACTCTAGTCATATTTTTTATATCTGAAATTACTTTTCTAACATTCATGGGGTGCTATAATGTCACAACAATCTCATTTATCCACTGTATCGCAAGCGCTATAAAGTTTCGACGATAAAGCACTTGTGATTATTTTCTAACTTTATCGTGTCTATCTTGTGAAGGCATTCGACATACTTGCTTCAAATATTCCTAAAGACTATTATTTCAGAACGTCTGTCTGTCTGTCTGTCTGGTTGTGTGTCCGTCTGTGTGTCCGTGTGTCCGGGCAAATATCTCTCGAACGGAGAGAGCTATCGACTCAGTTCCTTCGCCAAAAAAATTAATTGAGCAAGTTACTCTTGAGGAGATGCATGTGATGGCGAAGGAACTGAGTCGATAGCTCTCTACGTTCGGGAGATATTTGCCCGGACACACGGACACACAACCAGACAGACAGACAGACAGACGTTCTGAAATAATAGTCTTTAGGAATATTTGAAGCAAGTATGTCGAATGCCTTCACAAGATAGACACGATAAAGTTAGAAAATAATCACAAGTGCTTTATCGTCGAAACTTTATAGCGCTTGCGATACAGTGGATAAATGAGATTGTTGTGACATTATAGCCCACACGTTCGGAAACACAATTTCCATAAACTTTTATCAATTTTTGTTTCATTGGAGCCCGAAATAGGAATAAAAAAATATTTTTGCATGTAAGTTTTCTCAGATGGTCATTACATAATGAATAGCGTCATTTTTTCGCATGGCCCGATGGGGCTGAAAAGTTGGGCGAAGTAACTACATACATGACCCTATAATATGCCTGAGAACGGTGCACTAGTTTTTCCGATTTGGCAAATTACGATAACTTTTGCAAAAGTGACCGCAGCGCAGCAACCTATCGGCCAGGAATGACGTGGTCGTTTTCAAATCGTAGAGGAATGTTTACCCTTTCATATTTTTCCAAGTATGAGACGGTATCTCAATTTAATAAAAATATAAAAATTTAAAAAAATGCGCAAATGAGCATTACTTGAAAGAATATCTGGAACAAGGGAATCATTCGATGCCATCGATTGTTTTGATTTTTTCCCGATCCATGCAAATTTTAACTTATTGTGTATCGCGTGTTAGGATTCACAATAAGTATGGATCCTAACAAGCGTCATACACCAAACACTCCTCAATTCAACTTACAGGTGTATTGTTAATGATTTTCTTGCTACTATTCGAGTTTTTTATTGATCGCTTTAAATAATGAATGAATTAATTAAAAATCAAAGATAATGCACCGCTTTAAAAAAAAGAACGACGCAAACTAGAAAGTAGATGGTGCAGTAGAAAATTGCCACGGAGATATTGTGGATGGAGTGGGAATAGTTGACATAATGCAAAACCGAATTGTATTTCGACTGAAACGGAATTTTAAACACCAAAAAAATCTTACTTCTATAGCCTCGTGACCGGGAATGAATGGGGAGAAGAGCATTGACTAGTAAGTGGAAAACTTAAAGATGTAGGTTTCCATAAAAAAATGATGTTAGCAATGCCAGCCACCACACCAATTATGCTCATTCATTGATTGTTGCAGGAGAATTTAGCTCTGGTTTGATGCCCAAACACGAAATTCAGGTTTACTGAGATATAAATATAACATTAATTATTATTATATCTTCTTGAGATGATTTGGTTCGTCGCCCTTTTCTTGGATGCGACTCAACTCCAGACTCTAATAGTCAACCATGTACGTTTTATTTTTAAAAAAATTCAATTTATATTAATAATTGGACATCACCTTTTGTTCAATTAAAAATATTTCTGAAATAAAAAAAATGTTTGCAGTACATGCTCCCCAACACGTTGAGTTCGTTCGCTGGGCCAATTCCTCTCTTAATCACTTCTCCTAAAGTTCGTCGCGAATTAATTAATCCATTTTGCAAAAGAAGAAACAAAAATGGATCGATTGGAGTATCGACAGCTTCGAATAATCAACAAATTCTTCAACTAATTCCGACAATCGCTGCATAACTCGACTAAAAAATGTTTAAAAAATTGTAATGTTGAATTTTGCGTATAATAATCATTATTTATTCCATTTCTCTCATGCGAATTGGCCGATGAAGAGTATTTCATCCTTATTGAGAATTCCGAAGAGGAAGGGGCGATTGATAATCACTTTGTTGTTGAGAATGGCACATAAGGTCCTAATTCCACTCGAAGTGGCTGCAGCAGCAACTGTTCCCTTCTCATCTACCTGAATATCGATTAATTAATTATATTTACTTGGAAATTTCACTTGGTAGCCTACCTCGATCACTGCTTTGTGTTGAATCTTCGAAACTTTCAGAGGCGTCTCAGAAATCTGTCAACACATTTTTTAAAACTTGAAGTTAAGAAATGCTAACCTTCGTGAAGTCGGCTGCATTGCTAAAGATGTTGTTTACTCCAAGATTCTGCAGAACTTTAAATCCATCGAGGTCTGAAGACAAACTGAATTTGGGAAGGGAGAGCTGCAATGTCCATCGATAGAGGAAGAAAGTTCGTTTGATAGAAATGTGCTATTAAAAATGTCCATTGATGTAAATATGCCCATGAATATGTTGCATACCTCTACATTTCTGGTATACGTATTCTTCAGAAGCGATTGCAATTTTTCTCATTTCGTTTCTTAGATTCTCGAGATTTCTTTCTTCTCTAGGCATAACGAGGAAGAAACGGAAAGCGTCGTTCTGCCAATATTTTTATAAATTTTATATTAAAAGACGAAGAAATTTACCTCGTATGGAAGGACGAGAGTTACTCCAATTTCAGTACGAGAGATGTTGAAATGAGCATTGTTGTTCATGAATTCGACCTAGAAAACACAAAGTATCGATAAGGTCAACTCACATCGTTTCACAGGCCGGTTGAAAGGTCTTTGGAGTGGGTGAAATCGATAGGGACTCTCCCACTTTTGCACACTCTTCAGTTCTAATCCTGGTCTGTTGGTTTGGTATCATGTGAACCCGCCATCTTACCTCTTTGTCTCCCGTGGCTCCGTGGAAATTTCCCTTCCTAGTTTTCTTCTTATCGAAAGAATTCTTCCAGGTTCCAAGGAAATGAATGGCATTGATCAGAATGGATTTTGCCTGAAAATCATATCTCTGGACCTAGCTAAGAGAGGTGCTGAGTGGGACATTATAATGAATGTACTCATCACCTCCCTGACTCCACTTTAGATAATCTATTATTCTTTATCGTTCGCGCTGTTTCAAATAAATAAATGATCATATTCAATTCAAGAAATCTGAATAAATAAAACCTCATCTGGAATTCCGTCAGCCTTGATTAAATCTTTGATCATTCCATTGGTTGCTTCCTCCACAAATTTGTTCATTTCCTTAGCGGCATCAGCCTTGTTTCCGAGTTTGAGACTTTGAACCTGAATAAAATACCTATTGTATTTGTTAGTAAACTCATTTAACTAACCTTCACTTTGTATTTGTTTTCGACATGTTTCTGATAATCGTTCTTCAAGGTGATCTAAATAGAATAATAGTTTTAACATTTATCTTTGCTACTTGACCTACCGAATCATCAACGTAGAATCGATTGGCAGATTTGAATGAAACTCCAGTGTTATTATTGGATGGAAGTGAAAGAGTAAGTGACGAATAGTGATTGGTTACATCAGCCGGAGTGCAGCCTTGGAATAATTAATTAAGATAATTACAAACTAATCGATAATTACCATTTAGAAGCAGATTTGTAAGTTCCTTTTGAGTGTTTCCAATGGCTCCATCATGAACAATCGATAATGCAGAATTGAGTGAAAGTGGAGAAAGAACAAAAGATTGAGAAGGAGAAGAAGAATGTCGAAGAAGAGAAAGAGCTAATGATGATGAAAGAACGGCTGCTGAACACACCATTCTGAAATGGAACAAGAGAATTAGATAAGGACAATTTGCGGTGTTCAAACTAGAAAGAGAATAGTGGGGTAATAACCACAGACAAATACAACCACATACATGGATAACAACAGACAAATACGTGGCCTTAGATTAGACATCAATCTTATTAAAATCATTTTACAGCGATATCAATCTAGAGACCAACTACAAATGAGGGTTCCGTAATGGTACATGTACCGATACACGATAACTCAATTACAATCAATGGCACTGAGATTTCATGGTAATGAGGGCAATCTTCCCGGTCATCATCTATGTTCATCTCAGCGTTGACTGGTCTATAGAAGTTCCATTTGTGAAGTAAAATCAATCTGAGACCAGCCTCTCTTCATTTCTCCATCTCGGAATGATTTCTCCCTCGTTTTCCCTCATTACCATGTACCACTCGCGTACCAGTTAGTGTATCGGTACTGATTCAATTATGTACTGTACCACACTGATACACCGCTAATTAGTGCACGGCATATGCAAAATGTATCGTGTACGTACATGTATCATTACGGAACTCTACTACAAATCTTGGCAACGTGTTCTGACTATCAATAAGACTGGTGTCGAGGAGACTAGACAGTGTAATGGAGAAAGAAACTGAGAAAGAAGAAGAAGAAGAAGAAGAAAGAGTGATGAGAGTGGAATGAGAGATGAGAAGAAGGAGGGAAGAATGTCAATCTTTTATCAAAGACTACTGGCTCAGATAAGATTAGGAGTCTTCACAACAGAAAGCCGAACTGGCGATAGATGTAGGATGAAGATACGAGGGTTACGTTCTGTCTCACTCTTTATAGACGAGTGTTGTGTACCCATTCGCTAAATTTTCGTCCTTAGGGATAACGGATGAGTCATTTTCTGTAGTGAGAACAAACATGGACGAGACATTTGAAGAGAGGGACGAGAACAAAAAGCAATCGAGTGACCTCTCTATCCTCTTTTCTTTTTCTGTCTCTCATCATACCCCTGCGCCCCATTTACGTTTCGACAAGGGTGACCCGCGAAAATAGGGGTTTTCATGGCAATTCACGGCGTCCCGCATTTTTGTGTAATAAATATAGATTGTAATACAGGTAAATTAAACGTTCAATCATGGTGGATTTTGTAAAAATATAATAGTTAAAATTAACATAATACATGTAAAGAAATTTTCAAAATAAAATAATTATTTAATTATCTTAATTAACAAATAATAAAACAATTGTAATACAGGTAATTAAACGTTCCGCTTGTGACACTTCGTGTACGCGTCCAAATCGGGTGCAACCTGTTTGTTGGGTCAGGGTGTTGCAATTTTCGTTAAAATATGCCCAAAACAGAGTTTTTTCACCGATCGGGGATGCCGCTTGCCATCTGTGATTTTATAGAGAAGCGATAAAAAAAATTTAAACAATTTGATCGTATATGACGCTGTTCACGTAAGGATCAACAACAGAGGCCTGGAACAGGTCAAAAATCAAAATGGCTCAAAACTTACTCCTGGGGGTAACTTTCGACGCAGAAAACGCAGGTGCCATCGATTTCGCAAAGGACGCCGATACGGCATCGCGCCTTTTTGGCGGAAAACGTGTTTTTCGAGTAATACTCGCTTCGGAGTGCTTGTACGGGGGCAAAATCTAAACATGTTAAACAGAATTTGACGCTCTATCTTCTGGTTATAACCACATCACATGATTCTTCCTGGTTTTCGAGAAAAAGTAGGGACCCCCAAACCGGAGTTGGAACCGGCAAAAAGTGAATTCTGTAAAAGTCGACCGAGAGTACACGCAGAGTTGCGGGAGTTCAAATATCTACGTTACTTTTTGTTTTTTTCGTTGGTATTTCACTTTCTCATTTACCCTCGTTTTGATATGTGTACTAAATTGAAGTAAAAATATATTTTCATACGCTGTTGTACTGTGGATACGAATGAGGAGCGCGAACCTGGTACTTTGGATTGTCTCGTGAACTATGTTTTTGAAATTATGCACTTTTTGTGTACCTATTTGCGCATCTCATTGCCCCTTCCTAAGATTTTCTAGGATACTGGATATCATATTCGTGCGCAACTGTGTGCTAAGGGATTTTCCAAATGAAGAGCGCGAACCCCTCCAAATCGTCAATATTTTGAGTGAATATCGCTCGTTTTCATTTCAGAATGACTCAATGGGCTAAATCCAGTTCAGGAGAAAAATTTCTGCTGTTTTTTAGTAGGATGTCGGAATTCAGTAATCATCACCCTGCTCAATTCTTCGATGATAAACTGAGAATTGATTTCAAGTGCAGTGAGCAGCGCTACATGTGAGTATACAGTACGCTTCTCCCTGACATGGTATTCGTCTACTCAGGTATTGTAAGGCTGCTTTCTTTGGCGACTATGTTCGAGCACGTGCTATTTTGAGAGAAGATAATCCTGGCAAAATGAAGACCCTCGGTTCTAACATTGTCGGATTCAGAAGAATCAAGTGAGTGATTGGAGATTTCAAACTTATAGATGGAAACCAATGCTGATCAGGTGGAATGAGGTTTCTTCGGGAGTGATGCTAGAGTGGCTGAGGATGAAATTTGGGCAGAATCACAATCTTCGTGCTTCTCTTCTTTCCACGAACAATCGCACATTAGTTGAGTGCTCTCCACACGACATCCGGTGGGGAATTGGTAAGGGTGGATGCAAAAAATATGATTACTGTTGATTCCTTTAGGACTCGGGATCGATAATCCGCTGGCAAGAGATCGCTCCCGCTGGCAAGGAATCAATTTGCTAGGAAGTCTACTGGAAGTAGTGAGAGAAGAACTCCGAGCGGTAAGTTTTCCACCTTCAACGCTTTCTTCTACTACTTGGTACATTTAGTGCCGTTCTTCTCCCTCATCTATACCAATGCCAACTCTTGCCGAGTCCGCTCTCATGCACAGCAATCACAAGGTTTGGTGTACGATACCAGAGTTACAGTAATCCGTGGTGCGTTTTAGGAGTGGAAGGAGCAGAGGCTGGATAATCCTTCACACATTCGATCGAATACGCGATTGATCGATAAGGTCAGTTGTGCTATTGCGATAGACTTCTACCGTACCCTTCATTGATAGATTATAACGATAGGCTCCTACCGTACCCTTCATTGTGTATTCAGAGTGTCTCGTCATCGCAGATTTCGATTGGGAAAGAAATGAAGTTGAAGAAGACTGAGAGTGCAGACTCGATTCCGGTG
Source organism: Pristionchus fissidentatus (assembly GCA_036245785.1). Taxonomy (NCBI): domain Eukaryota; kingdom Metazoa; phylum Nematoda; class Chromadorea; order Rhabditida; family Neodiplogasteridae; genus Pristionchus; species Pristionchus fissidentatus. The sequence continues at coordinate 28,970,269 of BTSY01000001.1, read as the reverse complement.
AGAATCAATCAAATTCAATAAAAAAAAGAATATATTAATCGGATTTATCTATTATAAACATTCGTGTATTGAAATATTGCCTTCTTAGTCCCATTGTACTCAGCGAAATTGACGTGTCTCCACAACTTCGTTGCTAATACAAATGTGAAATTGATTATATCTATCATGCGATCGATATTCGAGTACAGAGCTACAGTAATCCAATTTTCTTTATAGGAATCGACGGTTGAGTTGCAGCAGCCGGGCCCACCAGAACTTCTATCCAATACAAGAACTGTCGATAATAAGGTTGTTCGTGATATTATCATAAGCTGCTACCGTACCCTTTATTTACCGATTCTGGGTTCAGAGAAAGTCGACGTTGTGGAATGTGGCTGGAAAAGAGAAGAAGAATAGGAAGACTAAGATCTTCGAGCCCATTGCGGTCAGAACTGATCCTATTCAATAAAATGCTATTACGATAGACTCCTACCGTACCCTTCATTGATTGATTGTTCATTCAGAATGTCTCGTCATCGCCGATTTCGATTGGGAAAGAAACGAAGAAGAAGAAGACGATGAAAAGTGAGAGCAGCGTCCCTATTCCGGTATGAATTATTCATATTCATTGAAAAGTGAGTATATTAATCGGACGTATGAATTAGAAATAATCTTTTATTGAATTATCACCTTCCCAGTCCCCTTGTACTCAATAAAATTAACGTATCTAAGAGGCGAGTATTCGTTTCGTTGGAAATTCAAATGTGAACTTCATTATATCTAGCATACGATCGATATTCCCGTACGCAGCTACAGTAATCCGATGTGTTTTATAGGAGTCAACGGTCGAGCAGAAGCAGCCGGACCCACCAGAACTTCTATCCAATACAAGAACTATCGATAATAAGGTTGTTCGTGATATTATCATAAGCTGCTACCGTACCCTTTATTTACCGATTCTGGGTTCAGAGAAAGTCGAAGTTGTGGAATCTGGCTGGGAAAGAGAAGAAGAAGAGGAAGACTAAGATCTTCGAGCCCATTGCGGTCAGAACTGATCCTATTCAATAAAATTTTATTACGATAGACTCCTACCGTACCCTTCATTGATTGATTGTTCATTCAGAATGTCTCGTCATCGCCGATTTCGATTGGGAAAGAAACGAAGAAGAAGAAGACGATGAAAAGTGAGAGCAGCGTCCCTATTCCGGTATGAATTATTCATATTCATTGAAAAGTGAGTATATTAATCGGACGTATGAATTAGAAATAGTCTTTTATTGAATTATCACCTTCCCAGTCCCCTTGTACTCAATAAAATTAACGTATCTAAGAGGCGAGTATTCGTTTCGTTGGGAATTCAAATGTGAACTTCATTATATCTATCATGCGATCGATATTCGATTACAGAGCTACAGTAATACAATGTTTTTTTATAGGAATCGACGGTTGAGTTGCAGCAGCCGGGCCCAGCAGAACATTTATCCAATACAAGAACTGTCGATAATAAGGTTGTTCGTGATATTATCATAAGCTGCTACCGTACCCTTTCTTTACCTATTCTGGATTCAGAGAAAGTCGACGTGCTCTGACTGAGACTCTGACTGAGAAAGGCTCTGACTGAGAAAGTGACTGAGAGTGCTGAGTCCAATCCGGTGAGAATTAATCAAATTCAATAAAAAAAGAATATATATTCGGATTTATCCATTATAAACATTCGTGTATTGAAATATTGCCTTCTTAGTCCCATCGTACTCAGCGAAATTGACGTGTCTCCACAACTTCGTTGCTAATACAAATGTGAAATTGATTATATCTATCATGCAATCGATATTCGATTACTCAGACTGCTACCGTACCCTAATTGATTAATTGCGTATTCAGAGGAAGATTCCAGAGGGAAAGAAGAAGAAACCGTCGATTCTGAAGGCTACACCTATAGTAAATAGCAAGGTATGGCCATTGTATTCAACATCACATTTCCGCCCTGCTTTTCAACGTCTTCCAATATACTAAGTGTGGTGATACGTGGTAATTTGTCTTTCTTTCAGAGGGAAATACCGAGCCGACAACAAAGACTGCTAAAGTATTCGACTCTTCTGCCGGGGAAGACTATTACGATCGGAAAGGTTAGTGTATCCATAATACAACAGCCTGTGTATATGAAATACCTAAAGACAGCTAGGTTTACGTCATTACGCCCCGAAAATAACAATTAGAAGTCTAGTCTCCTGGTTTGCCCCAAAGTAAAATTGTAGATTGGTTTTCATTTTTACGGTACTGGAAATTTGTTTTCTGGATAGTTCATTTTACATTCAGCCTTTAAACTATTTGTGTACCAGTGAATAAACAATTACGTTTTCGAGTATAATTTTAAGGTGATGTACGTCCACTCCGTAGCCCGTGACAACGGAGTTCCCTTTTCTTCACTGCTGAAAGTGTGAGTTGTCTACAAAAAAAATGATGTTTTTTTTGTCGGAATCGAAAGAATCTAACTCCAACAAGATATCAATTATTTAATCAAGTAACTTACAGCGAGTTGGCTATCGACTCCAATTGCTTCCGAATCGACTCGAGAAAGGTTGCATCGCTTATGAAGAAATGGAAGAAAGAAGAACAGGATATCAGCAAGTCAGGGAGAGGTATCGTACGTACTGAAAATATCGGAACGTTTACCGGAACATGATCAAAATGTTCAATTTTTGTAACTTTACGAAGAAAATTATTTGCGACTCGTGAGTAGGTTCATATTTTTTGTCCACCTCGATTTACCGGAAACTACCCGGACATGCCCGGTGAAATGTCTAAAACAAAGGAGAAAATTCGATGCGATAACCGACCAAGTTAGCGAATTGTCATCATTACCGTATACAGCCGGGAAATGCCGGTATTTGCCGGTTCTGTCCCTTTTTTGCAATCGAATTTGTCGCTTTCTGTTACACATTTCACCGGGCATCACCGGGTAGATTCCGGCAAATCGATGCGGATTAATCGAATTAGCATAAACACAAGTCATGATAATGCGTACTCGCAAAGATGCAAATTCTGAACATTTTGATCACATTGCGGTAAACGTTCCGATATTTTCAATACGTACGATACTTACAAGGTACTTTACGAAAGAACAATCGATGTTCAATCTCTAATTGTCATCGATCCTCCCTCTTTCCACCCACAGATCTCAGAATCAATGGTGACTCCACCTAATACTATTCGACCGAATATCTTATGTAGATCTCACTGTGCATGTGAGTACGACGATTCCGTTAGCCCTTCAAGTGATAGTTCATGCATTCCATCGTTGTATCTCTACGCTGTTACAAACTCTCCAAGCACGAGCTCATTGCGCGGTGGTGTCAGCCAGTCTTCCCAATCGACTCCACTGACAGTAGTCGATAAGGGTTCGTACAATCGTAACCAGTTGCGCGTCGATCATGCTCTAACTCCACCTACGGTAGACAACTGTAGTGATATTCGATGTCTACGGCAGCAACTCACTCGCACACAAAAATCACGTGATAAGCTTAGAAAGAATAGTAAGAAGTACCGTATCCACTGTCAGACTCAGCAGAAAATGCTGAATTCTCTGAATTCTAAACTTGAACAATCGGAATCCCTGCTCGAATGTTCTGAAAATTCCCTAAAGCAAGTGAAGAATAAGCTACGAATAGCTCAATCCGAACTTGCTAGCAAGGATTCTGAAGCGGTGATGATGAGTGGGTTTGGCGGTGGAGGGCACGACTCGAATCTCATTCTCTCTGACAAGGGAAAGTTCACTCCTCAGTGTACGAAAACTGTCCTAGGACTCAAATCTCTCGGACTCTCGGATGACAATGTGTCCCCTGCTATCAATTTGGTCGCTCAGCTCTGTGGTAAGAAACCAAATAAATTGCCATCCGCTACAACAGTCGCTAGGAACAGCTTTGTGGGCAAGGCCCTCGTTCAGCATCAGACTGAACGAATCTTGAGTGCAAAGTCTGAGAGTAAGAGTGGCTTCACGGTATGCTCAGACGAGGCGACGAAGAATTGGAGGAGATTACAGGGCTACGGCATTGCTTATGAAGGTGAACAGAGTGAGAAGAAAATGCATTATATCGGAATGAGAGAGGTATATTCTAAAGACGCAAAGCTCTCTTTCGATACATTTATGGCAATGCTCGATGAAATCGAAGAAACCACGCGCGGGAGAAATCCATCCTCTTTCGTCGTATCCTTCAAGGATATGCTAGTGTCTAATGTAAATTGCAATATGGGGGATCGCGCTTCTACGCAATACCGTTTCGCAAACATTTTCGACCAATACAGGCAATCGATTCTGCCTACAGTAATCAAAGATTGGGAGCATTTGACCCAAAAAGAGCGAGAACTCCACAAGATGTTCATGGCAGCACCCTGTCAAGTTCATATCCTGGCCAGTTTGGTTGCACCCCACTTGGAGACTTTTTCTATTCAAGAGGTCGATCTGACCGGAAACAGTGAGATCAAGCTGGACTGTCCCTCTGTGTTCTCACACTTGAGAACATTGACAGTACATTTCGGACCTCGTTCTTCAGCCAAATATTGCACTTATCGAAATTACGATGTTTGGTGCGAGAAAAGGCATACGGGTTTCATCACTCTCCCGTCATTGAAAGGTTCGAGATTCAATGTTATCCCGAGTGCCGCATGCACTCTGGTTGGCAACTGGAATCATTTCAAGGCGTTCTTAGAGGAGTATCCAGATGATACACTGCAGAAAATCATGAATGAACTAGAGAATGATCTTCTTCGTGGCCAATTACATGTTCTCGCGCTTGTGGATATCTTCCTTACTGGGCCTATGTGGAAAATTTCGAAGGGCGATGTGAACATCCTGGATACGGGTGAATAAATTTCGGACATTTTGGAATGGGTCGATGAGAGAATTGACAATCCAGACATGCTGTTCTCCTGCACGCCTCCTACCATAACCATTGATTGCTGTAGTGATGCCTTCCAGCTACAGAAAGACTCAGTAAAACGAGTTCTTTCTCTACCGTACACCTCGTGGTCACTTGCGACGGCAAAAAGAGCAATGCAAACCGTGTCCGATTTCTTACGTCGTGTTTTCGCTCCCTTTTTGCCCGGAGGGCAATACTACCAGTTGAGTAAGAGTTCTGGACCCTCTGCACTTCTTATTCGAGAGAGGTTTAAGGCGACGCCATGCACAGATGTCTCATCTGAGTCACTTTTCGGACTGGCCGATTGGGTCATCAACAGATCTCCCCGTATGCGAACAAGCCGAGTGGAGACAACTGTGCTTATGCTGAAGAACAACTGCATGCAGTGGCTGAGTGAAATGACAATCGAGGAGCAGAATGAAATTCTGTTGAGTTGTATTCGTATTGCTCCGTATCTGGAAAAGAAAGCGAAAGAAGAAGCTCAGAATGTGAGAGATCAGACGTTCATTAAAATGCTTGATAAGAGTGGCAGGAAAGAGGTGAAATTGTCGAAGGTAGATAATGACGCTTTCAAGTACACTGAGGACATGTACCGTTACGGCTTTTTTGCGAGCGCACAATCCTTGCATGATTTTGCCGACAAATCTGCCGACGACGAACTGAGTAGTAAGGACCTCGCAGAGGTCCTTACTACTCAGCTGAGATTCCGCCAAAGGGTACTTAAGCAGAGTTCGTTTGGACCGAAGTCGTTCACTGCTAGTTCTGAAGGTGCCGCTCTTTCCATTTCCGAATTAATTGACAAGGTTGAGAAAGCGATCAACGCAGAAAAGAAGCTCAATGTGCAGGTGTTCGCTGGAATGAATGCACTCGATCTCCTTAATATGACGTTCTTTCATCTCATCGATGGAACAGCGCATAGATTCAGAGTTACGAGTTGTCACCAGTCCTCTAAGAAGGGGCCTAGTTTGGCGGAAATCGAGTATGACGGAGGCAAAGTGGTGGGGATTGTTGAGTCCATCTTCGACGACCTGTTAGGTAGGAGTGTGTATAGGATTGGGACCGCTGACAATTTCGATATGGAAAATGAGCTCAATGGGGAGTTTGTGGGCAATGCACCTATTGTTAACCCCTCTTCCCAGCTCAGCGACGATAGTGACGACGAGGAAATCATTGTAGATTGAATGACTGTACATATATTTTTCTAGTTTAGATATCTCAAAAGCCGTTCTCGTCATTATAATTAATGCTCATTTTCAGAAGTCATCCTGCCTTACCGTACATCTTCCCCACTCTTTCTCTTTCAGAGAGTTCCAATAGAATTTGTCGCCTAATGACTATCGAGTAGCTTAATGTAGTACGGTAGTTACCACTGATTAGTTCGTTGATTGATTCCTCAAGTATGTAACACAATCCATGATTAAAGTTCCATAATCATTATTGCAACAGTTAAAATGTAGCTCTATTTAGTTTGCTTTGCTCGGACATTCATAGTATGCAATATCGTAATTGTACTTTATTCACTCTCGGACCCTCAAATTTGAAATGCTAAATCTCATGTATTTCGATGCCGCGTAAACATATTTCTCTCATTTGTCCCATTCAATTGTACCTTTGAGAACCGAAGAATAAACAAATAAAATAATCAGCATTCGCCACAAAGTTTGACTTATACGTATGAAGCCGTATGAGACAGAATATAAAGAGAGAGTGGGAATGCGGCATTCCCGCAACAAAAGATTACGGTAGCAACGAAATTTGGAATTAAAAAAAACTTTTGAATTGAGAGTCATCTTGGTCTGCGACGCGCCGGACGAGGAACGACGCAATTCTTTGCGAATAAATCAACCTTTAGATTCGGAACATATGTGAAAAGAATAAGGAGCACGTAAATGTGCAAACTGAGAGGGCCTCTCTTTTGGACATCACTTTTGACACCTATTAGCTCTGCATGGCTATGGATAATGCGCACGGTTTCGTAGTACATGATTCACGAGATATCACAAAAGCTATTAGTGAAGAAAATGAAATGAAGGCAATCCTTTAGTGTAGTGAGAATAATGAGTATACAAAACTTCCCCAGCGTTGTAGAATAATTGACCATAATGAGAGTTTGCTAATAAATGAGCGAACATTGTAATAGATTAAATAATTGATTCAACTTTGCGAAAGTATGACACATTATGCAAGGGTTGACCCAGCGAATAGGCAACCGCGACGCACGAAACACGCGTGCGTGCGTCACAGATTTTGAAGTGGGCGGGGCTTAACATAATTGCAATTATCTTAGCGAAAACACTATTTCACTTAAATTTGAGTGTCATTCCACAATTCTGCATACTCGATTACCCTACAAAAACGAAAAACATAATTATTAAGCGATTTTGAATTTTTTCACGGTGGTCCCTAGAGAAAAAGTGAATTTTTGACTCCGTATATATCTCGAGCGAACCCGTTTTCAGATTATAGAGAAATTTTTTCTGATCATTTTGATACCTTTGTTACCTCATTATACCCCCTTGAAAGTTATTTTATATCAGTGCGTTCGCGTAAGAATTTCACATTTCTCGTATTTCACGGTACAGGTAAAAAATGCACTTTCGTTTTATCACAGTTTCAAATAGACTTATGGATGGCCTATCGATTTCTGGTAGTCTGATGTTTTGATTGTACTCATTTGCATAATTACAGCCTATCAAAGTTGAGCTGTATTTCAGTATTGTTAACTCCAGCTAGGTTAATTTAAAGATAATCGCTCGATAGTGAAAAATGATCACCAAACTGTGCCTGATAGGTGTCAATGAAATTCTCAATTTTTGAAATTTGCATATTTTCCAAAATTTTGATCTCGATTATCTCGAAAACCAAGAAAAAAACATCGCTGAATTTTTGATATGTTGTGGATACAGCCAATATCTATCGAATTCTGTAATATTTATTTGATTTCGAGGGGAGCTACGTAGTTTAATGCATGAAAACCCGTTGAGTTCTAATAGAGGGACACCCCTTCTTTCGTCTCACTCCACCCATTCAACCCCACCCGCGGTGCGAAAACAGAAAATAATAGAGGGAGTTGATGTGACGTCAAAAGCCATTGTTCTTTTCTCATTTCGCACCGCGCGGGTGGGGTTGAATCGGTGGAATGAGAATGAGGGAGTTTCCCTCTATTAGACCTCAACGGTTTTTCATGCATTAAACTACGTAGCTCCCCTCGAAATCTAACAAATGTTACAGAATTCGATAGATATTTACTGTAACCACAACATATCAAAAATTCAGCGATGTGTTTTTCTTTGTTTTCGAGATAATCTAGGTCGAAATTTTTGAAAATATGCAAATTTCAAAAATTGAGAATTTCATTGACACCATGTTATCAGGCACAGTTTGGAGATCATTTTTCACTATTTATATGACCGATTATCTTTAAATTAACCTAGCTGGCGTTGAAAATACTGAGAAACAGCTCAACTTTGATAGGCTGTAATTATGCAAATGAGTAAAATCAAAACATGAGACTATCAGAAATCGATAGGCCATCCATAACTCTATCTGAAACTGTGATAAAACGAAGGTGAAATTTTGCTGTACCAAGGGGGGTGCAATTCTTACGCGAACGCACTGATATTGCCTCAAAAGATTTTCACGCGCGCGGAACGAGTGTGCTGACGCGGCATCCGCGTGGCCGAAATGGTAGTGGTCTAGAATTTTAATCCGAAGGTCAGTGGTTTGATTCCAGTCGATTGCCAAAGTTTTTTGCCAGTTTTTTGAACTCGAAAAAATCACTTTTCTGGGTTGCTTAAAAAGTGGCAATATTGGCAGGGGGTGAAAAATCGATGAAAAAGAAATTGGCAAAAAATTTTGGCAATCGACTGGAATCGAACCACTGACCTTCGGATTGAAGTTCTAGACTACTACCACTTCGGCCACGCGGATGCCGCCTCAGCACACGCGTTCCGCGCGCGCGAAAATCGTTTGAAGCAATATGAAATAACTTTCCCGGGGGTACAATTATTTAACATATATATCAAAATGATCAGAAACAATTCTCTATATTCTGGTAACGGGTTCGCTCGAGATATGTTCGGGGTCAAAAATTCACTTTTTTTTCTCGAAAACCAGGCAGAATCGTGTAATGTGGTTATCAGACACTTTCTGACAGGATTGAGATTCTGGCTGAAGGGTCCGTACTAGCGAATAATACGCCCATGCTGAAAAGTTGCCCCAAGGGTAAACTTCATGCATAGAGTCCGAAAATCGACCTTAAAATGACCTCCGCTCAAACCCGGCTGAGATATGTTTCAAAATGTATGAAAAAATCAAATTTTCAATTTTTTTCAGGAAAACCGGAAACCCCTACATAGCTATATTTTCTGAAAGCTGACTGCGAGAGGAGCATTTTTCATGTTGAAAGTTTTCGGATAGCTCGTAACAGTAAAAAGTTACGGTAAGTCAAAATATTCAAACTTTAAAAAAAAAAATTTTCCAAATAAGCCGCATAATTTATTGCATTTTCGGAATCAGCATAAAACATTACCATAGGCATATTTTTCGCCATAAATATCTCTGTCTTGAAGCTGGTCGTTTGGACAAAAGTTAGCCCGGATGTTTGTACTTCCTTGTATGAATTGATGATAATTTCATCTTTACGACCAATTCCTTTTCTACTATAGTGCTCTATCACACTCACGCAAAAGATATGAACACTATCCAGGTAAGCAGCGTTGCCATAAACGTTATAAATGAGTTTAAAATCGAACAAAAATATAATGAAAAATACATTTTTTTCATAATTTGGATGCATATTTTGGAACGAACAACGCTCGTATTCCATCTCAAAAGCAGTAAATGTACAAGATATCAATAAAATTATATATTAAATATGTTAACTTGGTATTCTGAGGAAATATTTTTAAAAATATAAAAATTTTAAAAAATTTAAATTTTCGAATGTCGAAATTTAATTTTTTTTTAAAATTTCGCTGAACAAAATCGCCCTGAAAATATCGAAAAACACACGTTAGGCATCATTAACAGTAGAGGGGAAGTTTATGATGTATTTTACGTTGCACGCTACGCGATGAATGAAAAACGCTGAATGTAACTGTTAATGATGCCTAACGTGTGTTTTTCGATATCTAGATAAATAATAAAGTATTTTCAGGGCTTTTTTGTCAACACAATTGAGCGAAATTATTTTTTTACTTAAAGTTCAAATTTCAAAAATTTAAAATTTATATATTTTCAAAAATATTTCCTCAGAATACCAAGTTTACATATTTAATATATAATTTTATTGATATCTTGTACATTTACTGCTTTTGAGATGGAATACGAGCGCTGTTCTTTCCAAAATATGCATCCAAATTATGAAAAAAAATAATGTATTTTTCATTATATTTTTGTTCGATTTTAAACTCATTTATCACGTTTATGGCAACGCTGCTTACCTGGATAGTGTTCATATCTTTTGCGTGAGTGTGATAGAGCACTATAGTAGAAAAGGAATTGGTCGTAAAGATGAAATTATCATCAATTCATACAAGGAAGTACAAACATCCGGGCTAACTTTTGTCCAAACGACCAGCTTCAAGACAGAGATATTTATGGCGAAAAATATGCCTATGGTAATGTTTTATGCTGATTCCGAAAATGCAATAAATTATGCGGCTTATTTGGAAAAATTTTTTTTTTAAAGTTTGAATGTTTTGACTTACCGTAACTTTTTACTGTTACGAGCTATCCGAAAACTTACAACATGAAAAATGCTCCTCTCGCAGTCAGCTTTCAGAAAATATAGCTATGTAGGGGTTTCCGGTTTTCCTGAAAAAAATTGAAAATTTGATTTTTTCATACATTTTGAAACATATCTCAGCCGGGTTTGAGCGGAGGTCATTTTAAGGTCGATTTTCGGACTCTACGCATGAAGTTTACCCTTGGGGCAACTTTTCAGCATGGGCGTATTATTCGCTAGTACGGACCTATTTCGATCCTGTCAGAAAGTGTCTGTTATAACCAGAAGATAGAGCGTCAAATTCTCCTATAGAAAATTCGTTTTTGCCCCTGTACGAGCACTCCGAAGCGAGTTTGACTCGAAAAACGCGTTTTCCGCCAAAAAGGCGCGGCGCCGTATCGGCGCCCACGGGCGTCCTATTGCGAAATCGATGGCACCAGCGTTTTCAGCGTCGAAAGTTACCCTTGGATCAAGTTTTGAGCCATTTCGATTTTTGACCTGTTCCAGACCCTTGTTGATCCTAACTAGAGGTGGTCAGTCGAAAAGCCGGAATGAGATGAATAGATCTAATTCAATTATTTACCCGAATTTCAAACTCTATTTTGTTGTATGTCATTATTATGTTTCATAGCGTAATGTTTCCGCAAGAAGGTAAGATTTCGGACCTATTGTAAATTACCATTCGAAATGTGGAACATTCACAGTTCGGAACGTGCCTGATTCTTACGCAAACGGAATCATACAGTAACGTAAAGAAAACACAATTAGTAATATTGAGTTTATAACGAGTAACAGCGAGTACGAATGTTCAAAGTGTTGTTGATCTTCTGTGCAAAGTGGAGCCGAGTGTGTGAGAGACAGAAAAAGAAAAGAGGATAGAGAGGTCACTCGATTGCTTTGTGTTCTCGTCCCCTCTCTTCAAATGTCTCGTCCATGTTTGTTCTCACTACAGAAAATGACTCATCCGTTATCCCTAAGTACGAAAATTTAGCGAATGGGTACACAGCACTCGTCTATAAAGAGTGAGACAAAACGTAACCCTCGTATCTTCATCCTACATCTATCGCCAGTTCGGCTTTCTGTAGTGAAGACTCATAATCTTATCTGAGCCAGTAGTCTTTGATAAAAGATTGACATTCTTCCCTCCTTCTTCTCATCTCTTATTAGAAGATTCTTATTAGTGAAATCACGACTTTCCTCGACCAAAATAACCTTTTCGACCCTCATTAAACAGGGTTTAGGTCTTCTAGATCCACTTCCACTAACCTGGCTGCAACGCATGCCCATTATCTTAGAATTTTGCATAAGCATTCCTCTTTCGATACTGTATATATTGATTTCCGTAAGGCATTTAATAGTATCGATCACCGACTCTTGCTCATTAAAATGTCACAATTAGGAATATCCTCTCATTTAGTATCCTGGTTCGAAGCATATTTATCCGATCGCACCCAGGCCGTTTTCACCGATGATTCATTCTCGCCTTCCACTGTAGTTAGATCCGGTGTGCCACAGGGCTCATGCTTAGGTGTCATATCCTCGAGCTACGACACCATTCTGATAGTGGCCCAATCTCCACTATGCCCTATCTTGTCCATCTGCTTGTAACCAGATGAGAGAGTCTTCATTATCAGGGCGATATCATGCGACGGGAGTACAACTAGTAGGAATCGGACCTTCAACTAGGAGTGGGAGAGTGAGAGTGTGGAAACCAGAGCGCGCATTAGATCACATCTCTTTATTCCACCTCCTATCCCAACTGAAGAGAATGCGTTTAGGCATGGGGCGGGGCTCATACCCGACATAGGTCCACTCTTGTTCATCCTATTTATCACTGACATTTCATCGCAATTCCCGCCATCTATTCGCTATTCCGTATATGCTGACGATTTAAAGCTTTATGCGGAAGCTCCCCTCTATTCTGATGGCTTACAATGTGCCTTCGATGTTATCTCTACCTGGTCAGTACAATGGAATCTCGGCTTATCCGAGACCAAATGCTCTATTATGCACTATGGCCTTCACAACCCTTGTAGACAGTTCCATATCAATAATGTCGCCCTTACACCCAAAAAGACTGTTAAGGACTTAGGAGTCGTTTTCACCCCTTCTCTTTGTTTCTCTGAACATATACAGTTTACAGTTTTTTTACAGTTTGAACACATTTATCTAGAGTTCAAGTGGGGTCTTCGCCCTCTTCGAGGGTTGTGGAAGGTCAATTGAGAGCTCTGATGTGCATGGCGTTCCATTCGCTGCTCCTTGCTTCACTGAGAAAGTCCGGGCCAATCGTCTTTCGGAAAAGATCACTCCATCTTGTCATCGGTCTTCCTCTTCTTCTTTTCCTTCGTGGGAACCATTCGATCACAGATCGGCTCCACTTCAATTGGCTCAATTCTCTTGAACATATAAAAGAAATTATTAAGAAATCAAATTCTAAAATGCACTTCATTTTCAAAGCTTTCCGTAGTAATTGTATCGATATTTATGTGAAATCGTTCACAACATTTATTCTTCCCAGTCTCGAGACTTGTTCCATTATCTGGAATCCCATTAATTCCGTTGAAACTACCAAAAATATTGAATGTGTCCAACGCGACTTCACTAGGAAGCTCTATTTCCGTTGTTCTCTGCCTTCTGTAAGCTACCGTAATCGTTTACGATCCCTAAATCTAACAACTTTAGAACGCCGTAGATTTGTCACCGATATTGTCTTTCTCCATTCCATTCTTCATAGGAATTATGAACTTGATCACTCTTCCCTCCTCACTCGTTCTCCTCTTACTAGATTTGTCCGTAATTCACATCACTTCCGTATCTCTCTGCCTTTCTTCCCTCCCAATTCCCACACCACCCTTGCCTCCAGAACCATATCTATTTGGAATTCCCTCCCTTCCCCCTCGGTTGATTTATCCCGAGATTCCTTCCGGAAATTCATCCGCTCCCAGCCCAACTCCTTTTTTCCCTCAATCAATTGTTAAGAATTGGCTCTAACCCTTCTTCCCCATACCTTTGCTGTCATGCATAAAACCGATTCGACTACGTCGACGGACATCCGTTTCTTGCCCCCATTCACAGTTATTTTTCTTGTATGCGATACTCTGACGGAATAAATAAATAATGAATGAATGAATGAATCTCTCATTCCATTCTCATCACTCTTTCTTCTTCTTCTTCTTTCTCAGTTTCTTTCTCCATTACACTATCTAGTCTCCTCGACTCCAGTGTTATTGATAGTCAGAACACGTTGCCAAGATTTGTAATAGAGTTCCGTAATGATACATGTACGTACACGATACATTTTGCATATGCCGTGTACCAATTAGCGGTGTATCAGTGTGGTACAGTACATAATTGAATCAGTACCGATACACTAATTGGTACGCGAGTGGTACATGGTAATGAGGGAAAACGAGGGAAAAATCATTCCGAGATGGAGAAATGAAGAGAGGCTGGTCTCAGATTGATTTTACTTCACAAATGGAACTTCTATAGACCAGTCAACGCTGAGATGAACATAGATGAGATGAACATTGATTGTAATTGAGTTATCGTGTATCGGTACATGTACCATTACGGAACCCTCATTTGTAGTTGGTCTCTAGATTGATATCGCTGTAAAATGATTTTAATAAGATTGATGTCTAATCTAAGGCCACGTATTTGTCTGTTGTTATCCATGTATGTGGTTGTATTTGTCTGTGGTTATTACCCCACTATTCTCTTTCTAGTTTGAACACCGCAAATTGTCCTTATCTAATTCTCTTGTTCCATTTCAGAATGGTTTGTTCAGCAGCCGTTCTTTCATCATCATTAGCTCTTTCTCTTCTTCGACATTCTTCTTCTCCTTCTCAATCTTTTGTTCTTTCTCCACTTTCACTCAATTCTGCATTATCGATTGTTCATGATGGAGCCATTGGAAACACTCAAAAGGAACTTACAAATCTGCTTTTAAATGGTAATTATCGATTAGTTTGTAATTATCTTAATTAATTATTCCAAGGCTGCACTCCGGCTGATGTAACCAATCACTATTCGTCACTTACTCTTTCACTTCCATCCAATAATAACACTGGAGTTTCATTCAAATCTGCCAATCGATTCTACGTTGATGATTCGGTAGGTCAAGTAGCAAAGATAAATGTTAAAACTATTATTCTATTTAGATCACCTTGAAGAACGATTATCAGAAACATGTCGAAAACAAATACAAAGTAAAGGTTAGTTAAATGAGTTTACTAACAAATACAATAGGTATTTTATTCAGGTTCAAAGTCTCAAACTCAGAAACAAGGCTGATGCCGCTGAGGAAATGAACAAATTTGTGGAGGAAGCAACCAATGGAATGATCAAAGATTTAATCAAGGCTGACGGAATTCCGGATGAGGTTTTATTTATTCAGATTTCTTGAATTGAATATGATCATTTATTTATTTGAAACAGCGCGAACGATAAAGAATAAAAGATTATCTAAAGTGGAGTCAGGGAGGTGATGAGTACATTCATTATAATGTCCCACTCAGCACCTCTCTTAGCTAGGTCCAGAGATATGATTTTCAGGTAGAATCCATTCTGATCAATGCCATTCATTTCCTTGGAACCTGGAAGAATTCTTTCGATAAGAAGAAAACTAGGAAGGGAAATTTCCACGGAGCCACGGGAGACAAAGAGGTAAGATGGCGGGTTCACATGATACCAAACCAACAGACCAGGATTAGAACTGGAGAGTGTGCAAAAGTGAGAGAGTCCCTATCGATTTCACCCACTCCAAAGACCTTTCAACCGGCCTGTGAAACGATGTGAGTTGACCTTATCGATACTTTGTGTTTTCTAGGTCGAATTCATGAACAACAATGCTCATTTCAACATCTCTCATACTGAAATTGGAGTAACTCTCGTCCTTCCATACGAGGTAAATTTATTCGTCTTTTAATATAAAATTTATAAAAATATTGGCAGAACGACGCTTTCCGTTTCTTCCTCGTTATGCCTAGAGAAGAAAGAAATCTCGACAATCTAAGAAACGAAATGACGGGAGAAAAATTGCAATCGCTTCTGAAGAAAACGTATTCCAGTGAAGTACAGGTATGCAACATATTCATGTGCATATTTACATCAATGGACATTTTTAATAGCACATTTCTATCAAACGAACTTTCTTCCTCTATCGATGGACATTACAGCTCTCCCTTCCCAAATTCAGTCTGTCTTCAGACCTCGATGGAGTTAAAGTTCTGCAGAATCTTGGAGTAAACAACATCTTTAGCAATACAGCCGACTTCACGAAGGTTAGCATTTCTTAACTTCAAGTTTTAAAAAATGTGTTGACAGATTTCTGAGACGCCTCTGAAAGTTTCGAAGATTCAACACAAAGCAGTGATCGAGGTAGGCTACCAAGTGAAATTTCCAAGTAGATATAATTAATTAATCGATATTCAGGTAGATGAGAAGGGAACAGTTGCTGCTGCAGCCACTTCGATTTCAATTAGGTATATAGCCGCTATCGAAGTAGTGATTATCAATCGTCCCTTCCTCTTCGGAATTCTCAATAAGGATGAAATACTCTTCATCGGCCAATTCGTATGAGAGAAATGGAATAAATAATGATTATTATACGCAAAATTCAACATTACAATTTTGGAAACATTTTTTAATCGAGTTATGCAGCGATTGTCGGAATTAGTTGAAGAATTTGTTGATTATTCGAAGCTGTCGATACTCCAATTGATCCATTTATGTTTCTTCTTTTGCAAAATGGATTAATTAATTCGCGACGAACTTTAGGAGAAGTGATTAAGAGAGGAATTAACTCAAAACGAACTCAACGTGTTGGGGAGCATGTACTGCAAACATTTTTTTTAGTTCAGAGATATTTTTAGAAAAGGGCGACGAACCAAATCATCTCAAGAAGATATAATAATAATTAATGTTATATGTATATCTCAGTAAACATGCAGAATGGCCTTGAGTAAATGCGTTGCAGTGAGAACAAAGAGCGTAGACGCCAAGGAGAATTTCGTGTTTGGGCATCAAACCAGAGTTACATTCTCCTGCAACAATCAATGAATGAGTATAATTGGTGTAGTTGGCTGGCATTGCTAACATCATTTAATTTTATGGAAACCTATTTATTTATTTATTTATTTATCGTACACCACAAAGGTGCGACAACATGTACATAAATGTGCAAGTAAAAATTAAAATTAATAATTAATAAGAAGGAGTTCAAAGGGGGCGGGAAGGGAGTGATATTGTCAACCACACGGGGGAATGATCAGTGAGGGGAGGAACCTCGGTAGCGGTGGAGGGGCCGCTTATCCAATGTATGTCTTATAGGGGAAGGGGGCCTATAGATTGGGAACAAGAACGCCTAGCAACGATGGGAGGTCGTGAGATAACAACAAATGCTTTTTGACAGTGGGAATGGAGAGTTTGGGATTACAAATTAAGTGTAATTTGTTCAAAAAACGAGCGGTTCTATGAGCGAAAGAGACCTTGAGGTTTTCACGGGCTGCTTTAGGAATATGCAAAACGAAAGCATTGTGACGTCTACTTAAGGAACGGTAAGTGTAGAAACGATTAACCGGTAGATCAACAGAGCAAGCGAAAATTTTTAGTGAAATACAAAATCAGCAATGATACGACGAACGTAGAGACTATGAATATTGTAATATGCCAAACGGTCAGAATAAGATGGAGAGACTAATAGAGAGCGGGAACAACGGAAAAAGAGGAGACGAGTGAACAGGTGTTGTACAGATTCTAATCGACGAATTCGGCCTTTAGATGATGGTGACCATACAGGTGAAGCAAATTCTAAGATGGGAACGATAAACGATTTGTAAGCCTTAAGGTAAGGTTCAACCAAAGTACAAGTGACACTACGGAATAACAATTAGACAAGAGAACTTGCTTTACTACAAAAAGTAGAAATATGAGAGTCGAAAGATAATTTTGGATCGATATAAACACCAAGGTCTTTGATAGAATCGGAAGAGGGGAGATCGATAGAATTGAGTTTATATGTGTGGAGGGGATTTGTTTCGCCTATATAAATAACGTTGCATTTGTTTTCAGCAACTTGTAACTGCCATTTTGTGCAGTATTCTAGGAACCCAGAAAGCCCGGACTGAAATTGATTGTGAGATTCTGATGGCGAAAGGGGGTGATATGCCGTAAACAGCTTGACGTCGTCGGCAAAGAGCCGGCAAGATAACCTATTGAAGGGGGAGAATACCCGTGGGAGATCGAAAGTGTAGAGCAAAAAAAGTAGGGGTCCTAGGACGGTTCCTTGCGGAACTCCGGAGATTACATCTCTCTCACTTGAGAGACACGAACCGATGCGAACGCTGAAACTCCGATTGGATAGGTAACCTGTAAACCATGTCAACAAACAGTCACGAATACCTAATGCACTTAATTTCAATAATAACTTAGGGTGGGATACTTTGTCAAAGGCTTTAGCTAAGTCTATATAAGCGACATCTACACAATTATTACGATCAATATCTTCGCGCCAGCTTTGGGTACAATCGAGTAACTGGGATACGGTAGACTTTTTACTAACGAATCCATGCTGTTCGGGGGGAATAATCTTGTGAATTGTACACCAGCGAAGTAATTTGGGCTTGAGGAGTCTTTCCATGATTTTTGAGGGAATGGGAGTGAGACTAATTGGACGAAAATCAGAGAATGTGGAAGGAGAAGAAACTTTGGGAATGGGTACGACTACTGATTCTTTCCATAACGATGGAATATTGCCTAGCATGAGACTGTAATTAATTATGTGTGCAATTGGTTCAGCCAGAGAAGAAAAACAGTTTTTAAAAATAATTGAGGGAATACCGTCAGAGGGGAGAGAACACGAGGTGGAAACTCTTTTAAGTAGGTAAGCTACATCTTGGGGCAGGAAGACGGAGATTTTCATAGTGGGAGAGACAATGGAAGGGAAATGTGGAATGGTACCGTTATCACGAGTGTATACCGAGGTGAAATAACTGGCAAACGCTTCAGCTTTGCAAGAATCACTCGTGACTACGGTGCCGTCGGGAGCGACAAGAGAAGAGATGGAGAAGGACTTAGACTTGAAACGAGTAGAAATATAGCGATAGAAGGAACGACTATGGTTCTTAGCGAGAAGTCGGTTCTCATAGCAACGGATGTACTTACGGATTTCGTGCTCTAATTTAAGTGAGACGCTGTGGAACATTTCCTGTACTGGACGGAGATGAATCTTATCAAACAAAGCACGCTTATGGGAGAGAAGAGCCTTGATATGGGGAGGATAGTGATCATTTGGCAAAGATTTCGTTTTGAGAGGTAGAAAGATGCCAAAAAGGGAAGTGATATGGGACACAAATCTATTGTAGAGATCAGAGATATCAGAGAAGCCGGAGAAAATTTCCTCCCAACTTGACCCGAACAGTGCATTTTCCAGACCAGAGAAATTTGTGTTGCGAAAATCGAAGGTGTGCACTGTAACAGGAAGAGCAAGAGGGAAATTGAACTTGAACATTATGGACGAATGATCGGCATTACGGAAGGGTGCGGATAGGGAGCAATCGGTTATGACATGAGGGGGAGAGAGAACGACATCGAGGAAGTGATTATTGAGAGAAGGACCAGGAATTACTTGGGTGAGATCAAGATCAGCGGCTAAATCGTGCAATAGTTGGGCTTGCGTGGATAGAGTACCAGGGGAAAGCCAATTTATGTGCAGGTTCAGATCTCCTAACACCACAACTTGCTTTTGTACTGAGATTATAGAAGAAATGAGCGCGAATAGTTCGTTGTTCTGGGAAGTTGTGGTGTTAGGAGGACGATAAACGAGAATGAATCGGGTTGAGACATGAGTGAGGGGAGAGTGGATATCGACTATGAGGACATCACTTGAGACTGAATTGGGTAGGGAGATACGAGACACGGGGATATGATCACGGATGAAAAGACAGACACGACGGGCACGGTCACTACGATGTAATCGATAGGGGTAGGATAGTATCAGTTCAGAGTCAATGATTCTGGATGTAAGCCAGGTTTCAGTTACAAATACTACATCGGGGCGATCAATAGAGAGAATAGCGTGTAGGTCAGGAATTTTATTACATAATGAACGGGAGTTGAAAAGAGTACAGGACAAGCTACCGCAATGGGGAGGGGGGAGGGGAGAAACACTTGCACTTTGGGTGCGAGAACGAGAGGGGGACGCGAAAGTGTGCGGGGCGAGGGGAGGGGAAGGGGGAGGAGGGGCGAGAGAGTGTGCAGTGTGCAGAGACGGCGAGGGGGAGAAAGAGGTGAGGAGAGGCAGGGGAGAAGGGGCGAGAGAGTGTGCAGTGTGCAGAGACGGCGAGGGGGAGAAAGAGGTGAGGAGAGGAGGGGAGAAGGGGGATGAGGGGCGAGAGAGTGTGCAGTGTGCAGAGACGGTGAGGGGGGAAAAGAAGTGAGGAGAGGCGGGGGAGGAGAGGTCAAGAGGCCAACCGAGAACGGGCGAGGGAAGATGGAAGGGTTCAATGTACAATCGATATCAAAACCTACATCTTTATGTTTTTTTTATTCAAAAGCACGCCTTTTAATTGTATGCAAACTTTTTATGCTTTTATGTATGCAATTCAATTTTATGAAAATAATCATAAAATCCCGCTCTGATTCTCTCCTTTCTCAATCTCCAAATGGAAGCTGCACACATCGGAATTGTAGTGAAACAGAACAACAAATATCCTGTAGCTCCGAAAGCTTTCGCTACCTTGACGAATATCTCAGAAAATATTAAGTAGTAATGGCGCAACCTTGAATCCGACTCTGCTTATTCCTAGATACCTCCCATATCCATCAGGAGTGGGGGCAAACGATGTCGGGATAAAGGAGAAGTAAGAGTAGAGAGCAAATCAATCATTTATCATGACAAAAAACTAGCGGGGTTGTATTAAGGTTAAATGCACTACGCTCTATGCGTACACTACGCTCTATGCGTACACTACGCTCTATGCATAGTTCTGGGTGCGGGTTCGGTCCAGGGGGAGCTTGATAGGTGGCTCCAGGTACGGTCGAGGGGGAGCTCGATAGGTGGCTCCAGGTACGGTCCAGGGGGCGCCCTGTAGCCGGCTCCAGGTTCGGTCCAGGGGGAGCTAGGAAGCCGGCTCCGGGCTACATTAAAGCTTGCAGTATTCTAGGGAATGTTAATCGCTACCAAGAGTACTGGCTTATTCCGATGGAAAAGGCTCGTGAGGCAGAGAGCGATCGAAAAAAGTTGCCACTACGCCACTTCGTGGCTCCGTGGCAACTTTTTTCGATCTCTCTCTGCCTCACGAGCCTTTCACAACGGAAACGCAGGATACAGTGCGTTCAGAACTTTTAGAACACTTTCAGAGATGTGTCCTGTGATTCCCTACGCCCTCTGAATATTTTTGGAACTTTTCAAAGTTTTCGATTTTTCACGTTAAAACATGTTAGAACACGTTCAGACACGTTTCGAACATCGCAAAACACTTTTCCTGCGAACCCTACGCTCTCTGAATCATTTGGGAACTTTTTTTGAAATTTTCGATTTTTCACGTTTTAGCGCGTTAGAACACGTTCAGACACGTTTCCGACATCGCAAAACACTTTTGTAGTGATCGCCTACGCTTTCTGAATCATTTTGGAACTTTTCGAAATTTTCGATTTCTCACGTTAAATCGCGTTAGAACACGTTTAGACACGTTTCCGACATCGCAAAACACTTTTGTAGTGATCCCCTACGCTTTCTGAATCATTTTGGAACTTTTCGAATTTTTCGTTTTTGTCATGTTAAAACGTGTTAGAACACGTTCAGACACGTTTCTGACATCGCAAAACACTTTTCCTGTGATCCCCGACGCTCACCGGTTCGTTTGCAGAAAATTCGAAAATTTCGATTTTTCACGTTAAAACTCGGCAAAACAGGTGAAAACGTGTTTCACGGAACTTAGAAACGTGCCAGGAGTATTTGCGGCACTTGCGAAAAATGCGGCAAAAGGTTTTCCCGCGGCGGGGGTCGAACCTGCGTCGGTCGGATTGCTAGTCCAGCGCGTAACCCACTTGGCTATGGATTTGGTGATTTAAATTTTGTAAAATTTTAAATCAATTCTGGTCTATTATCATATGCAAAAGGTTCTGAGAAGATAGAGCGAATTTAAAGCGAAATATAAGGAAAATGAGAAAAAAGTGTGACCGGACGGAAGGAAAAAAAAACGGACAAACAGACAGACAGACGTTAGCATTTTCTAATATATAGTAACTTGATTGAATTAAAGTAATGTGTAGTATTTGAAGCAACATGAAAATTACGATGTCACGACTAGGTGACAAAGACAATGTGCGAGTGAGAGAAGTGCAGTGAGTGGAAGGTGTACAATACTGGTTCAATAATATAGCAATGGGTATTAGAAACATCCCGATCACCAGACAATTTGTCATTCGAGAATTCCACAACTGAAAGAGTCGATTGTGGATTATAGAAAGATTATACTATATATTATATACTTACTATATACTACAGAAATACTATAGGAAATACTATATAATACTATAGGGATTATACTATATAAAGCGATTTGGAGATTGGAGGAATCTCACATTTCGTTCTTTAATTGACATGCAAATAGCAGTGAATCTTGTTGAGAGAGGCAGAATTTTGCCAAGTGAAAGAGAAAGATCATATTCACATCCAAATCAAGAAATTCTCGTCTCGTCTAGTAATTTATAATATGCATTAACAAACATTCTTCGTGCATTCCTTAGTAATTTTTACGCATTACCATTTTTATTCAGATGACGTTTCTGGATGATCTTCAGTTTGTTTACGGTGATATAATCGAGTTAATGTTCTGTATTATCTATGCATTTATTATAATTCGCATTGGAATGAGCACCAGTCCATCACTAAATTCTGCATTCTACAAATTCTTCATGGCAACTGGTATTTTTTATTTCTTCGTTTTCAAAAAACAAATTTCCCTTTTTCGATATATAATTCTCACAATAATAGAGCTTGGAAAATGCTGAGCTCAGATCTCCACATTATATAAGAAGCACATTTTACTGAGGGAAAATAGAAAGTCCGTGATATCAGCCATTTCTTTATTTGAGAGCGAAATCAACGTTGGTATCAACTTTGATCATGTAGACTGGAACTTGGAAGAAAATGTATGGAAGTAGTGAGAATAGTGGAGATTGGCCTTTTTTATCGTTCACCTTATCAGTGAACGCGTGGAATAAACAATGATTCATATTTGAAAGGAATCAGTTGCTTGCTTTTTTTAGTTAAAAAAATGCACAACAAATGCTGTAATGTTGGCAAGGCATTAATTTCATTGAATAGGTTCTTCAAAATAAATTAAAACCTCGCTTCTTTAGGTGTTACTCGTCTCACGTTTATCACTCGACAAGAAATTAACAGTGAATTGATAGTAAACATTGAAGCTCGGTTGAACAAAGTTGCCTCAGGCAAATCAATACATAGCTGGCTTAAATATTATCCAGCTAATTGTTCTATCTAGAGAATAAACATTAATCTAAACAAATCTAAACAGAATAAACATTAATCATTAATCCATGGATTTAAGAATAGACAGTTTCGAATAAACGGCAAATTCTACAATTCGTTCAGGCAATGACTAAATCAATTATTACAAATTGTTTTAATAATGTGATATGATGTTGTCGTTGAGTGTCCTTGAGTGTGAAATCATATTTTTATTTAATTAGTCTTATGCAAATTGACTGATAAAGAGTATGTCGTCCTTATTCACTATCCCGAAGAGGAAGGGACGATCGATTGTAAAAAAAAATGCCACCATGTAGGAACTCAAGTCGGAAACGTCGAAATACTTACGTTGGCCAATTTTGGACGATGATGATGGAGGAGTTGAATCGATTTCACTGATGAAATATAGTTTTTAAACAGTGAAATAAATAAATAAAAATCTTTTTCGCACATTCTATTTTTCTCCAAGAACTTACTTTTCTTCCCTTGGAGTTGGCATCGAAGTCGACGGAGGTTCGGAAGAAAACGGGAAGTGTTGAAACTGCAAAACTATCACGTTGCAATTTCCATTGTTGTGACATCTTCAAGACAATTTGAATCCCACCTTTGAGCTGTCTCTCAATCTGATCCAGAGCACGCCGTTTTGTGTTGAGAGCGCAAAGATCGCACCTGAATTTATATTTTAGAAAACTATTTTTTGCTGATTTTGAACCCTTCCTTCTTTTCGGCATAAACAAAAGACCTCCGATAACCTTTGATCGCGTGTGCGAATCACGGAGTATTCAATCAACCGAGGAAGGGACACAAACAGAAGTGTCCCCATAGAGAATGCCCGTGGGTTCATTCAATTATTCTGAACGCATTATGAAAATCTAATCTGTATTAAATCGTTTATCACTCTCTGTAGTTTTTTCCCAGTGGTCTTTGGTTACGTACTTGTTTCGAATAATAATCTAGATAGTTATTCCATCGAGAATCATACCACTTCGGACCGGGCTACGTCAACTCGAGGTCACATCAAAGCAGTTGAATTAAAATATCTGACCAGTTTGAGAATTCGCAATGCTAACCGAGAGAGTGAGAGAGAGAGCGTGTGAAACGGGAGATTGTGAGCGCAATGAAAATGCAGGCCGTTGATCTATTTTGTTATTTGTATAAGCAGAAAAAAAATGTAATAAGCAGTACAAATAAAAGGTGGTCGAAAAATGACTATTGTGTATGCCTGTTTCCTTCTCTCCTCACCCATACAGTCATACCTCAGAGTACCAATTCATCACGCCATTTCACAGCCCTGCCGGTCATTCCTCCAGAAAGGCATCAGGAGTGAGCGGAGACGGGTATCTCACCATCCCTCTCCATCTATCCCGCTCGCCCATAGCACTACATAAGTCTACCCATGCGAAGTCCCCCCCCAACTTTTTTTGGTGGGCACTTCGCAACTCGGGGTTCATGATCGAAATCGATGAGATGAGAAGACGGATAAGACACCGGCTAAAGATTTGAAACCGCAAAAAAAGGGCTAATTTTTTTACTCTTTTTGTCTCTGAGAAGTGGTCGACTGGCTCTTGCCGAGTCGCCTGCTTCCTTCCTACCGAATCCTTCTCACCGTAATCCCGCTACCGTAACCCTTCTACAGTAATCCCTAATCGATGTTACCTCTACTCGTTCTGCTCCTTCACTTTGCGATACTCACGACGCTTCTCTATTGCACCACAGCGAAGAAGAAAGAGGTCCCTCCTTCGAGCGGAACTACCTCCGTAAAGCCCAAACCGAAGAGTGATAAGCAAAAGCCGGCAGTTCCGACCAACCCTCACTCTGTAATGATATCGGAGAAGAGGCCACCTCAAAATAATAGTGAAGAAGGAGGAGGAGAAGGAAGAAGTGGACAAGAGCCAGCAAGAGACGATTCTGAAGCCACTGGACGTCAATCTGGCCTCGACGCCGCCCAGCAACTTTAGCGTCCAGAGGCGATTCAAGAAGACGCGCGGCCCAACCAGCACCCAGCAGACCGTCCAGACCCAGGCCAAGCACAGACCCAATTTGGCACCGCCGTCTCGGAGAAGGTACCCCATCTCAATGATACCCAACATACCGACCGCTCGTCCTTCTTCAAGTGACCGAAGTTTCGGTTCCGTTGAAATTCGCAAAAGAAAACGTACGATAAAGGCAATTGTAGTAAAAAAAAAACCCAACCTATTGTGGGATGGTACCGTATGATCTACAATATCCGAAAATCTCGCCCGACTGGCGATTTGGAATAATGTGCTGCTAAAAACTTACCTCCGTGGTCGGAGTCCTTTAGGTGGAAACTGTAAGGGCCCCCCCCCGTTCATCGAAGCTCGCGGAGACATCCTGCATTTGGCCTTGAGTGAAACATGTGAGAACAAAACAAAAAAATATGAATTATACTTAACGGGTGCTTACAATTAGAGTTTGAAATTCGGGTAAATAATTAGATTAGCTCTCTTCATTTCACACACTCTCTCGGCCGGTCGATAGGTGAGAGAGTGTGTGAAATGAAGAGAGCTAATCTAATTATTTACCCGAATTTCAAACTCTAGTGCTTGCAATGACCGCGTATTGCCCTTCTCGTATATAGATGTACCCTTTTCTATATTTTCTCTGATTTCTTTTAATTTCTAAAATTGCATAGGAGTACACAGTATAACGTCAGTTCCTGTGCTTACCTGTACTCTGTTTACCTGTAGCGCTAGTGTTAGCGCATATTTGACATCGTTAAGAAGGTCCTCGATTGTTGGTTTTGCATTGGGCTTCTGAAAACGTATGCGTTATATTTTATACACCCGCGAAGGGCGCAACGGCAATTAAAGGGACCCGGCATAGTTTGGTAACTTGAGCTCTATTAGTGGATTTTGTGTTGGATATCAAAAAATTATGAAAGGGTGCATAAAACTGTTTTGCACCTTGCACCCCATTAAATTTGCGCAGTATTATTCTCCTTTTCTCCTCTCAGGTATTATAAATTCACAAACACTCGTCCGAAATAATAAAACGTTCCTCTACTAAACAACAGATACGGCTGTGAGAGAGCATGATAAAGCGAGAGACGCGCCGAGGTATAGAAAGAGAGTGCACGCACCAGTGGTCCATTTCATGAGCGTATCATTTTTAAATTGTAATAGGAGAGGGCGAGTTAGTGCACGTACTATTCGCCGTCGGTCGTCTTCATCGACGAGATCGACTCGCACCTGTCGGCGAGGTACCTGTTTGGTGTCAGCGAAATCAATTGCATCGGCTCAAACTAAGCTTTTTTTCCACCAACAGACAAATTTAGCTTCAAAAGCTGCCTTTTGGAAAGGGAAAAAGATGAAACACATGCTGGTAATTAGTAAAATTTTTCTATGGTCTTGATTTTTCAATTTATTTCTTCCCTCGAGGTTCTTTGCATTCCAACACGGCTCGTTTTCCGTAATACGGCATTTGACCCCGCCCTCTCCCCTCTCTCTCCGTGTTACGAAACAAACAGCCAGAGGGTAGACGAGAGAGCCGTATTCCCGAAACCGAACGGTCAACCCTATCCACTATACAATAGGAATTCATCTGTTTCGAATTTTTTGGGACTGCGTGAGTTCTGAAAATAAATTAGGAAAAGGCGCCCACTAAGATGCACCGTGGTGTGGTTTAAGGGCAAAGCCGTAGCGCCTTTCCTAAGAGTCTGAAATTTTTTTCTTATTTTTCCCGTGATTACTGAACCAAATACTGCTAAATATGTCAATTTCGTTATCTATGCCAGGTCCCTTTAAAGAAACGAAGAGATTTACAATTAGCTTAAAGTATATAAGCAACAAACACCTAATTTGTTTCCGAAATTCTCTATATAATATGAAGAATCAATTTTGGTACTAGAAATATATATTTTTAAATAATTTATTGAAATGTCTTGCACCTCATCTGCCTTAGAGAAGGTAATAATGGCAATACAGATGGTCACAGCGACATGGGTCCACAACATCTGAATAATTTAGCGATTTGAAATGCATGTTTTAGGTAATTGAATCATCGATAAAACTATTCACATCATTCCGCACACCGATAAACTCTACAGAAAGGGATTGGGGTGAGACAGCGTTTGAAATCGAGAGAGACTTTCAAAACGCTCTCTTACTCTGACGCTTTCTAGTAGGTTTGGGAATCATGTGTATTGAACAGGATGCGGGAAAATGCTTTTCCGCATTCCGAACATTAAAAAATATTCACACATCGGGGTGGGGGGGGGGGGGTGAAATAATGTGGTGAAATAATGTGGTACCCGAGAAAGTGAGGCGATACGTCAATTATGGCGGAAAATATCGGAAATTGTCTCACCATACCACCAGAGCTGATAAAATAGAGCTGAGCACAAGACCTTTTATCGGCGGGGGGGGGGAGGGGAGTGAAAAAAGATCACTGCGATAGCAGACAATCGATTCGGGAGAGCAACAAATAGACACACTTCACATTGCATCCGGTGTGTTTGCAAACCGAACTCCAAAAAAGGAACGTGGCTGGTCACTTCTCAAAGTCTTCCATTGTACGTTCCCACTGCTTCCCGTGACTTCAGGTGCAGATTATCTTGTTCATATCTTAGACGATTGGAAAATGGGGAAAGAAACACGAACAACCCGCTAAATGACAAATTCTCAGTGTACTATTCGTCCGATGATGCGGACAATAAAGAGTGTTCTTTTGTAGGGTTGGATGGACCTCTCGTCATTTGCTATTCGACAATGGAGATCGTCTCGCATTTCCACTCATTCACCGATTAGAAACCGACCCTCACTCCGAAAACCATTCAAGAAGATTCGTTCTTCAGACGAAAATCGACCGAAGATCATGAGCCTTTTCAATGTCGTCAGAGATCCCTTTTCCAGTGAATCTGAACAGCCTCATGATACGTTTGCTCAAAGAACTAAGAGAACGCCGTCTGTTTACTCTTCTCACTTCTCGATGATGTTATGTACTGATAATGCATTTAGTGTTCATTTTGAGAGATTAAAAGTGTTTCACGCACTCTCTCGAGCTGGCATTACCAGAGAGTTTGTGGATACTGACTCTTGAACCTGTTCGACGACTAATTCAACAAAAGAGAGGTGATCAAGGCTGTATTTCTACGGGGGTTATGCTAGCAGGCAACCTGCTCACGGACTAATGTAGGATTTAATGTCGATAAAAATTAAGAAGCTGAGTTTGAAATTTGGGCAAATTGTTGGATTTTCACTTTAGAAACTATCTTTAAAGGGAGTTTGCAGCCAAAAAATCATAATTTTATATTCTATTAATTCTATTTTTATTCAAAAGAGCTGTAAATTCTAAGAACAGCTGTAAAAACCGCATATTTTTACGATTTTTTTGAAATTAATTAATCGTGTTTCAAAGGTACTGTAGCTCCTGCATCCACAAAACTTACGATGTTTAGCGGCTGCAATTTTTTTAAAAAAGGCCTTAGCAAAGTGAAAATAAGTTTTTTTGCAATCGATTCGATTATGGTTAGTATCCCTGAGGACGAATCAGAAGAAAGAACCGCAAAAATATTACGGCAACATAACTTTTGAGATTCTACAGCAGCTAAACAGCGTAAGTTCGAGAGCTACCGTATACCTAAATTTTGCAATCATTGAAAATTCAAAATTAATTTGTAAAAAATCGTAAAAATATGCGGTTTTCACAGTTATTCTTAGAATTTTCTAAATTTTAAAATAAAAATAACTTATTTTTCGATGAATCACATGAAACGTAATATGCCTTCTGACCATTTAGTTGATTCATAGGTGTAATTAAGAAATCTTAATGAAACACAGAAATGGCTTTATCTTCTTTTATATCTGAAAACATTCTCGCCCATCGCAAGCAAATTTGCGAGGCAATTAACGATAGGGTTTGAAATTCGGGTAAATAATTAGATTAGCTCTCTTTATTTCACGCACTCTCTCACCACTCGACCGGTGTAGAGAGTATGCGAAATGAAGAGAGTTAATCTAATTATTTATCCGAATTTAAAACTCTAATTATTACAAGTGCTGTTAGTCAGAGCAGGAGTGAAGAAGAAGAAGTAATCGAAGCAGCAAACCTCAAAAAGCATTTTTAATATTAAAAAAATTAAACCCCTATTTTTATACCCAGAGAGTGAACTCTCTAAAATTTGCCTCTATAGAATTTAGCTCTGATAAATTTTAAAGAATTTTTTTGCGTCCAAGCTGTTATGTCATCATTTGAATATAATTTTTAAAATGAGAGAAACGTACTCCCGCCAGCGTGGCGCAGGTTGATCCTGGCATGCAAGGCATGGTGGCATCGCAGGGTCCGGTTTGAAGGTATGCCGAGCAGACTCCGGCATCTGTAAAAACACTGATGCTGTGAGAGTGGAAAACTAATGTAACTAAGCTCAAACTGAGCAAAATTTCTCCAATCAAAAAGGAAAATGTTCCAAACGTGGCTTGCAATCCCTGTATCAAGTTTGGAAGTTAGAGCTTTACTAGGAAAAAAGTTATGAAAGGGTGGATAAAACTGATGTGCACCTTGCAAAATTTTGAAATTTTAAAATTTTAAAAAATCATGAAGCAGCAGCATTAGTTCAGGCGCGACAGTGAAAGAATCCATGGAGAACGCTCTGTCATCATCAAACTGAGGGTATTATTTGCGAAGCCGGAACACAACGCCATGCTCATCAGAGCTCTCAACTGACCTTCCTTAAATCCTGAATCGAGGATGAAGACCCAATTGAACTCTTGATAAATGTGTTCAAACTAAAAAAAACTAACCAGCCTTCGGGAGGACACATACGTCTTCGTTATAGGGCGACACGGCTGGCACGTAATCAGAGTGGCACATGCCATCGATAGCCGGACCTGAACGGGTTTTGTTTATTTATGTGATACACCCACTAGGGATGCAAGGTCGGTTTTCGTAATAGGACTCTCTCAGCGAGAGATCGGTAATATGGCTGATAAAGGAGAGATAACTAGAGAAAAAGATAAGCCAGGGAGTTCGGTAATACCGAACTTACTTTTACACCCACGAAAGGTCCCTAACACCCACGGACGGCAATTGACCAAACGAAAGGGGGAAATATCTAAATATACTGAGGAACAATGGTATTTCTGCCCCAATGGATCCCTAGTTGATAGACCAATGGGGGAAAAGATCAAAGGTGCCGACGGTTTCCCATTAGGGGAAACTGTGGGATCCCAATGGGATAATTTCCCAAAACGGGTGACAACCAATTCCTATATTGGAAAACCGTCGGCACCTTTGATCTTTCCCTCATTGGTCTATCAACTAGGGATCCATTGGCGCAAAATACCGGAGAAGGGGGGGGAAGAGGGGCAGGCTAGACAGGCAAAAACTGGCGGGGTCTCAAAAAAAAAGTGTGCTTTTACAGTTTGTCGGAAGGTTCGCCCTTGTTTATTCACTCCGCGCTCTCCTTCCGGCTTAACTGTAAATGTGCCGAAATAGCTGCTCCCGGTCTTCATTTTTCAGTGGCAGATTGACCTCACCATGCAACCATTACAGCATCGATTACGTGGTAAGTACAGAGAACGAGCTAGTGATTTATGTGTGGACTTTCTTTCTAAGCAATTTCACCTTGTTTAATGTTTTCCCGGGTAATTTTTCAAACATTTGCGGTATTTTTTCTGCCGTATCATGCTTACCGTAGAAGCCCTCGCTACTGTTTTATGCCATCTTAAAATGATACGTTCATGAAATGGACTACTGGTGCGTGCACTCTCTTTATATACCTCGGCGTGTTTCTCACTTTGCCATGCTCTCTCGCAGCCATATCTGTAGTTTAGGAGCGGAACGTTTTATTCTTTCGGACGATTATAATACTCCTACCGTACCCATCATGTTGGTTTTGTCGACGACGGCGCAACAGTGACCGTGGGTGACGTCACAAGCATAGCCTTCCGTGGGGCAAATGTTTCCCTCGTTACACGGCCCATTCGCCATGGAATAAGGGCAGGAGATGGCAGAGGCGTCCCAAAGACATCTCAAATATATGCATAATTCGGGTATTATTTCGAAAATATTATTTTTCAATTATATATATATATTGGATTTGTGGAAATTCGTAAAAAAGCGATACCTGCCATCACCCAGCAGCTTGTAGCCGTCCGGGCAGCGCTGCGACAAGGCGAGCGCTAAATAATAAAAAATAAAATAATTTCAATTTTAATAAATACGTTTTTTAACTCACTGGCACAACCGAGCAGCAGAAGAACAGTGTGCATTCTTTGAGGAGTATGAGTCTCAAATGGGAAGAGTGATTTCTACTCTGAACTTCCTCTTTTTAAAGTGATCATATTCGTTTTCCCACCTGGTGGTCTGGCTAATTTTTGCATTTCGAACATTCGACCTTCGACCTTTTCAATGCGTACACTAAATTTGGGCGAAAGCGTTCGCTTGTTAGCACAGCAGGCCCGTTTGCAGTGGTGGCAAAATGCGCGCGCTGGTTTTCGTTTCACATTTCGTTCAAATCCACACACACACTGCTAGTAGAATGCGAAATGTGAGAACACGGTCTCTTCATTTCGCACTCCACTGGCTACTGGGCACAAACTCATGTGAATTTGACGCACTCGTTATTTTCAGAAAAGCTGCTACGAACATTCGATGCCTGGCCCGCCGGTAAGGCCGGTTGCTGAAGAGGACAACCTATTGACAGATAGATAGATATACATGTTTGGAATGAATAGTCTAAATGGCATATTGTACATTCAATTATATGTAATGATTATTATAAATTTCTATAAAATAATTTTCCTGAGGTTCCCAGCGAAAAAAAATTCTGAAACTTTAAAAAGCGTTTATTTTCCACCTGTGAATAAGTTTGTTAGGGA
Organism: Pristionchus fissidentatus; assembly: GCA_036245785.1. Taxonomy (NCBI): domain Eukaryota; kingdom Metazoa; phylum Nematoda; class Chromadorea; order Rhabditida; family Neodiplogasteridae; genus Pristionchus; species Pristionchus fissidentatus. The sequence continues at coordinate 28,938,310 of BTSY01000001.1, read as the reverse complement.
CAGAAATTTGATTAAAAAATCATTTTAGCAAGTTCTGGGCGATTTCTAGTGACTCGTATTTAAAGCCAGAGCCAGTGGTAATTTCTTTGAAAGCCAGTGCCCGAAATTCGGTGAATGCAATTTGAATAGCTCTAATTGCGTACTGCTGCTTGGAGTTTCAATATATCGAGTGCATATTGCTGCTGGAAGAGCTATTTATCGATTTTGTTAATGAACAGGAACAAAAATAAAGTGAAACATCGAAACTCCAAGCGAACATCAAATCGTGCGAGATATTCTAACCGCACGCACTGAATTCCCGAGCCGGTTTGCAAGGAATCCCGGTTCTGGCTTGCCCCGGCCCCGGCTCTAGCTTAAATGCGGGTTACGACAACTCGCCCAGAACTTGCTATAATGATTTCCCTTATTCTGAAGTTGTTGCCTCCTGCTGGTAGAGCAGCATGCTAAATAGAGAAATCAGTCGGAAGATAGTGAGAGATGATCTCTCGATTTTGCAGGAAGTAGACATCACAGCGATTCAGGTGTACAGCGAGACGGCCATACATTTTTGGCAAATCTCCAGAATTTTTAATTTGAACGGGGAGAAAAGTAGCACACAACGCGACCGCAACGCGCACGTTTCTTCAGAGCGCTCTTTCTCTCGCTTTTTCTCTCGTCGTCTGGCATGTGACCGCTCTCGAAATGCTGAGAAAGTGAATTTGGTGATGCCCCGCTCTGTCTAAAGCAGTCAAATACTTCCCTCCAAATCTAGAGTCTCTTTTGACTTCGAACACTAAACTCTTCTGTGGGGTTGACCGGAATATGGAAAGATGTGGAAGAGCTGGGCAAACGATTAGAATCGGGCGCATCGACCAAACGCCTTCTCGGGATTATATTTGCTCGTTTCAAAAGATCATTTTTAAGAGACGATCACGAAATGGGAGCAAGTGTCTGGCACTCCCCATTTCAAATGTTCTCTCTCACTGTCTGACCGATGAGAGAGCGTGTAGAATGGAGGGTCTGACCATTACTCCGAAATGGATCTCGAACGCAGGTGGGATAACAAATACAATACGATTTGCTGCATTTATCGCTTTGACCTAGCAGAAATTGCGTATGGGTATCATACTCTGTGCGAATCGTCTTCTGATGAATTGTATAGCAAACGAGAGAATTAAAGAAGGGAAGGTGCAGACTAGGAGTCTCTTTCCCTTTAAAGAAGGCATCCCACGAATAAAAAATAATATCGGGACCCCGAAGTCCCTGCAATAGTGTCGTGGATTACGACACGAGAAGAAGTTTTATTCTTATCGATTGTATGTTATTATTCATGCATGCTTTGCTATTCGTTGACCATCGATCTACATATACATATACATACATATTTATCCTGACATCAAGGCAAGGGCCTGCAGGAGGTATCATTCGGGGACAGAGGTGGTCGGGATCTTCCAATTCGAGGCAACTGGGTCAAGGGAATGGATCATGCTTGGCTTCCTTGGTCAATTGTCAACATTTGGCATCGATCTACATTCATTGTGAATCAGATTTCTCTTATTTATTGTGGTTATTCTTGTTTCTCTATCTCTTTCGACATTCCCTCCCCCACTCATTCCCCCCTACTCCCCCTCGCTCTTACAGCGCAGACTCCGCCCACTTTTGAGACGGTCCGAGATTCATCATTTCTAAACTCATCCTTTGAAACAACTTGTGAATCGACTCTCTGACAATCGCGTCCGTCATCAGAGACTCGATTCACGAGATCAGAGGAATAGTTAACTTTGCGATAAAGTACCGTAATTGAACCACCATCGTCTAGTCTACACACACATCATACATTGGAACCGGCCCTAGTTCCAACACAAATAGCAATGAAAAATAATGTAACAGTCCCTGAATATCAATGAAAAAATGCTGTCCTGAGAGTTTGCTAAAGTTGGAAAAACTAAAGTTGCGCTCTCCCTCCTCCCTCCGCACCCGGCGAGAGCGCAGACGAACAGACACAGTCTGCATCACTGCCAGCCTCCAGAGAAGCAACATACTCTCTCTCTGCGTTCCTACCAGCCGGGCAGAGTCGCAGAGAAAGAATGAGAGTGCCTTACAAGCCAGCCGTTCCTTCTATTTCTTGTCCGACGAGCCATTACATTATGATCAACAACAACTAATGTTGCCTGCAACATTTCAAATATTTGAGCGATCGCATCTCGCTTCAAAGGATACGATAGCACTTAGGATAACCGGGCACGTGATCGAGTGAACGTCCCCTGTACACACAGAGAAAACATACTAGGAATACGACATCAAGTTGGCACGCCTACTAATATGTAAGTAGGGCCTACTAATATATAAGTAGGGTCTTAGTAGGCCCTACATAAATATTAGTAGGCGTGCCAACTTGATGCCGTATTCCTAGTATGTTTTCTCTCTGTGTAACACTACGTTGACAGAATATGTGACCAAATATTCGTGGGAGGCTTTCTTTAAGGGAGGTGCACATTTCTTTTCTTGGTTACTTGGCGTTCCGCAGCGTAAACAATCTACCGAAGATAACGATCCTCGTTGAAACACCAATTATTGCTCATTTGTAAGCACGTTTATTGATCGAGTGACAAGTTGCAACAAGAATATTTAGACTGTCCTCGAATCGATGGAAAACAGGAATGAAACACGAAAATTCCTTATTCATTGGTAAAATTATTATACATTCTACTTATTAGTGAAATCACGACTTTCCTTGACCAAAATAACCTTTTCGATCCTCATCAAACAGTGTTTAGGTCATCTAGATCCACTTCTACCAGTCTCGCCGAAACCCATGCCAACTACTTACGAATATTGCATAAAAACTCCCCTTTTGACACTGTATGTATTGACTTTAGAAAAGCCTTCGATAGCATCGACCACCGTCTTTTGCTTCATAAATTATCGCAATTAGGCATTTCCTCGCATTTAGTATCTTGGTTTGAATCTTATCTATCTAATCGCACGCAATCTGTGTTTATCGATAATTCGTTTTCCTCCTCCACTGTAGTCAGATCCGGAGTGCCGCAAGGTTCTTGCCTAGGCCCCCTCCTATTTATCCTTTTTATCACTGATATTTCATCCCAATTCCCAACATCTATTAGATACTCCGTTTATGCCGACGACCTTAAGCTTTATTCCGAAGCCCCTCTTTTCTGATGATTTACAATGTGCCCTCGATATCATTGCCAACTGGTCTACCCAATGGAATCTCGGATTATCTGAGACCAAATGCTCCATCATGCATTACGGCCTCCACAACCCACTTAGGACTTTTTACATAAATAATGTTGCCCTTAAACCTTCCCTGACTGTACAAGATCTAGGAGTAATTTTCACCTCTTCGCTCTCTTTCTCAAAGCACATAGAGAAGATTATTTCTAAAGCTCGTTCCAAAGTGTATCTTCTGTTCAATTCATTCCGTAGTAATACAACTGATGTTTATTTAAAGTTATTTACTACTTATATCCTTCCTGGTCTCGAGACCTGCTCTGTCATTTGGAATCCAGTTCATGCCGTTGAAATAACTATGGAAATAGAAAAAGTCAACGCGATTTCACTAGAAAGTTGTATTATCGATGTTCCCTTCCCCATACCAGCTACCGTAATCGTCTGCGTGCACTGAATCTAGTAACATTAGAAAGGCGTAGAGTTATCACAGATATCGTATTCCTGCATTCAACCCTGCATAGGAAGTATGAACTTGATTATTCCTCTCTTCTTACTCTCTCTCCTCTCACTCGTTTTATACGTAATTCCCATCCTTTCCGCATTTCGCTTCCCTTCCTCCCTCACAATTCCCATTCCACATTTGCCTCTAGAACTATCACAATCTGGAACTCCCTCCCTTATAAATCAGTTTTCACCTCACATGATACTTTCCGCAAATTTCTTCGCTCTCAACCCATCTCATTTTTCTCTGAATCCATTATCAAAAATTGGCTCTGATCCTCTTATTCCGTCAGAATCATGTTCAAGAATTGTAACTGTGAATGGGGGGCAAGAGACGGATGTCCGTCGACGTCGTCGAATCGGTGGTTTTGCTTTGGCAGCAAGGGTATTGGAGAGGGGCGGAGGGGGGAGGAGGATCAGAGCCAATTTTTGATAATGGATTCAGAGAAAAATGAGATGGGTTGAGAGCGAAGAAATTTGCGGAAAGTATCATGTGAGGTGAAAACTGATTTATAAGGGAGGGAGTTCCAGATTGTGATAGTTCTAGAGGCAAATGTGGAATGGGAATTGTGAGGGAGGAAGGGAAGCGAAATGCGGAAAGGATGGGAATTACGTATAAAACGAGTGAGAGGAGAGAGAGTAAGAAGAGAGGAATAATCAAGTTCATACTTCCTATGCAGGGTTGAATGCAGGAATATGATATCTGTGATAACTCTACGCCTTTCTATTGTTACTAGATTCAGTGCACGCAGACGATTACGGTAGCTGGTATGGGGAAGGGAACATCGATAATACAACTTTCTAGTGAAATCGCGCTGGACTTTTTCTATTTCCATAGTTATTTCAACGGCATGAACTGGATTCCCAATGACAGAGCAGGTCTCGAGACCAGGAAGGATATAAGTAGTAAATAACTTTAAATAAACATCAGTTGTATTACCACGGAATGAATTGAACAAAAGATACACTTTGGAACGAGCTTTAGAAATAATCTTCTCTATGTGCTTTGAGAAAGAGAGCGAAGAGGTGAAAATTACTCCTAGATCTTGTACAGTCAGGGAAGGTTTAAGGGCAACATTATTTATGTAAAAAGTCCTAAGTGGGTTGTGGAGGCCGTAATGCATGATGGAGCATTTGGTCTCAGATAATCCGAGATTCCATTGGGTAGACCAGTTGGCAATGATATCGAGGGCACATTGTAAATCATCAGAAAAGAGGGGCTTCGGAATAAAGCTTAAGGTCGTCGGCATAAACGGAGTATCTAATAGATTTTGGGAATTGGGATGAAATATCAGTGATAAAAAGGATAAATAGGAGGGGGCCTAGGCAAGAACCTTGCGGCACTCCGGATCTGACTACAGTGGAGGAGGAAAACGAATTATCGATAAACACAGATTGCGTGCGATTAGATAGATAAGATTCAAACCAAGATACTAAATGCGAGGAAATGCCTAATTGCGATCATTTATGAAGCAAAAGACGGTGGTCGATGCTGTCGAAGGCTTTTCTAAAGTCAATACATACAGTGTCAAAAGAGGAGTTTTTATGCAATATTCGTAAGTAGTTGGCATGGGTTTCGGCGAGACTGGTAGAAGTGGATCTAGATGACCTAAACACTGTTTGATGAGGATCGAAAAGGTTATTTTGGTCAAGGAAAGTCGTGATTTCACTAATAAGTAGAATGTATAATAATTTTACCAATGAATAAGGAATTTTCGTGTTTCATTCCTGTTTTCCATCGATTCGAGGACAGTCTAAATATTCTTGTTGCAACTTGTCACTCGATCAATAAACGTGCTTACAAATGAGCAATAATTGGTGTTTCAACGAGGATCGTTATCTTCGGTAGATTGTTTACGCTGCGGAACGCCAAGTAACCAAGAAAAGAAATGTGCACCTCCCTTAAAGAAAGCCTCCCACGAATATTTGGTCACATATTCTGTCAACGTAGTGTTACACAGAGAGAAAACATACGGCATCAAGTTGGCACGCCTACTAATATTTATGTAGGGCCTACTAAGACCCTACTTATATATTAGTAGGCCCTACTTACATATTAGTAGGCGTGCCAACTTGATGTCGTATTCCTAGTATGTTTTCTCTGTGTGTACAGGGGACGTTCACTCGATCACGTGCCCGGTTATCCTAAGTGCTATCGTATCCTTTGAAGCGAGATGCGATCGGGACTGTTACATTATTTTTCATTGCTATTTGTGTTGGAACTAGGGCCGGTTCCAATGTATGATGTGTGTGTAGACTAGACGATGGTGGTTCAATTACGGTACTTTATCGCAAAGTTAACTATTCCTCTGATCTCGTGAATCGAGTCTCTGATGACGGACGCGATTGTCAGAGAGTCGATTCACAAGGTGTTTCAAAGGATGAGTTTAGAAATGATGAATCTCGGACCGTCCCAAAAGTGGGCGGAGTCTGCGCTGTAAGAGCGAGGGGGAGTAGGGGGGAATGAGTGGGGGAGGGAATGTCGAAAGAGATAGAGAAACAAGAATAACCACAATAAATAAGAGAAATCTGATTCACAATGAATGTAGATCGATGCCAAATGTTGACAATTGACCAAGGAAGCCAAGCATGATCCATTCCCTTGACCCAGTTGGAAGATCCCGACCACCTCTGTCCCCGAATGATACCTCCTGCAGGCCCTTGCCTTGATGTCAGGATAAATATGTATGTATATGTATATGTAGATCGATGGTCAACGAATAGCAAAGCATGCATGAATAATAACATACAATCGATAAGAATAAAACTTCTTCTCGTGTCGTAATCCACGACACTATTGCAGGGACTTCGGGGTCCCGATATTATTTTTTATTCGTGGGATGCCTTCTTTAAAGGGAAAGAGACTCCTAGTCTGCACCTTCCCTTCTTTAATTCTCTCGTTTGCTATACAATTCATCAGAAGACGATTCGCACAGAGTATGATACCCATACGCAATTTCTGCTAGGTCAAAGCGATAAATGCAGCAAATCGTATTGTATTTGTTATCCCACCTGCGTTCGAGATCCATTTCGGAGTAATGGTCAGACCCTCCATTCTACACGCTCTCTCATCGGTCAGACAGTGAGAGAAAACATTTGAAATGGGGAGTGCCAGACACTTGCTCCCATTTCGTGATCGTCTCTTAAAAATGATCTTTTGAAACGAGCAAATATAATCCCGAGAAGGCGTTTGGTCGATGCGCCCGATTCTAATCGTTTGCCCAGCTCTTCCACATCTTTCCATATTCCGGTCAACCCCACAGAAGAGTTTAGTGTTCGAAGTCAAAAGAGACTCTAGATTTGGAGGGAAGTATTTGACTGCTTTAGACAGAGCGGGGCATCACCAAATTCACTTTCTCAGCATTTCGAGAGCGGTCACATGCCAGACGACGAGAGAAAAAGCGAGAGAAAGAGCGCTCTGAAGAAACGTGCGCGTTGCGGTCGCGTTGTGTGCTACTTTTCTCCCCGTTCAAATTAAAAATTCTGGAGATTTGCCAAAAATGTATGGCCGTCTCGCTGTACACCTGAATCGCTGTGATGTCTACTTCCTGCAAAATCGAGAGATCATCTCTCACTATCTTCCGACTGATTTCTCTATTTAGCATGCTGCTCTACCAGCAGGAGGCAACAACTTCAGAATAAGGGAAATCATTATAGCAAGTTCTGGGCGAGTTGTCGTAACCCGCATTTAAGCTAGAGCCGGGGCCGGGGCAAGCCAGAACCGGGATTCCTTGCAAACCGGCTCGGGAATTCAGTGCGTGCGGTTAGAATATCTCGCACGATTTGATGTTCGCTTGGAGTTTCGATGTTTCACTTTATTTTTGTTCCTGTTCATTAACAAAATCGATAAATAGCTCTTCCAGCAGCAATATGCACTCGATATATTGAAACTCCAAGCAGCAGTACGCAATTAGAGCTATTCAAATTGCATTCACCGAATTTCGGGCACTGGCTTTCAAAGAAATTACCACTGGCTCTGGCTTTAAATACGAGTCACTAGAAATCGCCCAGAACTTGCTAAAATGATTTTTTAATCAAATTTCTGTCCCTAACAAACTTATTCACAGGTGGAAAATAAACGCTTTTTAAAGTTTCAGAATTTTTTTTCGCTGGGAACCTCAGGAAAATTATTTTATAGAAATTTATAATAATCATTACATATAATTGAATGTACAATATGCCATTTAGACTATTCATTCCAAACATGTATATCTATCTATCTGTCAATAGGTTGTCCTCTTCAGCAACCGGCCTTACCGGCGGGCCAGGCATCGAATGTTCGTAGCAGCTTTTCTGAAAATAACGAGTGCGTCAAATTCACATGAGTTTGTGCCCAGTAGCCAGTGGAGTGCGAAATGAAGAGACCGTGTTCTCACATTTCGCATTCTACTAGCAGTGTGTGTGTGGATTTGAACGAAATGTGAAACGAAAACCAGCGCGCGCATTTTGCCACCACTGCAAACGGGCCTGCTGTGCTAACAAGCGAACGCTTTCGCCCAAATTTAGTGTACGCATTGAAAAGGTCGAAGGTCGAATGTTCGAAATGCAAAAATTAGCCAGACCACCAGGTGGGAAAACGAATATGTCACTTTAAAAAGAGGAAGTTCAGAGTAGAAATCACTCTTCCCATTTGAGACTCATACTCCTCAAAGAATGCACACTGTTCTTCTGCTGCTCGGTTGTGCCAGTGAGTTAAAAAACGTATTTATTAAAATTGAAATTATTTTATTTTTTATTATTTAGCGCTCGCCTTGTCGCAGCGCTGCCCGGACGGCTACAAGCTGCTGGGTGATGGCAGGTATCGCTTTTTTACGAATTTCCACAAATCCAATATATATATATAATTGAAAAATAATATTTTCGAAATAATACCCGAATTATGCATATATTTGAGATGTCTTTGGGACGCCTCTGCCATCTCCTGCCCTTATTCCATGGCGAATGGGCCGTGTAACGAGGGAAACATTTGCCCCACGGAAGGCTATGCTTGTGACGTCACCCACGGTCACTGTTGCGCCGTCGTCGACAAAACCAACATGATGGGTACGGTAGGAGTATTATAATCGTCCGAAAGAATAAAACGTTCCGCTCCTAAACTACAGATATGGCTGCGAGAGAGCATGGCAAAGTGAGAAACACGCCGAGGTATATAAAGAGAGTGCACGCACCAGTAGTCCATTTCATGAACGTATCATTTTAAGATGGCATAAAACAGTAGCGAGGGCTTCTACGGTAAGCATGATACGGCAGAAAAAATACCGCAAATGTTTGAAAAATTACCCGGGAAAACATTAAACAAGGTGAAATTGCTTAGAAAGAAAGTCCACACATAAATCACTAGCTCGTTCTCTGTACTTACCACGTAATCGATGCTGTAATGGTTGCATGGTGAGGTCAATCTGCCACTGAAAAATGAAGATCGGGAGCAGCTATTTCGGCACATTTACAGTTAAGCCGGAAGGAGAGCGCGGAGTGAATAAACAAGGGCGAACCTTCCGACAAACTGTAAAAGCACACTTTTTTTTTGAGACCCCGCCAGTTTTTGCCTGTCTAGCCTGCCCCTCTTCCCCCCCCCTTCTCCGGTATTTTACCCCAATGGATCCCTAGTTGATAGACTAATGAGGGAAATATCAAAGGTGCCGACTGTTTCCCAATAGGGGAATTGGCGGTCACCCGTTTTGGGAAATTATCCCATTGGGATCCCACAGTTTCCCCTAATGGGAAACCGTCGGCACCTTTGATCTTTTCCCCATTGGTCTATCAACTCATTGGGACAGAAATACCATAGTTCCTCAGTATATGACGCTGTCCGCGATAGATTCAACAAAAGTTCCGCACAGCTAAAAAATGAAATGTCTCCCAAACATGCTCCTATGGGTAGTTTTCGATGCTGAACAACGTGGCGTCTTTCATTTTTCGTGAATTTGACTTTTGGCGCCAAAACGGCGCCGCGCCAGAATACAGTGAAATTACTTTTTCTAATATTTCTCCCTTAGCTTTGCAGATAGAGCGTCGAAATCTCACGTGTACTTCCAGAATGTGATGGCGAATCTCGCTATGTAATTCATTTGTCGCTAATTAGCTTAATTAGCCCGTAATTAAGCGTTTTTGACCCGTTAAAGTGTGAACGTCGTGACATAGCTCATTCGAACCGCCGTGAGACACTGATTCTAGGGATACATTTATGTGGCAAACGTACCTACGCAACTATCTTTTTAGTTCCATTTTTGATCTGAAACAGTTGGAAAAAGATGTTTTAGTGTATGATAAGGTGAAATAACATTTTAAAGTGCTATTTATCACAAAATAAATAAAACCACACTACACTTTATCATTACAAATTTTCAGATTTTATTTTCTGGCAAAATGAGCCGTCACGGAGGGGATCCGAACCCACGTGAATCGGGTACTAGAAAAACGAAAACTTTATGTTGGAAATGCAAATTCTAGAGTGGAAAACTAATTTTGCGCTATCATATTCAAGTCATTACTTTTAAAACATCTGTTATCCACCTTTTTTCATTATAATGATCTCAAAAACATAGTTGCGTAGGTACGTTTGCCACATAAATGTATCCCTAGAATCAGTGTCTCACGGCGGTTCGAATGAGCTATGTCACGACGTTCACACTTTAACGGGTCAAAAACGCTTAATTACGGGCTAATTAAGCTAATTAACGACAAATGAATTACATAGCGAGATTCGCCATCAAATTCTGGTAGTACACGTGAGATCTCGACGCTCTATCTGCAAAGCTAAGGGAGAAATATTAGAAAAAGTGATTTCACTGTATTCTGGCGCGGCGCCATTTTGGCGCCAAAAGTCAAATTCATGAAAAATGAAAGACGCCACGTTGTTCAGCATCGAAAACTACCCCTAGGGGCATGCTTGGGAGACATTTCAACTTTTAGCTGTGCGGAGCCCTGTTGGAGATTTGTTGAATCTATCGCGGACAGCGTCATATTTATATATTTCCCTCTTTCGTTTGGTCAATTGCCGTCCGTGGGTGTTAGGGACCTTTCGTGGGTGTAAGGGTTGCCCGTTCGGCGTCGGTTTCGGTATTACCGAACTCCCTGGCTTATCTTTTTCTCTAGTTCTCTCTCCCTTATCAGCCGTATTACCGATATCTCGCTGAGAGAGTCCTATTACGAAAACCGACCCTTCATCCCTAGTGGGTGTATCACATAAATAAACAAAACCCGTTCAGGTCCGGCTATCGATGGCGTGTGCCACTCTGATTACGTGCCAGCCGTGTCGCCCTATAACGAAGACGTATGTGTCCTCCCGAAGGCTGGTTAGTTTTTTTTAGTTTGAACACATTTATCAAGAGTTCAATTGGGTCTTCATCCTCGATTCAGGATTTAAGGAAGGTCAGTTGAGAGCTCTGATGAGCATGGCGTTGTGTTCCGGCTTCGCAAATAATACCCTCAGTTTGATGATGACAGAGCGTTCTCCATGGATTCTTTCACTGTCGCGCCTGAACTAATGCTGCTGCTTCATGATTTTTTAAAATTTTAAAATTTCAAAATTTTGCAAGGTGCACATCAGTTTTATCCACCCTTTCATAACTTTTTTCCTAGTAAAGCTCTAACTTCCAAACTTGATACAGGGATTGCAAGCCACGTTTGGAACATTTTCCTTTTTGATTGGAGAAATTTTGCTCAGTTTGAGCTTAGTTACATTAGTTTTCCACTCTCAGAAAATGCACCCCTGAAATTTGCACAGCATCAGTGTTTTTACAGATGCCGGAGTCTGCTCGGCATACCTTCAAACCGGACCCTGCGATGCCACCATGCCTTGCATGCCAGGATCAACCTGCGCCACGCTGGCGGGAGTACGTTTCTCTCATTTTAAAAATTATATTCAAATGATGACATAACAGCTTGGACGCAAAAAAATTCTTTAAAATTTATCAGAGCTAAATTCTATAGAGGCAAATTTTAGAGAGTTCACTCTCTGGGTATAAAAATAGGGGTTTAATTTTTTTAATATTAAAAATGCTTTTTGAGGTTTGCTGCTTCGATTACTTCTTCTTCTTCACTCCTGCTCTGACTAACAGCACTTGTAATAATTAGAGTTTTAAATTCGGATAAATAATTAGATTAACTCTCTTCATTTCGCACACTCTCTACACCGGTCAAGTCACGGCGCGTTGCAAGCAGAGACTATGGACCCCGGAGGGCACGCGACGCGCGTGCTTTTTCCTGCCTTCTGTTAATTCAAACAGGCCTGACGTGGTTCCCTAACGGGCGCTCTTGGTGACGAAAATGCGCCGGGGCTTATATCATGGCATCCGCGACCGCACATTACGCGAGCCGGGTATGAGAAATAGCACGCAAAGTGAGAGAGCATGGCGTAATAGCGACTGTTTTCCTTCAAACGATGATAACTTTTCTTAAACTCGACAGATCTTCAATTTGTTTGTATTTTTCGGTGCGCAGAAGTCGTGTTCACAAAACTTACTGGATAGAATTTCCTGTATGAGCCGAATACGAACGATAATATCCTTTTAGTAGTGCAATCGATAGCAGAGCAAAATACAAATGCACTTAACAGACCATCCACGAGAGGCCGGGGCACTGGAGGTATATCGACGGATGGCTTTTTTGCAACCGATGCCAATACTTTGGTGGTGAAGTCAGCATCACGAGTGCTGATATTAAGCGAAGTAGCTAAGGTTCTGGGTCCCGCACCGAAAAGTTACAGTAACCCGACTTTCTGATATCGATTTTTTCGAAGTTTTAAAAATCACGTTTTTATAGGTTATCTAGATGTATTTCGCGAAAAGAATAACAATGAAAATATTTTTGAAGCGATCCAACAACGATAAAGGCACGAAAATTTGAATTTTCAACGTTTTTTGACCGTCCTGAAAAAAATTGGCAAAGTGTCAACAACCATTTTGCGATTTTCGGAATCCTTGTCAAAAGTTACATTAGGAGGCATACTTCAATTACTGCTCTCAGAGTGCGCTACGACGATATAAGGGGGTAAAGAGGTCGCTCTTATCGCACCCTGGTGTGTTGCAGGCCATCTTTCTGACCTTGATTGCGAAATATTGCGTCTGTCAAGTGATGTATTATTTGCATACATATCCATGCACATGATTGATACGATTATTTCATCATTAGGTGAAAAAAATTTCAAAATTTTTTTCAACCTTGACCCCCCCCCCCCCGGTTCATGGATCTTTCGAAAAAAATTTTTTATCAAAAATCGATTAATGTGTTTGAAATTTGTTCAGCAGATATAATACATTATTTGTGTTCCAAATTTGACAATGAACATCGCAATATTTGACCATAATGATGTCATTTACGGCAGAAATACACAACGTAAAATTCAAAACAAACACATTGTTTCCGGAAGTATCTAACACTTATATTGTGAAATACAGTTATCAATTACTGTGCATCAGCTAAAAAACAAATTTCAAACACATTAATCGACTTTTGAAAAAAAAATTTTTTCGAAAAATCCATGAACCCGGGTCGGAACCGGGGTCATGGTCGAAAAAAAATGTGAAATTTTTTTCACCTTATGATGAAATAATCGTATCAATCATGTGCATGGATATGTATGCAAATAATACATCACTTGACAGACGCAATATTTCGCAATCAAGGTCAGAAAGATGGCCTGCAACACACCAGGGTGCGATAAGAGCGACCTCTTTACCCCCTTATATCGTCGTAGCGCACTCTGAGAGGAGTAAGTGAAGTATGCCTCCTAATGTAACTTTTGACAAGGATTCCGAAAATCGCAAAATGGTTGTTGACACTTTGCCAATTTTTTTCAGGACGGTCAAAAAACGTTGAAAATTCAAATTTTCGTGCCTTTATCGTTGTTGGATCGCTTCAGAAATATTTTCATTGTTATTCTTTTCGCGAAATACATCTAGATAACCTATAAAAACGTGATTTTTAAAACTTCGAAAAAATCGATATCAGAAGGTCGGGTTACTGTAACTTTTCGGTGCGGGACCCAGAACCTTAGCTACTTCGCTTAATATCAGCACTCGTGATGCTGACTTCACCACCAAAGTATTGGCATCGGTTGCAAAATCCGTGGGGTATGTCCGGATTCTCGTGGATGGTCTCTTAATACTTGTTAAACTCGAAAAATCGAAAATTTATCCATTAACTTCTATGCTCTGTATTGTTCTTCATATATTTCATTAAAAATAAGTAAGGAAATTGACGGAAAACAAAAGTTATCATCTTTCTACAAGTGTAGGGAACTATTTCGCAAAGTGGGCGGGGCCAAGAGCGGGCGACGCGTGCTTCCTAGGAGTGCTGACAACGAGCCGTGGAGTGGTGAGAGAGTGCGTGAAATAAAGAGAGCTAATCTAATTATTTACCCGAATTTCAAACCCTATCGTTAATTGCCTCGCAAATTTGCGAGAATGTTTTCAGATATAAAAGAAGATAAAGCCATTTCTATGTTTCCTTAAGATTTCTTAATTACACCTATGAATCAACTAAATGGTCAGAAGGCATATTACGTTTCATGTGATTCAAGATAGAGTTTCTAAAGTGAAAATCCTACAATTTGCCCAAATTTCAAACTCAGCTTCTTAATTTTTATCGACATTACCCTACATTAGTCCGTGAGCGGGTTGCCTGCTAGCACAACCCCCGTAGAAATACAGCCTTGATCACCTCTCTTTTATTGAATTAGTCGTCGAACAGGTTGAAGAGTCAGTATCCACAAACTCTCTGGTAACGCCAGCTCGAGAGAGTGCGTGAAACACTTTTGATCTCTCAAAATGAACACTGAATGCATTATCAGTACATAACATCATCGAGGAGTGAGAAGAGTAAACAGACGGCGTTCTCTTAGTTCTTTGAGCAAACGTATCATGAGGCTGTTCAGATTCACTGGAAAAGGGATCTCTGACGACATTGAAAAGGCTCATGATCTTCGGTCGATTTTCGTTTGAAGAACGAATCTTCTTGAATGGTTTTCGGAGTGAGTCGGTTTCTAATCGGTGAATGAGTGGAAATGCGAGACGATCTCCATTGTCGAATGGCAAATGACGAGAGGTCCATCCAACCCTACAAAAGAACACTCCTTAAGGACTAATTAGTGTCCGCATCATCGGATAGTACACTAAGAACTTGTCATTTGTGGGTTGTTCGTGTTCCTTTCCCCATTTTCCAATCATCTAAGATATGTTTACTGTTCTTTCGACCTTTTGATTCCTTCGAACCCCCACCCATTTTCTGAGCAAACACAGCTACACCGTTCTCGTTTTTATTGTATTGATTGAACAAGATAATCTGCACCAGAAGTCAGGGGAAGCAGTGGGAACGTACAATGGAAGACTTTGAGAAGTGACCTGCCACGTTCCTTTTTTGGAGTTCGGTTTGCAAACACACCGGATGCAATGTGAAGTGTGTCTATTTGTTGCTCTCCCGAATCGATTGTCTGCTATCGCAGTGATCTTTTTTCACTCCCCTCCTCCCGCCGATAAAAGGTCTTGTGCTCAGCTCTATTTTTTCAGCTCTGGTGGTATGGTGAGACAATTTCCGATATTTTCCGCCATAATTGACGAATCGCCTCACTTTCTCGGGTATTCACCACATTATTTCACCCCCCCACCCCGATGTGTGAAAATTTTTAAATGTTCGGAATGCGGAAAAGCATTTTCTCGCATCCTGTTCAATACACATGATTCCCAAACCTACTAGAAAGCGTCAGAGTAATAAGGGAACCGCAAAACTAACCGGAGCGGAATCCGAAATCTGTCGATGCTAGTCGATGGGGACCCCAAAGAGATACCGGAATCAGTTGTAAAATGTCGAACCTTTTACCTGCTAAGGGCCAAAAAAAGCGGCAAAAGAATTTCCACTCGAATACTGCTCGGGTTGAGTGGATCCATTATCATCAGAATTGTGGCGCAGGTGGTAAAGCGTCCGTCTTATAAGCAAGTTGTTTTAGATTTCGGCAGTTCGAATCCCTCTTCCACCATTCTTTTTTTGCTGATTTTTCGAAATCGTATTTTTTGCAAAAAATTTCATCTGACGCCAAAAAAAGGATTGCGCACAAACGGTTCAGTAATGCAATTAGAAATGACACTCGACAAAATGGAGAACGGTGCAGCTTCTTCCAGTAGTAAGAGACACACCCAAGGCATACAAACCACCACATGTACGAAATACGAAATGTACGAAATCAAGTTTCAAAGAAACACTTTTATCTAGCGAGAATTTTACAGTGTTGAATTAGCCTAGTCGTTATTGCATATTGGATCGATAAAACAATGGGCGGGTCACAGTCATCGGGGGTCGGTACCAAACAGGGGTCCGGGTCGGGGTCCGGATCCTGGTGCCAACTTAGGCCTTGCAGACGCAGCGGCCAGTGTTGCAGGGCACAGGCCAGTCGCGGCCTTGAGGAAGGGGAAACCGAGCTTCTCGAGAGCCTGCAAGCGGGAACCATTGGTGCCAGGAACCGGAACTTCGGTACCCCGTCAGTTTCCTAGCCCAACGAAAGGTGGAACCAATCTATTGGAACCGATTGCTAAACTAGTACCGAGAACATGGTAACAGATTAGAACCCGACCCAGGTACCAGACTACCACAGACGTACCTCCCAGCACTTGCAGACGCCGGCCTTCTTGTCGCAGGCACCCTCGAGACCGCCGCAGGCTCCGTCCTCCTTGCACAGCCAGAAGTTCATGCACGCGTTGCAGTTGCACTTGCCAATGAACGCGCCCAGACACGTACCTGCATTTCTGACAATTCTCCCTCCCCCTCTTCCCCAGCGGGAGTAAAGTGCACGCAAATTCGACACGGGAGATAAAGTTGACCGAGAGATTTGCTTACTCGCGCACGAGAAAGAACGCCCCTCCTGTGCGCGGCAACTTGACCCTGATTGTCCCTGAGCCCTGTAGCTTCTTTGCGAGCGAGTATCTCGGTTCGGAGGAAAGATAGAGATCTCATGTTTTGGATTTCCATTATCATTCATAGGTGTAAGCGAGTAATGTGATTAGTTTCAGATCCCATTTTTGCTGTTCTTCCTACTTTAAGATGAAATTATCATCAATTCATTTCAGGAAGTACCGACATCTAGGTAAACTTTTATCCAAACGAGCAGGTTTCGCCCCGAAATATTTATCGCAAAAAATAACAATATATTAGTTATATTAGTTATATATAGTAGTTTCATATGCAGATTCAGAAAATGTAATAAAAAGTGTCGCTGATGTGGAACTTTTTTTAATAAAAAAAGTTTGAATGTGCTTACTTACCATAACTTTTTTCTGCTACGAGGTAGCTGAAAACTTACAATATGAAAAATGCTCCTCTCAGCGTCAGCTTTCCGAAAATATAGTTATCTAAGGGTTTTTGACGATCAGGACAAAAATTGAAAAAAATCGATTTTTCATGCATGATGAAACATATCTCAGCCGGGTTTGAGCGAAGCCCATTTCAATGACGATTTTCGGACTCTACGCTTGAAGGTTACCCTTGGGGCAACTTTTCAGCATGTGCGAATTTTTCGCTAGGACGGACCTACAGTATCGACCGAAAGTATTCGCACAAAACTTTGATCTCATGTCATTCTTGTACCAGAAGAGATATCGATATGAAATTTTGAGCCGAGTTTCACATTTGCGACAGCCAATTTAGCAGCCTGCTGCAGACTGTTTGATGCATAGCGGAATTATGCTACATTTTTTCTCGGGGGCCTCTGGGTGTCCTCTTGCACATCTGAATTTAGGGTGTCATGAAAAATTTCCTCCGACCAAATAATCGACTTTGAAAAACCACGACACCAGTTGCATCATCCTTATGTAATATCATAAAAGATCATCATCCCATGCTATTCGAAAATGAAGCGGGGATGGATGCACTATATCGTGTTAAAATTTCATGTCCACATCTCATCTGGTACAAGAATGACATGAGATCAAAGTTTTGTGCGAATACTTTCGGTCGATACTGTATCTTGATCCTGTCAGATAGTGTCTGTTAATATCATAGTAGCCGAAAATAATCTTATAAGACACAAGATGATCATAAAGTGTTCGTCGGTCACAAAGGCACGGGGACTCAGAAACCCCTGCCCAGAACAAGAAAAGTTAACAGCGACGGTCCGCAGACTTAGAAAATTAATTCAGTACAAAACACTGAGAAGGCATGCGCTTAGCGTTGGGACCTAAGATATTTTAAAAATACCTGTACATAAGTTGCGCTTTGCGTTACACACAACGTTCATTTACTACAGTATTAGCAGCCAAATACAGTAATCACGTGACTTGCTCCCGGACTATCTTTTTATGCACCTCTTGAGCCCCCGTGAAAGGGAGGTAATCTTGAGCGCCGCCAGTCTGTTCTGATAGGATTTTTTTTTCCCTCTCTCTTTTTTTTTGATTAGATTTACTATCGGACTTGATTTTCTTGAATAGTGAGATGTTAGGGGTAGGTCGCATCTAGGAAAGACGATTCGAGATAGTCTGTGTAAAACATTTTCGAGACGGACAATATTAGTTATCGTGCTAGGGTTCCAAATTTCACAACAAAATTCGAGTAGGGGTCGGACATAAGTGCAGAAAAATGTGGAGTACAGTGGCGGGCTTTTTGAAGTGCGAAAACTTTCCGGACACCCTTATATGTGTTGATCGAGATTGATCTTAGAGGGTAGGCCCGAACCGACAATCGCTATGCACTCTCCCCACCACTGATCTACCAGCGTCCTCCCTTCCTTGGCTCTCTCTCTGTCTGTCTGTCTCTCTCTCTCCTCTCAATCAATTGATCTCTTGCGTCTGGTCACATCCCTTACTCTCTTCCCTTCCCTCCTCTCACGTATCATAATCATCCTGCCATTCCCATTCCCCCATTACCAACTATCGACTGATCACTAGGTGACTCACTAGCAATATGGATGAATGCACTTCTATACTCTAGTTGTTTCGGAAACTAGTTTGAGGACTTAGTATATAAGGCTGTTGCATAAGTCTTTGCCGATTTTGGAAGTGAACTTTGAACATTCTCATTTTGCTTCCTTCAAATAACTACGCATTGCGCCCATAGCAGATGATAGTAGGACTGTTGAGTTACAAAATCTAATATTTGTTTCACTTGGCTCTGCCTTGACATCACAGATAAATCAAAAATAAATTTTATCAGATTGAACAAAAACAAGACACAAAGTTCTTTGACCACTGGTGTCATCTAGAACATTACTTTGGGACCTCTACAAAAAAGTGTGGCACTATATGAAGTGCACTATCACCCTCTTGTGAGAACAGAGTGATAAGATTTTTAGTTTCGGAGTTACAGTTCTTCAAAGTAGAACATCGAGAAAAGAATCAGGCTTGAATGATCTCAAATGATTTTTTTTCTACAGTTATGTTGCTGGGATCTAGTAATGCGCATTTATCTCATTGGCACTTCAACTTCCTACCACGAAAGTGCTTTCGAGTTATCACCTTCTCATCGTATTTCAAAATGAGAAAATTTAAAATTTAAAATTGCACAAATTTTCGTTGACGAAGCAACATTAGGCATCTACATTGATGATCTGGCCTATCGAGCTAATGATAAATCAAGTAATACCCGACTGATAATTTATGCTACTGGACATCCTCTACAAAATGACACTAATTTCGTATTGAAATGCAACGCCAAAAATCCGTGACAAGTCCTGATGTCTCATTTTCGATCTCGAATTTCCAGTGTCCAATGATGACTGATCCAGATCGGCAATGAACAGAAATGGCCCAATGTGCGTATTGTCGTTGCAACCGTGGTAGGTGACACTCCAACCCAGTACAGAATGGGAGACCAATTCAAATATACTGCTCCGCAGTACCAAATAATAATATTTCTTTAATTGTGAGATGTAAACTCACGTTTTCGAGCCATCGTATCTAATTGGACCTATGAAGTGGCTAGGTTCCACTACTATTCCTGCATTCAGTATAAACCACCCTTCACGAAAACCACTTGTTTCTGATCCTACCTCTATCCGCCATGGAAAACCAATGCAAAACAAATGTTGTCCTGAACCCGAACCTGTGAACTTTGATGGTAACCTTCTTTCGCCAACACGAACAGTTAGCCACAAAATAGTGGGCGATGAAAAGAGGAATACTTACTTTATATAAACAGAGTAGAAATAATTGAAAAGAATGTGCGTAGTCCAAACCCGTTCATAAATTCGTAGTTGTCAAAATCGGCAAAGACTTATGCAACAGCCTTATATTTCGTTGCGCGTTATTATGTATTGTTTTTACAAAAGTATTATTTTCAAAAATGTCCCTGGGGCTTGTCTACTGACGAGGCCCGCCCCCCAGGGAGACGGTCAGTGTCTAGACCAAGGGCCGTCATTTCTTTAGGCTTTGATCTCTTTTCTAGTGTTGACTAGCTTAATAGCACGGGGGCTCAAAAATTCAGATCCTCTACAAGAGAAATGAACAGATAATGGTCACGAGCGCAATGCGTAAAATTTTCATTGCTTACTACGGTATTGCGAAGAAAATTGTGGACTACATGAAGCATTATACCGTAGTAAGTGCAGCTTATTCGCGGACCGCATTTTTATCCGCCTTTGAGCCCCCGTGAATAGATTTGCAAAACCGTTTCACATAATATTTGATCTTCGGATTTAGTTTCTTATCTCCCTTTATGAAGAGGCTATTCGGGTTCACTAGAAGTTCACTAGAAGAAACGTATTGCTGAACAGAGCTCGGGCTACCAGTTGCACCGTACGAGTTCGGCACTTCTTCACTTTACCGGACCACGAGTTCAATAAATCTATCTGAGAGTGAATGAGAGGTGACCGCTAGATTCACACAGTGAGATGATGAATGAGGGTCCGACGTCGGGCACTTGATCCGGTAAGTGAAGAAGTGCCACGAGTTCGAGACTAAATCTCAAGCCGGATCCATGCAGTTGCAGGTACGGTGCCAGTTTGCTAACAGTGGAAACGAGAACAGATGTCTGTAGAGAACAGTCTCTAATTAGGAAGAAAATAGCACCCGAAAGAGCAGCAGCGAGATCAAGTTTGAGAGAGGGAGTTATCGAGAGAGTGCGCGAAACGAGATGGGTCAGACAACGAAAGACCTTCCTCTCATGGTACCAAGACGACGCTGTGGGGAATCGTGGTGAACGTTTCAGATTAATTGTCTTGATCGAAATTGATCTTTGATCTTTGAATGCAGCGTAGTTACAGTAACCCGGAGTAATTTTCAAGTATTCTTTGGGAATCTCTGGCTGGGCTGGTGTCTCGGGTCGACCATACACTTGGTGACCTGAAGTTACTCATTCATTCTACAAGTGATACTGTAGCTCTCAGCGCTTTTAGAAAATACTCCGGGTTACTGTAACTACACCATAATACCAAGTGCACGTCGGGTTTCTGCCTACTGAACAAGCTTAGTCGCATCGATACAAACTGCCCTTTACATAGTTGAACCATCAGTGTTATAGTATTGTATTACGCGAATAAAACTTTTTCCGATCCTCAGGGAAGCAGCAAAAAAATAATTTAATTTAAATTTAAAAACTTATTTTTGAATTTTCCCAGCTTAGATCAAAGATTAGCAAAAAAATTCATAGAGTCGAAAAAGTCTTAGAATATTATTAGGAATCGATTGGTACCACTCATTAGGTCATTCGACGAAGTTTTCGAAAAACCGGAAATTCCTGACGTCATGCCCTGAGGCGTAGAAGCGTTTTCAGACTTTTTCCATAGCATGTCTCAACTCAGCCTCGGCCACACTACAACGTGGCATGTTTATCTCATCAACGCACCTTTCGTGCTGTGCCAAGTCTCTGAACAAATATGTCGATCGAGTCAGATAGTCTCTCCTATGAGTGACCGCTTATTATTCATTCATTGATATGGTTGGAATTAGAGTGGCGCGTCGTGCAGAGTGCACTGCCAGTACACGGCACGCATTCACTGCAGTACACAGTTCATTTCAGTACATTTCAATCGTATCGAAACACCTATTGATTGCACAGCACGGTGTTCCGGGCAACATGCCAAAATTAAATTCGTGGTGAGACCATCGTCCTTTTACGGAATTATGGCAGCTCGCTAACTTGGTCGGTTTTCGCATAGAATTTGTTGCATTATTTTACACATTTCACCGGGCATGTCCGGGTAACTCCCACTTGAATTCTTAGTCATTTTGCAATATGTAAGATAAAGATGCACTGCTTCATTTTTTTTTCATTCTCTCGTATCAGCAGCAGGTGTTCGTTTTTGTTATAGAATGATCAACCACTGGGCAATTCTATTTAAAATTATAATTTATTCCCAGCTCTCCATTAAATTTCCGCGGCTGCAATTTAACTGTATTGTTTTCCGGCTGAGGACTGCCGCCGAAAAACCGCTTTTAGAGGGCCGGCTGGGGGTCTCAAAATTATTGCAAAACAATATTGTATTGTTTTGGTATTGAGCCGCGCCGGGCGCTCCACAGCGTTTCGAGAGCGGACACACGGGTTAGACGAGACAAAAGCTAGAGAGCGTTCACTGAAGAGAGACGCCATACCGCGAGGCAAAAGAACGTGTCGTTTTATACCGGAAAAGCGCGCCTTACACGAGACTGGGTGGAACGGATTCGCGGTGGAAAAGGGGCGGAGACTCGAGCTTCCTCCGCCCGATCCCTCTCGCTCTGGTATTTTTTACTAGTAGTTTACCAGTAGAACTACTAGTGGTAGGGTGGGTAGTAATCTACTAGTAAATCCCACTGCTAAACTATTAGTATCTCGCTCCCACTGGTTTACTACTAGTAATGCATGTGACGGGTGCATATAATAGCGATTTATCTTTTCTACAAGAAAACAACATTCAAACAAACGGAAAATTGAATAATAATACCCGGCGCACATCATTCCACAAGCCGGTCAATCCTACAGAAAGGGGTTTAGAGTGAGAGAACGGGTAAAATCGAGTGAGACTCTCTTATTTTTCAGACTCTCTCGTCGTGACCCCTTTTTGTAGGTTTGGAATCTAGTGGGCGGTTAGCATGGTTATTTCTAACAAAGGGGCTGTTCTAAATATCAATAAATTGTCACTACGGGGAAGGATTACGATTGTGATGGGAATGGTTTCTTCCGAATTTGTCCGTTGCCGTTTTATAAGAAGTATTGATGAGATGGCTTTTGAAAGAGACGTTTCTGTTCGAGTGTCCCACAGTAGCAATCTGCAAGAATCTCTCTTTCCCACAGTATCCATATCATTGTACCGTATCTTTCTAACCTGAATCTGTATATTCCTGCATAACTCAATGGGCTGAAGACTTATTTCGATAAGAAAATCGGTTATTCGTCGTCGAATCAATGGTTGCTGAATATTCAATTAGCGGTTATTAAATCCAACCTGCGCGTATCCATTAAGAGACCGGATCAGTAAGACTCGACCATATTGCACCCCGGCCGGACGTGGCCGCTCGAATTGAGAGCTGGGGTCCATACTCGTGTGGGTAGAGGGGCTGCACCCCGGATTGCACAAAACACCACTTATTTCTATTTGCCGGCTCTGGACTAGGAGAAATATGGGTTTGAATCAAAAATGGTCGAAAAATCAAAATTTCTTATCTTTTAAAGATAAAGTCTATCTATCATTCGCGTTATGTTTGGGGTGCCCAAACACAATAAAACTCTTGCTCAGACCGAATTTCGGCTTATTCTAAAATGACTTTTCTAACTCACAATTTGTATTTTTCGTGTGAAATATGCCCTTTCTGGAGTTTTTGCCAATCAGGTCTACGTGCATGGTGTACAGCAATACAGTATATAACTATATGAGTGAAAACCACGACATTCGGAGGATGATATTTTTCGCAATAAAAATCCAAAGTTCGGACCCACTCGGACGTGCACGAAATTTCGGTTCCTTTTCGAATAAACTTTTCTCATTTCTATTAGTATGTCCGAAATATTATCACTCGTACGTACCTACCTGAAAATACGTACCTACAATACGTACCTGAAAATGTGTTGTTATACATTTTTTTTTGAAGTTATTTCGTCATGGTTATTGGAGAATTTTCGAAAATTTCTGTTTTCGCCATAAATTCCAACGTGTATGTCTCTCTGATATAAGAATCCTGCTGATCGTACGTAGTTCTAGTGCTGCTAAAAATGCTTGAACTTTAATTTGAATTATTTTTTCTTTTGAACTTTTCAGGATCTATGAATGATTTAACCTCGAGAAAAATCGGTAAGTAAAAAATGTTGAAGTTGAAATCAAAATCATATAATCATAAAAGTATCAAAAGGTTTCGAAGTAAAATATTGCACACACTATTTTTTCTAAGACAATAGAAGATATTTAAATTTAGTTCTGCGATTTTGGAAGAATTTTGTTTCCACAAAAACCATGAACCCCGGGTCATGGTCCAAAATCGTAAAATTTGTTTTTCGATTAATTGAGTATTGAGGGTACCAGCATGCATATTTATGAGTGCTTTAAACATTTTTTTTGATACGAGAGAATGAAAAAAAATTTTGGAACGGGGTTCATGGTTTTTGTGGAAGAAAAAATTTCTTCCAAAATCGCAGAA
This sequence comes from Pristionchus fissidentatus, assembly GCA_036245785.1. Classification (NCBI taxonomy): domain Eukaryota; kingdom Metazoa; phylum Nematoda; class Chromadorea; order Rhabditida; family Neodiplogasteridae; genus Pristionchus; species Pristionchus fissidentatus. The sequence continues at coordinate 28,914,113 of BTSY01000001.1, read as the reverse complement.
CTAAATTTATATAACTTTTATTGTCTTAGAAAAAATATTGTGTGCAATATTTTACTTCGAAACCTTTTGATACTTTTATAATTATATGATTTTGATTTCAATTTCAACATTTTTTTTCTTACCGATTTTTCTCGAGGTTAAATCATTCATAGATCCTGAAAAGTGCAAAAGAAAAAAATAATTCAAATTAAAGTTCAAGCATTTTTAGCAGCACTAGAACTACGTACGATCATCAGGATTCTTATATCAGAGAGACATACACTTTGGAATTTATGGCGAAAACAGAAATTTTCGAAAATTCTCCAATGACCTTGACGAAATAACTTCAAAAAAAATGTATAACAACACATTTTCAGGTACGAGTGATAATATTTCGGACATACTAATAAAAATGAGAAAATTTTATTCGAAAAGGAACCGGAAATTTCGTGCACGTCCGAGTGGGTCCGAACTTTGGATTTTTATTGCGAAAAATTATAATCCTCCGAATGACGTGGTTTTCACTCATATAGTTATATAAGACTAGTGCATCTAAAAAAAGTACCAATTTCGTTACTTTTGCAATTTTTCCAATATTGGGTGAACCACTTGAAATTCGAATGCGGTCCTCCAAATAGACACATGCATTGACATAATGCAACAAACTATTATATTTCTAAAACAAATGAAGGGGCTGCAATGACACTGATGTAATAATTATTTTATTTTTGGAAATTCGCGTTGTTTGCAATAACCGATTCTATTGCCTTGAAATTGGCCGATACAAACTACAATTGCCATTTTCGAGCGCTCGAAATTGGCAGCTCCTGTATTTTCCAGACCCCGATTTTCCAGAAGCTGCCATTTTCGAGCGCTCGAAAATGGCAGATACAAACTACAATTGCCATTTTCGAGCGCTCGAAATTGGCAGCTCCTGTATTTTCCAGACCCCGATTTTCCAGAAGCTGCCATTTTCGAGCGCTCGAAAATGGCAGATACAAACTACAATTGCCATTTTCGAGCGCTCGAAATTGGCAGCTCCTGTATTTTCCAGACCCCGATTTTCCAGAAGCTGCCATTTTCGAGCGCTCGAAAATGGCAGATACAAACTACAATTGCCATTTTCGAGCGCTCGAAATTGGCTGCTCCTAAATTTTCCAGACCTCGTTTTTCAGAAGCTGCCATTTTCGAGCGCACGAAAATGGCAGATACAAACAAAAATTGCCATTTTCGTGCGCTTGAAAATTATAATTCGCGGTAATGTGTGTCGACAAATAGAGAAGAAATATGATTTTTTAAATAAATATATTGTGGAATAATGGAATTCTTGCGTGTTTTGCCGGTCATTTTACAATTCCACTAAATTTTAGCCTGATTCGTCCCATTTGATTTACAATTAGACATTTCCGAATCCAACAAACTGACAGCTAAAACACGCAAGACACAAAAGCAAAGGGATGGGAAACATATTTCAAAATCTGGGAATTTGGGTTGTTCGGAATAGTCTTCAACCCCACTCTTCTTCCTTCAACGTGATCTCCAAATATTTCTCCGAAGATCCAACTATTTTACTATTTTGGTGCTGTATCTGGATACCCGTTGCCTACACCGAAAACTTCTGAAAGACAAACTAGGGTTTATTTTCGATAAGAAATGTAATGGAAATATTTATAGGGCGTTATCTCACCTTGTGTTCAAGGCGGATTATGGTTCAAGCGTGTAAGGAAAAGAGCATGTTCTTCCTTTTACAAAGGGTGTGTCGAACCTTCTGTAGTCTACGTTTTAAATTGGGGGCCAAATGGGTGACGGAAAACTAAGTTTTTTTTCTACTAAAGCTTTTCTACTCTCATTTCTTACTTTCAGACGCCGCGCTTAGCCGGGCGGTCGAGAATGAGAGGGGGAATTACATGCAAATTGAACAATTATCTCTTTCTCCTGCTGTTTTTGCCTCTAGTTCCTTCAGTAGAAAAATCATAACTTTGTTTGCCGTCACCCATATGGCCCCCAACTTGAAACACAGACTACAGAAGGTTCTACACACCTTTTGTAAAAGTAACATGCTCTTTTTCCTTATACGCCAGAATCATAATGCGCCTTGAACACATGGTCAGATAACACATGGATAGCAATATAAATATTTCCATTATATTTCTTATCGAAAATGAGCCCTAGTTTATCTTCATAAGTTTTCGGTGGAGGCAACGGGTATCCAGATACAGCACCAAAATAGTAAAATAGTTGGATCTTCGGAGCTCCAAATTGAGCTCCACATGAATTTGCATACCATGTCATTACACCAAGTTGATAAGCACATCAAATAGTACTGAAAACCAATGTTTCCTCAGACATTGACTTTTCGTCTGTACCGAGGCTTGTTCGACAACTACGCAATCGGCCTCTTGTACCACTCTCTTTATATCTACGTAGTGCAACGTTTCTTGCGTAAATCTTTCAATATTTCACTAATTTCCAATCAAAATGATTTCTGCTCCAACGTGAAAATTGTCTTCTTTCTCCCCTTATCTCCTCCATTTAATTCCTCCTCTCACTTCATCTTCTCCCACTCGACGCGTGCGGTCGACCTGACGATGGCGATGGCGTTGCAGGAAGATGTCGAAAATGCGGTCGAGGAAGCTCCGCCCCCTCGATTCTTCTCGTTTTTACTCGAATTACTCGTTGCCACCACTGCGATTCTCGTTTTCGGACTACTCGGTACGCTATTTTTTCTTATTTTTAACATTTTCTATCTAACAAGGGAGGGGCAAAAGTCGGCGGAGCTCGAATCACAAGATGACCATATATGTGGATAGGTACCCCCAGGGGTTGCGCAAAACACTTTTCAGAAGTTTCACCTAAGACCCCCTAAGGCACGAGAATACGAAAATGAAAGTGTTATTTTCTGTAGAGTATTTGAGCGCCTTTTATGCAAGTCTGTCATAGACCACTGCGAAAAGCAGAACATATTCCCCGATGAACAATACGGTTTCCGAAAGAGGAGGTCCCGCGAGTTGCAAATGCTCGATGCGCTTGAATATTGGACATCATCAATTAGTAACGGAGAACCAGTTGACGTTATATATTTTGACTTTGCGAAAGCGTTCGATAGAGTCTCCCATCCCAAACTAAAACTAAAACTGGGAAATATTGGACTCTCCTCGAAAACAGTTAGTTGGATATCCGGATACTTAAATGATAGGACTTTCCAAGTTAGAGTGCGCGAAAAGCTATCAAACCCCCATCCCGTCTCTAGTGGAGTCCCACAAGGTTCTGTGCTTGGACCATTGCTTTTCCTAATATACACTTCCGAAATACCTTCCCTCGTGCAAAACAACGGTGTCATTGCACGAATGTATGCAGATGACATAAAAATATATCGAGCTTTCAAAAAGGGTGATGCCTCTGTCCCACTACAAAATGCTATTGATAGTATATCAAATTGGTCTGCAGAGTGGCAGCTCCCCCTTGCGTCGCATAAATGCAGCTCACTTCACTTAGGTCGGGCCAATACCAAAAAGGTATACAGTATCGGCACTTCCAAATTAGCCCAGAACGTAGAAGTAAAAGATCTAGGGTTCATAATTGAGAAAACACTTACTTTCACTAAGCACTGTAGAACAACTGCAATGAAAGGTAAAACAGCCTGTCACATTATACTCAGAGCGTTCAGAACGAAAAATGTTGAAATCCTCGTGAAAGCCTACTCGATATACATAAGACCCATCCTAGAAAGTGCGTCCACTGTGTTTAACCCCTACATGATCCAAAACAAAAAGGTACTCGAAAAAGTCCAGAATTATTTTACTCGTCGACTTTTCATGCGTTGCTACAATATGACACGGGAAAACATCCCTAAAGTAGCGGATAGGAATAGGAAACTAGGATTAGACAATTAGAAAAGCGTAGAGAAGCGATAGACTTGAAGACAGCCATGAATCTTCTGATAGGCAAATACAAAATCTCTAATCTCAAACCACATCATTTCAGTTATTATTACACACGAAATGGAATAAATTTCGCAAATGCTGGCTCTCATGCGAACTATAGACACAATAGTTTCTTTCCCAGAGCAGCTCGGCTTTTCTCAAAATCCGGTAATCAAATCAGTTTCCGCGCGACGCCTACACCCCGACCTTTCATGATCTCACTCTGTTATGCTGTATTCGTTTTCTCTTTCTATTTGTAACCGCGTTTCCATTGAACACGCATATATATATATATATATATATATATATATATATATATATATATATATATAACGAGAACTGACTTTAATTTAGTGTCAACGGTATTCATGCCCGGGAAGCCGTCTACTCGCTTTGCCACTCACACATCTCCCGCGACGACTGATGAAGCTACCGTAACCTCTACACCCAGGAGTGTCCCTGAATCGATACCGACGGACGACTTTGTGGTGAGTGGATTTATCTAGGATCCTCAAACATGGCGTCATCAGATTCCGATTCTGCCCCAGTTCGTCAATCCAGTTGATTGGAACGACACAGTAACCACCGTCGAGCAACCATTCATGAAGGAGCTCAAGGAACTCAACTTTAGCAAGCCAGTTAGAAGGTGAGTTGAACAGAGTTTTTGTGAGTGTCAAGGGGACAAGACCAAAGATCACTTCACGATTCCCTGTTTCAGATCTGAACAATATCGTTTGTCTGGGGAAGACGTTCCTCTCTTCTACGACGTCTCTCAAAATGTTCACGTCAGAGGTCACGAGGGCCGGCAACTGTCCGGATTCAATGGTCAGTTAAAATTTTCAAAGAATTATAGGCAAACTTATTAAATCTTTGATCTCAAGAAGAATGAAAAACAAACAAAAAACGGAAAGTTTCTTGGATTGTGAACTATCAGGCTGTTGCAAAAGTCCTGTCGTTTTTTGAGCGTCCACTTTCGCGAGTTATCTCGGCACTGTTTCTTTTTGTAATGTGCCTTCCAGTTTACAGTAGAAAGGGGTCCATACCTTCTCTCTAAAGCATGGTTATGATTAGTCCCTTCTAGTTCTCTGAGGGAGAAATGCGAATTGTTTTGTTAACGTCCCTCACCACTTTTCGGAGGTAGTTTTGTTCGTCTTTTTGTCTGGCTCAAAGTCACTCGGATTTGAACGCCATGTGGATATGAGTCATCAATCATAAGCAACATCTTTGCACACTGTGAAAAGTTGGACTCTCGATAGTCAGAATATGGACTTTTCTCAGGCCGAAGTGGACCGATCCAGAAAATCCTCCATCTGTATTTTAACACTCTGTGCACAGAGCAAGAAGCAGACCCTATCAAATCATGTGCAAACTGGGCGACACACTAGGAGCCGACTTTACCACTATACATTGAGGAGTTCTCGAAATTGGAAAGAAGAAAAATATGGGACGGTTGATTTATTACGAATTCTCGGATCTAGTCATTTTTCTGAGGGTCGATATGTCTTTGATTTTTCTAATTATCTACAGGGCCTTCAACTGTCTGGACTAGATGGTGACTGGGGGTTATGTATGGGTAAAGTGTGAAAACGTTCTACCCAAACACCAGTGGGTTGATGCAGATTAGAGGGCAGACGATGTTCCCAAACACAGTTTTCGGTAGTCAAAAAATGATGTTGTGAAATTCGTGAAGCACCCGGGGCGCTCAGTACTGGGAGCTCCTACTCGAAGGCACCACTATCATGGCACAGGTGTGCACCATTGATATATAATAAGTCAAGATCATAGTCGATAAGAGACGCGAATTGTGGGCAAATGTTTACTTCCAACACTGCGTCGCTGGATCCCTTACTGCGAAGGCGACCAATTCTGAACTGGCGGCGTATGGAAGCGCAATCCTAATCCATCCTTCTTAGTCGTCAGACATTACCCTCTAAGAAAATAACTTGTTCCCCACCATCACTAACTTCCTCAGAGAACAGCACTTGAAGATCCGAGTTGATATCGTAAACGAGTTGACCGGCTTCTTCAAATTATAGACCCCGGCGTTCTATGAGGGTGGTTTCCATAAGTTGCGCGAATTATAGAGGACTACTAGTGGTGTGAACGTAGACTATTACCAAGTTCATTGGTTCATCTTTGAAGATGGTAGGGATAAAGATGTTCGTACCCCGAAACGCGACAAGACTTTTGCAACGGCCTAGTATACCCTTTTCAGGTCGAAGTTTGACTCGGTTCAAGCGCATCGGAGCTCCGTCTAACACAGTGGAACTGAGTGCCTTTGGAATGTACATTATTGAGGTGAACTATTGATCAATTCGGCTTCTATCACTTTATCAAAATAAAAATCGATTTCAGACCCGCTTGAAAACGGTAGACGGTCGAAATCTGACTGTTGCCAAACATCATCGGAACAATCTCAAGAAATCGCTCGTTGTGACTACGGTAGAACCGCTGGAGAGCGGACAGGAATACGTGCTCGAGGTAAATCGTGAACTGAATTTATCGATCGCAGACTGACTGTGCTACAGTATCCTAACTGGAGTGTCAATGTTTTAGAAAATCTTGTAAACCTTTCAGCTCTCGTGGTCCGGCCTTGCCACAACAGACAGTGTGGGGCTGTACGAAACGTGGTATGATATCATGTTTGAAATATTGCCTAACTTTTCTATTTTAAGATGAAATTTCCCTTTTTTTAGGTATGCACTCGAAAATGGGATCGAATCGGTTTCGCTCACAACTCATGGAGAGACTATGAACAATAGAAAGTGCTTTGACGAACCGAGATTCAAGGCAATGATCTTTGATCTCTGATTTTTCACTTCACCCCGCACGTGCGACCAAATAGTTCACTCAACTCTGATCTGTGATCTCTAGTAGACCAATAACTGTCGTTTCAGGCCCCGTTGAAACTGTCGATCGAGCACCCAAAATCGACGAAAGCTCTGTCGAACGCGCCCGTTGTGTCCGTGAAAGAAACACCTAAAGGGTCAATATTGATTTCTCAGGGATTTTGAGGACTATAGATTTTTTCAGGAGATCGATTACCGTATTCGAGCCAACCTGGACGCTGTCCTCGTATCTCTACGCCTTTTCCGTGACGGATTACGCCTCGCAACAGGCGGAGATTGACGGACTTCCGGTTTGTTGCTTATTTCGGATTTCTATAATTTCGATTATTGATTGATTTCTAGTGATTATTGATTTTTTTTTGTCCCTGTCTCCCTTTCGCCCCTTTTGCCGCAAGTGATGGAAACAATCAAATCCATCGACTCTCCCTCACTGAAAATACTCGGAGCCACTCACATTAAAGAAGGAGTATTACGATCTCGCGCTCCCTCATTCCTCATCTCCTATGTGTCAATGGCGCGGTCGCCCTCTCCTCATTTTCCATTATCCCTCTCTCTCATTTTTGAATCCCTGCGCGTCAAGGTCAGTTTGGCACAGAGCCAAACTCGAATAACTTTGTTCAAACTTATCTTTTGAATGTGCGGTTTGCGGGGCTCATACCGGGGAACCGAGCGTGATAACCCCACAGTTAGAACTCAGTTGACCAAAAGTTGGGGGCGCTCACCCGTTGTTGGGGGTTGGCCAAAAGTTGGGGGCGCAAAGTTGGTTGTTGGGGGCGCTCACCCGAGCACATTGCAACGCATCCGAAATTCTACCGTAATCTATAAATCGATATATTGGCGCTCAAATGACCGCAAAGGTACCAAGAATCGACAGGCAGCGTGCTAGAACGCGAAGATAGGAAAATGAACGAAGGAAAATGAAGCTGCCGACGATATAATAATGTTTTCCCCTATGGATAATATCGGTTTTCATCAAAAATATAATAGTTTTCGCAAGGGAATGCTTAGAAATTGCCCCTAATGCTAGTGTGTGCGCTCCATACTCTCGATAAGAAAAAATGCGGCCAAAAATGGAGCGCGCATCTTCTGGTCCTAGCACGCGTTGCCTGTCGATTCTTGGTACCTTTGCGGCCATTTGAGCGCCAATACATCGATTTATAGATTACGGTAGAATTTCGGATGCGTTGCAATGTGCTCGGGTGAGCGCCCCCAACAACACTACGTTGACAGCCTATGTGACCAAATATTCGTGGGAGGTTTTCTTTAACAAGAAACTCGGTGAGCTTCGCGCCTTTTTTTAAATTTAAAAAAAAATGTAAACTTAATGATTTGCAGATTTCTTTCCGGACCACACTTCGGCCATGGAAAATTCCGGTCATATCTCGTTCGGGACGAACTTCATCAGTAGGCGGGACACTTACGTGCACGAAATGATGCATCAGGTGTATATTTCGTCATCCATAGGCAATAATCACCCTGATTACAGTGCTTTGGCAATCTAATCACACTCGAGTGGTGGTCCGACGTGTGGATTATTGAGGGACTGACTACGACGAAATAGTCACCAAAGGGGACGGGACTGAGGTAGGTCACGACTTTCTGGCAAAGTAAATATTGATTTTTATGAATATATGTTCAGGAGATGAACTCTTCGCTCCGCTCTCTTCGTTCTTCTTTGAATTCTGACGTATATTCTACTTCGCTCGCCCTACACAATCCAGTCGAGACGTTCCTGGAAAGTCGTCATAATTTCCGCAATCCATACTCGAAGGTGAGGTTATGGAAATGCGAAAGACCGTACTCCTTGCCATTTATAACAGATTCGGCTTTCGACCGTGTTCACTGACACACTGAGCACTCACCACCCCTCTGAGCTAGCCTGAGCACTCACCACCCCTCTGAGCTAGACTGAGCACTCACCACCCCTCTGAGCTAGCCTGAGCACTCACCACCCCTCTGAGCTAGACTGAGCACTCACCACCCCTCTGAGCTAGCCTGAGCACTCACCACCCCTCTGAGCTAGCCTGAGCACTCACCACCCCTCTGAGCTAGACTGAGCACTCACCACCCCTCTGAGCTAGCCTGAGCACTCACCACCCCTCTGAGCTAGCCTGAGCACTCACCGTGGTGGACCTGGAAATGGATGTGGGAGAGAAGTGTAGAGCAGGTTTCTTCGTAACCGAGAGTAATATTCCCTCGATCCTTCTAGGAAATAGTGCACTCGAGGCAATGGGATTGGAATTGAGGGCTAAGGTGGTTGAAGCCCCGGACCCTCGTACTGTAGACGATGCAATAGTCCTCAGAACTAAGAGTGTTGCACCGGGAGAGATGGCAAACATACTAGTAGGTGGAGGGCAACCAGGTCAGGGACCGAAGGTGCTTTGCACAGGAAGTGATTGTGTCGTTGAGGGTGTGAACACGGGAAGTTTGATTGTACGTGTGCCCGTCTGGAACAATTCAGACTCTGATATGTGCTGATATGTGCACGATGTGATTGGATGCTGGAATAAAGTGGATAGTGGGATAGAGGAAAGTGAAGGAGTGAGTGAATTCAGAAAGAGTGAATAGAGTGAATAAAGTGTCGAGTCAGAGTGACTGGGAGGAGACTAAGAAAGACCTGGAAGCAAGCAGGAAGGACAAACTGCCCGCTAGATTGGAGAAACTCATCCGTGAGCGTAGTGATGTTTTCGCTTCCAAGGATGAGGATCTGGGCAGAATGCATGATCTAGAATGTAACATTCAGATCGATGAGGGCTGCAAGCCAATCAGGCAGAAAGAGCGTCCCGTGCCGTTTGCTATGAAGGGAGCGCTGAGGAAGTTGCTCGATAAAATGATGAATCAAGGGGTCATTCAAAAGTCTAAGTCTCCCTGGTTATCTCCGGTTGTTCTAGTAAAGGAAAAAGATGGATCGATTAGGATTTGTATTGATTTTCGGAGGGTCAATGAAGTGACGAGAGAGGATGCATTCCCTTTGCCATATATCGAATCTATCCTGCAATCACTGCAAGGGAAGAAGGTGTTTTCGGTGATGGACCTCAGCAGTGGTTTCTGGCAGTTGCCTCTCAACAAGCAAAGTGCAGAAGTCACTGCATTTGCGACAATGGGTGAATTATATGAGTTCACTGTCTTGCCTTTTGGTCTCAACATTAGCCCCGCTATCTTCCAAAGAGCAATGACGAGAGTGCTAAAGGAGGAACTGAGTAAAGAAGGCCGAGATCGAGTAGTCCATTGTTACATAGATGATGTTCTGGTGGCTACGGAGACTGAGGATGAACATGAGAGAGTCTTAGCCAGAGTGCTGGACAAACTCAGAGAGAATGGTCTGTTACTGAATAGGAAGAAGTGCAAAATGATGGTCGGAGAGATCGAGTATCTAGGACATAGACTAAGTGGGAATGGAGTCCACATGGACGACAAGAAAGTTTCTGCCATTCGTGATTATCAAAAGCCGGAAACGATGGCACAGTTGCAGTTATTTTTGGGGCTCACTGGATACTACAGGAGATTCGTAGATAAGTACGCACTGATTGTACAACCCTTGAATCGGTTGACTGTCGCCAAGGGAAGGAAACTGTTGTGGACGGAGGAGGCTGTTAAGGCATTTGATTTCCTTAGAAATCGAATCTCCACCTCTCCAGTGCTGCAGCAACCTGAGTATAGAGGGGCGATGGAAGGAACGAGCCATTCATTCTCACTACAGATGCTAGTGGGTGTGGAATTGGTGCAGTACTAAGTCAAGCAGGATTAGATGGAATTGAGAAGCCTTTGGGTTTCTTCTCACGAGGTGTAAGAGAGTCTGAGAGATCCATGTGCGTAGTGGATACGGAAGCGCTGGCGGTGTACGAGGTGGTGACGCGATGGAAGCACCTGTTGTATGGTGCGAGAACGGTGATCAGAACCGACCATCAACCGCTGGTGACTTTGTTGAAAAGAAAGAATGTGGCCACACGACTTCTGCGATGGGCGAATGAACTGCAGGCGTATAACCTTGAGATCCAGCATATCAAGGGAAAAAGCAATGTAGTTGCGGACGCACTCAGCAGAAACCCTAGAGAAGGAGCAGAGGAGAGTGAGTTAGATGATGTGGGAGTAGTGATTAACGCAGTCCGAACAAGGCAGATGACTGCTGAGGAGAGGGGTGATGCGGAGAGAAGGAGGCAGTTATTAGAGGATGTGGAAAAGAAAGAGAACATTGATCAATGGGTAGCAGATCAAGCCAAAGATCAATGGGTATTAGAAATGCTCCAAAAGTTGGATGAGGTGAAGATGGGAAAGAGAGATTTGGGAGAGGATGTAGTTGTGTCAGGCACGAACAAAAATACTTGTTTGGCTGACTGGACAGTTTCTGATGGAATACTATATCTTTTGGGAGAAGATCACGAACAGAGACTGTACATTCCAGAAGGGAGGAGAGATCGGTTTATCCAAGAGATTCATGATTCTCCTCTGTCGGGACATTTGAGCATTAAGAAATTAGTGCAGAAACTGTCACAGGAAGTGTTCTGGGGTACGATGCTCAAAGATGTGCAGAGAGTAGTGAGGGGCGGCGAGAGATGTCTTCTCGCGAATTCTCAAAAGAGAATAATTCCTGAATTGAAACCGATTCTTGCACAGAATCCAATGGATGTAGTTGGAATAGATTTGATCGAGATGGGAAGAGGAGTGAACGGTGGGAAGTATGTGATCACTATTATCGACCATTTTACTAAGTTTGCGGGTGCATTCGCAGTAAAGGATAAGAAGGCTGAGACAGTGGAGGTATTCCTCACTAGATGGGTGCTAGAGTGTGGAAGGACACCCAAGCAATTGATATCGGATAACGGTACAGAGTTGGTGAGAGGTTCAATCGAACTATTACGGAAATTATGAGAAGGATAAGAATGAGGGATGACCAATGGGAGGAGGCACTACCTTTCGCTGTGTATGCATATAACACGAGTCCACACGGGGCAACGGGAGAAGCGCCCGCGTATTTGTTGTATGGCAGAGAGCAGAGACTCCCGAATAGTCAATTGCCTCAAGGAAATCCGGCATATGTGGTAGATGTGGATATAGATGATTATAAGAGACGGTTGAATTGGATGATGGAGAAAACTAGAACGATTGTGGTTTCTAGACTGGAGAATGAAAGAAGAAAGATGAAGGTCATTTATGATGAGAACAGCAAGAACAACAGATGAAAATTGCCTGTGGTCGGTGACAGAGTATATGTGAAAATGGAACCGAAACAGGGGGACCTCAAGAAGATGGTGTGGCAGTTTGAGGGTCCTTATAGAGTAGTAGGCCGAAGCGATACTACAGTAACGGTAGTAAAGGTCGGGAATGGATTTGAAGATGGTGGAAATACTGATAAGAAAGTAGTACAGTTGGATCGTGTAAGATTGGTGCCCAAAGAGATCAGTGAACCTGAAATAGCTACAGTATGCAAAGTGGTTGTGATGGGTGATTCCGAGAAGGTGGTCGGTAATCAAAGTGATTGCAGAGCATCGATCGACAAGACTTCCCTTCTGCATCCCGATGCCGAATGCGGTGAGTGTGGACCAAGGATGGTCAAAGATGTCTTCCCCGGTGCTGGATCGGCAGGCGCGCTGCAGTACAAGAGTTTGAGAAGACTGGCGGCGATCATCGATGTCGTCCAAGTGGGACTACAACACTTTCCCCTACAAGTGATGCAGAAGGTCACTGACAAGTTGGATTCGGGAGACATCAGCCATAAGGCCATCGTGAAGGCTTATCGGAACGGAAGCTGCTTTCACAGAGTAAATGAAGTGCAGAGATAGGCCGGCCGAAAGGTCTGCATTCTCAATGAACCGGAGAGAACGAATGATGCGGTATCCGAGGCTATCTCAAGACCGGACAGCAAGTCGTCAGTGATGTACTTACCGCGATCTTCAAGCGTCAACCAGATGAATGGAAACTGGCAGAACCTGACTGTTGATTCGTTCGACAATCTGACTCAGTTGACGATAACTCTGGAAGCACTGGTGGAGAAGAGGACTTTGCCCAAGCTGTTGATTGTTATCACTCCGAGATCGTCAACACAAGAGGAGATGGATAACATGAAAATCTTCCTGTCTGAGATCGCATTGATGGAGGGAATTTCCATCCTCTGGTCTGCGGATTTCCTCCCCATTGAGACCGATGAGAAGAAGGAGAACGACATCAAGGACATCCAGAAGGCCATGCTGAGCGCTCACCACCCCTCTGAGCTAGCCTGAGCGCTCACCACCCCTCTGAGCTAGCCTGAGCGCTCACCACCCCTCTGAGCTAGCCTGAGCGCTCACCACCCCTCTGAGCTAGCCTGAGCGCTCACCACCCCTCTGAGCTAGCCTGAGCGCTCACCACCCCTCTGAGCTAGCCTGAGCGCTCACCACCCCTCTGAGCTAGCCTGAGCGCTCACCACCCCTCTGAGCTAGCCTGAGCGCTCACCACCCCTCTGAGCTAGCCTGAGCGCTCACAGTATCTAGACCCCTTTCTGGAAGACAGCGACAGAAGATTGCAGAACATTACCAACTAAACCACCAATGCATACAAACCACTACATGCACGAAACCCGAAGGTACGGTAGTCGAACATGACACTCACCTTGCAAAGAAATGAAAGGGACTGCGTGGCACCGGGAGCGATTACGACAATTCTGGGACGAACTCGCAATTTCTGAAAAAAAAGAGTATGAAGTTCCTCACTGATACCGCAACATGGAGAGGAACGTGCACAGGCTGGTGAAAGAGCACTCGACACCACAAGCGCGTCAGCCCATATCAAGAGCGTCCGGAGAGCCTGTGGGTTGGTGTAGTACATTGACGAGGGTTCGCAGCGGAATCCATCGGGGTTGCCGGTGGTACCATTGCTGATGCGAATGTCGGTGCATGAAAAAGGGAAATGAGTAAGTGATGCTACTGAAGGCTATTACTGAAGGCTACCGTAATCTAGACTACAGTAATCTAGGCTACCGTTATCTAGGCCGTTATTTACGTATTTCCTTTTCGTTGTGAGGTGAAATAGTCTCAAAATAGGTATAGAGGTTCAAAGAAGGAGGAAACAGCAGGATACAGAAGAATTGTGGAAATGATTCACTATTATAATTCCAGAGGGCGGCCGAACGCGAGGAACCACGCTTCACAGTATCTTGACCCCTTTCTGGAAGACAGCGACAGAAGATTGCAGAACATTACCAACTAAACCAAAGAGCCGACCGGATTTCCCGCCACCCAAGGCATACAAGCCACCACATGTACGAAATGTACGAAATCAAGCTTCAAATAAACACTTTTATCTAGCGAGAATTGTACAGTGTTGAATTAGCCTAGTCGTTATTGCATATTGGTTCGATAAAACAATCGGCGGGTCACAGTCATCGGGGGTCGGTACCAAACAGGGGTCCGGGTCGGGGTCCGGATCCTGGTTCCAGCTTAGGCCTTGCACACGCAGCGGCCAGTGTTGCAGGGCAGGCCGTGGCACGAGGTGGAGGTGGGGGTGCACTCCTTCTTATTGCACAGGTCAGTCGCGGCCTTGAGGAAGGGGAATCCGAGCTTCTCGAGAGCCTGCAAGCGGGAACCATTGGTGCCAGGAACCGGAACTTCGGTACCCCGTCAGTTTCCTAGCCCAACGAAAGGTGGAACCAATCTATTGAAACAGATTGCTAAACCGTAGACAAGAGGGATCGGGAGCATGGTTCTTCGGTGGTACCCGACCCAGGTACCAGACTACCACAGACGTACCTCCCAGCACTTGCAGACGCCGGCCTTCTTGTCGCAGGCACCCTCGAGACCGCCGCAGGCTCCGTCCTCCTTGCACAGCCAGAAGTTCATGCACGCGTTGCAGTTGCACTTGCCAATGAACGCGCCAAGACACGTGCCTGCAAATTGGGGTCGTGGTACAGTTGAACCGTACCCATGTATCTACCGTACCCTAAATCTTACAGTACCCCCTGAGAAGTTACCGTATTCGGAAAAGCTATCAAACCCGGAGAGGCTAACGTACCCTAGAAGACTACCGTACCCTAAAAGGCTACCGTACCCTAAAAGGCTACCGTACCCAAGAAGGCTACCGTACCCAAGAAGGCTACCGTACCCAAGAAGGCTACCGTACCCAAGAAGGCTACCGTACCCAAGAAGGCTACCGTACCCAAGAAAGCTACCGTACCCAAGAAAGCTACCGTACCCAAGAAGGCTACCGTACCCAAGAAGGCTACCGTACCCAAGAAGGCTACCGTACCCCGTCCCAGCTACCGTGCTCACCGCCGGTTCCGCAGTCGGTGTTGGCGCTGCACACCTTCCACGCCTCACACTTGTCGCCCGCAGCGACGGTCGTGGTCTCAACGGTCGCAGGAGTGGTCGCAGCAGCGTCAGCTGCAGCAACTGAAGAGGGTTACTGTAGTCAGGGAGGATACCGTATCCCGAAGGGAGCTATCGAGAACTGAGACCCATGGAGCTCGGGTGAGAGCAGAGGATACTACCGTACCCACGGCGTCTACCGTACACCCAAGGCGACTACCGTACACCCAAGGCGACTACCGTACACCCAAGGCGACTACCGTACACCCAAGGCGACTACCGTACACCCAAGGCGACTACCGTACACCCAAGGCGACTACCGTACACCCAAGGCGACTACCGTACACCCAAGGCGACTACCGTACACCCAAGGCGACTACCGTACCTGCGGGAGCAGCAGCTCCGGATCCCTCAACGGGCGCGGCGTCCTGAGCGAGGGCGGCAGCCACCAGAAGGGCGAGAACGGCACAACGAGCGAACATTCTGAAAAAAGCTTACTGTAGGTTACGGTAGACTGGTAGGGGTACGGTAGGTTACGGTAAAATACGGTAGATCGGAAGGGGTACGGTATCTGGTGAGGGGTGTGTTAGCTGGTAAGGGGTATGGTAGGGTGCGAGAGATAGGAAGGGGTACGGTAGATACAGTAACCCAAAGGGCGGAGGGTACCGACGACCTATACCTAAGATCCCGTGGCATGGCAACAATGAATGAATGAATGAATGGACTGGTTTTTTAGAGTGCCCGTTCCCATGGGCCAAGAAACCGTGACAGATGGGCACCGGGGGAGGTGTGTCTATTGATCCAGGAGAGTGGGTACGGTAGCCTAAACATCAAGAAGGGGGTACTTCATCTAGAAGACGAGACCGTATCCTAGAACTAAAGAGTGGAGTGTACCCTACCGGGGAGGGGTACCTACTGATCTAAGGGACAGGTACTTTAGACTAAAGATCGAGAAGAGGGTACGTCATTCAAGAACTAAAGGGTGGAGGGTACCCTACCAGGGAAGGGGTAGGGGTTCGTACCTGATCAGCGGAGTGGTGCGGAGAGGAAGTAGTAGAGGAGGGTGAGTAGACGAGTAGAGACTGGTGCGTAGCTGGCTCTCCGGGGGCTTATAAGCACGGTCCCGGGTAGATCAGCGAAGATTCCAGAAGGCGCCTGATCTACGAGAGGGCGGGTAGATCAGAGAGACGCGAGACGACGAGACGGTGAGAGAGTGCGTAAACAAGAGAGGGGAGGGGAGTGGTGAGAGAGCGTGCGGGAGGCGGAGAGTGGGAAGACAACGAGAGTCGCCGGAAACGGTGATCTACCACTTAGGATGGCGGGGAGACGGAGAGGAGGATGGGGGAAGGAGTCAGTCGTAGTGAGTTCCCTCCCAGTGAGTGCCCTGCGTCCCTCCTTCCCTAGTCGTCTATCTAGTCGTCTATCATCCCTCTACCGTATTCTAAAGTCTACAGTATCCGAGTAGTCTGCACTCAGTGCTCGTTCGGTGTAGCTATCGCAGTCAGGGATCCTACCTGCTTCCGCTAGAAGACCGAAAGCAGCTAGGAAAATGGTATGATCCCTCCCTGAGGTAGCCATACACCAGGAGCACTGAGCAGTAGTACCCCCTCCAATGACGCCACCGTACCCCCTCCCTAACAATTCTACCGTACCCCTCACCCAACGACTACCGTACCTCTCCCCCCAACGACGCTACCGTATCCATTTCCTAACAATTTTACCGTATCCCCTAGTCGCCCCTGGTCGCTTCACTGTTCCACTCCGTTCTTCGGTGAGTAACTTACCCACCCATCACATGTCCTGTTGTATTCCTCTCGCTAAACCAGAGGCTATCTCTGGGATTGCATGGTTCCAGAACTCCAGAAAGGGGTCAGGAGCAAGAGTGTTCTCAAGCTTACGGTCAGTCTCTGCCTCTCAAGCTCACACACTCCCTCGTTCCGGGCCCCTTTTTGTAGGTTAGGGTCGATTCCTGGTGCATCCAGGGGTTCTCGCGCGCTTCAGATATAATATTCGCCATTCAACCGCCTCGTAACAATTGTGTTTCGCATAGGTGTTATCTGCGTGAAAACTGCTGGAACTCTTCAATATTCACCTTGAAAGAGGAGTAGGTACGGTAGTGGCGAATTACTGTAAACTACTGTACACCTCTTCCATTTACAGTAATCTGCCAGGGTGCGATCCCTCGATATCCCTTGTTTTGTTCACTTTTCCGCGCCCTTCGCTGGAGTGGGAACGGCTTTGTTGAATGAAATGTGGGTCGGTGAGGCGCAGGTTACGGTAGATCACTGTACCCCATCTCCTACAGTAACCCATTCCTTAGCGCCCCTCGTCTTCTTCTTTCTACCATATCCCAGCTTGAGTGGGTTTGGCAGTGTGGAAGGAAACGAGGGCCAGGGAGTCGCAGGTTACGGTAGAGTACTGTCTTTCCCTTCTCTCCTCTCTTACCGTAATCCTCCGATCCCTTAGTGCCCCTCGTTTTCCTCTCTCTGCCATAACCCAGCTTGCGTGGGTCTAGCCGAGTTGAGGAAAACTAGGGCCCGGGAGTCGCAGGTTACGGTAGTCTACTGTACCCCTCTTGCCTCATCTATTACCGTAATCCTCCGATCCCTTAGTGCCCCTCGTCTTATTCACTCGGTCATACCCTCGCATGAGTGGGTGTCTGTTTGAATAAGCTGAGGGCCCGGGAGTCGCAGGTTACGGTAGTCTACTGTACCCCTCTTGCCTCATCTAATACCGTAATCCTCCGATCCCTTAGTGCCCCTCGTCTTATTCACTCGGTCATACCCTCGCATGAGTGGGTGTTTTTTTGAATAAGCTGAGGGCCCGGGAGTCGCAGGTTACGGTAGTCTACTGTACCCCTCTTGCCTCATCTATTACCTTAATCCTCCGATCCCTTAGCGCCCCTCGTCTTATTCACTCGGTCATACCCTCGCATGAGTGGGTGTCTGTTTGAATAAGCTGAGGGCCCGGGAGTCGCAGGTTACGGTAGAATAAGGCCACATTATCCCTCGGCCTACTTCCTACTGTAACCGATCGCCCCCAATCCCCTTCTCGTTTTGACTTTTGTTTTACCCTTCCGTAAGCGGTACACATTGCTCAATGCGACGAGGGTATGGGACAATGGTCGAGTACAGTATCCTTCGCTCTCTGCCTACAGTAACCCGCCAGTTATCGATCCCTCGACACTCCTGCTCGTTGTTGAATTTGTGGTAACCCTAGCCTGATTGGGTACTACAATTTCCACAATGTCCAGGTTCGGGGAATCCCTGTCTACCCTAATGTACTGTAGTGTACAGTATCCCCTTCCAAGATCAATCGATTTCTCAGTCCGAATTCCGCCTGTACATCTTGCTTTGTCTACCGCTCTCCCTGGAGGTAATGAAGGCGAAGAAGCCGTAGATTACGGTAGAATACGGTACTTTCCCCTCTTTTATCGTTCCGTTGCCTCCTGGTGTACTGCAGTTGACATGATGATCAATTTCAGGAAAGCTCGAAAGCTTCAACCTATACAATGACTGATGTGTCAAATTGTGGAATAGTTTTAAGCCATTTATTTTACATCGATTTTTCAATGGCTGTCGTAAACAATTGGCTCAGCGTCACATAAGGAGACCATCTCGGAAAACATCTTGGAAAAACTGAGTTTGTCATTCATTTGTTGCTTATGCTTGTCATTGTTGATGAAAATAGTTGTAAAAATAATGAAAATAAAATAATAAAATAATGAAAATAAAATAATTTTAAAAAATAATGTAAATTTGATGATAAATAAACAAATAGCGTTTGAGCGAGCAGTGATGAGAGTGCAAAATATGAGGCAGCGGTCTCTTCATTTCGCACTCTTCTCACCAGTCGGTAGATGAGACACATGATTCCAAACCTACAGACCAGGGTTAGAGCGAGAGAGAGTGCGAAAGTGAGAGAGAGTCCCTCTCGATTTCGCACGCTCTCTCACTCAAAAGGCCTTTCTGTAAGGTTGACCGGCCTGTGGAATGATGTGGGGAGAGTGTGCGAACTTCAAGAGATCAAGAACACCCACGCATTCTGTCAGCGATGTTTTGCTTTTTTAAAGCACAAATGATGAATGATGTGGCAACTAGATTGCTGATAAGTGATCACTGAAAAGTGATCTATGAGCACTGAATGATACAGTAGCGCGCATAAGTCATTGGTCACTTTTTCAACCGGCTATATCTTTTGAACAGAAAAAACGATCAATCTGAAACTTTGGCATAATGTATCAAATCTATCGGCCATTATGATGCTGATATCGACTTATTGCGAAATTCCTCAGTGATTGCATAGTAATGACGCAATCGAAGCATACTTTTTCGGCAGTGCATTAATCTCACATACATTTTTTCCTGCTAGCCAAACTTTTTGAGCATATAGATTAGCTGAAGGGCTACACAGAAAATTATTTTGAAGTTGCTGCGTCTTCGCACCTTGGCTGCAGCAAGGCTGCAATTTCGCGGTCGTAAACTTGTATCTCGGCTTCTAGACAAGCTAGCGACTCGTTCTTAGGCCCAAACTGACCCCCGCCTGGACTGCTTATAATCCCGAGAATATTATATCGCTTTCTCAATAATCGCCCTCAGGGCACAAAAATATCGATTTTTTCATGACCTATGTTTGATGAATCTCAATTCTGAGGGGCAGTTCAGTAAAAATCTAGTCTTGGCGTAGGTGTATTGCAAATGTATTGCAGAACTGATACCTAACTTTGTGTAGGGTTGGCATTTGTTTCCCATTTGTTGTTTATTGTCACCACTCAACGTGTGACGGCTGGAAAATTTCTCTCCGAGCAAATAATCGCCTCTGAAATACAATTGTAACATTGCGCCATCACTACGCAATAAAGAAAAATCTACTTATGACGAATTTATCGTCATCGAGTCCGCGATGTTTGTACTAGAAGCAGTCAAAATTTTCATGCAGATTGCTCACCTGGTTCAATAGTTACAGCCAACGGAATACAGTTTGCGATTATGTAGGGCGATAGGGCGAAAAGGGGGCGTGGCCTATCGTGTGTCCATCCGAAAATCGATCGCCACGCCCGGGAAACAAATGCCAACCCTACACAAAGTTAGGTATCAGTTCTGCAATACATTTGCAATACACCTACGCCAAGACTAGATTTTTACTGAACTGCCCCTCAGAATTGAGATTCATCAAACATAGGTCATGAAAAAAATCGATATTTTTGTGCCCTGAGGGCGATTATTGAGAAAGCGATATAATATTCTCGGGATTATAAGCAGTCCAGGCGGGGGTCAGTTTGGGCCTAAGAACGAGTCGCTAGCTTGTCTAGAAGCCGAGATACAAGTTTACGACCGCGAAATTGCAGCATTGCTGCAGCCAAGGTGCGAAGACGCAGCAACTTCAAAATAATTTTCTGTGTAGCCCTTCAGCTAATCTATATGCTCAAAAAGTCTGGCTAGCAGGAAAAAATGTATGTGAGATTAATGCACTGCCGAAAAAGTATGCTTCGATTGCGTCATTACTATGCAATCACTGAGGAATTTCGCAATAAGTCGATATCAGCATCATAATGGCCGATAGATTTGATACATTATGCCAAAGTTTCAGATTGATCGCTTTTTCTGTTCAAAAGATATAGCCGGTTGAAAAAGTGACCAATGACTTATGCGCGCTACTGTATGTGATAATTGATCAGTGAATTTCAGCATTTTTTTTATGTTTTTGTTTTTATTATTTCTTTATAGCATTCACATCGAAAGAACCTCTCGATTAATTGGCGATCTCATCGACCTCTGGAATAATCTGAGTTTTGTTGTTGACTGTGTCTTGTTTTCCACTTATAAGTTATCCTTATCCTCTCTGACCTCTCACCTTTCTCTCTTGCTCCTCTCCTATGACGTAACGGATCTGACCCAGACCCACTCCTCCCCGGAACATCTGTACTACTGTAATCAACACCATAACACCGAGACAAAGAAGCAATACATATATTACCAGTGTAGTGTACAATTCAACAGGGAAAGAATGAAAACTGAGAGTTTTGTATGTATTTTGTAATGATTTTTGCGCAAATTTGGTATGGAAAAAAGCACCCGAATAAGAACAGAGAAAGAAATGTGGAAAGTGTAAGGAAAGTTTGTGGAACAAGCATGGAATTTGGTGCATTAACAGCTTTTACAACCGAATAGGGAAAATCTACCGGATGGTCCCGGAGAAGTGTGAGGCAGCGTGAAAATATGGTTGAAAACATCGCAAAATTAGCATAAATCGGTTGTTTTCAGTTGGCAAAGGCTGTAAAAACAGTGAAAATTACAACTGGGAAAGCAGAGATCGCAACATGAGAGACCATGACCGACTGATCACAAACTCTTTCTTTTTTACGAGAAATAGGCGGGGGTTACTGTGGTCATACGGTAGGTCACCGAGCGAAGAATCCTCCAGACCCAGAGCGAAAGAGACAAGCGAAAATACAATGTAAATATAAGAATGATGAAACCATGATTCGCCAGGACTGGTATTTTAGTGTGGCACAATAATTGCTGTAAACCTCCAGAAAGTAGTTAGAAAGGAAAAATTTACAATGTGTGAGAATCTAGTCAAGAAACCCTCTCACATATGCACGCTCTCTCTCTCTCTCTCCCGATCCTACCCTGATGCGGACTTTTGGCACACGATTGCTCCAGAAAGGGTTCAGCAGCTCAATTCTCTATTGTTTTTTCTCGCTCCTGACCTCTTTCTGACGCTTTTTTCTGTGATGTGGACTGATTTGTGATTGGGGATGAATACTGTGGCATAATTCGGGCGGTAGAGATGCAGGTTCGGTGTTGGGAATACCCTGCAGGTTCGGTGTTGGGAATACCCTCTGGCAGGATCTTGACTCTCTTTGCCTTATCAACGAATACGGAACCCGCATCCCTATCGGGCGACACTTCGCACTCTATTAGCTCGATGTTGAAGTTTTGGCAAAATTCAAACCCGAATTTTAAAAAAGGGTTTAAAACGAGGATCAAATTAAAGGCCTAATTAGCAGCGGGCCGTCTCTACATCGTCAGACAAATGTTCCACTGAGAGGATGACTGGCCGGGCGCCATCCCGGCTTGAAGAGGGGGAATCCGGCTCTGGAAATATGGGAGATCAAATATCAAAGATCAGACGTCAGAATCATAGAAAAATGCATCCTTACCCCTACGGACATCACCTTTTACAGTTATAATTCGTGTATTCTAAAGGAATAAAAAAAGGATTAAAATATCGCTTGCCAATATTGATCAAAGACCCGAGACCTGCATCTCATTATAATTGTGAATGAAAGTTCACGGTAGATAGTCAGTTCATGATAGTCAATAGGAAAGATACCGTACCATTGGCGTAGGCCTGGTTGTCCCTGCCGGCGGAGCAGTGAACGATCACTTCGACGACGGGCGAATCGATACTCTCCGTCGCTACCGTAATCCGGCGGCGCTGCGGCGGCGTGGGACGCCGCGACGCCATCGTCGCGTAGTCGGGCGGCGCGTCTGCAATTATTATTTTTTTCCAATCGATAATGCATCCAACTACAGTATTCCTACAGTAGCTACAGTAACCTTAGTGTGATACATCAATGATACTATACTTGGGAGTCAGCCGAGTTAAAACGGTAAAGGTATCATCGGTGCATTCTCTTTCGTCCTGATCGATTTATTGATTGATACAGTAATCTCTGTAATCTACCGTACCCTGTTCGGATGGCGAATCGCTAAGTGACGTGGATCCGGTCGAGGACTGCACGGAGGTGCGCGGGAAGTAGCCGGGCGGCGTGCGGCTCCCGTCCGAAGAGTCCTCCTGCAGCGAAAAGTTCGGATTACTGTAGTCTGGGTTACGGTAGCGCGGGTTACTGTAGCGATAACGGGAGTGTCTATTACTGTAGTCTGGCTCATTAGTGGCATATGGAGGCCCGATAACGATAGCTCGGGTTACTGAATCATTTATTAACGCTAGCGTCGCTCACTGTAGTCTGGCTTATAAAACCAGGTTACGGTAGTCAAGTTTACGGTAGTCTGGGTGACGGTAGTTTTGGTTACTGTAGCACCGGAACTAACGAAAGAGTGTACGAAATTGAGAGAGCACCTACCTCCTCCTTGGCGCGCATCACGTCCTCGTACTTGGGCGGCGCCGGGAAGAACGCGTCTGAAAAGAAAGGAAAAACGATAAACGATCGATAATCAATCGATAAGTTTGCATTACCGTAGTCTATTTCGTTTCTGCTAAATTTTACGGTGCAGAGAGCCAGTGGGTACGCAGTACTGCCGGTAGGTGTTCTTTCGAAAAACGAGTGGCAAGCTCGATATCTCCTCAACTTTTAGTATCTATTGATAGCAATAAAGTGATTGTAGACTGGTAGAGATATCCGTCCCGGTGATTCCTTGACAAGGAAAATGCCTTGCTAGGCAAACCCTAGGGTCGATCCAGCACATCTCCGCTCTTCGTATCGGAAACTAAAATCTAATATCTGGCCACTGGAAGAAAATCAATCGATAATGTCAGTCTCATCTAGCCATCTTTTCAGGAAGTCCCTAGCTCAAGGTCGCCACGTGGTTCATTCGGTTGCAGGGATAAAGAAGACAATGCGCGCAATGAGGACTGTGTTAGGGAGAGAGAGAGAGAGACGGGCAAGAAGAGAAGAATGGAAGAAACGGAACAGCTGCTTCCCTTTCTTTATGAAGACGCAGAAACCATTGAGGCATCTATCTTAATCGCCTCCTACCGCAGACGTAGTGTACAGTAACTCCCAGTCTGACCTGCCGATCGATTGTTTCCGTAAATACCCATCTCACGGCTATCGATTGATCGGTTACTTACACACATTATCCCAACAGCCGACCACCCCTAAAGAAAGGGGCTGAGAGCGAGTGAGATCGTGAGGGCCAATTTTTGCACTGTCGGGCCCTGGCCCCTTACCGGCTTGCGGAAATATTTGTGCCAAATAATTTTGTCGTTTCATCCTGTCATCCCCACTCGTGACCTACCCTCCCCCCCCCCCTGCGGGACACATGATTCCAAACCTACAGATCAGGGTTAGAGCGAGAGAGTGCACAAAAGTGAGAGAGTCCCTCTCGATTTTACACGCTCTCTCACTCCAAAGGCCTTTCTGGATGGTTGAGCGGCCTGTGGAATGATGTGGGGAGCCCCTTTTGCCATCATTCCTTCTCAATGCCAGCTGCCCTCTCCCCTACAGTCTCATATATGGTTCACAACCTCCTGAAAGGGGTCAGCAGCGATAGACTGTGTCAAAGTGAGAGAGAGAAGTTCTCTCGTTTTCGCACACTATCTCGCCCTGGGCCCTTTCTGGGGTTTTGGGCTGTGGAATGATGCGGGTTGGCAGCTGCTCTTTACAGTCTGCCTATCCCATCTCCTCGACTCATTATTCTCTGTATGAGGGGAAGCAAGGAGAGAGAGAGAGAGAGAGAGAGAGAGAGAGAGAAGCAAAATAGAAATGCCGACAGATGGGCGCATTCCCGCGCGCCATGGTGAGAAGAACCGACCGAGTATTTATCGGAGCACGCACTCTCCTCGATTCACACACTCTTTCATCTGCTCTCCTCGATTCACACACTTTCTCGTCTTCAAGAGGGTGCGCAATTATTGTTTGCCTCCAGGAAGCGGGAGCAGTGTGACCTTCCCGCATTGGCAGAGGGGAGAGATGCAATCTCGGACTAGTGATGACGCAATCGCACCCCTCTTTATTCACTGCACACCCATTACAGTAATTCGCCACAAGATTTCAAATCTCCACAAAGGAGTCAGTGTGAGATAGTGTGTAAAAGTGAGAGAGTCCTGTAGGGTAGGCCGGCTTGTGGAATGATGTAGGGGCTAGTGATGACGCAATCGCGCCCCTCTTTATGAACTGCACACCCATTATACTCGTTGATTTTGTTCAAGGAGGACCTCGTAATCGGCAAATTTGTTTTTGTCCACCAGAAGTGCAGTTTTTTTTTAAATACTAATTTGATCTTAATCACATGCAATATTGTGTTTACTGGTTAATTAGCAATCCAATTTGCCATCAGCTACTTAGCAAGCGAAACAGTCCGATGAATTTGCATCTTCACACCGCCGGCTTAACCGTTCTTCAATTTCGAACAACGCAAATAAAGAGTAAGATGAGCATGCAAAACAGTCAAGACACAGTCAAATTCAAGATTAGTAAAGCCTCGAAGAAAGGATGCCGACATCAGTTCAACAATTTCTTCGTTTTGAAATTAGACAGGACAATGGATTTTTCTGGGCCCAAAATCCATTGTTCGAGAGTCATTTCGGCTTTTCACTGATTATCTCTAATTCTTATTTTGTTTCTAATTGCGTAATGTACTTATTATCCCCCCCACTGTCTATGCTCATTTCGTCAACGTCCGTTATAGTTTCCGTTAACTTCTGCGCATGTTCTCAAAGTACACTTTCTTTCTCATCGTCAGTTCCTGCTTATCTGATTTACCCACTCATCTATACTCTCCTCATTCCACCCACTCTCTCGCTCTCCTTCTAACCCAGAGAAAGAGATCTACCCGAATGTCTGAACTGCCTTCCCATTCCACTCTCAGTGAGTTACTTTCTTTGTCTGGCCGACGCTCTCTGACAGTTTCTCATTCTCCCCCCATGTCTGGCCTCTCTCACCACTTCCCTAATCTTCCTTCCCCCGCCCAGAAAAATGTCTTGAACATTTTACTGTCAATTTTTTCCCGCCGTCTTTCCAGATCAACTTTTACTACGCAGTGGCGCAGTTACAGCAGTGTTTGAAATAACCATAGCTATTTCTACGTAACCTATGATATAGTTGTCGCAACTGCTGTCATGGCGCGAGGGTCCATGGGTTCAAATCACCGCCTGACTATACTGATAATGGTCACTGAATGCACCACACCCTGACTCTGCTGTAGGCCTGATTTTATTTCGAAAACTCATTCCAGGGATCATACGATGCCATTGGGCACTCTCCATTCCCACCTCTTCCGATCCCTTTTCCGCCAGCCAGCGGGTCCACTTCAGCGCCGCCCCTATCGCTCTATAGCTGTTTACCCACTGGCTGTATATTTACCCAGTAGCTAGCTATCCACCCCCTGGCCGGGTGCCATTATGCGTAGCTCTATTGACTTTTGTCACCAGCAGGCCTGCGGTAAACGCAGAAAGGGGAATTATAAGGGAACTCTTATCGCATATTGTAAGAATCCGCACTGTAGGGAGTCTGCCAGATTAGGCGCCGATTTTTGAGAGTGATGAAGGGGAACAGAGGGATAATTAGAGATGAGTGTGAAGATAGGGAGAGATAAGAGACAGAGAGTGAATGTCAGGGTTATTAGATATTAGAGATGCATCTTAATCACGAATGAATGGAATGGTGATGTTGCGTTTTGGACCTGCCGTTTAGGGACTCGAAAACGTGAAAAGTTTCTAAATGTTCTGAAGTTTGTCCCAACTAAATCCTGGCAAACACGTGTTGAGTATTCCAAAACGCACCGTCGCCTGTTTATTGCATCTGACGTAGTATAAATCGTCTGCTTGAGAGGATAATTGCGCAACTGCAGCGGCAAACAGAACTAATTGCCATGGTCATGGATGCTAGACTGCAACTTCATCCCTATGCTTGTCAAGGTGTTTTTTGCCTTATCAGATTATTTTTTCTAATCAACAAATCAGTTACTTCCATTTTTGAAATCAAAGTCATTGTTTTCGGGTGTCAAGGTTAGATCGTGCTCGTTGTGTTCAGATTGCTGATCTCCTGATACTGTTTACCCAAACCACTCCTTTCTGCACTTTCTGCCATTTCTCTCTCTCTCTCTTTCTTCTATCTCTCTCTCTCTTTTCCACTTGCAAAGGTCACCTCTCCCTCCCTCTCTCTCCTCTCTCCATCTCTATTCGCATTGTGTCACAGTTGTAAGATGCATAGCTGAGATAATAGCCACTCTCTCTCCCCGCCTCATTTCACCCTCATCATCCCCATTTCCCCGTTCTAGACAGACTACCGCGCCGGTACCACCGAATTTACGGGCTCCGGTTCGGTACCACCCCCATTTTCCCATGCGATCTAGGGACGCTAGTTCGGTATCGGGCGTACCCGCTGGCAGATTGTTGTTTACGCTGGCGTATCTTATCAGTGCAAAGCATCACTCAAATTCCGCAATTCTAATTTCCAATTTTCTTTAATACATTTTATTTGATCACTTTACAACGCAATTGGTCTACTATTGTAAATAAATACAAACTCTGTAGTGAGTTGCATTCGTGAAGCACCAGGGAAACCGGGGTTTCACCGTACCTACAAATCTCGTAAGCCTGGCTGATTTCATTTTGGGCCACTCAATTCTTGTTAAAACCATCAGTCCATAGTCTAGCTCCGCCCCCTTTCCTTTTCCCTCTTCCCTCACAGCCCTTTCACAGTGTCGTTCATCTTCTGTGTCTCCATTCTCACCACCTCCTTTGTTCTTCTCTCTTTCATTCCTCTCTCTCTCTCTCTCTTTTTCTCTCTCTCTTTTTCTCTCTCTCTTCCCTCTCTCTCTCTCCAGTTATCCTAATCCTTCTGTGGCAGATCTGTCTCTTCATTTCATCCATCACTTACCCCAGCCTCTCTAACTCTCTGCCCCTCTCACTTTCACCCGCTCTCTCACCCCGCCGTCCTTCTAATTGAGTCTTTCCTTGTTCGTTCTCACACCCTCTCTAATTCCAGCCCCCTGGCCCCACCCCCTTCCCCCACAGATCTGATGACACTTAAGGGGAGTTGGTGTGTTGCGTTGGTGTTCCCCTCCGGAAAGGGGTCGCGCCGACTAGAGAGCGTGCGAAAGTGAGAGAGTCCCTGACCCCTTTCTGGAGGCGTATTGCGTACTGCTCACTCTATCGCTCGACCTTGTTTGCATAACTCCTCCTCCCTTCTTATCTCTTTGTTCTGTGTCATATCTATCCCATCTATCGCCCATTTGCCTATTCGGTCGTAACCAAATCTCGGCCCACTGATCTACCATACTCACTTTCAAAGTCAACAGTTGCCTCATTTCGCACGTTCATAAACATTGTAAGAAATCAATAATCAACTTGTGATCTACCATCACTTTTCACGATCGGAGTATGCATCGCTTAATTTCGCACTGGAGTATGCTCATTGGTCTGTTCATTTCGCACACTCTCTCATTCATTCATTGCGTCCGTGAAAATATGCTGCCGTGGTTCCTGTTTCGCACTTTGAAGTTTTCACGAAATCGATAATCCTCCCCTCTCTGATCTACCACTTGAGTGATCTCTGGTCTAGGCGCCGTTCACTCTACATACCCTCCGCTCATTCACTCTCCCACCTCTCTCTCTAATCCTCTGTGACCTACCCTATCATCTATCTGCCCTACCGTACTCTCTCGTCTACCGTAATCTTTTGCGCAGCCAGGGGGTGTTGTTCGCACTCTCTCACGTACTTCTCACCTTCTGGCGGCGCGCTTTCCGATTTTGCGAGACTCCGCCCCCTCAATCACTTCTCATGATCTTAGTCAGTATTCACACTTAGCACCGCGCTTGATACTCTCAATTTGCCACTCCTCTCTTTTCCATTGCCAACCCCTTTCTGGTGGAGTGAAATCACTCGCTCGCTGATCGTGATAGGGGGAACTCCTTATCACTCGTTGATCTACCTCTCTCTCCTCCTCTATCAGAATCCCGGTCACTCTGCTAACTTATCTTCTCTTGGTATGCCCCTTGCATCATTTCCCATCCCCAGAAAAATTCCAGAAAGGGGTAATTCGTCCGACCCCTTTCTGGAGGCCGAACATGACATTCCCCGTATGTCCTTTTTGCTCTACTCTCTCTGGCCTTTCACGTGCTGAATGAGTATGTCTGTCTCTCCCCATCTCTTCCTTTCTATTCATTCCATTTCTCTTCCTCCTTCTCCTATCGTCACCCTAAAACCGCGCAGACACAACCATATGGTTCCGGGCGCGGGCCCAGGCGGTTCCGCGTTTCGCTCACTCCCTAATAACATCCCCCCTCACATCACTCCGACTAACCTTTCTGTCTGGCTGTGAATTAGTGTAGATTATTCGAAATTGACTTTATTCTAAAAAGAAATAATGAAACAGGGAACTGTTCCGAATCTGAGTAAAAATTCTTTATTATTTTCGTTTTCTAAACTGGATCCCAGCCTCCAGAAAGGGGACTAGTGTCGAAAACTTACTTTGCCCTATAAGATGCGATCGTAGTTCGTAGGTTATCATAAGAGTATCCTAGCAGACTTTCTTTCCTTTTCTCGCCCATCTTCTTGATTACTCCCATAGTGTTCCCCCCCCAGATGTAATCTGCATCACTCACAATCACTCCCCTCGCAATCGACGCAACTCGGGGCTCCATTATCTCCCCACCAGACAGTCCTTTCTCTCTCTCTCTCTCTCTCTCTCTCTCTCCACTCTTGTCAATAGAGGGGCACAGTTCAGCCACCAGGCCTCTCCCACTCTCTAAATCCCCTCTATCTCTATCTCACTCGCACCACTTAATTACTCATTCATTCATATTCATTCGTGTCTGTTTTGCTGTAAGCGAGTCGCCGCCTGCATCTTTATACGTCTCTTGAATCTAC
This sequence comes from Pristionchus fissidentatus, assembly GCA_036245785.1. NCBI lineage: Eukaryota > Metazoa > Nematoda > Chromadorea > Rhabditida > Neodiplogasteridae > Pristionchus > Pristionchus fissidentatus. Next base: position 28,884,523 of record BTSY01000001.1, on the reverse strand, counting down.
ACAGTCTCTCGCTCCCCGAACCCCTTTCCGGAGATTCGACACCTCATCATCTCCATTCATTTTTCTCTAATTTGCTCGCATTTTCTTTCCCTCTCTTCTCGTGGTTGTAAATGAAAAATCAATAATTCTAATTGTTTATTGATTATTGATTGATTGCAGTAGCCCCGAGATGTCGTCGTCTACAGTAGACCGCAAACGCGCCGCGCGCCGCGTCCTCTTCCCGCTCCAGTCGCAGCCGAGCCCGAATCAGGTATAGCACCCCACTACCACAACGTCTGGTACCCTGGTACCATAGTTCCACACTACCAAACCGACTAAACCCCATTCCGGAATCACGGAACCATCATTCAAATTACAGCCCGCCGACACACTGTTCCGCATCCAGCCGGTGCTGCTGCCGCGCAAGCGCAAGACTGCCACGCAATCCGACCCGGCCCCAGCCGAGAACCAGGTGGGTACCACGTCTTCTTGTCTCCATGGTTCCTTGGTTCTCGTTCTGGTTCCTTGGTTCCCACTCTAGCAGGCACTAAATCCATGGCCAGAAGCGGGGAGCGATCTGGCAGGTGCTGACATTCTTTTGAAGTCGATAGGGCGCATGTATCCGCTGGCTAATCCCCTCCCCTTCTGGCGCAGAGAGAGAGAGAGAGACGCACTAATGACCCTGCTATCTCATGGTAATTAGCAGACGCTTGTTCATAATAGTGCTACTGCGCGTGTTGGGTGCTAAATGATGCATTGTGAAAGCGCGAATTGCAAAGTAACAAAGTCATTTCAGGTCGCGGCCTCTGCAGCACCTGCAGCAGCGTCAGTCGAGAGCTGCAGCCCGCAAGCCCCGCCCACCACTTCGCAGCAGCAGCAGGCTCCGCCCCCTGCTGCAGCCGTGCAGCAACCGCTGCCGCTGCCTTCCTTCAGCACCTCGTTCACCTCGCTGCTCTACAACCCGGCTCCGGCTTCATTCCATCCGGTCCCGGCTTCCGTCTACAACCCGGTTCCACTGCCGCCGATTATGGCCCCGCTCTTCATCCAGACCGACTTTGCGGCCCCGGTCCCGGTCCAGTACCCGGTGCCCGGCTACCATCCGATGGCCGGCTACCACTACCCGCAGTACGTGCCCATCCTCTGCACCGCGGAACCCACTGCCTACCCCCTCTCCTCCTCCTGCTTTTACACACCCGAACCGTACGGACCCAACCTCGCTAAGCGCGCCTGCTACTAGAGTGACCTACCAGTTCCCGCCCCCTTTTTATCGACCCCCTTCTCCCCTACCGTACCTACCTCATTTTATCGATCCGTGTTGACCTACCGTACCCCACTCCCTCATATCAGTTCCCGATACTCTTGCTCACAGTACTCCCAAATCCGGGTTCACTTTCAGTCACAAATAAATTCGAGTGCTGTTGCTAGGGTGCTAATAATTTCCTTTTTTTAGCTTTTTAATAGATTTTTTTGTGTTTGACCGTCTTTCACACGCGAGTTGTACACAATCTCAGACAGAAAAACCACCAATTGTTGTTACTGGTAATAATCGATAATGAATGATCTGAATCAATCGATATTGTTTATCGTTCAACGCATCACATACCTACAGACAGAGGTCGGAGCGAGAGAGTATGCATAAGTGAGAGAGTCCAAAGCGCTTACTGTAGGATTTACGTCTAGCACACGCTTACATTCACATGATTCACAATCCTTGAGGGAAATGTCAGTAACGGAAGGGGGTGAATAGTCTAGAGGCGCTCTTGGACATTTGCACAATCTCTACACATGATTCCAAACCTATAGAAAGGGATGTAGAGTGAGATAGCGTGCAAAATCGAGAGAGGCTCTCTCACTTTTACACACTCTCTCGCACTGACCTCTTTTTGTGGATTTGAAACCATGTGTTCTCAGTGGCAGGCCGACTAACGATGCAGAACCTCTCACTTTCGCACACTCTCTCGCTTCCTTGGATATAGGAGCTATTGAATGATGATGTGGCAGTTATTGTTTGTTGAGTGGGGAGGCGGTAGGCAAAGAAAGGAGCTATTACCCCTGTGTCCCAGTGGGCCTCCGAACAGACCCGGGGGAAAGGTCAGGAAAGTGAAAAGTGTGCGTGAGAGGTGTTAAGCATCCATCTGAGCTCCATAAAGGGGCCAAGAGTGAGAGAGTGTGAAAAGATGAGAGGGGACTGTAGGACCCATTTTTCACACTCCCTCTCCTTTCTGGAGGGGCGGAAGGTCAGGAAAGAGGTTAGAGAGGTGCTAAAGCAGGAGGGAGAGGAGCAAATGAGAAGAGATCGGATAACTGTTTGAATCATATTCCACATTTCCAGAAAGGGGTCAGGGACGCGAGAGTGTGGGCAACTGTGAGAGACCCTTTGAGGGAGGTTTGCATCTCTGGTTTTTCTGCCCCCCCCCCTGGGGCCCCAGTAAAAGGGGGCGTGGTTTTGCTCCCCCAGTAGGGCCCCAGAAGAAATATAGGGGGCGAGAGTGGTCTCATTTCTCCCACTAGTATACTATCTACTCAGACGCCTTACTTGAGCGTGATGATATTCACCCAGAAATTACCGAAATTATTAATGCTACAAGATTCGTTCTCAACGAGATATCAGTGTGCGGAGGGAGACGAACGACTATGAGCAGAGGGTGAAACGCATTTCAACCTGGGGATTTAATCGAGAGGATAAATTGTACGCATCCGGGCGGTGGGTTACTATCTATGTAAATATATGTGAATCTATGTCAAAGGCAGAGAAATCGGGGGAAGGCGTGCGTACAGTATTCTCACTGACTGCGATCTATGCTTTTTTCTATCGTTTAGAGCAACGAGTTGGCACCATGCCAAGAACATCTTTCGTTGTCTGACTCTCTCGTTTCGCGCACTCTCTCTCTCTCTGTGATTCTCTCTTTCCTTATCTTGATCTCGCCGAAACCCTTTCGGATACTGTGTAGATTTGACAGGAGAAAAAAAACGTTGTTAGACTGCGGATGAAAAGAAGTAAATAGGTGTAAACTTACCAATCATAGGAGGGATTCCTGAACTTTGCGTGAACTGCATCTGACTCCGCGTGAACCAGTGCTGCCCGCCGTTTTCAGAGGTGAGCGCTGCGAAATTATCGATTGCTCTCCTAGATTAACCGAATTTTGCTGCAAAATTTTTCTTTGATGCGACGAATGCACACTAGTAATATTCAAATATCTAAAAAAAACAAATTTATTTTTTGGAGCGGAAAAACTGAGCACATTCTGCCTGGTTCTTATTAAATATTTAAATTTTGATTTTTAGCTAATACTATTTTTGGAAAAGTTTTTTTAAGCTTACAATCGCCCCTTTGTGCGCTCCTTTCCGCCGAAGAGCAATTCCGGCACATTATCTTGGCAAAGCAGATCAGAATTGCCACTCCTGCAATGCATTTTTATTTAATTTTAAGTGTTCGTTCAAATAATTGAAATAAAAAAATTGCATTTGTAAATTTTTGAAATTTAACGGGGGAAAAAATAAAAGTCGGAATAATTGTATTACCAATGTAACAATGAGAAAAATATTTTTCATGTTTCAATCGATATTTCACGATTCTAAAACATTTATAGCTTAGAAATTCTCGTACCAACGCAGAAGGGACTTGCATATACTTTGGTTAATTAAATATTTATTATTAATTAATGAGTTTATTACCAATGCAGATGGGCGTCGCGAAAGTGACCCATTCCGGCTCGCGGTTTGAAGTCGACTGCAAATTTCAATTATTATTTTTTTTATTCGCACTTTTTTCAAAAAAACCGGAAGTGAAATTTAAACTAGCCGAATTCACGTTTCGCATGGAATATGAGTTTTTTGGATATCATCTTTCAGTTTCACCCTTTCACTAGAAAAGAGTACGAGACAAAATTCTCGTGAATTGAAAATTCACAGTTCCCCATAGACATAGTTTCAACGCCCTAACACAGGCATCAGAGAGTTCACGTACCGGGCTACACATTACACTCATTTTATTAACCAACATTGCACAACCGGATATAAAAACGCATGCGAGAAGAACAGAGAACGCTCGCTGATCCCTTTCTGAAGATTTCACTCATCATAAGGTACCTTTTTACCTTTACCTTTTTTATAAGGTATAAACAATATTCGCGGACCTTGTAAGAGTAAGTGTAGTGCGGCCGACCCATACCTCATCCGGAGTACTAGTAGGTCGAAATGGAGGGGGGTTCCTCCTCACCGATTCACTAACTCATTCATCCCTTCCTCCCCCTTTAGTCGTCCTTTTTCACCCCTCCCTCGTCCAGAATTGTTCATGACTGTACTCTTCCCCGGATATACCCCCTCCCAACCTGATGCCCTTCTCTCGACTTTTGACTCTCGACTCTGGAGTTTTAAAGAGTGCCCGAGTCGGGATCTCTCTTTATTTCGCTCACTCTCTCGTCCGGCCCCGGTGAAGAGACTCCCCTGCCTAATTTTATAGTCCGTAAAAGGACGAAAGGCCCAGCCATGGCAAGGCAATTCCGCATGTACATGACTCATGGATTTTTTGGTAAATCGTCTAGCTCGACTTCCTAGATTTACCAAAGGAGGTTTTATATTTTTCTCTATAACATAACGTAGAGAGAAAAAAAAACATATTGAACAGGTATTATTTCCTTAGAAAAAACAAAAAAACAACAAAAAAATATTCCCGCTAATTGCTCTCCGCTGAAGAGAAACTAATTGAGTGAGAAAAAACACAAAAAAAACAAAAATTTAAACTTTGCAAAAAAAACAAAAAAAAATGCAAATACGGAAAAGGGAACAAAAAGATGGCACAGGTTTGTTTCATTTTTGATTTTTCTATGATCTCGGATTTCAAAATTTATTCAAATATCTACGTTCTCTCCGAATTTGCGATGTAATCGAGTGACACCATCACATGGGAATCAATGAGGGGCCGTTTCATGGAAACGGGAACCGAACGGTCAATAATCCCACGGAAAACGTAATTCTAAAAGTCCAGAAAGGGGGCCGGTGCGAGAGAGTGCTTGAAAGTAAGAGAGTGTCATCGATTTTACACACGTGCTCACATTTCTGGACATCTGAACGGGATTTGGGATGCAGTGGCATGTTTCATCGAAAAATGAAACCGAAAGGTCAATAATCCCATGCGGCAACAACTTAGCCCGGAAAAAAGGAACCTCGGCGAAAAGTCTGTCCACACATGATTCCAAACCCACAGAGCAGGGTTAGAGCTAGAGAGCGTGCAAAAGTGAGAGAGTGCCTCTCGATTTCACACGCTCTCTCACTCCAAAGGCCTTTCTGTAAGGTTGGCCGGCCTGTGGAATGATGTGTCCAATGTTTGCGGAAAAAGATCTTTCAGATCAGATCTTTAGGAATTATCAACATCTTAAAAAATCGCTTTTTTGTTACAAGTTTGCTGCGGTTCTACTGTAAAAATCTTGATTTTCAAGCCATTTTTAACTATTCATTTCTGTCAATCCCGGCTGGCGTAAACCCAGAAGATGTATCTCACTAACCGGCGTGGACGCGTAGTAGTCATCGTACGTCGATTCGCCCTCCATCTGCGCTGGCTCCTGCAACTGCAATCCACTAATTATCGATTGATTATCGATTAACTAATCGCAAAATCAATCGATAAATCATACGTCGTTGGGGTCGAACATGTCGATTTGCGAGAGGAAAGACATACGAGGAGTGAGAGGAAAGGGAGGATGATGATAGAATGCGAATGAAATCGAAACAGAAGCGAGCACGGGTGGGATTCGGCGTGAGTGTTCTACAGCCGTGAAGGTGGATTATCTCTCTCTCTCTCTCTCTCTCCCGCACATGATATCCAATCCTAGCGATGAATCTCCCGCTCCAGAAAGGGCTTGGGCGCTAGAGATAGGAGCACTGTGAGAAAGACCCTCTCGATTTTGCGCAGTCTCTCGCCCGGACCCCATTCTGGAGCGTTGGAACCGTGTGTGGCCGTGAGCCTTCTACAGCGGAGGAGCGGGGGTGGATTATCTCTGCTTCTCTGGGGCCATACACCAAACACTCATGATATGATCAGACTAGGCTCTCACTGCAAATTAACAAGACAACGACACAAATTAATTAATTACCCAATTTTGCCCGCAAATAAAAAAACAACTCGAGAGGCAATAGTTTTTTTTTTATAATTTCGAACTTTTGAACTCGCAAAAAAATTAAAACTGTTCCAAAACGTGCCTTCACAGAGTTACGAAATGATCAAGGCTCGACTGCGGTGAACATCACAGATCACAGATTTATACCAGAGTTCAGAAACACAAAACCAGGAGGAGGAGCATTTCGAAACCCGCTTTTTTTCACGGGTCCTGGTTCCGGAACCCGTACCAGGCACCAGAAGCCAGGTACCAGAAAGCCCCGCGACGACGCGATCTCGCTCGAATTGTGTGACAACAAGCAATATGGTGAGAGGGCTGTTCGCCAACTTCGGAAGGGAGATTACAAATTCGAGAGTTGAGAGTGAAATGAAGTGGTGGAGAGAAAACGAGGCGGGAGATTATGCATAGGGGGGGAGGGGGCAGAAGAATCAACGGACGGTGAGGAGTGAATATTCCAATCTGCCCAGGCGTATTGTGGAATGGGGAATTACACACATGCACCGCCGCTCTGGAACACGGCGGTTGTGATTCTGAACACGTCTCCAGAAAGGAGTCGAGAGCGAGAGAATAATGTGGTACCGGAGGAACAACAGAAATAATGTGAAAAATACAACTCACAGGGAAATAAGTCTACGACTTCATAAATCTAAGCTGGACAGCGGCGACTTCAAAGTCTAATAGGCGCGGGGGAGCAAGGCGGTTAGACTTTGAAAGTCGTCGCTGTCCAGCCCATAAGTCTAGAGTCGTAGACTTATTTCCCTTTGAGAACGAGCTACGATGTTAGACAGCTAGCAGAAATTTCGGAATGCTGCGCACGGATAGGTTTCAAAGGCGATGCATATTCAACGTTCACCTATTGTTCTCAATGCTGGTATACTATTACAAATTTACGAACACTCGTCCGAAATAATAAAATGTTCCGTTGATAATGCGTACTAAACAACAGATACGGCTGCGAGAGAGCATGGCAAAGTGAGAGACACGTCGAGGTATAGAAAGAGAGTACACGACCAGTAGTCCATTACATGAACGTATCATTTTAAAATTGTAATACCTGGTGATAAAAACAAAACATACTCCCCTCCTCGCATTATTCCGCCGGCCCGTCCAACCGCCAGACAAGGTTTGGACGCACTAGAGCTCCTCTCTCACTTTCACACACTCTCTCGCTCCTGACCCATTTGTGGAATCCTGGGGCGTTCGAAATCACAAGGTAACATACATCGCGAAACTTTCAGACACTTTCATGTACACTGACTAAATACATACGGTTGTGAAGAAAATGCGCGGTCTCTAATTGATTCCCTAAGCCCGATGATTGCTCCCGTCGCATTACCTATGATTGCCTCCATACTTTATCGCTACTTACTTGCGCGCGCGCGCGAAAAGCGCGTGAAAAGTGCGCGCGAACTCTCTAGCGCCTGCAGCGTGCGCCACGCTAGAGACTATAGTGCGCGCGCGATAAAGTGGGAGGTAACAGTCGCCACACGGCGTCTTATCACTCTGCCCTTATCTCTCTGCGCTAGTGCCCTCAGGGCCCATAAAGCCCCGCGCGACTGATTGCCCTGGGGGCATGTCAGCGAGTGAAACTGAAAGAAAGCACCTTTTGGAAATGCGGAGAATTGTACTTTTAAATTGTAGTATCGGCTCGCGCTTTTGTCATTTTGCTCAAGAGCGTTTTTCATCTCTCGCGCACTATACAGAATAGGATGGAGACGGAGGGAGAGAGAGAGAGAGAGAGAGAGAGAGAGAGAAAAGGCAGGAAAAGGAGGGGAATAGTATAGCCGTCTACGTCTCGGAAATACGTGAATTAGTGGCGGCGGAATCGCCCGCGGTACGGGAAATCTCCAGAATGGGGTCAGAGAATGTACCTTGAGACTCATTTCTCGAGGTTTCAGCTGATAAAATGACTGAATGCGCCAGACACCAAATTAAACGCTGATAATACGCTGGGATTAGGTGGTACGCACGTGATTTCGCTCCTCCAGAAAGGGGTCTGGAGTGAGTGCGAGAGGACCCATGTTTCTTGTACGCTGTCTATCGCTCGGCACCTTTCTGGAGGTTCGAACTCAAGTGCGGCACAGCATCTAACACTAATTGTAAGACCAGCTGACCATTTGATCTTTGAAGTCCTAGTTAGCAAACCTACATAAGTGAAAATACTGCGCGAAATGAAGAGAGTGCAGCAAATTTCAAACTAAAGATGATAAGAGAGCTTATCAAACACAGGTAAAGATCATGTGGGAGATAATCCTCGGCGGTATGTCATAGACCGCGAAAGAGGGGGTGATTCCCGCAATCCATCGATGTCTACGTGAACATTCATACACACAGAGAAATCCTACTAAGAACAGGCACTCAAGTTGACCCGCCTACTTTATGTAAGTATGCGCAGCTTATATATTAGTAGGCCCTACTTACATATTAGTAGGCGGGCCAACTTGAGTGCCTGTTCTTAGTAGGATTTCTCTCAGTGTAGGTGAGGACCGGGATAGGCTTTGCGGATCCGTAATTAGCACGGTATTCTGGGTAGCCTCAAGCCGTTTGTACAATGCGCAAAATCACGGCATTCTGACGAGTTTTCGCAAAATGAGCCGGACAGTCAGAGAGGGCCCACATAGGCTGTAGGCGGCTTCAGCAAAAAATTCTACTTTTCTATTTTCCGGAATGAACGTTCTATGGATTTCAGCGCTCTAATGGCTTCAGTTCACAATTATGTATCTATAGAGTGCGTCTCGGGACTGAAGATTGCTTAATGGCGACAAGCGAAGGCAGATTTCTCCAAAAGATCAGTTCGGTCACTCCTCCAGAAAGGGGTCGTGAGCGAGAGATTAGGGGGAAATGAGGGACTGTCTCACTTTCCCACGCTCCCTCGCTCCAATCCACTTTCTGGAGGTAATTTACTATAGTGTGATGGATTAAAGAAAAATGAAACAGACGTGTATAATACCTGCGCAAAGTGCGAACTCTCCGCTAGAAAATTGCACTAGAAGAACCCTAGTAAACGAGATGGTAAAAATGAATTGAAAAATTTAACGACAGTATTTCATAACCGTCTACTAGTACTACCAGTACTGAACCAGTAGGCGTTGTATGAATAAGGTTCAATCACTCTTAGAGGCGAGTTCTTGGCACGGTGCCAACGTTATCAGTCAGCCTATCATCAACTGATTAGACTGGCAGCTAACACACTCAAATACACCGGGTGATGGCATCAGCCAAAACAAGCAAACATCTCACGTGGTAGTGTTTGAGAAGCAATGACTCTCGTGTCAGTGACAACAAAAACACGCCCAAGTAGGAATCGCGGGCGTTAACCGAGCCGGGTTTGGCGCTCGTCTACAGTATATGGAAGAAAACTACAGTTTAAGAAACGATCTGTGTACTGTAGATTCACGCGGGACTACAGTATACGCTAGGGAAGGCATACTGTATTCACACGTGGAACTACTGTTGTCCGAATAAGACGGGCATACTGCAAAATCAATCACAGAGCTACAGTAGGCACGTGGCATACCGTAATCCCACGCGGAACTACCGTCGGGACCAGAGACCAGCGCGTGGTTCCGGGCGGACTGCTTTGACTTTGGAACTTTGAACTGATCGATTCTCCCTCTTTCTCCCTCTCTCCCCGCCCTTCCATTGTTTCGACTCGATTATCCATTCAGGACCACTGCCTCATTACCGTAATCTCCCGGTCACTTGATCACGAACATTCCCAACGCAACACGTCCACACGTTCTACTTTTTAGCGTTTCAAGATCCTCAGATTACGGTAGTACAGTATGCAGTATACAGAGAGTACGGTATACGGTAGAGCATCGTTGCAGGATGCCTAGTCGCACCTGACTTTGCAATGATTTCGGAGGGGTGGCGGCGGGGGCTTTTGGGAAAGGCGGATTCCGCATGTACGTATCACGAGAAAAAAAGAGGGAGAAGAGAGATCAGAGTGGGAACACTCCCCGGTGCACCCCGAATACTGTCGCACTAGTGTGGTGCAAACGAACTCGAACTAAGTGAACTCGAACTCCGATTCATTCGTGACCGGTCGTGCTAAATGAACTCGGCCTAAATGATCGATCACTTTGGACGGAAAAACGATCGATCGGATAAACGATCGATCGTTTAGCCAGACAATGGCGATCGATCGCCAAAAACGAACTAGTTCGTTTATCGTCGGTCACTCAGAAGATGACCTGTCATGAACATAATTCGCCCTTTGAAAGATATAACCAGACAATATAGCAGGCGCTGATTTGCATGATATAGGTCTACCATAACCCAGCCAAGGCGCTCTGCCAAAATCAACCTACCGTAACCCGGATACAGTAACCCAAATCTCGGAAATTAAGATATTTTGTGTACTAAACGTTGAATCTGGAGTACTAAACAGACTGCTAGACTTTGATTACAGTAGATTAACTACCGTACTTCAAAATAATACTGTATAACGCCCGCAATATAAGTCTGTGGCAGATAGGAATCAATGCCGTTGCAAAGCAACTGAATCCGACTTTGTTTCCGAAATTTCGAGTTTTCAGGATACTGTAGCCCGGGATACCGTACCAGGCTTGAGGCATACTCGTCGGATGTTTAGTACTCCAGATTCAACGTTTAGTACACAAAATACCTTAATTCCCGAGATTCGGGTTACTGTATCCGGGTTACGGTAGGTTGATTTTGGCAGAGCGCCTTGGCTGGGTTATGGTAGACCTATATCATGCAAATCAGCGCCTGCGATATTGTCTGGTTATATCTTTCAAAGGGCGAATTATGTTCATGACAGGTCATCTTCTGAGTGACCGACGATAAACGAACTAGTTCGTTTTTGGCGATCGATCGCCATTGTCTGGCTAAACGATCGATCGTTTATCCGATCGATCGTTTTCCCCTCCAAAGTGATCGATCATTTAGGCCGAGTTCATTTAGCACGACCGGTCACGATCTCGATCGTTCGCAAAATAATTCATTTGCACCACACTATGTCGCACCCATGCGGGAAGTCACATGTTTCAAGCACTCCAGAAAGGGGTTGGGGCGAGAGATTGGGAGAAAATGAGAGGGCCCTCTCGTTCCTGACCCCGTTCTGGAAGTCTGGAACCGTGTGACTGGGGAATGGGAGAACGCAGGCACATGAATGCACGATCGATAATCCCGGCAGATTGATGGTCCATTGAGACTAATTGAAAGAAATTTCTAATCGGAAGAGTTTAGAACGAGCACAAATCTCAAATTAAGAGGAACATGTTATTACAATTTTAAAATGATACGTTCATGAAATGGACTACTGGTGGTGTACTCTCTTTCTATACCTCGTCGTGTCTCTCACTTTGCCATGCTCTCTCGCAGCCGTATCTGTTGTTTAGTACGCATTATCAGCGGAACATTTTATTATTTCGGACGAGTGCTCGTAAATTTGTAATAACTATGGCTACGTTTTTATGGGCACTATGGGTACGTTTCAGGTACTTTCAAACTTTTTTTAGTAGCTGCGTACAAATGCACATAAAGATAGGTAACTGAAGGCACGCCTAATAATTCCCCTTTCAGCACCCCTTTTCTAGTTATCTGCACCTTATCATTCCTATCATCCCGTTTTCATTCAAACCATCCTCTGATACGAATACAGAACCCCTGTGTGCGTCTAGGCGGGGCACCACTCACCGAATAACTTCCCGTCATTCGTACAATTGATAGAATCTAATCTTAAAAACACATGCACAGCGTTTCCCGGGAGAGCAGAACGAGAAACGGAATACGAAAGAGGATATTTCCAATTGTAGAGTGGAAGAGAGGTGGTCGTTAAGGGAAGGAGAGAGAAACCAAGGGATACAATCCGGATACTACCCCACAATCCAATGAAAAATTGATCAGAATCGTTGAACCCCGGCATGATGCGTTTTCAAACCGCGTGTGACGTCATAGCAGTTCATTCGGATAACAATCAATGTACAAGTAACGAGGAAGCAACAACACAACAAGTTTGCAGGGGCATACCGTGCGAGGCATGGGCAGCAGGGGGCAGGGGCACTGTGCGAATTGGGGCTGGGATTTTTCGGGGCTCTGTGCAAAAGTCAAATAGTAAAAAATGTAGAGTTCATTTCACGTTTTTTGAAATAATACGGCTCAGGAGCTGTGTGCAAAAGTAGTAGGCGATCGGGGGCTAGCTGCAAAAGGCCTCGGATAAGTGCTGCCCACGTGTGGTGCGAGGCATCTACCGTACACGGGATTTCACTACGTATCAGAGTACGGTATGCCTACGGTACGAATCAATCGATAACAGTATGGCTACCGTAACCATCAAACGATATTCATACGTCTACAGTGCATACCGACCAATAACAGTAGTATGTCTACGGCACGAATCAATCAATAACAATCAGATTACGGTAGGAATCAATCAATAATCACTCCTCACAGGAACACACTCATGGTCGTCTTGACTGCCTGCATCTGCTTCGCATTCACACTGCTCTTCGCCAGTCGTGCAAAGTCGGCCTCGGAGAAGACGCTGCCGCTCTTCTTCTTTAGCAGCTTACCGTTCCTGCATTATAATTTATTAGAATTTATGAAATATCGATTGGTTGAAAGTTTCACTATTTAGATGCTTCGCCCTATTCCAATGTTAGACGAATCATCCGTATTTTTTTCAAAACTCATCGCAAAGCTGTTTCGCGAGCTGGTTTAGTTTCCCCGTTAGTTGAGTCAATGGGCCGTGAGTCAATCCCTCTCTTTCCTTCATCATTAGCAGTTCGCTTTAGTATCCAATATCTCTCACAACACCCTATACACATAGCATCTCATTTTACGTAATAGTAATACGAGAAGGAGGTAGTATAAGTGATACATAATTATCGTACTGATTCAAAGCAAAAACAAAATAGCAGCGAAATATTACAAAATTTAAATACTGCGCTCCAGTTCAACAACATCATTCTCTCGTTTTCGAGTGCTCTATCACCGTTGTTTCGCTTGTTTATCGGCGGAACGTTTTTTTTATATTTAAAGCGAGTGTGTATAAATTAATAACAATATCGCGCTTGATAATAATAATAATAATAATTTTTAATAATAATACCACACCTGTCTCTCTTCGGCTCCCGCAGACACGTGATCTGGTCGCGTGCAGTTCTGCAAAATAGGGCACTGTGTGCATAAATAATATTTATCCCCAATGGTGCATGGATGCCGAGAGATGAATACGCTCACTATAACTAGTAACAAGTAACGTCAGTTTGTCCCTAAAATGACAGTTCTTTTTAACAAAAATACAGTAAGAATCCACTGTAATCTACAAAAGAAGGTACAGTAATAATCTACGGTACTCTAAAGTAAGAATCTACAGTAGCCAACCTCAGCTGCTTCGATTTGACCAGCGACTTGTTGTGATGCGACACCACCGTCTTGACCTGCAGTCAGACAATTTGGGAGTAATTGATAATTTTTTTAAACTTGCTTGAGGGGAAAAAATAACACTGAATATTTCACGTAATCATTTCGTCGTATCTCTATGAACTTCGTTAACACTTTACGACACACATTCACTCTATCCTGTATTTTTCATCAAACGTGGTTCGCCTGAAGTGAGCATATTTTACACATCACAACAAGGTGATTCCGCGTCTCGCGACTGCATCACATTGTTCCACCAACGCTAATCCTCGATTTTTGTCTTGCAAATAATCAAACGATAAACCGTCGCAACTCACAGCATCTTTCGTGATGGCCAGCTTGTTGGCGTACTTGATGTACTTCATGTTCCGCTCCGTGTTGTCGGCTGCACGCCGCGATCGCGCCTCGTCGATCAGACACACGCCCTGAATACATTAATAATAATAATAATAATAATAATAATAATAATAATAATAATAATAATAATAATAACAATAATAATATTTGACATGGCATGTGATTAACACTTCAGATGAGGAACTCTTCCTAATATTAAAAAAAATTATTTTAGTAAATAAATAAAATTAATGAGACGACCATAATTCCCGATCAGACAGACGCCCTGACAGAACGGAGATTAATCTAATTACTATCTTCGCGAATAAGCGTTCTAATATGCGGTAATGTGTATTTTCGCTCGCTTTCCTGTAGCCACTGATGAGCATGCACGTGGGTGCTTTTATCCGTTTCGATATGGAATTTTTCCATGCAACTACGTGCTCCATGTTTCAGTCAAGCTCTTAATTCCATATATTTTCGCGTCGGCTTATCAAGCAGTCTTCTGGAATATTTCCTCACATCATAGCTACAAAGTGGACCGAAATATCTCGCAAGCTAGCCAAGAATAGGCAAGTATGCGTATACATAAACATGTCAGATTGTTCCCGCTTCAAAACGACTCCTTCATTTTTTGCAGACTATCCCCACGTGGGCGCATACCCCCGCCATATTTTTATACCAATAAGTACCATGTAAGTTTTTTCTCTCAAAACGGCTGCGAAAAAAAGAAGAAAATAATTACGTAGAGCGCCTGCAAAATTTTCATGAAATTTGCTGCAAAACATATGAGGGCTCCTACGCCATCCATTAGCGTTTCTCACGTTAGATAAATTCGGGAACGCTCTCGCGCGTGAAGGGTCGTGTAGGGGCGGGAGAACAAATACAATTGCTTCAATTTTTTTTGTTTTCCATATATTTTATCGGAAATATTGTAAAGACTGATGCTCCCGTTTGCGTAGGGAATTCGATGGGTCATCATTTAGAAATTGGAAAATTTGGGGAACCGCAAGAATCACGTTCGCATCCATGCCCGTCTTCTTCCTTTTCTTCTTTTTCCCCTCTTTTTCTGCTCACCTTGGCCTCGTTTCTCTCGAGTGGCAGCGCCTCCAGGTAGGCCTGCTCCTTCGGCAATCGGACGGCGCCACGACTAGCCGCCTGAATATTCAAATTACAATTACAAAACTAATACTACCGGTGTACCTTACATGACGCTAGAGTGCAAATGAAACTTCGATTTGCAGCAAAACCACTAGTTGCTTCATTCGCAACTAGTTTTCACCGGGTTATTAACGGGAACTGAAGTGGAGTGTTTTTATTATTATTTTGTTCGAAGTCTAGTGCAAATAGACGCACATAGTCGTCCACGTCTCCCACGTGCCTCAGATTTCTTTCGTTTGGAAGACTTCTCCAGAATAGCCAACTAGCCAAACAACAACGACAACAGCGGCGTTAGTAAATAATAAGATTTCGCAAAAACCACACGGATTTCAAAAGAGCAGTGCAATTATGCTTAACTGTGATAGGGATGCATCCATACTACAGTTATGGCTAGTTGTGCGGATCCCTGCACTGTAATCGATAATCCATCCCTCAATTACCGTACCTTCAACTCGATCTTCGCCTGCTCTCTTCTGAGTGCTCCCTGGCCTCTTCTCGTGTCTCGCTTGGTCTCCTTCGCCTTGCGACGAGCATCCGCCACTCCTTCCTCTGCCAATAATTGAATATTAATTCAATTAAATAATAAACCCTTGGTCCAATTTCCTGTTATCGTGTTATCGCACCGACTGAGTTCGTCGTTTCCTAACATTAAAAAAGCCAACGTTTCCAGTAACAACGAGAGCCGAATTTCTCGAGAAGCGGGATACTAAAAGCCACGTTGCTAAATACCCAACACCTACGTGCTGCATCTTAGTGATCTTTGTTCGCAATGTTGTTCATATCAACCGCATTGGTACAACTAACCTTGTTCAATCTCCGAAATGAATTTGTTCAGAAGGTCTTCAGACATGGATTAAGATGCTATAAAGGTGTACGTTTCAATGTGATGATAGGAACAATATAGCATAAGTCGATCGACAATTTCGATAATTCAATTAAGGCTCTACCCCATCGCCGCACTATACAAGAGTCGGAAGTATGTTTTCACGGAAATATGGGCAAATGAAAAGCCCGCCCCTTTCCTAACAGGATAAAAGCTGCATTCCACGAATCGTATACTAGTAGGACTCTAGTCTCAAGACGATGTCACCCACAGGCCATGCTTTCATCCTCTTTCTCCTTTCATCAACAGTAGTCGCCTATGCATTTCCTATCTCATACATGCGACCGGCATACTATAAAGTAACCACAGCGTGAGTTCACCTTCTTTGAATATAATACAAGCGAGTTTCTAGCGACGACTATGACAACGACGGAATACAGCTCAACCCGTTCTCAGTACTGCATTCCCTATTCAACACTGGTGGAATACAAGGCCTCCAAACCCTCGGACCATTTTCTTCAAATGTAATGAAAAGACAACGGCTAGCTAGTGCTTGGTAAACTTTTTGTGTAAGTGTCCATGCTATATTGTTTATAAATATTCGACGGTGATGATAACCAATGGTGTGAAGACTCGAACATTGATTGAACAGATAACAAAACAATTTATCAGTGCTCAACCACCAACAACATCACGCGTCATTTAGGGAGTGTTGGAGTTGGGTCCGCGCTTGCGGCCAGGTCCGGAGAGGGCAACGTTGACGAAACGTCTGTTGTACTGGACGCGACGGTGAGCGCGGCCTAAACGAAATTGATGATGATCGGCGTAGAATTATCAAACTCAAAAGCATTTTAATTTAAAAATGATTGAAGACTTACCGGTCAGCTTCTTCTTCTTCTCCTGCTTGTCAACCTTGGGGGTCTGGGCGCGGACCTTTCCGGCACGAGCGAGCGAACCGTGGACCTTTCCTAAAGGATGATAATGTTATATTATGCTAGACAAACAAAGTTTGTTGACGTATAATATTTATCCAAGAGCAAAGCCAAATCTAATCAAGAAATAGAAAGAGTTTTGCTTTTATTAGCACTTTTTTTATTAATTTAAGTACAAAAAATATATTGGGGTCAAATACGTGACGGCCGTTAAAAAGAGCTAACATACCTCCGAGAAGACGGGCGTTCAGTCCAAGGGAGGCTCCCTCGCCGAGCGAGCAGATGGGAGTGGTGTTGTCATCGAGGATGGCAGATCCGTAGGAGAGGATGAACTCCTCAGCTCCGAGCTGGGCCTACAGAGAAAGGATTTTATGAATTAATGACGTTACAAACCTTTCCCAAGCGAAATAATCAATTAGGATCAGGAAAAGCATTTTGAAGAGGGAGACATGTAAAACAGATGAATGTGCTACCCACCTTGAGCTCTCCGACAGTGATCTCGGGGGTGACCTCAAGACGAGTGAGCTCGCCGTCAATGGCGTTGATGAAGATTTGCATGTTTGCAAAGGGTTTACCGCTAGAAAATGAATTAGTTACGCTGGAGAATGATTTTAGGCATGTTTCACGAACGAAAAAATGAAGAGATACGCGATTTACAACATAAATACGATCAAAAAACCAGAAAAAGTGAAAAATGTGAGATATTTAATAGGAGGGGCACGATACTCAGGCAAGCTACGCAGCGAAAAAGCGCGCTGATTCAAATTTTCCTTTCTTGAGTTCGGTGGAGCGCATGATTTATTTTATTTTATTATCGAGCGACTTTGGCGTACATTCTTTCATTAGCTTTGGTACATTTATATAATCAAACCATAAAAACATTGATTTTTTAAAAAATATTAAGCAAATCACTTTACGCGTGATTTACTTTATAATGGTAAGATTGAGAGTGAAGTGGGGACTGATTACAGTACCTGGAAGAGGGGCAACAAGTTACATAGTGAAGGGTTGGTCGGTGGGAACTGCAGCCCTCAGCTGGTGTCTTGGGAGCTCTTTTCGGGGGATTCCGACCTTTTATAGCGATCAGTTGGGTGGAGTCGAAGTCTCGAGATCTGTGGGGTCTCCGATTGGTCCCGCTTGAAGTGGGAGGTGTTTAGGAGATGTTAATAATAATGTTGCAATCGGAATCAGGCTCTGCTTCTCTCCTCAGGAGAGATTTAGGCACTGAAAGAGACTGTGAGAGAATGTGATCTGAGAGATCGCAGAGAGTGAGATAGATATAGTTAGAGAGCACAGTGGTTTGTTAGAGACCGCAGGGGTGTGAAAGGAAGTCAGAAAGCGTGGTGATCGAGAGAGACAGTTCTCTGACCGATGGAGAGAGAACTGTGAAGCAGCTGATGACAGCGCACCCTGCTAAACACAGTGATGCGATTTAGCTCAATGGAGTAGGGTATCTGTAATCTGTAATGATTGATTGATTCCGGTTGCGGTCTGTAGAGACCTTCACAGTGTTCTAGCACATGCATATTTCTTACACATCGCAAAGCACATATTTATCAAATAATCATGATATGGCACTAATGAAGCGGCGTCACTGCGGGTCCTGAGCACGTCGGGTCAATGAGATCAAGACGATTGGGTAGGGATGATGCAATTCTCACGGCATTTTAGAGGGGGTGATGTCTCT
Organism: Pristionchus fissidentatus; assembly: GCA_036245785.1. Taxonomy (NCBI): domain Eukaryota; kingdom Metazoa; phylum Nematoda; class Chromadorea; order Rhabditida; family Neodiplogasteridae; genus Pristionchus; species Pristionchus fissidentatus. Next base: position 28,866,097 of record BTSY01000001.1, on the reverse strand, counting down.
CATCAGATCTAATGGATAGATGGAGAAGCGAGAGGAAATGATAAAAAAATGAGAGCGGGCATGTTGGTATCCTGCCACACGTAGCTGGGTGAAATCATGGTCCCGCACGGAAATATTCATAATTATTGGCGCCAAAACGCCTGACGATCAGGGCAGAGCCATCTCTATCGCACTCGTCTTCTTGGGCGGCAGTAGGGCGGCTTCACTGCGACTTCTCAGCAGCATTTTCTTCTTATCCGTCAATTCGTCGACCTGAAACTTTCCAAAATTTGAATATTCCGTTTCACATATTCACCTAATTCCAGTCCTCCAGAAAGGGGTCATGGCAATAAATGTAATAGAGGGAATTCGAACGCTCTATCGGCCCTGACCCCTTTCTGGAGGTATAGTTTTGCAGTGGAATGTCGTAAATTCGCTCACCTTTTCCAGTTGGTTTCCGTGAGCGCGGAATTTGACCGTGTTCGCTCCCCACTGCGGATTGATCGGCGCCATTATCAGACGGGCGCTATCGATCAGCGGCTGAATCGATAATTGGTTACGGTAGTTCGGCGGGTCACCCACCTGACTCCTCGGCTTCGTCTCCATCAGCAGCTCCTCGCCCTCGTCTTCACGCATCTGCGTCTTCGTGACGGCTGCAAAATCAGTGTTGCGTCCTGCTGAACTACCGTAGGCCCTCACCGAACTAACTACTGTATTCTTGCCGAGCCCTACCCATACTGAACCTAATTGAGTACCGTCGCCTTACCGGTACAGATACCGTAACCTAACTCTAAAGATCATGATCCCGCCCCGCCGAACTACCGTATCCTACCGAATGATTTGTGGTTGCTGAAGCTCTTGCTCCTGCTCCATGGCGCGCGTCCGTGGCAGCACGCAAGTCTCCGGAACTCCGTCATGCGGAAGTAGCACAGTGGCTGACATACAGCGTGCACGCCGATCATCACCTGCAGAGAGAGATGAGAGACAGTCGATACTCAGTCAAACTCATACAGAAAGGAGTCGGCAGTGAGAAGGTGCGCAATTTCGAGGAAGCGCCTCTCACTTCTACGTGCGTTATTTCTTTCGACCCCTTTTACAAATTTCCTTTTTATAGTTCCGCTTCAGGAAAGAGTAATCAAAACACGAGATCGGCATCGATAGATGAAGATGGCGTGAAACATATTCCATTTCAATTTCTTTCATCAAAAAATGCATCTCTCATGAAGCTCACGCATTATCTTTTGTCTCTCTTCACACACTCTCTCATTCCACACCCCTTTCTGGAGGCTTTTCTCACCGTGGCAAAGTGCGTCACGAAGCTGCCGGCTACCGTCATCTGCATGCCGGTCCGCACGCGCAGAAAGTTGACAATCTGAGCGGTTACGGTAGTTATCGATTAAAGCCAGTTATCGATTACCTGTATGCCGGAGTACGGTATGAGGAAGATGACGTTGACGAGGAGTACGGTACCGATGACGATCAGGTACTTGTGGCGGGACATGAGGTGCGTCCGCCACTTCCTGTGAGAGTTGCAGCGCCTTCAATAGGGTCCCGGAGAAGAATGTCAAACACTGGATTACGGTAGGATACGGTATGCAATTACGGTAGAGATACTACTGCGGTACAGTATGCCACAGCGGTACTGATAAGACTGCGGTAGGATACAGTAATCTATAGCGGTGCGGATAGGGAAAATGGTAGGATACAATATGCCACATTGGTGCGGACAGTGCCACGGTAAGATAAGGTAAGCCAAAACAAAACGGGTAGTGCTACGGTTGAATACAGTTCTTTAGACGCCCAGCGTAAAACATCGACTTTTCTGGAGGACACAAAACTCACCAGCACGACGAAGAAAAAGGTAAATAAGAAACCAAATTCACCAATAACGAAAAGGATAGTTACATCATGATTATGCAATGGTACTCACTTGCTCTGCCCCCTTCCCCTGTCACATCCCTCGCACGGCTTCATAGTCGCACGATGATTGATCTTCTGACCTGAATTACGTCACTTCACACCTCCAGAATGGGGTCGCGAGTCGGCGCACACTCTCTAACTTCTGACCCATTTCTGGAAGTTTTGAAGTGATGCGAAACGCTCACCTTCAGCAGTGAATTCTCCGTTCTCCTCGGCTCGATGAAATTTGCGAATCGTGCGAATGATGAAACCGTAGCAGACCTACAGCAGTGAGATTACGGTCTTTCCAGTGCAAAAAATCTGTTCAAAAATATTCGGTTGGCCGGAAAGTCTTGATAACTTTTTCATTCGTTTATTTCTCGAAGCAAACACAAGTACATTATGGGTTATATGCTCCATCATTATCGACGATATACTGCCAACGTTGTGTTAGCTTGTGGATGCCCTGTCTATAGAACCCTGCTGGGCGCGAGGCGAAATATTGCTTCAGTGCGGCCTCCAGACTTCCTCGTGTTGTGAACGATCTCTCTCGAAGGGCATGGGTCAGGTCCGAGAAAAGCCAATAGTCACTTGGGGCGATGTCTGGGGAATACGGTGGGTGAGGGAGAATCATCCAGCCATACTTTCCCAGTTCCTGCTTGACGAGTTTGGCGACATGTGGACGAGCGTTGTCATGCTGATAATATATTTTCTTATCTTTCAGGGCTGAACTATCGACTTCCTTCTTCAAATTACGTAGTTGTTTCACATAACGGTCGGCGTTTATGGTTTGACCCTCGGGAAGGAGGTCCCAGTAGATGGGCCCATCCACTCCCCACCATATTGAGAGCATCACTTTTTTGGGGTGAAGGTCGGGTTTAGGGACATCCTGTGGCGTCTCTCCTTCTTGAATCCACTGGGCTCGCCTGTGGTGATTATCGTAGAGGACCCATTTCTCATCTCCAGTGATCAGCCGGTCCAACCATCGATCGCCGCCGTGGAGAGTGAGAAGACTGTATGCATCATCGACTCGGTGGTCCAGCTGGTCCTGGGTCAGATCATGGGGTATGAATCGACCAAGAACTTTTCTCATCCGAAGAGATTTCAAGCCTTCCTCAACAGTGCTATGGGCAACCTTCAGTGTGGATGCCAGTTCACGAGTGCTTTGGAATGGATCCGAATTCACCTGGGCTCTCAACGCATCCAAATCCAACTCACGGGGCCTTCCAGAGCGATCCTGGTCATCGAGTGAAAAGTCGTCTTCTTTGAAGCGATGGAACCATCTTTGTATGGTTGGGTAGGAGGGAGCATGTTGGTCATAAACTTTCTTTAGGAGAGTCTCCGAATCCTTCAACGTTGTGTGAGATAGGAAGAGGTAGAGCAGAACATGGCGGATGTGGATTACACTGGGAATATACATCGTGCGTCAACTTCAGCACGGAGAAAGAGAGGGGAATGGGGAGTTGTTTACTACAAGGGCCCTAGTCTCCTTGTCATTTGTGAGGAACGAGGGGACACCAAAGTTCGAACGCGGCACACAGTAGAAAAACAAAAAGAGTTATCAAGACTTTCCGGCCAACCTGATACGAAGCATCTTCAGAAAGTTCGCGATCTGGCTTTGAAATGCAAACTATTTTACGACAGCGGGGACGAGGTTAGAGAATGCGTAAAAATGAGAGGCGCGTTCTCATTTTTTTTTGTCTATCCCGACCTCTTTTCTTGAGGTGTGAACTAGAGTGCGAAATGTGAGACCACGCACTCCTCATTTCACACACTCTCTCGACCGGTCGGTAGGTGAGAGAGTGCACGAAATGAAGAGACCGTGGTCTGACATTTCGCACTCTAGTGTGAACTAAGTTCGCAGTACTTTTCGCCAACGTATTATAAAGAAACTCACCAGCACCACAAAAAGGCACAAATAGCAGAAGAACGCAATGATGTACTCGGAAGCTGCAAATTATTGATTTTTTTCAATTTTTAAAAAAGATACCGTACTTTCACGTATCTGTGATGCTGCTACCGTAAGCACCGTGTAGATGAGCGTAACGACCCAGCTGGAATAAAAATCATTTCTTGATATTTGGAAACCACCGTACCACGCCAGAATCACGCCTAGAATCACCCTCCGCCGGCAGTAACGTCGATAGTGAAGGGGATACCTGGAAAAAATCGATATCGCTAAAATCGAAACCGTATCCTAACTTACCGTATCACAATGAACTCATTAGTCGTAAACACCAGTAAGTTGAATATCGTCATTAGATTGAGTGGTCGAAGGAACCATTTCATGTACAGCCAGGCCTGAATTATCTCAACTTCATAAGCATTTTAGCGAGAGTTCCTCTTGATGTTACACTTTTCGTCGCAATTTATGGAGATACATCAGTCCGGTCAGGCGAGAGAGCGCGTAAAATCGGAGAGACTCTCCCGCTTTTGCACGCTCTCTCATCCTAACCCCCTTATGGAGAAATGGGGGCGGGATTCGCCGTGTGTCATATCTGACATTGTTTTTCTACTGCTTGCAGCAGTCAATAAGGTTGTGCATCTTGCGAAATTCGATTTATGCCTAGAGATAAAGGTCACAAACACGTAGCATGACGTTGAATTTGTGTATTTTTTTGTAGTTCAACACAGTTGTCAAGAGAAGGCTCTCTTTGCTTGCCTCAGATATATCGGATTGTTCTCATGAAGAGATTCGAAAGAAAGGCTAGAAAAATGCCAGAGGATTCGTTCATGTAATCAGAATTTCAGGACCAGTGTGTAAATTCGAGAGGGGCTCTCTCACTTTCGCACACTCTCTCACCCTGACCCCTTTCTGGAGCAGCGTGCGTCATTTGCGCATTGTTTTTCGGCGTGCATCAGTCAATCAAGCTTCTATCTTGCGAAATTCGATTTATGCGCCTAGAGATAGAGAGAGATAGAGAGAGAGAGAGATAGAGAGAGAGAGGTCACAAACGGAAGGAATGACGTTGAACATTCGAAACATCGCTTTAAAAATGCAGAAAACGCAATTTGTATCTCAATACCAATCCGCACATGCACGGGATATTATTTTTGGACTAATATTTTTAAAGATATTCCCTTTTTATTCCTTCAGTTTTCATTGCACTAATAAGAAGGAAAGGCGTTGACGCTCTATTTCTTTGTAGTTTGGCCAACCGGCACAACTGGGTTTCAGTTGCTTTTCATAATTGTCTTTCTCCTTCTTCGCCAATTTGATCGCGACAATCAGATTGCAAAAACAATCACTAATAAAATTCAAAAATAAAGGTAAGATTCGATACATACTCTCTCACTACCGGCCATTCTCTGGGTACTGTATCAGGGTGCCGTAACACTTACCGTAAGATGGTGGCGGATCGTCGAGAATACTTGCACTCCTCCTATCGCAGTGAGAAGGGAGGCTCTGAAATATCCATTTTCATCCCAACGTCCCATCATACCTCCAGAAAAGGGTCATCAACAAGAAATTGGGAAAAGTGAAAGCGACTCTCTCATTTTCGCACAGTCTCTCGTTCCCTGGCCCTTTATGAAGGCTAGGAATCGTGTGTTCCATTGCCACAGACGGTTTTTGTCGTTGGCTGCCTCAATTTATTGTATCCGGTCTCTACTACAATCTGTACAGGAAGATAGGTAATATCAAAATACAATATTCCGCCGATTTACCCAGTGAAGAGGTAATTTAGAATACATGAACAGTGTAAATTTTGCTGTCATACCAACGACGTGAAAAGGAATGCTAAAATGCCGTGAGCAAGCGATGTTTTAAAATCATTTACGATGCCATGATAGTAATGACCTACCACATGATTCCACACCTACAGACCAGGGTTAAAGCGAGAGAGTGTGCAAAAGTGAGAGAGTCCCTCTCGATTTCACACACTCTCTCACTCCAAAGGCCTTTCTGGAAGGTTGACCGGTCTGTGGAATGATGTGCTACGATTGTCATGCCATGGGGAGTAAATTATGCATCTCTCACTTTGCACACTCTCTCGCACCTGGCCCCTTTCTGGAGTGTTGGAATCATGCCAAACGCACCTCGTCAGATCCAGGAACGCGCAGTTCAGCACGATAACGTAGAACACGTTCTTGAGCACCCGGCTGAAAGTGTTCATATATTTTACGTCGCTGAAATTGCCACTTTTGCATGAAATTACTACTTTTGAGAGAGAGAGAGAGAGACATAGTGAAAATTACCGTCGGAATCGTAGCAGAGCGATGATCACAAAGGTGTTGAGGATGATGGAGATGATGCCCAGGCTCAGGCAAGCCAGTCGTTCCACTTGAGACATCTGGATACGGTAGCAGGTTACGGTAATGAATATCAATCGATCGACTCGCATGCGGTAGAGGATAATATAGCCTAGTCGTCCATTGAATGTTATGACAGGTTTAGTTTTGCGAAGATAGCAAGACATGAATTGCTGATTTCCCAGAATCGAAACATCTAAACGCTGCGTGAAACATGAATGAAGCAGGGGGTGCAAAACACGTTCAGCAATTACGCTTTGAGCTGCAGTGAGGAACAGTTTTACCTATGAGACCAGAACATTCTATAAATTTCCGAAAAATCGTGGAGAATCATGATCGTAATAGGAATTTTCACGAAATTCGTTCTCTGACTTGCGACAAATTTCTTCTATTCATTAGATCATTTACCAGTGTGCTACATAGAGTTGGCACATATACTCTCACGGTCACGGCGTGATTTCGTGAATAAAATATGCAATATAAGAATAAAATATGTGGGCTGATTGCGGCGATCTCTCACGAAATACCCACAATGCTCATCGAGTATTCGTACACAGCGCTAACGCATTTCGAACATGAGAAACATCCAACCTCCTAAAAGGGGTCAGGATCGAGATACGGCGCAAAACTGACAGAGCCCCCGTTTCTGGAGGTCGGTTTTTGAAGGATCAGGGTGAGGAATTATGCAAAAGTAAGAGAGTCCCTCTCCATTTCACACGCTCTCTCACTTTCTGACCCCTTTCTGGAATGGTTATTTGATTGAACTTGTGAAATGAGTAGGGGAGGGGAGAAGTGCTTGAGAGTTCTCTCAGCTCGAGTTCCAAATAAGTTGTCCCTCATGGGATTGCATTCGTTGCTGCGTGCATTTTCTTCTCCATTTTTTTGCTAAAAATGTGGGGGAACTGCGAAATTAAAATCTGTCATGGGCAGACATTTGTTCGCTTCCTCGTCGCATCATTCCACCAGCCAACACTTCCAGAAAGGGGTCGCTAGTGAGAGAGCTTGTGAATTCGAGAGAGCCTCTCTTACGTACTCTCTGGGCCTAACTCCTCTATGTTGGATTGGAATGATGCAATCCAGAAATAGTTTGTCACCTCCACAAAGGGGTCAAGACACTGTACTCCCGACCCCCGATCTTCGCAATAACACAGGGGTAATGAAAGCGCGGGCATGCATGAAGTGACTTTTCATATTCGAATTGAGTAAAAAATGGAGAAAAAAAGAGGAGAAATCGCTCGTTTCTACTGTTATTCTCTTGTAGGCGGAAGATGAAGAGTGAAAGAGAGAAGAGAGGGGGAATCTACACACAGTGAATTAGATTGTGACACAGAAGCGAAGCTGCTTAAGCCACGCTCTCTCAGTTCCGCACACTCTCTCGCCGGTGAGTGTCAGCTAGAGTTGGCTAGAGAACAGCTTGAGAGCACACGAAATGAAGAAGTCCAGACACTGTGAGCGGTGAACGCGATTAGTTAGTGTACATGATGAAGCCAATCCCATCTTTCCCCCGTCCCACCCCCGGTCGTTATTTCAGACGTGGCTTTTAACGCCTAATTCCAAACCGCCAGAAAGGGGACAGAGTGAGAGAGAGCGTGCAAAAGCGAGAGAGTCCCTGTTACACGGTCTCTCCCACTATTTTTTTCTTCAATTTTTTTAGACCCACCAACGATGTGATTATGTTTTATGTTTGGAACCGTGCACCATTTAAAAAAACTGGTATTTGTTTGGACGATTCTGTTTTGGTTCTGATAATACTGCGGAAATAGATAGAGAATTCTAAATGAACAGTTCTGAAACTGTCTGTATTTACCGGGACTACCCGATGCCGGTTGAAAAAAAAACGGAAAAAGAGTGTGACTCTTTCTGAAAAAAAAGGTTCTCTATTATTCCTGGCTTTCTTTTCCGAAGGTGGATGCATTGTTATTCATATACTCATTACGGGGCTATTTCCTCTTACACGAGCTGCGCAATAGACGGAAAACTATCTCCATTCCGCACACTCACTCTCCAGTCAGACGGCGCGAGAGAGCGTGCGTAATGAGGAGAACCAGACATCACAAAAAAAGAAGAAAAAACAGTGCAAAACCTTGTTATCCGCCGCCAAGTAGCGCAATTTGCACTAATTAGTCACGAAAAAAGTTTTTTCTTCTTCAGAAATAATTGAAGTCACGCAGTCCCGTGAAAGTAATTATTCCCCACGCACATTTTAATTTCGAATCACCAGAAAGGGGTCAGGATCGAGACAGTGTGCGAAACACTTATCTCCTGAGCCCTTTCTTTATATTGTAACTCGGCTTTGAAAGGTTGCGAACGGACAGACAGACAAACAGACACGCAAGTTAGTAAATAGTAAAAGATCACGAAACATTGAGAAATTACCCATGAGATCATGTTGGCGTGCCGCTGCTGCGATCCGGGCGCTGCGGGGCTCTGGAAACACGCGGCTACAAACTTCCAGAAAGGGGTCGGGAGCGAGAGACTGTGTCGAAGTGAAAGAGTCCCTCTCGCTTTCACACATTCTCTCGCTGCCTACCGCTTTTTGTAGCTGGAATGATGTGAAAATTCTCAAGATCTCTCTCTCTCTCCCTCTCTCTCTCCATTGTCGCAGGGCGCTACAAACCTGGTTAGTCGAATTCGTTCCATTAGGCTCAAAAGACTCGGAGGCGGAGCTCCCGTTGAGTTCGGAGGCATACTGCAATAACGCATAACTCAAAAGCTCCAGAATGGGGTCAGGAGGAGAGAGTGTGCAAATGTAAGAGAGTCCTTCTCGATATCTCACTCTAAACTCCTTTCTGAACGGTTGGCCGGTCGGTGGAATGACGCGTACGAGAATATTTAAACGCAGTCCCCTTTTAGGAGGTCAGACAGGCCTATGATGTGAATTGTGAACTCTTGCACAGACGAAATAGAGTCGATACCGGCGAAAAATAAACTGTCAAATCCCGTGTTTTTGTTTATACAATTCACGTCATTCCGCATCCTCCAGTCTAGCCCCGGAAAAAAAAGACATGAGCGTGACAGTGGGCAAAAGCGAGAGGGAATCTCTCGATTCCGCACACACTCTCGCTTCTGACCCCTTTCTGGAGGCTTGGAGATACCTGATAATCCTCGAAAAGCGTGCAGTTGTAGCAGTCCATACCATCCACTGCAAACCTTTCGAGTTTCGAAAAATTGGAATTTCGCCAAAATACACATCAGAGAGTTAACCATGGGTTTGCACGCATCACTAGACGAAAAAAAACAGATCACACGGCATTATAGAACGCGAAACATTTCGAGATCTTAGTGCGTATGGTTTGCCTATTTTTTCGAATTCGGGTAAATATTAAGACTAGCTCTCTTCATTTCACACACTCTCTGGCCAATAAACCGGCGTACAGGCTGTGTGAAATGAAGAGATCTAATAACACTATTTACTCGAATTTAAAATTCTAAAGCTCCGCCTACGCTGATGACGTCACGCTTGTCTGACAACCTGCTTGTCGGGGGGTTAGCACATTCGGACTCTGCAGAGCCTCTTGAACAACATCTAAACGGGGGCAGGAGAGAGATGTAAAACAGAAAGAAAGGAGAGCATACATCTCATAAGGCTCTCTCTCTCTCTCTCTGGGCGGAGTCTGCGGTCCGATCCACTCAAGATACATCACTTATTACTTGCGCCCTCAGGCGCTTCTCTCTTTCCCTCTTGTAACCATTTCCTCTCTCATCAGAAGTGACATCTCTCCAGCCAGATCCGTGTATATTTTCCACATGACTCCATGCCTACAGACAGGGGTCGAAGTGAGAGAGTGTGCAAATATAAGAGGGTCCCTCTCGATTTTACATGATCTCTCACTGTAAACCCATATCTGTGCGGTTGACGGCCTGTGGAAATATACGTTTCAGTAAACTACCAAACACAGTTCACATTTCAACAATTTTATGGTCAAGTACTTTCATGGTTCTGGGGAGGGCAGGGGGTACACACATACAAAAAATAGTAGCACACAGATAACGATAACATTTCTCGGTGGTAAGGCAACCTCGGTGAGATACGGTATTAGGCTACGCTGGGCATACGGTAGAAATCCATCGATCGATACCGTATCTCCAACGCCACCAACCTCAAGTAGATGGGAGGGCGGGGGGTGGGGCACAGCAAGTATACATAGTCAATTCGATAAATTTCAAGCTTATTCGACAATATTAGCGCTAGCTAACAGGATGGGTGGGATACGGCATTCAGGTAGGTCACGATCGATCATAAACTGAATGCGTATTCACCACATCACTCTACAATTCTTTTTTTTTCTTACACACTGTACATTATTGAGTGGAGGGGGGAGGTGGGAGAGGAGGGGGGAGAGACTATATTAGCAAGTAGATTGCAGGAGGATTCAATTAAAAATACAGAAAATACACCTAGACATTGTGGGGGAGGGAATAAACAGAATCGTCGATACAGCGCAGGGGCAAGTTACACTAGGAAAGAGAGAAAGAAAGAAGGATAGTTGGGTGATAGGGAAAAGGTGGTTCATACCGGCAGGATACAAGGGGGAGAGGTGTGAAATAACGACTTCTAGGGAAGAGGAGAGAGAAAGATACGGTAGTAGGGACCGGCAGCATCAGCGCTACCGTACACCCAACGGACAATAGAAGAATCAATCGATAGTAGAGAGAGCTGAGGTCTATGGTCGGTTGATGATGTGCAATGAAAGCAGTGGCAGAGACGGCTAGAATCGGAAAAGGATAGGAGGGGGGGAAGGATGTGTTCAAATCGATTCTGATATCGTGTCGTTACAGTAATCCCGTCTTGCTCTTCCTGCTCATCAGGGCTTGTTCTGGTCGGGACCGACCATCGTGCCCTTGATCTGGTTCCAGAATCGTACGATCGACGGACCGGGAGACGAGTCGCGGTCGCCTCTGCAAATCAATCTATAAATCAATAATCGGGCGAGGTATCATATTCTTGGAGCTCCACTAACAACGCCAGCCAAGACTCCTCACAATTTTAAAAACATTTTTGCACAGTAATGGAAGAATCCACGCATATTTTTTAAACTCGTTCATTTTTGTACATGTTGTCGCACCCTTGTGGTGTACGATAAATAAATAAATAAATATTTTTTCAAAGAATTAGAGTAGTATCCCCTAACCAACTATATTTTTTCTTGAGAATGCCGGCTTTCGAAACAAGTGCACATTGCATAGTCCTCGTTAGCACCTAGCGCACAATCCTCACCCACGCCCGCTTGTAACACGATTGCGCTTCGTCAGAAGTGTGTCAACGTCGTCAAAGTTCATGAAGTCAAGCGTGTTCTGTCTACGCTGATTGCGCAGCTAGAAGCGCCTTCAAGAGAAAAGGACAGTGTCCACCAAGTGCTTCGCATGAAATGGAATTAGGTTACGACATCTGTTTCATGTGTACTACAAGTGAATTATGGTCGAAACTATAAGAGCCAAATAAAATAAATATCTCCCGCTGTCGAGCACACTTCAAACCAAATGACGGTAAACAAAAATGTAGCGGGTTTTATGCATTTCTACCTCATTAGTCGTGAAAAAAGGGAAATAACCCCATTATATGCACCCCCCCCCGCACGCAAGAATCCCATTTCGCCCATGGTGAGAGTGTACCATAATGGTGATGCTCTTTCCACAGCAAACAAATGGATGACACGTCAGGATTAGCAGCCTACCCCCCCCCCCCTTCAACACTCCCCTATTAGGGTGTAGTAATGTGATTTTAACGGGGCTCGTGAGATGCTCCCGAAACACCGATGTGAGCACACTAAAGACGCATTATTTTCTGATAAAATCTTTCTCTCTTTCCCTCCCCTCTCCAGAATAGGATCGGAGGCTGGAAAGTGTGGGCTCTTCCCCGGACGCATTAAATAGTCGTGGCGCTCATACTTGGGCACGAGGGTGCAGGGGCACCGTGCAAATTGGGGTAACTGTTTTCGGGGGCACCGTGCAAACATTAAAATTCAAAAAAATCGAGATGTGGAAATAAATAACTCTTTTCGGGGGCGCCCCGCAATGGACTCTACTGGTAGAGGGGGCACTGCGCAAAATGGCTCGGATAAGTACTGCCCACCTATGGTGGCGCTCTTGAAATGAACCATTTTAAGAACGTTGAAATAACATTGTTCTTGGATCCTTTTTTGATGATTCCGGGCTTCATCAGTAGTGACAAGCATAGTTCGAAAGGGTGCGTAGCGGCAATTCGAAAATGCAGGTTGAGTTTGTCAAAATGGGCATAAAACACCGAAAATGCGGGTTGGCTTCGTCATTATTCACGCACCTTTCTACCCATGTCAGCAGTAATGCCTATTTTATGCTTAATTTAAAAAAGTATGTGTATGTCTAATATTATTTTACAAGTAATAATTTCCAAGGAAACGAACCTCGCAGTGACGGGGGCGGACACACTGCCTCCGTTTCCTATCAATCGCGTGCTCGAGGCGGTCGCGGCGGCGCCCGAGAAGGGCACGACCGGCGAGTGAGAGGAGCCATTGAGTGTGAGACCCGACGACGCCCGACCATTGAGAACCGTCGTTCGAGAATCTGCGCAAAAATCTCATTAAAGATAGCGTTACTACCGGAATCAAGCGGAATATACGTCGTCAAACGACTACTCTGCGGGGGCCCACCACGGAAAGGCCGGTTGCTGTGGGAGACTACGCATCCCCTGCTGTCCAGACAGCATTAATTAGAAAATTATTAATTAGGAAAAATGCGTTTTCGGCGTTATTCTTAACATTCTTCGAAAGGACGCAGCGCCAGGCCAGATTAATCATCACTCTCCAATTATTTCTCAATTTGTTTTCCTTTAGAAACACAAATCAACCGTTGATTTAAAAAAAGTGTGGAACAACTGCCGTAACCCCCTTTCACAACTGATATATCACCACCGTATGATTATAGTAGCCCTCTCGATCTAGTTCGCGATCAACTACAGTATGGCGACAGTACCCCTCCCCCACCCACCATTGAGCGATCGGCTACAGTATGACTGAATAAACCACCTCTCTCCTCTCATCAATTACCGATCAACCACAGCACGCCTACAGTGCCCCTCCCTTCTCCGGTTTTTCAGCGCAGCTTGTGCGCGCGATTTGTGTAGGGTAAGACGCGGCATGCGCCGCACCTTACACAAATCGCGCGTTCTCTTGAAAGGTCTCGAACGGAACAAGCCAGGTCCGGCAAAAAGTCCGGCGCGCGTCTTGTACAATCCCGCGCGCAGCTTGTGCAATTGGAATCGCGCGCACAAGCTGCGCTGAAAAACCGGAGTTTACCGATCAGCTACAGTACCCTATTCTCACCATTTATCTATAAACTACAGTACCCCTCCCCTCTCCACTCACCATTGAGTGATCGTGCACTGGTCTCTCTCGCCTCCTCGGCCGAGTCAATCGAGCCCCTGCTGCCCTTACGCTCGTCCAGCGAGTTCTGCAGCGCCACCGGCGTCAGCCACTCCTCAAGAGTAATTAAGTAATTAATAAGTTTAATTAAGCAATTTAAATAAATTGATAAACTTAGGCAGAGATGGAATGCACTACATCATAGCTTATAAGAGAGGAATCGGGAGAGAATCGAGCATTTTTGGGATTCCAGGTCACTTGGAAAAATCATGATTTTTAAATTTCCTGAAAATTTTAGGCAAAGTACTACAATGTCTCCTCTATCGAATAGCGTTGTCAGATTTTTTAAAAAAAAATTAGTTTTGGAGTGAAACACAAACAAACCTGGTATGTTTGGCATTTTTTTCCAAACTTGCAAAGTTTGAAAAATCATAACTTCCTTCAAAATAAAGGTACAGATTAGCGGTTTGGTTTTCTAGATAGAGACAACAGTTGGCTACAAACTACAACTAAAGTTTTCATTCCCGCTTCATGCAGCGATGCGGTGTTGTTGCTCTTGTAAATAATCTTATTATTTTCTCAAAAGTTAAAAAGAAGAACCCCCTCCTAGTACGTTATTGTGGCATGTGTGGTCACTTATTCTAGCCAGAATATGAAATGCCGGAGAGGGTGTATTGTAAAGAAGCGCATAAAAATGTGAAATCTGGTTAAAATTTCTCATCGAAAAGTGGTGTCGATATGTCTCATTTGGGGTTTAATCCAATGATAACGAACTAAAAATAATATTTATGTTGATTAAAATACATTTTATTAGGTCGTTATTCGACTAAAAAATTTTGAAAAATTTAAAATCTAAATTTTGATTATATTTTATTTTCTCTGGTACGAAGTTCTACTTACCTGAAAGTATCTTAGTATTTTCGAATATAAATTTTGAAATGCGTATTTCTCCATATTATACTCTGTAATCATTTTTACCGAATTTTTATTCAAAACAATAAAAAAATGTTATTCATAAATTCAAATGATACAATATGCCTCGACACTTCATCAACGGTTTCTTCAGGAGATATGCAACATTCGTCCTTTTGAAAGTGAGTTGCTATCTTTTCGAGAAAGAAGTTATACCGTCTAGAAAACCGTGCGTTTGACAAACGACGCGCGATCTGCCTTCTCTAGCACTCTCTCACTTCAGCACGCTCTCTCGCCCAGGTTCGGGCCCCGAGCTGGGCGTGAGTCTTTTGCCAGAGCCTCACCTCAAAGGAATCAAGCAAATTCTATCTGAAACACTTTTTATGAAGTTAATGTAACTATAGCAAAAGATTGGTTCTATGGCCGGGGTCCGAACCTGGGCGAGAGAGCGTGCTGAAGTGAGAGAGTGCTAGAGAAGGCAGATCGCGCGTCGTTCGTCAAACGCACGGTTTTCTAGACGGTATAACTTCTTTCTACGAATAGATAGCAACTCACTTTCAAAAGGACGAATGTTGCATATCTCCTGAAGAAACCGTTGATGAAGTGACGAGGCATATTGTTGCATTTGAATTTATGAATAAAATTTTTTAATTTTTTTTCGAAAGAAAAATTCGGTAAACATGATCACATAGTATAATATGGGCAAATACGCATTTCAAAATTTATATTCGAAAATACTAAGATACTTAAACTCCAACTAGAACTCCGAACCACAGAAAATAAAATATAATCGAAATTTAGATTTTAAATTTTTCAAAATTTTTTAGTCGAATAACGACCTAATAAAATGTATTTTAATCAACATAAATATTATTTTTAATTCGTTATCATTGGATTAAACCCCAAATGAGACATTAAACCCCAAATGAGACACACATGCCACAATAACGTACTAGGAGGGGGTTCTTCTTTTTTACTTTTGAGAAAATAATAAGATTATTTACAAAAGCAACCACCCCGCATCGCTGCATGAAGCGGGAATGAAAACTTTAGTTGTAGTTTGTAGCCAACTGTTGTCTCTATCTAGAAAACCAAACCGCTAATCTGTACCTTTATTTTGAAGGAAGTTATGATTTTTCAAACTTTGCAAGTTTGGAAAAAATGCCAAACATACCAGGTTTGTTTGTGTTTCACTCCAATACTAATTTTTTTAAAAAAATTCTGACAACGCTATTCGATAGAAGAGACTTTGTAGTACTTTGCCTAAAATTTTCAGGAAATTTAAAAATCATGATTTTTCGAAGTGACACTTCGTCCTCGAGTTTCTCCCGATTCCTCTCATAAGCTATAAACGATAATCGCATCCTTTTCATGGTTAAAAATGTCAAGATGTGATATCTATCCTGTAAGCGGCACACGTCTAGCAAACGAATAATAAGCACGACTAAACTGTTCATACATTTTCGCCCGGCGCAGATCTCTCATTTTCACACATTCTCTCGCATAGCATAAACTGGTCAGATCTCTATCGGAAGTTCGACTAAATTGGTCAGATATCGTTCTGCGCATTCCTAGATGGGTCTCGAGTCTTTAAACTGTCTAGTTCAAAAAAAGTGTAAACCCAGATTCTGGACCGACGAAAATGAATGAAACTGTTATATATTGTCTCGTCTGTTTCAGAATTTCGGGAGAAAAAAATGATAAGGCTGACAATGAATATTAATATCACGGATATCAGACATTATCGTTATCATTAATATTCAAGTAATGAAACCATCAGCGACCTATCAAATGCTAGTACCTGCAATTGCCTTCATCAAGCCAGTGAAACCATAAAGTGCCCAGATTTCGTTTTTTTTTAAATAAAAAAACAACTGGTGACTGATACCATTAAAATATATTTATAAAATTAATATTTAAATAAATAAAAAGAACCTGTGGCAAGCATCGCTCGAGGAAGGGGATCGAGCCGGAGATGGAGGCGAGTCGATTGATCCACGACGGAATCTCCTTCCCAGTCAGTGTCTGCAAATTATGTTTTAACTTTATTATATTTTACATTATTACATACACATACATGTTACAGTTATATTTTACAAATGTTATAAAGTTTTATTGATTCTTTTGTTGTTGTTTTTTTTAGAAATTGCACAGTAGCGGCCCGCAGTTCTAACAAAAATTGAACATTTTCACAAAATTCGGAGGTATGCGTACTGAAAATTGGAAATCTCTGAGACAGTGTCAGCAGACCGCAGTACGAAATATTTTTCGAATTCTTAATGTTAGAATCACTTTTTTGAAGTAGCGCGAAATGACAAAACTACAAAATGAGAGACAAAGTTTGAGAACAACGATCAATTGGTTACAATTTGCGACTTAAACATCTAATCACAAATCACATTTCCATATTTTAAAATTTTTTTTTTCAAAAATACCTTGGCCAGGACGCCGGCAAAGTGGTTGCAGTTGCGGGATATCAAGTGGTATCGATCGCCGCGGAAATCCATGCCTAGTGCCTGTAATAAGAATATTATTATCTTCATTATTAATAAAAATAAACGACGTACTCATGAAGAACGAGAAAAACATAACTAAATGGATCAATAACTAGGCGAAACATAGAAAAGGAACCGTGGTTGTGGGGGAAAGTAAATGGCTTTCTCAAGGAGCTCCTTGACGGCGACCAGGCGCAAAAGCGCGCAATTGCGTTTCGCCGGCCATTTTACGCACCATTCACACAGTTATTCACACTCATTGTCGGGGATTCATTGATTTGAAAATAATTTTAAAAATATGCTAATTAAATTTCGAAAATCGCGCCAACCTTGATGAGATCCCGGACGTCCTTCTGGTAGAAGTCCGTCTCGCCGATGAGGATGCTCTCCCTGCAAAGCGTGGATGTGCATAATTAGGACGACGCATTTCTTGGGATCCAATTTTGCAGGTGAAGAGGCGCTTCACAAGTGTTTGTAAATCTAGCATTTGTTTGCAGTACGTTTTGGGACACTTAGATAATGGAAATTAAGTTTCGATTTTTGTCGGGTTCCCAAACATCAGTTCCCATCCCATATTCTTCACTCCTACTCACACCATCAGTGCACCCGGCGGAAGATCGCTCACCACGGATTATTGTGGGATTATGATAATGTCAGAGGGAGATACACGCGAGAGAGAGAGCTGATTAACACACGCAGACACATCACCTTCCCACCCCACCAGACCACCACGGAAACAGATTATGAGAGATCGGCCGAGAACTGACTTCATACGTGTTTTTCAAACAGGAAATAAACTAATTTTAAGCCTTCAAACTGGTTAGAAAATCAACAAAACTAGATCAGCATCGAAAGTTGATGGAAGCTGGTCAGATAGGGGGTTATTCTTATTAATCTGAATCTCCAGCGCATCTCCAAATCTCTATCGAGTCTTGTAGCGTCTTGGTTGTATGTTTCAGAGCCAAACAGCGATCGACAACTGACTTGAATTTGAAATTCTCGCCTAGCTCCTCCGCGTCCTGCGGCGAGTTCTCAAAGATGCCCGAGAAGGGGTACGGATGGCCACCGTACGCGTATTCTGAAACAAACGGGCGATCGATAAATGACTTTTTAAAAGTGAAATGAAGTAATTTTAAAAATCGACTGACCAACTCCGTAAATCTCGATGCCCGTATGAAAGATGCCTACTCCGATATTCGACGCGTAGTCGTTCAACCAGTACTGCAAAATGTATATATATATATATTTTAAATACACTTTTAAACATTAATTTGGTCCCTCATTATACTTTTCTCTTTTTGTGAGACCCCTATCACAGAGCTGTTCAATCAGGATAAAGAAACGATGTGATTATATTTTTTTTTAATATATAATCGATTATGTATTTTTTCATATTATTAAAAAGTCCTTTTTTTCATTTCGCGGACCATATTCACTTCTCAGTTTCAGAGAACGTAACGAAAAGATTCCAACTCATATTTACATCTTTAGAAAACAGGGCCGCATGCATTCACGAATTCATTGCAATTCGCGGGATGCTTTTCATTTCTCAGCTCTTTCCTTGCATTTTAATCTCTCTCTCTCTCTCTCTCTCTCGCCCACAAACACGTCAACACACTGTGGTTTCCACTCCCACTCCCCATCTAATCCATCTTCGTTTTTGCCGGTCTTCCCTGCAAAACTGCTAGACATCCGAGCAAGAATCCTCTGATTAGCGCTAGCCATCAATAAGACTTGCTTGGTAGCTTATAGTTCGAAAGTAAAGCAAATAATCACCTAGCCAGGCAAGATTAGTTTTTTTGCGCTGGATTCCCATACGCCAAATAGGTTCTCGCTAGCCGGGATAGGCACTTCTGAATTTCGCCCAGACCATGTCAACAAACAAATTTAATAAAAACACGTTTCAATATTTTTTTTATGGAAACAAACTTCTCGAAAATTGGACAATAACCAATTCGGCGTTCAATTTTAGGCATTTCTACTCGACTCATTTGCAAGAACCCCATCTCACCTATGGCAAACAATACACCGTCGTACCATAGGTCAAATGGGGTTCTCGCAGGTAATTTGTGCACAAATGCATAAAATAGAGTGCCGAAGTGCATATTGCCCGATTTTTGATAAATTTGTCCAAAAAGTGGTCAGAAGTGCATGAAACCTTCTACATTTCCGTTTGCCGACATGGTCTGGACTCCATGCAGAAGTGCCTTTCTTCGCTAGCGAGAACCCATTTAACCTATGCGTCGTACTATGATTGTAGTATAATCGTTCTTCTCTTATCGTGCTGGAGTCGACGGTCAAACACGCCTGGGAAGGAGGAGGGGGGGGGGTAGTGAACCGTATATTCTTTTCTCCGTCTTCCTTCTTTCTTCTTCTCTTCTATTTGACCAGTCTCCTACGGGCAGAGACGCCGGGGGAGAGAGAGTGAGAGAGAGAACGATTCCATGACGAAACCCAGAAAAACGGGGACACAAAAACACCTCCAAGGACACCCGGAAGGACTTTCAAAGTGGGAGGGGAGTGCGCAGTATTTTCATATTCATAACCCTGCGAGGCCATTGCGGGGGAGTGGCATCAATGGGAAAGGTTACAGAACAACAATAAAAAAGCGACCATTGGGGAAAAAATGTTCCCGAATTTTGGGACCAAACAACACTAGCAAGCAACTTCCCCCAATTGTGATTAATCTATCAAGAGGAAACTTCTACAACTTCCATAGCAGCACCCCACCTTACACTACCATGACCTGTTTAATGGCATTTGTGTCACAAACTTTGCAGCATATTGAACAATTTAGATTTTTTCTTCAAAATTATATATTCAATAAAAATAAAATAATAATTAAAATAACCGACCATATCGTATACATTGATTCTGACGGGATGGCGAGCCATGGCTCCTCCGACTCTCGATACTCCTACGGGTGGTCGTCCTATGCGAGTGAGGGGGTCTGAAGAAAGGGGGAAATCCATAAATATTATAAAATCACAAACACTCGTCCAAAATAATAAAACGTTCCGTTACTAAACAACAGATATGGCAACGAGACGGCATGATACAGCGAGAGACGCACCGAGGTATAGAAAGAGAGTACACACACCATAGTGCATTTTATGAATGTATCGTTTTGAAATTGCAATACCATTCTTCCAGAAAGGGGTCATGAGTGAGAGAATATGAGTAAATGAGGGGGTCTCTCTTATTTCCGCACACTCTCTCACTACTAACCCCTTACTGCTGGAGGTCAGAGTGGCCCGTGGAATCATGTGGAGTGAAAGAGAGAGAGAGAGAAATTTTAGTAGGGAGCAAAGGAGTCATTGGTCGAGCGGGCGGGAAAAACACACATCGGACAATCAATCGATGATTCATGTAGGGATCCAATGTGCGCGTACTTGCGAAATTTAAAAAAAGTGTACATTCGAATTTCAGGGAGGTGATGAAAGATAGAGCTAAATATTCGATACTGAGCGGGAGTCCGCAAGGGGGTCAGAACCAATCTGTGTGTGCTTGCGAAACTAAAATGTATACATGTGAAATGGAGGGAGGGAGGAGTGATGAAAGATGCGGCAACCGGAACTAAAAGGCACCGAGTCAGATGGAAAAGCCGGGGGAAAGTAATAAAACTAAAGTTGAGCACAAGAAGTATGCAGTAGGGGCCAAGGTTCGGTGTTTGTATCGCTGACTTTTGGATGGGGGTGACCGGTATCGGTCTGATAAGAGTCGGAGAAAAAAAGAGGCGGTCAGTAGGGTACGCATACAATCTAGCCGGTGTCCCTCGTACTAGAGTTTGAAATTCGGGAAAATGATCGGATTATGCCTCTTCATTCCCTACACTATCTCGTCTACTGACTGATGCATATTCCAGGGAACATAGACTGACAGAATTTTGACTTTTTAGGCTAACTTTTGAAAAATCTGAAAATATTTAAGGATCTCAAGGCCCGCAAATTGAAAAAAATCATCCCACATTTTCCAAAGTCCACTTCAAAAAAAAAAGTCAAAACAACTGCCGGTCTATAGTGTCTGGAACTTACTATTTAGAGTATCGGGTGAGGTATGGCTGAGCTAGGCGACAATTGCAACATTTCGTTAATGAAATTGTGGACCGGCATTTCTGGCGAACAAAAATGTATGATCTCTGGGTGGGAAGTGGGGGATGGCTCAGCGAGTGCTACGTAGGCTACAAACAGAGTAGTTGCTGGTGTGCTAGTAT
The DNA here is from genome assembly GCA_036245785.1 of Pristionchus fissidentatus. Taxonomy (NCBI): domain Eukaryota; kingdom Metazoa; phylum Nematoda; class Chromadorea; order Rhabditida; family Neodiplogasteridae; genus Pristionchus; species Pristionchus fissidentatus. Next base: position 28,845,008 of record BTSY01000001.1, on the reverse strand, counting down.
GTCGGATGAGTGAAGTATGCGCGGGATGGATGGATGGAGGGGCGATAGTCACATGGGAAGAGACAGGAGACGAAACGTGTGTGCAAGAGAGAGAGAGAGAGAGACGGAGAAGGAAAGCTGAGGGGGGACCTCCGATAACGTGCAAGTACACGGCGCTCCTCTGTGGTAAAGTGCGCGCGTTGTTCGCGGATCGCACTCTGCTGGGCCCCGACTAAGCCATATGTTTGACGGGACCAGCAAAAAACGGCGCGATTCAATCGATAGATCGATCTTCGATTGGGGAAGTGTTGAAAGGGGGGTGAAAGAGAGAGAGACGGGAGAAGCAAGAGTGACGGGACAGTGGCACGGGGCGAGAAAAGTGAGCACGTTGCGATACTGAAAGCACAACAGAACAGGAATCGGAATTCACGCGGCTGTTTATGAGCAGCGGGGCGCCAGTTGTTGCTGCTTTGATAACAAAATGGCATGGCGTTCTGGACAAATGCCAAAATTGAATTCGTGATTCGCTGTCGCAAACTTTCTGATTTATTTTCAATAGACTAGCTAGGATGTCTAAAAGAGTGGAAGCTGATATTCCGCCTGATGAAACATCCTATAATAAAGGTAATATAGAGGGAAGAAGGTTTCCAAATAACGATGGGAAAGAGCAGGGGCAAGCCCAAATTGGCTTGATCGAAGAAGGACAACGAGGACGTCGACAGGCTTTTTCCTCCATTTCCTGTGGTTCTCCGCGATTCTTCGGTGCAAACAGAAAAAGGAAAGCACTGTGGGAGCACAGAAGAGGCAGGAGAATGAACGAACGGCAGATCAGCAACAAGATAAGCGGGCCTAATTGGGTCAACACCTGATGAACAAAGGAAGAAACTAGCGAGGGAACTTCCGGAAGTGAAACAGTTCGCATTCTGGCGAGTTTATGCAAATTGAGGCGGACAGTTAGAGAGTGCGAAAATAGCATGCGAATGGGCAATGGTCTCACGACGAATTCACTTTCGGAATTTTGCCCAGAACGTCGGGGAAGAATGAAAACAAAAAGCGGAAGTAAAACAGTTCGCCGGGCTAAACGAGGCCGATTCGTGATGCGCGCAAGCCAATTGCAACCGATTCTGCGTTCACGTGTCGCGGCAGAAATTAACGCTTTCATGGAAAAGACAGAGAGCCGATAGACGCGAGGAAACAAAGGAAATTGTAATGAATGGCGGCGCGCCTGACTCCATACAAGCGACGCTTACTGTGGCCGCCCTTTCCCAAGCGCACCACTCATTTTGGTGTACACGATTGGGAAAAGTCGTTCCACGTTTCGAATTATTTTCCGATTATCCGTTTTTATTGATTTACAGCCAATTTCCTGTCATATTTTCTGTCGCGGTTGTGTCCCTAAAAATCTCTGCCTCCTTACTGATACGGTAGTCGGGCAGTTCCCTAAAAAATAGGGAGTATTTCGGGTTTCTCGAATTAATCGATTTAAAAACGCGCAGTACATAACAATCGCGAGGGGTTTTCGCTCTGAAAATGAAGAAGGGGAGTGGGGAGAAATAGTAGTCCGTGGAAGGGTATTGGCTCTTCGCCGGGAATTATAAAAGCGGCTAGAGAGGAAGAGATGGATGGAGAGGAATAGGGAGAGAAAACGATGACTGAGAGAAGCAGGGAATTGAGAAGTAGTCATTTCTATCGTGACGTGGTGCTCGCCCCTCTCAATTTTCTCAATGCTCGTGGAGTATAGCTGCTTCTGCAAGAAGACATAAATCAGCGAGAAATTAGCTCTGTAGAGCCGAGTAGCACCACTTTCTCGTAACCTTCTAGCTGCTTTCTGTCTTCTAGCTCAAGTTGCTATACCCCACGAGCACTAAGTTCAAAATTTGAAAATCATCCTGCTTTTCTGCTATCTACGTTGACTGTTGATGAATCTCTTTGCAATGTTCCCTCCCTGTTCCTTTCTTTCCAGTTCTTTGTTGTTGCTTGTCTTTGCATAAAAATATTTCGAGCAGAAAAGGGTAAAGCCCTCTCCATTTTGCACAGCCGACCGGAAGAGCAGGCGAATTTTATTTCATTTTTGGAACGCTAAAAGCATAGTTTAATTGCTCAAATTTTCCCTTTTTAGAAGATGGTCGGTCCAGTTCGCAGAGGTCATCCGTACAGAAACAAGCCGTTCCCGTTCGACGTCGTGCTCTCTTCTGATGCCTTCCCGCCAACGAAGGCAGGCGAGGACGCCGATGCCAAGCTCACCGAGGTCTGTTTTTTTAAAAATTTAAATCTCAAAATCATATAATACAGCAACATTTTGGACTTTTTGGTACATAGGCTTATGGAAATAGCCAACACACGCTCTTGAAATAGGCCATTTAAACTGACATGATTCTTGGATACCGGTCGGAGGATTCTGTGCTTCTGCAATTATCCTCATATATTTTCGTCCATCCAAAATATTGTAATTTCTGATCCGTGATTGGTGCGAGCAACATAACCATAATGGATTACTATTTTTTAAATACATACAATTATATTATTAACTGCGACGCGACGCCCACACCCCGACCTTTCATGATCTCACTCTGTTATGCTGTATTCGTTTTCCCTTTCTATTTGTAACCGCGTTTCCATTGAACACGCATATATATATATATATATATATATATAACTCTTGCTGCAGGAGGTGATGGCTGCGGCTGCGGCACTCGAGCCCACCGACAAGGAGCGCGCGGAGATGGGCGAGTTCGTCACTAAGGTAAAACGGCAAAAATATATTACCTAGTGATGATGCAATATCAAATCTCGATTGGGATAGTACACGCATTTTGCTGGCTAACTGCCGTAGGTCAAATGGGGTTCTCGCAGGTATTTCGTGCAGAAATGCATAAAATAGAGTGCCGAAGTGCATATTGCTCAATTATTGATAAATTTGTCCAAAAAGTGGTTAGAAGTGCATGAAACCTTCAACATTTTCGTTTGCTGACATGGTCTGGACGCCATGCAGAAGTGCCTTTCTTCGCTAGCGAGAACCCATTTAACCTATGCTAACTGCTCATCCATTGCTAAAACCGACGGAGACTGCTATTGATGTGGTCTTGATACGCGAGAGCGCCTGGAATTTGGTTTGATAATTGCGTGCGTTGATAGCAACTACCAGTGATCCTCGAATTTTTCAGGTGAAGAAGGTGCTGGACAAGATTCTCACCACGACCGATGCCGAGTACCTGCCGGGAGTTGTGAGTTTTATTTCTTAATTATTTTTAATTTTTTTTGTACATCGCAAAGAAAAAAAGTGAAAATTTTGCACTGCACAAAGTATTTAGAAGCCTTCGTGCACTACGAAGCGTAGCAGCTGTTTGCAAATAGACAAAAGCACGCTATTTTATTGTATTTTATTATCATTATTATTTTCATTAATTATTTTATTCCATCTGGCAGGTGCTGGAGTCGTACGTCGAGGTGGGCTCGTACAAGAAGGACACCATGTTGAGGGGACACCGCATTGCGGACATTGTGGTGGTGACGAAGAGCATGCCCACGTGTGAGCATATTTACATATTTATTAATTAAAAATGATATATTTAAAAAAAACAACTAAATATTGGAGATCTCAGCATGCAAAATTTTATACTCTCAAAAAAGCGAATGACAAAAAAAACAGCGACCTCTCGAAAAAAAAGAGTGAAAAACTCCCTCGTTTGTGTGATATTAGTGCGTATGCCATTCCCAATACGGAATAAATATACAAATATGCAACCTTTCCAGTCGAGGCGGTGGCTACGATCGGCCAGAAGATGTGCAACGAGCTGAGCGACGGATCTGGAGGTATATACTGTACCTAGGGTACCGTACCCTGCCACACGCTACCGTACCTCATCTACTACTCCATTTCAGTGGTGTCGATGGTCTCGCGTGACTTTGGCCTCATTCTCACCAACAAGGAGGACAAGGTGAGATAAGATTTTAACTATTTGTTCCCACGCATTATGAATTAGCAGTTTTTATGATCTTTTGTCGACAATATTTGGATCATATCCGTTAAAATTTTTTTTAAGATTTGAAACGATGTAATCTACAATTGAAAAATATAAATCCCGGTGACGATTATAATTAGTAATTAATTACGTTCATTACACAGGTTCGCCTCCTCGTCTCCACGCAGCAGTCGAACACGGCATCGCTCGAGAAGGATCTCCATCGTGAGTGTTTGCTGTATGCTCTACCGTACCCCCCTCCCACTGGGATGCGGTAGCTTTTGTTTGTGATACAGTACCCGACGAAGTATCACTGTGACTGACTGACCAATTTCCAGTTCCCCTGGAGATGATCTCGAAGAACCAGGCCGCTATCTACCACTCCAAGCGCTTCGAGCACTTTGGCTCCACGAAAGAGGTACGTTTTCTCTCTCTCTCTCTCTCTCTCTCTCTCTCTCTCTCGATTTATCGCCCTGACGATTTGACCTTTCATTCAAAATTATCTAAACTATTCTCTATTTAATTCGGCACGATGCGCCTGCAAAATAGTACCAGAAAAGATAATAGGAAAAAAATAAATTGCAAAATTTAAATATGCTTTAGATTCGTCCGCTCATCCGCGTGTTTAAGGCGATGCGCCGCCGCTTCCCCGGCCTCGAGCCGATCAATGTGTGGGCCACCGAGTCGCTGGTGAGTGGGTATACGGTAGAGAAGTCGTGGTAGGATCACAATGTAGCCTGAATCGCCTGATTTTGATTTTTTTGTACTAGTTTTTTTTTGTGAAAAGAGATTTTATTTTAGTTATGTGAATTAAAGATGATTATTTATTCAAAAATAATACGCTCATGAGCTAGACCACACTCGAGTAGTCCATTTCAAGAACTCATTTTCAAATATCAATATCTAAAAAAATGTTCCCTGTGATACTCGTCAGCATCAAATATTATATCAAATTGCAGATCCAGTACTGCTTGATCACGACGCCGACGGGCTTCCCGCTGACGGCGGGGCCGGCCTTCAAGCGGGTCCTATCGCTGCTCGCTGCAGGTACGGTAGTGGGGGATACGGTAGTTTTGATGAGAAAAAATGAAATGTCTATGTTGGACTTGTTTTCATATCTCATGGTAGAACGACGAATGCAATGGAAAGCCACATGGTAGGATACCTCTGCTAATATTTTGACCAAAACAATTGTAGACCACTTTTCGTTTTAATTTGAGGAATTTTGGACCGTCAATTAACGGTACCGCTTACTATGTGAGTAGGCCAGTAGTGCACGCAACATCACTGAACCAGGTGATTTGATGCCGCGGAAACGTATCGTAATGGAAGAGTGACACAGAGCTTCGATTACTTGTGTATCGCTGCGATTTAATTAAAATAATATTGTATAATCGTAATGCAGACGCGTTAGACAGATCATCCCCAGCGCTTTTGAGAGCGGGCGATTTAGTGTTGGAAAGGTTTAAAATGAAAGAGTGCACTGGGAGTGAATCCATAGGTCGAAAGGGTGCGTTGCGGCAAGTCGAAAATGCGGGTTGGGTAGTCGTTTTTTTCACGAAAAATTCTCAAAATGCGGGTTGGCTTCCTTTTTTTACGTATCTTTCGACCTATGAGTGAATCAGTGGTGAAGTACGAATAGACGCGGCATTTGAAATGGGAACTAAACACTCTTTTTTCTTCTTTGTAGGGACCCATTGTAATCAACAAATTAGATAATTTAGCTTAAATTATTTAAAAATAGAAAATAAATAAAATAATACAATATTGCAGGCATCTTCCTGCCCGGCTCCTCCGGTCTCTCCGATCCCGTCGACTCGCGTTACCGCCTGTGCGACTCGCTCGGATTCGATGAGATGGTTGGTGATCTCGTGTTTCACCTAGAATGCAAATGCGGGCTGACTGAGTCGTCACCATTACGCTGCATAGCGATATTGAATAGAATAATAACACGATAACCTTGTTCTCACTTGCTACTCATTTGTAAAACTACGCGATACTTTCTAGCAGTACGAATGGCAAATGTTCGACGGTGTATTTATTTATTATATTGAGTGCGCGGTAATTTTTAATAAGGTTACATTGATTATAATATTTAAATATTTATTTTTGTTAATTATCCTAATTGCAGGACAAGTCGTGCTCGACGGCGCAGACACTGGTGCGCATTCTCTGCCACGGCGGCTCCGGCGTCCTGCTCGGCACCGCCGACAAGATTCGTACGTGTTTTTCGCAAGGAAAGCGCGCACTTTTTCTCAAAAAATATGAATATTTGTGTTGTGCAGCGGACGTGTCGATGGAGGTGACGGAGCTGAACGGCATCTGCATCGCGCCCCTCGAGAAGGCCTACGTGCCGCCCCCTGTGGAGGAAGTGAAGACGGATGGAGATGGTGAGTAAATAGCCCCAGAAAGGGGTCAAGGACGAGATAGTGTGCGAAAGTGGAGAGAAGCTCTCACTTTTATCCAATCTGTCGTGTCTGATTCCTTTGTGACCGAGTGTGCGATTGATTATCGGGTGAAACTTGAAACAACCTGTCTGCATTTACAGTGAATAGACATGCCCTTTGCAATGGCTTTGGATAGCATTCTAATAACTATTGGTTATCACGCTAGAGTTCTTAGCTACATTCCGGTTTCGACTTCTAATTAACTTTTCCCCTCTCGAATAGTGGTGACATATTGCTATTTATGACTAACTGCTTAGCGGATTTTTGTTGTCTTGTGAAATTGGTGTGAATCATAATGCTTTAGAAGAAATGACAGAGGAAGAGTAATTATTATTTAAATAATTTATTTTCAGTGGCAATGGAAGCCGTGACCGCTTAAGAGAGATGAATCTACGGTATGCTGTTGCAGCAATCGACTACCGTATGCCCCCTATATTCTATATTTGTTTGACCCTCGTTATACCATATTCCTACTTTCTGTTTTAGGGATTGTTTCGCAAGAAATGCCCTCATCATTATGCACACTGTCTCATTGGTCAGACCCGTGTGAGAGTGTGCGAAATGAAGAGAACTATTTTGACGAAAGCCATCCCTAGTCTGTTTCATCATGGATCAAGTCCACCGATCTCTAATTAATAATGTTGTCACTGTATACATGTTGTGAGTCGATAAAGGCTTTATCCCAACCAGGCTTAGAGTATTGTACAACCGGATCACAGATGGGTCCCTCGGGGATGATACGTTTTGAAACAACATTTTCGGAACTCTCAAAACATCATTTCTGGATTTGCTTGGAATATGTTTCATCGCATTTGTAAACTTTTGTTTTCGGGTTCCTAAACGTCGGTTCCAAAACGTACCATCACCGGATCCCTGGGTTCACATATGGGTCACGCGTGGAGGAGGCAGGGTAGCCGCGGCGCCCCGCGGATCCTCCACAACACAACGTCGCCGGTTGCGTCTCGGCGGAGGGACGGGTCGATCGGGATGTGTCGGGGTCGGGTCACGGACCGGTTCCGCAGGCACCGCCAAGGTGGTGTCGACGGGGTCCGCCTGGATGGAGATGGTCTGGGTGAAGGTGAACTTGACTCCGGATATTGGAGATTGAGTTTGGCGAATGGAGGAGAAGGGAGGGTGTGCGGAGGAAGGAGAGAGTAGAGGAGAGGCCGGAGTGGGAGGGACCGAGGGGGTCTGCAAAGAAATTAGTTGTTAATAAGAGGTTACGGTAGGTAGTCGGCGGGACTACGGTAGTAGCAATAGTATTGTGGTCACAATACTAAGGTTCTCACAATGCATACCTATAGTCCCGTCAAGCCTACGGAAAGGGGTCAAGAGTGAGAGAAAATTTTTAAATCGAGAGGTAATTTTTAAAAATCTTTTAAACACCTCACTTTGCCGTACTCCATCGCTCCTGACCCAAATCTGGAGGCTCGGAATATTAAAGGTTGTATAATAAAGGTTGGTTGATTGGTAAAGGCCATAGTGCTACAGACTACCGTACCCTTCGTACTGTACAGTAATCTTACCGTACCTGATCTTCCCTGTCTCTCCTGGTGTTGAGCGAGATGTACTGCGTAGACTTGCGAGGATTACGTCGCTTCTTGATCTTGTTTTTGGCCGCCGCTTGCTGAAATGGGTGAAAACCGGGAAACAGCGAAAATTGGGTCCTGGTTTTTGAAAGCCGTCATTAGGCGCTTCTTTTCCAAATCCCCTCATGCCAATTTGCCAGCACGCATAGGTACTCTGACATCCCAGCCTGGGAAGAAAAAAAAAAGCTAGATCTACCCTCAATCCTTCACCCCAAGTAAAGTAGTTTTGGGAGCCGTCAATTAGAACCGGAGATTAGAATACGGCCGGGGCCGGGGACTGGAATAATAAAATTGGCCGAACCTCGGATCGTTCTGCAGTCGAACTCATGCTTGTGCACACGGTGGCTGAGTGTGTGCGGAATGGGAGGAGAGAAATAGCGGGGAGGAGAGGAGAAATGAGAAAAGGAGAAGCGAAGCTGTGATGAATCAGAAAACGGAAGGATGGGAAGCAGGGCGGGGGGGGGGGAGAGTGAGATAGAGAAGGTGATTGGGGGTGACCTACTTCCCAGAGATGCTCACCACGTGATTCAAAGCCTCCAAAAAGGGGCTAGGGGCCGCTAAGTGTGAAGTAACCATCTTTTCTCTATCACACATATTTGATCGGATCATGTTAATCATAGCCATTGATGTGATAGAAAGTGAGTCTCATTTTGACAGAGCCTATCACGAATGGATCCTTTTTGGAGGCTTGGAATATTGGAGGGATCCACATCATTCCACAGGCCGGTCAACCTTACAGAAATGCCTTTAGAGTGAGAGAGCGTGTGAAATCGAGAGATACCCTCTCACTATTGCACACTCCCTCGCTCTAACCCTGGTCTGTATGTTTGGAATCATGTAGAGATGAGACGCAGCTGGAACACCGGAACAGTTGCTCACCCGTTTGAATTTCACGCGGTCTCTGAATCATTTTTGAACAATCATCAAATTTATCATGGCAGGTTCGGAATTCTGTACATTTCCTCGTTTATGTTTTTCCACGGCATTTTTGCGGGAACAATTTTGAACGGCTCTCGTAATTTCCCTTCGAGAGAATCAGGGGATTGGCAAAATGCCACTACACAGACTCTTTCACTTTTTCTCCTCTCTCGCTGACCCCTTCCCATGACTCTCTTTTGATCTACCTCTCTCCTACACCCCTTGTAAAATGCCGTGTTTTTTCCCTGTTAATACAGAATAAACATTTGTTGGAAATATGTGAAAGGCGACAAGGGGAACGGGCACTGCACAACGGCTCATCCATAGCACTACCCATTCATTTTTCAGTAATTTTCACTCTACTGTACATTAGTTTTTTTCCAAGAAAAAAATCTTTATCGTGTTCAAAATGGCAATGCGACGGTATTAAGCACGCTATAACTTTGGCATTTAGCACAATAAAGTTGGCACATTGATACATATTTGAAAGTTTTTGCGAAACTAGCGACAAGCGAATAAAGCAGTTGGAAAGTCGAGAGCGAGGGGAACCCATATCCATAATTTACTGAAGACATGTCATCGGTGCATAGTTATTCGTTACCCAAATGTACAGTAATCGAGACTACCGTAACCTAGACATCCGTAATCTAGACTACCGTAGTTCGCATGATTATTTTGCTGGCGACTTCGGACTTGGATCGCAGTAGGTTCTTGCCAGTGGGGTGCTGTGGCTTCTTCTTCGGACCGAAGGCTCTCGTGGGAGATCTGTTGGAGTTGGGAGTTACTCGAGCCGGGTTTGGCAGCATTTCGATTCCCATTTATTAAACAAATTCTCGATGCCAACGCTACAGGTTCAGGAAGAGAAAGAGCGTGAAAGTGAGAGAGAGAGTGTCTCTCCATTTTACACGCTCTATCTATCTTTCCCACACCATTCCCTCTTGAGGGAGCTCTCTGTAGTGTTAGTCGGTATGTGGAATGATGTGTACTAATTTGGACGAGTGCCGCAATCTAAGCTACTGCAACCTGGGCTACCGTAATCTAGATTACCGTAGTACCATCGTGCTACTCACCTCGGCATCCTCGTAATCCCGTTCTTCTCATAGGGACACTTCCCGTTGGGCGTCACGGGTGTGGTTCCTCTCGATTCGGGTCGGCGTAGTCCCAGAGGGAGGAAGGAGGGTCGGTAGGGCGTCGTGGGGTCGGAGCCGGTGTAGGAGGGTGACGGGCCGTCCGACGGCGAGGGATGGCAGGAGGAGGGACGGGCGGGTTCTGAGCGGATTATCGATTGAGTAAGGAGTTCTGTATCTTTTTCGCGAGATTATTATTGATTATTGATAGTGGCTCACCCTGAATTTACCTCGACTCTAAGTTACCCCACCGCTTGATCAATATCAAGCGGTGGGGTACCGTAGAGTCGAGGCAGATTCAGGTGCAGCTTCTATCGTTTCGAGAATGAGCTAATCGATATCGGGGTAGATCAAAAACTGCTTACTGTGTATTCTCAACGTCGTTGGAAGTTCCAATGGCCGACTTGTCGATCTGCGAGCCGGGCAGACGGGAGGAAAGTCGAACTGAAAAAATGAATTTGAATTTTTTAGGAACCCGAAGTATCGTATACCCAATCCGGAAATGCCGTATAGCAAACCGGAAGAAGTACCGTATACCAAACAAGAGTTACCGTATACCAAACGGGAAGTACCGTATACCTTATGGTGGCTGGCGGAGGCGACGATGCTCGAGGCTGTGGATGAAGTTGGCTTGCACGCTGCGTACATTCGGTCCGTGAATGAAACCTGGAAATGTCAAATTTACAATAGAAAAATCGCTTTATTGATGGGCAGGGGAAAGCGGTCAGACTTGACTTTTCATTGCAACCGCAGTTCACCAGCGTTGTCTGTCCCTTTTTTTTTAAGAATAAAAAAGCAAAACACATACACACAGAAGAGACCAAGCAGATGCGGCGTGCGGATAGGCCCGAACGCATTCTTGCATGAAGAACACCTTAAATATTCACATTACAAATATAAACTTTAAAAATCCAATAATTCATCTGCCTCTTTCCCGAGCACAATGATAAAAGTGAATTTGCTATGACCATCTACCATTTACGTGCTATTTTCCAAACGTTTGCGTTAAACTTGTAACATAATGTAGCATTGAATGTAAACCATTTTTAAAAATCAGTTAACGATTGTATTGAGCTACGGTATACCTCAGCGAAGCACTCTCCGAGCATATTGAACACCTTCCGATTGAAGCCCAGCGGGTACAACCGATTGTGAATGATTCCTGCATTTAATTATTTTTTAAAATTTATTGAATTGAAACGTACATCCCAATTCTCATTACTAATCTCAATTCTCTCACAAGGACCTATCGCAATTCCAAGTTTTAATTTAATAAAATCAGTAGGTACTTGAACCCGGCAAATCCCGTGTTTCAGCCTCCCTTGATTTGCCCTTTTCAAGAAGAGAAAAATGCGAGAGTGTGTGACTCATTTGATATTCGGCCGCTAATGAATTCGATATGCGTTTCTCTCGGCAGAAACATGGGACAGAAACGCTCGGTGAAATATGTAAATTATGACGCGGATTCTGCGGAAATTTTCCCAAATTTTCAGGATGCACTTCCGGTTCACAAAATCGATTTTCGAAATTTATTTCGCACCTATTGTTTCCGGGTCGGGCATATCCACGTTCGCCGTAGTACCGTCGAACATGAGTCTAAAAAGGTGCGGGGTGAGACGTTAGGTTACTGTATTTTATTGATTAATGAAATAAAGAAGATTGCGGGATTTCGGTAGTCTTTCAAGTTCTGCATAAATTGATGGAGCACAAGACGCGGAGCTTAGGTAGCCCCTCCGAAACTTTATCGATTGATGAAACACAACATGTTGGGGGTTTAGGCAGTTTTATCGATTAATTTCGCTCACTGAATGATCGTGTCGACGAATCGGACGAGAATGTGCGCGTGGTCTCGGAGGGTAGCGATAGTTGTCGCCCAGCGTCTACAATGATAATAATAATAATAATAATAATAATATTTAGAAAATATAATTGTAATCCAGCGTCGGAAAGAAAACAAGTAAACTTCAGCGCAGATGGTACTACGGTAGTCTAGCAAAATTTCGATGACATGAATTTCCAGAAAACATTATTAGCAACCTCGAGAAAAAGGTGAAGAGCGAGATTGAGTGGGAAGGTGAGAGGGCGCCTCTCACGTTTACTCACTCTCTCACCGCCTGACCCCTTTATGGAGGTTCGTAATCTTACCGCTCATTCGATTGCGTTCTCGTGCATCGTCGGTCCTCTATGCACGACAGAAAGGCGCTTTTGTAGAATAGCGAGGGCACGGAGGGCTCGGCATCGATGAGTTTGTCCAGAATCTGCAAGTGTTTCAAATTCGGGTACATACATTATGGGGGGAGGAAATTGATTTGAAGTCAGCCAGAAATCTTTTCATAGGCAAATACAAAATATCTTTTAAAAAATCACATCATTTTTGCTATTACTCTTCAAGCTCTAACTACAGACATAATATTTTCTTTCCAAGAGCGGCAAGACTATTCTCAAAATCCGGAAAATTTAGCAGTTTCCCTGAGTGACCTTTTTGCTTTTGTTGTTGTTGTTTGTTCGTGCCCTTCTTTTATTTTATCTTATTGTACCGCATTTCCTCGTGACTCGCATAAATATTATTATTATTATTATATTATTATTCAATATTCAAGTTCAGGGCCCGTCGAATGATACACTGTCTCCATGCGTTGTGCACGTATTTTCCCAGTTCGGGTTATATTTTTGGGGCTTGAATCTCTTCATTTCGCACACTCTCTCACCCATCTACCGGCGTAGAGACTGTGCGAACTGAAGAGGTCCGATCATTTCAATCGCAATCTGCAAGTGCTTGGAATTGCAAAAGTTGATCCGTAGCCTATTTACAAAGACTTAGAATTTACGGCAAATGCTAAGTCTTTGTGCAGTCTCTAAATTATTTACCTACCCAATTAACAAACAAACCAACGTACGTTTCTACCATTTTCTACCTACCCTTTCGAACGATGTTGGAAAAATAAATAAAAGAAACCGTAGAAACGGAGAAGTATAATTCAGTGGTGGGAAATTTTTTAGAATGGTTTTCTCCGTCAAACCTGTGCGTGATCAACGAATATCAGTTGAAAATACTGTTCAACCAAATCTGAAACATATCTGTCTACATTTTTTTACTAACAATATCATGAAAATGTATGAAGTGCATTCCACCAACCTCAAATATGTTTGGTTTCTTATCACAATTTTTTGTTTGTTAATTATATTATTATCATAATTACCCTCTCCATAATTTGTATGGTGCCTCTTCCGGACGTTTTCGGCGCCTCGCTCAGTCGCTTCCACGTCACGCGCAACGCTCGTTTCTGAAAATTGCATTTATTTAATTCCAAAATACTTATTTTTTTAGAAAGCGTCCAGGGTGGTGAATCATTCCGCAGAAATTTCAACCGTACCAACAGGGTACACAGTGAGATAGCTTGCAAAATCGAGAGGGTCCCTCACTTTTGCACACTCACTTGCCCTGACTCCGTATGTGTGGAATCATGTGGTGGAAATACGCTTAGCCGGTCCTAACCCCTTTCTGGAGGCTCGAAATCATCATGCTCTATTCCAGACAGTCCCTCTCAGACGGAGTGTATTGTTCGCCCGGTCAAGTGGTCTGTCCCCAGTCTCCCTCCTTTGAAGGGCTACTTGTGTCCCCCCTAAAGCTCAACGAGCAAAGCTACCGGGCGCGCATTCATATTTGATTCATGACCCACTTTCTCTCTCCGTCTCTATGGAGTGTCTGTCGATGAGCTTCCCCCCGTTGTTCGCCGAATAAAAACGATGATGTGTGCACGGATGCACTTCCGGGTCGGCATCACAATGTTGGCACGGTGCCAAGAAAGTTTCTAGCTGTCCGAACCGCTATTTTGGCCTGCTTCTCTAGCTATTTCTGAAGACTTCGAACTAAGTTCTCTGCAATATTGTAAGTAGGAGTCCATTGTCTTCGGGTGCACGAGACATGAAAGGGGTATCAAGGTGAGGGGTACGATGTTCTTGTTTTCGGGTCTCTCCAAAGTTTCGGGTCCAGTCAAATTCGGGTCCCTGGTACCGCCTCTCAGTGCTTGGTTCCGACACACACCGAAAACTCTCGCCCGCTCACATTTCAATGCATTTCACACGACCTCACCCTGTGTTTCGCTCGGCATTTTATGTATGGGCCAAAGCAGGGCGTGCGCGCATAAGAAATGATGGAGTGACAAGGCGCGCCGCGCACTTTTCACGAAATCTAGTGTGGAAGGCACGAAGGCACTACCACAGTGTATACAAGTAGGCCTAGCCATCTATTCCACCGGATACTAGCGTTCGACATCCGATATTGTGTGCTGGAAGATGTCGTTTCATAGGTCTCCTCTTTGGGCTTTAGTCCCCATCAAAAAAACCGTTCCAGCTCGGAATAACCCCCTGACAGGCGTAACTATAGATATAGGACTGCCAGACAGGCAGTGTGTATCCTGTGCCCGACAACCCTCGGACAATAGGGCACTGACTCGTAATAGACGTGATTTGAGGACCACAAAAACCAGGCGAACAGAAAGTAACAAGACACAAAGCGCAGGCTCTTTTCCTCTCTTTCCGCCTTTTTCACCCATCAAAGAGGCTTGAAACGTTTCATTGCCTACATTACCTTATAGTAACATAAACGCCAACAATCTCTCATCTTTACTCATCTAGGTTCAATCTAAAAATTTATCTAGTTCTAAAAATTCAAAAATTCATCTATTGAAAAATTCATCTAGTTGCATCTAGTTCAATCTAAAATTCTCGCTCACTTGAGGATCAGTCAGTTTCGAGTGCAGTTCGCTGACAAAGGGTGTTAGGGGATGGACGAAACTTTCCCTTTCGATCCCTGAATCCCGACTGCCTGAATTTTAATCGATAATTATAAAATATCGATTACTTATCTTCGAAATTGAATTTGCAAAGTGCAAACCTCGTTCGTCTTCGACCGCTTGAGCCTGACTGCTGGGCAGCGGCGAAATGGCGGGGATGGCCGCGAGACCTGGCAAGAGTTTTTATTGAAATTTTGAAGAAAAAAAAGACTCCAGCAAAAGTTGATACTGTCAAAACCTACCACATTTTGATGCTTGAGCTGAAAATGGTCAAACGAAACATTTTTAACAAGTTATAGCACCCATTTTCACACCGTATCGGAAGTGGATTTCGCATGCTGTTACTTACTTCTAAGAGCCGCTCTGAGCGATACTTTCGCATGTAGTCTCAAGTTGTCTAACGTGGACGAGGCGCGGAGATGGAATATCTCCGCGCGGACAAACAGTGACGACAGTCGACCCAGTCGCGCCTCCGCCCCGTCGAGCGACCACGCCGGACTACCGTAGTCAGAGCGGGACCGCGGAATGCCCGGAACGACCATTTATCGATTGGTCAGGCCGTAGGTCATGCCTGGGAAGGGCGGGGAGGTGGTGGAGTGGTTAAAGCTGTTGAGTCATCATAGCAACCGATTGAGTTGTAGTGAAAAAGGTAAGAAGAGGAGAAGAGAAAGAGTGGTCTGTTGAATCGAGACGCGACTAATAAGGGGGAGTAGTGGGAGAGAGGCTAGTGACAACAGGGATAATACGAATTGAACAAGGCGATAGACAGTAAGCGGAGTAGCTACAAAAAATATTATTTCTAGATATTTTTACGAAAAGATATAAGGCTGTTGCATAAGTCTTTGCCGATTTTGGAAGTGAACTTTGAACATTCTCATTTTGCTTCCTTCAAATAACTACGCATTGCGCCCATAGCAGATGATAGTAGGACTGTTGAGTTACAAAATCTAATATTTGTTTCACTTGGCTCTGCCTTGACATCACAGATAAATCAAAAATAAATTTTATCAGATTGAACAAAAACAAGACACAAAGTTCTTTGACCACTGGTGTCATCTAGAACATTACTTTATGACCTCTACAAAAAAGCGTGACACTATATGAAGTGCACGTTCACCATCTGGTGAGAACATGTTGATTAGATTCTTACTTTCGGTGTTACAGTTCTTCAAAGTAGAACATCGAGAAAGGAATTATGCTTGAATAATCTCAAATGATTATTTCTACAGTTATGCTGCTGGGAGTAATGCGCGTTTATCTCATTGACATTTCAACTTCCTACTACAAAAGTGATTTCGAGTTATCACCTTCTCATCGTATTTCAAATTGAGAAAAATGTGAAATTTCAAATTGCAAAGATTTCGTTGAGGGAGCAACATTAGGCATCTTTGTTGATGCGTTGGCCTATTGAGCTAATGAGAGATCAAGTAATACCCGACTGATAATTTATGCTACTGGACATCCTCTACAAAATGACACTCATTTCGTATTGAAATCTAATGCCAACGATTCGTGACAATTCGTGATGTCTCATTTTCGATCTCGAATGTCAAGTGCCCAATGATGAATGATCCAGATCGGCAATGAAGATACATGGCCCAAAGTGTGTATTGTCGTTACAACCGTTGTAGGTGGTAGTCCAACTCAGTGCAGAATTGGAGACCAATTCAAATATACTGCTCCACAGTATCAAAAAAATACGAATTCTTGAAATTCGCGATTGTTAAAATCGGCAAAGACTTATGCAACAGCCTTATACGTTCACATAATGTCCTTATCCGAACAAGAGTGTATTTATATTTTATCGACGCCCGAGGGCGCTACGGATAATGATAGAATCGCGAGGTGAAAACAGTAAATTATGCGTCTATTGAGTATCATGTCTATAGATTCTATAGTAAATAATGAGTCTCTCTATATGGAGTATGGAATATGGGGAGTAGTGTCTTTAGAGTAGAGTATAAATTTGCCTCAAGCGACGACGTTTGCATTTGAAAAGCATTGGTGAAGGTAAATAAGAGCGCGCGCGATCTCTTTAGACTTTGCGCGTCGAGTCTCGGGCAGCTTCTAGTCATACGTTATTTCCCAATGAAATGACGTCAGTTAGTAGCGTCAAAGTAAATGGCCGAGACCGCTTCTGACTTACTGTGGCTTAGGGAAACCACGTCATTCCATCGAGGCAAGCCTCCAGAAAGGGGTCAGCAGCGAGATCTTGCTCTTGACCCCATTCTAGAGGGTTGCAATTGGGTGAAAGAGGCAAAAGGGTAGGGTCAACTGAGAGAAAAAACGGCTAAACGCGCGCTGAAAAGGTGTGAAAACGCGCTTCGAAATTAGCTGTCAGAAGAGATGGAGGTTGATGAGAGGTGCAGAGAAAGAGAGTGAGTGAAAAGAGAGTTTGAAACGAAGGAAAATAATTAAATTTCTACGTACTCTCTCACGTCTGCCAGCGAAAAGGTGTGTGCAATATTTATGCTGTAACCTTACGTATCTTTAACAACGCTGCCGGATTTCTGCATTGCACTCTCACAGCAAGCGACCGGTAAGGAGCCGTGAAAAATGCGAAGAGACCCTTTTGCAACTCTAATTTCAAACTTTTGTAGAGAAATAGGGTAAAAAAGTGTTCTGAAACGCAGTAGTTCAACATAAATTAGATATAGAACGTGCTACTTCCAAACTACTACTTTCGATTTAGAATAAGTGGGAGACGTGAGGAGTGAGGTTCGCAAGTCTTGCCCATTTCGTAGTCTCTCTGAGAGAGCGGGGAGGAAATGTTCCCACAGTGAATTCCCCTTGTGATGGCACGACAGCACTGATTATTGGTATTGTCAGCGAACTTGAAGTGTCCCGGCGACTCCATAGTTCGGCTAGATTATCAAACGACAATAAGCATAGAGAACCCCTCTCGATTCCACACTCCTCGGGGCGTCGGAATTAAAAAAAATCTGTCAAAATGATAATTTCATCGCAACAGTAAATTCAACTAGATACTTTGCTGTTACACCTTTCTGATTCAAACATCTTTGTAAATTGAAAATTAAATTAAATTTAAATAAATAAATAATATTTAAATCACCTTCCGGCGGTTCGTCTTTCCACTCCTCATTTAGTGCCTGGATAATCTTCTTGCGCAGAATCGCCTCCTTTATGCGCATCATCCTGCACTCTGAGAAGCGAATTATCGATTAGATTTTTAAAAAAATCAATAATCAACAATGCACGAAAAATGGATCGAAACAAGAGTTATGAGACCAAACACGGCAACGATTTGTCGTGTGTTGTTATGCGCATCATCCTGCACTAAATTAGCAATATTATTCACTAATTAATTGAATAATTAAGAAAGAACCGAGGCGCTCGATTGATTAATCAAGTCGAAATATGATTGCAAGGTTGCTGAGAAATTATTGGAAGTGTGCGAGAGAACGACAGACAAGGATGGCATGAAACACATTTCGAACGACATCGTTTTGCATTCACTCCTCTGGTATTTTCCCCCTACTAGTCCCCTAGCTCCCCTACTAGTAGGGGTAACATCAAAGGTACCGACGGTTTCCCCCACTAGTCCCCCACTGAAATGAGTAGGGGACTAGTGGGGGAAACCGTCGGTACCTTTGATGTTGCCCCTACTAGGAGGGGAGCTAGGGGACTAGTAGGGGGAAAATACCAGAGTCATTGCGCATTCAGGGGAGCGGTCGGCAATGAATTACAACTCATTCAACCAACAATGGACAGTGATTGATATCTTGCACGGATGAAGATAAATCTCCAGAAAGGGGCACACTTTGAAATGTACATAACAAAGCTTCTCGCATCATTCCCCGAAAGGAGTCAGCGGCGAGAGATCGTGTGAAAATAAGAGGGTTCCTAGCGATTTTCAATAGTCGTGTATACCAGCAAGCGGCATCGTGTCGCAGCAGGTAGCGTGCTCGGCAGATGCTTCCTTTTATTTTCAATCAAGTTCGCTGCGAGAGCAGGAGTGTGGGAGAGTTGAAAACAACCTCCCACGCTTGGACGCCGGCCATTTTTTGTTGGTGAAACTACGTTTTGTCGGATGTGAACGGGAAGGGAATAATGTGAAGAGGAAATGTATGGTAAGTATGTTGTTTGTGCGTGTCACGGGCATACACAGCACGGCAAAAGTATGCAACAGCGTGGGCAAAAGCGGATCACGCCTGATTCCAAAACTATACTCAGAGCGCGAAGTCTCCAGCTTTCCTTACTCTGGAGTGTTCACTTTTCCTAATAATGGGAGATTGATGTCTCCATCTCTCAATTTTGCATGCTCTCTCAGCTGGAGACAACATCTCCAGAGTAAGGAAAGTTGGAGACTTCGCGCTCTGTGTAGATCTGGGTTAGGGTGAGAGAGCGTAGGAAAGTGAGAAGTATCCATCTCGATTTCACACGCTCTCTCACCCCCCAACATCTTTCTGGAAGGTGGATAAATTAGGCGATTTGGTGGCGTAGTAGGCGCGAGGAGCAATCGATATTACAGTGTAAGGAAGTGTAAGGTAGAGTTTGAAATTCGGGTAAATAATTAGATTAGCTCTCTTCATTTCACACACTCTATCACCACTCGACCGGTGTAGAGAGTGTGCGAAATGGAGAGAGCTAATCTAATTATTTACCCGAATTTTAAACTCTAGTGTAAGGTCTAGTCAAGACTGAATGTATGAGAAATTCGAAAAGAAAAGTCATATTTTTAGTGGTAAATGTCTTCTCGTTTTGTTGCAGAATGCGATACAAACTGTGATAGAAATATGAGAGACGTGTCAAAACCTCAAGTACTGATATCTCAAGTGGTTTGATCATTATCAGAATTCTTTTTCTAGTGGATTTCCACGAATTCTCACGAGATTCATCGAAACACTCGGACCAAAGTAGACTGATTACTCATTTTGCGGAGATGTCTAAAGAGCAAAATAAAAAAAAAAAAACATATCGGGAGAACAAACTGTAACATAGATGACGAAAAGACTGAGGCAAAAAAGCAGAGAAGCTGCGATATTATCTATTCCAAACCTCCAGAAGGTGGCCAGGAACAAATGTGTGGATCGGTTCGATACTACATTACGGCTAAGCACCGCGGCGCGAAAAGTGTGTCAAAGCCGGGATAGAAGCCAAACTGCGCCTGATTCCCACCTATCTCCGTCGCTTCGGAACAAAATTTGAGCGGAACCTCACCGTGAAATAATCATTATCGAACTCGCTCTCTGGAGAAGGGGGAAACGAAGTCTTGCAAATCTGAGTAGTCTTGGGGGCACTTCTAGACAGAAAAAATATCTCTCTCAGACGCACTCTCTCACATTCGCACGCTCTCTCTCTCCTGACCCCTTTCTGGATGTTTCGAGTCATGAGGGAAGAGGCAAGAGATGACTTGTGGAAGCAAACAAGAGAAAGAAAGCATGACTTGACAACGGGGGTAAATGAAAGGCCGAAAGCGGAAAGCCGACTGGCCCGTATGCGCATCTGTGATCTTTGACTGAATATTCGAGCTGATCGACACCGGGCTAAAAACGTGGGGAGACATCAGCACGGCAACAGATGTTATTTGGGTAACTATGTCGTGCGAGATGTGCTCTGCAGCTGATAGGGTGTCACGGAGGGATCAGAAATGTTATCGTCATTTCGCACGCTTTCTAACTCAATGTCGAGATCATTTTCAATGAGTGGGCCCGTAAAGCAATAAGAACCTAGCCGTAACAACTGGATGTAGAAACCGCTAGAATCACCGAGTGATAACGTTCACTTATAAAGTAATAATACCACGCCATTTCCTGAATAGGATGACAATCTTTCTGATTTATTGTCCAGCGACTAAGAACGCAAGAAAACGGCTACACGGACTTAATACTTCCTCAAATTCACAATTTTATGAACTAGGAAAAAAAAAAGGCTACCACGCCAACGCCACCATCGCATGTTTAACGTGCAAAGCGACTACAGGCGTCAAATTTCATCGACTTTTCGCATTATTACACAAAAAGCTACACATTTCACTGCCACAGAAAGGGAAGAAGGTGAGAGAGTGTGCAAAAGGGAGAGAGTTCCTCTCGATTTTACACGCTCTCTCTTTTTCGTTGGCCAGCCTGTGAAATGACGTGATTCCAAGTTATGACATGGCGCTACAAATCGGTCGCAAAAACGCGGGTGTCTCATTTTGGGAACATTTGCAAAAAAATGTTTAGAACAACCAGTTAAAAACTTATACACCCCTCGAAAACACATTACGTAATTTTTACACAGTTTCAAAGCATATTTTGAAATTTTCATCGGAAACGGGCGGGAAATTTGAAATCCGAGCACCCTTTCCGTGTGTTTAGAGTGGGGGAAGCAACAATCTAGTCGCGGGCCTAAGGTGTGAGTGACTTGGATACGGAGACCGGGGGGGGGGAGGGGAACCACCAACAATGGACCGACCCCTCCCCCCTCCCGCCCCTTCTCGTGTCGCCCCAGGCACTTCCGGTCGACGATATCCTTTCATAGCAAGTCTCGTTTAGCGTTCTTGGGAGCCGTGTTCGCTTTGTCCGTTGAATAGCACTGCACGATAACTACCATGTGAGTGGGGGGGGGGTAATAGTCATGGAACCATGAGCAATTCGTACACGGCCACATCATTCCACAGACCGGTCAACCTTCCAGAAAGGCCTTTGGAGTGAGAGAGCGTGTGAAATCGATAGGGACTCTCTCACTTTTGTACCTTCTCTCGCTCTAATCCTGGTCTGTAGGTTTGGAATCATGTGCGGCGCTCTGGACAGCAATTCGATCTCTGATTTCGTGTTGAGATCATCGCCGTTCACAAAGAAAAAAGTATTATATGAGGCCCATGACTCTCTAAAAAGTCTTATATTTAAGACTTAAGTTCTTAAGAGTTAAAGGTCATGGGCCTAATATAAGACTTTTTTTTTCTGTGTGTTTACATGATTTTTGAGCACAGTTTGCCTCAATTTGGCACGGGCTCGGCAGAATGTTGTAAGGGACACCAGAGCCTAATCTGTTGAAATAATTTAACGGAAAAAAGAAAAGAAAATTATATGGGTTAAAGTAAAATCCGAAGAAAAATCAACAGAAGAGGTTTTGCTGTTCCAGTGAACGAGTGGTGAAAAAGTAAACGATGTGAGAATATTCTACGATGCAGTTACACAATGGTTTGGAGCGACAAATAAGCGATTTGCACTTTACTGCCCATGATCCCATCCGCTGGAAAGGGGTCAGGAGCGAGAGAGTATGTTGTGAGGTGTTAGTTTTCGGAAAAAAGGAAACAGAAAAAGGCCTAGATTTGAATTCCCACAATTTACTATCTCGAATAATCCGTGGAGCAATCGACTCAAAACTTTGAATATAACATTTTTCGACCCTTTTTCACCTATAAACGAAATTTTGAGTCGATTGCTCCACGGAGAACTGAGATAAGA
This sequence comes from Pristionchus fissidentatus, assembly GCA_036245785.1. NCBI lineage: Eukaryota > Metazoa > Nematoda > Chromadorea > Rhabditida > Neodiplogasteridae > Pristionchus > Pristionchus fissidentatus. The sequence goes on along the minus strand of BTSY01000001.1, from coordinate 28,822,778 downwards.
AATTGCGGGAATTTAAGTCTTGGCCTTTTTCCATCACCTTTTCCCGAAAACTAACACCACATTAGTGTGAGAGGGACCTTCCCCATTTTCGCACTCTCTCACCCCCCCCCCCCCTCACCACTTTGTGGAGGCTGGGATTCATGCAATTTGGTTTAGCGAATAAGCGATTTGCACTTTTCTGTCCATGATCCCATCCTCCGGAAAGGGGTCAGGAGAGATTTTGTGCAAATCTCACGTTCCTTGCCCCTTCCCGGAGGTTTGCATGCAACTATCGCGAAATGGTGAGAGGCGTGTAAGCGATTTGCACTTTTTTCCGGCCCGGCTCTCGTTTTAATGGACTTCCTTGATGCGGTATGACACACGCTATAGTGAAAGGACTCGTAACCAGGGCCGGGGAATCTTCACAACCGGGAAATGGCGCCGACACGCTAGAGTCTAGTCGAGAAACAAGGGTTGTACGTCTAAGGGAGAACAAGGAACAGATCCAAAGTGCCCAAAAATAAAAAAAAATAAATAAAAAAACATCTACGCCAATTTGGTTTTTGACATATAGACAAAAGGTGTTATTTCCGATGGTTGAGGGAGATGGAGAAAGTGTGAGCCGCTGCCTATTAGAGTGCGAAATGTGAGACCACGGTCTCTTCATTTCACACACTCTCTCGCCTATAGACCGGTCTAGAGAGTGTGCGAAATGAAGAGACCGTGGTCTCACATTTCGCACTCTACTGCCTATCCTCCTAGAGTGTCGACTAATACTGTAATGGGTTCGGGGAATCGGAGGGGGGGGCGTCAAGGGGAAAGGAGTAAGCCAATCGGGCAAAAGAGGGGGGTTATTTCTATGCTCCGCGGTATTCTTAGAGCGGCAAGGGGGACCGGGTATACTTATAGATAGAATAATATTGGGAGAACTAGACTTTGAACAGTCTCGGTTCATCTAGATACATACTTGGAAGATCCACCGATTTCGCGAGTTATAATGCGAGAAGAAATGTTCAGTGTGGGGAGAAAAACAACTAGCTACGTGTATCACTACTTTTCAAAGTCTATTCAGGGTCAAATTATAATGGTGTTTAAAGACGCAAACGTTTTATCACAGGTCTCCTGTAACGGTGTAGGAATGCCAGCTACAAGAAAAAAGTTTGCATCTCCGATTCGGATGAAAGTTTGATGGTGCATACCAATGGGTGTTAGAAAATTTTTCATGGAGTTGATTTTTTCAAATTTCACAATTATCGATTTTTCTCATCCAAAATTTCAAATTTACACAACTCAGTCAATTTTTATCGCACAGTGAACAAATTTTCTCCATTCTGTTCGTCGTGACCATTCCTACAAAATACTTGTTGGGTTTAATCGTGTAGAATCCCGTCTTTATTGTGTTTCAGGGCAAAAACCTGTTTTTCAATTATAAAATCGACCTTGTGGTTACCTTGTTTATCATCTCGAATATGAGGACGACCTAAGCATCGATCACTTGCATACTATGGACATTGTCGATTTTTCATTAAAATTTTAGTTATATGATCGTATCTCGCTTCAAAATGGTCCAATCGTCTATTTAAAAAATGGAATCGACAGCATTTTTCAAGACCAATAGTATATTTTTGGTCGACCTAATCGATTGGATGAAGCATAGCCGAGTTATTTTAAAGAATTTACAGTAAACGTTGAGTAATCGCCTATTTATCAGTGCGTTCGCGTAAGGAGCGCACATATTTCCAGAAATCAGTACAGCAAAAAGTGACTGATTCTGTATTTCACATATTCTGATAGCCCCTGGTATGGTCTATCGATATCTGTTTGTCTCATGGCTTGATCTCCCTAATTTGCATAATTACAGGCGGTCAAAGTTCGGCTATTTTCATAGTTCCTGGACTGTAGCATGACAGGGAGAAGAGATAGGGATTTTGTCGTAACAGCAATATTTACCGCCTTAATGAGCTGCATCTCGCTGTGTAATTTATTTATGCAAATTTTCAATTATAAAAATTTCGTGAAATTTCAAAGTCGATTTTCTCGAAAACAAAGCAAAATATGTTTCCTATATTCTGATATGTTGTGACACTATCCATTGCCTATCGAATGAACTTAATAAATCAAAGTTTGGAATGTGGTAATTTACTCAAATAATGGAAATACGGATGGTTCCTAATCGAGAGAATCCCCTCATTTCACTACCGTTCCACTCATTTGACAGAATATGTGAAATACAGAAGCAGTCACTTTGCTGTACGGAGGTATTGAAATCCTTAAGCGAACGCACTGTTATGTCATTACGACTTTCAATACTTTCCAATAATTTATCCGCGGTAAATTCGCGAATTTAGAAAGCCATTGTTGACATTTTCTATTTCATATGTGCCATGGAATATGCGTTTTTCTTTCACTACACTTCAACTTTCACTTCTTTCGCGTTGAATTCGTTCTCGATTTTCTGCGCCTGTAATGGTTGTTAACTATTGGTGTATCCTTGCTAACACATACATCCAAATTTTAAGAACAAGTAATTTTATCAAAATGATCCGGGAAAACATTTACTCATCGTATTCTCCAATAAAAGGATCTGTTCCGTCAACAGGGGTTTTTTTGGAAAGTATTGAAAGTCGTAATGACATAAATAGGCGATTACTCAACGTTTACTGTAAATTCTTTAAAATAACTCGGCTATGCTTCATCCAATCGATTAGGTCGACCGAAACTATATTATTCGTCTCGAAAAATGCTGTCGATTCCATTTTTTAAATAGACGATTGGACCATTTTGAAGCGAGATACGATCATATAACTTAAATTTTAATGAAAAATCGACAATGTCCATAGTATTCAAGTGATCGATGCTTAGGTCGTCCTCATATTCGAGATGATAAACAAGGTAACCACAAACACCATGGGCTAACTCCATTTTTGCAATAAAATTTTGTGGTTCAAGAGAAAAATTTCGAGCAATTATCGATTTTATAATTGAAAAACAGGTTTTTGCCCTGAAACACAATAAAGACGGGATTCTACACGATTAAACCCAACAAGTATTTTGTAGGAATGGTCACGACGAACAGAATCGAAAAAATTTGTTCGCTGTGCGATAAAAATTGACTGAGTTGTGTAAATTTGAAATTTTGGATGAGAAAAATCGATAATTGTGAAATTTGAAAAAAATCAATTCCATGAAAAATTTTCTAACACCCATTGGTATGCACCATCCAACTTTCATCCGAATCGGAGATGCAAACTTTTTTCTTGTCGCCAGGTGAGCTCGTTTTCCTACGCCGTTACAGGAGATCTCCGTTATGCATATCAATCATCTCGCGATTCTCTATCTTTTCTCGAACGATTGAAACCTATTTGAGATTGCAGTAGTTTGATGGGATTCAGGAGTCAAATTGAATCTACGACAAAACGAATCCAGACCTCATTCGGAGGCGGTAGGATGTGTGAAAGCGATGACACACAGCATCGAGTTGGCACCATGCCAAGAGTGTCTCTCCTTGTCTGACTCTCTCGTTTGGCGCGCTCTTTCGCCATGTCTCTCTTTCTCTAACTCGTTCTCGCTGACTCTGTTTCGAATGTTGCGCACACAGACTGTCGCCGCTGATCCCTTTCTGGAGGAGGTTTGGCTACACAGAGAGAAATCCTACTAAGAACAGGCACTCAAGTTGGCCCGCCTACTAATATGTAAGTAGGGCCTACTAATATATAAGCTTCGCATACTTACATATTAGTAGGCGGGTCAACTTGAGTGCCTGTTCTTAGTAGGAATTCTCTGTGTGTAGGAGGTTAAATGATGGGAATAGCCCCGATTTTGGCGCCGTCCAGAGGAGCAGTGTAGTATGAACGCCTCACGCGCAATAATTGCTCCTCTCTGAATATAACGGAGCGAAAGATCGTTAGTATTCCAGAGATCACGCTCATTTTTCAACGATATCTGGAAAAGAAAAACACTAATATCTGGAAACGCCTGTACTCTCCTTTGAAGAGTGTTGAGACGTGTAGGGCCCCCGCCAAAATTTCCCACCCAAGTTCCAGAACGAAAAAAAACGCTGCGAAGCAAAGAACGTCTAAAAAATCAATAAACGAACGCATGAATCGAGGAAAGGGCGACATGGAAAGACGTTGGGACGGCGAATAGAAGGAGCGAAACCTTATACGACCACTCTACGAGGGGATTGAATGTGAACTACACGCTCAGCTCGTTGTGTCGGAAGTCATAAAGAGAGTCAACATTTTTTTTTAGAACGACAAGAAAAAGGGAAAGCCGCCCTCAATATTTCACAACAACCATGTTGTGTCTTCTTCCTATTACAACGGACACATTATCGATCGATTCCCTCTGAAATTTCATTCTTAAATGAGTCGCTCAAATCTATTGCGAGAGGATAGTTATTTTGGGCAGAGAATAATATTCGAATTTCAAAACGTAATTATATTACAAAAATAATTATAAATAAGTAAGTTGTATTATATTCGAATGTTCTTACGCGTTTGGCATGCATGTAATAATAATTGTTCCTGCGTGTACTAGAGTGCAGCGCCGCGCGAGAAATGTGTGAAATGGAGCAGAAAGGTGGTCTAGCTGTTCCTATTCCCTTCCTTCCGTCCCTTCCTCTGGACGCGCTCACTACTTCCCACCTGCGAACAAAACCCGGATGTGGATGAACATCGGCTAAAACACGGATGTAGGGAGAATTACCCCTAATATTGATATGTACAAAGGGAGAGTCTGAAACTCCAATGTGAGAGTTTTCGTGCCTCTCCGTGAGTTTCATACGCGTAGAGTTTTTTTGTGCGAAATGCATCAGCGCCTACAAGACAAATGTTACAGATCGCCCAAAACCCGGACATGAATGAGCATAGAACCGTGATGAAGTGAGAATAATGACGACGGTGTCTGGGGCTATGCATATGGATACTGTATGCATGACTCCATCTCTCCATATCTGCTATTGCTCGGCTGGGAAAACGTCTCAGTGTTTTGTCCACTTCTCGATATGAGAAAAGCAGGCACATTGAGGCGTCCCATTGTGCACTAGCCGAGCAATCGGACAACAACGAGAACACCACACACCATCATTCCACAGTAAAACACCTCCAGAAAGGGGTCAGGAGCGAGACAGTGGGAGGAAAGTGAGAGAGGCTCGCTGGATTTCGCACACTCTCTTTAGCCCCCGACCCATTTTTTATCGATCTGGGACGATGTGGCAAATCGAGAGGCCGAGCACAAAAGAAACATAATTAAAAAAAATTAAAAATGACATTGAAATATAAAGGGAAAATGCGTCAAATCAATTAACAATGTTAGAGGGTGATCATGAGAGAAGGCACCACATGATTCCAAACCTACAGACCAGGGTTGGGACGAGAGAGCACGCAAAAGTGAGAGAGTCCCTCTCGATTTCACACGCTCTCTCACTCCAAAGGCCTTTCTGGAAGGTTGACCGGTCTGTGGAATGATGTGGCACGGTAGGTTACGAAGCTGACTAATGAGTGCCATTCAAAACTACATCTTTCAGTTGATGGCAATTTGTCCACTTTTCTTTAGGCGTGTGCCCATTTTTATGATTTCTAGGATTTCTCGGTGCCGTATCAAAGGTGTGCCACAGTAACCTTTCCAATCCACACACATAATCTCACTTCCAGGGTGGATTGTCCGGGACTTCTTTACTTTAGGGGACAAGCCCCTTATCACCCCTATCCCTCCACTATCACTCCTCCTTTCCCCTCTTGATCTCTTGACCTACCCCTCGAGAGGGGAAAGGGGCGGGGCTTACCCGCTAAAGTAAAGAAGTGCCGATTGACCGAGCAAACGTCATGCAAGTTATTGTTTATCATCATGCATACTATAGCATTGACGCAAAATGGGCGAGTGGGCGCGAGTTGGGTGACTGTACGCGACTTTGGCTATCGATCGATTATCCCGAGGAGGAGGAGGTCGTGCCGTAATTTCCGCAATCACAATTAGTCCTTCGATTCTTGAACAGATCGATAATTCGGTCTAGAAGAGCGACCTTTGCTCCGTCGGAGATCTTCGAGTAGTCGTCGGTGGCCTAGAAATATTTTGAAAATAATATTTATTTAAAAAAAATCAAATTATGAACATCTATAGTGTGTTTGCTCGGATATTCAATTATTGTTGTAGCCTTTTTGTGTCAAAAATGCTGCGCCGCGTTATAAGAATAATAATAATAATTATTATTGCTATAATTATGTACCTTGAGCGCGGCAACGGCGTCCATCGTCTGGAGCGAGCGCAGACACGAATCCTGCAATAATTTTGCTAATTAACTTAATTAGTAAGGTTAATTAAGCTTAAGCTTAAGTAGTTAAGTCTCAAACCTGTAGTTTGTGGAGGCGGAAGGCGTCCGCCAATCGATACTTGATCGGCGAGGCCACTTCGTCCGACGAGATGAGGAAGGACTCGGCAAGATTGGTCACGACCTGAACTCATATTTCCAGATTTATCCTCCATAAAAGGGGTTGGACTCGAGAGAATAATAATTGAAATAGCATCGACATACTCCGACGTCGTACTTGTCGCTGAGGCGCAGTATGGATTCCACATTTTCGCCTGAAATAATAATAATAATAAAATAATAATAATAATAGTTACAATAATCGAGACCTGAAATCTTTTGCGGCGTCTGGTATAGAAGACGAATGAGCGTGAGCATCGACTGCAAAGCGACTTATTTATTTTAATTTATTAAAAAAATTAAAATGGCTTCCATTTACCTCATAGTCGACGTCTTCAATCGGAATCTCAGTTTGCGATCGCTCGACAAAGTTACCGTACAGCATCGCATGAAATACGGGCGAGTGACACGCGAGAATCTTAATTCTTTCTAGATTTGATAATTTCAAAACACTCCAGAAAGGAGGTCAGAGCGGGAGAAATCGAAAGAAAGAGAGAGGGCCTTGACCCCTTTCTGGAGGATGTTTTGAACGAACCGCCTTGTTGACGTGGATCTTCTTGCCCTCGACGACCAGTGCGATGTCGTGTCGCGGGTCGGAGGCGTCGTTAAACGTGAGGGATGGGAGGCGTCTGCAAAGATCAAAGATCAAATATCAAATATAAAATATCAAATCAGTGGAAAAAGATCATAGATCAAAAAGGGATCAAAGGTCATACATCAAAGGTTACAGACCAAATATGAAAGATCAAAAATCGTCAACTAGTGCAACTGATAGTTATGGTGAGCATATGTCCCTCGATATCGCCGCTATCATGAGTCCACCATGATAGTGAAAGACTCATTTCGGATGCGTTGAAACGGTGGGGAATATAGATAGTTGGGAATACGGTAGGGGCTACGGTATCACATCATTCCACAGGCCGGCCAACCTTCCAGAACGGCCTTTGGAGTGAGATAGTATGTGAAATCGAGAGGGACTCTCTCACTTTTGCATACTCTCTCGCCCTAAGCCTTGTCTGTAGGTTTGGAATCATGTGGTATAAAACAGGTAGGGAATACGGTAGAAAATACGGTAGGGAATACGGTAGGGTGTTCGCGCGACCTGATTCCCTTGAAGTCGGTCATTGAGAATTTGACCTCAATCTTGATCTTCCCGTCGGCGCCGCTGAAGCCCTGACATGGAACTTTATCATTTTTTTATGGGCGTTGGGTTGCAAAAGTAGATGAAGGAGGCAGGCGGCTCCGAACCAACGACCTATCGATAGCTACGCGTATTCTCTACCCACTGAGCCACAATGGCAGCAGGCGGCGACGTCCTATTGCGCCTTACCTTCGCGACATTCGTCAGATCGTCCCACTTCATGAACGTAGTCCATCCCCATGAAGTGGAACCCGTGCAGTACTCCCTGCCGATCAACTGCAATAATAATATTATTTAGTTATTTAGCATTATTTATTTTATTCATTTATTTATTTTAGCATTTTAGTTATTATTTAGTTATTTATGTTATTTAGCAGTATTCTAATAAACGTATATTTTGTTAACAAATAAGTCGAAAAATACAATGAACAAAGCGTTTTTACTCCGTTTCGGAAAAGTTCTCTGGTTCGTTGTTAATCTTTCTTTGTTCTCGTTATTTCAAGTGGAAAACACAAATCAGTTGCAGGTAGATAATTCGAAGCGCACCTCGCCCTTCCTCGGCTTGTCCGGGTTGAGAGCATTGGCGATCGCGAACTGGGCGCATACCGTAATCCCCCATATGGGCGACAGACTCTTCTGGGTTGTGAGGAACAGCGACAGATACTCCTTGTCATCCTTGCTGTGGCAGCTAGTTGTCAACCACCTGCAATTACATATTAAACTAGAGATTCGAAAAGAAAACAAGCGTTGTTTGAGGCCCATGAGAAAAGGCAAAATTCCAGCATTTTGAATAACTTTCTCGAACGCGCAATGCACAAACACACAAATACACAATGCGCAATACGCATAAGCACAAATACGCATTACGCAATACTTACCACGACAGCGAGCCGACTTCCACGCTGGGCGATCGACCGTTTCTGAGAGCATCCGGCGAGTCGACGGTCCAGGTGATGGTGCCCGTGGGAACTGAGCGAACAATGAATAAAACACGATAACATTCAAATTTACGGTATTGCGCAAACATACTACGGTAGCTGAGCAAACGCGGATCGCAAACTGGTGCGATAGATGGATAGAAAACAGCGATATTCTCACCTTCCTCGGCCATTTTGGAGATGTGACCGCGCGCGACGAGGAGAGGAGGAAGAAGTGAAGTGGAGAATGAGGAGAGGAGAGCAATTAGAGACCGTCTCACTGTGCAGAGTCGATCTAATCAAGACGGGAACAATGGTGCAAAATATGGTATAGACAAATTGAGATTATTCTTGCAAAATGTGATTTACGGTTTCAAAGGTCGCGTAATCACATCTATTCAATGCACACACGAGAAAGTTGTGACTACCGAACCAATTAGCCCGCGTATTCCTTATCGCTTTGCACGTGACAAACCTTAGACTTCCTTGATTCCAGCCGCACTTTTGTGGAAGTCAGTTGATTGTTGCTCGCAAGTTTTCAATGGGCACTGGGAAATGTGAGACGTTGGAAGAGAGAGCGTGCGAAATGAGGAGATCGCTGTCTCTCACGTTTCGCACTCTAGTCGTCAATGAGTCGTTGATTGGCACTATTGAATTACACCTGCCGCCTACTAACTCGGTATTCACCATAGTTCAAAGGCGTCCCAGAACGGGGCCAGGAGAAATGGCAGTGGGCCCTCTCACTTTCCAACACTATTACGCTCCTGGCCCTTTTATGGACACTTGGAGTAGTGTGACCGTATAATAATTCTCGTTATTGTTGGTGATTATAGAACCACCCTCGCTTTTGTGCTATTTCGGGACCGGAATTTAGGAACACGCCATTTTTGAGAACTTTTGTGCGGGACACGTTTCTGCACAATTGCGAGCTATAATTGTCGGGTGCCTAAACGGAAGATCAACAAAACGTATCATTATACCTTGCTACTCTGTGCGCCAGTCTATTGAATTGTAGTTGCAGAGAATGCAGAGAGTCTTTCTCGCTAGTGGAGCGAAACATTCATAACTTTATTGCCTCAGTATCTCTAAGGCACTGTTATAGACACGTCACCTCCTTGTTTTTAGTCTTAATTAGTCATCGTGGTAATTAGTTTTGCCGAGATATTTCTCCATTTAGTTATATTTTTCGTTCTACATGATTCATTATTTTAATTAATATTAATGAAAAACAGAACTATTTGATTTTTGAAGACGACGGGTGGATGACGGACACTCCATGTATTATCGTCGATGTGTACAACGAGTACACGCCACTACACATTGCACAGTATCTACAGGTGGGTATTATCGATTGCGATTACAATTATGTGTATTACGGGCTTCTTCGTGGGTTGCCGATATAGAATTCCTGGTCCGTCGTTTTCAGTCGATTTGGCTGTTGTTTTCTCATTACTAAACTCGCACTCTCCCTTGATGGTTCTCCCGTGATCGCACGGACCGGACTCCGACCGGGAAACATAGTTACCTCCTAGGAACTTTTCTTCAAATCGCGTGTTTGCCTGGTTCATAATTGCATGTTTATCGAATGCTTATTTCACCAGAGAGCTGCGCGTGTCGTTGGTTTTCGAAAAAAAATAGACGGTGGGCTCGTCGGATTCTAGACGCATAAGTCAGCCCAAAATTTTCATATTTTCGCTTTTCAACCATTTTGATAAAAACATTTTCAGATTTCCCTCTCAATTGTATCGTTAATCATTGTCGTATACACTGCCACACACTTCCTCTTCAAGTCCATCTTCGAAACCATTTTCAAGGTTTTTTATAAATCTGAAAATTTCAAAATGACAATAAGTAATTGAAGGAAATCCTGCTCACATTGTACATTTTCATATTTCTTCACTCGGTGCTCACTATTATTCTGCAGGTTTGGGTATATTTTCAATTTTTCAACGTCGAAAATACCAAAGAAAACATTACGAGCCCATGCAAATAGAGGCAGACATTTGGAGATCGCAATGATAGTTCCCCAGAACTCGAAGTGGGAAAATGTCTAAATATTGATGTAGGCATCTCTTAACGGCCTGCGCTTTCTGTTCACAAACACGAGAACTGCAGACAGTTAAAACTGCTCAGAGGGAAATAAGTCTACGACTCTAGACTTATGGGCTGGACAGCGACGACTTTCAAAGTCTCCGCTCCCCTGCCTTTGTAGTCGTTGAAGTCGTCGCTGGCCAGCTTAGACTTCAGAAGTCATAGACTTATTTCCCCGTGAGTGGCTTTGGTGCATTTCTGGTTATTGCTTCTGAACTCTGCTCATACTTCAGGGTTCCCTCGTGTCTGTCAGACTCTTCACAGTAGACAGCTGCAAGGCGCAGATTGACAAGGCCAGTTTCCGAGCCCAGACAACCATCCGAGTAGAGATGAAGGCCAATTGAACAGCTAGATGTAAACATCGCGTGAAACACGAAACTGACTGGGCACTGGAATAGAAATTATTTGACAATGTGACATTCTGAAGAAAACGTTTATCGTTTCTGAAATAAGATCTCGAATTTAAAAAAAAGTTATTAAAAAAGTTGCTCTGCTACAACTGCCGCATCACTTTGAGAGTGTGTGTCTTGTGACTAGACTTTGAAAAGTAACGGTTCAACTGGTTGCATTGTAGGGAAATCGACCGATTTTGTGAAAAAGAGTGCGAGAAATGAGGAGTGTGTGGAGTGTAGAGACGGTGTCCTAACAATCTATTTCACCTGTGAAGAATATTCCGAATAAAACAATCGTTCAGAAATAGGATATCGAATTATTAAAAGATACTTTATTTAAATTTTTGAACTTGCCTTTTTTTTAATTTTTGATCGTTTTTTTGTAGTTTTGAACTTTAAAAGAAAAGAAAAGACTTTAAAACTTTAAAAGTTTTGAAAGACTTTAAAAGAAAAGACTAGAAAAGAAAAAAAGTTTTTATTTATTTATTTATCGTACACCACAAGGGTGCGACAACATGTACAAAAATGAACGAGTTAAAAATGATATTTAATATATTTTAGTTTAGTTTTGAACTGGCCTGAACCGACGTGATTTCAGTTAACAACATAGAGTATCTATTTCAGCTGTGAAGGATATTTCGAATGAAACAATCGTTCAGAAATAGGATATCGAATTAAAAGAAAAAAAGAAAAAAAAAGATACTTTATTTCAGTTGCTCTGCTACTCTCTTCGCATCACTCTCCGAGTGTGCGTGGCTGTCTTTGTGTGCATTAATCTCTCCATTACCTGCCAAAGAATTGTAACTACATTCACGCACAACGCGAGACTTCATAAAGTGACGGGGAGAAGCATGATAGTTATGTCGGTAAGCAATACTAAACACCGCAAGCACGCCAATGAATCGAAGTTTAGACCGTCCAGAACCGAGCTAAGGCTAAAGCTCGGATTCCCAAAGATTAGGAACTTAAAATTTGTCACTCTGTCAGACAATACTTTGGATTCGTAACGTTCCTGCCCCATTTACATCGGCGATTTCCGGTCACAAACGTAGTAATAATTGCTTGCCGAATAGGACATATCCTTTTCTGAATAATTTACACTACATTCCAATAGCTCTTGCAGATAGTTTACTCCACTCTTATCACTTGGATTGCCTACCGTGCAGACAACTACACGGGAAGAGTGCCCTACTGCTCTGGATCTTCAATTGAAAGTGAAGATGTGAGAAATATCAAAATTAGTTCTCTCATGAGATATTCAACGAATCCATACTTCCAAACTGTCAATCGACTACCTAAAAGTGTAATAGGCGACTGCACTGTTACAGTTCCCTCTCGCCAGGTTTATGGGTTCTTAGAATTATATCCACGTTAAATGATTGCCCTATTAATGTTCAAAGATATTCCCAGTAATGGAAAATTCTGGTACAAACTTTATTCCGAAAGAATTGTTGGAAATGTTTTTAAAACATTATGAATCATTATATCCGGGTTTCTCACAGGCATTTGCTGACCATCAAAAAGTAACATCACCGATATTTCGTAGGAGCACTTATTTTTTTTGCCGGGAAAAAACAGAATATTCAGGTTAACACGTGGAATATGTCCGTCCTCTTCTTCTTCGACTGTTTGACGGTCGTTATCGATCTGGCCCTGCTACAGTATAACTATCGACAAGTGAAATACGAGTGAGTGCATTGCATTGCAACTCTTTGAGCAGCAACATACGTTGTTGACTTCGATATGTTATTATGCGGCTAGTTGCGTAAGCGGAAAATCGGTCGCTTTGACGAGTGAAAATAGAGAATTACTTATGTTGCTTATCAACTAGTTGCATCGCTACATTTTGTCAGCAGTTTTTTGCAGAAATCAATAAAGGCGCAAAAAACATACAATAATTTCAGGAAATCGTTCAAGTTATCGATATCTTTTCGAAGACAGCAAAATATCGTATCCATTCAACAATTCCTTCCGAGTCTTATCTTTCACACCATGTGCTACGTGGTTCAAATAGGTGGGTCACTTTACATACATTTACGAACTCTTGCACAACTGAGTCACGGACTGAAGTGTCCGGGGTTCAATGCGATCGTAAGTTGTTGGCCTTGAAAAATTAACAAAATTTTGAAAAAAAAAATTCTTTAAGTCGGATTCTTCGTCGTTTGGTCAATTCGCGATCACTATTCGGACGTGGAATTTGCCACCATAAATGCGTTTGTAAATGTAAGTATAATTTTTATGATCAAATTTCAAATACGCGAAAATTTAGTGCATGCCCTTCTACTGTGCAATAGGACCGGCGATTCTGCTTTATTTGATGAGAAAGGTATCACTTTCATGAACAACCGCATATTGAATTTGACTAATTTCAGGGTCGGTTACTACGAAAAGAAAAACTGAAGAACGTTGTTGAAGAAAAGTCCACGCATTCAAAGGTACTTTAATCGAACTCGAAAAAATCGAGAAATTGTCTATTTCAGACCTACTTCGAATCGCTCGCTACTCAATGGGAAATAAGAGCGGTCGTTCGATTAACGATCTGACGTGGGTCAAAACTCAGCCGAAGACACTTTTCACATTCGTCAGAGCCCCTGTTCGATTACCAGTGAACCCGAATAGGCCCTTGATAAACGACTTTTCAACTAAACTAAAACAGGAACAACAATTACTCTTTCCCACCAATATCTTGAAAAAAATCAAACAAGAATCTCCCCCCCAAAGAAGTGCCTACAAATTCGCATTCTCTCTGTTTCAATGGCCTCGCGATAAAAAAATGACGCCTTGTCCAAATGATTTCTGCCTAGAATCCATCAGTGTGCGCACTGACGGCGTCAATTCAATCAAGACGAGTCGCGTACATATAAACTCAGTTCTCGCTTCGTGACTTTGATCCGGAAGTACTGGAAGTGCACTGTAATGCACTCCCAGTACAAATGCACTGCTTTCGTAACCTATTACTAGGCCAATTGTTAGATAGCACTTGTAAAATAGCCTAAATGTAAGGTCACTACGTGTTTGGCACATCGTACAAACCTGCACTTGATTGAGCTAATTCAAGCAACTCAATCAGGATCCCTTGACATTTGAGTGTATGATAGTGTGAAAACGTGTGAAACACTACTCCGAGTTTTTATTTCCAACCATTTTGGCTCAAGTCTTGAACCCAATTCTGGAAATCATTTGATATTGTGAAAAAAACGCCGATTTTAGGTTCTCAACTTTGGTATTTCGATAATTGCCTAACCCGACTCTTCATATCCTCAGATGGACACTCCATGTGAAATTGTGAAAGAGTACAATGCGTACACTCCGCTACACGTCGCCCAGACACTACAGGTTACTCAATACATAATGTTCAATAATGTATTCTCCATCTGTGACTTATATCGACGTGATTGTTGAATTTTCGGCTCAGAATCGAGTAGCTTTTTTGCATACTACTTTGTATGCAGTTTTGTATTAACACTCACATTGTTATGGTAACGTCGCAACACAGAATCCACACCAAACCTCCAGAAAGGGGTCAATAGATCGCTCTCTGTAGGGTTGATCAGGAGATTCGTATTGCAGATTACCTTCTCCTTCATTTCCATTCTTGTCGTTGTTTACACTGCCGTGCGCTACCTAATCAACGCCATTTTCGAGCGAGTTTTCAAGGCGAGATCATTATCTAATTTATTTTTTGGTTAATTAGTTGCAAATTACTCAACGAGTCACGTCCAGACAATTCTCCATAACGGGGTCAGAGAAAAAGGACTCTCTCACCATCACATGCTATCTACGCCCGACCCCTTTCTGGTGGTTTGAAACCTGTCTATTCAGGAAATGCTCTTCGCTCTCTACTTTTTTATTCTTTTGCATTCCACTCTGACTATCATTCTTCAGGCAAGTTTTTCAGGCATTATCTTTTTATCATTCTCTTCCGATTTGAGGCAATCTTCAACACGTTCCGTACAGTGATTTTGTAACAGTCCGATATTATGACGGTTTTTAACACGAAACAGTAGAAAAGAAACAATGGCCGAATGCATTACATAATTCCCCAATGCTAATTCAGTTAAACTTATTTTAATTTAAAAATCGCAGCTATTCATATTTAACATATACATTTTTCTTATTTTCATTGTAAAATAATTATTCAGAGAATTCCAGGGCACACTCGTAACTGTCAGACTCACATCAGCAGACCCATGTGATGCACAGATAAGCAAGGTTCTTTTACTTACGAAATTAATCGATAATATCAAAATGCAGTTACTCTGCTACAGTCTTCGCATCTCTACTGCCGTTTCGATGTACGCCTTTGTGGGCATTCATTTATCGATTACTGTCGAGGTGGGCTCTCAAAAAATTACTTAAATTACAATTACAATTATTTATTCCGCCATTACTTATTATAGAAAAAGAGATCACTTCGCCAGTCTGTTGATTAATCGAAGACAACATGCGTTGCCACAGGAGTAGTTTAGTAATTAGTTTAGTAAAGTAAAAGTTTATTTACAATAATAATTTTGTAGTAGTGTAGTGGTCATGGGCTACACCCAGAATGAATACATTTATTATCGAGTGTATCATACACTGAGCTAGGGCATCTAGTGTATGATACACTTACAAATCTCTCGTTTTCGCGCGCTCTCTCGGCGCGCGAACATACTCAATATTGAGTGTATCGTAGACTGCATCTCAGTGTATTGATTCTCTGCATACAGTGAAAAACAAAGAATGAATCGTCCGCGGCTTTCAGAGACTCGTATCGACGCTAACCGGCAACGAGATGTGGCACGCTGCCGTCGGCCGATGCATGATGCTGTTGACGGTCAGAATCCAAATCTTGTAGAGTTATGAATGATCGGAGGGACCTCGTTACATTACATTTGAACAACTTTATCAGCTGATTTGGATGTTAGGTCAACTGGGTCGCCATTAGAGTTCTCCACTGAGTTCGATTGCTCCTTGCGATTTAGAGGTTAGAAAATCATTCAGTGTTTTTACGCCGTCGGCACGGTTGCGCTCCTCTACCATAACGAGACACTCGACGGTCGAGTGCCGTACTGCACCGGAGCGCCCGCAAGTGGACATGAGGTACTCACATTTACAAAATGATTCGGTCATACTGAAAGCCAAGCCACGAACTTCCGTTGTTTTCCAAACCAGAACGTTGTCGACCCTCTCAATTTTGTGTGCTCTCTCGCCTCGGTATACAAAGCAAGTATCATTTTGGCATTTTTTTATCGTATCTTCCTATAAAGGTAATATATTGCTTACATAGGAGCCCGTTTGCGAAAGAGTCAGACAATTCTCATCAGTTCTCGGTACAGCAAAAAAGTGACCTTCTAAGATTACCACGGTTTACATATACATTAATGGGTTAAAATTATTGGCCCAATCTTGTGGTATGTAAATTTGATTGGGGATCGGTGTGGAGGTCTGAAGATCCGGCCAATATCATGTATCTCGTCCATATCTGAATACCCATTGAAGTAATCGGAAAAGTTTAAAGGTGGTGTCCCACGAACTTTTGGTCAACTGAGTTCTCACTGTCGGGTTATGGTAATCGTTTTCCATATAAGAGCCCCGCAAACCGCATGTTCAGCCGATAAGTTTGAACAAAGTTATT
The DNA here is from genome assembly GCA_036245785.1 of Pristionchus fissidentatus. NCBI lineage: Eukaryota > Metazoa > Nematoda > Chromadorea > Rhabditida > Neodiplogasteridae > Pristionchus > Pristionchus fissidentatus. Next base: position 28,806,214 of record BTSY01000001.1, on the reverse strand, counting down.
CGCTTTTGGCTCTGTGCCAAACTGACCCTGAATGCAGGGATTCAAAAATGATAGGGAGGGATAAGGGGGAATGAGGAGGAAGCGACCGCGCCATTGAAACATATGAGATAAGGAATGATGGAGCAGGTGATTCGTGATACTCCTTCTTTAAACACAGACCCTAGTCGAATTCACGTGACAAATCTTCCCATTTCGCCAAAAATTAAAAATCATTAAAATTAAAAATCATTAAAATCTACCAGAATAATATTATTAATTAACATACTAATAAAGTGTGGGCAAGTAAACCTATGGCATCAACCTATGGTAAACCTATGGCATCAACCTTAGAAGGTCGCTTTTTTGCTGTACCGACACTTGTCCGACTCTTACGGCTCATAGTTAGGCTCGAATTAGGTAAAGGCTACTTAAATTTCAATTTTAATTAGGAGTCAACGGAACTATGCCACCAACTAGCAGGGATGTGTTGAGGTTAAATACACTACGCTCTATGCGTACACTACGCTCTATGCATAGTTCTGCAGGTTCGGTCCAGGGGGACCTCGGTAGCTTGCTTCAGGTTCGGTCCAGGGGGACCTCGGTAGCTTGCTTCAGGTACGGTCCAGGGGGACCTCGGTAGCTTGCTTCAGGTACGGTCCAGGGGGACCTCGGTAGCTTGCTTCAGGTATTACAAATTTACGAGCACTCGTCCGAAACGATAAAACATTTCATGAACGTATCACTTTAAAATTGTAATACGGTCCAGGGGGACCTCGGTAGCCGGCTCCAAGTACGGTCCAGGGAGAGCTTAGGATGTTGGGGAATCTTAATCGCTAGAAAGAGTACTGGCTTATTCCGTTGCAAAAGGCTCGTGAGGCTGAGAGCGATCGAAAAAAGTTGCCACTACGCCACTTCGTGGCTCCGTGGCAACTTTTTTCGATCGCTCTCAGCCTGACGAGCCTTTCTCAACGGAAACGCAGGATACCGTATGTTGATTTCCTTGGCGTGTTTCTGACATCGCAAAACACTTTTCCCGCGGTTCTCCACGCTCCCCGGTTCATTTGGGAACTTTTTGAGATTTTCAAATTTCCAGGTTAAAACATGTAAGAACAAGTCCAGACACGTTTCTGACATCGCAAAACACTTTTCCTGTGATCCCCTAAGCTCTGCGCATCAATTGGACACTTTTCGAAAGTTTCGGTTTTTCACGTTAAAACGTGTTAGAACACGTTCAGACACGTTTCTGACATCGCAAAACACTTTTCCTGTGATCCCCTACGCTCTGCGCATCAATTGGACACTTTTCGAAATTTTCGGTTTTTCACGTTAAAACTAGGCAAAACAGGTGGAAACGTGTTTCACGTTGTTCAAAAACATGTTAGGACCACTTCTGGCACTTGCGAAAAATGCGGCAAAAGATTTGCCCGCGGCGGGGGTCGAACCTGGGGGTCTCGGATTTAAAGTCTGGCGCGCTACCGACTTGGCCATGAAATTAGCGCATTTTTCTTTTTAAATTTTGAAAGGTTTTCTGGTCAGTTATCATATGCAAAAGGTTCTGAGAAGATAGAGCGAATTTGAAGCGATTTATGGCGAAAATGAAAAAAAATTTCTGTCACGCTGCAAAAAAAAAATAACATACAGACAGACAGACAGACAGACAGACACAATCATTTCCTATAAGTGGAGGAATTTATAATGTACTCGAGTGAAGCGTGATTATTGGCTGAAATTCAAACGATGTTTCATTCAGACCAGCCAGTGGAACGTGATATTTCTGCTCACAATGGACATAATCAACACCATGCTCGACTTTCTGCTGCTAAGATACAATCAGTACAAGCTGAAACAACCACAGTGAGAGCACAACAATTAAATTGACTATCGGACTTGATTATTCTTAATAATGAGCTTCCATTATGATAGAATAAAGCGAATATGAGGCTACTTAAAGGGACAGTATGTAAACACAACAAATTCTTGTTCATTTGATCCAATTTCCACGAGCGACGTAGGGATAGAGAGAGAGGCGCCCTATCGCATATCAGCCCTGATGGAGCAACGGTAAGCAATCGTGAGGTCGCGGGTTCGATACCCACCCTATGCTTTTGTTTCTTCCAACGGGCCGAAAGTCGTCGCGAGACCTTGAAATTTGCGGCAATTCAACGGTGCCTTTACTGTCCCTTTAAGTATTGCGGTTGGATGTTTGGGTCATTGGGTTCGTAGACACCTAACCGAATATTCAATTTTTATTCAATTATTTTCTCAGAATCATGCTTATAAGCATCGTAACAATACTAACAATATAAATATCGCTACAATACTAACAATATTACATAGGAAATACATTATTTGAAACTGAGAGTCAAACATTTGTTTTGTTCCTTTACTCCAATGTTCCTTTACTCCAATGCACACGATTATAGCCAGCCTTACGATTTCGTGACGAAATTCCGCCTACAGCAGAACGTGTACTCGATTCAGGTTTAATTTCACTTTAAAAATAATATTATGCTTAAATTTTAGGAATTCCTGCCTTGTGCCCTGTTTCACGCCATTTGTTTCCTGGCGCAGATAGGTATTTCGTGAAACATTAAAATATATTTTGAAATTTCTAATTTCAGTTTTCTTTTTCGGCGGCAAATTGTTCAGGGGCAAGGTTTCCGACGTTACCTTCACCGCCATAAATGCATTCGTATACGTATGCTTCTATTTTTCTCTCTTCAATGAATGCACGCTTTTCGTAGTCTGCCAAATTTCTCATTCGAGCAACGAAAGGAGAAATGTCCAAATGTCCGCGATCACCAAAAGTACTAGTATAGGCAACGCCGCAAAATCTACAACAACGTCAAGATGCCATCCGAATCCCATTGCAATTGCAGAGCCGAAAAGTACATCTGAAGGACGGATTACGGTATAGTCCGGTGTGTCACACTGGTGATTCGTCAGTAAAGTTACCTTACTAGTGTCCGCGGACTGCGGGGCGACCGAGTTCTTCAGATTCTTCTTTCTCATCAACTTGCCATTTCTCATGAGAATGAGCAGAATCGTTGGCCCCACAGCACAGTAGAACGGCATCAACTGAAATATAATCTTTAAGTCTACTGCTAATCTTTATAAATGGCTAAAAGGCAAAGGTGTTCCAAGCAATTTTACAGTAAGCTATACCACGCTGGATGGGACAAGCAGGTAAGCCAGCTGCAATATATGTCTCTCTCTATATAAGACTAGTGCATCTAAAAATAGTACCAAAATCGATCATTCGAGTACTTTCACCACTTTCGTCTCCCACATTTATTGTGGAAGTTACACTTCCATATTTCCACGTAGTCGGGCAATGGGGTTGTATACTACCTAGTCTTTTCCATCGATCAGTCAACGAAATTGCCAAAAAAAAACAAACAAACTGCAGCTGACTATGCTGCTATTTGTCCTCCCGATTACTGGAGAATTTTACTAATCTGCCATTTTTCAGCGCTGAATTTTGGCAGATCCCGCCATTTTTCAGCGCTGAATTTTGGCAGATCCCGCCATTTTTCAGCGCTGAATTTTGGCAGATCCCGCCATTTCTCAGAGCTGAATTTTGGCAAATCAAACTACCATCAAATATACAGGACATGATTATTTATTCAAATTTACAATATGATGAGATAACATTGGGGCAAACAGAATACAAAAGCTCATACTGGCCAAAGAAACTGTAATAAGCGTATACAGAGCAAAGGACATCGTTTTTCGGCTTTTAAAAATAAACTGTCGCATGGAACTACGCGGAAATCATTAATGTTAATCATTAGAATGTCTTCGTGTCGTCGCCATCGAAGTAAAAGAATCATTCTTCTCTTCTTCAACATCCGGGCGATGCACTTGACGAAATCTGAATACATTTTTTTTCATAATCGTGAGCGACCATGGGAATACACGGGAGTAAAGATGGAGAAAACTCTGTACTATCGTAAGAAAAGTTCTCATTTTGAGACGCCCGATGTATACTCTCTACTGGTCTCAATGTCCACGTTTGTGCTAACACGGTTTAAGAGAGCATCCATGAGAGGACGGGTCTCTGGACGGATATCCACGGATGGCTTTTTAGCAACCTATCCCAATATCTTGGGGGTAGAGTCGGTATCACGAATGGTGATATTTAGCCAAGTAGTTAAGGTTCTGGGTGTGCTTTTCAAAATTGTAAAAAAATCGATATCGGAAAGTGGGGTTACTGTAACTTTTCCGTGCGAGACCCAGATCCTTAGTTACTTGGCTAAATATCATTCGTGAAACCGACCCAAGATATTGGGATAGGTTGCTAAAAGCCATCCGAGGGTACCCCCGCCCTCTCGTGGATGCTCTCTTAAACCATGTTTACTAACATACCTCTTAGTGTCCGGGCCAGAACGGGAAGAAGAAGAAAAATCGAAGAGTAGGTGTGGAGTCGACCGCTCAGAATGAGAGCGGGGAGTCAGTATGAAGAGGACGATTGAAATGAGAATAGAATTAACGATTGGGCATATTAAAATTGCAAAGTGCAGACAAATGGTTATGCAGAATCTTTAATTCTATTCTCATTTCAATCGTCCTCTTCATACTGACTCCGTGCGCTCATTCTGAGCTGTCGTCTCCACACCTACTCCTCCATTTTCCTTCTCTTTCCCGTTCTGGCCAGGACTCTAAAGGTATGTTACCCCCGCCCTCTCGTGGATGCTCTCTTAAACTCCTTCAAACATTATTTAAACCCTGCTAGCACAAACGTGGACATTGAGAAAGTATACATCGGGCGTCTCAAAATGAGAACTTTTCTTACGATAGTACAGAGTTTTCTCCATCTTTACTCCCGTGTATTCCCATGGTCGCTCACGATTATGAAAAAATGTATTCAGATTTCGTCAAGTGCATCGCCCGGATGTTGAAGAAGAGAAGAATGATTCTTTTACTTCGATGGCGACGACACGAAGACATTCTAATGATTAACATTAATGATTTCCGCGTAGTTCCATGCGACAGTTTATTTTTAAAAGCCGAAAAACGATGTCCTTTGCTCTGTATACGCGTATTACAGTTTCTTTGGCCATTTCTCACTAGTATAATATCAAACCAAAGTAATTTTGCTAATTTGGCTGATAAGATTGGCGCTAAAAATATGAACTTTTAAACTCTGTTTGCCCCAATGCTATCTCATCATACTGTAAATTTGAATAAATAAGCATGTCCTGTATATTTGATGTTAGTTTGATTTGCCAAAATTCAGCGCTGAAAAATGGCGGGATCTGCCAAAATTCAGCGCTGAAAAATGGCAGATTGTAGTTTGTGTCTGCCAAAATTCAGCGCTGAAAAATGGCGGGATCTGCCAAAATTCAGCGCTGAAAAATGGCGGGAGCTGCCAAAATTTAGCGCTGAAAAATGGCGGGATCTGCCAAAATTCAGCGCTGAAAAATGGCGGGATCTGCCAAAATTCAGCGCTGAAAAATGGCGGGATCTGCCCAAATTCAGCGCTGAAAAATGTCGGAATGTGCCAATATTCAGCAATCCAAAAAAACGGTAGATATCGCAATAAATAATAAGTAGTTGGATCTACTGTATTTGTCAATTGTCATGTTCATTGCAACATTGCCAAAATGAGTGTCTAAAAATGATCCTTCCTGATATATTTGAGAAAAATGAAAGATTATGCCATAAATAGAAGTAGCTGTGTTCAGTTGACAGACTTTGGTACTTTTTTTAGATGCACTAGTCTTATATGTATGTCTCAATATTTTATCCCCTCGCAACGAAAGGTTTTGGGCGGAAATTCAGTGGCATCTTGACGTTGTTGTAGATTTTGCGGCGTTGCCTATACTAGTACTTTTGGTGATCGCGGACATTTGGACATTTCTCCTTTCGTTGCTCGAATGAGAAATTTGGCAGACTACGAAAAGCGTGCATTCATTGAAGAGAGAAAAATAGAAGCATACGTATACGAATGCATTTATGGCGGTGAAGGTAACGTCGGAAACCTTGCCCCTGAACAATTTGCCGCCGAAAAAGAAAACTGAAATTAGAAATTTCAAAATATATTTTAATGTTTCACGAAATACCTATCTGCGCCAGGAAACAAATGGCGTGAAACAGGGCACAAGGCAGGAATTCCTAAAATTTAAGCATAATATTATTTTTAAAGTGAAATTAAACCTGAATCGAGTACACGTTCTGCTGTAGGCGGAATTTCGTCACGAAATCGTAAGGCTGGCTATAATCGTGTGCATTGGAGTAAAGGAACATTGGAGTAAAGGAACAAAACAAATGTTTGACTCTCAGTTTCAAATAATGTATTTCCTATGTAATATTGTTAGTATTGTAGCGATATTTATATTGTTAGTATTGTTACGATGCTTATAAGCATGATTCTGAGAAAATAATTGAATAAAAATTGAATATTCGGTTAGGTGTCTACGAACCCAATGACCCAAACATCCAACCGCAATACTTAAAGGGACAGTAAAGGCACCGTTGAATTGCCGCAAATTTCAAGGTCTCGCGACGACTTTCGGCCCGTTGGAAGAAACAAAAGCATAGGGTGGGTATCGAACCCGCGACCTCACGATTGCTTACCGTTGCTCCATCAGGGCTGATATGCGATAGGGCGCCTCTCTCTCTATCCCTACGTCGCTCGTGGAAATTGGATCAAATGAACAAGAATTTGTTGTGTTTACATACTGTCCCTTTAAGTAGCCTCATATTCGCTTTATTCTATCATAATGGAAGCTCATTATTAAGAATAATCAAGTCCGATAGTCAATTTAATTGTTGTGCTCTCACTGTGGTTGTTTCAGCTTGTACTGATTGTATCTTAGCAGCAGAAAGTCGAGCATGGTGTTGATTATGTCCATTGTGAGCAGAAATATCACGTTCCACTGGCTGGTCTGAATGAAACATCGTTTGAATTTCAGCCAATAATCACGCTTCACTCGAGTACATTATAAATTCCTCCACTTATAGGAAATGATTGTGTCTGTCTGTCTGTCTGTCTGTCTGTATGTTATTTTTTTTTTGCAGCGTGACAGAAATTTTTTTTCATTTTCGCCATAAATCGCTTCAAATTCGCTCTATCTTCTCAGAACCTTTTGCATATGATAACTGACCAGAAAACCTTTCAAAATTTAAAAAGAAAAATGCGCTAATTTCATGGCCAAGTCGGTAGCGCGCCAGACTTTAAATCCGAGACCCCCAGGTTCGACCCCCGCCGCGGGCAAATCTTTTGCCGCATTTTTCGCAAGTGCCAGAAGTGGTCCTAACATGTTTTTGAACAACGTGAAACACGTTTCCACCTGTTTTGCCTAGTTTTAACGTGAAAAACCGAAAATTTCGAAAAGTGTCCAATTGATGCGCAGAGCGTAGGGGATCACAGGAAAAGTGTTTTGCGATGTCAGAAACGTGTCTGAACGTGTTCTAACACGTTTTAACGTGAAAAACCGAAACTTTCGAAAAGTGTCCAATTGATGCGCAGAGCTTAGGGGATCACAGGAAAAGTGTTTTGCGATGTCAGAAACGTGTCTGGACTTGTTCTTACATGTTTTAACCTGGAAATTTGAAAATCTCAAAAAGTTCCCAAATGAACCGGGGAGCGTGGAGAACCGCGGGAAAAGTGTTTTGCGATGTCAGAAACACGCCAAGGAAATCAACATACGGTATCCTGCGTTTCCGTTGAGAAAGGCTCGTCAGGCTGAGAGCGATCGAAAAAAGTTGCCACGGAGCCACGAAGTGGCGTAGTGGCAACTTTTTTCGATCGCTCTCAGCCTCACGAGCCTTTTGCAACGGAATAAGCCAGTACTCTTTCTAGCGATTAAGATTCCCCAACATCCTAAGCTCTCCCTGGACCGTACTTGGAGCCGGCTACCGAGGTCCCCCTGGACCGTATTACAATTTTAAAGTGATACGTTCATGAAATGGACTATTGGTGGTGTACTCTCTTTCTATACCTCGACCTGTCTCTCACTTTGCCATGCTCTCTCGCAGCCGTATCTGCCTTTTAGCACGGATTATCAACGGAACGTTTTATCATTTCGGACGAGTGCTCGTAAATTTGTAATACCTGAAGCAAGCTACCGAGGTCCCCCTGGACCGTACCTGAAGCAAGCTACCGAGGTCCCCCTGGACCGTACCTGAAGCAAGCTACCGAGGTCCCCCTGGACCGAACCTGAAGCAAGCTACCGAGGTCCCCCTGGACCGAACCTGCAGAACTATGCATAGAGCGTAGTGTACGCATAGAGCGTAGTGTATTTAACCTCAACACATCCCTGCTAGTTGGTGGCATAGTTCCGTTGACTCCTAATTAAAATTGAAATTTAAGTAGCCTTTACCTAATTCGAGCCTAACTATGAGCCGTAAGAGTCGGACAAGTGTCGGTACAGCAAAAAAGCGACCTTCTAAGGTTGATGCCATAGGTTTACCATAGGTTGATGCCATAGGTTTACTTGCCCACACTTTATTAGTATGTTAATTAATAATATTATTCTGGTAGATTTTAATGATTTTTAATTTTAATGATTTTTAATTTTTGGCGAAATGGGAAGATTTGTCACGTGAATTCGACTAGGGTCTGTGTTTAAAGAAGGAGTATCACGAATCACCTGCTCCATCATTCCTTATCTCATATGTTTCAATGGCGCGGTCGCTTCCTCCTCATTCCCCCTTATCCCTCCCTATCATTTTTGAATCCCTGCATTCAGGGTCAGTTTGGCACAGAGCCAAAAGCGAATAACTTTGTTCAAACTTATCGGCTGAACATGCGGTTTGCGGGGCTCTTATATGGAAAACGATTACCATAACCCGACAGTGAGAACTCAGTTGACCAAAAGTTCGTGGGACACCACCTTTAAACTTTTCCGATTACTTCAATGGGTATTCAGATATGGACGAGATACATGATATTGGCCGGATCTTCAGACCTCCACACCGATCCCCAATCAAATTTACATACCACAAGATTGGGCCAATAATTTTAACCCATTAATGTATATGTAAACCGTGGTAATCTTAGAAGGTCACTTTTTTGCTGTACCGAGAACTGATGAGAATTGTCTGACTCTTTCGCAAACGGGCTCCTATGTAAGCAATATATTACCTTTATAGGAAGATACGATAAAAAAATGCCAAAATGATACTTGCTTTGTATACCGAGGCGAGAGAGCACACAAAATTGAGAGGGTCGACAACGTTCTGGTTTGGAAAACAACGGAAGTTCGTGGCTTGGCTTTCAGTATGACCGAATCATTTTGTAAATGTGAGTACCTCATGTCCACTTGCGGGCGCTCCGGTGCAGTACGGCACTCGACCGTCGAGTGTCTCGTTATGGTAGAGGAGCGCAACCGTGCCGACGGCGTAAAAACACTGAATGATTTTCTAACCTCTAAATCGCAAGGAGCAATCGAACTCAGTGGAGAACTCTAATGGCGACCCAGTTGACCTAACATCCAAATCAGCTGATAAAGTTGTTCAAATGTAATGTAACGAGGTCCCTCCGATCATTCATAACTCTACAAGATTTGGATTCTGACCGTCAACAGCATCATGCATCGGCCGACGGCAGCGTGCCACATCTCGTTGCCGGTTAGCGTCGATACGAGTCTCTGAAAGCCGCGGACGATTCATTCTTTGTTTTTCACTGTATGCAGAGAATCAATACACTGAGATGCAGTCTACGATACACTCAATATTGAGTATATTCGCGCGCCGAGAGAGCGCGCGAAAACGAGAGATTTGTAAGTGTATCATACACTAGATGCCCTAGCTCAGTGTATGATACACTCGATAATAAATGTATTCATTCTGGGTGTAGCCCATGACCACTACACTACTACAAAATTATTATTGTAAATAAACTTTTACTTTACTAAACTAATTACTAAACTACTCCTGTGGCAACGCATGTTGTCTTCGATTAATCAACAGACTGGCGAAGTGATCTCTTTTTCTATAATAAGTAATGGCGGAATAAATAATTGTAATTGTAATTTAAGTAATTTTTTGAGAGCCCACCTCGACAGTAATCGATAAATGAATGCCCACAAAGGCGTACATCGAAACGGCAGTAGAGATGCGAAGACTGTAGCAGAGTAACTGCATTTTGATATTATCGATTAATTTCGTAAGTAAAAGAACCTTGCTTATCTGTGCATCACATGGGTCTGCTGATGTGAGTCTGACAGTTACGAGTGTGCCCTGGAATTCTCTGAATAATTATTTTACAATGAAAATAAGAAAAATGTATATGTTAAATATGAATAGCTGCGATTTTTAAATTAAAATAAGTTTAACTGAATTAGCATTGGGGAATTATGTAATGCATTCGGCCATTGTTTCTTTTCTACTGTTTCGTGTTAAAAACCGTCATAATATCGGACTGTTACAAAATCACTGTACGGAACGTGTTGAAGATTGCCTCAAATCGGAAGAGAATGATAAAAAGATAATGCCTGAAAAACTTGCCTGAAGAATGATAGTCAGAGTGGAATGCAAAAGAATAAAAAAGTAGAGAGCGAAGAGCATTTCCTGAATAGACAGGTTTCAAACCACCAGAAAGGGGTCGGGCGTAGATAGCATGTGATGGTGAGAGAGTCCTTTTTCTCTGACCCCGTTATGGAGAATTGTCTGGACGTGACTCGTTGAGTAATTTGCAACTAATTAACCAAAAAATAAATTAGATAATGATCTCGCCTTGAAAACTCGCTCGAAAATGGCGTTGATTAGGTAGCGCACGGCAGTGTAAACAACGACAAGAATGGAAATGAAGGAGAAGGTAATCTGCAATACGAATCTCCTGATCAACCCTACAGAGAGCGATCTATTGACCCCTTTCTGGAGGTTTGGTGTGGATTCTGTGTTGCGACGTTACCATAACAATGTGAGTGTTAATACAAAACTGCATACAAAGTAGTATGCAAAAAAGCTACTCGATTCTGAGCCGAAAATTCAACAATCACGTCGATATAAGTCACAGATGGAGAATACATTATTGAACATTATGTATTGAGTAACCTGTAGTGTCTGGGCGACGTGTAGCGGAGTGTACGCATTGTACTCTTTCACAATTTCACATGGAGTGTCCATCTGAGGATATGAAGAGTCGGGTTAGGCAATTATCGAAATACCAAAGTTGAGAACCTAAAATCGGCGTTTTTTTCACAATATCAAATGATTTCCAGAATTGGGTTCAAGACTTGAGCCAAAATGGTTGGAAATAAAAACTCGGAGTAGTGTTTCACACGTTTTCACACTATCATACACTCAAATGTCAAGGGATCCTGATTGAGTTGCTTGAATTAGCTCAATCAAGTGCAGGTTTGTACGATGTGCCAAACACGTAGTGACCTTACATTTAGGCTATTTTACAAGTGCTATCTAACAATTGGCCTAGTAATAGGTTACGAAAGCAGTGCATTTGTACTGGGAGTGCATTACAGTGCACTTCCAGTACTTCCGGATCAAAGTCAGAAGCGAGAACTGAGTTTATATGTACGCGACTCGTCTTGATTGAATTGACGCCGTCAGTGCGCACACTGATGGATTCTAGGCAGAAATCATTTGGACAAGGCGTCATTTTTTTATCGCGAGGCCATTGAAACAGAGAGAATGCGAATTTGTAGGCACTTCTTTGGGGGGGAGATTCTTGTTTGATTTTTTTCAAGATATTGGTGGGAAAGAGTAATTGTTGTTCCTGTTTTAGTTTAGTTGAAAAGTCGTTTATCAAGGGAGAGAAAAATTACCTGTAGCGCCTGGGCGATGTGCAGAGGCGTGTATGCATTGTACTCTTTAACGATTTCGCATGGCGTGTCCATCTGCATTTTCGGCGAGTCGAATAGTGAAAACCACAAAAATAACGAAATTCAGGGCCAAAAATTGACTCTGACAAGTGCGTGAGACTTTCGTGATTTCACTACATGAATGATATTCAAGATTCGGTTGAAGAGCGATGAAATAGCTACAAATGGCCAGCCCCTCTTGATTCTACATCTCATGGGTCAGACGGTGCGAGAGAGCACGTGAAGTGGAGAGAGTCAGGCACTTGCTCGCTACGCCCTCTAACTTTTACACACATTATTCAACATCCATCTCAAGTGATGCTATACCGGGAAAGACGTGCCAATCATTAGAAGAGTAGTAGTAGCTTTATCAGCATATCACAAGCAACTTACAAGTAAGGATGATTTCGCGCAAGAAATCACTCTCTTCATTTCGCACACTCTCACAGCGGTCTGTCCTACGAGATAGTGTGCAGTTAGATGAGGGCATTTCTTGCCAAGCCATCCCTACTTACAAGTGGATACTTCACGCCTCAGGCAATTAGTCTAGTAATGATATACATGCGTAGGTAAAACGCCATTTCCGGTTCAAACAATCGGTTTAAACATTTCGAAACGTGAAACAATGTTCTACTTCGAATCGCTCGCTACTCAATGGGAAATAAGAGCGGTCGTTCGATTAACGATCTGACGTGGGTCAAAACTCAGCCGAAGACACTTTTCACATTCGTCAGAGCCCCTGTTCGATTACCAGTGAACCCGAATAGGCCCCAAACTGTCAATCGACTACCTAAAAGTGTAATAGGCGACTGCACTGTTACAGTTCCCTCTCGCCAGGTTTATGGGTTCTTAGAATTATATCCACGTTAAATGATTGCCCTATTAATGTTCAAAGATATTCCCAGTAATGGAAAATTCTGGTACAAACTTTATTCCGAAAGAATTGTTGGAAATGTTTTTAAAACATTATGAATCATTATATCCGGGTTTCTCACAGGCATTTGCTGACCATCAAAAAGTAACATCACCGATATTTCGTAGGAGCACTTATTTTTTTGCCGGGAAAAAACAGAATATTCAGGTTAACACGTGGAATATGTCCGTCCTCTTCTTCTTCGACTGTTTGACGGTCGTTATCGATCTGGCCCTGCTACAGTATAACTATCGACAAGTGAAATACGAGTGAGTGCATTGCATTGCAACTCTTTGAGCAGCAACATACGTTGTTGACTTCGATATGTTATTATGCGGCTAGTTGCGTAAGCGGAAAATCGGTCGCTTTGACGAGTGAAAATAGAGAATTACTTATGTTGCTTATCAACTAGTTGCATCGCTACATTTTGTCAGCAGTTTTTGCAGAAATCAATAAAGGCGCAAAAAACATACAATAATTTCAGGAAATCGTTCAAGTTATCGATATCTTTTCGAAGACAGCAAAATATCGTATCCATTCAACAATTCCTTCCGAGTCTTATCTTTCACACCATGTGCTACGTGGTTCAAATAGGTGGGTCACTTTACATACATTTACGAACTCTTGCACAACTGAGTCACGGACTGAAGTGTCCGGGGTTCAATGCGATCGTAAGTTGTTGGCCTTGAAAAATTAACAAAATTTTGAAAAAAAAAATTCTTTAAGTCGGATTCTTCGTCGTTTGGTCAATTCGCGATCACTATTCGGACGTGGAATTTGCCACCATAAATGCGTTTGTAAATGTAAGTATAATTTTTATGATCAAATTTCAAATACGCGAAAATTTAGTGCATGCCCTTCTACTGTGCAATAGGACCGGCGATTCTGCTTTATTTGATGAGAAAGGTATCACTTTCATGAACAACCGCATATTGAATTTGACTAATTTCAGGGTCGGTTACTACGAAAAGAAAAACTGAAGAACGTTGTTGAAGAAAAGTCCACGCATTCAAAGGTACTTTAATCGAACTCGAAAAAATCGAGAAATTGTCTATTTCGATCCTAGTGTTCACTTACCTGTAAGAGACAACTTTTTCTGAGTGTACAACAGTGCAACCGCCGTTATGGTACTCTCTAAATGCGAAAGGCACACCGAACCTCCGCAAAAGGAGTCTTAAGTAGGGTTCTCATATTGGAATTGGAATTGAGCATCACTTCCCTCTCACTTTCCTGTACTCTCTGTTATGCGTTTCGGTAATCATTCGTTTATTCTCCAAATTTCACAATTTCATTTGATTCCAATAAGAGAACCCTACACTCAGAGGAAAAGCATGGGAGTTAGCAAATGAATTACTTACTTTTTAGCATAGAGAACATGGGAAATGAGGAGAGCGCAAGTAATTTATTTACTAACTCGCATGCATGGCGAAGTAATTTTTCGTTACAGAAAGAGTTTGAAATTCGGGTAAATAATTGAATTAGCACTCTTCATTTCACACACTCTCTCATCAATCGACCGGTGAGAGAGTGTACGAAATGAAGAGTGCTAATTCAAGTATTTACCCGAATTTCAAACTCTAGTTACAGATAATATTCTCCGTCATCTCTATCCTTGTCGTTCTTTACACTGCCATCCGCTACCTGATCAACGCCATTTTCGAGCGCGTTTTCAAGGTAAATTAATTGGCTAATTAATTAACATCAAATAATTGGCCTCTCTCACTATTTGCTCCTCTCCATGAAGGGAATTGGGAGTGGAAAAGTGGGACGGACTCTCAAAGTTTCGCACACTCTCTAGCACCGCCCCTTTCTGGTGGATGTGAAGCTAGATATCTATTCAGGAAATGCTCTTCGCTCTCTACTTTTTCATTCTCATGCACTCCATTCTGACAATTATTATTCAGGCAAGCGGTCATTTCATTCGTTGCAGCTGAAACTCTGTGAAGCGTATTTGGTTGAAACCCTGTCAGATTACATTAGATACCTATATGTTATGGCATTTTTGGGCTATCTTTTGAAATATGCTTTTAAATTATCTCATTGAGAGAATATTCAGGGAACACTTGTGACCGTCAGACTGACTTCGGCAGACCCCTGTGAAGCACAAAAAAGCAAGGTTATCTATTTTCAATCGATACATTAATTCGAAATGAAAAAATCGATAAATTCGAAATGCAGTTGCTCTGCTACAGTCTCCGCATCTCTTCCACCGTACCCGTCTATGTCTTTGTTGGCATTCATTTATCGATTACTGTCGAGGTAGGCACACATCTTTCCGCAGCCACCGCTCCAGAGAGCTGATAGTGTGAGACACTCAGAGAAATGCATGTTATATATGGCTCCTGAACTGCGCTTGTATGTTATATCAAGCTGGCAAGAAAGTAATGTCCGATTTGAGATGTGAACTTTAAGCTTTCGCTTTTCGGCCAGTTCCAATTAATAACCCTTGTATGCATGGTATGTAGTAGGGACACTAGTGAATAACAACTTTCAACTTTGGAGTTATTTGACTCTCCCTCGAATCCTTGGATATCGCGAATTGCAGTGTATCTGATGTAGAGGCGAAAGTGTTACAAATAAGAAAATTGTTTTCTTTTCGTCGAGAATTTTTCGAAGAAGCTATGCATAGAGTCATTTAGAGTATCATCACTCCTCTTTCGAATTTTGATGAGAACAAGCCGCTGCTGTAATTACCTTAGAAGTTATGGCCCTCCAAGTTTCCGGCGCTCAGAAAAAGTAGTGCGAGGATGATTTCAAATCACGGTCTCCAATGAGCAGCTTTCGAGGTGTAATGGAGCGCGATTTACTCACTGACAATATGACTTACTACCACCGTGAACCTGTTTAAACAATTAATCCCCAACCTTTTGTAACAAGAAAAACACAAAAAAGTTGAAGTTCGCTTAATTTCGGAAAAAAATCCAATTTAAGGTGTCTTATTTGATTATGTGCTCTGTCGAAGTAGGCAGAAATCAACGAACGCCCTACTAAACAATAAAACTAGTGGACTTTTAATGCGCAATGAGCAGCCAAACGGCTTCATCTGATCATTCCTAAAATTGTGGCACTTTGTGAATCCCCATTTTTGATCTCGAATTTCCGTCATCATATAAATGTTTTGCCAGATCAAAGATTAGGCCATCCTTCTCAAAGTGAATAATACCATTCTAAACGACGTAGGTACCCTTCTAAACCAGAGGTGAATCGTAATTCCATTAGTTCGGAGACCGCTGAAAATTGCAAAAAGGTTTTTATCGCGATCTTTTGCTGGCAACATACAATTTTGAGACATCGCTTCTGACTCGCCCGATGAGGGATCTCGATCCTATTGCCCTTCCTGAATTCAGTGAAGGTCATTCTTCTAGTAGATAGGTTACATGGGACCCTGCCTCTGTGCGCTATGAAACGGCACGGCATATAAAGTGTAGAGTCGAAACCGATCCGGCGACATTTCTCAATTCCCATTTCTCGAAAGAATGAACAAGCAGCCATGAGGTAGTGAGCGATGAAAAGAGGAAGACTTACTACATATACTGTAACAAAAAAGAGCTAGCTAAAGGACCTGGAAAGGAAGTGCGGAAGAGTTTTCTGAGATTTCAAAATCGGACAAGACTTTCTTGCCAACCCTATATTTAACATACTGTATGTCATATATGACATACAAACGCAGTTCAGGAACCATATATGACAGACATTTTTCTCTGTGGAGATGGTGTGAACGTAAGAGGGTAACTTGTGCTTTCACACGACCTCTCCTGCATCTGGAGGATTGAAATTTGTGGTCCGACGAAAATTGACATCCTCGATGGCATTAAGAGACCGTCCACGAGAGAACGTAACAAGGGGGTAGGGGTCCCGGATGAGAATTCGACAACCTACCCTCAAACTTTTTTCATGGAATGAGCATCACGAATGCTGATCGCGACGGCATATGGTTAAGGTTGAAAAAAATTTTGACGGTCAAAAAAAATTTTCAAAATTTTCAGACATTTTTTCGTCAAAAAATAAAGTTTCGAAATCTTCAGCGAAAAATATTCCATAATACGTATATTTACGCGCTGGTTCCGAATTTCATAGTTAGAACTGTTGAAAATCAATTTCAAAAAAGTTATGATCGAAAAATCATTTTTTTTTTCGATTTTTTTCCCAAAAATCGAAAATATCTTTTTTCCGACCCCACTTTTACATCCTAACGACTCCAGTTTCAGAATCTACGACACAAATTACAGCGGGAACCGAGATTTTATAATTTTGAAAATACGGATTTTTGAGATATTTCTTTTTGAATTTTAAAAATTAATTTTTCCAAAATTAATTGTTTTCATAACTCACGATTTTTTCGTAAACATACCCAATTTGGGACCAAAAATGTTCCTTATATTCATAATGCAATAATACATCGCCGATCTCAAATATCAAACCACCCTACCAGAATTTAAAACTAAAATTGATAGGATGGCCAATATACCATTGAATATACCATATATACCATATATACCATATACCATATATCATTGAAATAACTTTGTTTTCCGATGAGGTACAACTTGGAATGCGGGTTTAAAATATTTGAAGCATAATTATGATCATTTTTGCTGTTGAGCAATTTCGAATCCATCGAAGATGAAAGGCAGAAAAAATTTAAAAAGTAAAACTGCTTCCAAAATGTGTAATTTTCAGACTAAAAAATTTATTTTCTCAAACACCATCGACTCTTACAGGGAAATATTGCAGCGTGTTTGTGCACTCATAGCAACATATCTACTGTACAAACATGAGATTGATCCCGCAACTTTGAAAAAATCTTTTTCTGAAAAAAATCCATGAACCCGGGTTATTGGTCCAAAATTTGGAAAAAATATTGTAATTTATTTTCGCTCAAACGTTACTCCCGCGCAAGTTTCGAGCTTCCTGATATGTCCAGAGCATTTGTGCATTCAGTGGTGGTCTGCTGAATAATCTGCGAAGAAAACAATTTTTCACTTTTTGGACCATGAACCCGGGTTCATGGATTTTTTTCAGAAAAAGATTTTTTTCAAAGTTGCGGGATCAATCTCATATTTGTACAGTAGATATGTTACTATGAGTGCACAAACACGCTGCAATATTTCCCTGTAAGAGTCGATGGTGTTTGAGAAAATAAATTTATAGTCTGAAAATTACACATTTTTGGAAGCAGTTTTACTTTTTAAATTTTTTCTGCCTTTCATCTTCGATGGATTCGAAATTGCTCAACAACAAAAATGATCATAATTATGCTTCAAATATTTTAAACCCGCATTCCAAGTTGTACCTCATCGGAAAACAAAGTTATTTCAATGATATATGGTATATGGTATAATCCGTATTTTTAAAATTATAAAATCTCGGTTCCCGATGTAATTTGTGTCGTAGATTCTGAAACTGGAGTCGTTAGGATGTAAAAGTGGGGTCGGAAAAAAGATATTTTCGATTTTTGGGAAAAAATCTGATTTTTCGATCATAACTTTTTTGAAATTGAGTTTCAACAGTTCTAACTATGAAATTCGGAACCAGCGCGTAAATATACGTATTATGGAATATTTTTCGCTGATGATTTCGAAACTTTATTTTTTGACGAAAAAATGTCTGAAAATTTTGAAATTTTTTTTTGACCGTCAAAATTTTTTTCAACCTTAACCATATGCCGTCGCGATCAGCATTCGTGATGCTCATTCCATGAAAAAAGTTTGAGGGTAGGTTGTCGAATTCTCATCCGGGACCCCTTTCCACTTTTTCGTGGATGGTCTCTTAAACTAAAAAATAAACCTGATGCAATCGAGCAAACGGTGCAGTCGTTGTCTAATGCCGCGCTAATTTCATGGGGTGCAAGGTGCACATCGGTTTTATGCACCCTTTCATAACTTTTTTCCTAGTGAAGCTACAACTTCCAAACTTGATACAGGGCCCAATTAAAAGGAAAATGTTCCAAACGTGGCTTGCAATCCCTGTATCAAGTTTGGAAGTTGTAGCTTCACTAGGAAAAATGTTATAAAAGGGTGCATAAAACTGATGTGCACCCCATGAAATTAGCGCGGCATTAAACAGAGTATGCATTCACGCGAAGACAATGTGAAGTGTGCATAATATTTTTTTATATATTTCAAACATCAGCAAAACGAAAAATGAAACGGTAAGAAAGATTCCTAAAGACTATTATTTCAGAACGTCTGTCTGTCTGTGTGTGTGTCTGCCTGTGTGTCCGTGTGTTCAAACTTTATTGCTGAATAACTCGGGAACAAAGATTTGTTTATTGCAACGCTTGTTGGTCTCAACGCTCACTGGAAATGAGAAATGGCACATTACCATCGGAAGAAGCATGCTGATCTTGACGGTATGAACAAACATGGAAATAAATATTCCTGGGAGAGGTTGACAGTCAGAGAGAGAGAGAGAGAGAGAGAGAGAGAGAGAGAGAGAGAGAGAGAGTGCTAACTTGAGAGAGTCTCTTCTCGCAACCCGAACTATTTTCCCAACCGTGTAGGGCATGTGGGCATCTCTACAGGCCGGTCCGGCTTCCAGAGAGGAATTCCTTTCTGGAAGAATAATGAGCGATCTTTTAGCTCGTGTACGCTATTACCATGGTTGCGCTTATATATCGTAACGAACGGTTGGAGGGTCGAGTGCCCTACTGCACCGGAGCCCCGGCCAGTGGGCACGAGGTTGTTTTTTTAAAATTATTTTTAAAACCTAATGTATTAGAGGCAAAAGCACGGAACGCTTTCTTTAGTTTTCGGAAAGTCGGAAAATTACTTGTTCTGAAACCATCAGTTTTGAAATATAAGACAGGTATCACCAGAGATTGCATGAGGCGGGGAAAAACTTTCAAAAAATATTTTTTGATTTCGATGAAACTTTTTTATAGGGCTACCCTGGAGACAAGAATTTGATCAATCCTGGTCCCAGGATCCAGAACCGGCTTTTAGGAATTCTCAGGTTCTGTCGCCGGAATCGGCATATCTCATCGCAAAATGGTGCTAGAAGGCTACGGTTGGGCTTAAAAAATGCAGAAAAATCGGGCGCATGATTTTTCTGTTGAAATGCATGCACCATCTCTTCAACTGAAAAAAAATAATTTAAAAAATTTCAAAATTCGCGTTTTCAAAAATTATCAACTGCAACTCAGATGGCCCGGCGGGGCAAAATAATTACGAAATTATGAAAGAGGACGTTGAATTGTACCAGAAAAAAAATTGAAAGTTAAATATCTGGTATGTTCCCGACACCGAAAAATCGCTTCGAAAGTTGTGACTAATATTTACCAAAATTCACAATTATGATTTTTTTTCTAAATAACGATATTTTACTTCCCATTGCGGTGTAACTTTTTTATGGGACTACCGTGGAGACAAAAATTTGATAATTCCAGGTCTCAGGTTCCAGAGCCGGCTTTTAGGAATTCTCCGGTTCTGACCCCGGAATCGGCATATCTCATCCCAAATTGGTGCTAGAAGGCTGCGGTTGGGCTTAAAAAATGCAGAGAAATCGGGCGCATGATTTTTCTATTGAAAGAAATGCACCATCTCTCAAACTGAACAAAATAATTTCAAAAATCTCAAAATTCGTAGTTTCAAAAATTATCAACTACCCTCAGAAGACTCGGTGAGGCAAAGGTTCTCTTCAGAAGGCAATAACAAATAATAGGAATCTGAATTTTCAGCTAAAGAGAAAAATAGTCAAAAAAAACATTAATTATGCGCCACCTTTTCGGGCTGAGATTATCTATTTCAGAGATAAGTGAATTAAGATAAATATTAGTCACAACTTTCGAAGCGATTTTTCGGTGTCGGGAACATACCAGATATTTAACTTTCAATTTTTTTTCTTGTAGAGTTCAACGTCCTCTTTAATAATTTCGTAACTTTTTTGCCTCACCGGGCCATCTGAGGGTAGTTGATAATTTTTGAAACTACTAATTTTGAGATTTTTGAAATTATTTTGTTCAGTTTGAGAGATGGTGCATTTCTTTCAATAGAAAAATCATGCGCCCGATTTCTCTGCATTTTTTAAGCCCAACCGCAGCCTTCTAGCACCATTTTGCGATGAGATATGCCGTTTCCGGGGTCAGAACCGGAGAATTCCTAAAAGCCGGCTCTGGAACCTGAGACCTGGAATTATCAAATTTTTGTCTCCACGGTAGTCCCATAAAAAAGTTACACCGCAATGGGAAGTAAAATATCGTTATTTAGAAAAAAATTCATAATTGTGAATTTTGATAAATATTAGTCACAACTTTCGAAGCGATTTTCCGGTGTCGGGAACATACCAGATATTTAACTTTCAATTTTTTTTTCTGGAACAATTCAACGTCCTTTTTCATAATTTCGTAATTATTTTGCCCCGCCGGGCCATCTGAGGGTAGTTGATAATTTTTGAAAACTCGAATTTTGAAATTTTTTAAATTTTTTTTTTCAGTTGAAGAGATGGTGCATGCATTTCAACAGAAAAATCATGCGCCCGATTTTTCTGCATTTTTTAAGCCCAACAGCAGCCTTCTAGCACCATTTTACGATGAGATATGCCGATTCCGGCGACAGAACCGGAGAATTCCTAAATGCCGGTTCTGGATCCTGGGACCAGGATTGACCAAATTCTTGTCTCCAGGATAGTCCTATAAAAAAGTTTCATCGAAATCAAAAAATATTTTTTGAAAGTTTTTCCCCAAAGGGTGTGTTTTCATGCAATCTCTCGTGATACCTGTCATAACATCCCCATTCTACAATTATAATGACTGATTATGATATTTATTCAGAACAGCCAGTGGAACGCCATCTTACTATTTATTGTGGATCTCATTAATGCGATCCTCCACTTTGGCCTGCTCCGATACAACCAGTGCAAGCTGCAGCAGGAAAGGTACTTATTACGTTCATATAATGATACGATTAAACAAAATGTCGAACTGGGACTTCCTGTGTTTACCGAGACGAGAGAGCACGCAAAAGCGAGAGGGTCGCCAATGTTCCTGTATGGGAAACAACGGAAGTTCGTTATTCGGCTTTTTGGTATGACCGTATCATTTTATAAGAGAGGAATCGCCAGAGAATCGAACACTGTGCGGCGGTAGAATTTTTTTTCACCAAATTTGCTCTAAAGAGAATCCAAGGTACTATCAACAGTGCTCTTTCTAATAGCCTTTACCAATTTTCACGAAACTTCTTATTTTTCGAGTACGCGCGTGTCAAAGTGACGGTCCTTTGACATTTAACATCGAGTGTACCTCAGTAGAAAAATCATTACTTTATTTAATGTTGAGATATCAAGTTCTAGTTTTGTTCATTAGAAAGAAGAATACTTTCCCCTCATTTTAGCGACCACCGCATCATTCCTGGATGAACGGCCGGTCGGGGGCTGTCACTTTTGTGAAAAGTGTCGTAACTTTCCAAATCGGAAAATCTAATAAACGCCTCTATGCGGCTTTTGTAGACCATAGTTATGTTCAATTCCACCGCATGTTTCAGCCTGATCGGTACATGCGGAAAAAAAAGCGCTGGTTTAAGTGCGTCTCGGTCAAAACGACCCCCCTGGAAAATACTGTTCTGGCATGTTTACCTGTCACATTTGGGATAAAAAATTATCCAAATACCCAAAAATGATAATTGGTAACTATACATCCCTAAATATACATGAATTGGACCGAGAAATTGAATTTTTCTGAAAAATCCGCCAAAAACGTATAATTGAATGAAACTAACGTTAAAACAGTGTGCAAGGTGGTAAATTAACTTTTAAAGTGAGTACATGCTGGGACGAGATCCCCAAACTTGCCAGACAAAAAGAGCGCAAGTTTGGCTGGAGATATTTCACTTGAAAGTTTCGTTAAATTCTGTAAAAACAGGGCGGGATTTCGCTTATTCGTTCACGACTTACACGCTTCTTACGATGCGACAGGGTAGCCCTCGACGTGCTGACCAACTTTGTTTTTGAATGTGAGTTCGTATCTGTTCATAGAAACGAGATATGGTCTCCATAACTTTGAAATTGCGCGAGGGATGCGCGCGCTCTAGCACCCACCCGCTCTCTCGCGCTCTCTCACTTTCACACACTCTCTCGTAAGTAGAGAGCATGAATATGTCCGATGATGTCAAGAATGTAATATTTGAGGTAAAATATGAAATTCATGCGTTTGCCAATACTCGTAAACGGTTTTGCTCTTCACTGACACCGAACTAGGCGAGAGAGTGTGTGAAAGTGAGAGAGCGCGGGAGAGCGGGTGGGGGCTAGAGCGCGCGCATCCCTCGCGCAATTTCAAAGTTATGGAGACCATATCTCTTTTCTATGAACAGATACGAACTCAATTTCAAAAACAAAGTTGGTCAGCATGCCGAGGGCTATACTGTTGCATCGTAAGAAGCATGTAGGTCGTGAACGAACAAGCGAAATCACCCCCTTTTTTGAAAGAATTTAACGAATCTATTAAGTGAAATATCTCCAATCAAAGTAGCGCTCTTTTTGTCTGGCAAGTTTGGGGATCTCGTCCCAGCATGTACTCACTTTAAAAGTTAATTTACCACCTTGCACACTGTTATAACGTTAGTTTCATTCAATTATACGTTTTTGACAGCCCCCGACCGGCCGTTCATCCAGGAATGATGCGGTGGTCGCTAAAATGAGGGGAAAGTATTCTTCTTTCTAATGAACAAAACTAGAACTTGATATCTCAACATTAAATAAAGTTATGATTTTTCTACTGAGGTACACTCGATGTTAAATGTCAAAGGACCGTCACTTTGACACGCGCGTACTCGAAAAATAAGAAGTTTCGTGAAAATTGGTAAACGCTATTAGAAAGAGCACTGTTGATAGTACCTTGGATTCTCTTTAGAGCGAAATTGGTTGAAAAAAATTCTACCGCCGCTTACACCCCTCAAATGGTCGATCCTATCGCGATTCGTCTCATAAATGTATTTTTTTATAAATATATTTAGTAGGGTTCTCATCGCAAGAAATAAGTAAGGTAGGACCACATTGTTATTTCTTGCCAAGAAATGTAATTTTAGTGATCTACTTGCCGGTAGGTATTCTTTCAAGAAACAATTTCCAAGCTCGATATCTCCTCAACGTTTAGCATCGATTGATGGTCCTAAACACATCATTCCGCAGACCGGTTAACCTTACAGAAAGGCCTTTGGAGTGAGAGAGTGTGTGAAATCGAGAGAGACTCTCTTACTTTTGCACACTCTCTCGCTCTAACCCTGGTCTGTATGTTTGGAATCATGTGTAAAGTGATCGTAGACTGAAAGAGATACGATTTCTTGAAATTGACGAGTCCTAGTACTTAGTGTATCGGCGCATGCCGATAGATATCCAGTTTCCCACACGGGCATATTCAAAATCAATGGCGCCAAAATTCCATGTGCATAAGTTGTTTCCAAATGCGCAAGGCGACATAATGATTGCAGCAAACCCTACGACTTCCAGAAGAAATTTCGCCTACAGCAGAACGTGTACTCGATTCAGGTTTTCAAATTTTACAAATTTCAACAGACTATTTTTATACATTAAAAAAACATACTTAAATTGCAGCAATTCCTGCCCAGTGCCATATTTCACGCCATTTGTTTCCTGGTGCAGATATGTAAGTATTTGGTTTTAAATACACTTCGAAATTTATAAAAAAAATCAGCTTTCTCTACTGGCGGAAGATTGTTCCGCAATAGGGTTTCCGATATTACCTTCAACACAATCATGGCTCTCGCATACGTACGTTTCTTTTTTCTCCAAAAACGAAATCTTGCCTACCTATCTCTCTGTACTTATCATAAAAAAAGTTTCACACATTCTTTAGCTACTTTAGCAGTACTGCAGAGTGCAAAGGCCAGAAAAGCTATAGCTATAACCGATGTGGTCGTGTCTTTGAGAGGTGCCGGATTGTGTTGCTATGCGTGCTATCTATCTGAATCGGATTGCTGAAGAGAGTGGAAATCGACTATCGATATGAAATTCCGTAATTCAGTTGATGCCGTTCTACTGTGCTGTGGGACCGACGATTCTACTCATTCTCATGAGAAATGGCAAGTTGATGAGAAAGAAGAATCTGAAAAACTAGGTCGTCCCGCAGACCGAAGATACCAATAAGGTATTATTTTGAACTTGCATGTTTGCCCCTCAGGCATAGGGGTGGTCGAGACCGCCTTGCGTGTAGAAGACCTAACACCTTTACCTTTACCTTTTATGTTCGCTACTAACCTTCATTGAATGGCCTTCATAGATACACGCTGTTTAAGTATTTACCACCCCATTTCTGCACGTGTGGACTGGTAACATACGATTCCATCTTCAGACCCCTTACCTTTTACTTTACCTTCAGATATACTTCTCAACTCTGCGACAGCAATGGGGATCGGATGTCGGAGAAGTCGATCTCTACGACCCTTTCAAGGAAATCTCGGCAAAGACGACAAATGCTGACGCCATTTGATGTGTGCACAAGCGCACAACATCCAGCTGGCGCCATGCCAAGAACGTTTCTCGTTGTCTGACTCTCTCGTTTGGTTCGCTCTCTCGCAATGTCTCTCTTTCTCTAACTCCTTCTCACCGACTCTGTTTCGAATGTTGTGAAGCGGCACAATTTCCGCACGACAAAACAGAATAAAAACTAGTTGTTCTCACTTTTTACTTTGTCTTTTCTTGCAAGACCCTTATTGTATTAGCGTTAGGCGTGGATAAATGATGTGATGTTCTTGGCGAATTGCCAAAATCGTGGTGCGCTCATCTACAACACTGTGCTTCAATAAAAGGACATCCGTCTGCTGCCCCTTAACAACCTACCTCACGATCCCAATCTGACGGAATAAATTATGAGTGAATCGTCGTGTATACTGTGCGCTCTCATCGGAATTCACTCCATCATGAATTTTCAGACAAACATATCACATGATTCCAAACCTACAGACCAGGGTTAGAGCGAGAGAGTGTGCAAAAGTGAGAGAGTCCCTCTCGATTTCACACGCTCTCTCACTCCAAAGGCCTTTCTGGAAGGTTGACCGACCTGTGGAATGATGTGATATGGTTGAAGAGTCCATTAAAATTTGTGCTTCACAAACTTCCCGAACTTGAGCCCCACTTTATCTCCTGACATTATTTGCTAAATCTCTTGATAAAAAAATCTTAAAAATTAAAAATCACAGTTGTCACATCACTAATCCCCCTTGTGGTCGCCATGACTTCCCCCCAGTGAATTCGTGTTGAAATGGGCCTCACGTAGTGCTGAATGGCCCTCATTAGTGCGGAAATCGGGCTATATATGAGCGGGATCATCCCCCCCTCGGATTTCTGCCCACGCTAATGTCATTTTTTTTAAATTTCCACTTCCCGGTCAGACCTCTCACAACGAAGAAAACTGTATCTTGATATACCCAGGGTTCGAAGCTCTAATATTAGAGAGTGTGCGAAAAAGAGGGAGGTGATCTCTTGTGTGCGTGTACTCTGTTGAAAATTAGAGTTTCAAACTCTCGCTCTGGGCAAATGGGGTTTCACCAATCTAGAATTGTGCGTTCTTTGTGAGCTCCAGAATACGCGAGAGTGAGCGTGGAAGTCAGAGGAATGCCCCCCCCCACTTCCGCTCATTCCCATTTTGCGGAGATCTCACATTTTTCACCGATAACAAATATTCGTGACTGTGTCGGTGATGCGGAGAATATGTGTGTGTAGGTTGGACTCGGTAATTGTTGATGTCAACACATTTCAAATGTCGCCTACTTGAGAGATCCTTGACAATAATGAGATCCACTCCATTTACTCAATCTGCGAGATTTCACATGATTCCTAACCTACAGACCAGGGTTAGAGCGAGAGAGTGTACAAAAGTGAGAGAGTCCCTCTCGATTTCACACGCTCTCTCACTCCAAAGGACTTTCTGGAAGGTTGTCCTTGCAGCCTGTGGAATGATGTGATTTGTGAATCCACTGATTAATATATTTTTTCGTTTGGCCTCTTGGTTCTCGCAAATATTCTCGCGAACAAAATTGCCAGTTTCGCCCTAGTACACTTCCGTTTAGGGTATTGGCAATTTTCTGATAATGTCACGCGTATATTATGTGCCTTTCCTTCTTGCTTTGATTTTTTATGTCCGCATATACACTCATCGTGCTCCAAAACTTCAGAAAAGGATCGGGAAAAAGTGTGCGAAAATGAGATCCTTCTTTGCGCACACTATTGCATGATCTCTTTCAGAAGCTTTAGCTGGTCCTTGGAATAATGTTTCGCGTAAATTCTCTTGCAGTCCCGATTTGCCTGGATAAGTTGTCAGTTTGAAATCGATAGTTTACCAATTTCCTTAGCAATTTCTACGTGCACTTAGAGTTATTACCACCATCAATCCACAGGCCGTGTCAACCCTAAAGAAAGTAGTGAGAAAAAAT
Source organism: Pristionchus fissidentatus (assembly GCA_036245785.1). NCBI lineage: Eukaryota > Metazoa > Nematoda > Chromadorea > Rhabditida > Neodiplogasteridae > Pristionchus > Pristionchus fissidentatus. The sequence continues at coordinate 28,779,173 of BTSY01000001.1, read as the reverse complement.
TGAGATGACCTCACATCATTCCACAGGCCGGTCAACCTTACAGAAAGTCCTTTGGAGTGAGAGAGCGTGTGAAATCGAGAGGGACTCTCTATCTTTTGCACACTCTCTAGCCCAGACCCTGGTCTGTAGGTTTGGAATCATGTGACCTCTCTCTGTTTTGCACGTTCTCTCATCCTGGCCACTTTCTGGAGGGTTGGATTCATGTGAGCAATTACTTATAACGTAATTACTCACATATACTCATTTGAAACATAAGTATATGTGCAAAAGTAAGTCCTGACGTCCTGTCCTGACACTCCTGACGAACGGGTGACCCATCTTTCTTGCGCTTGAGTCCATCAAGCTCGAAACATCAATCGAATTGAGAATTGGCGAAACTGGTATCTCAGAAGCCAACATCAATTTGTATTATTGTAATTAAGATATTATCTTTTTTTCGTAGATGGACACTCCGTGCGCGATCGTGCAAGAATACAACACCTACACTCCCCTGCACATTGTACAGGGACTGCAGGTATAATAATAAGTAATTATAGTATATTCTGATTATTATTATTAACTGTACTGAAGTCAATCACGTCGTTATCGATAAATGTGCACGACTCAAAAACCTGTGAAACTAAAGTGATTTTTTATCAAAATGTTTGAAAAGTTTTTGATCATTCCCCCCAAAAAAGGGAATATGAACGAGTGAGTCTGTAACAGAGCCTCTCACTTTCACACACTCCCTCGCTCCTGACCAATTTCTGGAGGAGTGTAATCATGCGGAATCGTTCAGATAACCTTCTCCGTACTCTCAATCATTATCGTGGTTCATACCGGCTTGTGTTACCTCACCAAATCGATATTCGAGAGGGTTTTCAAGGTGAATTTTAAAATTATTTTGAAATAATCTAAAGTAACAAACTTCTTCAGGAGCTTCTCTTCGCTCTTTACTTCTTTATTCTCTCCCACTCCGTGCTAATTGTTGTTCTCCAGGCAATTGTTACTGTAGAACTGCCATGTATCGAGTACCCTTCAGGGTATGCTGGTTACGGTAAGACTAACGACTGTCGATCCCTGCCAGGCGCAGATCAGCAAGGTTGCTACGATAGCAGGGGGAATCGATAAATACCCTAGCAATTGCAGTTGCTCTGCTACAGTCTGCGTATTTCCTCTTCTTGCCCACTGGCGGCCATTGTCTGGATTCACGTCGCGATTACGGTACAGGTAGGTCACGGATCGCAAATCTAGAGTAGGGTCGAGAGAGTATGGGAAAATGAGAGAGCTCATCACAATTTGCAACACTCTAGCGCTCGTAACCGTCCTCTATGCGTGGCTTTGGATAGATGTGAAGTGACATTTTCGCCTAAATTAATCGTTATTCTTAGTACACGTGATCGATTTGGAACTGATTGGAAACGGTTGTCTCAAATACACATATTTTAGAGATGTGTGTCGACTTTCTCCAATAGCAAGACCATGCACGTTGTCGCAGGGCGATTCATGATTCTCTTGACGGTAATCGTGAAATGCTTTTATTTGCATAATTTCAATCAATAATTAAGTTTATCTACGCGATCGGAATCAACCTGTTTATGTTTCGCAATGAAACTTTCGAGGGAAGGGTGCCGTACTGCACCGGAGCGACCCCTGGCAGTGGGGAGGTAGTAATTTTACACCTCCAAAAAGGGGTCAGGAGCGAGGGAGTGTGCTAAATCGAGCGGGATTCACCCGTTTTCACGGACTCTTGACCCCATTTTCGAGGCGTGAAGCGGATGCGAAATTATATTTTCTTCAATTTTTTTGTGCATATTTTCGAAGGAACCTTTGACTAAATAACAAATCTCTGGCGGAATAAGGATTTGATTTGTTTGATTTGATTTGAATTAAAATCTGTTTCCAGACCAGCATGTACAACACGTATTTTCTCTTCATTCTTGATGTTGTAAATATCGCACTCGATTTTGTATTGCTGAAATACAACAAGTACAAGATGAAATATGAGTGAGTTCTTGTCCATTTTTTATTTAAAAAAAATGATCGAAAAAAATTTGCAGAAAGAATTACAAGCTCTGTAAGACGTTCCAGAGGCAACAGAATGTGTACTCCATTGAGGTAATCAACAATTTTGTCTTTCGGCCAAAAACTTAAATTAGTTTAACTGATTGATTTAATTGAAAGTGAATAAAAATATTTAAAATTCACCCCTACTTTATCCTTATTTCCATTTTTACAATATATAAAAAGAAAAAAAGACAATCAATTTCAGCAATTCCTGCCCAGCGCTCTCTTCCACGCTGTCTGCTACGTGGTCCAACTGGGTAAAATATGATTTAATTTTTTGTAAAACTGAAATTTAAATTTTTAAAATTCACAATTACGATTTCAGCATCGATGGTATTCGGTCGCTCCTTCAGGGGCAAGGTGTCCGACATTGAATTCAACACTATCAATGCTTACACGTATGTGAGTGCTTTTCAACGCTCATTTTTGTGGAGAATCTTATTCTATGACTATAAAAAGTGTTATCAATGCGTATGCTCGTCTCACCAAAGATCATTTTTTTCGATTTAAATTATTCTAAAATTATTTAAATTATTTAGCTAATGCCGTACTACTGTGCTATTGGCCCTACCATTCTTCTAATTCTAATGAAGAAGGGAAGGCTGGTGAGAAAGGAGAATCTCAAGAATACGGTAGTCCCACAGACAGCGGAAACCAACCTGGTGAGCTACTCTCTCCTTTTTCCGTACTTTCCAGATAGAGGTCAGGGGTGAGATAGTGTGCAAAGATGAGAGAGTTATCTCGGTCATGCCCTCTTTCTTGCAATTTTTAAAGATGTGCCCATTGATCGATAAATCACGAATTCGATCGATAATCTATGCAGGCCTACTTCTCGACGCTGGCCCAACAGTGGGGCGACCCGTCGCTGCCCGGTGCCGTTGCCGCGAATACCGTACCCTCCGCTCAACCTACTGTAACCAAGAACAAAAAATATTGATTGTTTATTGATTTTCTTTATCGACTTCTTACATGACAAATGCGAACACGATGGTGACAGTGGTGTACAATAAACTATATATGATACATGAGCAAAAGGGGTAGAGATACCGAATGTACGAGGGGTGAGGCTTTGGCCAGAGAAGGCAAGAGAACTAGAGGCAACCTGGTCACACAATTCAGAATTATCGATCGGTTTTGATGTGGGCCGAAACCGGAAACTAACCGGAAGTAGCAGATTTACAGAGAAGGCCGATGGGGGTTGGCGCGCAAGAAAATGGGATCGGTTTGCATCTCGCCACTGAATATGGATACGATAAAGATCAAAGATCAAAGATTACATATTCGAGAATATTTGGAGGGGGCACGTCAATGTTGGTGGGTGTGCGTGAGTGCCAGGAATCTCGAAAAGTGTGCGCGCGTGGTAGGTCATGGAGCTGACCTACCGCGCGCTCGATGGGGACAATCAATCGATAGTCAGAATCGATCAATAGTGCTGCGGGCGCGCGACACGGTAGTTATCCGTCTCCGTCCTGCAAGGAAATGGATGGAACGGAAAATTAGGAGCTACGATAGGTTTTCCGGGAAAAAAAGAATTCAAAATAGTACAACTAAAATCGCATGCAAGACTTCACGTAGAGATAGCATTTAAACGTTCAGGGGTAAGGAGCAGACACTTTGGAAAGTGAGACTGTCTATAATCACAAATTTTCTGGCGATTTGCGATTATGTGACTTGAATCCGTGAGGATATGATGCAAACTATGACTACACGTGCAAATAATAGGGTGATGGTATCGTAACCAGAAAATTGAGAAAAAAATCGATATGATAGGTATCGTATACTTACCGATCTCGGTTGGCGACGATAACGCCGATATCGATTAGAAAGAGGACGGCGGAGAGGAAGTAGAAGGCCTGCAGTTGAATTATTTCGAGCGAAACCGCACTTTTGAGCTTCACTACTTTCTCATAAATCTGCTTCGCACTGCCAACTCCGATGGGCTTGGCTAACAAGGTGGAGAAAAAATTTAATCTGAATGTACAGTGGACTGTATCCGTGAATTATAATAATGTTATTTTCAAAATAATTAAATTAATATTTTCGAAAATGAGCTCACCGCCGCCACCGCCCATCCCTTGACGACGAAGGCGATTTGACAGCCGGGAAGACCCGCGCAACCGGAGAAAACACCGTTACCGATTGCCTGTAGAGATCAAAGATCAACTTTCCTGAGATCATTTTGTAGAGATCAAATACCAACTTCTCAGAGATAAAAAATTAGCTTCTTAAAGATTAGAGATCAGTCTTCATTACTATGATAGAAAACTATCTCGAGAAGCTAACTTTCGAAGCTGTTGGACTTGAATCTCAGGTCTAGGTCCAAATTTTCACTTTTTAAAATCCTTTAAAATATCTAATTCACGCGCTCTCTCGCGCCCGACCCCTTTCTGGAGGCTACCTGAATGAAGAAGGCGATGTGGTCGAATCCCGTCGCGTACCACGTCTCCACTCCGCCGAGAATTATGAAGGCAACGATGCAGAGTACCGCAGCACCCACTTGCTGCAGAGAGTTCAAAGATCAGCTTTTAAAAATTAGAGATGAAAGATCCACATTCATCTACCGTCATTGCAGGGTTTTTTTTTTAAAAAAAGGCATTCTCGAATGTCGAACACCCTCCTTAGAATAACATCAAATTAAGAAACTTTGCGCTATTTAACTGTTTCCTGTCTGCACTACCGGTTTTGGCATCGTGACTAGTCGGATTACATTTTTTTAGCCACTGCATGTCCATTTAATTGGCAATACGTACACTATTATTCAGCTACGGTCAAACCTCCAACAAGGGTACTAGGGGTAGAGGGAACTGATCCTTTTCTGGAGGCTTCAAAGTATAGTATCGACATGTGACATGCCTTGATTGGCTCATTCAGCTCTCTCACTCCGTCCTCTCCCTAATTGACCCCACTGCCTTTCGCCTATAACTTTGCACTGCGCACGTAACCCAATAGGGCGATTATGGAAAATAGCGCGGGCTGGCCCACAAAGCGATTTTACCCTTCCAAACCCCTCGGGGATGGGCTGTGACCCCTATCCGATTCCCTCCAATCTCTCTCTCTCTTCCCCGATTAGAGAAAGGTGTGAAGGGCGGGTGATATCCGATACACCATCCGAGGCCAGTGTGATTCACCCCCTCCCCCCCATCAGAGGGGTTCGAAGGGAAGGGGGTGACTTGTGAAGTGGAAAAATTGGATAATACCACCTTTCCCCTTGAACCTCAGCACGCGATGAACGTAAAATTGCCCCCGAAATTATTGTTGTGGAATGCATTTATATAAAATAGGAGGGGAATGATTTGGTTATTTTCTGCAACCATACTTGTGAAAAAGATACTACAGAAAATTTTTAGTGGGCTGTCTAGCACCCGGGAATTGCACTGATATATCTAAGTTGGAAACCCATTTCAGCAATTATTGTAACATTCTGTCATGCTTATTTTGCGTTATCCGGATGGTCCAATCGGCAACTTGCCAACTTGGCAACTTTCCAATCTACTTACCGGAACGACCATGCTCGCGTTGACGGCGAAATGAATGCAGGAGAGGCCGAGGGCGCCGAGCGCCAGCACGAGAGAGATTACCATAAGCGCCACTTGGCCGTAGATGCTGAAACTCTCGGACGGTATACGGTAGACTGGCGGGACAGATTTGTGATCGCTTCCCCATTGCCGACTAGTAATTGTAGTCTGTGAAAACAGTTTCGATGGATATTTTATCACGCTTCTTTCTACGTCTACGGGGGAGTGAGAATTTTTTTAAAGCTTTTCTGGAGGTGTTGTCTCCTTGAATTTATTGATTGAAATGGGAATAAATGATCTTTGATCGTTGATCTCTCCACCCACTTTTGTCCCTTGCCCTGGAAGTGGAGTCCGTTGCTCCAACGATCGGCATTCATTGGGAAGATTGAGTTTTGACCGGAAATCGGGGTTTATTGATTATTTATTTATTGATATTTTATATTGTATTGATTATTGTCTTTTTTTCACAGAGCAGACGGCGTAACATCAAATGCCAATCTGTTTCCACATTAAACAACATTCGGTGAAACCTAACCCGTTTTCAGCTATTCCAAGTAGAGTAAGAGATCGGGGAAAAAGTGTGTGCAATTGTTTCTCTATGCAGAAATTGTAAAATAATCGTTTTGAAAGTTTCTTTTTGTTGAATTAGTGAACATGGAACGAACCGGGACAGATCTCTCTGGATATTTGCTGGCCATTGAGATATCGCGTGAAACACGCGCCCGGCGCCGTCAGAATCAGAATAAGCGAGATGACAGCCAGCACCTGCAGATGAAAATCGTCAGATTTTGTGTATTTTTTTTCGCTCTCTTGATTTTGCACACTCTCTCGTCGGCGATGTCGATTATTAAGATAATACCACTACATCATCACTACTCAATGCGATCGGATTGTTTTGGTTAATCCGATGCAAAACATCTATTGGCTCCTTGGGCGTTACGAAAGAGCAAAGATCAAGTGTGACGTCATCATTGCGCAATAACCACCGACTTACCAGGACGAAGGCGCGGATGCAGAAGCTAACTCCCGCAAAGACGCGTGACGCCGCCATTTATTGATTTTTAATCTTTGATCTCTCAGATGCTGAAACAGGCGGAAATATTGATCTTTGATCTCTGGATGAGCGACAAGGAACCGGGTACTCGTAAATGTGTCGGAGCGTGAAACAGAAATGGGGAATGATCCTTGATCTCTGGAATTGTTTATGTTTGTACAGTGCACAAAAAAAGATTGCTAGATGTCGAGGATGGACTGAATAGTGGACAACCTGCACGCGAATAACTTATCATGGAAACGTGAAACTCAAATGCGCCCGGGGGGGAGCCAAATCGGAGAGGAGGGAAATGTATGTATTTGGAGATGGGCAGAAAGTGAGAGAAATCGAGCGAATCGAGAAGAAGAGTCAATATACATACTAGCGATCGGATTGGAGAGGTAAATACGGCGTGTGTGCCTATTGTCAGAAGATTCTAGGGACAATTTGGGAAACAGCCAAATTCGGGAAAAACGCCATTTTGTAGCGAAAAGTTTGAAAAATTATGCAAAAATCTCGGAAAGTACTTTATGCTGTGCAAATTTCATGGGTGGAATTCCACCCTCTTCCCCCAAACTCGTGTAACTCAGCTCAAATTGAACGAAATCTCTCCAATCAAAAAGGAAACTGTTCCAAACGTGGCTTCCAATCCCTGTATTACGTTTGAAAGTTGTGGCTTCACTAGGAAAAAAGTTATGAAAGGGTGCATAAATCTGTTTTGCACCTTGCACCCCATGAAATTTGCGCAGCATCAATTTTGGGCATAAAAAGGTGAAAATCGCGGGGCGGCAGGCATTTTGTGGTGGAATCCAACAAAGAAAGAGAGACTCGAGATTGGTTGGCAATATTGTGCAGGGGGTTGAATAGGGGGGAAAGAGGGGGAAGGGATGGGTAGATTATAGATGGCACTATTGTGTCTCTGTGAGTATCCGACTAGTTATGAGAGGAGGGGATTCACAGAGGGAAAGACTGATAGATACAGTAACCCTCTCGGCGAGCTGTGCTCTCTGCTCCCTCCGTCTCGTCGTCTGGCCGCTCTCTCTCTCTCTCGCAGAGGTTGATTCATCCCATAGCAGAGACATCATTCGATTGAGATTACTGAACTTGTTTCCGTCTGTGGCCAAAAAGAGTCAGCTATAGAAGGGGAGGACGGGAATAGAGAGAGAGCACACCAGAAAAAGAAAGCGCCGGTCTCGAAAAGTCGGTCAATTTGCCATTGAAGCGCCCCATTTGTAATACTCTGAACGTGGGGGGAGAGGGTAGACCGACTAGTAGATCAGATTACAGTACGACTCTGAATCAGGGGAAGTGAGTCACCAGTTCGCGAAACGCGAAAGCTATTTTACATAGAGTGCTCTTCTCAACAAGTCTCAGGGTCAAAAGAGTGACACAGATAATGCCTTCCGGAGCGGATTACTGTATTGGATTCCGGTATTAGATGATGTGGTTCAACGGAGCGGAGAGAGACTGATCTTGCACTTATCCCTGACCTCACCATGCAAAACATGGACGTGAACTTGCTTTTGAAGGAGGAAATTCACACACACACAACGTGACATATCTCAGAATAGGTACGCGGATAGTTGAGTAACGAATTGTAATGTGGTAAGAAATTTAAAAACTACAATTCAGAACTTTTTGTTATATGAAAGCTGACCTATTTATTCATTTCGCAATTAGCAGCATAGACAATCGGCGTGATAAAACTGCGTTTTCCTTACAGTGTCCCTCCATGTTTTTTTTATTGCAGCAAATGACAGACATAATAAATTATAAATATTTATTCGTTCGCGATGTATATCTACAATCTACGGAATGTGCGCATAGATTCATCAAACAGTGCTTGTGAAAAAGTACAAAATCGATAATTTAAGTGCCTCAATTGATAATTGAAGTTATATCATCGGGGGCGTTAAATGGCAAAGTATGAAAATACAAAAGTGCACAACTCTGAAATACGATCATTATGTTGCTATTAGTGTATTGATGCATAGTACAACATACGGTGACGAGTTAGCAAACTATAATATAGGAGAATATAAATATGGAAAGACCAAGCGATAGGCTTACATACTGGCTGAGTTTCAATTTGAGTTGGAGCCTGACATACACAATAACAATCGACTATAGTATCAAAATCTAGAGCTCTCTGTACAAATTAATAAGTGATTAAGGTGTTAAGCAGTGAGCAGGTCGATCATTCCAGGGACGTCAACATCAGAAGTTGTTTCAGCACCTGACATAGTTTTTATTCGATGTAAATAATAAAATACAATCTGCGGAATACTAATCAAATTCATGATAAACTTTGCCTACAACAGCAACAAGACTTCGATTGCTTAGCTCTGCCAAGACAACAACACCAAAGACAAAAAGATCAGCATTATTTGATGGAAAGTTGTATTACACTACCGTAGCAACGTCCCCTCAGTCAACTACCGTAACCGTTTTCGTGCAATGCATACATTTACAATAAATCGGCGTAGTGTTTTGTCCGATAATGTATTCCTTCCTTCCACCCTTCATAGAAATGATCAACCCGAAGATAGTTCTCTTATTCAATCCCACTCATTCAATTCTAAGTAATTTGCATACTTTCCGAAAATCAAGCATGTCCTTATCATTTTTCAGCGCAAAATTCTGCCCCAGAAACCCATAATCACCTTGGTTTGTCTCTTCCCCTCACTCGACATTAACAAGAGTACAGTATACTATACCCCATAAAAACCGTGACTCACCTTGGTTTGACTCGTTTCCCTCACTTCTCCCGCCAGGAACATCTCGTCGACGACCGAGTACACCTTAATAATAATAATCATACATTTTCGCCCGGCCCAGATCTCTCATTTTCACACACTCTCTCGCCTAGCATAAACACGTCAGATATTTCATAAACACGTCAGATTTCTATCGGAAAAAACAGGTCAGATAGGGGACAATTCATACTAAACTCGACATTCTGCGTATTCTCGAGTCTCTAAACTGCCTGGTTCAAAAAAGTGTAAACCCAGAATCTGGGCCAACGAAAATGTATGATCGAATAATCGATAACTAGACTTCTGTCACCTTGTAGAAGTTGAAGACGAGATCCAGCTCGCACACGTTGTGGAAGTACTCGTTCAGCACCTGGAAATGCCAATAATATTTAAATAATATTACAATATTATCTCGGAATTAGTCCTGATAAAAAATGTTGCTTAAAAAGAACCTGGTATGATCATGTTTTCGTTGAACATACATTATTTTAAATCGTTCTAGAGATGTTTAAATGGTTGAATAACGAAGAAGAATACGTCCTATCCACTTTTCATCACATCTCACGCATTTTAATTGATTGTTTTAGCAGTTGACGATCTCAAAAAAAAACTCTTCAAACGGGGAGCATTTCTATCTGTTTCAAGAACTCGTGACAATAGCTGTGATAGAAGTGATCAATCGATATACCTCGACAAAGTTGTGGATGGCCTCGAGGTAGTACAGATTGTTGTCCAGAATGTCGACACAGATGCAGAAGTAGAGGCCGGCATAGCGTCGGTAGACGATCTTGAAGTTGCGGAACTGAAAGTAAAATTTAAAACTGAAATTTGAACTTAAATACAAGTTGCGGAACTAAAAATGGAGAAATGTAGTTGAGAAAAGGACAAGAAACATGAGTCAGCATGTTCTGTGCAACCTCCTGATTTGCTGGACGCTCCATTGACTACTTATTTACGTTAAAATAGTTAACAATGAGCAGCTAAAGTAGAAGAGCAACGTTAGTCAAGGTTAAATAGCTTTAGCTTGTAACGAGAGTGATTCTAGACTGTAAGATTTCTAATACCAAACAATTCATTTCGGTACACAATTTTGCAATATTTACCTCGACAAAGTTGGTGTGCTTGGCGTCTCGGACGGTCACACAGGCGTGCACCTCCTCGATGAGCTTCTGCTTCTCGTCATCGTCCAGATTCATGTACCACTTGGCCAGACGCGTCTTGCCGGCGCGGTTTTGGATGAGAATGAACCGAATCATGCCTGCAAATGGCGAGGATGAAGAAGCTCAAGCATCGTGCGAAAGCTAACAGTGCGCGAACCACATTATCTGAAAGAAAGAGCGACGACAACGAGCGAGAAAAGTATTGGAAAACCCGACCCAACACCGAGCTGCCTTGGCAAAATTCCAAGAAATTCGGAAATCTATGTCAGGATCTTCCAACCGGGAGCCTGGGAGCCGTATAAATTGCTGGCACGTGCCCAATAACCGGAAAATCCAAAACCGGCAATTTTAAAATTAGGAAAAGTCGCCCTAGCACACCACCATTTCTGGAAGGTTGCCAAGTTTCTCGTGGATTTGCTCATTTTGCCAACACGTCGTTATTGCCTCGTTTTCCCCCTTGTATTGCCTTTTTTCGGGAGTTTGTGCTCGCGGGAGTTTCTGTCGATCCTTGGTGGTCCATTCCTCTTTCGCTATTCCATATTTAGCTCGCTTTTCTATCGTACAGTATCATGAACGTCGCGCCCTTTTTCAGTGTTTTGGCGGTAATGCGCAGCGCGAGTCTGCCATGAGTCTCACTTCGACGTCGTCCGCTTACCCGAGTGCACCCAAGGTAGCTGGCTATCCGCGGAAGTGCAGCTACTGTTCATCCAAGGTTCGTTCCAACGACACTACTTCCCTTTTCCGGACTATTCAACCCGGTGTTGGAACCTCATTCATAATTTCACTCTGTGAATCTGACGGTCATCTCGCATTCACCCCACAGAGATTTAATAGCAGTTGAATGGTCCGGTAAAAGGAAGTAGTGCCCGTTCCAACGCTCTGATAGCTTGCGCAAACAAGGGGCTAAGTGAAACGAGCGTGGCTCTGTGAGAATTGATCGACTGACTCACGTTGGAACGCATTGCAAAAAGTTTCAACTACGAGGAAGCTGTTGGAGCTAACTGCCTAACTTGAAATGATCAATTGAAAAGTTGAAAGATAACAACAACACGTGTTGGCTTGGTTCCAGGTAAATTCTTTAATTCTCGATTTCCTACAATGTTTCGAGCAAATGTGGTCTACTAAACCTGATTAACGCTATCCTTAGGCCTAACCCCTTCTTGGAGACTTGACAATTCAGTCAAACTTCGTGGTTACAGACGGAATACTACGATGCGAGTGAGTTCGGCCGCCATCTCCGAGTGGCGCATTCGACGAAAGAAGGCGGATCTTTTGTGTGCAAGTGGGCTAATTTCATGACCAACTAATTCTCCGGAAAGGGGTCAGAAAATATAAATTGCGCAAAAGTGAGATCCATAGACCAAAGGGATGTACCAAAAAATCGTTGTCTAATTGTACGATTTTTGATGAAATAATGAAAATGTGGGCTGAGGTTTCAATTTCCAATCCTTGCAAGACTGAAATATTCTCTGATTGTTTTCGAAATTTTTCATGCAGTGCGGTTCAATGTTTTGATACTCCTGAGACTGATTCTGTGACAGAAATCCAAAAATAGGATATTGTTTGATCATGAATTAGATGTTCTCTGCTGAGTCGTATTTCTGGCTTCAGATACGGTGAGAACGGCGTCTGTCCGCATTTTCCGCCCGAAGGAGTCTCGGACTACGATTTCGAGGCGCATCTCAGGAAGTTTCACACCATCGGTCAGTCTCAAATTTATTGATTTATTGATTTTATCAGTGATATGTCTGTGTACAGTAACAATTTGAGAGCGGAATGAGTGTGATATGGTACTGGTTTTCTTTTCCGGACCACCCCGTTCATATAGAGTGACCGTTTGATTCACACAGTAAGATGACCAATGAGAGGCTCATTCTATTAGTACGGGTGGCTTGGTCCGGTAAAGTAAACCAGTCCCTGTGATATGTGGATAAACAGTAGTAACTTGAGGGTCGGGGGAGAGGGATGTACTCGAATATTAGGGATTTGTGGCTTTTTTGCAGCCGATATCGCGTTGAGACCAGCAGAGAGCGGAGGAGACAGGACTACGTCGTCGTCTGAGATGGAACGAGGCAACTTCACCATTCACAGGTACGATCTGGAATTATCGATTGATTTTGGCTACTAGCGAATGATGTTTTGGCAATTATCGATTGATGGCGCCGCCTACCTCATTCAACCTGGATGCTAGTGGAGTTGGGGCTGTGGTACTGCGGGGGAGGGCCGCTCTGAAATCGGGATAATCGTAAAAGTGGGCGTTTCGTGGATGACAGCAATGGGTTAGCACGCGAAATGGCGTGCACAAGATTATGGTAAAAATTTAGAAATGAGTCCGGATGTCGCTGTTTCTTTACTCTTTTTCATTAGTCTGATGACTATATAGTTTTAGAAATTGCGAAATCCGGACTCGTGCTTTAAGATTCTTGATTAGAACTTTCCACCGCATCGGGTTGCTGGTTAGTGGCTACTGTAGCTTCAACGGGCGTGGGTTAGATGCTGTTGACTGTCGATACAAGCGTTGAGTGGTGCGTCGTGCGTGCGCCACTTTCTGCTATTCTCCTCTTGCTGGTGGTGCATCGAAGTGTGCCGACCTTTCCCTCCACACCCCACCACAACTCTCACATGTTTTTTTTCTCCGGGCATGGGTGATGTCTCCACGCCTCCGTAAGGACTAGCGAAGGGGTTCGCGGCGATCGATGATTTCTTACGAGCCTGCTGTTATCAATTGAAAACTCAATATCGATTGAAAATGCAGAACAACCAAAAATCGTCACTTCATGATCATGCATCACGCGGATTACGGTAGGGTTCTGTAGTCAGGTGTATACGGTATACCTTCTTCATATCGGCGGGCGCCCCGTCGGATACCGTAATCTTCTTCTCAGCCCGTTTCTGCTTGAACTTCTTGCTGCACAGCGCGAAGAGGTAGGAACTGCCCTGAAATTCAGGGGAGTTATTGATTTTACCACATACAGTAATCGCATGACCTCCCCCCTTCTCTGATTTTGCACACCACTAATACCACCAGTAGCTCTCTCAATTTCCTATACTATCAGTTTCCACCAGTATTCTCCTCTATTAGTGAGCAACCGGTGAAAATGAGAGAGTGTATGAATTTGAGAAAGCCTCTGGTAGTACCAGTGGTGGACAAAATCCAGAGTTGGTATGGTATCCTGGACGCCCACCTGGATGAGGGAGAGAATGGAGAGACCCAGCCACATTCCAATGGAACCTCCGAGGGCGGCAATCCACGTGGCCACGGTCCATTCCCATTTCTATAAATAGGATTACGGTAGCTCATAGAATATTATGGTAGCTACTAGAGATGATTACGGTAGTTACTAGAGCTGTACTGTAGCTGCTACAATATACCTGCTCCATGTTGAGGTACTCGAAGGAGCCCCATTGCAGCTCGATGAGTGTAAGATCTGAAATGGAATGAGTACGGTAGATGTAGTATAGATGTGGATACGGTAGCTGGGATAAGTGTTATACGGTAGCTTTGGCTGAGTGAGATACGGTAGGGTATAGAAACGGGAGCTTACCGGGACGCGCCATTTTACCGAGCGACTCGTGATCGATATCGAAGCGGATCTGCAATTACGGCAGTGTTTTGGCTTCGTGCCAAGATCCACTGATACCGTAACCCGTCTGATTATCGTACCTGGAGACAGTCGCGCAGGCATTTGTCCGTGCACTCGTCCTCGGTGAAATTGCCTTGCTGCACACTGAAATAGGAGGCCTGATTCTGATTTTGATACGTCATCACTAGGTAATCGATTTGAGCATTTTACAATAGCTAGAACTACTACTAGCCGATCGATAAACGCTTGTTGGTGCACTGGAATTGTAGCAATTATTGCTACTATTGTCAATCAATACGCTGGAAGATACGATATTCATAATTTTTTCTAGCTAATATATAAACGCGTTACGGTGTACGATAACTGAATCGCTACTAGCCAATCGATACGAGCAGTCAGGTTACGGTAACTTACTCGATATCGCAAGAGACGTAGTCGCACAGCGGATACTGCTGCAACTCCTTCTCATCCTTGATGAGGTGCACGAGAGTGTTGCCAGTGCACCCGCAGAACTCCTGAACGGAAAGATGCGGGTTATGATAGTCTGCCGTATTGGTTGGTTACTGTAGTTGAACGAGTTTGCCGTACCCGGATGAGGTTCATTCGGCAGCGACCGCGGCAGTTGAACTCGGTGTCGGCGTCGTCGGTGACCTCGCGACATCTTAATTAATTAATTCAACTAATTAATCAATTATTTTAAATTAATTTTGAAATTAAAAAAAAACTCGATAATTGGGCGCTCACCTGGTGCCATCGTCATCGTTCTCGAGCATTTGGTAGCGGGCACGCACCTCGACGGAGACAGTGTGACGCATGCCCAGACAGAGCTGATGGGATTACGGTATCGTTAGAGTACGGTAGCCCGATCGACAACTGATTATTATTCTTGCTCACCTCGGAGGTGAATCCGTCCTTGGCGCGTCCCTTGCCCTCCATGAAGCGGCCGAGCGAGGCGGCGCGACCGTGCATGTCCACCGACATGCACTCGTACGCCTGAATATCGATTGATGGTACGGTAGATATAGTACCCCGTGGTATACGGTAGGTACGGTGATAAGCGATTGCTATTACTGTGGTACAGTTTCCCGTGGTATACGGTAGGTACCGTGAGTATTGATTAGTACCTCATCCTTGTCGGTATTGTGCGACATCATGAGTGAGAAGAAGTTACCCTGTAAACAGCCAATTTAAATTCAATCGATTGTTCCATTTGCCTTCCTTCCGTTTATGCGCCTTGTGCCATTACAGTACTGTACTATTACCACTACTACTCAAAGTCTTGAGTGTTTTCCCTAACTTTTCGAGGTTGGAGTGTTTCCTCTATGCGAATGTGCTGAATTTGTGGGAGACCCGGAAGGAATCTCTCCTATGTTGTCCGCAAACTAATTGACTTTGAAATTCGGGTCAATGATTGGATCAGATTTCTTCATTTCGCACACTCTCTTACTAATCGACCGGCGCAGTGAGTGTGTGACATGAAGAGATCTAGTCCAGTTGTTTACCCGAATTTCTACGAACTATGACGCGATAGCGGAAATTTGCATTGAATGATTGAGATAATCGAGTTACAAGTTGGATGAGTGGACATACACTAACAGAGGAAGATCAGAAAAGGTTCATCCATGGGATGCCTTAACCGGTAAGAGAGCGACCGATTGCAACTAATTTGTGGCGAGATGTAGCGACCACAAAAGACAAGAAAAAAAGTGAATAGTTTGGAAAACCGATTGTTTCCTTACTGATCTTTGATCTGTTTTTTTTGATGATTTAAATCATATTTGGCACAAGGAAGTTGTAATAGATCTGTCTAAAAATAATAAACCCATTGACAGTTTTCGTAGCGATCTTTGACCTCCTCACCTGATCTTTGATCTCCCGATGGTTCTCGGGCGTCCACGTTGGCTGGAAGCACATTTGCATGGCGGACACCCACGTGATCTGGAATGGAGCCAGGCTTTAGGTCGTTTTTGTTCACCAGCTGGACTATTTTGTGGATTGCCCATTCTCAAGAATTGATCTCCGTCACTCGAATTAGAGGTAATGTAGAATATGGTTGTGTGACTGCCGATCTAACCTATGTTTGAAACAAAGGAAGAAAAAAAACAGTTTGGAAACTGAGGTGAAAAGCTCGTTTCTTTTCACTTTCTACTGTTCAAGTATTCTTGTCTACGCAGAACTAAGCAATCGCCTCGGTCCCACCTTGAGATTGGTCTTGATGACGTCATTCTCGTCGTAGGTGTTGCGCACAAATCGCTGCATGGAACGCCGCAGGCACTCGGAGCCGACCTGATTAATTATATTTATAGTAACTAGGATAATTAATAATATAATAATCTCAAAAATCACTGATCTTTGTGTATTGAAAATGTTTCCATGCCCAGGAACATTTCCGTTTCACGATAGTTATTTTCAAATCCTTACTTTTTGTTGGAATTCTTGGAACGTGACGTTCCGCTCTGCTATCGCGGCCAGCCATTTCTGAAATGGGAATTACTGGATTTTCTCTTTGTGCTTCTGCACACATATTTTGAAAATGTGCATGAATTCACGCCCTGGAGTTTTGATCCGAGTAGTACAATGTTGTGTAACGGGCTTCCCAACAGCCCACGCGTATTTTTGTACATCAAAATCTTGTGTAACATATGAAAGGTTGTCCCCCTTTTCACTATCACTTCTTGCTGGAAACAACCTGTCAGAATCGCTACCTACCTATCTATCATCGCTCCTTCTACTAAATTTGCGACAGAAGACAGATGTTGTTCGGTGAGGATGATTAGAGAGGGTGGAATGTTGTGGTGGTGGCTGTGTCTAGTTCAACGAGTAAAAAGAGAGTGACCAGGGAGCGAGGGGGTAACGCTGTGTAAAGTTGACTGCAGAAAGGGAAAGAGAGAGAAAGAGACCGATGATAATCAGAGAGAGATAGAGAATGTTAGAGAAAGGTGGGTTCCAACGGTCACACTTGCATAGTAACTGAGAACTTTCGGCACGCGGAAGCAGTTATTGATAGTTTACTCGATTTTGATTCAATGATAATGGATGGAAAAGCGGTTGTGAAAGTACTTATGAGGTTTTGCGAACTACTAAGTTGCACGAGCAATTACTCATTGGGAATGGAATTTTCGATAGTGCTACTGTAAAACGAGAGAGGGATAGCTGATGACATCTAGAAATAACAATTACATGCGGTCTTGTCAATAAGCGCCATTCTGAGTTGTTTCCACCAAGAAGCGATAGCGAATAGATGGACAACTTGTCACATGCACATTATTCCGATATACAGAAACACAAACTGGTGAGGCGTTCGCCACGAATTTGCTAAAATTTGTTGTTGGGCTCACCTTTGCCGTCAGTCGCTTGCCCGCTAACCGGGGCGAGTTCTTGAAGAGATTGAAGGTGCGGGCGGCGCCGTGCCCCGTGGTTTCTCGCTCCATACTGAATTGAAAGAGATTGCGAGGAATGCTCCCTCCATTGTTCTTCCGCGAGGGAGTGAAAAAAAACAGCTATTTATTTAATCCGCGAGTATGTTTGAAGGATGCGTTTATATAGAGGTGGCCCGTGGTATCAGGTTCCATACTGAATGGAAAGAGATTGCTGGGATTGCTCAACCAATAGATCTTGGATCGGGACGTCAAAACGTGGCCATTCATCAAACATGTTTAAGAAATGTGTTTAAAGAGGTGGTTTCGCGCTCCATACTGAATAGAAAGAGATTGCTAGGAGTTTTCACTCAATTGGTCTTCGATACCGAACTTATACAAGTAGTATGATTAAGGAATCCGTTTAAATAGATGTGTGCCCGTGGTTTCACGTTCCATACTGAAGTTATTGATATTGCTATGAATACTCATTCAATAGGTCTTCAATGGGCTTGAGCAGTAGTTATTTACGCAATCGACGGGTATGTTTGAATGGGTTTAAATAAATGTGGGCCTGTGGTTTCGCGCTCCATGCTAAATGTAAAGAGGTGGAATGTAGGGAGAAGATCTGTGAACAATGAACTATCTAATCCGCGAGTATGCCTAACATAAAGCAACTAGTTGAAGCATATGGTCGGTATATCAGTGCGTTCGCGTAATGATTTCAATACCTCCGTACAGCAAAAAGTGACTGCTTCTGTATTTCACATATTCTGATAGCCCTTGGTATGGTCTATCGATATCTGTTTGTCTCATTGCTTGATCTCTCTAATTTGCATAATTACAAGAGGTCAAAGTTCGGCTATTTTCACAGCTCATGGACTGTAGCTTGACAGGGAGAAGAGATAGAAATTTTGTCAAAACAGCAATATTTACCGCCCGAATGAGCTACATCTCGCTGTGTAATTTGTTTATGCAAATTTGCAATTATGCAAATTTCGTGAAATTTCAAAGTCGATTTTCTCGAAAACAAAGCAAAATATGTTTCCTATATTTTGATATGTTGAGGCACTGTCCATTGCCTATCGAATGAACTCAATGAATCAAAGTTTGGAGTGTGGTAATTTACTCAAATCATGGAAATACGGATGGTTCTTAATCGAGAGAAACCTCTCATTTCACCCTCATTCCACCCTGTCGACTCGGATTGCGCGGTCTAAAATGACAAATCTACATCATTTTCAGCCGATTCTTTCCCCACTCCTATCATTTGAATCAATTTAGACCGCGCAGTCCGCGTCAAATGAGTGGAATGAGAGTGAAATAAGGTGTTTCTCTCGATTAGGATACATCCCTATTTCCATGATTTGAGTAAATTACCACACTCCAAACTTTGATTTAATATATAGGAAACATATTTTGCTTTGTTTTCGAGAAAATCGACCTTGAAATTTCACGAAATTTGCATAATCGCAAATTTGCATAAACAAATTACACAGCGAGATGTAGCTCATTTGGGCGGTAAATATTGCTGTTATGACAAAATCTCTATCTCTTCTCCCTGTCAAGCTATAGTCCAAAAACTGTGAAAGTAGCCGAACTTTGACCTCTTGTAATTATGCAAATTAGAGAGATCAAGCAATGAGACAAACAGATATCGATAGACCATACCAAGGGCTATCAGAATATGTGAAATACAGACGCAGTCACTTTTTGCTGTACGGATTTCTGAAAAAATGTGCGCTCCTTACGCGAACGCACTGATATCGAACATTTTCCGGGATTTGACTAAGCGTTAGTAAATACATGCTGTGGACTAGTAGATACTGCAAGAAAGAGAAAAAGAAAAGTTCGAATCTGTCTTGCCCCTATCGTGTTCTATTAGTGCAGTGGTAGTAGAGGTTAAACACGAGTCCTGATCGCATTGTCATACTTTTTCTCGTGGGCGATAGGTTGAAGTAAATGAGCGCGCAAAATGAACAAACCGGACTCGTTTAAAAAAATATTCCGAAGAGTCCACTGATATCTCACCTTGCTAAAGTCGCGACAAGATCGTACGCTTCATAGACGAGCTTCCAGTCCCACTGGTCCTTGATGAACTTGTCGTGGGTGTCCATCTCGGCTAGTTGCTCCTAGAATATCGATTGATTTGCCCCTGATTATCGATCGGGTTACTGTAAATTATCGATTGATCTCACGTCAACGACTCGATCCCACTCGTCGACCGGCTCGGAGGCGTTGATGGTGAAGTGTGAAAAGGCTTGATCCTGTGATTTATCGATTTAAAAAAAAGATTTATTGATTTTTTTTGGAAATGACCCTGTAGTTTCGCGTTTCACGCACCTTTGATATGCAGAAGGTGAAGTTGGGCAGGTGCATCGAATCGTTGAAGACCATTGAGATCTCCGAGTTCTTGCCATTCTCGAGATATGATTGTACCTGCGAATTCGATCATTTCGGTAATTTCGCAGGGACCAGTTGAAAAAAGTTAGTAACCTTGATGATTTTTGAGTACCGTTAATGTTTCACGCATTTTCAAAAAAAAAGATCTTCAATTTGTTTCAATGTTCTGGAGCCGTTTGGCGAATCCTTGTGTATTTTGAACGCGGAGCTAAGATTTGGTCATTCGACCTTGCGCAGGGCTCTCTGCCCCTCCTCTATTGAAAGTGTCGATTCGTGAATAGGATTTCGTTGGTTGCCCTCCCTAATGTGATTGGGGGCTATTCGGTTCTCGAACGGACTCATGTGATTGCGGGGAGAAGAGGAGAGAGCGAATCGATTATTGGCCGCAAACTTTAGTAGGTTTAACGAGTTGTTTACCGCAAATTTGGTAGCTAATCGATTTGTGTAGTGGGAAATCCGATGGGATGTCTTGGAATTGCCGTTAAAACATTGAAAGCAATATTGAAATGCAGTTAAATATTCCCCCAATGAAATTGAAGAGATGAAAACAAAATAGTATTTTTTTTGTTCCTAAAATCCGGTTTTCAAATATCGCGGCATTTCCTGGCTCTGGCTCTTACCAGTGCGACGACGTCCTTGATTGTGAGCACCGCGAGGACGATGATGATGGTGAAGAAGGCGTACTGCTTGAACTTCTTGCCGAAGAAGGCGTCCTGAACGAATAATTTGGCGGTTACGGTAGGGAGCCATTATCGATCGTTCGGTGAGCACTGCGCTCTACTGCTGAAGCACATAATCCAGAAATGCCAGAGCAAAAGATCTGGTATATTGAACAGATCTGGTCGTCAGCAGTAGAGTATTGTACCGGGATGCTCTCGGGGTCAATCAATCGATAAGTGTGGTTACCGTACCGCGCACGACGGCGTCTTGGTCCTGTGCCGACGCTCGTAATCGTCGTCCGCCATCGCTACCGTACTCCTACTGTAGTCCTGGTCCTGCATGGATCGAAAGAGTGAGTAGGTGGGGATCATGGTGGGGAGGGGATACGGTAGGCTCGCCGGGTCAATCGATCGATTGGTAGGGGATATAGAAGAGACTGGAGACTAGTGATGACTCGGGAGGCTTCTCCACCCTCACAAATGAACCAACCAGCTGTTTGTGATGAGGGGAATCTCAGGGGGAGAAGCAGGGATTTGAGAGAGAGAGAGAGAGAGAGATGTCAGAGTCAGTCAATCAAGAGTCTCGTTCGCTCAGTCTCACTCTAGCCCCTGTCTCATCATCCACAACCACCGCTATCATTAGCCCCCCCCCTATCACTTTACTCGTTGCTCTCTTCTTTCTTTCTCTAATACTCGAGTCGAGCTGTTGTTCAGTCATGGAGAGACTTGGGGACTTGAAAGACTGACGATGAGTGCCCGATCACTCCCCGTGTCAAAGTAATAGAGAACGACAGGTGCCCCCTCCCCCAACCCAGAGGGCAAAGAGCGTATTATCAGGTATACGGTAAAGGATTGATGTTGGCTACTCAGATACCAGTTTCGGTAATTCTCAATTTGATTGATGTTTCGAGCTTGGTGGAATCAAGTGGAAGAAACATGCGTCACCAGTTCGTCAGGACTGCCTTCAGCCTCACGTTACCTCCCCTTTCCTCCTACGTCCATGGTCCTAAGAGGTGTCGTCTATTCCTCCAGCAACTTCAAAGAAGATGGTCTGTGAATGGGAAGAAGACCGATCCTCTACCCCGACCCCAGCCGAAATGATCCGTCTATTCTGAGAAGAATGATCCTGACCCCTGAAACCACATCCTCACCTGACGTTATCGTCTGACGTGATAAATATTGTAATAATTGTAATTGGTAAAGGATCAGGGATACGGCAAGGAGAAATACGTGAATACGGTAGAAGCGATGGAGTTACGATAGAGGCGATATGACAAAACATGGGGATATGGTAGGAGAAGAAATGAATTGATCGCAGACCTTAGAACATGAGTGTTGTCCTAATTGATGGGGATGTTTAGAATGGCGGAAATTCCCAAAATGGGAACGCCGAATTGGCGAGGAATGGGAAGTCAAGTGGTTGCGCAGTAGGAGGAAGAGACTGAATGAATACAGATTGAATGGTGATGGGGGAGGGAAGGGAGGGTGGGATAATGTTGTGTACTCGACTTTCTAATTGACTAAGGAGACTTAACCTTAAGAACCTTAACCTTAACAGACTTAAGAGGCCTCGACTTAAGAGTGACTCGAATGATTGGAGGAGAGTCGAAATGGGGGAACACCATTCCCCCATTTGTGAGATCTATTGTGTCCAATTTAGTTGACTTGTGGGCTACTCACTCTAATCATCTCCCCCCGCCCCTCCTTACATGATACTCGGTGCCTGTACTGAGTAGCCGCACACTAAATGCGCAGCGAGAGAGTGTGTGAACGGGAGAGAGACACTGATCGAGAGTTAGGGAGAGAGAAGGAGAGAGAGAGAGAGAGAGAGAGAGAGAGAGATCATTCCAATCTCTGCGACTCCTCCTCGGCGAAGGAGAACTTCCCCTTACTCTCTAACCACCGATCAGACACACACGCATGCCAAAACCGCAATCAGAATGGATTACGGGGAGAGAGAGAAAAGAGAGAGAAGTTTGAAGGTAGGGGATGAAGGTCGAGAAAAGGGGGCGAGAATTTGCGAGCTGTGACAGAAGGAGAAATTATTGCGATTTTGACGCCACAGATAGTCGGAGGTGGTATCTGCAATAGATAATGGGGCTCCTAAACGCGCGTTCAAAAATGCACCATCACCGTCCAGAACCTGCCCCATGGAATGATGAATAATGCGAGGAAAAATCGTGAATGTTGCACGGCGGAGATATTCGGTGAACTTCGATGGCGCATGATTCCAAACCTACAGACAGGGGTCGGGGGGGGGGGGGGGAGAGTGTGCAAAGGTGAGAGAGTCCCTCTCGATTTCACACGCTCTCTCACTCCAAAGCCCACTCCAAAGGTTGGCCGGCCTGTGGAATTATGTGATGGTGCCTTCTACCAGACTGGTCTGGATGGATGAAACATTTTTGTCGGTTAATTTTCGTCAGAGTGCATTACTAAGTGTTTTGTCGTAGTTGATCGAGATAGAGTGAGGGAGGGACTCGCCATTGACCTATTGCCGATCGGTCCACTCAGAGTTGGCGCAGACATAAACATACAACTTGTCCCCATTACCTTTCTCACAGCAGAGCATATTCCCCCCGTGACTATGCATGAGTGGTGCTCCCCTTACTCCTCTAATTCTATTCCAATTCACTTGATCAAGTGTTTTTCACCTGCCGCCGCGTTGTTGAATCGGCGGCGCGCCATTAATGTGCATGCTGCGCTACCGTGGTAATTGATGGTGATTGCGTCGGGAGGGGATACTGTGGAATACAGATTTTCTTACCATTAAATTGCCAGAAAAAAATTAATAAAAGTAGGCAGATATATTCTCACTAAGCTGAAGTTTGCGCACATGCGGTTTGCAGATCGGTTTTGAGTCTAGTCATTTCTTGGTTACAAATCTTTGTTAAAGACATTGCCGACCAAAATTTTTTGATAACGAAACTGTAGACGTTGGAATCTGTGAAAGCGAGACTGGGTAGGATAAGTCACAAAGTTAGACATAAACAACACAAACGCAACCTCCACCCGAACTCAGTACTGCTCATGTTCCCCGTGATAGATCCAGTGGTGAGCGGCCCCTTCGGATCCGAGGGGGGTACCCCGATTCCAGAAAAAGAAAGCACCGGTAGCTGCTCAAATTTCGCGGTGCGGCAATCCGTTGTCTCATCGAGCACTACACTCTAAATTTAATAATGGTAGAAAAATATTTCAAATGATGCTCGTTACAATTGCAAATTTGCATATTTCGCAAGTGCGGTATCTCGATCCGAGGAGACGCGCTCATCCCTGAGGCGATCTCGTTGTTCGCTGCGATGGGGTCATGAAATCACATGAGAAGTGTTGGGAAATAGGGTAGTTTGGGAGCCGCAAACATCACTGCGCGCCCGAACTTGATTGGGGCTAATCAGTGCGCGTTCAAAAAGAAACTGTTCTACTTTGTCGAGTTAGTTATCGAGTAAAGTCACGCACTAACACACGGTAACTAACGAGTGTTGAGTGAATAGAGGGGGATTGAAAATTGGGAGAGGGAGCAAGAGTTGATGATGATTGGAGAACTGACAAATTGGGAGATGAGGAAGGCAGAACGCCGGAGATCAGGACAAGGAGCGAATTCTATTTCGAAAATATTACCTCTGTGAAAAAAATGGATTGCGAAAACGGGTTCTTATTAGGAAGGCTTACATCCGACGTTGAACAGAGATATGAGAAGAACAGTTACAAAAGAGCAAATTATGAGTTATAATTATGAGTTAATAAATTATGAGAGAACAAATAAATTATGAGCATTGATGGGCAATCGGTATTGATCACGCGGAAAAGTAAACGATTAGGGTAAATATTGATGCGGCTTTAGGCGTAACTCTAGCATAGTGCCACGGGATTGTTGACAACTTAAGCGAGAAGCGATGGGACTCGGCATCTCGCCTGGTTAATAGTACGAGCTCACTAAGACAGAGTGTGGCTGGGCGTCCGAGTACCTGCTATTAGTCAGAGACGGAGGGATCAGCTGTTCAGCGCCACACGGGTATTTCATGATACGAGGATATCCCCCCTGCCCCTCTCCTCTCCATCCTCTGATCTTGGGAAGACGAAGGAAGAAAAAGAAAGAGAAGAAGCAAGTAGCATGCGAATCGGGACAGGTGCGCACATTCGCGTAATTTGCGACCCGTGTGATGTATGGGAGTTTTAGAAGGAGGAGGAAGGAGAAAGAGGGGAGTGGTGATGATACAGAGTGATAAACAGTAGGAGGGAGGAACAAGATGCGCTATTATTGTGCGTGGGTTGGCAAGATGGAAAAGAGTTGATCAGTGGGAGATAGATGGTCGGGTGCGCCGGAAAAAAATGTGAGGTCAGCAAACTGTAACAAAAAAAATTGCCAAAATCATCAAAATCATGCCATTTATGCCCAAAATAAAACAGTGTAATTAGCTAAACGTGGGGCCGGCTTGTTTGGGGTTTCACGACGGATGGAAATACAATTGTAAAATT
This sequence comes from Pristionchus fissidentatus, assembly GCA_036245785.1. Taxonomy (NCBI): domain Eukaryota; kingdom Metazoa; phylum Nematoda; class Chromadorea; order Rhabditida; family Neodiplogasteridae; genus Pristionchus; species Pristionchus fissidentatus. The sequence continues at coordinate 28,754,188 of BTSY01000001.1, read as the reverse complement.
GCAGCTGCGTGGTCAACCTGGCGTCGGCGCTGGCGGACCCGGGGAAGAGCCGGGCCGAGTCGGCTCTCTTCTTCTCCCGCCACTGGGGAGAAAACTACACGGCGACGCAGGCGGTGAGGGATGATCTTTGTGCTTTGAACTTTGATCTTTAGTCTAAAGCAATACTCACTCATTGCCGAGTCCTGTTGTTGTTCTTTTGTTGTTTTTTTTCACGGAGTATTTGTATGCATGTACAATGAAGTTTACTGAATGCACACCGCCGTGAGGTTTGGTGTTTCAGTGCTAGATGAAGTTTTGGGATGAAACGGGAAACGTTGATCTCTGTACGCCTTTAAGACACATGACATTTCATAATAAAATCTTGAAAAAACTAAGCACAAAATGAGCTGATTGAGTTTGCCCTCCAAATGTGATCTTTGATCTTTGATCTCTCTCCGTCCAGGTGCCCCCATCCGACTGTCTGCGCGCGATCGCCGCGCCCACACTGATCACGCAGCTGGAGCGCAATCTCAAGGTGGGTTGTTGTTGCTTAAGGATGACGAAATCGGGAAAAATCTTGCTATTGTGGTAACTGTCCGACTGATGTCGTTATGTGGTCTAAACTATGCAGATTTTGTACCTATTCAATCTGAAATATTCTATGGTACTAGGCATAGGCCGATCTAGGTTACAGGAAGGTATCAAAACGAACTAGCACAATGTTCGACGTTGATCACATGTTTTCTATCAAATCACATGTATTATCACTAATCAGCAACGGTCAATTGCGTGTTGGATGTTGTTCCAAGTGATCTGTGTTCTCTCTCACTCCCCTCCCATTCTTTTCTATTGACTGTACATGCGCATATTCTCATCTCTGATCCACCCCTCGACCCACCATGGGTGCAGTGTAAAGTGGGGCGAGATTTTATGTTTTTGCTGCCGATATTTCAACTCCTAATAAGGTTTTTGAGTGTGTAGTTGGCATGATTTGTGGAATGACAGTTGAATTATGGTTAAAGATACTATTTATCGGTAAAAATTACCCATTGTAGCTTGCAGTCAGTAGTTCTAATACGATTTTATGATAAAGAAATCAATAAACCGTACCTAGGCTACCGTATACCTTGCAGACGTACAAGAAGTTTGCGCACACGAAGCGCACGCTGAAGAAGCAGCGCGCGCAGGCAATCGAGGACGAGCGCGCGGATGTGGACGACCTGCCCAAGGTACGGTAAACTGAGAGGGGAGGGGTACGATAGAAAGCTGTCACTATAGCAACAAGTCATGGTTTATTAAAAGTAAAGACCGAAAACGTATCAGCATTATTGCGAATAGATGTGCACTTACTGCATGGTGGAAGCCGCCATTCACCGGGCTAATCGGAAATTGATTTTTTCTTTAAAAAATATGCACGATTTGGGTTGATGATGGGGCAAGTTCACCTGAGATTTTAACATAGCTTACATGGGAATGACCTGGACTCACATTTCCCGATCTTTTCAAATTTTTTTATGGTAGATTCAGCATAAAATTCTAACCATAAAACTATTTTCAAAAGTTGCGGAATGTTTTTTTTTTAAATTTCGTCATCCATAACAAAATTAATAAATGATTAATAAATAAGCAAAATTAGAAACCAAAAATGGATATCTCGATTGAGATATACAGTCTACGACTTTTGAAGTCGAATGCTGCCGTAAAATGTTTAAATAATATATTTTTTATTTTTTTAGAAAATTATGAAAATTAAAAACTATTATTTAAAAAAACATTCCGCAACTTTTTAAAATAGTTTCATGGTTAGAATCGTATGCTGAATCTACCATAATTTTTTTTATAAAGATCGAGAAATGTGAGTTCAGGTCATTCCCATGTTAGCATTAGATGGGCTCTACTCAATAAACCCCATGCCCATGGCCAATTACAAAATGGGTTGGCACGAAAGTCTTGAACGATTTGAGGTGTGAACTTTGAGCTTTTGGTTTTCGGTCACTTCAAATTACCGTACACTGTTTTTATGAGATATTATAGGACGACTACTGAGTAACAAGTTCCGACTTTGATTTCGATCAATTATTCCTCGAACCCATTTGATGACATGCATATTTCTGGAATGAGTGGGAAAGAGAGGAAATAAATTAAATAATTCTGTCGACATCAAGAATTTTTCGTAAACCTCACACTGGAATAAATTATAGTATCAACATCCCTCTTTCACTATGCGGTGAGTATGAGCCGCAGCTATATTTCCTTTTGAAGTTATGGTTCTCGAAATCTGGAAAGCCCAGAAAAAGTTTTGTCAGGAGAAATCCTAATCACGTTATCCAATACGGGGCTACCGAGATCTAATATCGCGCATCTTATTCATTGTCTATTGGCTTTTCTGCCTCCACAGTTTATTTGAACTCTGATATTCTGTACTTTTCAACAAAAAAAAAACGAAAAACTCATCATAATATGAAAAATTTCCTAAAATATCAAAAGTTAGTCACCTTATTGAATGAACTGTCATGCCAACTTAGGCAGACTTCAACTAATGCCCTACTGCAATACTAATAGACGCAAAATGAGCCGTATAACTGATACACTGATACAATATTCCCTAAAATTTTGGCACTTTGTGTATGCTCCAATTTTGGCACATTTATTTACTAAAGGTAAAGGTGTTAGGTCTTCTACACGCAAGGCGGTCTCGACCACCCCTATGCCTGAGGGGCAACGAGAGCCTGTCCTGAGATGATCAACGGCCTGTTGCGAGGCTATTCTCGTGTTGTGTGCACGTGAATCGGGGACCCCTTTCGAGGCATGTTTGGATCGTGATTTACCAATCACTACCAACATTTCTTAACCCCCTTGGTTGGGTATTTACTCCAAGTCTGTTTAGCGATGAAAGCACCTGGCTCAAATTGAAAAACAATCTTACAATCGGGACAGGTAGTCCTAAAAACAAAAGGGAAGGCGGGATTCAATTCACAATGGCAACTCTAGAAATCGCAAAAAAATGCAACATATCGTGATTTTTGACACGCCTCACAAAATTCGAGACATGTTTTCTCATAAGCCCAATAAGGAAGCGCTCTCTAATTATCCTTTCTGTATTCTAGGAACATCGTTCTTTTATTTAATAGCTTACATGAGGCCCTTCTTCGATCAGCCACAGAAATATAAATCAGTGAATGTGCCGAGTCGAAACCGGCGCGGCCAAATTTCTCCGCTTGTGATATATTTCTCTGCTTTAATCCCTGTCTTGTGATAATGATAAGCCAGTCATGAAGTAGTAGGCGATAAAAAGAGGAAGACTCAATCAATAAAATGTCCCCGCGGAGAATTTGTTTGAGTTCCTGTGAAGGAAGCACGGAAGATTTTTCTAGAATATCGGAATCGTTCATTACTTTCGTGCCAACCTGATAAATGAAATTACAGTTCCTCGTCTCCGATTCGTACGATCTCTCCACGTCAGCCTCCTTCGGCGCCCTCTTCATCCGGCCGACCGAGGGAGCGCCCGATCCACTCGGGACTGCCAAGCAGACAGGTACTGTAGGCGGGTTACTGTAGGTAGGCAATTCGTTGTGAGAGTTTTGCAGCGCGTAGAAGATCTCAAGTTATCAAAAAATCAGCGGGGTTGTACGGAAATGTATTTCATGAAACTTGCACTCTCCTAGTGGCATACCTGTGCACCGACGAGTCAGTTGATTTAGATAGTTGGCGCAGGGTCACATTGTTCTTTAGATAATGCTACTTTTCCTAAAACAACAGGAAAATTTACGCACACATTTTATACCCTTTTTTTCCTCTCAGTTTGCCATTTCGCACAGTTATGCCTAGTGGTCTTATTTTGAGGTTCTCTGGTTTTGCACCGTGTTTGTAATTAGGCAAGAAAAATCAAATAATTGTATTTGTATAAATAAAACTATTTTGCAGCACGCGTCCGCTCTACAAATCCCTTTGACGAGGACGAGGGTGTAAAGGAGAAGAGAGGAGGAGGAAGCAAGAAGAGTGCGGGAAGGAATCCATTTGAGGACGAGACGTCAGTCGCAATTTTCTCTCTTTTCTGATTTAACAAAAATTATTTCACTTATAGAATAGTGAACGTTCGGTGGCTATGTATTGGCGAAGGTAGGATGAATGGTGGACTTGAGTAGTGAGTGGAACATGAATAGTCCGGGGGGTGACTGTTGGAAAGGGATTCAAAGGTATCGGATAATAGAGGACGGTTGTGGCCATAATGCATTCGTGAAACATGAATAAGCCAAGGGAGTGTTCGTGTGAAGAGTTCCATTATTTGTTTTGCTTTTTATTCAGAGTAGAAAAATGCACAATACCAGTAAGAGTAGGGATATGTTAGAGATATTAAAAGCATGGAACACACGACTTCGCCATGAGACGAATTTGAAAAGAAATGTCGAGATCCTATTTATTAATTATTTCGAAATTTTCGATTTTCGCGTTCCATTATAAAGTTCGTCACTAATAACTTATGCTCATTCCCGGTGCCCGTCGTGTTGATGCGTTATTGTTTTTTTTGCAAATATATTCGCCCATAAATCCTCAAAATACCGTTTAAAAAATATGTCTTGATGCAAAAATCCTGAAAATTAATAATATACTTTACGAAATAAAATTTTGAAAAAGTTTGTTTTGAGCGGCCCCTCGACACCCTCCCCCTCTCCCTCCTCCTCCTCTGCCGCCTCTAAGAATCCCTTTGACGGGCCGGAATGGAGGGATCGGCGGGAGTTGCAGACGCGACTGGAGATGATGCACGACGCAGTGGATGCAAGATTGGCCAGCAGGTGGGTGACGTCATCATTAGGGGGGGGGAATTGCGGCGTCACTAGGCAATAACTATGATATATTTATGGGATAACAAGTTATTCAGATGTAGTTTTAAGAAATGGAGGGTAGAGTTTTTTATCACTACAAGGCCAACGAGTGAACAATAGGAATAGCACGGGTAGTACATGAGCTAGGTGTTAAACGGGAATCAGCCAGGACAGCGTAATATTATGGGATTCAATTCGTTATCATTTTCTCAGACTTCGCGCCAAGTCCGACGCCTTCTGGCGCATCGTCAACTCGTACGGCAGCCTGCAGTCGGATATTGCGGAGGCGAGAGATCGGATAGGAGTCATACGGTAGGCAAGATTATTGATTGATTTGGATGAGCATCGGTATTACCGTAGATCGGATAGGAGTGATACGGTTGGTTAGATTATTGATTGAAACGGTTGAGCATAGATATTGCTGTAGCTCTAATAGGAGTCAAATGGTAGGCGGGATGGATATTATGACTGTGCATATGAGTTACTGTAACGCGTATCTGTGCTCATGATTGGCCAAAGCCCATGCCCCTGCACAATGTAGTGGTGGCGGACCGATCTGTTCTTGTGTTACTGTAGCCGGGTCCTGAAACGAAAGAGTAGGCTTTCACAAATGTATTGAGTTTGGTCAGAGTCAGTCTAGAAACTTTCACTTTTGATTTTTATTGTACATAGATAAATAAACATTGCTTTGCAGAGGCAGTCTCAAGATCGCGGCGGGGTCTATTTGTGAACGGAGCGAGAGACTGCGACGACTGTACGAGAGGAGGGAGAAGAAGAGGAAGATGCTCGAGAAGCTGCATGTAAGCATTAGAGTGCGAAATATATGAGACTACAGCCTCTCCATTTCGCACCCTCTCTCACCTACTGATCGGTGAAGAGAGTGTGCGAGATGGAGATATCGTGGTCGCACATTTCGCGGCCTAGTAAGCATGCATCCTATGTTGTCCGACGGGACGCTTAAAACCACAGCACGCCCTGGGGGAAAACATCCTTTATTTGAGTTGGGGAAAATATTTTTTCGTTTCTCGGACCTGGAAAACTCGCGCTTCACGATTATAGTAGTTTCTCGAGATTGGATCAATGTTCAATTGTTCTCCGTGCACCGTTTCAAAAAATGCAAATAGTTTAGTCTGAATTAAAAATATATGTATATTTTCGTCTAATATAGCTGGGAATTGTCAGCCGTTTCTTGCATTAGTTAATTTCGGCCTTACCGTGTGCAATTGACAATTTTTTTATTTTGACTATTTTTTTTATTTTGACAATGCTTTTCTTGCAAACATGAAGCCTCATGACATAAATTAGGGGCAAGTTATTCACAAAATTCACAATTCAGGACATGTCTTGCTTGCGGGACGCGCAGTCCGCCGTGCAATCACTACTCGCCCAGGGATTATACTCACAAGTAAATGATCTAGTTTATTCACTCGTGATTGCATAGTGATGACGAAACATTTGTTTCTGTAGCCTCGAAATGCCACGAGATCTTCGAGAACTCTAGTTTCCTATTGCTTCTCTGATTATAGTGAAATTAATTTAATGCATTTTTTTGATGCAGCAGTTGTAGAGTGTCCTTCATATTGCGTAGTTATGATGTAAGAGAGAACAGATTGCCTAGTGATTACGCAATACAAATTAATTTGTCAGGCACTGGACTGCATCGAGACGGGCCGCGAGGTGGTGGACGCGGAGCTGGCCGGCGTCGTCGCATTCAGGTTTCACCAGTCTCTCATAAATGGACTAAAATTCGGCCCATCAATCTCCTTCACGGTCACTTTTGAACAAGCTAATAGTGTACCAAATCCAAATCTGTTAGCGTACTCGGTTACGCACAGATCCAATCTCCTCTTTATTTTTAAAAAAAATTTTGTGATGTGTTCGCCGTTATGATTATTAAAACGAAATGTTATTAGCATTTTTATTGTTGTTGTTGTTGTTGTTACTGCCTAGAGATGACGCAATATCCCCTTGCAGGCATCTATCCCCTCAACTGGCCGAGATGCAGTCGATGATCGGGCGCATGATGAAGGAGGAGCTGGCGACCCTGATTCAGCGGGAGTTTGGGTCCCGCACGGAAGAGCCTGGAGCCATACTCAACGAGGTATATGGTAGCTCAAGAATTAAAGAACACTTTCACGTAGGATTAAAACGTTACGAAAGAGAATCAGCGACTGTACGCAAATAGTTTTCGCGGTGGAACTTATTATTTTGGTTTTACGTTGTTTATGGTTGAAGGGATATTCTAGTATAATTTTATACAAAAAATTAAGACGAAAATCGGAATCGTTTGAAATGTACCAGATATGTTGGGTCGGTGTGGCGAGAATGTTCCGGCGGGGGGTGGGGGGTGAAACGCGGGAGAGAAGGTAAGGGTAGGCCGATGAAGTTGCGGGATTAACGCAATCAAGTTTGCACAAAAAACAATAGATTAATAAGTTTTCTAATTTTTGAAAGCCAAAGAGGGAATCAATCGGAATTGTTTGACATTTTCCAATTATGATAGGCCGGTTTTACGGGAATCCGCCAGGGTACGAATAGACAAAAAATGTAAAAACATTTTTTTGTTCATGGATCTTTTGCATTTTTGTATGATTATTCTCTCAAAAACAGTTATGGGGTAGGAAGTTCGACTATTTTCAACACGAGAACATCCGAATTGTAACTATGAGCATCGTTTCCAAATTATTGACGGAAATCCTGGCTGTCGCCACTGTGGAATGTTCTATCGCCCCGTCTTTCTGGGTCACGAATACCAAGCCCAACTTTGTCAAAAATCGATAAAATATCGTATACATTAAATAAAAAAAAACTATTGCATACCGTATATCTGCTTGTTGCAGGGCGAGCTGCTATCTGTATGTTACTGTCTTACTTATATTAACTAAAACAGACAAATAGTTTTAAAAATAAGTCAATATAAGTATATTTGCAGGGCGAGCTTCTCTCGGTGTTGCTTGGCCTCGCCCAGCTGCGCTCCTTCTCCTTTGTCGCCATGCTGAAGAACGAGATTGGAGAGACGACCAAGACGATTGTGAGGTGAGCAGAGAGAAGGGGGTCGGGGGTGAGAGAGTGCTCTCAGAGTGTGCGAAAGTAAGAGAGTCACTATATCGCTTCTTGCCCCTTTCTGGTGGTTTAAGAAGATTGTGAGGTGAGAGAGAGAAGAGAGATCCAGAAAGGGATCGTGGGGTGAGAGAGAGAGAGAGTGGGAAACGAAGAGAGTCAGCATGTTTGTGAGGAGAGTCTCTCCAAAAAAGGGGCTTTGTGTGAGAGGGTGTAGAAAACTGCGTGAGCCAATCTTAATATGCAGGGTGCGTGAAAATTACTGGAACTCGACTACTTCAGATCGCACAATCGCTGCTAATCGATATTTCGCCTCACCTGTTGGATAGTTAGAACGACTAACCTTCCCTATAAAACTGTTCGAGGTTTCAATCCGATTGGTCCAGTTAGTATTGTGAAAGCAAACCAGACGAGATATGCGATTTTGAAAGTTTATGGAGAGGGAATCCAACACTCCGATATTTTCGTTCGTCTCAACGCCCCTGAGAGAACCGTCTACCACGCCAACCGACGCTACCTAGAACACGGCACGGCAGACGACCGTCCGGAGAGGGGAAGACCGGTGACCGCAACTTCACCCCCAGTGTCTGGAGAGTCGTACAGAGCAAGCTCTCGTCTACCAAGCAGAATACTCTGGACAGCCTGAAAACGACCCTCCTCCGAGCGTTGGACATTCTCGAAAATCACTACCAACGTAAATTGCCGATCGCGTATGTGAAGCGCCTCCGGGCTTGTATCAAACCGAGATGCGGACACGTCGAAATCCAATGGCATGTTTCTGTTGCTAATTAGTTGAATAAATGATTATATAAAACTGGTTACTCAAATCGCATTCAAAGGGGAGATGTTGAAAAAAATCGAGTTCCAGTAATTTTCACGCACCCTATATTTGTACACTATATTGCTACTGAACCCTATGTGGAGGTTTGAGATAATTGTGAGTTGGTTGAAAGAAAGGGGTCAGGAGTGAGAGAGAGAGTGTGATAAACGGAGAGAGAGAGAGAGAGAGAGAGAGAGAGAGTCATCATTCTGAACAGCCTGTCGCTGCTAACCCCTTTCTGATGACTTGACTAGGCGATGTGTAATGGCGAGCAGAAAGACGAGAGCGAAATGTTGGATATGTTAATGTTTATTCGAAGCGCCGAAAGAACGAGACTACTGCGGCTATTCAATACTGCGAATGTCTTGGTGTGACTCTGAATTCTAAATACGCCGGGTTGGCTGTTTCTAATAGTGTACCTTTTTTGATGAGATTGGGATAAAAGGCGAAAATGTCAGGTAATGAGCGACAGTATTTTATTAACTATTATGAATATAATTATTGTTGTATTCATTTTTTCAGACAGACATGCAAGACGGTGATCGTGGAGAAGGGAGACGTCACGCTGTTAGAGTACGTCGATTTAACACTTTTCTTTTATTTATTTTTTTCTCACCACTGGGATATTGGGGTTTCACAACTTCTATACTTTTCTTGCGTCAGTGCAAGAGTCGATAGCTTAGTGGGTGCTCGTATAACTTTTAACAACACATTAGTTTTTTTTACAAAATGTCGTTAATATAAATTATCGATTGATTGGCAGGAACATGGGGGAGGGCGTGCGGGCGCTCGCGTACGCCGACTGGCTGCAGCTGCTGGTGGCCGTGCAGACGGCCCTGCACGGATTCGCCCTGAGAATCGAGGTGAGGGTTACTGTAGAATATCAGATATAGTATAGGGGGTTACGGGGTAGTCGTGATCGAGGCCTGCGGTTTGGTGTCTTGCAGAAAGTTCAGCTCCCCTATTTTCTTTTTCTATATTTTCACACTCCTTTTTTCGCTAACATTTTCGCTAAAACTCGCTAATCTTGGAGGATCAAGGTTTCGGAGAACTGACAACTGGCTGCGTTAATAAAAAAAGCATGCTGAGACCCGCTATCGTAGTCGCTACTACACTCACACATTCGATCGCCTCCCTTCTCTAATGAGAATTCGTTCGAGTGTTTAAAACAATACTTTAAGGAGAGAAAAATATCCGGTAATTGGAAAAAATGTCGTTTGATTGCAGACGCTGCAATCCTCTGTGCTCGAGCTGCTCGATCGAGTGTGGCGCGATGGCTTTCCCGACAGCGATGAGGAGAGGTGAGGGGGGAGGGAGGAAAGAGAGGAGGGAGGGCGGGGTGACTAGCAATAAATCAATAATCATGTACATAAAATGAATCTTTGTTTCAAGCAAATTTTAATCGTCGCTACTCGATGATAACACGCGCGTTAGAAATAGTGGTGGAGATACTTACAATTAGCATACCCCTGCCTGATACTCGTGTTTCAAGTCCAAAATATTTTTGCACTTGCTTTCTCTGACCGATTCGTCGCAGTGACCAGTTACATTACAACATCAAATCATGACTTTACTCGCCAAAATAGGGATTTGATGCTCTCAATATGATCGATTTGAGGTTCGCCTGGTTTGAAGTAATTTTGAAAAAAAAATGAATACCAAACACGGCAGACGTCCGTTTCATTCACACGCCTTGTCGCTGTCGCTTTGCTCTGACTCATTTCTGATTTGAACTGCTCTCACATAATGAAACAGCTATGAAAGAGTGGAATAGATAGTGCGCGGCGGCGAAACACGAGTGCGCGCGATTGTCGCATGCGCCATTTATCGATTGCTCATTGCAGTAATCGCCACTCGCCGACGCCCGCCTCCATGGGCGAGGAGGAGGAGGACGACAGCGATCTGGATGAGGTGAATTATTGATTTTTTAAAATTGGTTTTCAGTTCCCAAGCAATGCCGATCACTGTTCTCGTTCTCTGTGTCGTTTTACCAAAGTCATGAAACCACGAGGTGGACAGTTTGTGAAATATTGGTTTATGCCGAAGCTCCTGTGACTCGCACACATTGTTACTAATATTATTATTATTATTTAAACATACTATTATTACTTATTTATTATTATCATTTTTAATATTGTTATATTCCAGCCGCGCGGTGGCTCCGCTCCGCCCGCCGCCCGCCCCTCCGCCTCCTCCGCCGTCCTCCCCGTCGACATACGCACGCTGCCGCAGCTGCGCAAGGCGCTGTGCAAGTGGGTGTCTCGTCATATTGATAATGCACTACTTACATGTACGATTTCCGTTTCACCGTTCATATACATCGTTTGATTCTGGATGTGCATTCAATAAACCGCACATTCGGTACACTAGGAATGATTTGGTGCGTCTTGTGTAAAGGCGGGCAAAAAATGCAGATGAAAGGTAGCGGGAGCGTCGCATACAAAATGGGCTATCGATTTTTCGTTCCACCGTACTAATCCGTTTTGCAGACTGCGCGAGTACGCGACGGAGTGCGCGCACGCGCGTCTGGCGCGACTGATGCAGGCGCGAGATGTGGTGAGTCCCGCAGGGGAGGGTTACTGAAGTAGTGTTGTTATTGATTTATCCGTTTGGGAAACCTCTCCCAAAGGGGGTGATAGATGTGAACATGGAAATTAGAGGGATGTAAAGATTTGATAAAAGACCAGGGATGACGTCCCATTTTTTTGCGAATATATTGGGGTGATTTTCGTTTCACCCTTGCTATATGCTGTTCGATTTTGGATTTCGAGCCACTGCGACGTCGTGGTTGGCTGACTTTGCTATAATTATACATTATTATCATTTTAGTGAGCTTCTGTAGGACTCTATTATCGATTTCCCCCTCATCGAACAATCTAGAAAAAATCGATTGTGCGCAGGGCGACGAGAGCGGCAAGCAGCTGGCGGTCGCGCCTACGGTAGAGACGATCCAGCGACTGCGAGAAGTGGTGGAGGAGTATCTTGAGAAAGGTACGGTAGGGAGGGGTGATTACGGTAGTGTTTAGATATTGATGTGGCTTAATTCCGGTAAAATATATGTTATGTCCACTCCAGTCTGGTCACCCATTGATCCTTATCTCGCTACGCATTTTTTTGCAACTCTGTGAAACGCTAGATAAATAGCCGGCTTGATGCAGGCGCCGAGCAGGGTTGTGCGCAGGGTAGCCCATTCTTCTCATTTTTATGGGCAGATAGCGCGCATGTTTACACATTCTCATTGTTTCCTATCCGACGTTCCATCTTCCTCAGGGTGACATCGAGGCGCTCTTTGTCACTCGATCTCAAAGCCCACACCTCGCTACCATAGAGTACGGTAGGCAAGATGCAGCTGTCGAAGAGCCTCCTCTTAGTCTTCATGGGAAGAATGCGTGACGCCAGCAGGTGGTGGAGTTTGCTCCAGGCAGCCCAACCCAGACGAATCCTGTATTCCACTTCTTCGGAGGGGTCCAGGGGAAGGGAAATTCTCCCGCCAAGATATGTGGTAAACTTTCTGGATCGAATGAGGAATGAACGATTACGAGAAATCACCCAAATTCGAGACTGGAATAAGGAGGCACTTAAACGGAAAGCGAAATGGGCCTTGAAGATAAGGCGAATGGAAATCAACCATTGGACGCGGGCAACTACGATGTGGACCCCCTACAACTGGAAACGCCCCCAAGGCCACCCCAATACCCGATGGAGAGATGACCTGAAACGAGCAATCGGGCCCCAATGGTGGAATGCAACTAACGAAGAATTCCGGCCCATCCTCATCTGAGCACTATTGCCTGACATGATAAATAATTGAATTGAATTGAATTAATTGTTTCCTATCCGCAGGATGCGCGCTCGGTTGGTCGCGCGGTCGTCTGCTCGATGCGGCGGTGGAGAAGACGACGATCGAGTACGTGGAGCGATTCCATCGGAGGAGGAAGCAGACTGTGTGGTGGGTTACTTCATAGAGTGATGAAACGTGAATGAAACGGGCGTAGTTATTTTTAGTCGACCTTACTCGGAGCTACTATTGTAGTACTAGTCTCACTTGATTCTTCGTGGAATGGTGAAACACGAATAGCGCAGGCGTATGCTTTTTTAACAAAAAAAATACCATGACGATCGAATACGTGGAGCGATTCCATCGGAGGAGGAAGCAGACTATGTGGTGGGTGGACTTTTCAGAGAGTGATGAAACACGAATGACGCGGGTTTTTTTCAGGAGTCTTTAGCTGACTGATTCGAGTTTCATTGAATACTATTCTCGACTGACTTTTCATAGGTTTATGAAGCACGAACGACAAGGGATTTTAAAATACAATTTTGGTGGACTAATGGGGGCATGATTGAACTACAAGTCTCGGCTGATCCTTCAGGGAATGATGAAACACGAAGTGCGTAGGCGTTTTTTTAGAAACAAAAATTTGGTGGAGTCTCATTGCAATACTAATCTCGGGTGATTATTCATTAGAGTGGTGATGCATGAATGGCGTGGGTGGTATTTATTTAGATAAAACAATCTTCGGACTCTCATTGGAGCACTAGTTTCGGCTGATTCTTCATAGAGTGCTGATACGTGAATGATACGGGGGTATCTGATTTTAAACAACGTTAAGTGTACTGATAGTTAGTCGACAAGCGGAACTCTACTTGTTATTGTAGTACTGGTGTATGCTTATTCTTCATGGAGTGATGAAACGCGAATGGCGTAAAGTTTTTTTAAAGGTTTTGGTTGACTATTCCAAGTCTCATTGCAATACTGGTCTTGGCTGATTATTCATAAGAATTGTGAAGCGCGCTAGGGTTAGCATTTTGAAATGCCATTGTGAGGACGAAAGTTAAGATTAATTGCAAAACTGGTCTCGGTTGATCAATCACAGAGTGGTGGAACAGGAATTTTGAGCGCAAGCTGCGTGCGCAATATGCGACTTTTTTGTATTTTCATGGGTGCGGATAGAATAGTCGTATAATCATACGCTACCTCTCAATTTATTGGTTGTGCATTCTTCTTTCCTCAATTATTTTTGAGGTACAGCATCGCTCTCATTGATTGTGCTTATTTAATCGGACGTGAAACCTCGCATGTCTGTTTATACGCCATTGAAACACGAATCGCACAACCGGGGGTGACACAAACTTTCAGTGTCACCTTTCGAATTTGGGTTTCTCGAATGACATAATCTCTCTGTTTCGCTTCTTTGTCGCTATCTTCCTAGTGGTCAAATCCAAGCCTAATGTAGCATCAATTACTCATCATAGGCAGGAAGCACTACGCCGTTTAGGATCAGACACTATTTTGAAGAAAAAATGCCGTATCGCTCACTGCCGTGCGGGGAATGGAAAATAGTACTAATTTTAGCACGTGACGAAAGTAATAATCGTTTGAAATACTGATTTATCGATTGATTGATTACTTCGCTAATTGCAGTGATGTGCTGGACCTACAGCATAACATAATACCGGGAGAACTAGTGTTTTTTTACCCTTACAGTGACGTGCTGGACCGTGAGTTGTGGCGGCCGGCTGAGGTGCCGCCCGTGCTGCAGGAGCTGTGCACGCTGTTTGACAGGGGCGAGGAGAGGGCGCTGATGGTGGGAGAAGCGAGTGGTCAGTGTATATTTGAGAGTAATGGTCTGATATTTGATATTTGAGAGTAATGGTCTGACCCCCTCAATTCTGCATGCTCTCTCGCGCTGTCTGATCGATGAGAGAGCATGCAGAATGAGGAGAGCCGCTCATATTTGAGCTTTGGTTTTCGATCTTTGCTCTCTGGTGGTCGATACTGGGTGCTCTATGTTTTTTTTTCTTTGCTCCTTGATCTGTTAAGGGTTGTGAACGTTGTCTGGCACTGACAGTTGAACAATTGGAAAATACTCATCCAGGCATCGAATTGGAAAAAAAATCAAAATGCGCGCAGCCGCACTTTCGCGGTTTCTGGTTTCTATGATATTCTTTTGATCATGAGCTGAGCAGTGAATGTTCCTAGAATAATTGATATCCATCACTTTTCTAATTGCTAGATTATCTCGCTCGCCTTGTATAGCTGATTAATTTCCTGATTGTCATTAACAATTAATTATTTGCTATCTGCCAACATTAGTGACTGCTTGCAGTGTCCCCCATGAACCCCGCCAGTCCGAAAGCAACTTTTCATTAATTTGCCCATTTTGGTAAATGTATAATAAGATACATAATTTTTAAAAAAAATTGCAGCCTCCTCGCTCGTTTCCATGGCGGGGTCGGAAGAAGTGGACAGCAATCTCTCCTCGCTGCCCGGCTCGACGGCGCCGTCGGTGGTGGGAGAGTCGACGACGCTGAGCATACGAGAGCATCGATTTGTGGTGGTCGCGTGAGTTTTGATTAATTAATTAATTATTTTATTGTAACTAATATTTTGAGTAGAGCTTATTGAAAGGTGGAAGTAAAATGCGTGACTCATTTTGTGCACCAGGCGGAGGGAGGCCGGTTGCAGCGCTTAGCAATCGGTAGCTGAAATGCGCTGCTATTGATGAGAACGCAGATGCTGGTCGAATTAACAACACCTTTACGCTGACTAAGCCCATAGCGCCACTCTTTTTAAAAAAAAGTCGCTACGAGCTTTTTTAAATCTGTGGAGAGAAAAAAACAACTGCCTACTCTCTTTTAGACACCCAATATACTCGGAAAATAGAGTTTTGCGCGTTCCTTCATTGTTTCTTGTATTGCGCACTAGGCAGATGCGTGTTGCGCCAGTGTGTTATCCGTGCAACATCTTTGCTCTATTCGATATTCGCTTAATCTCGTCTCATTTTTTTTCAGTTCCGCGCTTCTCACGGTGTCCGGCCTGCACGAGCACCTCTCTCACGCGCGCACTCTGCCGGCGATGGGCGCGCGGATTCTGATGAGGACGATAGAGCTGCTCAAGGTTACTGTATATTTATAGATTGATTTCCTTTCGTGTCGGTAAATCCTTTCATCGGAGAAATATAAGAATTATTGGCTAACTGAATTGATATTGAAAGAGGATTTACTTACCAATCACTGATTTGGGAGAAAGTATGCGGTGCTTAGAGAGATCGTGAATCGGTAATCTCACGAGTATTTGAGTTAGGCACCTTTACAGTCTGTTCGTTCGTTGTTTTCCCCTCGCAACAGTAATGAATCTTGTAGGATTACAAATTAAATTAACTAGGGTGGCTAACGGCGGTACGCGTATCGGTACGTGTACCGCGGTACACGGGCAGGGAAAATAAGTTTTTTAATAGAAAACACATGACGAACTTTTAAAAAATGGAATAATTGTACCTTAGATGGTGTTTTCTGTTGTTTTCGATGTATCATCTCACTCTACTTTACTAATAAAGGGTCGATGTACCGACGGTACATTCGTGTACCGTCGGTACACGTGTACCGTTTTCGCCACCCTAAAATTAACTTTTTTTGCGGGATTAGATTTTGCGGGGATTGCATTGCTATGGAACGAGATTGCCGTGGACATATCGTCTGAGGAAAACTTGTGCGTGCTTTTGATGCGCTCTGCAACACTAGTGCAACACGCTGGCTCTCTACCACCAACTCTCCCCTAGTATTTCTAACTTGACCCACGCAGGCTTTCAACTCGCGCACGTGTCAGCTCATTCTGGGCGCTGGCGCGCTGCAGCTGGTCGGCCTCAAGACCATCTCCGTCAAGAATCTCGGTGAGAGCAGATTGCATATGAATGACGTAACTCTCGCTTTATTGCACCGTAGGGGCACGGAATATTCTGTATTACATATTGTATGGAACGCTAGCGATTACACTTCAACACACTTCAGTCTATGGAAATGATTGCGTGATATGACAATACCTAGGGGATACTGTAATCAATAAAACTCGCAGCCCTCGCCTCCCGCTCGCTGCAGCTCGTCGCCCACTTCATTCCCGTGCTGGAACGCGAGTTTGGCGCGCTGCTCGGCGAGGCGGACGTCCCGCAGCTACGGTACTTCCAGAAGGTATACAGTAGTTGCTTACCACCAGAGTTCTGGTTAATAATTCCACTAGGTACACAGCTGTTTTCGTAAAACCGTGTGCCGATGTGAAAATTGCAGTCTATTTTCCTTTTTTTATTTATCGAAAACGGGTCGAAATGCATGAGCACTTCCCAAATGTTCCGTCCCCTTTATTGTTTCGGACGGCATGCAGAAGTTCGAGAACCGATTTGACCTATGGGAGCTGATGCAATTATGGTATCTGCATTCCATTCTGCCAGCTGATTACGGTAGTCATTGCCAATTATCGATTTATTTGCAGGTGCGCACGGACTACAGCGACCACGTGAACGAGATCGTCGCCAAGCTGATCTCCGTCATCGAGCACCACACCACGAACTGTCTGGCTACGGTAAGTGCACCAGTACTTAAGTGCGGTAAGTAGGCGAGTAGTGGCTACGGTAAGTGCGATTGTGACTATTGCTGTGATCGTGGCGTAGACTTCCCATCGGCTTTTCTGAGAATGCGGAATCACGAAATCGCCGGGTTGCGGAGTAGGGAAGATTTGTTGACCTAGCTCGTGGGTTTAGTGTAATGAGCTTGAAATGAAGACGGATTACTTGTAACTGAAATCAGCCAGAGTAAATTAAATGTTGAATTTGCGGATCCCTCTTTTAATTGAAAATATTTCAAAATACTGTGCATTGAATAGTCTATGGACCCTTCTGTCTCCGATAAAGTTAAGTAGGAGCAAAGGCAAAAGCCAGCTTTTCTTGCAACCTTCTCTGGTATTTTCTTCCCAGTGGTATCCTTGTTCCCCTCCCACTGGGAAAAAGATCAAAGGTTCCGACGGTTTCCCCCCACTGGGATCCCAGTGACATCATTGGGATCCCAGTGGGGGAAACCGTCGGAACCTTTGATCTTTCTCCCAGTGAGAGGGGAACTGGGATACCACTGGGAAGAAAATACCAGAGCTAGTGTTCGCTGCGGGCAAACTCGGGGATCATATTCGAAAAACCCGGCGGTTTGGTGATTCCTAATGTTGTCAAAGAGTGAACATGTTTCAACGGAGCAATCCATGCGTCCCATTCCATTTATTCAACTCACTCTAAAATATTTATCGTTAAATTTTATCGTAAGTATCGTCAATTATTTCTTAATTCATGGATAGTGTAGCTCCGCTGTACTATTTATAATGTTACATAATAAAATATGAAATAATCTAATTTAAATAATTAGTTAATATTTAGTGGTCGGTGGGCGGCGCTCCGCCCTCGCTCGCCATCCAGACGCTGTGCAAGCAGCTGGGCAAGTTCCACACCGGACTCCACGGGATCATGCCTGATGACCAGATAAAGGTAATAGATAATTGGATACTGTAGAAAATGCTTATATGAAAATGATCAAAATCGGTATGTGAAGGAGCAGATAAAGGTGAGCAACTAGCAGGGTGTGTTGAGGTTAAACTACGTTATGGTAGGGTGCGCACTACGTTTTCAAAGTATGGTTCAGGGGGGCGTTCAGTTGCAGGGCACAGTTCGGTCCAGGGGGAGCTTTGCAGCCGACTCCAGGCTCGGTCCAGGGGGGAGCTCTGTAGCCGGCTCCAAATTCGGTCCAGGGGGAGCTCGGTAGCCGGCTCCAAGATCGGTCCAGGGGGAGCTTTGCAGCCGGCCGAAGGTTCGGTCCAGGGGAAGCTCGGTAGCAGGCTCCAAGTTCGGTCCAGGGGTTTTTAGCCGGCTCCAAGTTCATTCCAGGGGAAGCTCGATAGCCGGCTCCAAGTTCGGTCCAGCGGGAGCTCGATAGCCGGCCCCAGGTGACATTGAAGCTCGACTTATGTTGGGGAGTGTTAATGTGCTAAGAGTACTGGCTTATTCCGTTGCAAAAGGCTCGTGAGGCTGAGAGCGATCGAAAAAAGTTGCCACGGAGCCACGAAGTGGCTCCGTGGCAACTTTTTTCGATCGCTCTCAGCTCTCATCATCATCGAAAAAAGTTGCCACTACGCCACTTCGTGGCTCCGTGGCAACTTTTTTCGATCGCTCTCAGCCTCACGAGCCTTTCACAACGGAAATGCAGGATACAGTGCGTTCAGAACTTTTAGAGCAATTTCGGAAACGTTTTCTATGATCCCCTACGCTCTCTGAATCATTTTGGAACTTTTTGAAATTTTCGATTTTTCACGTTAGAACGTGTTAGAACACGTTCAGACACGTTTCTGACATCGCAAAACACTTTTCCTGTGATCCCCTACGCTCTCTGAATCATTTTGGAACTTTTTGAAATTTTCGATTTTTCACGTTAGAACGTGTTAGAACACGTTCAGACACGTTTCTGACATCGCAAAACACTTTTCCTGTGATCCCCTACGCTCTCTGAATCATTTTGGAACTTTTCGAAATTTTCAATTTTTCACGTTAGAACGTGTTAGAACACGTTCAAACACGTGTTCTAACACGTTCTTTCTGACATAGCAATATACTTTTCCTATGATCCCCGACACTCCCTTCATCATTTGGGAAAATATCGAAAATTTCGATTTTTCACGTTAAAACTCGGCAAAACAGGTGAAAACGTGTTTCACGGTACTCAAAACCGTGTTAGAACAGTTTCTGGCACTTGCGAAAAATGCGGCAAAAGGTTTGCCCGCGGCGGGGATTGAACCTGGGGGTCTCGGATTCAAAGTTTGGCTCGTAACCCACTTGGCTATGGATTTCGTTAATTAAATTTTGTAAAATTTGAAAGGTATTCTGGTCGGGAATCATATGCAAAAGGATTTGGGAAAGGAAAAGGACAAAAGGACCGCCGGACACACAGACAGACACGCGTTGGCATATGCTATAACACGTCTTGTACTACGCAGCATGTGTATCGCGCGATTCTTCACATCCTACGCCTATTTCCTAGAAATTTCGACAATTCCGTCGAAAAATGATCTGAAATAATAGTCTTTAGGAATCGATAATTGTGGGGAGGGAATACTGCAGCTAACTATTCTATGAAATTTATAAAATACTGCTGAAGCCCGGAATCATCAAAAAAAGGAATCTAAGAACAATGTCATTTTAAACGCTCATTTCAAGAGCGCATCGACTATTTATTGGCATGTTCCGGGCTTCAGCAGTTGCGCCAAAATGTGAGAGGTGTGGGTTGAAGCAAATAGCATGTGAAGATCAAGGCGCTTCGCTGTCTCACCGAGCAATCAATTTCTATGAGAAAGTGATCAAGTATTATCAGATTGACTTGTACCAAAAATGAAGGCATAACAAAAAATATCTTGAATCTAATTGTAAGTGAGGCACTGTTTTTCACATTCCCGAAATTCGGGAACCCCTTCGCGCGCGAGGGGGTCTGCGAGGGGGTCGCGAAGGGGTCGCGTACATAGGTCACCACGCCTGCGGCCCCACCCATGAATAGGGGGTCGTTGATGCACGCTGCCCCAAAGGATTTCTTTGGGGCACGGTGCAAGCATGTATAGGGGTCATGGTCCAAAATGGGTTTTGGGTTGGTCCCACCAAAGTCTAAGTGGCATACTGTAACTTCACCGCCGGGGTCCCGCAGCGAAAACAGACTACCGTAACCCATGCTACCGTAACCCGGAAAAACGAAATTGACAATACAGACCCCTGGGATGTTGCATGAGGTAGACCTCGAGTCGTCATTGCCTGAGGGGGATACCGTAATCATCCTACCGTACTCTCGGCTACAGTAACCCTACCGTAAGACGGATTTGCAAATGGGTCCCAATCGGCTCTGGATTTTTATAGAAGATAACCCTCGAGTAGGCAAAGTGTGTGGGGCATACCGCACCTCATCTACCGTACTCCCGGCTACAGTAACCTACCGCACTACGAAAATTTGAAAATGACAAATTCAAAAATTTATGGTTACAGTAGCCGCGGATACTGTAGGAACATAATGGTATGCCGGAAATAATTTGCCCACTCGAGGTCTACCTCCAACAAAAATTCCGAGCCGATTTGATCATTTTCGTATTTTCGTGTTACGGTAGGTTACTGTAGCCGGGAGTACGGTAGATGAGGTGCGGTATGCCCCACACACTTTGCCTACTCGAGGGTTATCTTCTATAAAAATCCAGAGCCGATTGGGACCCATTTGCAAATCCGTCTTACGGTAGGGTTACTGTAGCCGAGAGTACGGAAGGATGATTACGGTATCCCCCTCAGGCAATGACGACTCGAGGTCTACCTCATGCAACATACCAGGGGTCTGTATTGTCAATTTCGTTTTTCCGGGTTACGGTAGCATGGGTTACGGTAGTCTGTTTTCGCTGCGGGACCCCGGCGGTGAAGTTACAGTATGCCACTTAGACTTTGGTGGGACCAACCCAAAACCCATTTTGGACCATGACCCCCTCCCTATACATGCTTGCACCGTGCCCCAAAAATCACCATGAATAGGGGGTCAGGCTTGCACGCTGCTCCAAAGACTGCCTCCACGTCTGGTGAGGTATGGTCGCGTAGTATCGGAAGTGAAAATTACACTGTTTTCGACAGATTCCATTGAAAATAAAGTGATGACTGATGTTCCCGCTCCCTGTACTACCGATTCCTCAGCACGCCTAGTCGATGCGAGGGGGTCAATTTTTCGGTGTCGAAAAATTTCGGGGAGGTATCGCTACTAAATATGAGTACTGTAATCGATCAAATTTAACCTTTTTAAAAAAATCAATTTATATTATCCCCACTGCAGGGTTTGTTCTCGTGCGTGCACGGCAACGTCTGTCGACTGCTGCGCGATCGATTCGTCGCCCTCAAGATATCGCCCCAGGACGTGCTCGCGTATGGGTGAGTGCAATTGATAATTGTTGTGTGGGGGTACTGTAGCCGACTTGTGCGGGGTACTGTATACAACAGCGATAACGCACGTGGTTACAATAGCAGCTCCGAACTTAACGCATATGAGGTGTTTCAAAACGTCCAGTCATTTATCTTTCCTGGCAGTTTCGTGTTTCTCATTCACGCTAATTTAGAATCGTCTGCGAGGATTTTGGTTTCTACGCTCGGGCGGTCAATTCGATGCCCGGCTGTGCGACGCTCGAGCTCGGAACAATGGCCGATGTGCTAGCATGAACCCCCCCCCCCTTCCCAATTATCCAAATATCGATTAGGTACTACAGTATGTTCAAATGGTTCAACGAAAGCACTTGTATGAGAGTTCATATCTTCGTAGTTATATTGTAATATACACGCCTCCCTTGACCACTGTGATATCACGTACCCGTTGTTCACTTGTAAATGCCCCCCGGTTGATCAGAGTTTTATCAGAATTATTTTACTTCCTAAAATTGTATCCGAATGTCGCATAATATTTATAAGCTTTTGTGTTGACACTTCGACGTAGGGGCATGCTAGAGTTGATTCATTTTCTTTATTCAACGTAACAATGTCACCAAAAAACAACATCAATCAACAGATAACAAGGAAACACAACGAGATTGGGGGGAGGCGGATTTGCGAAAAGAGTGAAGCGCGAAATCAACTGGAGAGAAACAATGAAGATCATGGTAGCCTAGGAGCGGAAACAATATGATCCAGAATCGATTAGAGGGCAAATTTCGAATGATTATCGATTGGAGGGGTGTGAAACAAGCTGCGATCGTACTAGAAATATCGATTAGACAAACTCGGCGAGGGACGCGGCGACGAGTTCCCGCAGCATACGCGACTTGCGCTCGATTACCTGAAAGAGAAAGAATTGGCTCGGATGTTTGTATGGTGATGGGTTTTTTGTCATTTGCACTTTCTCTTCTGTGAAGAACGGCTCTCCTCGTTTTACACGCTCTCTGATCCGAAGAGTAAAAAATAATTTAAAAAAACGGATTTTATCCCACCTTGCACGCCTCAATGACGAGTGTGGCGGCGGGAAGCGCACCCGTCGACTCAACGCTGACTGCAATTGACACATTTTTATTGATTTATTAATGTTTCTCTTTTAACAACCCCGAGATACCTAAACCACGTTTTAATAAATTTCCTATTTGTGAAAAAACAACTCACAAATGAAGTGGTCCTTCACTTTGCCCATCTCCACAGAATTCGCCAGTTCCTGAAATGACATTTACGATTTCCCCCCTTCAAATTATCCAATGCTGGAATTTTTTTATTTAGAACATCCCCTACACACATGCATAATCATGTGAGATTACCGTATATGCTCTGAGCCACAGTATGCCTACCGTGCCCCTCTCACCTCATGCCTGAACACGTTCCTCGAGCTGGTGTCTCGTCGCGCGTCCACAATCACCGCCGTGTCCACGCCTAAATAGGTCGCAACGTTTTACAAGTACAGCATTTCCGAATTTGTTGCCAGGACGCTAACCACAGTAACTCCCTGCATACTGTAACCCGCTACCGTACCATTCTTCTTCTTGATCTCGACGACTCCGTCCGAGAAGGATTTCTGGAAGAGTCGCGCCGCGTCGCCAGTCACCGGCCGCTTGAGGGTGATGAAAGGCAGCAGTCTGAAGGAGAATAGAAATAAATGAACAAAAACACGGAGTTGGTAACTCCCTTCAATTCTCGTTTCACTAAGCTTTTATCAATCTCCGTAAAACGACTAACGTAATGAGATCTGGAATGAAGAGAGCTGCTAATCAAATGTCAAAAAACAAAGACATATCCATCGAATAAACATCTCTACCTGTCGTAACCAACGCGCCCTAATAAATGATCAAATATTGGAAAATCCGGTCAAAGCCCGTTTCGTGCTGTTCTCATCAATACGAGCACAATTTTAAAAACAATAGCAATTGTACGAGCGCTACCAAACAAATTATAGACCTATCTTTCGGTTAGCATCTCAGACCATTGAAACCAGCAGCCCTAATAAATTATCAAATACTGGACGACCCGGACGACGCTCGTTTCACTGTGTTCTCATCAATACGACTAAACCTTTAAAAGCAATGGGAGTGGCGCATCATGTATCGAACAACAACAAAAAAGATCTATTTATCGGATTAGCATCCAAAACTACCGTATTCATCCATCTCTCCCCTCACCTGTAAGAGGCGGTGGCGACGGGCGAGAACTTGGCGTGGTCGCGGCCGATGCCCTTCACGCAGTGAACCAGAGCCTGCAATGTGAATTGCAGTGAAGACTGAAGTGGAAATAACGAGACACACGCCAGAGTTCCTAAGAGCAAACAAGGGGTTTCCCAAGATATGTAGCTTTATGGTGTAATCATCCATGTGATCGAAGGGGAAGCAACAAACATGTTATAATTGATGTGCCGTTCTACACTGCAGCACCAGGCCAATCCAATTCAACTACCCTACCCGGAGTACGGTAGTACCCAGAGTACAATACCCCACCACTCATCCTACCGTACCTCAATCTGCTGGCCGGGTCTCATCTTGGCCACGAGAATGTCCTCGTGCACCATGCGCGGCGGGTTGGCAGCGAAGCGCTCCTTCTGCAGCAACAAATCAATCAATCAATGTGGAGCGCAAGGAAAACAAGCCCGTTCCATAAAATTGAACCACGTCATCCACATGTCCACGATAGGACTTCAAGATAGGAACAGAGCAGCTGATATGTTTTTTTCTTCAGCCGAAAGATAAAAAGTTTTTAAAGTTTTCCTTACTGGTCCATTGGCCACATTTTTGTGGCGTGCTGTAATTCACTAGTGACCACATTATTTCCCTTTAATGGTCACACTTTACCTGATCTCCAATGGGCATCCACTCGAACGATCGCGAGTAGACGGATGAGTCGTTGTAGAGCTCGTGCGGCTCCGACGCCGCCTCAGACGCCTTCGCTTTCTTCGTACACGACACCTGCAGAGTATGGTAATGAGTGTACGGTAATAATGAATACACCGCGACAGGGAGAGAATACGGCAATGATCGAGTCACACGCACAAGGACGATTACGGCAGGTTGTCATAAATGTGTGCTAATGATAGATACACCTGCACAGGCAAAGAACTACGGCAGGTTACGGTGAGAGTACGGTAATGATCGATAATTAATAAGGTATACAATGTTGATGCGCAGGTGTTATTCAAACATATTTCCTCAAGTTTAAGCACTTTTAGCGCACTTCCAGAACATGTCTGCTAACCCGGCGATCTGCTGCCTCGCTTTCGCTATATCACTCACGTGAAAGCAGAAATAGTATTACTGGACAATTGGATAAGTTGTGAAAAAAAGTCAACATAACTCAATTCAGGGGGCAGCTATGCAATCAGGAATACAAAATGGACCATGCAGTTTCAAAACAGAAATGCAAAATGAGCAAATCACGGAGATTAAACAACGGCTTACATTGATGGCGAAGACGAGATGGACGTTGGGGTCGGGCGTGGGCACCTCGTCGCAGTCGACGCCCGCCTCGTTGATGCCAACGATCTGCAGCATTTTATAAATTTACATATTTATTATTATTATTATTATTTCATTCGACACGTGCCCGATCTTCCAATGACATGTTGAAAATTTCGCAGCCGATGATACAAGCGTGAAACAGCACATTACCAAGGCCAAAACCGCTTCGCGATAGATATTGAAAATCAGTTTCAAAAAAGGAATCAATTACTTTCTCCTTGGGCAGATCAAACTCCCTGCTGTCGACGTTGAGCGGCAGCAGGCCCAGACGGTGGCAGAGCACCTAAATATCAATCAATAATTCAATTTTAAAATATCATACTATGTGCCCCAGATTCGATAAAAACCATTAATTTTAAAATTTATTTTACATTCGGCATGAGCTGGAGAGAAAAAAATGTACACCTGGTACTTCTTGATTTATCGATTGCTCTAAATCGACTAGGAGAGTAAACCAAATATTGATTGATCTAGAATCTAGATTCTAGATCGATTTATTGATTGATTTCCTCACCTCGTCCTGGATGACGGAGGTATTCTGGTAGAGGTACACCTTCTCGATCGCCATTGAAGGAACCTGCAGGCAAAAAAATCGATTTTTCAATAAATGTATTTTTCTAGGAATGTTCAAGTTTCACCAAGTGCTTGAAACAAGTTTCCTTCCATAACATATTGATAGGTTCTCTATTGAAATTGTAATTCGCGTGTTCCAATTTTCATAAGCCTCTCCAGAAAGGTCCCCTTTGCTAATCAATATCGTACCATACAACGCACCTCTTCTAATTTAACCACACCGTCCCAATCAATACTACCGTAACCCTCCCCCCAATCAATACTACCTTATCCCACCCTCCCCTCTCTATCAATCAATACCACCATATCACAGATGGGCAGCTAAAATCCAACTTTTTTCGCAGGCGGTCTTCCGATCACAATTTTGCCCTACAGACGGTCGTCATATGAGCCCAAAGGACCTATTTTTCAAGTGTTTAGCAGTGAAAAAAAAAGTTTTTTTTCGGATTTTGCATGCAGGCAGTAGTCGTACTCCCCTGCAGGCGGAAGTCAAGGTACCCTGTGCCCACTTATGCACCAGGGCTGCGCATTTTACGTTTTACGATTTTACGACTTTTTTCGTAAAAATTTTAAGTCGTTAAATTTTACGAAATATTTTCGTAAAATTCGTAAAAGTTCCCTAAGAAAAAAGGTTACTTTTTTGGCGAATAGCGCACTTAACTTGGTATTATTATCAAAAAAATATTTTCCATTCTTTAAAATATCATTGAAAAAGTGCAGCTTTTGTTGTTTTTCCTGATCACTATTTTTTCCCGCAACAACGCAGGCTACGATGTTGTGATTAGGTAATTCATATCAGTTTTAATAATCGATTTTCGAATACTAACGTATGATTTAGTTAAAACTTTATTCAAAAAGCAAAATCAAGACGTTGTGGGGCAATTTTCGACAAAAAAAAATGATTTGGAACAGTTTCAAAATTTTACGATTTTTACGAAAATTATTTTACGCACAGCCCTGTTATGCACCATATCCCCTCCCTCTCTCACCTCCGCAATGAGCACTCTCCGGAGGGCATTCGCGATGGGCGCCTCCACGTGCAGCAGGTCGAACTCGAGCAGCAGCCGCTCATCCTGCTCGCGGACGATGTCCACCTGAGAATGATGATGATAATAATAATAATAATAATATAGATTTTTATTAAATCACTCATTCACAATACCCACCCGTTAGCAGCGATAAGAGTACATAATAAATAAAATAAATACATTATTGTCAAGTATCCACCTGAAAGAATAAACCTCAAGTACGCGCACGGAATAATGCGATATCGGTCTGCTGTTCGAAACCCATCACATTATTGTCTCAGGCAGAATACAAAATCCTTCTCCCACCTTGATGTCCTTGCAGAGCTGCTTGACGTCGAACTTGCCGCCCCTCCTCGCGCGCGGCAGATCCGAGTCGTCGTCGTACGTCTGTGCAATTAACATTCATTGAAATTAATAATGCAAATTACAAAATATTGCGCTATCAATCACGCAGCCCCACAAAAAAAAGGAATCAGTAAACCGGATATCGTAATCATTTCATGCTCGAGCCCGGCAGATTCGTGATTCGCCCATCTCACATAGTCAAAATTTCGATGGCGGAATAATGGTCCACATATTTTGCTTGCATCCCATCACAATTAATATTTCAAATTATGCGCTGTCTAGACACCGTCTATCAGTGCATCATGAAAGGCATTTCAATTGGTTTCCAGCCCCTCTTCCCTCGTAAATCGATAATCATGAATCACTCGATGTTCTAATTGAAAGTATGTTTTTTAAAGTGCCAGAACTCACATTGAGTACTCTCTCCTCCTGCATGATAAGCACATTCCTCTTCTCTCCTCCCTCCTCCACCTCCATCGGCTCGTCCTTCACCTCCTTCACCGTCGACTTGCGACCCATTCTTGACTTTACTGAAATTATCAAATTATGCATCTTACTTTAAAATATGCTAGCATATGTAAACAGTTTTACATATGCGATCATATTTTGAGGTAAGATAGACAGGTCATAGCGTTTCCTCGAGTAATGATATACACGATGGTCAAGCATCGACGCACCAGGGGTCAGATATCGTAGCGTTTCTGACGCCAAATTTTACAAGATCAAAAATTTAAGGTCGTCCAAAAAAAACTTTATTCCAACAAGTAACTTCTACGAAGAGATACAAAGCGACTACCAAAACGATTATTATGTCAACCCTTCTGAATAAGACCACGGAAAGCAAATAATTACAGTATACACAATGGAAATTGAAGCGACGAAATAAAGGAATTAGACTTAATGAACCCAACGAACTTCTAGTCATGATTAAAGCTTATCTAACATCTTTAGTATACTAGACAAAGCACAACTCTCGAACATTTGCATATCACTTCTGAGAAATCTTTGAAATGTGAAAAATCTCAAATCGAGTTCACGAGTCGGAAATACGAAATAAATACAGCGCACAAGGCAAGCAATCGATGGTTACTGTAGTCCCGCAGGTCAGGCTCCGCTCAGTTCTCGATCGGTTCCGGCTTCCAGATGCCTACCGTATAGCGGAACCAGATGAGGATGAGGTCTCGGCCCATCTCCAGCCACGACCAGACAGGCACAATCTTGGATCCGTCCACTTCGTGCCAGATCACAGCAACCTGCAAGATAAACAATCAATATTTATTTGAAATATCAGTCATCGATGATTCGGGCTACCGTACCTCGTCGACCTTCAGCTTCCACATCTCGGCCAGGTACAGAATCTCCACATCGAACGCCCATCGCTCCACGTGCAGGACGGGGAAGATCTGCGAAACGTTACCATTTTACTATCACAATCAGAATATCGTATCCCATCATAATACCGTATCTATCGATCAACAACTACCGCACTCTTGTCAAGACGTCAACACTCTACTATCACACAAGTATACCGTAGCCACAAATTTAGTTGATTGACAACTACCCCACCCTCACCCCGACGTCAACACTAAACTATCGCCACCGTATCCCATAGGTCAAATAGGTTTTCGCTTGGGAGGATAGGCACTTCTGCATGGCGTCTAGACCATGTCGGCAAACGAAAAGTTTGAATGTTTCATGCATTTCTGACCGTTTTTTGACAAATTTATCGAAAATTTCGCAGGATGCACTTCGGCACGCGATTTTAGGCATTTCTGCACGAAATAACCTGCGAGAAACCCATTTGACCTATGCCGTATCCCATCATTTGTCGATCGTCAACTACCTTACCCTCACCGCTGCTCACCAATTTCATCACTCTCACTACCAAGATACCGTAACCTATATCATTTCTTTGCTGTCTACCGTACCCTCGCCGCGGCTCCTCTCGTGAACAGCTTGAAGCCGCACTGCGTGTCCTTGACGCTGCGCACGGCAAACAGCCAGACGAGCGAGTGGAAGCCGACCATGAGGATGGTGCGGAAGAAGGAGCGAGTGGCGACCGATTCAGACTCCAGATGGGCTCTGCAAATTGAATCAATCAATAAATCAATAATTTTTTGTGTCAAACAGTGGGTTGATGCTTGAAGCAACATGAAATGTTGATAGCATAGGTCAAATGGGTTTTTTCGCAGACTTCTCGTGCAGAAATGCCTAAAATCGCGCGCAGAAGTTCATATTGCCCAATTGTCAATAAATTTGTCAAAAAAGTGGTCAGAAATGCATGAAACATTCAAAAATTTCGTTTGCTGACATGGTCTCAACGCTTTGCAGAAGTGCCTATCTTCGCTAGCGAGTACCTATTTGACCTATGGTTGATAGCAACGATGCGATTACTATGTTATAGAGATCAATCAATAAACTAATATTTGTAATGCCAAGAATTAGATTGATGAATCATAAGCCAAATACGTTCTCGCTAGCGAGGTTAGGCACTTCTGCATGGCATCATAATCATGTAAGGAAATTTTGAATGTTTCATACATTTTCAACCACTTTTTGACAAATTTATCGAGAAAAAAATTGCAATATGCACTTCTACACGTGATACCTGCGAGAATCCCATATAACCCATGTTGATGCTTGAATAAACATGAACTATTTAGCAAAGAGCACATTCATATGCTACAGAGAACATTGCGCAAGCAGTGTATATTTCTGAAATAGTGATAGCCAAAGAACGTCAGGAATTAAAATGCACTGAACTAGTATTTAATAAAACAGTTTCTCACGGCATGTAATCGCCAGGTGGAAGAAGTCTACAAACTTTTTTTTTAAATTATATAATCAACGACCTGCCACTACTCGGTTTCAACGGTATCATAACTTTACTATTCGTCCTTTGATCACCAATAAGATCGGTATTGTTCATTCACTAACAAACACTCCCTCACCTCGATCCAACAACGATGCCGGGGAAGGTCTCGTCAATCTCGCCCCCGCACAGCCTCTTCATGCTCTTCTCCAGCTTCTCGAGGTCCTGCAATTGACACGCTACGTTTACTTTAATTATAATTACTGATTCGTAATCCCGCAACTAGTGCATACGTCAAATAGGTTCTCGCTAGCGTGCTCGCAATAGCGAGGATACCCACTTCTGCACTTTGAATGTAAACCCGATTATCGGCAGTTGCGAACCACAGTTGACCTATGATCCAGCGTGTTTCGCGTTACAAAATTACGTGAAGGACGACTCTTTTATACACCTACAATTGGTAGGGAAAAGATGTTAAGAATACATACGAACTGACTGCTGGTCGGTTCTTTTCAGGCAATGTGTAAAACCACATCAAGGCTAGCGAGTTTCGTGTTGCAAAGGTACACCAAGACCGGTATTCTTGCATACAGCGACGATGAGTACACAGGTACTACGCTTCAAAACAAAGTCACTATAATAACTTAATTCTAAATTTAAAAAAAACGATGCCGCACCTCGAACTTCGTGGCTCCATCGGCGTCGGCGAAGAGGATGAGTTGCCCGCGGGCGTGCAGCACTCCCGCACGCACGGCGCCACCTGCAATCGTGGATGCGTAAAAATTCGAGACAAATTGTGAAGGAAAACATGTAGGAGGCGCCGACCAAACACATTTACCCGTCTTACATCGGTTTCGCGCGCATCAGAAACGTGCATTAGTTGCATTTAATATTAGCTGCGGTATTCGAAAATCGTTCAAAACCGAAGTGTTCTTTTTCGATATCCTTTCTAGCGCAGTCATTTCAAAATCGCAGAGAGAAAATAGTTTTCTCACGATAAGGCTGACTATTTCTCACTCTTTCCCCTATTCTGTTACGCCTCTTTTAACTTTCAAAGCTCCATTTCAAACGCGGTCTCTTTAAAATCGTGAAAAAATAGTATAGCTCAAAAAGGATAATTATTTCTCACCCTTGCCCCTGTTCTCGTCCAATTTCATCACGTGCACCAATCCCTCGTGTCTTCTCCCGTAGTTGCCCGCAGTGTTCGCCGTGTCATCCGTGCTGCCGTCGTCCACGATGATCACCTACGCAATTATCGGTTTATTTGATGTCGATCGATAAAGCGTTATGAAAAAGAAGTCACTCGTTGAACCCCTTTCAGTAACCTAGCACATGGTAAGCAATACAAATTGTCTCGTAAAGCCGTCCTCCTTGCGCAACGGGTTCAACAGTAGCGAGTGTTCTCAAAAAAAAAAACAGCGCCAATGGCAGTTCATTTGCCATCTCTCGTATTTTCTCTGCGTCTGGCTAGACGAAGTCGGTTCTCGGACACATTTTAGCGTATCCAAGCGCCGTCATTTGTACAATCCGGGCTTGTAAAGAAATGGCCAAAGCGGGTGTACCTCGAAGGTGAAGTCGGGGTTCTGGTGGTTCCTGAGGGAGAGGTAGCTCAGCGTCTCGTTCAGCATAATCGGCAGTCGCTTCTCCTCGTTCATCGCGGGAATGATCACCGAGAGATACAGCTAAAATGTTTTTTTTAAATAAATATATTTTTAAAATAATTATAAAAAAACACGAATAAAAAAATAAACACCTGAGCGTCTGTGGCGAACGGGCGCTCGTTCTTCTCCGTGAGGAGGCGGTGGAAGGGCGTCTGTTAGATCAGATTCCAATTAAATTAAATATGAATAAATCAATAATTACCGGATTGTCAGTGTGTGGCGCGTAGACAAAGGCGGGCTCGAGCATCTGCTTGCGCGTGCGACGCTTCCATGGCGTGAGTGAGGACAGACTGAACAGTCAATCGATAAATGCAACAAATATCGAGCGACAATCATGCCTGAATCAGGGAAACTCACACAAACAGCGCGCAAACCGCCAGGAGTCCGAGCACGAAACCGATCGTGAGAAGTGCACCAAATTCGAGCATGATTACGGTCGTGGCGAGGCCGAGTTTCGCCTCGACAACCGTCTTCAAACACTGAAAAGGGATCGATCGAGGCGGCAGACAACAATATCGCTTGCAAAACGAGACGGCGAGCGAAAAATGACGGAGAAACGCGGATAAAATGGAGAGAAACGTGGTTGAAATAAAATTCGAAATTACGGTAGGGAGCATGGTCGCACGTCTTAACGAGTACTGATTTTATTCGATTGTTTCCCAAAATTAGACAAGCACGTAACCGACGGAGGTGCCAAATTGCACATGTGCAACTTGGCACCTCCGTCGGTTAGTTATCCGACGGAGGTGCCAAATTGCACATTTTTAAAACTCCCGCTCTTACAATTCAATTCAATTCAATTATTTATCATGTCAGGCAATAGTGCTCAGATGAGGATGGGCCGGAATTCTTCGTTAGTTGCATTCCACCATTGGGGCCCGATTGCTCGTTTCAGGTCATCTCTCCATCGGGTATTGGGGTGGCCTTGGGGGCGTTTCCAGTTGTAGGGGGTCCACATCGTAGTTGCCCGCGTCCAATGGTTGATTTCCATTCGCCTTATCTTCAAGGCCCATTTCGCTTTCCGTTTAAGTGCCTCCTTATTCCAGTCTCGAATTTGGGTGATTTCTCGTAATCGTTCATTCCTCATTCGATCCAGAAGGGTGACTCCAATCATCCGACGTTCCATCTTCCTCAGGGTGACATCGAGGCGCTCTTTGTCACTCGATCTCAAAGCCCACACCTCGCTACCATAGAGTACGGTAGGCAAGATGCAGCTGTCGAAGAGCCTCCTCTTAGTCTTCATGGGAAGAATGCGTGACGCCAGCAGGTGGTGGAGTTTGCTCCAGGCAGCCCAACCCAGACGAATCCTGTATTCCACTTCTTCGGAGGGGTCCAGGGGAAGGGAAATTCTCCCGCCAAGATATGTGGTAAACTCAACGAACTTGAATACTTGACCGTCGATGGTAATGGGTGCGCGAGTCGTGCTACAGGATGTAAGGAGAACCGTTTTGGAGGCATTGACTTCGAGACCGACTCGTGCACACGCTTCCATGAGCTTTCGCAGCATCTTCTCCAGTTCCGGTCGAGACTTGGCGACAAGGGCGACGTCGTCCGCGTACTCCAGATGACTAAGATGGCGTCCGTCGATCCGGATTCCGCAGGTCTCCCAATCGATGTCGTCCATCGCGCTTCTCAGTACCGCGTTGAAGAGACGGGGAGAAAGTGTGTCTCCCTGGCGGACTCCTCTCTTCACGCACACTGGGACCAGGTCCTCGTTCACTCGGATTAGGGTGGAAGAGGACTCGTAGAGGCGACGTAAGAGATCGACGAGGGTGGGATGGACTCCAAACGTGCAGAGTGCTTGCCACACTGCATTCCATTCCACGCAGTCGAAGGCCTTCTTGAAGTCGACGCATCCGAGGTAGAGAGGCATACCATATTCGTGAGTCCTTTCAGCGAGCTGCTTAATGGCGTGCAGATTGTCGAGAGTACTGAACCCTTTCCTGAAACCGGTCTGGGTGAGTGACTCCGACTCATCGAGAGACGTCTCGACTCGCTTTAGGATGACACGGGTAATGCTCTTCAGGGTGACTGTCAGTAGTGAGATGGGGCGGAAGTTGCCAATGTTGGAGGGATCGCCCTTCTTGTGAAGAAGGGAGACGACAGCTTCGACCAGAGCTCCAGGGACGGGGTCACCGGCAACAAGGTGGTTCAGTAGATCGGCTAGCGGTTGAGCGAGGTACTCCCTTGATAGATGGAGCATATCAGGGAGGACACCATCGGAGCCGGGGGAATGACCACACTTGAGGAGGGATAGAGCATGTCTGGTTTCATCAGCCAGGAACGGTGGAAAGGGCTCAGAGGGTGGGGCGGCAGCGAGAGGGAGCGCCACTGCAGGGGTGTAGAGAGTCTCGTAGAAACGTTTGACGGCAAGCTTGGTTGCATCTTGAGAGAGCGCGCCAGAGATTAGGTCAGGGACGAGTAGGCGTTTCCGAGACGAGTGGAGGTCCTTCATCGTTTTGACGATGCTCCTTCCCTTGGCAGCCGCGAGGTGCGCTTGATTCTCCTTCCTTCTGCGGATGTCGTCACAAAGGGCGGCACGGGCTGTCTTGCAGGAAATGGAGTAGGACACGGTGGTTCGAGGGTCAGCGCGAAGGGAATGACGGGAGGCGAGTAGGCGACGAGTGGTGGGCGAAATCCAGGGCGGGGTTTGGCGATTCCTCCAGCAGTTGGTAGCCGCGGTCTTGGCGAAAGCGGTGATGGTACGGTAGGCTTCCGGGGCGGACTGGGCGCGTGCAAGGGGCAGTGACCCGAGAAGACTCGAGTTGGCAGAATAAGCGCGCCGATCGAAATCGTAACGCTCCCTGCGTCTTTTCTGCTTCATCTTGCGGGTAAGAGAGAGACACATCCGGACGAGGCGGTGGTCGGAGTTGAACTCGAAGGGACCGACGACTCCGCAATCGACAACTCGCGCTGATGGAGGGGCAGCGATGAAGTCAATTTGCGATAAGGTCAAGCCGTTTGGGGACCGCCAAGTCCAGAGTCTACCGTGTCGTCTCTTGGGAAAAGTGTTCCATATGCGCAGGTTGTTTCTCACGCAGGCCTCGGTAAAAATGCGGCCGCGCGAGTTCGGGGTCTGAGAGGCGAAGTCACCGACATGGATCTCATTGCCAGGCTCCCTCGACACTCTACAGTTGAAGTCCCCCGTCAACACTGGCATAAAGCCTCTGGGCGCACTCTGCAGCGCGGCATCGACCTGATCGAGGAATGCGTCATACTCGTCGTCCTGGTAGGCAGACGTCGGAGCGTAGGCGCAAACGAGGAAGAGCCGTTGGTCGGGAAGCTGCAGAGTCGCTAGACGTTCGGAGAGGCCACGGAACACAGCTCCTCGCGCGAGGTGCGGTCGGAGGAGGAAGGCCACGCCATGGGACGCGGATGGGCCACCCGAGTGGTAGATCACTGTGCCTGAGGATGTAAGATTGAACGAGGCACAACCCACAATCCTGGCTTCCTGCACAGCAATCACGTCCCACTGGATCTTGTCGAGGGCCAGCTCCATCTCGATGTGTTTGTCCTTCGGGGCGAGCGTCCGGGCGTTGATGGTGCCGATGTAGAGGTGGCGACTCATCATGGTGGCTTACAACTACCGAGGGCCAAACTCTTCTGGTAGAGGGACACTGGGCGGCTCACGAGCGGAGGGAAAGAATGTCCGACCGCTCGCTACGCTCTTGAGAACCCAGAATGTGCGTGAAGAGAGGAGTCCGCTCTTACAGTAACCTCACAATTTCCAGTAAAGAACCGGTCTAGAAATCGTCTTGTAAGCAAACTCTCGATTTCTAGTATTCTTTAAAATTATTTTGCCCTGTGTGTGTTTCGATAATCGACATGTTTAATGCAACGCTGATTTCCTTCATTAATAATTACTTCCTTCACCATTAAAATTGGCGAATTTCGATCTCAGAGTTATTTCAATGAATCATTTCATACAAGCCATTTCAAATCGAAATTTAAGTGCTAATAATATGGTTATCAAGGTACATATTTGATAAGCGCATTTAAAACAGCCTAAGCTGCGTAGAGACTAAGCGAACTGCCCTTTTCATAAGGGGCATTAAAGAAGAATGCTCACGGCCAATCACAGTTAGCACCGAAAAAATTAAATATAACGTGCACGTCATTTCAAATTGCAATGGCGAATGCTAATTATATGGTTATAAAGGTACAGATTCTATAAACGCATTTAATACAGCCTAAGCTGCGTAGAGACTAAGCGAAATGCCCTTTTCATAAGGGGCATTAAAGAAGAATGCTTACGGCCAATCAGTTATTACCGAAACGCATATGTGTTACGAAATCTATTTCATGGGCGCCTATTTTCAAATTTTCTATATTTAATTAGCTGACGCTTCGTATGTATTAGCAAAGTTTGCTGGGATTAATTCACTGCCTTTCATACATTGTTATTTCGTAAACTAATCTAGATAATAAGCCTACTAAAACACGTGTCGGGTTCTGCAGCCTTCAAAAAATGCCATTATTTGACGATCGGATTCACCTTGCTCCAGAGCACCAACATATCCTACCTGTGTAATATATGTTAGCTGCAAATACGAAAGAACTCCAGAAAATGAATATATTTGATAAGCTGCTCCTAGGAAGCTACAACAGAAATGGGCAACTTCAAAATATAACGAGAAAAACGGCCATGAAACAGCTAAATGACCGTTGTTCATAGAATAGCGGCCGTTTCAAGCGAGCGAACCCCAGACGCAACTCGATTCTTATATATGTTCTCACTTGAGCAACGGGCCGTGCATAGTGGCAAACACGTAAAATTGTGTATTTTCTGGACTGTAAAAATTATAAATGCAAATAAATATACCGAGTGATCAACATTTGAATTATCAATGTACGTAATGCGGCGTAGAGTTATAGTGCATTTAATTAACTGCAACACAAAATAAAAATTATAAAAAAAATTTAAAAAATAAAAGAAAGCTTTGAAAAAACAAGAACACTAAAGAAAATACACTAGTAACTGACAAGGGTATACCCGCACAACCATTCCAAACACGGGTCTTTACTGGAAATGGTGAGAGCGGGAGTTCAAAAAAGTGCAATTTGGCACCTCCGTCGGATAACTAACCGACGGAGGTGCCAAGTTGCACATGTGCAATTTGGCACCTCCGTCGGTTACGTGCTGCTCAAAATTAGTTGACAAATTGAATTAAACTTGACAAATTATTTTCCTTTTCTTATTTTTTATATTACTAAAAATGCTTCTTAGCATTTTCTGAATGTCGCACTACTGCACAACACGATTTGTTCCAGAAGAGAGAATCCACGAGTAACCCGTAATCAAAGATATGGATCATAAATAACCTCATAAATTTGCAACATGGAATCGATAGAGAGTGTTTCTATTTGTGAAATAGTCCGAAATCTTCTATTAACATCTTTTTATCTTTTTACGTACACATCTCAAATTGTTTGAAACTATGAGAACAACGAAAAGCGAAAATCTAACAAAACCAGTCAAGACCCAACTCGCAACCATTTAAATTGCTCCACGGGGGCTCAAAGGCGGATATAAAAGCGGTCCGCGAATAAGCTGCACTTACTACGGTATAATGCTTGATGTAGTCCACAATTTTCATCGCAATACCGTAGTAAGCAATGGAAATTTTACGCATCACAGTATCATGACCAATGCATTGAAGAAAATGCACTTCATGCACGCGTGGTGTTCCTTTCTACCGTACGCCGCGAAAGAGTGGTTGACTAGTGAAACAAAGGCAGTCTCCCCAAAAATCAGCAAGAGAAGTTGCACGGGGTGGGGGTCGAACCCCCGTCCCCTAGATTAACACTGTAGAAGCTTACCTCTGAGCCAATTGGGCCGATGTAGCACTGACCAACTTAGCTCGCCCCATTCTTGCGGAATCGCTTCAGTGGATTCCTCTAGATACTGGGGGAACACTAGACACAGTACGCTAAAATTCGTGGTAAGAGAAAATCATGCCTCAAATAACCATTTTCAAACTTCCCGGGCAGGTTCTACACCACATTTTGTTTCTTCACTATTTTCTTAAGATTCATGATACTGTGGCATTGAGCTCGTGACCATTATCTGTTCATTCCTCTTGTAGAGGATCTGAATTTGTGAGCCCCCGTGTGCTCGGAGTACTCGTGGGAAGGGTAATTCATGGGAGGATAGTGGGAGACAGAAAAAAAAGCATTGACAAAATTATGAGATTGATGGGGGGAGGGTAACCTTCGAATGGACGATATTCAGGATAAAAAGAAGGCACGAAAAGTTTGACAGCGCAAAAAAATTGAGACCGTACACGGGGGAAACATCAATGCACTTCTGTGCGCACAGAACACAGAAACAAATAGCATAAATACAAAAAAAGTAACGGTCTTCTGCGGAAAAAAACAATACTCTTCTACAATAACAACAACAAAACATGTATAACTCTAAACTCACAATAGCAATAACATACAATAGGACTACAGTAATTCAACGGGGTACGGTAGTTCTAGGAGTACGGTAGTTACAGTCTTCTATCCATATCATTCCTCCTTCTTCGTCCCTCGTCTTCAAACAAATCTTGCTTGAAATCGAGTCGAGCCAACTGAAATTGAGCAAAATAACTAATACTCGACCGAAATAATCAGATCAAAGTTGTAATACCACTTACTGCTCCCCGCGTCCATTTTTTAAAACAAATAAAACAGACTGGTGGTAAACAGCGGAAGTCTACTTTTTTCATTTCGGAGCTATCGTATAAATTAAACCTGCAACATCACCCACCGCTGCATAGACCGGCCTCATCGTGTCCACTCTGTCCCTCTTCATTCTCACCACGAGATGCTTGATGCGATCGATAAGAGTGGGAGGGACGATGAAGATACTGTGGGCTTCGTCGATCGATTGCAGGCAGAAGGAGGCGTCGAACTCGACCTGACAAGAGAAATATCGATTTTGTAGGTCGCCAGCAAGTATTTGCGAGCAGACAACACCTGCAGAGATGTCTGCCCCCCCCCCCTCCGGAACTATGACAATCTCTGAAAGACATATTGGTAGTATCATAATGTCTAATTATTAAAAATCCCGCCAATATTTTGGCATTTTCCTAGACACACTGGTTGACCCCCTATGCTCTTCTCACCTGTCCGACCTTCGCCTCGGGGATCACTGCGAACGGCGAATGGCCGGCCCGATGCACCATCACGATCGAGTTCACTGTGAGGTTCGCCTGTAAGAGGTGTTCCATGTAGGCTTCTCTTATTGGAACCAAAGGAATTCAGACAGCAACGGCTGCGAGAGAGTGCTAGAAATCGAGAGACGAATGACGAGTACAATTACAATAAATTACAACAAGGGAACCCCAGTTCCATGTCAAGCGATTTTACAGTGGCAAGCTACGCTACGCTAGCTGGTGCCGTTTAGGAACCCTTGATCTGATGAGAGGTGCCGTTTAGGAACCCTTGGCCTGTTGAGAGGTGCCGTTTAGGAACCTTCCAGAGGCTGTATCGGTGCCTTTTTGGAACCTTCCAGAGGCTGTATAGGTGCCGTTTTGGAACCTATCCAGGGTGATTTCGGTGCCATTATGGAACTTTTTCGGTGCCATTTTGGAACTTTCCTAATTCATTTTGGTGCCGTTTAGGAACTTTTTCGGTGCCGTTTTGGAACTTTCCTAATTCATTTTGGTGCCGTTTAGGAACTTTTTCGGTGCCATTTAGGAACCTTTCGCAGATCATGTCGGTGCCATTTTGGAACTTTTTCGGTGCCATTTTGGAACTTCCCCAATTCATTTCGGTGCCGTTTAGGAACTCTTTCGGTGCCGTTTTGGAACTTTTTCGGTGCCATTATGGAACATTTTGGTGCCATTTAGGAACTTTTTCGGTCCCGTTTTGGAACTTTTTGGTGCCATTTAGGAACTTTTTCGGTGCCGTTTTGGAACTTTCCTAATTCATTTTGGTGCCGTTTAGGAACTTTTTCGGTGCCATTTAGGAACCTTTCGCAGATCATGTCGGTGCCATTTTGGAACTTTTTCGGTGCCACTTTGGAACTTTCCTAATTCATTTTGGTGCCGTTTAGGAACTTTTTCGGTGCCGTTTAGGAACTTTTTCGGTGCCGTTTAGGAACTTTCCTAATTCATTTTGGTGCCATTTTGGAACTTTTTCGGTGCCATTTTGGAACTTCCCCAATTCATTTCGGTGCCGTTTAGGAACTCTTTCGGTGCCGTTTTGGAACTTTTTCGGTGCCATTATGGAACATTTTGGTGCCATTTAGGAACTTTTTCGGTCCCGTTTTGGAACTTTTTGGTGCCATTTAGGAACTTTTTCGGTGCCGTTTTGGAACTTTTTCGGTGCCATTATGGAACTTTTTGGTGCCATTTAGGAACTTTTTCGGTCCCGTTTTGGAACTTTTTGGTGCCATTTAGGAACTTTTTCGGTGCCGTTTTGGAACTTTCCTAATTCATTTTGGTGCCGTTTAGGAACTTTTTCGGTGCCATTTAGGAACCTTTCGCATATCATGTCGGTGCCGTTTAGGAACTCTTTCGGTGCCGTTTTGGAACTTTTTCGGTGCCATTATGGAACTTTTTGGTGCCATTTAGGAACTTTTTCGGTCCCGTTTTGGAACTTTTTGGTGCCATTTAGGAACTTTTTCGGTGCCGTTTTGGAACTTTCCTAATTCATTTTGGTGCCGTTTAGGAACTTTTTCGGTGCCATTTAGGAACCTTTCGCAGATCATGTCGGTGCCATTTTGGAACTTTTTCGGTGCCACTTTGGAACTTTCCTAATTCATTTTGGTGCCGTTTAGGAACTTTTTCGGTGCCGTTTAGGAACTTTTTCGGTGCCGTTTAGGAACTTTCCTAATTCATTTTGGTGCCATTTTGGAACTTTTTCGGTGCCATTTTGGAACTTCCCCAATTCATTTCGGTGCCGTTTAGGAACTCTTTCGGTGCCGTTTTGGAACTTTTTCGGTGCCATTATGGAACATTTTGGTGCCATTTAGGAACTTTTTCGGTCCCGTTTTGGAACTTTTTGGTGCCATTTAGGAACTTTTTCGGTGCCGTTTTGGAACTTTTTCGGTGCCATTATGGAACTTTTTGGTGCCATTTAGGAACTTTTTCGGTCCCGTTTTGGAACTTTTTGGTGCCATTTAGGAACTTTTTCGGTGCCGTTTTGGAACTTTCCTAATTCATTTTGGTGCCGTTTAGGAACTTTTTCGGTGCCATTTAGGAACCTTTCGCATATCATGTCGGTGCCGTTTAGGAACTCTTTCGGTGCCGTTTTGGAACTTTTTCGGTGCCATTATGGAACTTTTTGGTGCCATTTAGGAACTTTTTCGGTCCCGTTTTGGAACTTTTTGGTGCCATTTAGGAACTTTTTCGGTGCCGTTTTGGAACTTTCCTAATTCATTTTGGTGCCGTTTAGGAACTTTTTCGGTGCCATTATGGAACTTTTTGGTGCCATTTAGGAACTTTTTCGGTCCCGTTTTGGAACTTTCCAAATTCTTTTCGGTGCCGTTTCGGTACTTTTTCGGTTTTCTCAAGTCATGTCGGTGCTATTATGGAACATTTCCGGAGCCATTTCCGTGCTATAAAAGGGAACATGCATGGATAGTGAAACACACTTATTTGGCATTATTTTTGTCGACAAATAAAGGGAAAAATAAGAAAAAAAATTTATCGGACCCTTTGGGAGTGGTTTACAGCGACTCCCAGAGGCACACGCTCTGGGATTCGACGTTTCCTAATATCTTCTCAAAAGTGTCTCAGCACCAAAAATGTGTGGTGGATAAACGCCTACGATGTCCTGAATGACTACCAAGCAGAATTCAGGGCATGTCATGTTCATTCCTCAAAGTTATGACCACATTAGGAAACGTCGAATTCGTACACCACGACAGTTCAACTGCACATATTCCGAAACACAAAGTTCAGAGAATTTTTTCACTATTTTTCTCGTTATCAGCATGTTATATTTGACTAATAGAAATCAAGTTGTCAATCTCTGCCGGGTCCCTTTAAGACATTTTTTTATTTTGTACTCATTTCCTTTTTAGACAATTCCTATTTAGTTTTACTTCTTGTTTATTACTTTTTTAAAACTTTTTTTTCGTAATGTATTATTCATATCAATGCATTCGCGTAAGGATCGCACACCCGTCGGTACAGCAAAATTACTCCCTCGGTTTTTTCACAGTTTCCGATAGCCTTATAGGTGGCCTATTGATTTCTGATAGTCTCATGTTCTGATTCAATTCATTTGTATAATTATAGCCTGTCGCAGTTGAGCTGTTTTTTTAGTATTTTTAATATACCGAATACCGAAAAGTAGCCTCCTGTGAACATTGCACGGAATACCACGGTGAGCAAGATTTTTTTCTTCAAGTGTACCTGAAATCCCCTCCCCCCATCAAAAGAAGTATGAGGAAGAAAATATTTGCTCATGGACATTAATACAGATAATCGAGGTCAAAATTTCATGAAATATGAAAATTTCGGAAAAATACAAATTTAAAGTCACTATGTTGTTAATCTTATCTCTATGTCAACGATTAAATTTTTTTAATTAATGGCATTAAAAATACTGAAAAACATCTCAAATTTGACAGGCAGTAATTATGCAAATGAGTTGAATCAGAGCAAGGGACTATCAGAAATCAATAGGCCATCCATAGGAAGAGCTATCGGAAGTTGTGAAAAACACAAAGTGCATTTTTCTCCTGTACCAGAAAATCTAGGAATTCTCATTACGCGAAAGCAATGATATGTCAGTGCGTTCGTTTGATAGTGATTTGTCAAGAATCGCAACGCCTATCGTGACTAGGTGAGTATTTCGCAGGTTCTGGTAGCTATTCGTGTCGATAACCAATTTCCGTTCCACTCACAACCTGATATGTATAATTTGCAAAATTTTAGGAGTTCAAAGTTCAGTTGTTTTCTTCGAATACAGCTCTTGCTAAAAAGATCTTACTAGTTAATAGCACGGAAATGGCTTCCACGGTTCCAAAACGGAACAGGTAAGTTCCAAAATAGCATCGAAAAGGTTCCTAAATGGCACCGAGATGATTTGCGAAAGAATCAGAAATGGCACCGCAAATGTTCCAAAATGGCACCGAAATTACTTGAGAAAAGTTCCAAAACGGGACCGAAAAAGTTCCTAAATGGCACCAAAAAGTTCCAAAATGGCACCGCAAATGTTTCAAAATGGCACCGAAATGACTTGAGAAAAGTTCCAAAACGGGACCGAAAAAGTTCCTAAATGGCACCGAAAGAGTTCCTAAATGGCACCGAAAGAGTTCCTAAACGGCACCGAAATGACTTGAGAAAAGTTCCAAAACGGGACCAAAAAAGCTCCTAAATGGCACCGAGAGATTTCCTAAACGGCACCGAAAGAGTTCCTAAACGGCACCGAAATGAATTGGGGAAGTTCCAAAATGGCACCGAAAAAGTTCCTAAACGGCACCGAAATGAATTAGGAAAGTTCCAAAACGGCACCGAAAAAGTTCCTAAACGGCACCAAAATGAATTAGGAAAGTTCCAAAATGGCACCGAAAAAGTTCCATAATGGCACCGAAATCACCCTGGATAGGTTCCAAAACGGCACCTATACAGCCTCTGGAAGGTTCCAAAACGGCACCGATACACCCTCTGGAAGGTTCCTAAACGGCACCTCTCAACAGGCCAAGGGTTCCTAAACGGCACCTCTCATCAGAACAAGGGTTCCTAAACGGCACCTATCATGAGAACAAGGGTTCCTAAACGGCACCGAAATGAATTAGGAAAGTTCCAAAATGGCACCGAAATGACTTGAGAAAAGTTCCAAAACGGGACCGAAAAAGTTCCAAAATGGCACCGCAAATGTTCCAAAATGGCACCGAAATGACTTGAGAAAAGTTCCAAAACGGGACCGAAAAAGTTCCTAAATGGCACCAAAAAGTTCCATAATGGCACCGAAAAAGTTCCTAAACGGCACCGAAAAAGTTCCTAAACGGCACCGAAATGAATTAGGAAAGTTCCAAAACGGCACCGAAAAAGTTCCTAAACGGCACCAAAATGAATTAGGAAAGTTCCAAAACGGCACCGAAAAAGTTCCATAATGGCACCGAAATCACCCTGGATAGGTTCCAAAACGGCACCTATACAGCCTCTGGAAGGTTCCAAAACGGCACCGATACAGCCTCTGGAAGGTTCCTAAACGGCACCTCTCAACAGGCCAAGGGTTCCTAAACGGCACCTCTCATCAGATCAAGGGTTCCTAAACGGCACCTATCATGAGAACAAGGGTTCCTAAACTTTTCAGTGTATCGAAGGTTCCTAAACGGGAGGTTCCAAAACGTCCTATCGCCCCTGTGAACGGGGGTAATCATAGACACGTTCCATGTATTCCTATGGAAAATTTATTATTGCAATAAATTGACTGGAAAAGGAACTATTGCATATCTGAAGCACACATCGAAAAATCAATACCTCCTGCAAACTAGCTTTAAAAGGCACAAATACTCGCCTGCATTATGCTCTCATCTATCTCCTCACTACCAAATCCAACTAGAACAGCGAACACGAATCCCTTCTCGCCTCCTTCCCTTAGTCGACCTTCCACCTACAACGAATTAGGGTTTTTAGACCGAAAAAAATCTATTCGCAATTAAACTTTGTTATTCGCGAATAAGATTATTCGATCTAATAACACTACAGCGGATGCCTCCCATGATTCCAAGTGAGA
This sequence comes from Pristionchus fissidentatus, assembly GCA_036245785.1. Lineage (NCBI taxonomy): Eukaryota > Metazoa > Nematoda > Chromadorea > Rhabditida > Neodiplogasteridae > Pristionchus > Pristionchus fissidentatus. Next base: position 28,710,115 of record BTSY01000001.1, on the reverse strand, counting down.
ATGCGAACTGTGAGTCCACCGTTTCCTCATTTCGCACACTCTCTCATCCACAAAACGGCGAAGGGAGTGTGCGAGATGAAGACACACGGTCCCATATTTCGCACTCTAAACACCTCCAGAAAGGGGCGCGGAACACACTCTCTCTCACTTCTCCACACTATCTCGCACCTTACCCCTCTCAGCTCGAGGCTACCACTCGACTTCAACCCTCTCCCGAGCAGGGGTCGGGAGCGAGAGAGCATGGGAAAGTGAGAGAGTTCCTTCTCACCTGTCCACTGAGGTGCTCATCGACGTCAACTATGGGCAGCAGTAGATCAAAGGCGGTCGAGCAGACACACTCACGGATCCACCCGACTGTGAAGGACGAAGTGACACTCAAATGGGTATACTGTATTTAGTGGACACCCGGGAGTACTGTAGATAAATTAGTTATTGATTTTCTCCCAAATAAATCAAACATTATCGACGATCAACAGCATTTCGATACACTGAAATGTATAACACTTATTTATCGCACACATGTGTCGAAAGGGAGCGTTGCGGCAAGTAAAAAATGCGTGTTGGGTTTGGCAAAAATGGGCATGAAAACCAGAAAATGCGAGTTGGGTTTTCATTTTTTTTTCACAAAAAATCTTAAAATGCGGGTTGGCTTCTTAATTTTTTAAAAGTACCTTTCGACCTATGATTGCACACAACGAAAGAGCTGGGGCAGCATTGGTTTAGCACACGCGCTTGAGACTATGTGCGCGCGGTGGAGCACCAATGTGCTGGGTCGATGATTTCACATCTTCGCGCACAGGCCGACAGGGTTAACAAAAAACGCCAAACACATTACTTGGGTTTTCGAGATACGTTAGCAAATACCACAATCTTGCTTGGCTATGTCGTGATATCGTTTTGTATAGACATATGCAAATACACGTGCAGTATTTAGTTAATCATCAAATAAATAAATGAATAAAATACAACTTCACACCTGGGAATGGAGGAGAGGGCGGCTTGGAACGCGTGATCGACGTGGTCACACGCAGACTTCACGAGACGGTGCAGCTGGAATTTCATTTTTTTTAGTTTGAGAAATATTACCTGATCACATTGAACATTGTATTTTTCTCTCTAATTCATTGGCTTAGGAAACGAGAATATATCTGGCTATTGCGTGCGGATTGCAGGAAGCAAACTACCCACAATGCAAATTACAATACCCCTTGACCTTTTACCATCATAAACTCCAAAACGAACCATCTCCGCTATTCTGATCCACACTTTCTTTCACGCCCGCACTAACTGTTAAATTCCTCACCTCTCTGTACTGCGGGAAACTGCGGTCAAAGTCGTTGGGAGCAGCTTTTCCGTCCAGGATGAGACCTCTTCTCCGTCCCTACATGTTAAGTAAATCAGGTAAAATGTAAGGTACCAGCATTCATGGGCAGCAGGGGGCAGGGGCGTTGTGCGAACTGGGGCTGGCATGTTTCGGGGCTCTGTGCAAAAGTCAAATAGTGAAAAATGTACAGCTCATTTCACTGATTTTTTTTAATAAGGCTCGGGAGCTATGTGCAAAAGCAGTAGGCGATCGGGGGCTAGCTGCAAAAGGCCTCGGATAAGTGTGGGTACCAGGACAATAACACGTCTTGTGGCACGGTATATTATTTACTCTGTCCATCCTCTCGCTCTCAACCCCTTTCTGGAGGAGCGGGGGAAGGTGGGTTGAGCCTAGTCTCATATCTCCAGGAAGGGGTCAAGTCCTTCCCCGTACCTCGAGGAATCGCAGTGCCCTGCTTCGATTGGCGCCCGCTGAGAGGAGGAGACGCACCATGGGGAAGTCATTGCCGCTGCAGAGGAAAGCATAAAAGATAATGAGCTAGACCAATTTTTTTTAATTCCGGACATTTTTAAAATTCTCCTAATTTCGCACATTCTCTACACCGATCTGTGGATGTACGGAGCGAAGAGACCGTGATCTCACATTTTGCATAGATTCCGCAACTAATAGTAAGAGAGCCGAGTTCGTATTTGAAACCTAATCTCACGTAGGATAAACCACTTTTTCGAGTAAAAAACTAATAAATAATCTCCTCACCCCGACTCGCCCGCCAGCACGTTCTCGATCGCTGCGCATACAATGTAGTCGTTGAAGGCGTGTTCAGGGTAGGAGACGACCTCGTTGATGTTCGAGCCATTCTGGAAACAGGAATACGGTAGTTCCCACGCGTGACCTGTCTCGCTACCGTAATCCAAATATGGAACACTCCAAAAAAATAGAACATTTTGAATCGAGTAAACCTAGTTTTCTGCACAATTCCAATTCTGACCATTTTTCCTAATTAACGCAATAGGTCCTTGCCATTATCCACTACAAATAACCTCTTGTTTTCTCCATATCATCCCGTTCCTCTCACTATTTCGCATAAATACTCTAATTACTGGATTACTGTATCCCTACCGTACCTGAATCAGGAATCGTGCCCACTCCACCTTGCCCTTGATCACGGCTTCCGACAGTATCGTGTACTTCTTCTTCCTCCCGCCACTCGTAATCCTCTCAAAGGGACACGCTGCCAGTGTGAGTGGCGCCTTAACTATCGATTGTCGGTACTTTGCAAGCATTAATTATCGATTTTCAGTACTTTTGCGAACCTATTATAGGAACTTTTCTAAACTGTTCTGAGACCCACAGAGAGGTCTACATCCGGCCATGTTAAGAGCCCGTTTGCGTAAGAGTCAGACAGCCTCCGTACAGTGATTTTTAATAATCTAAAATAACACTTGTTTTTAAGTGTCTTTGATAGATGAGAGATAATGGCCAAATTTGGTGGTATGCAAATTTGCCGGTAGGTCACTACGACCCCTTGAAGTTCGGGTGTTTTCGTGGTTTTTGGATCATAACTCGAGAACCAGTTTACCAAACGACAAAGTTCCAAAAGAGACTCCCTCTTATTTTTCATGACGAAAATTGATCAGTCACTTGCCTGCTGTAAATGACAAATGCAAACAAGAGAAAATTATTATCTCAATTCTAAAGAAAGTGTACTGCACAATTCAGAGTCACCATGGAGGGAGAATTATCATTAACCCTCAAAAATTTTTTTGTGAAATTTAAAGTCTGCCAAACCAAGTTATGATTTTTCAACTGAGCCTTAGTTCTCGCGAAAGCGCCAATCACTCCAAGAAAGAGGGTAATTTGCATGCGACATCTTTCTCATTTCTCATTCTTGTTCTCTCCTTGCCGGTTTTCGCTCTCCAAAATGTGCATTTGGCGACAAAAACGGCTCAGTTGAAAAATCATAACTAAGTTTGACAGACAACCAACTTGAACAGCCGCTTTTTAGAGCGACGATTCTGAAAGCGCACAGAGGAAGTATTTTAATTTTTCCGCATGGTGCAAGCAAAACCTGAACACTGCAAAACGTTCCCCGGAACAAGTACCCAAATGAGGAACAAAAATCTTGAGTTCTTAGAGAAAATTATCTACTTTCTTCTATAGAAAGTGTACAGGATGCTGCTAAGTCATCAGGGCGGGGACATGATCTCTGACCTACAAAAGAAGTTTGGTACAATTCCAAGTCTGTCAAACTTAGTTTTGATTTTTCAACTGAGCCGTTTTTGTCGCCAAATGCACATTTTGGAGAGCGAAAACCGGCAAGGAGAGAACAAGAATGAGAAATGAGAAAGATGTCGCATGCAAATTACCATCTTTCTTGGAGTGATTGGCGCTTTCGCGAGAACTAAGGCTCAGTTGAAAAATCATAACTTGGTTTGTCAGACTTTAAATTTCACAAAAAAATTTTTGGGGGTTAATGATAATTCTCCCTCCATGGTGACTCTGAATTGTGCAGTACACTTTCTTTAGAATTGAGATAATAATTTTTCTCTTGTTTGCATTTGTCATTTACAGCAGACATGTGACTGATTAATTTTCGTCATGAAAAATAAGATGGAGTCTCTTTTGGAACTTTGTCGTTTGGTAAACTGGTTCTCGAGTTATGATCCAAAAACCACGAAAACACCCGAACTTCAAGGGGTCGTAGTGACCTACCGGCAAATTTGCATACCACCAAATTTGGTCATTATCTCTTATCTATCAAAGACTCTTAAAAACAAGTGTTATTTTAGATTTTTTTAAATCACTGTACGGAGGCCTGATGAGGATTGTCTGACTCTTACGCAAACGGGCTCTTAATGAGTTTTATCATGACCGCCGCCTCCTGTTGCGGTTCCTAGTCAATCAATCATTTCTCATGCCAGCACCTTGCTTGAATAAGCAGCAATGTGGAATATTATGCCACAACTAATTGGCACCAAGTGAGAAGATGGTATTTGGAAAATGTACAATAATGATGCAAAAATATGGTTCATAATCACCAACCTTCTCATTGATCGCCCTCTCTTCTCCCAACTCCGGCCTTCTCTTGCCAAAGTCCATATTGTCCAGATCCCACTGGATGATTGATCGAAGGCAGGACTTGGTCGAGGCAGAAGGGCTCGCCGTCTTACAAACCATCTACAATAGCATGCGTCTCATACGGTATACTCCTGGGATACTGTAGCACTAATTTTACCGTAAACTGCTGGGATACTGTAGACACTCAGTTTACCGTATTCTGTTGGGATGCTGTTCATACAAACGTCTAACTTTAATAACACTTCTTGGTTTGAAAAGCATAAGAAAAGGAAATGAAGCACCAAAGTGCCGACCAGAGGTCAAACAAGGAAAACTGGTTTTTTTTATGGTCTATCGAGCAGGTTTCTACATTTCGGGGATGTTTTCGGAGACTCTGTCGGGCAGGCCTCAGTTTTAGAGGTTTAATTGAACAGACATTTATTTTTTTCCTTTTTGGCGGAAACGGTATGCCGATATCTACCAACTTTTTTGACCTATGAACCGTACTCTGCATTTCGTCATCCATCGATACCACTGTAATCCCCCTCGAAATAGTGAATTCCGAACCAGCCATATTAAACTGTTGATGGTCGTCAACAATTTTAACCTACAGTTTTTTTCCTTTCATCAGAATCCGTTCCATATCTCATGAAGTATTTCTCTGTTTGGAAACAATAAGAAAATGAAATGAAACACTAAAGCACTGACCTTTTTCAAGAATTGTCGGTTGTGCGGGTTCTCAAAGTGGTTCCTCTGTGTGTGTAGCTTCCACTCGAGGGCAGCAACAATGAGTGATTCCTCGCCGGCGGCGATGAACTGAGGAAGATCCCGTAGCACCTGCAATAATAATAATAATAACAATAATAATAATAATAATAATAGAAATTATGCAATTTATTGTACGAACCCCCGAGACGCGTATACATATACTATTATATTATTACACTATACATACTATACTATTATACTATTATTATTATTATTATTATTGTAGATGCACACGTAATATCAGTGCGTTCGCGTAAGACTCGCACCCCCCACGGTACAGCAAAATTACACACTCATTTTTTCACAGTTTCTGATAGCGTTATGGATGGTCTATCGATTTCTGGTAGTTGCATGTTCTGATTGTACTCATTTGCATAATTACAGCCTCTCAAAGTTGAGCTGTTTTTCGATATTTTGAACACCATTTATGTCTGCTGCGAAAGCTCATGGATGCTGCGAAAGCTCATGGAAGCGTGTGCACGAGTCGGTCTCGAAGTCAATGCCTCCAAAACGGTTCTCCTTACATCCTGTAGCACGACTCGCGCACCCATTACCATCGACGGTCAAGTATTCAAGTTCGTTGAGTTTACCACATATCTTGGCGGGAGAATTTCCCTTCCCCTGGACCCCTCCGAAGAAGTGGAATACAGGATTCGTCTGGGTTGGGCTGCCTGGAGCAAACTCCACCACCTGCTGGCGTCACGCATTCTTCCCATGAAGACTAAGAGGAGGCTCTTCGACAGCTGCATCTTGCCTACCGTACTCTATGGTAGCGAGGTGTGGGCTTTGAGATCGAGTGACAAAGAGCGCCTCGATGTCACCCTGAGGAAGATGGAACGTCGGATGATTGGAGTCACCCTTCTGGATCGAATGAGGAATGAACGATTACGAGAAATCACCCAAATTCGAGACTGGAATAAGGAGGCACTTAAACGGAAAGCGAAATGGGCCTTGAAGATAAGGCGAATGGAAATCAACCATTGGACGCGGGCAACTACGATGTGGACCCCCTACAACTGGAAACGCCCCCAAGGCCACCCCAATACCCGATGGAGAGATGACCTGAAACGAGTAATCGGGCCCCAATGGTGGAATGCAACTAACGAAGAATTCCGGCCCATCCTCATCTGAGCACTATTGCCTGACATGATAAATAATTGAATTGAATATGTCAAACGAAAGATAATCACTCAAATAGATACTGAAAAATGATCACCAAGATATGACCGACAACGTAGTGTCGTTCAATTTTACGTTTTCCAAAATTTGCATATTTCATGAAATTTTGACCTCGATTTTCTCGAAAACTAAGCGAAAAACATAGCTGGATTTTTGATATGTGATAGATACTGGTGACATCTATCCGATGCATACATTATTTGGCCATGTTTCGGGGGTCACCGCTAGGTTTATTCATGAAAAATTGATAATTTCTAATAGAGAGGAATCCCCCAATTCGTCTCATTCCACCCACCCAACCCCGCCCGTGCGGTCTGAAATGAGAAAAGAACAATGGCTTATGACGTCACATCAATTTCTAGGGGTGTCGATAAATTGTTCTCTTTTGATGTACTTACTTTTTGCATGTGCATCTTCATCCTCCTCTCGTGCTTCCCAATGTGCAGTACAAGTGGCGTCTTTATGACAAAACATGGAATACCGTACTCATATTGAGACATCAACTTAGATAAATCATCTCACTGTAGCTACCGTAGCTTCTTTTTCGCCCGTTTATGGCATCAATAGAGAGAGGGAACAATTTACCGACACCCCTAGAAATTGATGTGACGTCATAAGCCATTGTTCTTTTCTCATTTCAGACCGCACGGGCGGGGTTGGATGGGTGGAATGAGACGAAATGAGGGATTCCTCTCTATTAGAAATTATCAATTTTTCATGAATAAACCTAGCGGTGACCCCCGAAACATGGCCAAATAATGTATGCATCGGATAGATGTCACCAGTATCTATCACATATCAAAAATCCAGCTATGTTTTTTGCTTAGTTTTCGAGAAAATCGAGGTCAAAATTTCATGAAATATGCAAATTTTGAAAAACGTAAAATTGAACGACACTACGTTGTCGGTCATATCTTGGTGATCATTTTTCAGTATCTATTTGAGTGATTATCTTTCGTTCGACATAAATGGTGTTCAAAATATCGAAAAACAGCTCAATTTTGAGAGGCTGTAATTATGCAAATGAGTACAATCAGAACATGCAACTACCAGAAATCGATAGACCATCCATAAGGCAATCAGAAACTGTGAAAACCCCAAAGTGCATTTTTACTCTGTACCGAAAAATCTGGGAATCGTGCGATCCTTACGCGAACGCACTGATATGATGGAAATATGATTTTTTTAAAAAAACTGCATTGCAAAATTTCGAAACCTTCTCTGTTTCTTGAGAGAGAAAAAAAACTCACTGATCATGCGATAACTGTGGACTGTAATAATGCCCGGAAAACATAGACTATTGTCAGCCGACCATATAAGATCGTACTAAATGATTTTTTCTCCAAACTAACCTCCGAAAACATTTTCTTATTCGGTTTCTTCGGTCTCTTCTCTACTCTGAGATCAGCGAGTGATTCGACCAGCGGACAATCCCAATAACTGAAAATAATTTTTATCCAAAATCAAGATCGACGCACTACTTTCACGGCCTCGTAGTAAATCAGAGAATTAAGATATAACTCACATCGCAGCTCCGAACGGATTGAAGCCGGCCGGAGGTACGACATCAATGAGCAAATCGGGCGGAGCTACCGTATCCCTGAGCAATAATCTACGATAATCGATCACGTTGCAGCTACCGTAACTAAATAGCATCAGAGAATACTTTAGAACAGCAATAAGCGATAGCAATTGCATGTCAAGGCCAAGCAAAATCGATAAATCAATAAATTGAAAGGGATGGTTAACTTACTGATCAGGCAATGATTCCTCCTCGTGTTGACCGTATACAGGAGAGAGAAGATCGTCCACGTACCTGAACACCCACTTTTTTACAATCAAAAAGAGATTTTCAATTGGCATGTTATGCTAAATTTAAGGTCTCACATGGCAAAAGATAACAAACACCATCATATCATTCAATTTCTAGCCAGCGCCTGAAAAGGTCTCAGAACCTGCTAATTACGCAAATTTCACCGATTGGGAAAGAGAGTTTGTTTGTGTGAAATCAATAAATACGAGCTTGTTTTTTAATCAAAAATATCTATTGCTCACCCGTCCAGACTGGTTGGTCGATCGGTGCTCGCTGACTGTAGCTCGACTCGCCGCTTACCCCACGCTTCTTCTCCCGCCTCTCTTCTCACAATCGGCGATTTCGAGTGGATTACTGTATCGGTGTTCTCGGGATTACTGTATCGAGGGGCATCGCTCCTAAAGCGCTCCCGCCGCTATTTCCAACTACGATTTAAAAAAATAACAAAAGATCGATAATAATAACCGATTACCGTACCTTCTTGCCGCTCAATCATCGATGGGCCGCCATCCCCTGTTTCTACCCTCATCGGGACTCGATTATCGATTGGATCAGGGGCAGAGCGGGTAGCTGAGTGTGTGCGAGCAGACGAACGAGCTGAAAATAAAATGACCCTGTTACGGTACCTACAGTAGTATGCGCACCCGCCGCTACTTCCCGCTACAGTACCTTATCGAGTACACTATCCCCGAAAAAAATCTATAATAAGAATCGATTATCGTACCTTCTTCCCGCTCAATCATCGATCGAGCGCCGTCCTCTGCCTCTCGTCTCATCGGGACTCGATTATCGATTGGATCCGGGGCAAATCGCGCAGCCGACTGTTCACAAGTGGAGGAACGAGCTGTAATAGATGTGGTACTGCTACGGGACCTACCGTAGTATCGTTTCGCGCGAACACATCATGCTACGGGTTTCCTACAGCATCCCTGTACACACTTGCACAAATCGATACCATCCATCGGTTACCGTACCTTCTCGATTCTCGTGCGATAATCTTCCATTTTCCCGTCCGTCTCTGCACTTTGACGCACTCGCGCGTCGTTGGCCGGGAGGAACTGAGGAGAGGGCAGGAGACCGACCTGAACTTTTTTTAAAATAAAAAAAAACTTTTTTTTATTGTATTCTTCATCGTACCTTGTTTTATCGTATTTTTGCACGAAAAAAAGAGTTCGCATACTGGAAATTTTTTTTGCTCCAAGCACGACATTCTGCTGAGTCTATGGAAATTGAGGCAGACAGCTAGACAGTGCGAAAATAGCATTTAAATGGACGATGATCTCAACACGAATTATTTTTTTGGCATTCTGCCCAGAACGCCGTGCCTAGCTCATCACAACTACCAACAGTAGAACCATTCCCATCAATTACTTGTCCTACTAATCTTTGGCCAATATTCTAATACAACCTCTTGCACGCACCAATCGATTTCATAGGTGGATTACAGTACCCCACTACAGTACCTTCTTCCCGCTCAGTCATCGATTCCCTTGCTACTCGTCTCATCATGAAGAGTAGATCGGTAGGGTAGTAGGTGGGATACATGTTGTAATGGGAAGAGAGCGCGTCTGAAGTGTATTAACCCTCCATCTACCGTAGTACCTCCCGAACAATAACTGTTTGTTTCCGGTTACAGTATTGTAAAAAATGTAAGCAATAGTCTAATCCATACAAATGCAACGTCAAGCAGAGGTGTGACGGACTGACTTTCGCCCACTCCCTCACTCCAGTCAAGGTTTGGGTAACCCGGGACCTCAAACCACATTCTCACCTGCCGTCATCTTCTGACGTGATAAATATTGATTGCTTGAGTGATTGAGAGCGTCTGGTTGAAGCGGCGGCGATACCGTATCCCCATCTTCCCTCCCAGCCAGATTATCGATTGGTCGATGAGGGGGCGGAGAGGGAGGAAGAGGCCATCGGTCCATCATCTGTACAGTTTCGATTGAAAACATTTTAGCGAATTTGTAATATAGGGTAGTGCGATTTGGTGTGAGTGCGATTTGAGAAGGGGTTGCCATCAAGAAAGAGATTAGTAGCCGTGAGCAGTCAAAACTTTCTACGCCAGGTTTGAAACACGAAACATCCGGCAGGACTTGATTGCAGCCATTGCCAGTCTCTCCAATTATCACAGTTCACAACTAACAATAAGGGTCAACACGAGAATAGGGCCTCATTTCATCATCCAGTACGTCCATTTCACATACGAATTTTAAAAAAAAGCGATGGCAAGTTACTGCCGTCGACAAATCACATCGCTTTGCGGGGTAGCGTATAGTTCGTGTAGTCTACGTCGACTATAGTATATTCTTACTTATCAGTCATCGATTCCCTAGTGCGGAATATTCGTCGTGAGTAAAAGTCTAAACGGTATGTAATTCTTTTTTCCCTCTAAGTTTTGGATGTTGGAGTTGTGTATTCCTGTTATCATACGGTATCGATTGCATACTGACCTCCTCCTCCTCTCGATAGACCCTGGATGACGGAATCGAGATCACTATTGGCTGCTCCGTTGGGGACGGTGGGCAGCTCGCCTCGCTTCTCCTTCTCATCCCTCCGGGTACGGTATCTCGCAGGCGCGGGGATACGGTAGGCGGGGATACGGTAGAGGGGGTGGCGGGAGAGGGCGCGGGAGTGGGCGGAGTGCCGTTTATGGCCGACGTTCGACGCTCGTCCAACTGCAAGGAGCGGAGGTAGAAGACGGAGATGTGTTAATCATGCACATTTTAAATGAATAAGGCACAAATGTAGTCTGCAGTCAAATCACCTTCTCTGGCGTCCTCGGTCTTCCCTTCTCCGGACTATCCTCAGACAGATCCTGAGCACATTTGCATATTGATAGTGGCTACCGTAATCCATGGCAGATACCATAATTCAGAAGGGTCATAAACTCACAATGACTTCAATCTCCTTCTCCTTTTCCGTCTCCCTCCCTCCGTTTGACCTCTTCTTCTCCTCTCCATTGCTTCCCTCACCGTCATATCCCTGAATTAGAGCATTTTGGTAACGGCTATGCACCTAAAAAACTGAGATTTCACAAATCTGGCAAGAGCTAGCAAGAGATTATTTTCAAGCAAAAGCTAGCAAGAGACTATTTTCAAGCAAAATATCATGGAGAATGATGGTAACGATGATGTGTACTGCCGTACACATCATCGTTACCATCATTCTCCATGCTTTGATTCATAGAGGGGCAGGGGCGAGGGGTAATAGCGGGGCAACAGTTAGTTTACAAGTGCTGGTAGGCCAAAATCGGGAGTGTAGAGACAAATCTGATGACTTTCAGCAAAAAAACGGTAGTATCAGATCCAAAATCATAACGACTTGAACTGAAAGCGGAGGAGGGTTCGGCAAAAAGCGGGTGGGAAGTGTTGCTGGCTACACACTAGCCCATGCATGCTTTGGTTTCTATAAAATTGCCACTCACAGCCGCTTGTCCATTCTTCCTCGGAGTCTCTTCCGTTCTCCTTCTTTTCCTTCTTCTCTTCCGTCTCTCCACTTCACTCTCACTCTCACTCGTCTCCCATCTGCTCCGCCTCTTCTGCTGCAAATAGCTCTTTTTTACAAGAATTGTGGCAACCTGCGTGACCCATCCAGAGTGTTCTCGTAACAAGGTTTGGCTAACATTTAGTTTACAAGTAACCACAGCATTTTACAATGTAGCACCCATTTTTTAAAATAAAATTTCTAATAGCATTAAAGCGTTTTTGTTTCAGGAAAGCTTTAGGTATTACTCCCCTTCCCTTAGAGTCTGTGCGATTTCAATTAAATATTATAATAATAGTAATAACAATAATTAGAACCTGCCTTATCATTGCCCGTTCGTGGCGTTACCTCGATCAGCACCTTTCGTACGGGAGAACACTGAATTTTACAATTATCACCTCTGATTTCTCATTTACTCCCACTATGGCTGCTCTGTAAAACCTATAATAAGTGGTCAGGAGAGGGTGCCTTGTGTGAAATCGAGAGAACTCTCTCGATTTCTCGTATTCTCTCGTTTCCGACCCCTTTCTGGGAGGGAACAACCATGTCTCACCTCCTCCACACTCCCTTCCTCCTCCTCACTCGTCGCCCTTCTCATCCGATCCTTTTTCTTGTGCTGAAAAAAAACTAAATTATGGCGATTCTACACGCGCACGGCATTTTACAGGGGGTGTAGGAGAGAGGTAGATCAAAAGAGAGTCATGGGAAGGGGTCAGCGAGAGAGGGGAGAAAGTGAGAGAGCCTTTGTACTGGCATTTTGCCAATCCCCTGATTCTCTCGAAGGGAAATTAAGAGAGCCGTTCAAACTTCTTCCCGCCAAAACGCCGTGCGCGGGTATTAGCATTTTACAATGTAGCACCCATTTTAAAAAAGAAAATTGCAGGATCATTGAAGCACGTACCGTAGCCAATTATTACCATTTCGCCCCACATTTCACAATGGATACGGTATGCGAGTTGGTGTAACACTCGACCCGGGGTTGGTACAGAAACAAGATTTTCAGCATGTATAATGTTGCGTTTTTCGAGTTTGAATCAAACTCGCCCGCTTTTTACCTACAAGCAATCATCATTGGCCATCAATATACTAATAGTTTACCATGATAACCAGAAAAATGTGTTATCTTGCGGTGATATAGGATACATTGTGAATTTCTGCATGGTGGGTGCGATGGTCACAACAGGGCGACAAAATGATTTGGTGAAATACACAACAAAATGCAGTAGCGATCGCCCGATCACCCACCTTCTTCTTCCTTCTCTTCGCTTCTTCTCCTTTCTTTGAATGACGTTCCTGCAAGTAAATAAATATATAAAATATTAAGTAAATACTAAATATGTATTAAATGTCAGTCTCTGTGGGGGGGGCCTTGAGCGACCAGAATGATGAAGATTATTGATCGCTATTTTGGGAATGCTAATAATAATAATAACAATAAAACCGACGTTGGCGGAGAGTATGCATACATCGTCGCTGTCGTCCTCCACTTCACTTCTACTATGCGCGCCTCGCTGCAACAACTCAGTGCTCGTGAGGATTAGTTACATCAGCTAGAAGACAGAAATGAGCTAGAAAGCAGAAGTACTCTAGCTACTTTATAGTTTATATCTGTCTTCTAGCTGAAGTAGCTATGCTTTCCGCCAGAAGGAGCTAATACACTGTCATTCGTGAGTAGCCGTTGTTATTCGCGAATAGAATTATTCAATCTAACATCACTAAACAACACACATCAATCAAAGAGGGAAGATAAATAAGAAAGCTACTAAAGGCTACGACAAAGTTGCTGCCGGTTTGAAGCGATTATCCGCAGCATACATGGGCAACAGGGGGCAGGGGCACTGTGCGAATGTGGGCAGGGATTTTTCGGGGCTCAGTGCAAAAGAAAAATAGTGAAAACGTAGAGCTCATTTCATTGATTTTTTAAAAATACAGCTCGGGAGCTGTGTGTAAACGCAGTAGGCGATCGGGGACTAGCTGCAAAATGCCTCGGATAAGTGCTGCCCACGTGTGATCCGCAGCCGGGGCCCACCGACAATGCCGATTTCATACGAGGAATACGTGTCCCTACCGTGCATACTTCTGGACACGACATTTAGCACAATGTATCCCCAACTTTAGCGCCACCCGAGGTGGGAGCACATGATTCCAAACTTACAGAACAGGGTGAGGGCGAGAGAGTGTGCAAAAGTGAGAGAGTCCCTCTCGATTTCACACGCTCTCTCACTCCAAAGCCCTTTCTGTAAGGTTGAACGGCCTGTGGAATGATGTGGGAGCAGCAGGTAAACAAGTACTTGTTCAAAGGGAAAGTTGCTTACACAATCAACAATGTACCACCGGCCATAGACACCGCTATGGCATTATCTCGGGAAAAAAATTGAGAAAAAACATACAAGAGTAGAGCAGAACCAAAGCAGAACTAGGAAAACGAAACGAAACAAGAAACAAACCATGTTTCACAGCCGCGCGACGAGACCCGACCGTAGCCAGCTCGGCACTAGGACTACCTGAAACTCATATTCATTATGAAACCACTTAACCATATAAACAAGCACAATGAACGCCCAAAAAAACGGCGTAGAAATGATTTCTACTAGAAATCTGATTGGCAAAAATGAAAATTGATTGAAGGTTGAGGAAGTCGCTTACAGTAAGCAGGAAGTTGTTTATTTGGAACTGATTTATTTTTCCAATCTTCGGGATTATTAATGTTTTCTTTTTTCCCAATGGAACATCCAATAATTTTATGACTATAATTTTTTTAAATGCTTCACTTTAACTAATTTAGTGAAACAATGATAAATCAACGATTTGTAAGACAGTATATCGAATGGAGAAACATCTCCCCCTTTCATATCTCCCCTCATTCTTTCCCTCTCTCCTCTCGACGTGTGGTCCACTGGCGACCTCTTTCCCCCCTACTCGCCACAATTCGTACTGTAGCGCCGCCGGAGTGCGATGGTGAGTGAACTACAGTAACATCTACACCCCCTTACCTCGGCCACACAACATTCGAAAAAGAGTCGACGAGAACAAATTAGAGAAGAGAGAGAGAGAGAGAGAGAGAGAGATGGCGAGCGAGCGTGCCGAATCAGAGGGCCAGACAACGAGAGACGTTCTTGACATAATGCCAACTGGATGCTTTGGGCCAGCTACAGTAATCTAAACCATAACCTCAAGACATACCCGCTCGCAATCAGTTGCTACACTAACCTTTACTTCTGTTTCGTGTCCGCTTACTACCCTGTCCTACCGTAAACACCAATCTGTATTCCTACCGTGCTCCATTCAGACGTACGAGTACGTAGGCGACGAGAATGCGAACCCGCCGCCGCCGCCCTGTCCGCCCTCTCCCGAGGCGTCCGCGTCTGCAGCACCTGCCGGAGAGTCGGCTGCAGATGCTGCAGAATCGGCGGCTCCGCCCCCTGCCCCGCGACCGCCCTCTAATCCTCGCAAATTAACAGGTATCCTAAACATCTATTTGGCAAACAGCCAGGAGTACTGTAGCCTGATTTTTCTGAGAATCTGTCATTTAGCACGGCCACCGCAGCCTGGTCCGCCGATACGCCCGCCGACGTTTCACAATCGTAAGTGATGGGGGTACTGTATAAAATGTGGTTACGGTAGCCATGGCTACCGTAACCGCATTTTTTTGCTAAATCTAGAAACCTTACAGCAGCTCCACCGCAGCCGCCGATTCGCCCGCCAACGTTTCACCCTCGTAAGTAACTGAATGCTGTGCACCGCTTTTTGGCACGGTGCCAAAAGTACTGTATACACGTTTGTTCAGCTCCGCGCCCTCCTCTGCAGCCACCGCGGCCACCCTCATTCGAACCACAGTGTATGGTAGCCTACAGTACAGTATTTGGCACAGTTAGAGGGTTACTGTAGCCACATTCAAATACCTATTTTAGGTCCGCCTCCTCATCCTCCAGCTGCAGCGTCACTCCCGCGTCTCTTCAATCCAGGTATACTGTAACAACGTCATCGGACAACGGTAATCTCCTCCTCGCAGGGCCTCCGCGTCCGCCGATGGCACCTCATTTCACGCAGCCGCAGCCGCAACCGCATCCGCCCCCGCAGGCTCTGCCTCTTCCGCGTCCTCCGGCTCCGCATCCTCAGCAGCCGCAGGCTCCGCCCCATCAGTTGCCGCAAGCTCCGCCCTATCAGTTGCCGCAAGCTCCGCCCTATCAGTTGCCGCAAGCTCCGCCCTATCAGTTGCCGCAAGCTCCGCCCCTTCCCCATCCACCGGCTCCGCCCCCTCAGATGCCGCAGGCTCCGCCCTTTCCGCGCCCTCCAGCCCCGACCCCTCAGCAACCCCAGGCTCCGCCCTTTCCGCGCCCACCGGATCCCCTCCCTCAGATGCCGCAGGCTCCGCCCTTTCCGCGCCCTCCGGCGCCGCAGGCTCCGCCCCCTCCGCCCGCCTCGATTCTGGCACCGCTGGCGCCGCCGCACCGCCCGCCCGGCGCGCCAAACGACTACTACGCGCCGTCGCCTGACGCGCAGGAAGCGCCAGGTCAGAGATATACAGAAATCAGTGAAACATATACAGATTCGGAGCTGGTATCTAATCGAAATCCGCTACGTGCTGACCAAGATTTTGACACTCAACTGGTTATATCCGAAGTATTGCCAGTAGTTCGGTGTTCGTATTTCGGCATTTGGAGTGAGAGGTCTGTAATTCGGATGATAAGCACGCACAACACTGAACTGGCATACGTCAATATCTGACGGCTCGGATTTTTTCAACACTTTAACCGTTTATTTTATCATGAATGTCTTGCAGAACCGATGGCGCCTCCCCATCCTCCTCCCCTCCCTCCTCCTTCTCCTCCTGTTCCTCCACCTGCTGCTCCTCCCATTCCACCAGCCAAGAGGGAGGTCAACGACTACTTCGCCGCGCTCCTTCCACTGCCGGGACAGAACCTGCCCGACCCCGTCAAGTCGGGAAGAGGTGAGTTGCAGCAGCTGCAGAAATTAGGTTGTTGCAGTTGCTGCACAAATAAAGTTGCAGCTCCTGTAGCTGCTGCAGAAATTAGGTTGTTGCAGTTGCTGCACAAATAAAGTTGCAGCTCCTGTAGCTGCTGCAGAAAAGAAGTTGCTGCAGCTGCAGCCAAGGCTATAGTCAAAGCAATTTCCAAATGTGTCCCACTTTTGACTGCCCCTGTAGTAGTTATCGAAGGCTCAATATAATCAACTTTTTATATTAATTAATTTTTTAAAACAATTCCAGCTCACTCGTCGCTCATGCAGCCGTCGGATCAGGACGAGAAGGTTCATTCAAATAATAATTAAAATATTTTTTATTTATAAAATTCCAGAAGAAATCGGACCCGTTTGAGAAGAAGCCATCCGTATGGACTCAGGCAACGCCTGCTCGAAGGTGATCATCAAATCAAGAGCGTGACCCAGCGAACCCGCTTTACAGGAACACTGTAGCGGGAGTAGTCAATAACTGCAGAAATGAGTTTGAGAAGCCGGAAAACTGTGACGCGAAACCGGAGCCATCATCGAATAATGTGAGGAATTTTTTTTTGATTGTAAACTGCGGGGTTACGGTAGTTACGGGTCAAAAATTACATAATTGATTGTGCATTCAGGCAAAAGACGAGGAAGAAAGGACGGAGAACAAGGCGAAGCGAAGGAAAAGAGAGAAGGCAAGTGAGAGGGGAAATGAAGTTGGAAGTGGTAAATAGACGAGTGTTCGGTATGCGTGTTCGGCATTGGTCATACCCTCTGGCGGTTTATTTTTCTCTGACTCTCTTCGCCTAATCAGCCGTATTACCGATCTGTCCCACCAAAAGCCGGAATACGAACATCGATCCAGAATCCGAAAAAAAAAAGTAATTTGGTAATCGGGAATCTGGATCGAGATCAAAGATCAAAGATCAAGGACCATTCCCTCGTTCAGGAGCAGCGTACGGACGGCATGGACGAATTGAGGAGGAAGGCGGAAAAGCAAGTACTTCAGAGCAAAAAGGTTCAACTGAGAAGCTTATGAGAGAACATCTGAGTCGATTGAGTTTCTCTCAACAGTGACCGTAAAAGCAAAAAGTAACCTGTGCTAAAAATGTGCTCCTAGGGTAAACATTGGCCCTAGAAACCAAAAATGACCATAAGAAGTTACATAGATCAAACCCGGCTGAGATATGTTTCACCATACCTCGAAAAGTGAAATTTTCAAATTTGGTCAAACGCATCCAAACCCCTTACATAGCTATATTTTCTGAAAGCTCTCCTTCCAAGGAGTATTTTTTCTCTTACAACTAAGTTTATATCACTTCTTAGAAAAAAGTTATAGTCGTTTGAAAAGTCAAAATAAAATTTCGGTATTCCATCGTTATCTAGAGCACTTTTAATTATTTTCATTCGATTGCGCGTGGAAAATTACCCCCGTGCGCTGAAAATAAGCAAAATTCATTACGTGGTACGGAACGAAAATTCCCAGTGAAAACGGGATGTCTCAACGCAACACGCGGCGCGCTTTCCAAAGAAGTAAACAACATTGCTGCAATAAGGCTCAAAATTACATAATTGATGCGTAAACAATATTTCCATCAATAGTTATTCGGAATTTCACCATAAAGTAAAATTTTCAACAATTTCTTAAAATTTCGGGTTTAAATATTTTATGATCTGATATGGAATCGAAAAGCAAAGCAACAAAATTAATGGTATAGTTATCGTTTCAGATATGCACCTGGTAAATATTGCTCACTCTGGAGTAAGTGGAAACTGCGTGCATTCTTTTTCTCATTTTTTTCCTTCGTTTCAAGATACCAGCCCTGTAAGAACTGAGCAAGAATCAATTTTTTTCCAGCAAAATCTTAGGCATGCGCTCTGAATTAATGGTGAAAAAAAGATAAATAACTGAGCACTTCCGGACATCCGCGCCAGGAACTAGAGCCCCATCATACTCAAACCATGGAAGAATCCCAGGAGTATTCGAATTTGTGCCCTGAAGCCCAAACCCGGCTCGCCGAGGCGAAACTGGCCGCAAGTGGCGAAAAAGCTATGAGCTAGGATCAATTTTTCTTCGGCAACATTTTACGAATGCGCACTGAATCAATGGTCCAAAATAGATAAATAATTTGGGCCAGCCTTGCGACCTGCCAGATACGTCGTAACCCATTTGTACGGTTAAGAGACGGAATCGATAATAATCGACCACCCCCCGGACACGTTCAGCTAGCAATGAGAACTAGGGACCCATACTCGTGTGGTTAGAGTGTCTTAAAGAAGGTGTCCCACGAATATTTGGTCAACTGAGTTCTCACTGTGGGGCAATGGGGATCGAATACCCGATGAGAGCCTCGAAAATCGGATGTTTCAGTTTTTAGTTTGAAGAAAGTTATGTTTAATAAACTGTCCAAAACGACCAGAATTCTTACAGTATCTCACATTGAACCTGCAATCTTTTCGCGGTGGGAGTTGGAATTTTGGGAAAGAAGTCAGAGAAAGGGATAGAGATAATGGGAAAAGAGGAGGGTGCGCGAGGGAAACCGCGCGTGCATTTGTGTTTCACCATCTTCTGATAAGAGAAATGAAACGTCGAACATCGGGGGAAATAAAAGGTTGTAATCATTCGTGGGACGCCTTCTTTAAGCCCGCATTGCGCAAAACATTGGTTATTTTATGGTGCTGCCTCTGGGCTAGGAAAAAATATGTTTCAGCAAAAAAAGATCGAAAAATAAAAAAAAAATTTGTGTAAACATAGCATCTATCTTTCATTTCGGTTATATTTGGGGTCCTCAGTCAATGTAAAACTGCTTCTCCGATTCAATTTTGTGATTTTCCTAAATCGCTTTTTTACATAGCAATTTCGATTTTTTGAGAAAAAATTGCACTTTTGAAATTTTTGGCAAACGTGCCTATGTGCACAGTGCATTACAATTAATTACGCATCTAAATCACCTATAGTGGGGAACTTGCTGAGATTAACTTTTTAAAGAATTTTTTTCAAACTTCTGTACCCTATCGGTAAAAAGCAAGTTTTCAAATTTCTATTCGGAAAATCGGCCTCTTTAGGAATTTTTGCCAAAGATGTCAAACAACACAATGCATATCAATACGTCATTTTTCCAAATCACGAATGTTCCTGAGATGAACTTTTCAGAGAATTTTTTTAAATTTTAGTACTAATTTGTCCAAAATATAATTTTATATTGTTATATTTGTAAATAGATTGTTGCTTACTGATGTGCAATACATCCAAGGAATATTATAAATAGTATAATACTCTATTATGAAGAACTTCACTTTTGATTGCTTTGAAAATGGAGTGATATTTGAACTCGAAGACTTCGAATGCAAAAATACACTACAAAAATTGCATTGAACACAATTTATGCTGAAAGAATGGAACAACTTTCATGGTCAAGTACTGCGTTATACTACACACACTGCATAAATTTCAAACGGGCCCATTAACTTTTGAAACAATTTACGTTTTTGAAACAAAAACGAAAGATTATTTATCTTTTTTTCACCATTAATTCAGAGCGCATGCCTGAGATTTTGCTGAAGAAAAATTGATTCTTGCTCAGTTCTTACAGGGCTGGTATCTTGAAACGAAGGAAAAAATGAGAAAAAAATGCACGCAGTTTCCACTTACTCCAGAGTGAGCAATATTTACCAGGTGCATATCTGAAACGATAACTATACCATTAATTTTGTTGCTTTGCTTTTCGATTCCATATCAGATCATAAAATATTTAAACCGAAATTTTACGAAATTGTTGAAAATTTTACTTTATGGTGAAATTCCGAATAACCATTGATGGAAATATTGTTTACGCATCAGTTAAGTAATTTTGAGCCTTATTGCAGCAATGTTGTTTACTTCTTTGGAAAGCGCGCCGCGTGTTGCGTTGAGACATCCCGTTTTCACTGGGAATTTTCGTTCCGTACCACGTAATGAATTTTGCTTATTTTCAGCGCACGGGGGTAATTTTCCACGCGCAATCGAATGAAAATAATTAAAAGTGCTCTAGATAACGATGGAATACCGAAATTTTATTTTGACTTTTCAAACGACTATAACTTTTTTCTAAGAAGTGATATAAACTTAGTTGTAAGAGAAGAAATACTCCTTGGAAGGCGAGCTTTCAGAAAATATAGCTATGTAAGGGGTTTGGATGCGTTTGACCAAATTTGAAAATTTCACTTTTCGAGGTATGGTGAAACATATCTCAGCCGGGTTTGATCTATGTAACTTCTTATGGTCATTTTCGGTTTCTAGGGCCAATGTTTACCCTAGGAGCACATTTTTAGCACAGGTTACTTTTTGCTTGTACGGCCGTATCTCGATCGACTCAGATATTCTCTCTTATAGTGGTCTGCCGATGATCTCTATTGATTTATCGATTGATCATGGACGCAATCGCACTTAAATAAAAAAGCTTGCAATTTGGACAGTTACTGTACACCGTCGTTGATTTCCGTTGATTGATCGATTGACTTCCGGTGTCGTTGCTCTAAGATCATTCGATAAATCGAGTGCAGTTACAGTACGTCGTCGCTTTATTTATCGATATATTAATTCCAGGTGCAATCGGAGCAAGCCAGCGACACCTCGAACAAGCCGCGCAAACAGCGAAGTATAAATTCAATAATCATTCAATTCAAAAATTATTTACAAATCAGATTTATAAAATACGATTTATCATAGTTTGTATAACAATAAATTTAATTATATTTCCAGAATGTACAATATGCGTCGTGGTCGGCGTCGTCGTCGCCATCATACTTATCGGTTTGTTTTAAAATAATTTAAATTGTATTTAAAATTAAAATTAATAAAAATATTCAGGAATCGGAGTGATGGTCGCGCTCTTCAGTACGGGAGTGATCAAACTGTGAAGGGGAGGATTGAAGAGACGCCTCTCCCCATCGTCCCCAAACTCTCTACTGTCACCTACTAGAAATGTAAAGCAATCGAATTCTAGCTATCGAACACAATGATAAACTCATGGTAAAATTAATGGTTCTTGCTGAAACATAGCAATGCAGTAAACAAGTAGGAAATTTAAAACTCTACAGACCAATACTAAAAATCGACTAAGATTTGCAGGCAGTATGTCCGTAATCACAGATGTTCCGGATCTTCGAATTCAGAGCATTATGATCAAGGCAATAGAACATTCATGTTTTCCTAGCCAATAGTCTTGTCGAGGTCGATCGACAGATATGAAGCGTTGAAGTCGATCAGTCAGCTTCATGATTGGCAACTTCCGTCCCCTAAAATCTCTCCGTCGCGCCATCTTAAACCCCTTTCTAGTTTCTTCCCCGGACACTTACAATTAACGGAACAAAGAAAGTGAGAGTGCGGCCATCAGCCGAGACTCTTTCAGCAACAACAATCATTACTACTATAATCCCCCTACCTGTGGGACGTTTAGGGCGGTGGGTCAAAACGTGTTCGGGAACAGTGTCCGTTCTATAAAAGGGCCTCGTCACTGGTGACCCATCGCAGTTTCGACAATTCTAGTATGCACGCGTTACTGTTGTTGATTGCTCTCGAAGTGGCGTGTAGCGATAGAATCACGCGAGAGGAGACGGCTAATACTGCGGCGGGAGCGACGGCGGTTGCTGGATCTACCGGATCCGCTACTACCACTACTATGGAGAAGACGTCCACCGGAGATGCCACCTTCTTCATGTCGTGAGTGAACCAGACACGGCCAAAATACCAGAAAAAAAGCACATCCCTATTCTGGTACGTCTCTACAGAGAGAAAAAGTCATATATGGCTCCTGAACTGCGTTTGTATGTCATATGTAACATACAGTCTGTTATATAAAACAGACAAGCGCAGTACAGGAGCCATATATGACATACATTTCTCTGAGTGTATTCTGGACGTTTGACTGGGCAGTGAGTCGGACAAAAAGTGATCGAGTGCTCTAGTTTTGGCGAAACAAAGGCGCGTAAAGAACCTTATTCAGCACTATATAAAATAAAATTATGAGACAGGGACTAATAGATCCAATTCGGCGACCATACGAACTTCCTCTAAGCCACAGTGCTTCACTGATCCGCCGAACTTGTTCAGACCGGCGACGACTAGCGGCGGTTCTCAGCAGGGCTTCTCCTTCGACCCCAACTCTATGTCTCAAAATCACATGTCTGTCTCGACTCGTTCAATCGATCCCAGTGGTGGAATGTACGGTCGTGAGTTGTCTTTTTGCATAACGTTTTGGTCAGTTCTTGCCGCTCGACCTTGCCGGCTCACATTAAACGCGAGCATTGGTGTTGGCCTCACAGGACAGTCCCGTTTGGGCATCTCATGCGAAAATCACTCGATTGCATCGTACCTCACTTGTTGGTATTAAAGAGACGGAGTGCACGTACAACAACTGAGTCAAACATAAACTCCATCGTTTGCAGCCTCCTTCGGTTCCTTCAGCGGTTTCGGGTCGCCGTTTGCTGCAGCGGTGTCGCCATTTGGCGCAGCAGGGAGTCCATTCGGTGCAGCCGGGTTCGGGGGTGCAGGCACGGGATTCGATGCTGCTGCAGGGTCACCTTTCGCCGGGTCGCCGTTCTTTGGAGGCGCAGCAGGCGGGCCGCTGGTGCTGGGCGGAGCGGCCGGACCAGGTAGAACTTGACATATGGGTGAACAATTGTTTGTTGCGCACTCTCTGTTAAGTGCTTTGAACGAAAAGGTGCGACCATCTGGCAACCGCCGTAGCGTCCGGAATGGAAACAAGAGCGATAGAACGTGTAAAATGGTTCGAAAACTGTTGCTGTCGAATCTGGTAGGGAGATAATCTTCGCTTGTAGAAACTAACACAGTAGCTGTTCACGAAAGTGGACAAGATAGAAATGTATTCTGTAGCACAAGGATTACCGTCGTCGGAGAGTGTTGCATCTTCTATCCATCTTCGTTGCAGGCTTCTTCGGCCCCGGCTTTGGCGGTCCCGATCCCACCTTGATGAATCCGTTGGCGCTCTATCAACAGATGTTATATTACAGACGTACGTTTTGCGTCCGCAGTGCGACTCCGCACTCATCGACGTGCACTAGAGTTTGAAGTTCGGGTAAATAATTAGATTAACTCTCTTAATTTCGCACACTCTATACACCGGTCGATTGGTGAGAGAGTGTGGGAAATGAAGAGTACTAATCTAATTATTTACCCGAATTTCAAACTCTAGCGTGCACTGCTCCCTAGGGAGCACTAACACCTTGTGAAACTTCAGGAAGCGAGAGACAACTGTTATGTATGTTATGCATGGAAATTTCGCCAACTTCTTTCAGAGATGTCTCAATTCCTGCTCGGTCAGCGGACGGGCGCTAAGGGGTCGTCGACAACATACTCCGCCGCGTCTCCGACATACTCAGGATCGGCGGCCACCGGCACCACGACCACCTACAGTGGCTTCTTATCTTATTTTAATTAGCGCACGTCACTCTGTTGACGATAAATTGCGCGTATTGAAGAGAACCGGACCCGTGCTTCATTTTCTACTCAATTGCCGCACATTAATGTGGTCGAATCGGTTTAATTGCACAAGTTAAAACATAACAACGTTGATTAATCGAACGGAGTTTCAGCCTCGCCCTTCCCCTACGCTCGGTACATTCTGCGCGACAAGCTCAAGACCACGAGGAAAGATTGAGGAAAACCCTGTCGCAATGTTGTGATAGTGCTAATAAACAGGAATGCATGACATCCCGCAACAGTGCAATACAAACTTTAGAAAGCCATTTGGGGGGAAGAGTTATTTGTTTTCGTTTAGCGCGACAATCAGGTCGGTATCTGTAAATGGCATGTACCTTCTTCGTATTTGTTTCTTCTGAAACTTTTTTTCCAGACCGTATTTAGGGAATGTTACTCTTTCGCACATGCGGAGTAATTAGTCATCAACCTTTTTGTGGAAACACGCTGTAACGCCAGTCTGACTAATTGATTACTTCAAAGTAAGATTGCGTGCGTTCCACATAAGTAATTGGTTACCACATCATTAGAAACAACGTCGGCGAGAACGAGATAGAGAAAGAGAGAGAAGGCGAGAGAGTGCGACAATCGAGAGGGACAGACAACGAGAGATGGTCTTGGCATGGTGCCAACTCGATGCTGTGTTACGTTATGGTAGCGGCAAAGTAATCGTTCTCTGGGGGCAACCCCACGTTCAGTCTCTTACTATTTTCGGAGAAAACACTAGTTACTATCAAAATGCAAGCGCGCTTCTCGAAACCGATTACACGCACGCTATCAAGTCTCACTGTAGAGCTTTCGTCACTAACCATTTTGCGCCGTTATTAGGAACTTCCTCCCCGCACCGCTTAGACAGTTTATGAGTGATCGGGAAGTGTTGCCAATGTATCAGTTTCAAGAAAGTTTCTTGCTTAGCGTCGCCTAACATGCTCACATCGAAAGTTTTGTAGGCGATGTTATTCGATCACATTCCTTCCTGGCTTTCGTTCATATCCTCAAATACAGATATTGAGCTTCCTATGCAATATTCAAAGCAACAGATGCTGGAGGTTATGTGTGTAGCAATATTCCACAACAAATGCCATCCTTTTGAGTTGAAGAATGATGTTCGACAATCTCCATGAAAGGGAAGAGGCTCTTAAGTGTCACCCAAAAAACTTCTCATCACAAATCCAACCAGCGTTGTCTCTTCGCGAAAGAACAATAGCGAACGCCTCTCCATTAAAATCCCCAAACTGCTGCGGCACAAAGTCAACCGCCCTTCGCTAAATCGGGTTTTGTACTGAGCGGCCTTGCCTCATGCAAGCTCTTACATACTACTTCAGTTCTTTTTCGTTCCACTAATTACACTTGTGTTCAAGGCTTATGATCTCATCCTCTAATACGTTTAGTCGAATGACCACGGTTGAACTGAGGCGCGCTTCTCTACGCAGAGCGCGAACTCTCTACACACAGAGAAAACATACTAGGAATACGACATCAAGTTGGCACGCCTACTAATATATAATATAAGTAGGGCCTACTAATATATAAGTAGGCGATTAGTAGGCCTTACTTATATATTAGTAGGCGTGCCAACTTGATGTCGTATTCCTAGTATGTTTTCTCTCTGTGCAATTTGTCGACATCGAGTGAATTCAACTCTCTTAGAGAATTGGCGAATTAGTGTGTGTATTCAAGAGCTAGAGAATGAACTCTCTTGAATATAAGATACATGGAGTCTCTAGATGTCGACGAGTTAGAGAGGCTAAGTGTAGAGAAATATGAAGATTTCGCTGCGGTCCCGGCGTCTACGCGCATTTGATTCTCACTTTCCCTGAGTGAGCGACAAAGAAGATGCCATCTTGCGGTGTTCGCTTCACAATTCATCGCTACATAACACATGATTCCAAACCGACAGAGAGGGGTTAGGGCGATAGAGTGTGCAAAAATGAGAGAGTCCCTCTCGATTTCACACGCTCTCTCACTCCAAAGCCCGTTCTGTAAGGTTGACCGGTCTGTGGAATTATGTGATAAGCAACCTTTATTCCACATTGACATTTTCTTCGTCGCCTCATCCCCAGTTCTACGTAGAACAATCAACACAAAAGCTTCCATTAGTTTTCGGACGAGTTGCTAATTTGAACTCTCCGGCTCGGCCAACTCTCACGTTCTCACAATAAGTTCTCGTCGCGCCCCGGGTCATTTTTCTCGCGCTCATGATACCAATCGCGTGAACTCGCTAGCGACACGAGTTATGTCATAGTCAAAGAGGAGAGGATGGGGAGGTCATTCTTTCTCGCGCGCCTTTATTCAAGTCGCCTCGACATGCCAATTTCATCACTAGCCTCGAGGTGCCCGCTTCAGCCAATACCGTTGTCATCTTACATATTCCTCTCGATTTATATAAAATCAAATTTTTGAATCAAGCTCATGTTTCAGCAACAGTTGAGCACCACTCATTGCGGTAGTTCACGCCATTTCTAGCAAACCTGATCTGATATAAATTCTTGAAGACTGCCCTTAAAGCTGCTGATTTATCTCTTTCCTTTTTCTCCCTAGGCCTTCTCTGGTTTTTTTGCCTCAATGGGATCCCAATTCGCTACCCAATGGGGCAAACATCAAAGGCGCCGCTGGGATCCCAATGGGGAAAACGTTGGGATCCCATTGGGGGCAAATTTCTCCCATTGGGATCCCAACATTTTTTCCATTGGGATCCCAGCGGCGCCTTTGATGTTTGCCCCATTGGGTAGCGAATTGGGATCCCATTGGGGCAAAAAAAAACAGAGTTTCACTGGGAAGTTCGTCGCTCTTTCAAGAATCGGCGCTGAGCAGTCGTTTTTTCCTTTCCCTGCAAATTTCACCGAAAAAAATGGAGAGCACCGCTCGCCCGCTCACGAAACTCTACTGGTCCGGCGCTTTCACTTTCGCGCAGGCGTTTTCCCCAGCGTTCCTATCAAAAGTGGGTTGCACCTCCGCGTGAGACGCATGTTCTGTGTGTTATGCTCATCCCATTTGTAATCGCTTTTTCCCCGTTTGTCTTATCGTCTATGATGTGAAAAGTGACAAGAAACGCGGACCGGCAGCATCGCGCGAGTTATCACTGGCACTTTTACTTATATTCGTCATTTCTTGATTGTCATCCGAATCTGAGACTTGATGACACATGATTCCAAACCTACAGACCAGGGTTTGGGCGAGAGAGTGTGCAAAAGTGAGAGAGCCCCTCTCGATTTCACACGCTCTCTCACTCCAAAGGCCTTTCTGGAAGGTTGAGCGGCCTGTGGAATGATGTGTGACTTTCCAGATGCGGTTACTACTCCTTCATTTGAGCATATTCTACGTATGTGCTGAATCCGCCTTTCAAAGTGAGAACCATTTGAATTTGTTTGCGTATATCTATAGAAATTTGGAGTAAATTAAGGCCAAACCCGTTAGACGTATCGAATTCATTGTGCATAATTGAAAACATTATGAAATAATGTTATTATGCGCTCAAGAATTTTTGTTCCGATGATGTTCGACGCTCACACTCGGCCGAGTGGAGGGGGAACAATCGAAACATGATGGGAACAAGAAATTCTTGAGCGCCAACATCGACAAAACAGATATAATAGGGTGTCCCGAAAGTTTTGTCCATTTTGTCTTCTAAATTCATTATTTCTACACATAGAGATCGAGCGGCTCTATAAAGTGAGTACACCATAGAGGAACCTCTACACTTTAATTATTACATTTGAACCGATTGCGTCATCGCACTTCCGGTTAAATATAGCGTTCGGGCGATATCACCGTTCAACCGATCCTTTCCGAGTTTTCACTAAATAATTTTTTTTCAAGAATTTGAGCCCGGGGAAAAATCTGAATATATTGCCAATCGAGTTCATAGTTGGCGAGAAGTAACTGAGAACCAGCTCGGCTTCCATGCACGTCTTACAACATCACTACGCAATACTTTTTTTCCCACACAAATTTAAATTTTTTTGCGAAATGGATTCCGGCAATAGTGTCAAAAATTATTAAATTATTATTGTAGTATAGATTCACTATCTAGGACTTTCAATTCGTTCAAGAAATGGGTTAAGTAGAAAAATGGTGATTTTTCCCTCCCAAATTTTGGCATTTTCGGATATAGTTTTGTAAGCATTAAAGTTAGACACAGTTTCAATAGTTTAATAAACAGCACATAGTGTCTCTCTATTGTGATTGATGTCTGTGGTTTCAGCAAGTATCCTCAATCGAGTAAAAAATTTCTAGATAGATGTGAAAAAATCAGTCATTTTTGCTTATTGCATCATCACTACGAAATATTTGCGAATTATTAACGTGAGAAAAAATAGTTCACCTGTAGCTCCTATTACTACAACAGATAGTGTGTGATTTAGTCGCCCAATAAACTAGAGAAAAAATTTAGAAAAAAATGGACAAAACTTTCGGGACACCCTAATATCTAATTTGGATTACGTGCTAATTACTGAATTCATTTTTAATTTATTTTAATTTGGTACCGTGTTTCCTTGTGATCGCATAAATATATATAATTACGTAAGCAAAATGGATGTCTATCGGAAACGGTGATGGATCGTGAATGCGCGAATTGTTTTTTGAGAACGCAATGTTCCCATCTGTTCAGGTCAATCGCGTCTCAAAAAGACTCGTTCCGAGACGGGCAAGCTACTTGTGACCTACCATTCACCGACCCATCCTCTTCCCCCTCCACCTCCCTCGCATTTGCGAGCAGCTTTTGCCAGCCTCACGCTAACTGGAGCCAAACCGCGCATGGTTGCTGGGAACACTGTAAAACAGCTGCCACAGAATGACAACAGGTACCATTATTTAATTTACGATCTAGGTTTCGTTGTATGTATAGTTAGTCAGTTTATCTATTCCTATCAGTCTTCGACAGCTGACCCCGATCTGACCAATAGGCAGAGGCACTTAAGCCTCGAGATAGGGAATCCATTGTGTGCTAGCCATTCTAGTGCTGCTCTCAGAGATACTCTGAGAGAGGGCTGATAAAGTACGAGAACTCCATCAGTAGTCTTGCGTATCGCACAGTGCATTCGTGTATGCAACGATTTTTACAACAATGACCATATTTGATTAAGTAAATGATCAAACGTTCCTAATACTCTGTGAAGCCTCGGACTGCGTTAGAGTATAAATATGAATTCACACATTGTATAAATATAAATTAAAGGGACCCGGCAGAGATCAGCAACTTGAGCTCAACTGGTGGAGTTTGAGTCACACATCGCGAGAAAATTACAGAAAAAAATATTTTTGGGCTTTCTGTTTCGAGATATGAACATTTCAATATTCGTGGTGTGCAAGTTCGACGTTTCCTAATTGTGTCTTAAGTACAGGGAATCATCATGAAACACCAGGAATTTTACTCAGTAGCCACCCAGGACATCGCACGTATTCATCAATCACGAAGTTTTAGGACTGGAACCGTTTTTTAGAAATATTAGGAAAAGGCGGCGCCCTTTGGTCCATTGTGGTGTGGTTTGCGGGTAAGACCGTCGCGGCTCTCAAAATGGTCCGAATTTTTTTAATTTTTTTTTCTCTTATTGTTCCCGTGATCAGTGGACAAAATACGACTAAATAAGTGCATTTCGCTATCTATGCACGGTCCCTTTAAGAGACGTGATCGGTAAAACCCGACCACCCCCCGGACGTGGCCCCCCAAATTGAGGCCTGTGGGCCCATACTCGAGTGGTATGAGGGACCTGTGCCCGCATTACACAAAACACCACTTATTTCTATTTGCCGGCTCTGGTCTAGGAGAAAGGTGGTTCTGAGTCGAAAAACGTCGAAAAATCATAATTTCTTAACTTGATGAAATAGACTCTAATATTTATTTGTGTTATGTTTGGGGTGTCCAGATGTTGTCAAAATGTATTTTTGACCGTGTTTCAGTTGTATCCGAAACCACTTTTTTGACTCTCAACTGACTTTCACTTTTTTCAGAGAAATTATCTCTTTTTGGAGTTTTTCACAAAGGAGTCCATATGCACATTGTACTTCAGCACAATAGCAATCCATATGGACTATAGCCAGGTTGTTCCTGGAATAAAGTTTTTCAAAAAAAAATTCCAAACTTCGAAACTCCTGCTATAATGAGCGAAGTTTTCCAAAAAAAGTTCCCTCATATTGCCTGTTTTTCTCACAGTACACGTAAAATATGTTTATTAATATGATTTGTAAGTATACGCATCGCGAACATACTATAAACATAATTTTTTTTGAAATTCCAAATCACCTTTTTTCACTTTCGACTATACTTTTGCCAGTCAAATTGTCCCTTTTTGAAGTTTTTCACACAGTAGCACATATGTACGCTGTAGAACAGCACAATTGCAATTCATATGGAATAAATCCAGGATGTTCCTAGAATAAAGTTTTTCAAAAAAAATTTCCTAACTTTGGAATTCGTGAATTCGTGAAAGAATCTTTTCAATAATTTTAGCTAAAATAGGCTGATTTTCTCACAGTCGGCGTAGAACTTGTTCTATAAGCTGTTTTGCATGCATATCCCTTACGAAAATACTATCAACATCAACATTGCTGAAATTCCAAAATCACCTTTTTTCACTTTCAGCAATAATTTTGCCTGTCGAATTGTGCTATTTTCGAGTTTTTCGCAAAGGAGTCCATATGCACATTGTACTCAGCACAATAGTAATTCATATGGACCATAGCCAGGTTATTCCTCGAATGAAGTTTTTCAAAAAAAAATGTCCGAACTTTGAAATTCGTGAGGTCATGAAAGAAGTTTTTCAAAGAATTTCGCCCAAAGTGCCTGTTTTTTCTCGCAGCTTACGTACAATATTTTATATAATCACTTTTGCAAGTAAATCTATGAGAAATACATGCAATTTGAGCTAAAATTATTGAAAAACTTCTTTCATGACCTCACGAATTTCAAAGTTCGGATTTTTTTTTGAAAAACTTCATTCGAGGAATAACCTGGCTATGGTCCATATGAATTACTATTGTGCTGAGGTACAATGTGTATATGGACTCCTTTGCGAAAAACTTGAAAATAGCACAATTCGACAAGCAAAATTATTGCTGCAAGTGAAAAAAGGTGATTTTGGAATTTCAGCAATGTTGATGTTTATAGTATTTTCGTAAGGGATATGCATGTAAAACAGCTTATAGAACAAGTTCTACGCCGACTGTGAGAAAATCAGCCTATTTTAGCTAAAATTATTGAAAAGATTCTTTCACGAATTCACGAATTCCAAAGTTAGGAAATTTTTTTTGAAAAACTTTATTCTAGGAACATCCTGGATTTATTCCATATGGATTGCAATTGTGCTGTTCTACAGCGTACACATGTGCTCCTGTGTGAAAAACTTCAAAAAGGGACAATTTGACTGGCAAAAGTATAGTCGAAAATGAAAAAAGGTGATTTTGGAATTTCAAAAAAATTTATGTTTATAGTATGTTCGCGATGCGTATACTTACAAATCATATTAATAAACATATTTTACGTGTACTGTGAGAAAAACAGGCAATATGAGGGAACTTTTTTTGGAAAACTTCGCTCATTATTGCAGGAGTTTCGAAGTTTGGAATTTTTTTTTGAAAAACTTTGTTCCACGAACAACCTGGCTATAGTCCCTATGGATTGCTATTGTGTTGAGGTACAATGTGCATATGGACTCCTTTGTGAAAAACTCCAAAAAGCGATAATTTCTCTGAAAAAAGTGAAATTGAGATTCAAAAAAGTGGTTTCGGATACAACTGAAACACGGTCAAAAATACATTTTGACAACATCTGGACACCCCAAACATAAAACAAATAAATATTAGAGTCTATTTCATCAAGTTAAGAAATTATGATTTTTCGACGTTTTTCGACTCAGAACCACCTTTCTCCTAGACCAGAGCCGGCAAATAGAAATAAGCGGTGTTTTGTGTAATGCGGGCACAGGTCCCTCATACCACTCGAGTATGGGCCCACAGGCCTCAATTTGGGGGGCCACGTCCGGCCAGGGTCAGATATGGTCGAGTCTTACCGATCACGTCTCTTAACAAGTTGTTTTTGAAAGAGGGTACATGTCCGAGTAGTTCTTCCTAGACCGGTTCGTGCTCTTGAGTTCGAGCTGGACAAGATGGTGAACAATTGTGGGGGCGTAATAAATCTAAGAACAATTATTTCAAATTGGTCTCGGAAAGTGAAGTTCCGAATGGCGTTCGTGGTTCGCGTCATTGCTTCGATACTTACCTCGGCGCTATTTTTAACTTTGTTGAACTATTCTGAATGGAAATAGATGAATGGCAAGAATACAAAACTAAAAAAAAAAAAAATAAAAAATAAAAAATAAAAAGACAAATATAGATAAATTATGTTCAGAGCGCCGCCCTCTCGCATCGTCGCTACTTCTTCCATTGGCGGTCTTTTGCCTCCACTCCACTACTCTCCCAAAGTCGTCGCACCCCGAGCGATCCCCTCACTCCCTGACAAATCGCTGTTTCTCAAGGTTTATTTTATTTTTTTTATTTTATCTTTTTGCGTAGATGTTTAAAAAGACATAAAAATAGGTTTACAAAATATTGTTATTTTACTTTGTAGGAGAAGAAATCTCCCATCGGCACCTCACCGACGCAAACCAAAATGGCGAACTCTTCTCAAATGCCCGGCACCCGTCCTGAAGCGCCGCAGCCCCAAACCATCTCAGATATCGATTGGTTCTGGTTCAAGCCGGCGCAGAGTGAGTGAATAAGACAGAAATTTAGCCGAAGTTACAGTTGCAGAGTACCTGGAAGCGATGCAATCCGCAAGGAAGCGAATAAGATCAGGTAACAAAAAGGGTAAAAAGTGAAAAAAATTTGCGTGATATTATTTGTAACTCAAACAAGGGGTCCCCAAAACAAAATCGAATATTTTCACAGATACTCCCGCTTTTCCTTCACTAGGTGGTCAGGAGTTTCAGAGCGTTTATAGGGTAGGACACTTTCGAATTCTCTTTAATTTTTTGACACTATTTTGCTGCTGACCCCCCTTTCTGGAGGTTTGGAGCCATTTCAATAGTCAAATCTGTGAGAATTTTTATTTTATTTATTTTAATTTAAAAAAAAACGTATTTACAGAGCCTCTGCCTCGTTTCCAATTTGCGGAGGACCGAATAAAAAACAGCAATTTACCCTTCGGAACTGGTCAGTTTTATTTTTTAAATTTTTTTTTATCAGTGGAATGTTGCAGTTGTGCTATAATGTGTTAGTATAAACCTTCAAAAATTGGAATGATTAATTAATAATTATTTTAATTTTAATTTTAATTATTACATTGCAGAGCTGGTCATTCGACGGATCTAAATCTTCAACGGTCGCTGTAATTAATGTCTACAAACGGGTCTTGTAGCAGTAATAGCTAATTATCGATAAATATTTCGTGATTCTGTCAATCATTACATAATAAACAGTCAGATGAAAGAATTTGATTCGTGAGGAGTGGGTAAGATTTAGAATAATGATCTGTTCGATAAAAAGGGCTGTGGACGGTTGATATAGACAATATCGTTTTTTTCCAAAAACCGGTAAAGCAAGGTTTAGTGATGCAGTTCACTGCACGGAGATAGACAGGCCCAAGCAGTATAACGTTCACACTCGTATCTTGGACGCGTTTTAGATCGATAATGGGGAAAACACTCTTGTTTCGTTGGATCTGTTTCCAAGTGCAACGAAAACCACTGAAACGATAAGACATCTGAGTCAGGTAGGAAAAACGAGTGAGAGTGGGTAAAAGCGAAAGCATTTCTCCCTAGACTCTCTCATTTTGCCCACTCTCTCATTCCTTCTTGTAGTTAGAGCGGACAAAGTGTCGGTCGCCCAGAGTGACGCCCTTGTCCGTCCTATTCAACTCCCATCCGGTGTCTTCAGCTCCTGAAATCTCTGATTTCTTTTAGAAGTCTGCTAGTTGTGCTGCGCAAACAAATACTATGAGGATGCGTCGTCAAATTTTGATTTCGTCATTACTCGCGACGGTTTGTCCAATCATAATAACTAGATTAAGCGATCGCGGTCACAAATTTATCTATAAATCACTTTTGGCCTAGAGAGCGTGGGAAGTGCCGTTAACAGAGAACACCTTCTTTGTCACTATATGTGACATCGTATCTCATGTATGCCGTTACTTTCACTTCGTCTCAAATTTATATTACAATTTGCTATGTAAATTGCATGATAAACATTATTAGTTAAAAAACAGACTTTGCATGCATGACGAACATATTTTTTCTCCGAATGTTTGTCTAAACAAATAACTATTTGAAGATAAGCGCAGTGTGTTTTCTGCCACAGTCAGAGACCATTCCGAGACGAGCGCTTGCGCTTATTCCCTCGACTTCCCTAGCATTCTGCAAGCTGTCCTGCATAAGGAAAGCGGAGGTGAGATTT
This sequence comes from Pristionchus fissidentatus, assembly GCA_036245785.1. Taxonomy (NCBI): domain Eukaryota; kingdom Metazoa; phylum Nematoda; class Chromadorea; order Rhabditida; family Neodiplogasteridae; genus Pristionchus; species Pristionchus fissidentatus. The sequence continues at coordinate 28,675,663 of BTSY01000001.1, read as the reverse complement.
TTAATCATAATGATTAATGAAAATAACCGTGTCCTCGATAACGTGCCTACTATGTTCGTCACCGTTCGAATAAATTACTGTAGTGTGCAGTGCGGTTAGAGAAGTTTTAACATGATCCCAAACAGAAATATGTCGGGGTGAGAGAGTCTCTCGATTGTGCACGGTCTCTCACTCCATGTCCCTTTCTGATGGGCTGACCGGTCTGTAAATTGATGTCTTTCAGTGCCAGAGCGTGACATTCAACTTGAATAGGAAAATGTGCGCACTGCATGGGAACGCGATCGATCAAGTTTGCGCTGGAGTTACGATTTACACTCGACTGGTGAAGACGATTAATGGATGTCCACGTCAGCAGTTTATTACCTTTATTTCATTTTAGGTTTATCACCTTAATTACATTATTTAATTTGTCATCAAGCACGTTCAAACTGCTCCTCTACATGCAGACGCTCGATTGTTTCCGACGATTCAAACAATTTTGAACGTAAAACTACGGGTTCCAGACCTCCAGAAAAGTGTTAGGGCGATATGTGACAATTCATTTGTAACTCTTACTCTCACACACTTTATCGCTCTGACGATTTCACGTGCTGTACCTGAGCTGTGAAATGCCATGATTTCACGTGCTGTACCTGAGCTGTGAAAAAAGACGTGACTACTTTTGCTTTTTAGAGAAGGTTTCCAGAGCCAGAGCCACCATTTTTTTCCAGAGCCAGCTCCAGCTGATCTCACATCCAATTATTCTCCCGATCTCGCCCTTGCATCAGCCATCTTCACTCCATTATTGCTGCGAACGAGCACTACCGGAATCTGCCCGAACCTTCCGGTTGAGGGAGAAGCGACGGCCCGACCATACGTAGTGAGGTCGGATCATCTCGTCCACTTCCTTATAAAAATTCCCGCAAAAGAACAGATCACCCTGACTGTCTACCAAGGTTGGTCCAAGTTGGTACTAGTGTTGTAACCAGGAGTAAGTGGCGGGGTCGCCGGCTGGCAACTGAGAGACTGATTATGCAGTATCTGCGTAGATTGCGTGCACAACGCAATGTTCCGCGCATGTCAAACATTCAGAAGACGTGACTACTTTTGCTTTTTAGTGATGTAGAATTTGGCTTGTTTTACTAGATCTATCAGAGGTAAGCCCTCTAAGGGCAGATGTTCCTCCCAAGTGGAATAATACGGAACCGAGGATTGTGTGATATACAGTCGTGAAAAGACGAGTGAAGAGTCGCGAAAATGCAGAAACGTTCAAGGGAAAAAAAACTAAAAAAAAATCGTCCGGACAAATTAAGTGTTTTACACGATCACGTTTTCAATTTGCACTTTCAAATTCTTGCATATTAATTCATTTGTGTTTAGTGTTATCTTCCACGACGGCTCATTCGAAGTGTACGATAATAATGTGATCAATGAACTCAAATGGGACGGGTCGGTTAATTCGTATGTCGTGTATCTAGCGGCGTACGGCATCGTGCAAATAAATGACGCCATCTACGCCGCCAACTGTGCGTACTACGCAAGCGACGGTTTGTTGATTTATCAAAACTTTTGTTACTCGATAATTTTGGTTTACCTTAATTGTTAGTGTGCCCTTCAGTCGAAACAAGAAACAAATGAAAGAGCAACAGGCTAGTACAGCTAAGATCATCTAAATCGGGTCAGCAAACGAAAACGTTTATGAAAACATTGAAACAATGCAATGCAAACTAGGTAGCGTTGACCACTCGAAACAACCTTTCTTCGAGAACAAACGAAGATTAACAACGAAACAGAGAACTGTTCCGAAACGGAGTTGAAACGCGTTGTCTTTTTTGTTTCGACGTTTAGAGTGGTCACCAAAAGCGCTGAAAACAATGTAAAAAAGTCGGTTTTCAGTGCAGAACGACGCTCCGTGTGCGCCTCTTCCGTTGGAATCCCCAGGCACTCTCACTCCCCGTGGCGCCCCGGCGCCAATGTGCCCTGGCACCGCTCGGTTTGTCCAATTATTTTTTTAATATATCAATATTCATTCCACACCTGTGCTCAATGCATTGCGCACTCTTTCAGCACCTGCACTCAGAGAAAAATTACTTCCAGGTAAGTAATTTAATCACTCACTCGCATGCATGAAGATATAATTACTTACCCGTAAGTAATTTCAATTACTTACCCCTGCCCGGGTTCGGCCCCCTCCTCCCTCCATTGAAGTAAATGAATTACTTAGATTTCTCGACCGCAAACTGATTTTATTACCGTCCACCCTGGCCCCACCCCACCGCTCGCTTTCCTCCACCCACGTCCCTTTTAGCAGTATTTGTAATGGATTGATGAAGAAACGTTAGTTAAAATTGATGGATTTATTACTGAATAAATGTAACGACATAAAGAAACGAGCACTCGACGGATCGATTACAAGAACAAAATGGAACGAACACATGAAACAAGGGAAAGAAACGATACGAAACGACAGGAATAAGTGGGTCTATCACATTTTGAAAATGAATCGGCAAAAGCTACCGTAATCCTAGGGGATACTGTAACTATGCGAGATGAGGGGAAAAAGAAGGGCACTGTATTCTCTAAGAGAAGGGTACCGTGTTCTCTAGTACTCGGCCGTGTTGACGTGGCACATCGATGTGCGACGGTTGAACGTGTGCTGCGCGGCGCCACCATATCCACCGTAAAGGCGCGGCGCTCCATCGGCGCCACATTCGAGGCCAGGCACCTTAAATACAATAAAATAATAATCTTTACGTCCTAATCATCGTTAAAAGGTTGACCCCACGCTACAGTTCACGTTACAGTAACCACACAGTACAATACAGTAATCGATTACCGTACCTCGTCGAACATGGCCTTGTATCTGGTGTAGCATCCCTTGGAGCGAGCCAGCGACTCGATTCAAGCCTTGTACGCGATGAATTCGCGGTCCGTCGGGTGGATGTACTCGTATCTGCAAATAAGCCGTAACCTCATGAAGAGATACCGTAACCCACAAACTACTGTAGCAAACCGTACGAAACAACTGTCGCCTAAATACACAATAAATAGAATGTCGATACATCATCATTCTACCGTATCTATTCTACCATCTCGTAATTTACAATATCTGCGAATGCTATCTACAGTAGCCAACTACTCCTCCCCTCTCTCCCCACTACCGTACCTCTTTGCACATGCGCACAGGCCGCTTGCTCCGAGCTCGAAGTTCTCGCACATCTTGGTCTTGTACATGGGATTGCTGATGGCACGGAAAGGCTGCGGAAAAAAATCAATAATCACATGGACTGACACATAACCTTGGCATGGTGCCAAATTTTCATCGATACTCAGTACTTACTCGCTCGGGCAGTCGAAGTTCCTCGTTTCTGTGGGCTAACTTGATGTTCCCCCTCCCCCCGAACACGAGCTTAAATGCAAAAAAATAACTAATTTCCTATTTCTAAAAATTCTAGTGCCAATTCAAATTCGAAATGTGCTACCATACCACTTCTCCAGGCACTGCGCGCACCTGCGCCTCTTGTAGTTGGATGGCATCAGAACGGGAATATGGCTTCCATTCTGGAATAAAGACTCGGTTAGCTCGAGGATATACAGTATACCACAAAATCGATACCACAGTATCAACAAAGATCACTACCGTATACCTGGTTGGTGGGCGGGAGGGACACACGACGACGCAGCGACGTCATGGGCGCAGAGGGATAACGCTGCAGAAATGGGTATCTAGACAATGAAGCCACAGTAATCGAAAATATTGCAATAAAAAATAGCCTAGAGTAAACTAATGTTGCACACGTGGGCTCTACTTCTGAAGCCCGGAACAGGCCAATAAATATTCGATCATAGTCAAAGAATGACCTCGGAATCACCAAAACGGAATCCAAGAACAATGGAATTTGCGATCATTATATGTCTGTGTTCGAATATTTACTGGCCTGTTCCGGGCTTCAGCAGTAGTGCCCACACGTGCAGTAGCTAGAGACACCAAGACTCACCTATTGTGTGCTGCTGGTGGTGCTGGGCGCAGGGGCGTACGCGTAGCCAGGCGCGTGGCAGCCACCAGGAAGCGCAGCTGCGTAGTAGTGGGGCTGCATCGGCAGCACGTAGCCATTGGAGTCTCCGGCGTCGCCGGCGCCTGGTAGTAGCCGGGAGCGTACTGGGCGCCGGTGCGGCGCCAACGGGAGCGCCAGGCGCGTAGTAGTACTGAAATAAAGACTTTTCTAAGCAACTTTGAAACCTAGTCGAGCCTTTGGCATCGCGTGAGGATGGGCGACGTTTCGGTTACGCGCATTGCGTGATATGGGACGACGTTTACCAACCTGTTGCTGCATGGTGGGATCCATCGTCTGTGCGTGTGGTGTAGCGTCCAGCTAGGCTTGAAATCGTGGGAGAAGAGGAAGGGAAGGACGCCGTAACACGGAAGAGCTGCACCGCTCGGACCTGACCATGCATCATAGTTTAGACATCCAATCGATAAACATTGATAAATGTAAATTATGAGAAATGCGGTATGGCATCCACGCAGTCTATAGTGGGCAAGATTGAAGAGAAGAGAAGAGTGGGCACAGTCACTTGCTAGTATTAAACGAGAAAAAGGATGATGAAGGGGCAACGGAACGTTGCTAGATCACTTTGTTGTAAACCATAACGCGCAACCTTTGTACTTATTGTTTGCGGTCCCACTTGGCCAGGTTGTTCGTTCTTGTAGTAACTGCTCTAATATAGTATATCAACTACACTAACATAGAAGACAGCTCGTTACTAAAAGAAAATAAAGAACAGACCATTGTTACCTCAGCCGCCGGGGATCTGCTCCTCCTTGCCACGAGCCTTCTCCGGCTTGCGCTGGTCCCCTCTAGGATAGTCTATCATGGCACTGAACAAACGATGATAATGAAAACAACAGCGATGAGGTTGCGAAATCGATAAAACAGAGCGACGAGCGGCATGTTTAAAAATTCGATAACGACGTGCCAATTAGCGCGCGAATTTCGTGGTAGGAGTCTGCGAAAATCAAACAATTTTGTACATACAGTAGTTTCTGACGATCGCGTACTAGTACTTTTTACAAGTAATCTTGTGCGAATTAAATATACTTTTAAATAGTACAATTGCAAGCTGAAATTAACATAACCAAACGTGAGCTACATGCTGGCACGCACAAAACAGTTACTCAACGCTCCCTGACAAGGTCATTCACGAAATACAAGCAATACCACAAAAATAATAAGAAAAATAAGCAAACAATTGATGAAGTAATTTGAAGTAATTCATTTACTTCAAGCTACTGACTCCTCAAAAAGAGAAGAAACACGCCGCACTATCAATCGCATACTGACTATTCATAGGTAGAGATACCCACGGACCATCGAAGTAATTGAATTATTTACAGCGTGAGTGATTGATTTACTTCCATAGAAGTAATTTGACCCTTCTAAGTAATTATTTTACTGAGTAATTCAATAAGTAATTAATTTCCTAAGTAATTTTTCTCTGAGTGTGTCGAAAGGTGCTGAAAGGCTCTCTTGACTGCGTACAATCAATTTAGCTATGTATCCCATTCTGGAGAATGCGTTGCCGTCACCCCTATTTTTTGAAGGTTTCGCATGATTCCTAGCCTACAGACCAGGGTTAGAGCGAGAGAGTGTGCAAAAGTGAGAGAGTCCCTCTCGATTTCCCACGCTCTCTCACTCCAAAGGCCTTTCTGTAAGGTTGACCGGCCTGTGGAATGATGTGGTTTGGAATCATGTGATAAAGAAGTATTTATCAGCAAGTGGCTCAAACTGCTTAGCGTATTCATTTATTTGGTTTGTTGAGGTGGTATCAACTCAACCGCAAGACTGCACTACAGAGCGCTAATCAGCTGCAACTCTTGAGATGCGTGTACGCCGCATTTACAAAAATTGCATTTACAAAATGATACGGACAAACGAAATGCCGAAATTTTCCTTCCTGTGTTTACCGAAGACGAGAGAGTACAAAAAAAGTGAGAGGATCGCCTTTTAAGTAAACCGTGTTTTGACTTTGTGGTAAGATCGTCTCGCTTACAAGGAATGTAATACACATTATTCCACAGACCTGCCAACTCGCCAGAACGTTGTAAGGACTGACATGAGAGAGCGTTTACAATCGAGAGGAACTCTTTCAGTTTTACCATTTCTCTCACCCTGACCCCTTTTTAAAGGTTTGGAATCATAAAGATAAAGAAGTTTCAGCAGTGGTTCAAACTGCTTGTGTATTCATTTATGTTGCATTCATTCCTTTATTGCAGTGGCCGGAAGTGGATCATGTTCGTTCAAATGTCGCCAAACGACTTTGTCAACTCGTGGATCATCACATCCGGATCCTGTCTGCCCTGAGGCTGAACATATTAGGCTGGTGCATATGTTTCTTTCTTTTTTTTGTAGTGATGTTTCCAAGCGATGTATCTGAGCTCTTCAAAAAGCAATCGGCACCCTTTCAGAGCATTTTGTAGTATAGTTGTTGTACTTCAAAAACAGACACATCCATTAGATAAAGCTTTCCTCTTTGGTGAGAACAGGAAGATAATATCTTCAAGCTTATAGCCAAAAAAATGTGTTAAAAATTTCCATACTCGCATTCAAGCGACATTATTTTCCGGAATGACTCATGCCCAATCGTGCGTAGTCTCCCGCGTCCTCTACCTACAACTATATTCAACTTGGTGGTTATTTCACGTCTTTCAAAAATATGCCTAGTTAAATGAGTTTTACTCTATAAATGCGTGCCTCACGCAAGTTAGTACTGCTTTAAGGCCAATAAGGGTCGGTAGGTATAGATGTGGGCGCTGTATTTATACTAAAACTTTTTTCCCTATTCATCACAACTTGTGAGCTCGCTGACCTTTTAATTCAAAGAAAATCGAAAAAATTCGAAAATAGTTGAGAAAGGCAAAAACTAAGGAAAATAAAAATCTGCAATCTGGTGGATCCGTTGAAACGGCGTAATATTTGTTCACGTGCAATTCGCATGGATTGTTTCTTAGAGATACTTTGAATATACTTGCTCTACAAAAATACCTCGAGATACCTATGATCCATCGTGAATGAGACTTGTGGTATAAGGCAGAACATCATTTTTGACATCCTAAAATGGCACCCTGTGTTCTGAGTCATAACTTTTTGCTTCGAATGGCACAACGAAGTTGTTACCTAGATCAATAGAAACAATAGAGTTTGAAATTCGGGTAAATACTTGAATTAGCACTCTTCATTTCGTACACTCTCTACACCGGTCGATTGGTGAGAGAGTCTGTGAAGTAAAGAGATCTAATCCAATTATTTACCCGAATTGCAAACTCTAAGAAACATACATACATACGCTATTTACCATTTTTATATTAGATCCCGGATCGTCTGAAGATTGGAGTATAAAATTTTTTTTTTTTAAATTTCAAAATTTCCAAATTCTCGATAAGTGTTCAATCTCCATCTCATTTCCAGATGACGCCCCGCTGTTGCCCGAACTAGCATAACTCTGGTATTGCGCTAGATGTTTAGGCCCACCACTACACTAGATAGTACTATACTTATTGCAGGGCTGAATTGCATCTTCTTTTCATAGTAACTCAAAGTTTGAACTCCTGTTTATCTCAACCTCATTGGTTCCGCGAGTTCACCTGCTTCCACATTCCAAACAAAGGGCTCCCACTAGGTGCGCCACATCATTCCACAGACCGGTCAACCTTCCAGAAAGGCCTTTGGAGTGAGAGAGCGTGTGAAATCGATAGGGACTCTCTCACTTTTGCACACTCTCTCGCCCTAACCCTGGTCTGTAGGTTTGGAATCATGTGAGGCGATTAATAGAGGAAAGTTGGTCGATAATAATGCGCCTAAGCATGAACAGATTCGAAATCGACTTTGAATATTATTTGACGAAATGCATTGTGAGGAAAAAGGAAAGAAACTTATGCACCAATCGATATATTCGATAAAAAAATCTATTTATATTCGATTAAAAACGATTGTCTTCTATCGCGTCGAGGAGGTTTCCGGTGTTTCGATACCCATCTGTGTGAAAGCAGAAAATACACGAAAAAACGAATCAGTCGTTACATTAGGGTTCAATCGCAAGCGAATAATCGATCGAAGCGTCTGCTAATCCAGCGGTAAATATTCACCGTGTATATCATAATTTCCAATTTTAATATTTAAAAAAAAGAGCAATGTTTTGATTCCGCGATTCTGGGTTTATGAACTAAGAGAGGAATGACCTAGTGGTAACGAAATTCATAGAGTACTGATTGTGAGGAGAGGGATTAGGGCACACTCAGAGAAATGTCTGTCATATATGGCTCCTGAACTGCGTTTGTATGTCATATATGACAGGAATCGGGATAGACTCGAGCATGGCCGGGACACAGAAATTTATGATTTTTAATTTGGCTGAAAACATAGCACAAGGTACTACAAACATCCCTCTATCGAATAGCGTTTTCAGAATTTTTTAGAAAAATTTCGTTTTCGCGTGAAACACAAATCAACCTGGTGAGTCGGGAACTAATTCGAGAAAAAGTAAAGTTTGGAAAATCATAAATTTCTTCAAAGTGAAGATAGAAATCCACAGTTTGGTGTGTTAGATTTATAAATGACCTGGCTTGTTTACCAACCGCTCGATGTCATTCCTGGTTCATGCGCCGATGCGGGGTGGTCGCTTTTGCAAAAGTTCAGTCAATTTTCTTGAAAGTTAAAACGGCTGGTTCACTCTAAGAGATGTTCTGGTGAACATTGTTAGTACTAACCATATTGTAAAAATTAGCGGAATCGGGCCATGCATTCTAAAGATACTCGTATTTTTGTCAGGTCGGTCACATATAATTAATGGCCGCGAACATCAATTGTGGCCCATTTGTGGTGAAAACTATCGCAAACTATACAAAAACAATATTTATGTTCTTTGTGGCATTTTTTATTGATTTTTTTTCGATTAAAAAAATAGAAATAAAATCAGCGTCGATTTTTGGATTTGCGGTATTTCGATTATTTGGAAGTCTGTATGTTTCTTATTAGGTTTCATATTATTAGTTATGAACGCTGGTGCAGATGTTTCTGTAATTCCTTCAGCAAATATATTTTGCCCACTTAACCTACACCTAAAATGCGAACTTTGTCTTCCACTATTAGAACAGGTTCAATTCCTTCCATACTTCATCATGGAATTCCTCATTATAGGTAGACCAATTTCCTTTTTGAAAGTGAACGGCTATCTGTTCGTAGAAAAGAGTTACAGAGCCTAGACAATCGATTATAATGCGAAAAGCGCGTGCTCTAGCTTCTCTAGCACTCTCTCAATTCCCCACGCTCTCTCGCCTGGGTTCGGACCCCGAGCAGGGCAGAAATCTTTTGCAAACCTTCTGTGTTATCGAAATAGCGTGAATTGACTCCACAAACATTGGTGGTGAATCAGAGGAGTCCTCAAAAGATTTCTGCCCTGCTCGGGGTCCGAACCCAGGCGAGAGAGCGTGGGGAATTGAGAGAGTGCTAGAGAAGCTAGAGCACGCGCTTTTCGCATTATAATCGATTGTCTAGGCTCTGTAACTCTTTTCTACGAACAGATAGCCGTACACTTTCAAAAAGGAAATTGGTCTACCTATAATGAGGAATTCCATGACGAAGTATGGAAGGAATTAAACCTGTTCTAATAGTGGAAGACAAATTTCGCATTTTAGGTGTAGATTAAGCGGGCAAAATATATTTGCTTAAGGAATTACAGAAACATCTTGCACCAGCGTTCATAACTAATAATATGAAACCTAATAAGAAACATACAGACTTCGAAATAATCGAAATACCGTAAATCCAAAAATCGACGCTGATTTTATTTCTATTTTTTTAATCGAAAAATTAATCAATAAAAAATGCCACAAAGAACATAAATATTGTTTTTGTATAGTTTGCGATAGTTTTCACTACAAATGGGCCACAATTGATGTTCGCGGCCATTAATTATATTTGACCGACCTGACAAAAATACGAGTATCTTTAGAATGCATGGCCCGATTCCGCTCATTTTTACAATATGGTTAGTACTAACAATGTTCACCAGAACATCTCTTAGAGTGAACCAGCCGTTTTGACTTTTAAGAAAATTAGCTCAACTTTTGCAAAAGCGACCACCCCGTATCGGCGCATGAACCAGGAATGACATCGAGCGGTTGGTAAACAAGCCAGGTCATTTATCTATCTAACACACCAAACTGTGGATTTCTATCTTCACGTTGAAGAAATTTATGATTTTCCTAACTTTACTATTTCTCGAATTAGTTCCCTACTCACCAGGTTGATTTGTGTTTCACACGAAAACGAAATTTTTAAAAATAATTCTGAAAACACTATTCGATAGAGGCATGTTTGTAGTACTTTGTGCTATGTTTTCAGTCAAATTAAAAATCATAAATTTCAATGTCCCGGCCATGGCCGACGAGCTCGAGTCTCTCGCGATTCCTCTCATATAACATACGAGAGACTATCTGAGCGAATCAACATATTTGTTCAGGAGCTTGGCATTCTGAGAAAAATGAGTTGTTGAGATAATGATGGCATGATTTACTGTGACCCATGCTGATATGATCCGTGCAAAAGAGAAGTGCTGAAAATGCATCTACGCCTCAGGGCATTACGTCATAAGAACTTCGGGTTTTCAAAAAAGTGGTTGTTGAGCTTCACATGTGGTACCAATCGATTCCTAATAAAATTCTAAGACTTTTTTGACTCTATGCATTTTTCGATAATTATCGATCTACGGCCGGAAAAGTTGAAAATGTGTTTCATTTTTTTGTTTTTATTTTTTCTACTTATTTTGCCTCTGGAAAATGGCAACTTTTATTTTCGCAAAACGATCCTTCAACAATGGTACGTAAACCATGTTAGTTGGGAAAGTTTTCATTTCCCCCTAAAATACGCGCGAAGCAGAAATTGGAGGTAAAAATATTTATGGTGTGCCTTACAGTATGCCGTCGAGAATTCTCAATGGCATTCTCCGACCTGTAAATGCAACATGTGCGCGGGATAATCGACTTAACTTCTCATCGTGAAACCATGACATTCTTGCAGTGTCCGCATGCTACATTTCAAGCTCCGACAATGGCGATGAGAAATCTCGACGGCATACTGTAAGGCACACCATAAATATTTTTACCTCCAATTTCTGCTTCGCGCGTATTTTAGGGGGAAATGAAAACTTTCCATACTAACATGGTTTACGTACCATTGTTGAAGGATCGTTTTGCGAAAATAAAAGTTGCCATTTTCCAGAGGCAAAATAAGTAGAAAAATTAAAAACAAAAAAATGAAACACATTTTCAACTTTTCCGGCCGTAGATCGATAATTATCGAAAAATGCATAGAGTCAAAAAAGTCTTAGAATTTTATTAGGAATCGATTGGTACCACATGTGAAGCTCAACAACCACTTTTTTGAAAACCCGAAGTTCTTATGACGTAATGCCCTGAGGCGTAGATGCATTTTCAGCACTTCTCTTTTGCACGGATCATATCAGCATGGGTCACAGTACATCATGCCATCATTATCTCAACAACTCATTTTTCTCAGAATGCCAAAGTTAGTTCGAGCGAGTCAGATAGTCTCTCATACAGTATGTTATATATGACATACAAACGCAGTTCAGGAGCCATATATGACAGACATTTTTCTCTGTGCATGTTAAATGATGGAAAATATGAAAAATGAATGCAACTGACGATTTAATTTGCAAAAAAAGCTTCACCGTTTCATAAGTTTTTTTCCATAAGCCCATTGTCCATCATAATTGAATCATCTGCAATCACTCGTTTTCTCCTTCCCCTCCTCTCCTCCCCCCATTCTCTCCACTTTTCTCCACACGAGACGGTCGATTGATCGATGGGTCGGTCGATCCCACTACTCCTGCTGCTGTGCGCCATACAGGTATCCATTGATTACCGTTCCTACCGTGACTGAACAGGCTACCGTATGTATAACCGGTTCAGCCGATTTGAGTCTGGTCTTTTAGAGCGTACTCACTTAATGAAATTGACCTACCGTATATCCCACCGTGCCGTTTGATTCGATATCACCTACTGTATCCGTCTGCCGTACCTGATTTTGAATCTGACCAAGCGCACTCATCCATCGCCTGGACATTTGATATTTGACCTACCGTACTCCTCCACTGTTCTCGTCAATGAGCGCTGACCTATCATACTCCACAATTGAATCAGACCTACCGTCTTGCAGATGTATGAGATCTGGCTCACAGTACTCATCCATCGCTCGCATCTATGAAATCTGGCATACCGTACTCCTCATGGAATCTGATTTACCGTATTCACCTATCGTCTTCTAGAATCTAATCTACCGTACTCCATTATAGAAACTGACCAACCGCACTCATCCGTTGTCCTAATCTATGAAATCCTATCTTACATACCGCACTACATTATCTTTCCTACCGTACTCCTCTATGGAACCTGATCCACCGTACTAATCCATTTCTCCCGTGCCTACCGTACTCCTCTATGGAACCTGACCCACCGTACTAATCCATCTCTCCCGTGCCTACCGCACTCCTCTGTTCAGATCGCCGCGCACATCCCGGAACCTATCGACTACTGTAAGATCGACAGTTGCACGCCGAGCCCCGAATGTGAGCAGACCGGAACCCGGCCCGCGAACACCTCATTCACAATAAAGGTTCGGCATATCGTACACTTAGCATCGTGCCAAGAAGACGCCGTCACTCTGCATAAAAAACCCCGCTCCGCACACCATAAACCGTAATAGAGAAATTACCCTTGGCGAAGCGCCAGAAGGACAGGGTATACTGTATGTGTGTGGTATACGGTACAATACAGTAATGTTTTGCAATTTTTATAGAGAAGCACAGAATGAGCGACGTGCCTTTGTTTCATTGACGCATCTTCGTCTAATGTAGCATTTCAGTGTGCATCTTTTGACTTCATGCGAGTCGATAACGACTACTTCCCCACCAGTCTCTACCCCTCCTGGGAATGCGATTCGAAATGTGAGCATCCCGTCCGCCGCCATAGCTCAGTCGGTTAGAGCGTGGGTCTAATAAGCCCAAGGTCGCAGGTTCGACCCCTGCTGGCGGCAAATTGCTTTTGCTATTTTTGTCCATTCAGTGCCCGGGGGATTCTGGACATCCGGCAACATTACGAGACCAATTGCCGAAGTTGAATGTCTGAGGCAAAGTGAGTCATGTTTCAATTATAGATAACATTTCTTCGATAACATCTCTTAGTACCTGACTATTTATCGATCGATAATTGTATTCATATATCAGTGCCATGCACCATCGCAACGCCTCTGAAGTCCAGTTGTCGAAGCTCTATTTCGTGCGACGAGGTGAGCGTTTCGAACAGAATTCGTGGGGTACTGTACTTTCCTCCTGCGGATTACTGTAGTCCTTCCGTTCAGATCAACTTCCATGATTTGGAGGGCACGAAGCTGCACTGTCCGACCAAAAAGCACAGACTTGAGATAAGCGAAGATAAAGATATCACGGTCCGTTACCCTTACAGTACTACCGTTACGTTAAAGTACCGGAGTAAATTATGTTTTCAGAATAACTTCATGACCATAGTCAAGTGCGGTTCGAACGGAACTTGGACCGGAACGTCGGGGGTGCGAGGATTAACTCCTACTTTTCAACGCACGATGTGCGCGCGATTCAGTAAAAATCGCGCGCGGGCCTAGACAGGATACCGTAATTCCCGTTCAAGACCTTCAACAGAGCACACGATTTCCACACGACGCGCGCGACATTTCCGCTACTGACGTGAAACTAGTAGTGGAAATCGCGCGCACATCGTGCGTTGAAATACCAGAGAAGTACTATCAATAGGACAAGTCGCTGGGATCAGATCACAAAGTGAACATATTCATTCGCCTATAAGCGAAAGTTGCTTTTATATCTAAAATCAAAATTAACACGTTCACTTTGTTTCCAGATCATAGTGACTTTTGTTGTGAATTATCAACGTTTATTCAATAATAAATTAAACCAAATATGTGACGGTTTTCAAATATACTTTCTAATAATTACTGATTTGGACGTATCTTCAGATAACCGGAAAAGATGCCATCATTCCGCCTTTTGCAAATGTGCGCTGCGTTCGGGACCGAACCGACGAAGGTAGGTTGCGCCAATCGCGCACGCAACGGCGAGAAGTGCGCGGCGAGCGCGTAGAATAAAAATGGAATTGGGCCAATACAACATCTACTACCTCTTCCGATAATCCATTCCTGCGAGTCAGAAAGTGTTTTTATGTGTTTTTAGAAATTTATGTTTTTATCTCAATTTTATGTCATAACAAATACAACTTGCAGACAGAAACGTAAAAAACAGCGAAAAAGTGGTGCAGAATCCGTGGGATAAGGCGAAGGCGAAGCGGGTCAGCACTTTTTCGCGCGCGCACAGTGCTCGAACCTTCCGGCATCGTGCTGGCAAGATTAGAAGTAGCCCGGATACTGTACTCTGGTTGAGAATACTGTGATACTACTAGACAAAATGCACAAAGACACACATACTTTTTTTTTGAAATTTTTTCCTAGTAGGCTTCTATTGTAGAATCGAAGTGTTTTTTTTCTGTTCTGAACCAGAATACGGTAACTAAAGTATCCGGGATACTTCGTCCGGATACTGTAGCTACCGTAATCCGATTGCAGGAGGATAAGGCGATGTACTGCCAATTCGGATTCTTCGCACTCACCATTATCGGCGTCCTCACAGCTGTGCCCGTGCGATACTTTATTTAATTATTAAACACATTTTTAAAAAAAAAAACTAAAAAAAACTCAAATATTGCATCGTTTTCGCATGAAAATGCATCGACTTTTGTTAACAGTCTCAAAGGTTCCTACCTAGAATCACCACACAACCAGGAACATCCTCCAGAAAGGGGTCATCAGGTCTCTTGTCCCTGACCCCTTTCTGGAGGCGTCCAATCATGCCTTTCACAGGGCATTTACTCATGCATTCGCTGGCGTCGTCGCATCAACGTCAAGACCGCCGACGTGCATCCTCAGAACGAGCTCGCGCCGATCGCGCAGGGTAAGCAACCGGGCGGGCAACGCGCGCGCGCACGATAATGAGAATACAGTATCCCGCACGTTTTGGCAGCGTGCCAATTGATTCTCCGATGCCCAGTGCGTACCATAACCTATCTTAAAATTCTCAGAACCGAGCGGCGGCGCCGCAGCGCAGGAGGTTAAGAAGGTGAGAATTTGAAGAAAGGCGAAGAAAATCAATCAATTATCGGATACGGTATTGCAGGAGGACGAAACGGCGGCGACAGGCGCGGTACACAAATCGGAGGATGGTGAGAAGAGATATGGTAGTCATCGTTTGCTGACGGATATTACGGTATCCAATCAATATCGAATGTTCAGGCCCACGAACGATGGAGCAGACCGCCATGCCCGTCTCGGAGACTTGTGAGTGGATTGCGAAGAACAATGACGTCACCAACATTGGCATCGTGCCAAACTGCCTTGAGCTGGTCTAATCCCCGATGCTTTTGCGTTCACTGTACTTTAGACTGCGATACGGAACCTACAATGATACCATAACCCCCTTTTCCTACAGTATCTTACGGCAACTCTGATTCAGCCGTATCTCACCGTACTCCTTTTCTTCCGTATCCTACCGTAATACTTTTCTACCGTATACTACCGTAATCCCCTATTTCTACCGCATCTTAACGTAACTCCTGCCCCTTCCATATCTTACCGTCATACCCTGACTATCGTATCTAACTGTAGCCCCCCCCCCCCCTCATTCTACCTATTTCACCGCAGCCCCCTGACTCTACAGTATCCTGCCGTTACCCCTGACTACCGCATCTTACCATAACCCCATGGCACTACCGTACCCCCCGCTACAATATACCCCATTGCTACAGTATCCTACCATGATCTCCTAATTCTACCGTAATTTTGCTTCCAGTCCTCGAGGGCAAGAAGGACGATGAGGATTTTGGGCGAATGGACGATGAGGACTACGATACGATGACCGCCCTCGACAAATACTACACACGAGCGGTACGGTAGCTACCGTAACATACTGTAACCTACCGTAATACTACCGTAACCTACCGTAATACTACCGTAACCTACCGTAATACTACCGTAACCTACCGTAATACTTCCTTAACCTACCGTAATCTGATGAGATACTGTATTCTGTATTGATTGAAATTGATGTAATTGGCAGGACCGTCACCGCTTCAACATCGAAGACTTCTCGGACGACGATCTCGATGGTAATTTTTAAAATAACTTATTTTTCAATATTTTCCAAATTAATTTTACAGAAATGTCGAAGACCGTGGTACAGTCGAACTACGGCAAGAAGACAGTCAAGAAGTGGGTGGTGGCATCTGATTAGCAGTAATTAATACCCTAATTAGCGGTAATTACTAATTAGTAAACTAGTGGGACATCGCTTGTCCAGTTTTCGCAGCCCATCAATGCCCAGATCAAATGCGCGTGAAAATGATGCAAATTTGGCAAAATAGTGGGGGTTTTGGCACTGGGATTGTGCAAAAATGTGATATTTGAAAGTAAACTAAATTCAAATGAAAATAAAATTAAATAATTTTCCGAAATGCCCACACCGACCGCGCCAAAGCCGCCTCCAAGATATCCAAGCAATCTCGCCGCATCATCGAATCGTTCAAGGAAGATGAGGTAAACTTAGCTAATTAGCTAATCAATAATCATAATTATCGATTGTCCAGGCTGGAGCTCGACCGACTCCAGCGACAGACAATCGGGTGTCGGGCCGCAACGACTCGAGCGTTCACGCAGCAGATGAGACGACCACTGGCACCACCGCTGCTGCGCAGGTTAACTAATTAACTAAGCTAATTAGCAATTAATTAATTATCTTAGTTAATGATATATTACGTTGGTTACATTCAGTCGACCGCGGGCGGAACCAGCACCGCCGGGCAGACAACGGGCTCCGGACCCGGCACCGGCACCGGAGAAACCAGTGGGTCGAGGAAGAAAAGATCGAGAAGCAGAAGTCAGTAATAAAGATTAAAAAATAAATATAGAAAATCGCCGAATTTGATAATTTCTATCGAAAACTAATACAATAATTAAAATTACAAAAAATATTTTCCAGATTAGTGACGGCCGTGTTCGAGAGGGACTCACACAAGAAGTCACCTGGCAATATTCGAATTTTCCATCTCGGCCTCTTAATCAAACGGAACAAATGCGTTTCAAAACCAATTGCTTACTGCGTTTCAGCATTGCACGACGGAGACACAACACACGGGTCACATCATTCCACAGGCCGGCCAACCTTACAGAAAGGCCTTTGGAGTGAGAGAGTGTGCGAAATCGAGAGAGACTCTCTCACATTTGCACACTCTCTCGCCCCAACCCTGGTCTGTAGGTTTGGAATCATGTGGGGTACCTCCAGAAAGGGGCCAACAGCGAAAGAAAAGATTTTGGAAGCAATCGCCAATATGAAGAAATTGAAAAAAATGGTGACCGTCGAAAAATAATAAATTGCTGTAGTCTGCCCTTTTTCAAACGTCGCCTTGCAGGAGGAAAGGAAGCGGCTGCGGGACGGCCAGGTGATCACCAGCGAGCGGACCAACTACGTGATCGGAATCCATTTGGGCGGCGGCGGATTCGGCGACGTTTACAAGGTATACGGTAGCACACGCAGGGTTACGGTATTGAGATACTGTAAGAACATACCGTATGCCATCTTAGGATTTCCAGAAGAACGGTGTACGGGTGTTCTCTTTGGGATACTGTACCAACACACCGTATGCCGTTTTGCGGTTCTCCATAAGGATAGGTACGGTATCCTTGCGGGATACTGTAATCTTAGAGAGCTACCGTAATCTCTGCAGGTGCACATCGCCAAGAAGCCGAAAGAGGAGTTTGCGATGAAGGTCGAGTTCATGGACCCGCAGCAGAGGAAGATGAACAACCGTCTCAAGGTATACGGTAGCGATGAGCTACAATACCTCATCTACCGTATCACTTGCTAAAAGTACAATTTCCCATGGTAAACAGCCGACTACAGTAACCCCCACATAACGTACTACCGACTACAGTACCCCCATACCGTACCACCGACTACAGTACCCCGCATGTCGTACCACCGACTACAGTACCCCGCATGTCGTACCACCGACTACAGTACCCCGCATGTCGTACCACCGACTACAGTACACTTTCCCATGGTGAACCACCGGCAAAATTATTCTCCCCGCTGAATCATCTGCCACATCACTCCCCTACCCACCGTACCCCGGCTTCAGAACTCTCCAAAGATGAATCGCCTACTATATTACTCTCCCCTCTTCATCAACCAACGACAGTACCCATACATATCGCACACTGACTACATCACTCTCCCACGTTAAACCGCCTGGAACTGCAGCCTTCCCATTCGATTAACTGCCATATCACCCCGACCTACCGTACCCCGAATACAGTATGCTTCTTCAGATTGAGATGAATGTGTTCGCCGACATCGATCGCGCGCCGAAAAATGTTGACAAGTCGCACTTCGTCAATATGGTCGACAAAGGTATACGGTATCTTCTTACTGTAGCGCCGAAGGGTTGAGGTACTTCGATGGTTTACTGTAACTACCGTACTCTTCAGGCAAGACGGACACCTTCAAGTACATCATCATGGACGTTATCTCTTACTGCCTCAAGGACATCCATCAGTAAATGCTGTGCGGAAAGATGTCGTGAGTTTGCAAAGATCAACGATCAAAATTCAAAGATCAAAGGCCGAGATCAAAGATCAGTGTTCACCGACGCTACCAAACAACACACAGTCTTGTGTTCATTTCCTGTTTTCATAATTGATTTGAATATTGCCAACTGAGGTTACGGTAATAGACCAAATATCGATTGTTCAGGCGCTGGACTACGATCCAGGTCGCGCGCCAGACGCTGGCCGCCATCGGGGCCATCCACGAGTGCGGCTGGATCCACCGGTATGCCTACAATCCGGTTCCGGCTCTCGGTTACTAAAAGACGGGTCTGCAAACTTACCGGCTCTGACCATCTCACGGTTATTACAGAGATATCAAGCCGGCCAACTTCGCGATCGGCCTGCCGCCAAAGGAGGACACCATCTACATGCTTGACTTTGGCATAGCGAGAAGCTACTTGGAGAAGAGCGGAGCCATTAGGTATCGACAATTGACTGGAGTACGGTAATCAAAGCTATCGATAACTAGTGGGAGTACGGTAGTCGAACATATCAACAACTAATGGGTGTACGGTAGGGTTGCCCGTTCAAATGTCAAGCCTTTGGTTCTCTCTCCCTTGACCTCTCCCTCATTTCAAAGGGTTGCGAGAGAACACACTCTCCTTATCAAACCTTCGAGGTCACGCGAGAGAGGGATCAAACCTTTGAAAAAACCAAATAGTTTGATTTTTACTCCCTCCAGTGTGTGCGGAGAAAATGATCATTTCGCTAAAACTACTTATTTATTATTAGTTTAAAATAATATCTATATTTTTACACAAATATTCTCCTCTTCTCTATCCTCGTAGATAATTTACATTTGTCTTTTCAATCCCTACTATCCTTATTTATTCAATACACACAGTAACATGAAATCCAGTTCATGGCGAAAACCAATCTAAAACAATGCATACAAACAACAACAAAAAGAAGCCAACAAGACGGCTTCAAGGTAGCGATCAAAATATTATCTGTCGAGAAAGTAGGTAAAACCACTTGTGAACCCTATTCGTGTTATTTTTTTTCTATCCGCTATCAGATAATTCATCCCCACATGATACCGTTGAAAATCGGACCAATATACGGAACTATGCTCTGACAGAAACAAACTTGTAAAACCCGCAAAAATGTGCAAAAGGATGACAGCGGCGAGCGGTCAGCACAACTAACACACAACCACCCCACCACTTAGGTAGTGGAAATAGGGAGAGCAAATGCATCTCTAGAGTGGAGAGGTCGACGAGGGGCGAATTTCACTGCGCCGAGCGAGTCACAGTCAACACCCGTACTAGATGCGCAAGCCAGATTCCATAATGTCATAACTTACAAAAGAATTGAAAAACAATAGAGAAACATCTAAAAAATGGTCAATTCTCGCCTCAAATCCAAAGGGTTTGATCAAATCAAATGGTTTGATTTTCTCTCGCGTGTTATCTCGTGACCTCAAAGGGTTTGAGAGAGAGAGACTCTCACACCCCCAGAGGGTACGAGCCTTTGACATTTGAAACCGAACGGGCATCCCTAGTGTACGGTAGTCGAAGCTATCGACAACTGACCGGAGTAGGGTAGGTAGTCGAAGCTATCGATAACTAGTGGGAGTACGATAGTCGACGCTAGGGATGACTAGTAGGAGTACGGTAGTCGAAGCTATCGACAACTAGTGGGAGTACGATAGCCGAACATATCGACGGGAGTACTGTAGTCGAAACCGTGAGTACTGTAGTCGAAAAAGGACACCGTAGTCAGAAGAAAGTCGTATAAGCATTGGTTCTTTTTTTCGCGTAAATTTGGCACTTGCGATGCACTCGCTCGCTCAACAGCGTCGGTGTTAAGTATTTCTAAGTTACGGTACTGTAATGGGAATGGCTGGTCGTACAAGCACCATTACTGTAAGTAATGCATCTTCCCATGATTACGTCCTCCCGATGATTAATACAGAGTTCTGTGTTAATACACAGTTCTGTGGACAGTCCAGTACGCGTAGTCATGAAAAAATCGATATTACCGTATCGCGCAGGGTTCCGCGCGCGACCGTCGCATTCATTGGCACGCCCAAGTACGTCTCGCGCAACTGCCATCTGGAGAAGGAGCAAGGCCGACGAGACGACCTCGAGATCTGGTGCTTCATGATCGCCGAGGTACGGTAGCGCCTCCCCCAATAGACAATTGACTTTTAAAATCATATTTGGCGATTACGATATTTCAGTTCTTCCACGCCAAGAACATTTCGTGGCGTCGGACCAGCGATCGTGATGAGATGTACAAGGAGAAGAAGAAGTTTATGACGGCGCCTAGCAAAGGTGAGACCATCGAGAACTGAGGGTGTACGGTACCGAAAAAATTTACCGAGTACTGTATCGAGAACTGACGGTACATATTTTTTTCAATGGAGTGCCGCATCCACTATTGTTTACGGCACTTGGTCGTTCATTCTAATGGCCTCATTTTGGCGATACAGTATCATCGCGTGGCAAAGGTGTACGGTAGTACTTCAATCGATAATTGGTTTCTTTGCAGATGAGCTCGCTCTTCCATCGCAGTTTATTGAAATCATCAAACTCGTTGACAAGATGACTTTCACGTGCGCCGGCGATATGAAGACAATCAACAGCCTGCTCGACGATATTGTCAAGAAGGAAGATGTGGGTGCTTGGCACGGTGCCAAGAAAAATCGATTATGTAGATGAACACGAGGCGGCCGTTGGACTGGATTGGCAAGAAGATGCCGGAGAAGAAGGACGATAGGAAGATGAGGAAGAGGGTGAGGAAGGAATTGATTAGCTGTGATTTTCAGCGCCGGGAACTGCGTTTTGGGCCTTTATTTACAGGATGAGACTGTATTGTTGTAAAAATTGCATTATTCTATCATTTTTATTACAATTGTAAAATGTGTAGCTTAATTGGAATGTATAGTGAATGTGTAGCAAACATGTGATGAGTTTTCGCAAAATTTCAAATACTTATTTGAAACAATATTAATTTGCAGTCAGTGGAGAGGGTGCAGGACGACGAGAATTCGGATGAAGTGAGAGATCGAAGATCACGTGCGCAGAGGAGGAAAGAAAATGCCGAGAAGCGGAGAATACTCGAGGACCAGCTATTCAGCGTAAGGACCGGGAAATGGCACGGATCCGGAAATTGCTTGCTTGCAGCTGTCCAAGGATCTCGACGACCGCAGAACGCCGGATGAGATCAGGGTGAGGACCAGGACCGGCAAGTGCCTGGACCTGGAAATGTATCCATTTGCAGGCGGAAATTCGCAGTCGTGAGCGCAAGAAGCGTGTGAAGCTGCGGGCGCGGCTGGAGGAGGAGAGGAGAAGGAGGAGGGAAAGGGAGAGGGAAAGGGAGAAGGAGAGGGATAGGGAGGAAGAGGAGTACGATGATGATGATGACTATGATAGCGAGGTGAGTGAGAGATGGTCTTTGATCTTTGATCTTCTATCCAAAGTTGATCTTTGATCTCTTCTCGTCAGGATGACTACTACTCGGAAGAGGAGGAGGAAGACCTGCGAAGAAGGTTCGACAAGATTCACGATACTTCGGAAACACATTTCAATCGATTTTTTTCGTGTGCTTACAGTAATGACCGCAGACCGAGGGGACGCACTGTCGAGCGGCAGTCCTCGTACAGTAGAATGGAGGAGCCGGAGCCGCGCGGTAGAAGGAAGAAGACCGGAAGGGTACTGTAGGAGCTGCGAATGCGGTAAACCAATCGATGTTCAGGAGCAATCGCGCGAGGACTCGGACTACAAGCGGCGCTCGCGCACCAGTAAGAAGAAGACCAAGAAGAGTACGGTAAGGATTGCTGTTTTTGTTGTTGTAAAGATCAAAGATCAACTTCGCAGAGTTCGTATGGCGAGTCGAAGATGGAACAGTACGATCGCCAGAAGCGCAGCAGAGTCCCGAAGATTCCCGATGCGGTGCGATTTAAGTATACAATGAATTTTATTTATTTACATATTTAAGTTTTGAAATTGAATTTCACTTTTTGTAGGAAAACACGAGGAAGAAGAGCTCTAAGAGCAGCATCGTGCGCACCGAGGACGACTACATCATGCTGCGCACAGCAGAGGATGTCAGCAATCGAACATAATGCTCCCTTCAGTGTCACATCAATGTACTTCAGTGTACATCGATGTACTCTTCATTTCACACACTCTCTCGTCCACCGACCGGTCGAGAGAGTGGGTGAAATGAAGAGTAAATCGATGTACACTGAAGTACATTGATGTGACACTGAATCCCACATAATAACGACAAGCAACTGCACAATTAAACATATATTGAACATTAACTTAAGAACTTAAGAATAGAGCTTAAGAATGAACTTAAGAATAGAATAAGATATTGTAGTTGGAGAAAGCGGCGGATGCGAAGGAAGCCAGGGATAAAGTGGATAAGGAGAAGGCCGACAAGCTGAGCGGATCCACAGCTGATGTTGGATTATCGATTTACTTTTTACACATTTTAACATCATTTTGAAGGACACCAAGAAGGATACCAAGACGGACACTTTGGGTAAGGATAGCAAGGAGGGAAAGGATGAGAAGAAAGAGGAGAAGAAAGTGGAGAAGGAGAAGAATGAAGACAAGGAGGGACCGCCCGCGAGCAAGTGAGATTTAAAAAACCAAATGGAATTAAATTTATTTAAATTAAAAATCGATAATATTACAGGAATGCAGCAACTGACAACAAGAAGAAGTAAGGTGTGAGAGAAGACGTGACATGCACGAATCCACACTGAACACGTATATCCAACAGATCTTTGCTGACAAATAAAGAAATTGTAGTAACCGAAAGTCTAGATTTTGTTTTCACATTCAAAAACAGATCATTCGTGGAAAACTAAACGAGAAGCGTGAGATTACCTCGTGAAGCACTTGACTAGGTTGTATTTCTAGCAGCAAGAAATGTCGTCGTTCTTGATATAGGTAAGTACTATTTTATGTGGGATTCGAGTGTTCATCAATGTACATTGATGTACTCTTCATTTACTCTCTCGACCGGTTGGAGGACGAGAAATTGTGCGAAATGAAGAGCGCATCGATGTACATTAGACTTCGAGAAATAACGAAACAACGGGTTGCATAAGACAGGTATCACCAGAGATTGCATGAGGCCGGGAAAAACTTTCAAAAATTTTTTTTTGATTTTGATCAAAATTTTATATAGGACTATCCTAGGGACAAGAACTTCATCCATCGATGTCTCAGGTCTCAAAGCCGGCTTTTAGGAAATCCACGGCTCTAAGGCCGGAATCGTTGTAACTTACTTCAAAATGGTCGTAGAAACTTGTGCTCCGGCTCAAAAAATGCAGAAAAATATGGCGAACATTTCTTGTGTTGAAAAGAAATTGTGAAATCTGCATCTGGAAATGTTGTCTTGAAAAAATTGAAAAATTAACATTTTAAAAATTTAAAGGTCCTTCAGGTGGACGAAGTGAACGCACTGGCTATGACATTTTGAAAGAGCAACTCAAACAGTGTCAGAAAAAAATATTAAAATGAAAGATTAGGTAGGGCCCCTCTATCGAAAAACCGCTTTGAATGTGCCAAAACCGAAATTTTCAGTTCCGATTTTTGTAATATAAGGTGAAAAATCACTAAAAGCTGATCTAAACGATGTTAAAAAGTGTAAATATACGATACTAGGGAACTTAAAATGTATGGCTAGGTTCAATTGACCGAAAACCGGATAATAGGAAAAATCCGGTTTTGATGTCTGCTTTAACTTATCTCATTTCAAAATTGTGATAGGAGGACTCGGTTAAGCTCAAAATGTTTGGAGTAATATTCCGAACATCTTTCATGTTCAATGCTTCATTATTAGATTTCAAATTTCACATTCAAAAATTATTTATCTATATGATATTTCGAAAAATGTGACTAAAAGGATAAATCTATTAAACAGTAAGTTACTTTCAACGAAGGACATCAGAGTATCTCCCGATTGAGGTTTTAAGTTTTGAACGTTGTAGGAGCGTTATTCGGAATATTACTCCAAACATTTTGAGCTTAACCGAGTCCTCCTATCACAATTTTGAAATGAGATAAGTTAAAGCAGACATCAAAACCGGATTTTTCCTATTATCCGGTTTTCGGTCAATTGAACCTAGCCATACATTTTAAGTTCCCTAGTATCGTATATTTACACTTTTTAACATCGTTTAGATCAGCTTTTAGTGATTTTTCACCTTATATTACAAAAATCGGAACTGAAAATTTCGATTTTGGCACATTCAAAGCGGTTTTTCGACCCCTACCTAATCTTTCATTTTAATATTTCTTTCTGACACAGTTTGAGTTGCTCTTTCAAAATATCATAGCCAGTGCGTTCACTTCGTCCACCTGAAGGCACTTTTAAATTTTTAAAATGTAAATTTTTCAATTTTTTCAAGACAACATTTCCAGATGCAGATTTCACAATTTCTTTTCAACGCAAGAAATGTTCGCCATATTTTTCTGCATTTTTTGAGCCGGAGTTACAACGATTCCGGCCTTAGAGCCGTGGATTTCCTAAAAGCCGGCTTTGAGACCTGAGACATCGATGGATGAAGTTCTTGTCCCTAGGATAGTCTATATAAAATTTTGATCGAAATCAAAAATATTTTTTTGAAAGTTTTTCCCCAATGTCTTCTTTTCATGCAATCTCTGGTGATACCTGTCATAAGAGGCAAATCACTCCCCGCTTCTCCTCATTTCGCGCACTCTCTCGCCATCGGTTCATTTCTCTGGTTCAGAAATCCTAGTGGAATCCTACTCCTTTTCCTAGTAGGATTCTACTGTAGAATCCTACTAGGAAAATGACTAGGATTCCACTAGGATTTTGGCGTGACGTCACAGGCGGGCGCCCGCTCTCCCTTCTCTCGTTTTCTTACCGTATTCTTTAGCGTTGGAGCGTATACTGGGTCACATACAATATTTATCGCGGGAAAACAATACAAAACGAAATCAAATCATGACAAGTCACTAAACTGAACATTATCATAATCATTACTACAATCTTCGATCAATTATAAACATAAAATATTCAAATCTTCCTTCCTTCGTCGCCATGCACATTATTCAGTTGAGTAGGTCGAAATAGTCTTGAGAGATAAGCGACTGAAATGATAATATAAGCTACAGTAACCGACAACAGTGCATTTCGCGATCTCCACTCCCCCGCACGTAATTAGAGCCTAGATAGGTAAAAATAAAGGAAAGCACTGATTACATCACTACTGTAGCGGGAATTTCGGCAATAATAGATCAAACCCAGAGTTCTTCCGCTGACTATAATACTTCACCGCATCTTCCCATTTTGAAATGTTGCGGTGGGATCGGTAACTAACTGTCGTTCAGTATTCAAGTTTGTGCTACTAGACTTTATGCTGCAGTATGCTAAATCATATTCCTAATGTATATTAATAAGATATGTATCGTATAAATAACTAACTGGATGAACTGCATGCCGCGTAAAATTCATCCTCTTGAGAGATCAAAGTTCATATAGATATTTACAGTATCCAGTAGGAAAGATCAAACATCACTGCAGTTGAGCCCAGTAGTCTTGAGAATTGAAAGACTGAAATGGAAATGAATACGGTAGAACTCATTATTTCATTAAATCTCATTATTTCTTGAGTACAATCAAGAGAATGTACTTGACTGTCTTCATGTGAAATCAGTTAGTATCAGTGCTAAATCAAGCCATGGGAAAGAATGGATGGATTATTGGTTTATTTTTTTGTCAAACACGTTTTCGCTTTCATTCTCCGTCTCTCCGTCTCCCTCCCCATTCCTTTCATCTCCACTCTCCAATTTCCACTTTTTTGGCGCGTTATTATTTCTCTCTCTTGTAATTCCCCCGATGTCATACGGTAATTAGCTGTAACTGATGATGGGTTAAAGAACACGAAACGCGTTTGGCAAAAAAAACCAATGATCCATACCTTCTTTCCCATGGCTTGATTCAGTACTCATACTAGCCATTTATTCTTCAATGAAGAACTACAGTACTCCTGATTTCCCTTCGAGACCTACCGAGTCCTCTCGATTGCTTCGCCGTCGCATCTCTCATCACTACTGCGTCCACAACTGGTCCTCATCGACGGAAGAAGGCTCGAAGCTATAATTGATGTTGCATAGGGATGATCCAATTAAGTGTAATGGCTTTTAAATGACGTCCTATCGAGGGAGAACATTGGTCACATCGATCAACCCGATTCAACCCGACTCAATCCTACAGTAATCCGTCTCACCTGTTCACTCGTAGTGTTTAGTGCAATCCTCCAATGAACAGTTTTTTCCTCTGAGGAAGTCCCTCTCCAAGAATCGAAATCTTCAAAGATAAAATATGATCTAAGAGATCGGGGGACTTTACTTTAGCGGATAAGCACCGCTCCTTTCCCTTATCTCCCCTCTCGCCCACTATCACCCCTCCCTTTCTTTCTTGATATCTTGACCTACTCCTCGAGAGGGGAAGGTACGGGGCTTACCCCCTAAAGTAAAGAAGTGCCGAGATCGGACTTTTCAAGACTATTTCAATACTAATTGAGCTGCTTTCGGTGCGTTGATCATCAATTGATACACTCTAATCCATTTCAATTTCATTCACAGGGAAATAAATGGATCGATAATTCACGACAAACAGACTATTAATCAATCAATCGATAACTGACCGGGAGTGAGCGAGTGGTGCTGGAGGTAGGGGCGAAGTCAGGAGCAGCGATAATAGTGATGGGAGAAGGAGGATAGGGGAATATCGATTGATTGCTTACCCAACGAGCGGTTTGACCTGAAATAATAATAGATCTAAACGGACGCGGGTTATAGATGCCGAAAAGAAGAATCAAGAAGGGATACCACGAGTTTTACGGATAAATAAGAAAGCAATCTTCTAGAAGGTTCTGCGGTTAGTTGGAGCTTTGAAAGGCAGATAAAACAGCGGCAAAGGAGCGAAAAAAATGCAAGCACAGGCGAATTTTTGCCCCAAGGTCTGCTGAGACGCGCAAACACAAAACAGCACTTCGCCAGTAGTATGGCCAGGCTATCGGGGGAGCGCGCAACGCACTGGAAAATAGAAATACACGAAACGTGACATGACAAATCGATAAAAAAGAGAATTAAAACAGCGATTTACGCAACACACTGGCGCACATAGTGTGCACCCCAAACGCGTCAACATTGACGCGTTTCATTATCCTAGTGGAATCCTAGTGGGAAAATGGAGGGGCGGGGCCAGGCTGTTTTCCCAGTAGGATTCCACTAGGATTCCACTAGGAAAAGCGTTTCAGATAGGATCCTACTAGGATTCCACTAGGATTTCTGAACCAGAGTTGCCTCTTACGCAACCTGTTGTTTCGTTATTTCTCGAAGTCTAGTGTACATTGATGTGACACTTAAGGGGGGCATTATAGTAGATCCGCAACGCTCGCCGGCATCTCCTCGATAACTGTACTGTAAAAAGTCTGGATATCGATGAGCCGATCCTTGTCCTGCTCGGTGACAAAGTTGATGGCGATTCGGTTGTATCCTTCGAAGCCATTGCATCGCCCGATGCGAAAAATGTATTGCTCGCTGTAGGCGGGAAGATCGTAGTTGATCACGAAGGGAATCTTGTGTGTGTCGATGCCTCGATCGAGGAAATCAGTGGCAATGAGAATGCGAAAAGAAGATCCGGATACGAAGTCTCGGAGGATCTGGTCACGTTCTGCCTGCTCCATCCCTTCGTGCAGACACGAGACATATTGCTTCTGCTTGGTCATCTCATCAGCGAGCTTCTCGACACGCTCGCGGCTGTTGCAGAAGATGAGGACTTGAGCGGCCTTATGCACGGTGTACAAGTCGCAGAAGATCTCCAACTTGTAGTCCTGAAAGAGCATAATTATTAGTGTCCCCAACAACATCATATATAATCCGATACGGGCAACTTGGAGCGGCTGTTCGCAGGGGTCCTGCAGAAGATTTGTCATATGTAATTCGGATACAGTCGAGGCGCAGATAACTAGGTAAGGAGTGGTGATTGCTCTGTTTCAATTTTATGGGCCTATTCGGCACTAGCCGTAATAATGACTCCTCACCAGGACTTAATACGGGATTGATTTTGTCTCTACTGCCGTTAACTCATACTACTACTACTATTAATGGATGACATTACGCTTACTTACGTCCTTGTCGGCGTTGACGTAGTACTGATGGACGCCCTGGAGGGTGAGCTCGTCCCTCTTGGTACGAATGTGGACAGGGTCT
Organism: Pristionchus fissidentatus; assembly: GCA_036245785.1. Taxonomy (NCBI): domain Eukaryota; kingdom Metazoa; phylum Nematoda; class Chromadorea; order Rhabditida; family Neodiplogasteridae; genus Pristionchus; species Pristionchus fissidentatus. The sequence goes on along the minus strand of BTSY01000001.1, from coordinate 28,646,694 downwards.
TTCATCAGTCTCTGCGCGACCTCGACCACCTCAGTCGGCATGGTGGGCGAACTCAGAACGACCTGCACCTTGGAGCTGAACGTGTCGTAGATTTGAAACTTGGGTCCATGATCGATCTCAGAAATGGAGCTGAATGCATCGTAGATTGAGTTGTTGAGCCCATGATAGAGCATGTCGTCAGTTTCGTCGAGGGCGAACATCGTAACACCGTCGTTGCCTGCAACGTCATGTTCCATAGGGTTCCACATCATTCCACAGACCGGTCAACCTTACCGAAAGGCCTTTGGAGTGAGAGAGTGTGTGAAATCGAGAGAGACCCTCTGACTTTTGCACGCTCTCTCGCTCTAACCCTGGTCTGTATGTTTGGAATCATGTGGTTCGCTAATGAAACATGTTCGACACAAAAATGGAAGTGTTTCTTGTCTTGTGAGACTTCTCAATTACCAGGATACTGTTTCGTTAGCGTCTATAATTGGCTTTTCGTGTATCGAACATGTTTTATCAGCAAACCCTAATGTCACTTAATGGGGTGAATATCTCTCTTACAGATTTCCCCTACATTTGTATGGCACTTCTTTTGAACTCGAACCATTGCAATCGAGACTACGTGATCAACAGGAAACCCGTGCCTTCAAGACTAATATATATGCCCAGTAACCACTCACGCAGTACTCCACGGTTGATCAAGTCATTGACATATCCGGGTGTGGCGACGACTACATGTACTCCTTCCTCGAGCTTTCTAATGGTTGAACTTCGTCCAACATAGTCATGCACCTTGATGTTCATGCCCTCTCCAAGGGCGCACATCAGCTTCTGGGTCTGAAAAGTCACATGGAATAGATCATCCCCCTTGTCGAATGAAGTTTTGATTATAGATAATACCAGCGAGTAGTGCACACAATCTATGAGAGACGGACGCTTGAAAGAATGACTTATTCTAATCGAAGAAGTTTCTCACCCGCTGTGCCACATCGGGAGTTGGAACCATGACGACAGCCTGGACGTGAGAAAGAGTCTCATCGATTCGCTGGAGAATCGACATCGAGAGAGCGGCAGTCTTTCCTGTTCCAGCTGGAGCATGGATGATGACATCTTGACCTGGAAACACGATTTCTTTCGTTAAGCGACATTTGGACGGATTAGTACCATATCGCCACAGTATCGACACTACCTCAATAGGATCTGGTATAGCGCCTAGATGGCTGACAAACAGCGCGCACAACCGTTTGCAGCAACTCACCAGTGGCGCAGGGCACAATTGCATGCTGCTGGATGAGATACGGTTTCTTGAAACCGATGGCGTTGATTCCACTAAGCAGAGTTTCCTTCAGCTTCATCTCAGCAAAAGTCTCGTAGATGGCACCATAGTTGCTCTAGAAGGTGCTACTTTAAATTGTTTGAGCTGTTCTTGTCAATTTTCAAAAGTTATAACGCCTCTCGGGCGCGGATAAGTTAATATGACATGTATTTAAAAAAAAAACTCAATAGGTGTTACCTCTACAACGCCGACTGAAGAGCTTTCAGAAGCGCCGTCTAGATTCATGTTCCTTTTTTTTCCTTTTTAATTTAAAAATACGCCAATTTCGTCACTTTGTACACGTCACTTTGTAATATGTGCTTCGTCTGAATGAACAACAAAACATTTAAAAAAATGTAATACATTAAATTAACCGACTGGATCTTCGTATTTGCCGTTACAAAGACGAATTTTTTAAAGCGTTCTCGAGCGTCGAAAAGAAGCTAGGCCTGTACGTTGGCGAGATAATTTGTTATATTATTTATACGAGAAAACGCGGTACAACAAGATACATGAAGAGAAAGGCGCGAACTATTACTGGCAACAAAAAGAAAAAGGTGACTCATGAGAGCTGTGTGATTTTTGGATGGAAGGGGTGGGGGGGTCTCAGAACTGCAACGACAAAAGCGCAACAGCCCCTTTCTAGTTCTTCTAAATCACTTAGAATATGTCGTACAGATACAGCTAGGATCTCATTTGACTCCAAATCGTCTGCTCTATCGAACCCACTATGTCATTTTGCCTGAAACTGAGCGGAACGACAAAAGCGCAACAATTTCAAACAGCAAAGAGGCAATCATAAACATACAGATTCGATTGCCCATTGCTATGGAATATCGCACCTGAAAATTTAGATCAATTCTTGAAGTTTGAAGAGAGTTATTCGCTGTTGCGCTTTTGTCGTTGCGGTTCTGACACCCCCCCCCCCCCCGAAGGGGTGAATGCCCGGGAAATTTCATCACTCGTGAGTCAGCTATTGCACGAGACGCCCGGACACAAACTGCGCCTAAAAGGGAACAAAAATCGCACACAAACTATTGGGAAACCAGGCGAAGTGGCTTAAAAGAGGATGCTTATCGTGGAAAAATTTGGGGTCTGCGTATCATCTCGGCTAGGGACCACCATCCGCAAGAACCAAATTGACAACTAGGATATGAAAACTATGACAACATATCAATGTGGTATGCAGAATCACTTTTCGGTTTTTATGCAAATTACGAATTTTGAAAATCTCGCTCTTTCAAATAGTTTAGCTACCTCAATAGATGCGCTCTAGTAACCGTTCTAGAAGAGGCCGCAACTTTTAAAGTTGTAACTGATAGAGTAGGTATCCCCTCATAACATATCCAAAAATTACGCGATCCCGTTTGTGCCCCCGCATTCTACAGTAGATCAAAAATTAAATGTTACGGTGAAATTTGATATACTAGGGATGGCTACTTTATCACTAACAACTTTCGAAAGTAGCGGCCCTCTTCTAGAACGGATTGCAGAGCGCTTTAAATGTGAAATTACCATTATTTGTACGCATTTTTGAACTTCAACGCGTTATAGCATGTGGGGGCACAAGCAGATTTCTCTAATTTTAAGATATGAGTTAGATAGATGATATTCCAATTGATGACTGTGAAAACAGAACATGCGCGCCCTGTTTCTTCCCGTGAGCTGCAGGATTTCGAATCGGACAAATACTGTTTCCATGGGATGGCGGTCCCTACACCTCGGTTTTCAAATATCTAAATTCATGCCTCGCCGAGTTCAAATCGAGGTGCTGACGGTGTGCCGAGTCCCAAAGTTCTCCTCAACCCTAAAATGTGTAAACCATCGATGGCGTTATCAATACGCAGTCGCCTCGCGAGTGAAGAGTGAACAGAGGGAAGTGAGGAGAAGCGAGAGAAATCGAAAGTATGGGAGAGATTGTTAGATTGAGGGAAAGTGCATGTATGTTTGGATGGTAGGTTCAAAAATTGTAGCTGCAATGCCCTCATTAAATATTCCCTGTACTCAAAATAGTGCGAAAGCACACCTATAATAATGTTAAAGATTCTGTTAATCTTTTTTTTTTGTTTAAAATTTATCCTTTATCGTTTATTTATCGAATTACAAAGAAAAATATAATCACAAAATAACTAGTTTATCAATGTAATTAATATGAATACATATTTTATGACAAGTCGATGATCATCAAATCGTTGTTCTTGATTTCATGCAGTTTGGACAAGTCGCAACGAGCGGTCTGCAAAGGATACATGATTTTTGCCCAATTTTGAAGCGCATTTTCTTTTTTCTCTTGTGCCGTCACGATATTTCGAGAGATGCGGCACAACTGGATTTAATGTGGAGTGCACTAATAAATCCAACAATTAATTTTAAAATTGAAGAGCATTGCTTGCTCTTTTTTTCTAATGAAAAGAAATTTTTTCTAATGCTCTTTTTTTCTAATGAAGGAAGTAAAAGATAAATAAGGGATGAAGGCGGATTCTCACATTGCTAGGGACAATTTCCATTCGGTCGTCCTCGTTCGGTTCCATTTCCAGGTGCGAATCGAATCCGCAGCCTCGGAATTTGAGCTGAAATTATTGGTTATTAAAGATATACCAATTTTCACTCATTCATTCATTCTTTATTCCGTCAGGGTGGGGGACTGGGATCATTAGGTGGGATATTAAGTGGCAAGGGACCGATGTCGACATGGTCGAATCGTGTGTAATGTTTGTGCATGGCAGCAAGGGTATTAGGAGGTGGAGGGGTGTTGCCTTTTTCATACGGTCATTATGCGTAGACGGGAGTAAATGAAATATTAAAAGAAAGCATTGTAATATTTTTTTATAGATTCATATACAATTGTAAAACCATACCTCGAGTTTCTGTGTGCGGCCACGGTTGCATGTGAACAGGAGATCACCGATGATTAGTCTGAAAGGATTATTGTTGTTCTTTAACGATATCAGTGCGTTCGCGTAAATAGCGCCCCTTCACCGTACAACAAATTTTGACTATCTCTGATTTCGACATGGATCGATAGCCCCTGCTCTCCTCTTCCAATCCTGCTTTTCAAAAAAAAATTCCGCATAAAATTTGCATAGATAATTAGCTCGAAAGATTGCGCATTTTTCACTTTGATCGACAGTATCTCAGTTCCTTTTCAGAAAATGGCATTACTTGCTGAACAAATGTTGCTTGGTTTGGCCAAGTGAATAGACGTACGTTTTTAGAATTTTGAAATTCAATGATTTTTGAAATATGCAAATTTTTGAAGCTTCATATCTCGAATACCAGGAAGAAAGTATTTTTAGAAAATTGATATGTTATGTATTCTTGTATGTAGAATCCGATTCTGTAATAAAAATGGAATTTCCAGCCAGGTAAATCCATGAAAACTACTCTTTTCAAAACAGTACTTTCGTATTATTCTTCACAGTTTTCACTCGATGAGCGGTCGAAATGGCTCTAAAACATCGCAATTCCTCATTTACATCCCTCTCGTGCGGTCGATAACTCAATTATAGGTCTCATTTCGACCACTCACCACCCAAAAAAAGTGCAGAATAAGATGGTAGAAGAGCGAGTGAACAGTAGTTTTCATGGATTTACCTGGCTGGAAATTCCATTTTTATTACAGAATCGGATTCTACATACAAAAATACATAACATATCAATTTTCTAAAAATACTTTCCTCCTTGTATTCGAGATATGAAGCTTCAAAAATTTGCATAATTCAAAAATCATCGAATTTTTAAATTTTAAAAACGTACGTCTATTCATTTGGCCAAACCAAGCAACATTTGTTCAGCAAGTAATGCCATTTTCTCAAAAGGAACTGAGATATTGTCGATCAAAGTGAAAACTGCGCAATCTTTCGAGCTCATTATCTATGCAAATTTCATGCGGAATTTGTTTTTGAAAGCCGGGATTGGAAGAGGAGAGCAGGGGCTATCGATCCATGTCGAAATCAGAGATAGTCAAAATTTGCTGTACGGATTCTTCCTCATTCGTGCGATTTTTACGCGAACGCACTGATATGCTTTCCCCGATCCTGCCTAACGACTTCGCTTGATCCGGAGTAAATCTCCCTTTTTTCTATTCGTATACCATTGCGCGACTCACGTTTCATACTCGTTGACCTGTCGTCCACTGAAGTAGCACGCGTCTGCGAGGAGTCTCGACGACTCAGCAACCACCGGGAAATAGCGTCGCACCTGATTTATTGATTTTTCTTTCGAAATTTAAGGCTTCCCATGAGATTCTTGCTGTGATTTCGGGACACGATGTGAGTTTCAACCTGTGAATGAAATCATGACCAATCCGCAATTCCATCCGAAATTATCAATGCTCACACAACGTCTTCGATGTGGCAAAGACTTGGTACTATTTTGTACTCTATACTGTGTGCAATGTTATGCCATTTCGGCAAGAGTTTAAGGGTGATCCAAATAAAAAAATGTATTAAATAAATGAATAAATAAATTACCGGTCCCTCTGATCGCAATTCGATCGAGGCGAGCACATTCAAATGGAAACGGCATGTTTGCTTGAAGTTCAGGTCCTGAATTGAAATGTTTTATTAAATTTCGAAATTATCCACGAGAAATATCTGCTTCCGAAATCTTTCTTTTCAGTTCCATACTGACAAAAATTCAATAACACCAGAGAAGAAAGTGACAACGAATTAATGAGTTACATAAATATGAGTTACTTTTTTAAAACTCTTTTTTTAAAAATTACTTTCTTTCATAAGTGGGCCGACAGTATCACTTTGTGCACTGATCCAAGAGAAAATGCGACGGAATTAAGGGTGAAGATGATTCCAAACGTACAGACCAGGGATAGAGCGAGAGATTGTGCAAAAGTGAGAGGGTCTCTCTCGATTTCACACGCTCTCTCACTCTAAAGGCCTTTCTGTAAGGTTGACCGGCCTGTGGAATGATGTGTAACTTACCAACTGCCGAGTCTCGCCAGGAATCAAGAACGAATCATCATTGTGCATAGGATAGGCGGGCATACAACCGAGCGGCTGAATTAATAAAATAATAATAAAATTAATTAATGAATAATAAAAATTAATAATAAAATATTTGGATAAACAAATAATTTTTAAAAGTAATTTCAGAACCCGAAACAAGAAAAGGCATGAGGCATTTAAAAAAAAGAGTTCATAAATTCGAATTGGTAATTTTCATACCTTTGGGAAGAGCTTTCCTCCTTTTTGGACGCATTTGTACACAACGAGACCAGACTGAAACGGATGGATTTTCTCGACAATTAGAGTGCACTGAACATTGTGAAAAAAATGCCAAACAAATGAGGACATGAATTCGCATGCACTCGTCCAAAATAATAAACCGTTCCGCACCTAAACAGCACACAGCATCGCGTTGGCACCATGCCAATAGCATCTCTCGTTGTCTGACTCTCTCGTTAGGCGCACTCTCTCGCTATCTCTCTCTTTCTCTAACTCGTTCTCGCTGATTCTGTTTCGAATGCTGTGCAGCAGACATGGATGGATGCGACAATGCACACATCGGTAAATAGTCCATTTCATGAACGGATCATTTTAGTATTGTGGTATACCATGTAGATTCGGCCGGCTCCGATTTCCTCTCCGCATCTTCCCGCTCCCCATGTAAAGAGAGCAAGACGAGTGTCCAGGTTCACGTTCGGGCTCTCCGTTTTGTCATCATCGTCGCACTGGAATACCAATTTTCGCTATTGGAAATTATTTCAAAGTTTAAAGCGAAAACATTCATCATCATTACGAAACCAAAAAAAATCTCTCTCTCTCTCTCTCGCCCCCTAATTTCGCCCTCTGTCACCTCTTCCTCATCCGGGCCGTTATCTATCCGAACGTTTTCCCCATCGCGCACGCAACGTTCCGTCTTGTTGCCATCCTGTCAAGAGAGGTTATTGAATATCATTGATTTATACAAATTGTAGGCGAATGGTGGTTAAAAGTGAAGGGAATGTCTCCTGCCCACGCGTGAGCGGTGAAGGGAAAGGGGTACGATCAAATACGCTACGATAGAGGGGGAAGGGATAGTAAAAGCAAGCTAAAGAAATTCAAGAGAGTATGCATATTGAACCTATCCTTAATATTGAACCTATCCCGTAAAACCTGGGGGTTCTTATAAAAAGTATCTTATATATTTGGCATTTTGTAAGATCTCCCAAGTTTCACGGGCCGTATGTAAGACTTTTTTCTGTGTGTATATCAATTCAATACTTTCATCAATAAATAGTGCTCTCCATTTGCTAAAATCTCATTGATTAATTCTCATCGTGTAATATCGAATAGAAAACTGGTTTATTATTTCGTGTAGGCATATTTTCTTTGAAACGTTGAAAATATTTAAATACGATTTTCTCACTTCGAGACGGAATTCGTTGTTTTCGGTGATGAAGCACTTCTTGTAGACGTCCTTATGGACCTGTAATTGATTGATTTTCGAAGTTAACTGTGTAATTGATTTACTTTCGAAGTTAACTGTGTGATATCGAAGTTAACTGTGTGATAGTTAGAAATTGAAAGTGCAGATCATTAATGATCCTAGTTCCTTTTTGTTGCAATTGTTGTATTTTGCTGGTTTTTTAAAAAATTTTTTTCTTACTTTTACTTCACATTTGTATCTCCAACTCTCAAATAGGAAACTCGCTATGCAGATTCTGTGTTTTTTTATTCTAACATTAAAGTTAGAATGTGATATGAAACTCACAAAGGGGAAGTATACGTTGGGGAGGTCGACTTGATCGCAGATCTTGCATTTCGAGACCGCACATATTTCCCTGTAACATATCGATGATGACATTTCAGACATTTTCAATGCACCGCTCATTTATACCAATTTGCGGTTTCACAACTTTCCACAGTTCTGTAGAATCTCAACAACATTTCCCTCAGCTTGTTGGTCACTCTTATGAGGTCGCTAAGAGTGCTCAATTTGTTCCAAGCCTCACTTTCCACAGACTGTCTCATTGACCCCTTTCTGGAGGGAGCGACTCGGCTTTTACCTGCTCAATTTGTTCTCAATGAGGTACTCGACAGCTGCCTCTCCAGTGAGCAAAACGGCACTCTCGCCTTGCCGGATGCAAACTTCTACCTTCTTGAGAATCTGTTTTTTTAAAATTATTTTTAATACTTTACATATTTCGTTTAGTGATCCAAACTAGGTTGTATCTAGATGTGTACAAAGTTAAAGATTTGCCAATATCGTCGGCTATTCTCAAGTGTGCTAAAGGAAAGTTCTGGCAGCGAATATACTCACTGTGAGAGTCTTTCCAAGCGAGATGTATTTGCCGGATAATTTCGAAGTACATCCGATAATCTGGTAAATTTGTAAATTTTTTTAATTGTGAAAAAAGTATTACTGCTATTTGGTTTTGTTCTTTTTACTTTGTTATATTATTATTTTGCGCTACCTCGGCCTTATACGTGTTGTTGCTGTTGATTGTGCATTGTCTATAGATGGGACCGTCTCTCTGAATATAAATAAGATTTAAATAAATTAAATAAAACGAAATCGACATATCCACTCGAAAATACTTACGAAAGGCTTTTTCAGTCCTCTCTTCTCACAAACATCGATGGCCCCATTGTACAACACGAGTTTATTTCCTTTCCTTACGCACTTTTGTTCTATCCTCTCACGTCCGATCTGAAACATTTTCATAATTTCCTAGACTTCACAATCCTTAGACCGTACCTATTGTCTTTTTTTCTGTTTTCGCTAAAACTAAACTGAATTTTAAAAGATTTGAAAATGTAAACTCACTTGAACTACAAGTTTACGTCCAATGGCGACTCGTCTGCCCTCGGGGAAATGCTCAGCGAACTTGCCAGAGAATTTTCCCACGCATGCGACCGCCTGAGGGGATTTACTAACTACTCCTTAATCTTAACTAACATGTAAGTCTTAATATTCTGCCGGAGCACATGATTCCAAACCTATTAATGAGTTACATAAATATGAGTTACTTTTTTAAAACTCTTTTTTTCAAAATTACTTTCTTTCATAAGTGGGCCGACAGTATCACTTTGTGCACTGATCCAAGAGAAAATGCGACGGAATTAAGGGTGAAGATGATTCCAAACGTACAGACCAGGGTTAGAGCGAGAGAGTGTACAAAAGTGAGAGAGTCCCTCTAGATTTCACACGCTCTCTCACTCAAAAGGCCTTTCTGGAAAGTTGACCGGCCTGTGGAATGATGTGGGAGGATTGAAAATCTTAACCAGATCTCGCTCGACAGATCCAACGTTCTCTCGTAAGAGAGAGGCGAAGAAAATGAGTGAAATGAGAAGATCCGGTCTAGCATTAATCCAAATCACATTTAACACCTTCCAAAAAATTTACCATGTCATTTTGTACTATTCTAATTTACCCTCTTCTCGGTAAACTCGACATAAATTGAAAATCGCACCTCCTCCCTGTACGTATTGTTCGCCAGCACGCAGTGATGGTACACGTCGTTGACGATCTTAAAATGCTAACTAATTTATTTATTAAAATTAGTAACTTTAATTAATTAAAATTAGAAACATAATTAATTAATGTAATATAAAACCTTCTTCGTCTTATCCTAAATGATTTTATTTGTTTTCTTAATGATACTTATGACGTAGACGCCTTGCTCTTACCTAGATAGATACTTATTGGATATATCTATACCACACCAAATTGTGGTGAATGGGCGCATAAAGCGACCGTTGCGGGCCTTCAGCAAGCGCATGAAAAAGGCCTCCCCTTATCTAGACTCCAAGTCCTGAAACAGTCACTGCGAAGGCCAGCGCAGAATAGGCCAGTTCAATGAATAGGCCAGTTCAATCCGGAGGGCTCAAATCTTCTTCGAATCTAGTCGTGGTTACAACAATACCAATATTTACCCGTTCGGGCTCCTTGGTGAGGCGGTGGCGGTATGCACAGCTGGGAATCGAAGCCCGGTTTGGAACGGAAATAAACGGGGAGGGCGCCTTAGATATACCACTCCGACCACCAGGGGAGGGGTACAAGTAGCCTACCTTCAATGTCACACCGATGTCGATTTTCTTGAATCCGCCGTCCTTAGGGAGAGCACAAGCAAGCACCTGCAAGCTCCTTATTTGTATTTTCATTTTTATTTTTATTATTTACTATTTTTTATTATTTTATAAATAATATATATATATAATAATATAATATAATTTATTAATAACATTATATTAATATTTTATATTATTTTTTATTATTTTATTATATTGTGCAAGTCACTAGAGATTAGAGTTTGAAATTGGGGTAAATAATTGGATTAGCTCTCTTCTTTTCGCACATGCTCTACGCCGGTCGAGTGGTTCAAACTCTACTACAGATATTACATTTATAAAATGATACGAACACACAAAAAGTCAAAATGGTACTTCCTGTGTTTACCAAAGCGAGAGAGCGGGCAAAAGTGAGAGGGTCGCGTACGTGCCTGTGTGGTAAACAACGGAAGTCTGTCATTTGACTTTTTGGTGTGATCGTATCATTTTATAAATGTAATAGTTTGGCGAAGTTGGCTTCGAATAAACCAAATAATTTAATTCACCTCGATGCGGTAAACGTTTTCCTCGAGCACGCACGTAGGCAGTACCATCGACCTGGAGAGCTTTAGATTAGCAATAGAATGGCGTGAAATGCTCGCTCTCTTCATTCTGCACACTATCTCGTCGGTCAGACCGGTGAGAGAGTGTTCGAAAAAAGTTTTTGTTGTGAAGTCTTCCCTACTTCAGATGTTCACGATGCAATCATTTAGAGAGCAAATCTACAGGGCTCTCCACTCTCCATCAATATTGAATATTCCTCTGCGTTATTCGTGAATTATTCGCGAATATAGTTAATCGGTCTAACAACACAAAACAAATAAAATGAGTGAAACCGATTCAGGATAGGCAATGCATGGTGAGAATTCTTAACAAAATAAAAATTAAAAAAAAGTAACTTACAAACTCCTTCTTCCCCTCGTGTTTCGAGCACAATTCCACTTCACCCTCGTAAAGAACGGCGTCATTTACACCATCAGGCATACAACGCACTGAGCTCACCTGAATGATGCAGATATCAGCGCGTTCGCGTAAAAAGTGTACCTTCACCGTACATCAAATTTTGAGTCGGGAGTTTGAGTTTGAGTTTGAGTCGATGCGGGATCGGGAGAGGACAACAAGGGCTATCGATCCATGTCAAAATCAGAAAGACTCTAAATTTGATGTACGGATTTGTCCTCATTCCGTGCAGTTATTACGTTGATTTTTCCAAAAAATGAGTTGTCGATTTTTCCAAAAAATCTTCCTTCAAAACGACTAGAAACGCTCTAGATGAAATTTATGTAGACAGGAGGAAAAGTCACGTTCGAAGGGCTTGGCATTGCGCGCTATTGTAATCCAAAAATTCGAGTGTATATTTTTGCTAAATTCACAAACACTCGTCCAAAATAATAAAACGTTCCGCTCCTCAACAAAAGATATGGCTGCGAGAGCATGACACAGCAAGAGACACGTCGCCGACGTGACGTGACACATCATTCCACAGGCCGGTCAACCTTCCAGAAAGGCCTTTGGAGTGAGAGAGCGTGTGAAATCGAGAGGGACCCTCTCACTTTTGCACACTCTCTCGCCCTAACCCTGGTCTGTATGTTTGGAATTATGTGGTGACGTCGGGGTATAGAAAGTGAGTTCACGAATAAGTACTTTGTTTCGTTAACATATTTTAAAAAATCTAATAATAGAAACTCACATTGTGATAGTGCTTGGTCTCGTGGAGCTTCACCATCGCTGGCTCGCCTGATGCCGTTCTCACGTACTTATCGAGGCAACCGGTGACCTAATAATATTATATTTATCGAGTTACTTTCTATTAGGATATGAGGACATCTGTCTGTCTGTTTGTCGTTCCTTCCGTTCTTAAAATTTTCGTATATTCGCTTTATTTTTAAATAATATCAGCATTTGGCCTAATATCAGCATTTGTGATACTGACTTCACCCTCAAGTTATTGGGATAGGTTGCAAAAAAGCCATCCGTGGAAATTCCCCCAGCGCCCCGGCCTCTCGTGGATGCTCTCTTAACCTCAATACATCCCGGCAAGTTGTAATAATCGATAATATGTGCAACTATGTTAGACTCAAAGTAACTACAGAAAACGTGAAATACGATGTCGCATGGCGCAACAAAGAGCTTGTACAAATGATGAGATAAATTAGTGAATATTTTTGAAGGAGAATCATATTTTTACTTTTACAATGGACAATCGTGTATAAAATTTGTTAAGTATAATATAGGAACGCTTTGGTGGATGGTCTTAAACGTGATGTTTTCTTTAGTAAAATTTTAAAGCATGCTTCTCGTAGATAAATTATAATTATCATACTTCAATTGTCATAACTATCAAGCTGTCAAGTAATCGATAGTCAAATTTACCTTGATCTCCGTATCTCCATTATCGTAGTCGCACTGCCTGTAGGCTCCCTTGAGAATCTATAAATGTATGGGTACATATATTTTATTTGCTTAATATTTATTCAAACACAAGCTGATTGAAAATAGATGATGCGCGCGACCTCGTTCTCTTTATTTTTCATACTCCAGCCAGTGGATAAGATACGAATTATCGAAATGAAGAGATACAGGTTTCACTTGCTAATGTAATTGAATTAGTGTGCCAATATATATTTTATTGTTTATTAGTTCTACAAGTTATAACATTATAGGTATGTCTGTTTAGGTCCCTTACACAGAACACAAAGTTTCTTAGAGAACGGTTTTCCGGCTCTGTTCGAGTTGCTTGGGCTCAAGAAAATAGGTTGGGCTCGAAAAAATAGATTGGGCCCAAAATAATTGATTGGGCTGATCTTTCTGTTGTTCTTCAGATTACCTCCTGACAAAATAGATTGGGCCCATGAAAATAGATTGGGCCCATACAAATTGATTGGGCTCATTACCATTTAATAATGCAGAATTTCCGATATGACGAACTGTGTTCATTTAACTTATTATTCCAATTATTCATTGTTCTGAATATTGATGAACTTATACATTTCCTACAGAAACTATACCGATTTGGAATTTGAAAAAGATTACAAATCTGAAAATCAAGAATTTGAAAACGTTTAATTTTCCTGTTTGTCGTACTCTGTACCTGCCTTCAAATTGTAGTCTGCTTCCAAATCGGAAAAGTTCCTGTTGGAAATTTGTCAGTTCATCAATATTCAGAACAATGAATATGTTAAATAAAAACTTGTCAGGCAGAGTCGGAAACTCTGCATTTTTCAATGGTCTTGAACCCAATCATTTTTTATGGGCCCAATCTATTTTCATGAGCCCAATCTATTTTTCCAGGAGGTATCCTTAGGCGCAACCAAAAAAAATCAGCCCAATCATTTATTTTGGGCCCAATCTATTTTCTTGAGCCCAAGCAACTCGAACAGAGCCGGCTCTCCTCCCTCCCCATTCCACACCGAAGCACCGCGCTCACCGAAATGGGTTTGTGGAAAGAGGAGGGAGGATAACCGTTCTCCTAGCAAATTTGTTCTTTATACAGCACCAACTTACAAAATGTTCCTTGTCATATCTCTCGCAGATAGTATCGATCGTCTGCCGTATGTCGCTCTTGAGTGCCCAGTGCTCATAGATGACAAACCCGTCCTTCACTTTACACTCCTCCGCGAAACCCGAACCGTCTTCTAACTTCTGCACACGATCGATTACACTCAGAAAAATGATAGTAGTTTTTAACAATCATGATAGTCATGGCGGGCACATTGCTAGTTATATTTTACTATCATGTGCCCACCATGACTATCATGTTAGTTAACTATCATTTTTTTACTATCATTTTTCTGTGCATATGTTTAGTATTTTTGAAATTTGTGTAAACAATTGGATCAATTTTTTTTTCGACGGACGGCAGAATGTACAAGTAATCTAATCCAATCGTTCAACCGAACGAATATATTCAACGTTAACTGAGTGGGCGCGCAGAGGGAAACAAAGTCTACGACTCCAAAAGTACTCAGAGAGCGAAGTCTCCAGCTTTCCTTACTATGGAGTGTTCACATCTCCAGTTATTAGGAGAAGTGATGTCTCCACCTCTCGATTTCTCATTCTCTCTCATCTGGAGACAATATCTCCAGAGTAAGGAAAGTTGGAGACTTCGCTCTCTGAGTATTGGGTACTGAGCGAAGACTTTTACGGTTTAATCGCGTTGGACAGAAGCTAGCGGCTCTATTAGATTTTTAAAAGTAATCGCGCTATAGCCAAGACTTTACGTAGACTCTATTAGGTCTCTTAGCTCACAACACAGTCAAACACCCCGATGTCTATCAAATCTCTCACATAAGTAAAAAAGTGTAAATGATATAAATTGAAAAAAATGAATTGAGATTTACGAACATTCGTCTGCTTTTTTCCAACGGGGAGCATCGAACCGTAGGACAGTCTCGACTTGCATCCGATTATCTACAAATGGCTGTATTTGAAGGGTTTTTTTCCATATCTTCTTGCCTTTCTTTCTTTTATATTTAGTTATCCGAAAGACATTTATTCACCTGAATTTTATGGCTCGCTCCCCCTTCAAAGATGACACAGTGCTTGTAGAATCTGCCCTCCGTCTGAAAATGATTATGACTTCAGTATACGACTGGAGATCCACTCCCAAAAATCGATAATGTGACCGATACTAGTTTAGTTTTGCACCAATAGTTGACACGCTCATGATGGGAGTGGTAAGCAAAAGTAGAGAGTTTATACATTCGCCGTGGATTTTGATCTCTAAAACCATCACCCACCCTCTTGAATTTTGTTCGATTGCAGCATGCATTTTATAGGGGAGGCAAAAAGTTTGAGGGATACGGCAGGTCATGGTGATGGAACACTGTAGATCATGGCTCTGGTATACGGTAGTCACCGAAACTCACAAAATTCTTGTTGAATCGCGCATTCGACAGGCAGGTGTTGTTGACGTCATCTTTCCATAGGGGATCTGCAGCTAGCAGCGGAAGAAGAACACATAGGAGAAGGCGCATTGTCGAATGGAAAAACTAACGAAAACTCTTCCTTTTATTCCGCCAAAATGCTCCCACGCTTTTAATGTTTCGATGCAGCTTTTGCAAAATTTTGCAACAATTGAGAAGATCAGAAAGTCAAACGATTGGAAATTGATTGGAAAATATGATAAAATAAGTTTATTTCGCAAAAAAAATCCAGCGAAAATGCGCACAGAGAATTGCCATATTGTGGGTTGGTCCCCGATCGTTAGCGAAGACGGGAAGTGATCTTTATCCCTGAATATTCAGAATTCTTTGTTCCGTTCTTATCCCTTCCGCAGCTCATCTATTTGATCTACCTGCTGGCCTTCGGCTCCTGAGATTACACCGGCTCGGCTTCTCTTTTACTACATTCCGAGCAAGAGGTGAGCATAATACAGGGCAACCTGAAGAGAGTAAGAGAAAGAGAGACTGCCAGCGGGAGCATTCTACCCTGTCGCAGAGTGTTTCCCCTCTGGACTAGCGGATATCCTCTCTTCTCGTCCTTCAGTATTTGCTCTAGCTTCTTCTTTGAGAATCTCCGACAATCTCTGCGTAGTGCATTGCTTACTCGACACTTACCATTGCATTTCAAGATGATTGAATAACCTACTAAACTAATAGAGATGGTAGTGACAGATTCCTTCCCAGCGGCATGACTCTTGGAAAGGGGAGAGAACGAGAGAGATGGCGGGAGAGCGTGCAAAAGGAGAGGATCAGGAAACGAGAGACAGGAAGCCACGCAGATTCCGTGCTCCATGAGCACCAAACTGTTTGTTTTATCGATTTTGCGAGAAGTCAGATATTTTCTTGTGATTGTGCCCCAGTGTCAGAGCATACGAGATATATGCCAGGAAAAAAAAGAAGAGGGAGGACCGGCGAGAGGGGACGACAGTTCCTACCGTAACTCTAGGTCTAGATATGCCCAGACTCCGCCCACTCCCAGCCACTTGCACATTCCTCTCATTGAGTCTCATACAGGTGTCAAGGATCGCTCGAGAGCCTACTCTTATCCACTTGGAAACAATTCACCACTTTCAATATGTTGAGAATTACTGTAACAATTGTGTAATTGATGAAGTTGGTAGAATGGTATTGCGCGTACCCTCTGGCTGGTTCTATCTACACCTTATTGCCATCCATTTCACGCTGAATAAATGAATCCATTTCACGCGTATTACGAGCATCGAACCGGCAGTCCTACGATATTACAGTTTTAACATAATGTGCACACAAAATAGTGTCTGCATTTTCTTTCTACACCTCAGCGTCTCCTTAGTTTCTTGAACTTTCTCCCTTTCGGTGTATTATCAGCGGAACGATTTCATTATTACGGACTAATGTTTCAGAATTCAAAAAAAGGACATTTTTCAGATGGACTCATCATCTCTCTCCATTTCCACAGCATCGTCCATGGATTCGTCTTTCATTCCGCCCGCAGACCCCACTCCGCCCTTATTCAATCCAGGTACACAATCGATATTTGTACACATACAGTAATCTCTGTAAATATGGGGTTTCAACGTCTTCTATACGTTACTCTGCTAACAACTATGTATTTTAAAACGTATTTTATAATCGGTGTCGTCCATGCAGGAATGTCCTACTTCACGCCCTTTTCCGCGTACCACCAACCGGCCACCTTCCCGTGAGTTTCCGATGCGCATCTTATTCAGTCGATTTAATTTCCGTATTTACAGTAATCGCCTGAAAACATGAACATATTAAAGTTATATGCATTTATTTCGTTCAGATACTTTCCTCCTCCTTCAATGGCCGGCGGCGCTTGGCCGTCGATCGGCCCACGCTTCGCCAATATCGCTCCCAGCAGTGAGTCAATTTCGCCTGACCATATCAAAGCTCCAGAAACGGGTCAGAGCGACTGAGCGGGCATACTCGTTTTCCGACTGACCTTTTCCATATTTCGTTTTCTCGAGAGCTAGAGTTATATAATTCTGTGCAATTGGAAACATTTTTCAGTAGACCTCACTTCCGCAGAGACAAATAAATCCTCTGATTTATTCAAAATTATATAAATTTTGTCGAATGTCAAATACAGACATAACTTCTCTCTCTCTCTCTCTCCCCACAATTTTTTCAGTAGACCTCTCAGTTAAGCCTTCCTAAGCTTCCCAGTGCCAACAAGTGGTGACAGTTGCGCAGCAGGAGTCTAAACTGTTCAATAGGTGAAGAGATCCACTCGGTTAGGACCATGTCGACATTGTGGGAACGCTGGCTTGAATGGGGCAGTGCATTCATTTGTAATCATAAGTACGGAATGAAGCGATTATTAATACATTTTTATTAATTTTTGAATTAATAAAATCCCCTTTCGATTTTGTGAGCCAAACTGAGAACCACGGAGCGAATTCACTTAATCATGCCCGTTCAAAATTGTTATTTAATTTTTAACCTTTTATTCCAATCTGGAAGAGCCGGGGCTTCACTCTCCCTCTCTCTCTCTTTCTCTCTCTCTCTCTCTCTCTCTCTCTCTCTCTCTCTTCCGGAAGCTCCGTATTAGCACCGCACGCGTAATCCACTTGGCAGTAGCACTCGCAAACAATGAACACGGATCATTACAAGTATTGCGTCATCCACCACAGCGAGCTCCCTCAGATAGCATACTTTTTCTCTTTTTAGATACCAAAAGCTGATAGCTCAACTTACGATTCGTAATACCTATTTAGCGCGAAATCGGTACTACGGCTGATAAGGCGAAGAGAACGAGACTGTCAGTGGGTACACAGTAGAGTGCGAAATGTGAGACCACGCACTCCACATTTCACACACTTTCTCGACCGGTCGGTAGGTGAGAGAGTGTACGAAATGAAGAGACCGTGGTCTCACTTTTCGCACTCTAGTACACAGAGCGCGAAGACTCCAGATTTCCTTACTCTTGTCTCCTGGTGAGAGAGCATGAGTAATCGAGTGATGGAGACATCACTTCTCCAAATATTTGGAGATGTGAACACTCCAGAGTAAGGAAAGCTGGAGACTTCGCTCTCTGAGTACCCGGAATACCGAGCGAGCATCTAAACAGAGCGCGAACAATCTAACTATACCATGCGACTCTCTAGAGTATTCAATTCTCGCATATTCAAGTGAATTTGCCCTCCGATCTCTTCAATTCATCTCGCCAATTTCCTAAGAGAGTTGTGTTTATCAAATCTCATCGAGAGTTCGCGCTCTGTGTATTGACACCAATGACCTACTTTTAGTGCCTCTTCCGACGACTCTCTCCACTGCTTCAACGTGCAATCAACTCTTCGATGCGATAGGAAAGAAAAGGCGGTCGCGCAAATTGTACACGCAAGCACAGGTGGGGGCGTGAAGAAGTTCGATCACAAAGTAACAAAAACCACGAAAATCGATATTTTGAATTTGTATGATGCGCAGGGGCACAGTATGCATCGCGTGCGCGTTGCGGTCGCTAACTTGCGGTGCCCACGCGCGAAGTGTTGTGCAGCTATTGAGCAATAATAGTGTTCGATTTTTATGCAATGGCTTTGCTTCCACTCGGAGCAGTGGAGAGAATGCCTTTCTTGACCTGCTGCTGAAACATATTGCGCATCTGACAGACCCACCTCAATTGTAAAAGGAGGAATTGCAAGGCCACGGCCGCTTCATTTCGCGCACTCTCTCATCCGCCGACCGGCTATTACATTTATAATATGATACGATCAAACAAAATGTCGAAAGGGGACTTCCTGTGTTTACCGAGACGAGAGAGCACGCAAAAGCGAGAGAGTCGCCAATGTTCCTGTAAGGTAAACAACGGAAGTTCATTATTCGGCTTTTTGGTATGATCGTATCACTTTATAAATGTAATACCTGAGTGGGCGAGATGACGAAACAATGGTCGTCCATTTCACAAAACGAATCCCCCTTCTCAAGTTTTGGATCATTTTACTGGTCACCACATAACGTGATCAGTAAAAAATATGAATGTTTCTAAAAAATGTAATAAATTGAATTGCAGACGGACGAGCTTGAAAGGCAGTACCGCCTGAATCCATACGTTTCCCAGAAAGAAGATCGATTGCGAATCTCGAAGATCACAGGAATTGCCGAGGGCAAAGTCAGTGACAGTCATGACTTTATTTAAATGTTTTTATTTAAATTTATGTTTTAGTAGCCATAATTGTTTTAGGTGAAGATCTGGTTCCAAAACCGGCGGTACAAGGGCAAGCACCAGGGCTTCGGCGAGTCGTCTGGCAGTGAAAAGAGCGAGAAGGAGGAAGCGGATGTGAAGTAATACTTAATCCTGCTTAGCACTTTGTATTTAATACAATATATTCTCCATCGGGGATGTGGGAGATGGGAGTTATCTTCAGTTTAGCTTCATTTCTGCGTATTTTCATCGATTGTGAACTGACTATTCTTTAGAAAGCCAATATCTAGCGATATGAGGACGGGTTACTCCAATGCCTCAACATCTGCAAGTCTACCCGCGCCGAGCTCGTTTCCGCCCCCACAGGTTAGTACAGAAATATTTATCGAACATTTTACAAGAATGTTCGTTAGATCTGTTACAGAAACAGACGTGTCATCATCATTACGCAATCAATTGGTGTCATTTTCTTTGTCACCCTGTTGTGACTTCGTATCTATCGTGTTCGCACATCATTGTTCATATATTGCATATTTCAATCAACGATTATTGGCATACTATATATTATTGATTGATTGCAGATGATGCCTCCACCTCCTTCTTACTACCATCCATCGATGTGTCTCTTCCCTCCCCCTCCTCCTTCATCCGCTTACAACCCATTCCCACAGCAACAACAAATACCGATAAACTACCACGATTCAACACTGTTCACAACTGATTTGTAAATAGGATTTTCCATGTTCACCTCAAAATTAAGGGTTCGCATTCTGATGGCAGGTTTTAGTAATTGATCAATAAATAATATTTAATTTCATCGCTTTTGGGATGATCGGCACATGTCGAAAAAGACATACCATTCCAAACCTACAGAAGGATATCATGGCGAGAGTGTATACGAAATGCAAAAGTTGAAGAGAGTCCCTCTCGATTTTACACGCTCTCTCACACTAAACTCCATTCTGTCGAGTCTACCCTGTCTATGGAATGATGTGGTTACCATACATTAGATTCCATAACATGGGCGATTAGCGGAAGAGGAGTAGATCAGATAGGGTACACTGGATGTATACAAGTGGGCCCGCCACCTGCATGTGATTGACAAGAACACGAGTGGAAATGGGATCAGACTCAGGTTTGAAGTGGATTACGCAACTATTTGTGCTGTTCTGACATGGGATATGGCTGCTGAGTGTGGGAGACTACCAGGAATATTTTATATACGAGGACGTACCTTAGACCCGGAATGACTTTGGCTTGCTTAATTTTCGTGAAATTGTTAAATTTGCAAAACAAAGAAATACATACCGCAACGAGTGCGAGAGAGTTGAAGAAAGCGAGAGCGGCATGATGAGTTAAATTCAAATAAGTTCCAATAAGAGAACCCTATGAATCGCAGTCGGGACTAGTCATAAAATGTTCATGCAGTGATGAGTAGTCGTTTAGTCTCCCGTCGACCCCCGGGTCGCTCCAGGGGGCAGGCTGTCAATGCAAATATGACAGGGCTTTTGGCACCCATTCATCACATTCTAAGGTGAGCAACACCTAGCTTCTCCGGATCAAGCTGACACCCTCTTGCAGGTGAATGGATGATGAATCGATGGATTAGGGAGGAGCGTTTGCTTACAGGGGAGGTGATTGAAACGATTTGGCTTATAGGACTTCACCTAATAAACCAAACTTGTTTCCGGGACTGAAAAGGGGTCAGCCGTACACAGAGCGCGAAGTCTCTAGCTTTCCTTACTCAGGAGATGTCGCCTCCAGCTGAGAGAGTATGAAAAATCGAGAGATGGAGACATCAAGTCTCCTAATAATTGGAGATGTGAACACTCCAATTTTTTAGAGTAAGGAAAGCTGTAGACTTCGCTCTCTGAGTACTGTAATATCAATCGATTGCCATTAGCTAGACTCTCTTTGTCTTTCATGATTCGTGACAAGCCCCGTGGCAATAATAGGTCGGCACGTCGGAAATACTCGATCCGAAAAGGAAAGGAATAGTGCTAATCCTTTTAGAGCCTCTACCATGAGACAATCCACTTCCCCTTTTGCCGTTTCCGATGATCAGTCAATAGCCACTGGCTACTGTAATTCCTTTTCCGGGTTACTGTACTTCTTCCCAACCTCTTTCGGTAGGTCACTAATTGGGTCATTGGTTTGCTCAACCAATGGTGATAGTGTATCAACGTTGCCTAATCATGGTACTTGAATCTGCCTTCAATCGGTGGAGATCAAAGTGTGAAGAGGTAGAGTACCACTTGAGTCAAGCTGCACGCGCGATGAGATTCAATATCTTCGTGGGCTAGATAATCAAAATAGGAAGTCTTGCAATTCTGATATTTTTTTCTATAAACGAAGGAAGCATCTCAAAGTGAGTGTGCAGAAGCGGTGATAATCGTGTGAAAACGAATTTTGTATTTGCACGCTGGCTTTTCTCAATTTTGAATGATGGTACGAATTTTGGTGGCGGTTTTATGCACAATATCACCCATCAATTCCCAACTCGATCGGCAATTACACTGGGATGACTGGGCGCTGGCGTGCGGGAGGGAGTGAGCTGTTTAAAAATCTTGATTATCTATGATAACTGTTTTCTAGAGCAGTCAAGTTGAAGCAGTTCGATTTCAGCCCGCGGAATGCGTAAGCTTTTTTGTCTTCGTACTTTTAATTATGCTTCAGAGCGGGAAGATCTGCATATATCAAAATATGGTGTCTCCTGATGAGACAGCATGATCCAGCGGGAGACAACATCTTCAGATTAATGGAAGTTTGTGACTTCCCGGTCTGAGAAATGTTATTATAAATCTAAAAGTTTTGATATCCAATGTAATTTTAAGCCAGTTTTACAGAAACGAGCCAGCCGGATGGTACGCTAGCGTCTACAATGAACTAACGCAAAATAACTACGGTGCTGCTATAATCACTCGGCGGCATGCAATTACAATAAAAGCAGCTGTGACTACAAATAAGTGAGATCGCATCATTCGTTGGCCCAGAATCTGGGATTACACTTTTTTGAACCAGGCAGTTTAGAGACTCGAGACCCATCTAGGAATACGCAGAATGTCGAGTTCAGTAAGAATTGTCCCCTACACTGAGAAAAAAGGTCACTAGGATCAGGACACAAAGTGAAAATGTTCTCTTACCTGTAAGTGAAAGTCACTAGAAATAAGAGACATTTCACTTACCGGTAAGTGAACTTTTTCACTTTGTGTCCTGATCCTAGTGACTTTTTTCTGAGTGTATCTGACCTGTTTTATCGAACTTCCGATAGAAATCTGACGTGTTTATGAAATATCTGACGTGTTTATGCTAGGCGAGAGAGTGTGTGAAAATGAGAGATCTGGGCCAGAAGAAAATGTATGGATCGCATTCTAATCCAATCTGAACTGGGTGACAGTTCCACTACCTGAACTTCTCCATAATATACTTTTGTTATTCTGACATTTTCCAAATTGCATCAATGTCCCAGTATTATCATTACTTTTTATTAAAGGGTCAGTAAACACACAAGTTAGTGTTCATTTGATCCAATTTCCACGAGCGACGTAGGGATAGAGATAGTGTGCGCCCTATCGGATATCAGCCCAAGTGGAGCAGCGGTAAAACGTTAGCCTAGCAATCGTGAGGTCGCGGGTTCGATATCCACCCTATGCTTTTGTTTCTTCCAACGGGCCGAAAGTCGTGGCGAGACCTTGAAATTTGCGGGAATTCAACGGTGCCTTTACTGTCCCTTTAACTAGCCGGGACGTGTTGATGTTAAATACACTACGCTCTATGCGTACACTACGCTCTATGCACAGTTCTGAGTGAAGGTTCGGTCCAGGGGACCTCGGTAGCCTTTTTCAGGTACGGTTCAGGGGAAGCTCGGTAGCCTTCTTCAGGTACGGTCCAGGGGGACCTCGGTAGCCTTCTTCAGGTACGGTTCAGGGGGACCTCGGTAGCCTTCTTCAGGTATGGTTCAGGGGAACATTGGTAGCCTTCTTCAGGCTTGGTCCAGGGGGAGTTCGGTAGCTTGCTGTAGTCTCGGTCCAAGGAGGAGAACTCAGTAGCCGGCTCCAAGATCGGTCCAGGGCGAGCATAGTATGTTGGGGGGAATGTGTTCATCTCTAGAAAGAGTACTGGCTTATTCCATTGCAAAAGGCTCGTGAGGCTGAGTGCAATCGAAAAAAAAGTTGCCACTACGCCACTTCGTGGCTCCGTGGCAACTTTTTTTTCGATCGCTCTCAGCCTCACGAGCCTTTCTCAACGGAAACGCAGGATACCGTGTGTTGATTTCCCTGGCGTGTTCGAACACGTTTCCGACATCGAAAACAACTTTTTTCTCCACTTTTCCTATGATCCTCTACGCTCTGCGAATCAAATGGAAACTTTTCGAAATTTTCGATTTTCTTGTTAAAACGTTTTAGAACACGTTCAGACACGTTTCCGACATCGAAAACAACTTTTCCTGTGATCCTCCACGCTCTGCGAATCAATTGGAAACTTTTCGAAATTTTCGACTTTTTAAGTTAAAACTCGGCAAAACAGGTGAAAACGTGTTTCATGTAACTCAAGAACATGCTAGAAGAGCTTCTGACACTTGCGAATAATGCGGCAAACGTTTTACCCGCGGCGGGGTTCGAACCTGGGGGGTCTCGTATTGAAAGTCAAGCGCGTAACCCACTTGGCTATGGATTTGGTCAATTAAATTTTGTAAAATTTGAAAGGTATTTTGGTCTGTTATCATTCGCAAAAAGATCTGGGAAGATAGAGGGATTTTGAGGCGATTTATTAGGAATCTTCCGAATACATGATTCCGACCCTCCAGAAAGGGGTCAGGGGCGAGAGAGTGTGCCAGGGTGAGAGAGTCCCTCTCGATTTCCCTTGCTCTCTCGTTTCAAACCCCTTCCTGCGAGGTTTGCCGGCATGTTGAATGATTCGGAGCGAAATGTGCGAAAATATCATGAAATCGCGTGAAATCAAGTGAAATCAATCGATATTTCACTTCAAAAATCGGCAAAAGATGCTCAAATGTGGATCTCGTTACTCAAAAATGGGTTTGGGCCACATTTGACACTTGGAAAAAATGCGGCAAAAGACTATGCACCGGCGGGGATCGAACCTGCGACCCTCGGATTTGAATTCGAGCTCGCTACCGACTTGGCCATGAAATTATCGATTTTTCAAATATAAAAATCGATGTGTTTCGTGATGGGCTATCATATGCAAAAGGATCTGAGAAGATTGCTCAACTTTGAAGAAAGTTATTCAGAAAAAAGGTCCGTCACGCGGAAGGAAAAAAACATACCAACAGACAGACATTTCAATTTCCTACCGTTAGATAACAAAAAAACGCTCGCGATGTGAAAAATTATGAAAAATTATGAAAAAAAATCATAAAAGGGCGAAGCACGACGATTCGTGTCTCTATGGTCGCAATTTTATGGTATTTTATATCTTTCGTTGTGCTCTTCGATTTTGTCTTTTTTAAAATAATAACTTTAATTGCAAAATAATGAAGGAATACGCTAATTTTGTTTTGAGCGCCTCCCCGCTCTCGCTGGCGCGAATGGTGGTGTCCGGCGAATCTCGACGGTGTACTGTATGTCAAATTGCAATTTTCCGGTCGCCATGTTCCCGGCTGATTTATATTCGAAATTTGTTTTATTAACATTAATCATGTTTATTTATCGATTTTCATCTCCTTTCTTGTTCCAATCGTGAGCCAGGTCGGATGGGCTTCCCGTGAGAGCTGGTTCACGATTGCATCGATTGATTTTCCGTTTCAAACCGAGTCTCAGAGTATTAACACTGCAAACCGTCATGTTTCACCTCATTTCTTTCACTCTTTCCCGGCCCATTGCTTGCCTTTCTTGTTTTCTACCGTTTCCCCTGATGGGCGTTCATCTCTCCCTCTGTTTTGATTGTTCTCCCTTCCTTTTCTCGAACTTTGAAAACGTAAATCGACACTATTTCAGTAGCGGAAGGGACAGAGGCTGCGCCGATCTCGCCGACGACCGATAGGGGATCAACGACTAATCAGATGGGTCCTTTTTACAAGGACCGTTACGAAAATTGGTATATCAGAGTTGGCTTGTGAAGAACTTTCAGGTTCTTCCCCCCTTCTCCTTTCCACTCCCGTCTCCCGGTCGGCTCGCCGCTGTGCGCTCTGCTCCTCCAGTGGTGCGTGGCTGTTTTTCCCCTTTACTAGTGATAATCATTGTGCAATAAAACGGTTTATTAACTTCTTTCAATAACGATTTACATCTAAATAGTATGAAAACAGTGTTTAATGCTAGAATTACGAAGATTTAAAATATTCAGAAAGAAATGTTCAATACAGGCACTCCACTTAGGTCTCATTCTTTACCTTTTTCATTGGGATCGGATCTTCCTCTGGTTCACTATCGAATTGAAGAGGGGGGAGACTATCACTGGCAGACGGAGGGAGACTATTAGCACTAAATTGGACAAGAGACGAAGAGGAAGGGTAGGCAGCATAGGGATTGTGAACGGGCATTTTGTGTGGATTTGGCATCAATGAACTGAGGAAAGGTTTGTAGGGTACTGTACTCGAGGGAGGGATCAATACGGCAGTAGTTGGCTGTGCTACCGTAGTTGCAGGTGGAATCAAGCAAGGAATCAATGAGTGCGCTACAGTAGTCGGGATCGCGATGGAAGCGCGTGCGGGGGTTACGGTAGTGCTAGTCTCTCTCCTTCTAGTAGCCGCGTACATGTTGACTCTATTGATGATGGAAGACCGCGCTGTTTCGCGACAGTGATGGGTCGTGAAGGAACGTCGGTGCAAACAGACCTGCAATATGGAACCATTTTATTTTGAGATAAAAATGATAATATTTCGAAGTTGATAGACATGAACAATTCGGAAATGCTCTAATTCACTCACGTCAACGAGGAATCGGACTCTCGCTTGATCCGTTCTGTACTTCAGGTTGAGAAGCAGTTCTTCCTTATGGTCTTTCCATAGCACGGGTTCGATTGCTGTGGCCAGACACTCTGGTCCCTTGTTCTTGTCCAAATCATCCACTTCCTTTTTCGTCATTAGATCATAGGTAAACGCTAAAATTTTCCATTGATTTGGAAGTTCAATTTACGGTGCTATTCGACATTTTTTATCTGGCAGAAATTGCGAGAGAGCGTGTGAAATGCAGAGACACAGGTTTGTGGGTGTCGACGTACCTGTATCCTTGGGTGCAGCGGCTGCGAGGGCATCCAATCTTGCCGCAGTCGCTTCTCCCTGGTCCTCGATCTTCCGCAGTTTGGCAGCAATTCCTGTCACCTGAAGGAAAAATTCGATGTTTAATCAATCGATATTTCCGAACCTCGATAGCAGCTGATCGTGATTCGTTTACTGCAGTATGGAGAGAGGACCGTACGAAACGATGAAATTATGTAGAGTCCGAGAAAGAGTAGAGACCTCCCGTCTCATTTCGTGCAGTGCTTGAGTCATTAAGAAGACCGCCGGATCTGGAAAAAAAGTACGGTAAGTTCAGGGTACGGTAGAACCATGCATGGATACGGTAAGTTCAGGGTACGGTAGATCCATGCATGGATACGGTAAGTTCAAGGTACGGTAGATCCATGCATGGATACGGTAAGAACCATGCATGGATACGGTAAGTTCAATGGTAAGTTCAATGTACGGTAGATCCATGCATGGATACGGTAAGTTCAGGGTACGGTAGATCCATGCATGGATACGGTAAGTTCAAGGTACGGTAGATCCATGCCTGGATACGGTAAGTTCAAGGTACAGTAGATCCATGCATGGATACGGTAAGTTCAATGTACGGTAGAACCATGCATGGTATCAATTAATCGGATAGAATGACGCACCTGTTGTGGAAGTAGCAGCCTGTTGAATGAGTGTCGAATGGGGCGTAATTGACAATAGAGGGGCAGCAAGTTGGAGAGGGATGTTTGTACTGCCCGGTTGCACAAAAGGGGAAGTAACAGAGGGAAGTAGGAAAGTAATGGAAGGAGGAGGAGCTAACGAATTTTGTGAGAAAAGTGGTACTGCACTCGTTGTTGGGCCTACCGTACTCAGAATTGGAGATACCGTACTCGTTGTTGGTCCTACCGTAATCGCAACTGAAGCTACAGTACTCGCAAAGGGGGCTAAACTGGTTGGAATGGAGGGTACAGTAGTAGGAGGGGTGGAAGTGACGCTGGGTGCAGCAGGGGCGGCGACCATTCGAAGCTGAGAAATAACAAGAATGAGTTGAGAGTACAATTTCTGGACAAATCTCACGCTAGGCGTCTTCCTCTGCTTGTTTGGAGTGACTGTGCCAGGTTTCATTCGGCGCGTTTTCTCCGCCTCCACTCTTTTCTTTCCCCTGTCGGAGAACTTCAAGATTCCTCTCCTCTCCAGAGTGGGGTCTTTGGATGGATGCATAACCGCGATCGATGATCCCACTCGAGCTACGCCACGCACAAGATCTTCGTCCACTACTTCCCATGCATCTCCAGCAGAAGTGGTGATGAGAACTAGCCACCACATTATGACTGAACGAAAGATCAAATATTAGGTGGAACTGTATGTGAAAGTCTATTTTTACTAGTCATGCGAAGAGCGAACTAAATTAATAAGCCTAAAATGGCTGCCAGTGTTTCGGCCCTGCGGTCTAGACACTGACCGCCTCCCTGGGGGCGGGCCTCGTCAGTAGACAAGCCCCAGGGACACAGTTATGTAAAGGATACTGGTGGTAAATGAATAATAGCGCGCGTAACGAGAAAAACCTATTCCTCAAAACTGTTATCCGAACTAAATAAGAAAAACAGGGTTCTAAACATCCAGAATGGGAGAGAAGGCTATGTTAGGAGTGTGAGTGATTGAAGTGTGGAGTAGCAAGTGGGGAGAGGAAGGGGAGGGAAGAGGTAGGTGAGAGTGGAGAGGTCAATCAATCGAGAGAAGGGAGAGAGAGATTGATCTACTCGAGGGACGACTCCCTATCACTCTATCTTCTGGTCCGAGGGTTTGGGTGTAAAGTGGAGAGGGGATCCTCATAAACTCACACTCATCCATTTGATTATTGCTGAGTGTTTATAAGTATGTGTTTCTTCTGATTTTAAGAGATCAGACATCAGAAAGATCAAAGATCACCAGACAGATCACAGATCACCAGAGTCATAATTGTGGATCACTATTTTAATTGCTTCTCAATAGTCGTATGCAAATTTCTGATTTTGATAGGCCATATTTTATCTCTATAACTGGGTTGTTGCGAAGCACTCTAATGACACATGAATGAATCAATTGTCTAGGGTACTGTATTTCCTGGAAGTACTCAATTAGGGATTCAGAGCGTTGCATGAAATCGTCAAGTTTACTGCAATTGCGATAGATTCTAACCATTTCTCCGTAGAATGTGTTCAAACCTATTTTGGTGGGAACGTTTGATTCGAAAGGTGGATATCTTATCACTTTGAATGTATAATCATCTGTCTTATTGTAGAGTGAGAGTACTGACTTTCCTGCTGATAACATAATGTTCAAGTCGAGAAAACTCGTGTTTGTCGGCATGGTATTTGTTTTTTCCAAAGATAAGGAAGAGTGGTAGATCTCTTTAGTGATTTCTACAAACGAGTCAATTTTACTAGATACATGAAGGAGGTCGTCAATATATCGAAATGTTCTGGATAGAGAGTATGCTAAAGGGTGACTTGTTTTAATATTGTTGTGAATGTACTGGTATTCCATAATTGCTAGAGTAAGATCTGCGATTTGGGGGGAAGCATTGTTCCCTTGTGGAATTCCTTTATTTTGTCTGTAGAAAGTACCGCCGTAAAATGCGAAACTGTTATTCAAAATGTAATCCAGGATAGATTTGACATCGTTTTTGTGAAGTGATATTCCTGAAGTCGTACTGTTATTTCTATCGTATCTAACATGATTTCCATTCACGACTATGTAATCGGAACCCGCATTCTTGTGAAGTAAATCAACCAGAAAGTACAATTTTTCTCTCACGACATTGTGAGGCAAGTTTGTGAAAAGAGATGCGAAATCTGCACAAAACATTTCTGTCTTGGCATTATTGATTGTCTGCATGTTATGAATGACCTTGGAAGTGTTCTGAATGGAAAAGTAGTGGTTGACTTTACTATGGCTAGTAATGTTATTACAGTACTTCCTAAAGTGATCTTGCAAGAATTAGAACTTTTTGAAGCACAATTGATACGGGTTTCAATGTACTGTTGTGTGCACCCGTAATGTATCGGAACTTTATAGGATTTTTGTGCATTTTTGGAATTCCATAAATTCGAGGGAGACTTCCCTCGGGTATTGGAAAGAGTGAAAAACTTTTTATGAATTTTTCATGTTCCTTTATCTTTGTCTCAAGGTGAAAATTGTCGATAGGAATGTATGTTCTCTCACCATTATCCGAAGTATTCATTTCCTTTTCCATGAATTCTAAGTAAAGTTTCTTGCATGTGAATGCATAATTTCCGGAAGCTTTATCTACCATTGTAACCACGAAATGACGGTGTAGGAAATTTTTTATATATGGATTTCGAGAAATATTTTGAACATATTTATTGATTATTTTAGAATTGATGCAAATTTTCCGCTTAACATATTCAGTGAAACGTGTTTTCAACTGCTCTGTTGCATTTTTAGTTTTGGCTCGAGAAGCAAGAATATCGATTAAGTCGGAACATGATTTGTCAATTGCGTCATGAATCTCGCTTTTTCTCACGTATTCATGCAATCTGAATTTTGTACCTTTATCGAGAATCTTCCTGATCTTTAAGTCTTTTATGAACGTAGTGTCTCCAGTGCAGATATGACCGTAATTTCCGTTGATGTGATTAGGGTACTGTGAGCAAACGCAATCAGAATTTATTATATTTTTTATCTCTGATCTAGTTAGCCTTTTTAAGAAAGAACCGTAATTGCATAGAATATTCGAAGTTGGCTGGAGTAGCGAGTAGGAAACTGAGATGTGTGGAATATTCTCAGATTTTTTGAACATTTTTATGTATAGAGATTTGACGAACATTGAGTTTAATATTCGCGAAAGATTAAATTTCTCCATGAATTTTCCAAAATATTGTATTCTGAACAAACAAGATCATACAAGAGAGAACGAAAGAGCAAAGATCACACACACGAGAGAACGAAAGATCAAAGATCACAAACTCAGAGAATAATGAACATGATTGATGTTTCAGAAATGTAAAAAAAACGGGAGAGAAGGCTGAATGCTTGCACTGCATGCACGCAAATTACATGCACTTGCATGCAAATTGAGCTATTTCCATACAGATCACAGTTGAGAGGGACATATCACTATGAAGTCACGTACATTTATTGCGATCTCATGAAACGTAAATATCCGTGCTACTTTTTATTTCATTTATTAATCTTTGATCATTTATTTATATTCAATCGATATCAGAATGCCTCCTGGCTTCCATCCACGGGATTTGATCCAGCAATGGAAGGACGATGGGATGAGTTGCAAGCAGATCTCCATGGAGTTATGGGCGAAGAAAGAGATCCGATTGAGCGAATCGGCTGTCCGTCGCCAACTCAAAAGGAAACCGAGACAGCCCAAGCCCTACTGTCCCTCTTCTGTCCCCAAGGATCTCCACCCCGATGTCCGGTCTCTCATCGAGAAGTTGTACGACAGAGATGGAACGAATACTGTGAAACGCATCATGGAAGTGATAGAGAAGGAGACCACCCTCAGAGTTAGTTGCTTTCGTTCACTGTAAGGATTAGTATTCAAATATAGACGCACATAATACTAATAATTTATCTACGCCCGAGGCGCAACACGATTTGAAATTTGACAAGAGATTAGGGAAGATATGGGGGAGGGGGGACTCTCCGAATATTACTTGAGATGACGGAACCCTTCGAAAATGGGGTGATTGCCAATCGTTTCTTGAATGTTCGATGATTGAGGGCAGTGAGAACTTCTATTGGGAGCATGAAATACCTTCGAGCAATGCGTGCAGGGAATGAATGGCACATACTGTAACCTATCAATATCGATTGGCGATTTGATTTTGATTTTACTATGGTGAGAGGATAAGGTGTGAGACCTGGCGAAGGGGGGGGGCGAGATGAGAGGGAACAAAATAGGCGAGAAAGTTCCAAATGTAGGTCAATGGGGATCCTGTGGATGTTTCGAGGTTACTGTAGCTTTGTACAAAAGTGGTCGAAGGGTGAGAGATTATTCGGCTCAAGATTAGGCATGACGGAGGAGCAGGTTTCTAAATAGATAGACGGATGCATGGAGTACAGTAGGACGGAGTGAGGATTACGGTACGGATACTGTGTGGGGAATGTTTCAGATGTGGGATATTTGTATGGAGTATTAAGGGAATCAAGCCGAGATGTGTTGAGGTTAACTGTACTACGTTCTATGCACAGTTCAGGGTATTGGTTCGGTCCTTAGGGAACTAGATAGCCGAAAAAAATGAACTACCCGTGTGCCGATAAATAAGAATAAATCTGACGCACCATCAATGGTGTTGATACGGCACTTTGTTATGTATCTGACACAGCGCCGCTGAGGTTGACCCACCGCATTTCTTGTAGGATACTGTAGCGCTTTTACGGTATCTCACCAGGTACTGTACCATTAATTAATAGCATTCTCAAAGAAGTAAGTGTATACGTGCGGACGTTTTCCTGAAGAAAAACAGGCAACTTCCATGAAAACAGTGACAAAAAAATGCAAAAACATGCGTTAGAACAAGCGAGAGCATGATATTTTTTGCGTTGGCACGTGTTTACGAGCATTGGAAAACAATTTAAGCTTAAACACGGGCAGCGAGATTCGAATCCGCGTCGGGCAGATTTGAATGTCGGCGATTTAACTACTTGGCTATGAATTTAGTGATTTAAATTTTTTTTAAATTAAAAACAAATATTGACAGTTATCGCATGTAACGGTTGAGAGATGACTTTTGAGCTGAGATACAACAGACAGACATACAAGCAAACATAAAGATAAATTGATTTCCAAGTTTTTCAAGTTCACACTTGTTCTGTGACCCCAGAGACTCCCCAGTGTGTTTGGTAAAGATTCGACAATTTCGATTTTCCACGTTAAAACGTGTTTTGACACGTTCAGACACGCTTCTGACATCGCAAAACACTTTTCCTGTGATCACCGGCACTCCGCCTTGTGTTTGACAAAAGTTGGAAATTTTCGATTTTCACGTTAAAAGTCGGCAACACAGGTGAAAACGTGTTTCACGAGACTCAAACGCGTGTTAGGATGCCTTCTGAGACTTGCGAAAAATGTGACAAAAGGTTTTCCCGCGGCGGGAGTCGAACCTACGTCACTCGAATTGCAAGTCAAGCGCTTTATCCACTCGGCTATGGATCTAGTATTTAAATTTTTGTAAAATATTAAAAATATTCTGGTCAATTATCATATGCAAGAGGTTCTGAAAAGATAGCGCAATTTTGAAACTAAATATATGTATATTTTTAAAAAAAACTGGACGGACATGTGGAAAAAAAACACAAACAAACAGACAGACAGACAGAAACATCAATATCCTAATATAGTTACATACAGAAGCGTTTAACTGTACTTATTAATTAAAGTAACCTACTCAACGGCACGGACCGATCCAATCAAGCAAAAATAAAATATTCCACCGATAGTAATGTTTCAGGTAACTGAGCATGTGGTTCACGTCTGGCGAAAGGAGTTAGGCTTCGAAAGGAGTTAGGCCAAGTTTCGTTTGCGATACGGTCACATGGTACGACTAGCCAATCGATTCGTGCGCATTGATTTCTGTCAGCGCGCATTGGACAACCATGAGCAATTCCTCACTCACTCGTTCAGTGACGAATCGTGGATCTATTTAGAAAAGACAAGCAAAACTATTAATGTCCGCGATCGTGCTCATGCGGTCCAATCTGCTCCCAAGTACCCCGTCAAGGTGGGATTTTATTTGCAACATTACTTATTTTGCAAAAAAATCCCACCTTGACGATCGCAGCTATTCTAGATCCTAGTGTGGGGGTCCATCTCGTGGCGCGGAGCATCGGACCTGATCATATTGACTGGCGATGGAGCGGCACGAGTCGATTCGGCCACATACCAGACGATACTCGAGAAGAACTACCTCGAATGGAGGATGTATGAAAATAAAAAGAGACCTGGAACTGCAAAATAAGCTATTTTTTTAATTTAGAAAGAATTTTTTACTAAATAGAATGCAAACAAAACTCATATTTTTTACGATGAAAAAGAGTTTTCAAAGTTCGGAATGTGCAGCTATGTACCGAGCGCTACGGTGTTTAGCACACTAAACACAGTAATTCCCGGCACGCCGGTGCCTTTAAAAAATCAGATCCATTCTAATCAGAAAATAGTTTAAAATTAAAATAACTTATTTTGCAGTGCCACGTCCCTAAGAGAGCATACACGAGAAGCGAGGGGGAGACCCCACGAATAGATTTTTTGCAACCTATCTCAATAGTGAGAATCACGAGTGGTAACATCTGGCCAAGTAAGTAAGGTTCTGGATCCCGCACCGAAAAGATACAGTAAGTAATCCGACGACATCCATTTTTATAAAAAAAATTATCTTTGATTCCAGACTGTTCATACATTTGGTCTGGCATATTAAGATTTTGTGGAAAAAAACGTAATTTTGAAAATCGAATAAATCGATGTCGGAATCGCAGGTTATTGTAACATTTCGGTACGAGACCCACAATCATATTTGCTAGGTCAAATATCAGTACTAATCATTTAAATAAGAGGAGAATCCACGAATTACTTACGTTATAAAAAGTACTTCGTGGATTCCCCCCCCTCCGTGTTCCCCGGCTTCTCGTGGGTTGTCTCTTAAACAAAAGATGCCTTAGCATTTCAGCTAATCAAAAAAATGTAATCGATTTTTAAAGGAGAGTCTATGGACCGGTCGGAATCCTCGTCCAAGATTCTGCACCGGGCCATGTTTCAAACTCGACCAAGAGGTTCCTTCGAAATGAGGGGATACCGGTGCGAAACAACTTGAATTTATAAAACCACTTTAATCATCTTCTAAAAATATGATCTAACTAACTGATATCTAGACCGAACTCTGGCCACCCGAAAGCCCAGACCTGAATCCAGTGGAAACGGTCTGGGCTATCATGAAGAAGCACGTGAATGCGGACAAAATGACTGGCACACAGCAGCTGGAAGACGCAGTGAAGAAATTTTGGCGTGAAAAGGTCACAGTCCCCCTCTGTCAAACGTTGATCGCACACATGCAAAAAAATTGCAGCAAATCGTTGACAAAGGTGGACTTCCTATTCACGATTAGGTGTTCACTGTCCATAGGTCAAATGGGGTTCTCGCAGGTGTTTCGTGCAGAAATACAGAAACAACTAAAATCACGTGCCGGAGTGCATATTGTCCAATTTTTTAAAACAATTTGTCAAAAAGTGGTCAGAAGTACATGAAACATTTCAAAATGTCGTTTGCCGCCGTGGTCTGGACGCCATGAAGAAGCAACTAGCCTCGCTAACGAGAACCTATTTGACCTATGACTGGGTGCTTTCCACTTTAACCAATGTGATAGCCTTTTCTGCATTGTTTTTCATAGTAAGGAATGTGAAATCGTTATTGAAAGAAGTTAATAAACCGTTTTATTGCACAATGATTATCACTAGTAAAGGGGAAAAACAGCCACGCACCACTGGAGGAGCAGAGCGCACAGCGGCGAGCCGACCGGGAGACGGGAGTGGAAAGGAGAAGGGGGGAAGAACCTGAAAGTTCTTCACAAGCCAACTCTGATATACCAATTTTCGTAACGGTCCTTGTAAAAAGGACCCATCTGATTAGTCGTTGATCCCCTATCGGTCGTCGGCGAGATCGGCGCAGCCTCTGTCCCTTCCGCTACTGAAATAGTGTCGATTTACGTTTTCAAAGTTCGAGAAAAGGAAGGGAGAACAATCAAAACAGAGGGAGAGATGAACGCCCATCAGGGGAAACGGTAGAAAACAAGAAAGGCAAGCAATGGGCCGGGAAAGAGTGAAAGAAATGAGGTGAAACATGACGGTTTGCAGTGTTAATACTCTGAGACTCGGTTTGAAACGGAAAATCAATCGATGCAATCGTGAACCAGCTCTCACGGGAAGCCCATCCGACCTGGCTCACGATTGGAACAAGAAAGGAGATGAAAATCGATAAATAAACATGATTAATGTTAATAAAACAAATTTCGAATATAAATCAGCCGGGAACATGGCGACCGGAAAATTGCAATTTGACATACAGTACACCGTCGAGATTCGCCGGACACCACCATTCGCGCCAGCGAGAGCGGGGAGGCGCTCAAAACAAAATTAGCGTATTCCTTCATTATTTTGCAATTAAAGTTATTATTTTAAAAAAGACAAAATCGAAGAGCACAACGAAAGATATAAAATACCATAAAATTGTGACCATAGAGACACGAATCGTCGTGCTTCGCCCTTTTATGATTTTTTTTTCATAATTTTTCATAATTTTTCACATCGCGAGCGTTTTTTTGTTATCTAACGGTAGTAGTGGAGGAATGATAATACTGGTGTTTTATTTATGCTCCTCATTTCGCACACTTTCTTCACCTTTCGGTGGTTTAAAGAGTGTGTGAAATGAAGAGGTAATGGTCTCGCAGTTCACACTCCTTAGAAATGGCTATGAAAATCTGGTGTTCAACGAGAAACTGGACGTCATTCCAATAGCATCGCGGAACAAACACTCAGTGCAGCATGTGCTGATTCCGGTACGGATGTTCGAAAAAAAATCCGAGGTATAAACAATTAATTTAAAATTATGTTATTACTCAGTACAGATGGAGTTGTTGAATCTTGCCATTTTGCAAGTAACGGAGGCCTTTGATGATACGGTTTCCTTCATATGCCCAATGCCGTACGGCCGCTATCCTATCGCCACATTTACATTTCGATCAAGAGGGAAAGTGTTCAAGGTGGTGTCGGGCAAGTTTGTCGTTTCATTTGTACACACAGGCACACGCTTGAAATCACAGTAGTGTGATAAATATGGTGGGGCGTTATCTTTGAAAACCTACCGGCTGTTTTTTTCTGAGTCTAATAATGAAGGGTGACAGATTTAGGCATACTGGACTCACAGAAGGATAATGAACTCGGTGACAGTGTGCCATCTGAGCATTTGCTTGGCCAAACGTTATGACCTTACAGGCAATCCGCCAGGGTATGATGTCGGCACAGTAACACTCGCGAACCAATCGCATACGTGTTCGAACAAGCACTGTGAAGAGATGTTGAAGCAAGCCAAAAGTGAACGACTGGTGATTTCTAAGCGTTTGGTGTCCGAATTTCTCGAAAATAAAAGCTTACAGAGTGCGCTCGGCGATATCTGGTATGGTTTCGAATCGCAGTCTGGGCCCCAGCAGGAAATGTTGATTGGAATCGGACTGACCGAGGTGTGGAAAAGGAGTTAGCTAAAATGCGTAATAATTCGACAGGACTTTTCTATGAGCATTCCGTTTTGGAGTGATTTCATCTGCAAGCATACCGGCGCTTGCTATTCGGTAAATTTTCTCGAAAGTGATTTGCGGATATCCGACTTCCACTACATGTTGGACGGTATTTTTTCATTCAATTCTATATTTTATTCGGTTTTTTAAATGTTAACTGAATGGCCATTTTACGATTTTCTTTTTGTATAATGTTCCTTTGAAGAGTCATGTTAAGTAGAGTGCGCAATGTGAGACCACGGTCTCTTCATTTCGCACACTCTCTCACCAACCGACCGGTCGGGAGAGTGTGCGAAATGAAGAAAGAGATCGTGGTCTCACATTGCGCACTCTAATGTTAAGGTTCGCTAACGTTAGAACCGTGCTCCGAGGAGAATATTCGAGAGCTTATACGCCTATCAACGCCGTTCGATCGTATCACGAAATCGGAACTGAACTCGTTGAGAAGGGATTGCGGAAGGAGGTTTACTATTCCCGATTTATATTGGATGTATCGTTTTTCTACCTTTTTAGTACCGGCAGTACGCCAGAATTGACGGCATCCTTCCTGGTGACGATCGTTTCCGATCAACAGCATTGTTACCTGCAGAAGGGTAGACCGAGGTGTAAGACAGGTCGGACAATGTTCACGTTGCTATAGCTTTCATAATTCACATGTTTAATGATTTAGTTGGAATACTTATTGAATAGTTGTAACTGAATTCCATCAGTTCATCAATAACCAGCAGGAACCAGAACGGAAATATAGATTTCCTTGTCGATACTGAATCTATATTTGAGCTGGAAATTTTTAGAATTATGTTTTCAGCAATAAAGAAATGCACTGGCGCGCTAATCACCCAACACCACGTAGTGACATCGGCAGAATGCTTGAAAAAGTTTTAAAATTATTATTTAATTACAGAACTCTTCTCGAGAACGCGAAAATAGCCGTTTTATTCACCGACCAACCCATGTCGGAAAAGGAATCATTTCCGTTCCAACAGGTAAGGGGTTTAAATTCGGGTAAATAATCGAATCATATCCCGTCATTAGACAAATCATCTACACCGGTTGGTTAATGAGAGAGTATGAGAAAAGAAGAGGTCCACCTGTTTATCCGAATTTGAAACTCTAGTAAAGAGGAACAAAACGAGCTTTAACATTAACTTTCAGGACGATTTTTACATACCGAACTACGATACATCGCAAATAGGAAAACGATGGCTCAAAGTCGTAAAGGCCACGAGTCCACTGTATGGAAGTCCGGTACGATCTTATTTTAATTAGCATACTAATAATTACAATATTAGGGACATCACGATATTGCTCTGCTCCAGCTGCAAGCACACATTCCGCTCGAGACCTACATCAAGTTCAATTTGGTTGTTGACCGACGAAATAATCAACCAACTTTATCAGGCCAATCTGCCTAACTCCTTTGAACACCCTCCACCTACGCAATTAACGCTAACGAGAATGTGGGAATTAGGTGGGCATTAAATTCAAGTTCATATGATTAAAATCGTTTAAGTAACCCCCCCAACAAATATGACTTACCGAATAATCGACGACATCCAAACGTCACCAGAGTTCCCGGCATCCTGTGATACGCCACAGGACTGTGAGAAGTATCACTTAAACACTGAAATATCAATGGGTTTGGTAAGTGTATTTTTATTTTACTCTTTATTTTTTTTACTCTTTATTTTTTTAAATTTTACTGTATTCAGATCGATCTTGGAGCGCCCATCACTCATACAAGTGACGAGCGAATTTTTCTCGACGGATTATTAACCGTTTCCGAAAATGGAAAATTAACTGCTCTTCGGCCTGCCTATTTCACAACTTTCATCTGCATTCACACTGGACTTTGCGAAGAGGGAGAAACGTTTTCCACCAGATTGTTTCTGCTGTATGAATGGAAAAGTGAGCCAGCCATGACCCGATTCATCTTGTTTATGCGTTTATCGGCACGCTGATAGACGCATGAGCAACATATTATACACTTTTTCATTCCGAATTTATGCGAACGGCAGTAATCGAATTTTATCAGATATGTACACGCCAAGCGAAATTATTGAATCTGAAATGCATCGGTGGAAAACATTAAGCACCCTGAACTGGAACACTATGAATGAGGTTTGGCACCCGCTTTATAAGACAAACAAAAAATTTTTGCTGCAACGTTTCTACACGTTCTCAGAATATCTGTGTCCTGTCTAATGAGTTTACAAAACGTGATAAATTTATTCAATAGACAACATAGTGAGTCTGAGATGCATGTAGTTTATAGTCCTGTTGATTGTCCAAAATCGACTAACACACAGGATATGCGAGGAATCGTGGATGTGCTGTCCACGCACAAGCTCAGTTTGAATCGTCTTTCCGAGAATGAATTCGCCGAGTTGCAAGAAGAGTGTGGGAAGATCTCGCCAAGGTGATAAATGAATCCATTTTGGAACCTGAAAACAACCGTTTAAAAAAAATTTAAGTAAAATTTAAATCGAAATTTAAGTAATCGAATCCTCGACGGACAAGACTTCAAGCTAGAAGATAATCCATGGCCGGTGTTTGTTGCATACAAAAATTCCTTCTTCTCACCCGGCAAAGAGTAAGTGGTTTCAGACAGTTCATTTAGGTGGTCTGAATAAGCCTTTTACACGTAGCTTTCATTTCCAAAGATGGAGGAATGGGGGTTGATTGATGCGAGCCATTTTGAGCATCGTGCCTATCTGTGGTGGAGCATTCATCTCCCGTCGACATGTGGTCACGTCTCGGCACTGCATCAAGTAGGCCTTGATTCACAATTATTTTATCAGGCATACAAAACATAATTTTTCAAATATAATTTTTACTTATGTTGCATTGCAGTAAGGATCTAACTCGCAACTACGTGGTCCTCTACGGTGCGCAGAATCCCCATGAAATGGTGCGTTTCGTGTGACATGTTGACCATTGCATTGATTATTTTACATTTACATTTGAACAACTTTATCAGCTGATTTGGATGTTAGGTCAACTGGGTCGCCATTAGAATTCTCCACTGAGTTTGATTGTTCCTTGCGATTTGCATGAAGAGAGGTCCAGCTGCCTTTACGAAATCGTCGCTCCATCTCTTAGCCGGTCTTCCACGCTTCCTCTTGCCTCTTGGGGTCCATCCGAGCACTTTCAGACTCCATCGATTATAGCATAATTTCGAGAGCCTCTCAACCCATATCCATTTACGCTTTTCCGCCTCTCTCACAACATCCTTCAACTTCGTAGTATCACGCACTCGTTCATTTGTAATGTGATCTAGTACGGTGATCCCTAGCATTTACCGTTCGAGTTTACGCTGAGCAACGCAGAGTTGATTATTTGGTATACTTATATTTAGGGGTGATTTTAGGAAGATATTTATTTTTTTAGGATGCATTCTCCCAAGCCGCAGTCCGCAATCTCATATTTATATCACATTTGGGCGATGCGGAGCCCGGCAGAATTTGGTACTTTGACTTCGCAGTCCTGGAACTGTTCGAGGTGAATTCAATGGTTTTATATAAATAAGAACAGCAATACTATTTATGCGGTTCACGGGAAATGCGAAAGCACAATGTTATGGGAAGTTGCAAAATTTTCCGGATTTAAATAATAGCCCCCATTATTTGAATGACAGTTATTTATTGATTGTTCCAGGACACGGTTCCCTCTGCACGCCATCGGATTCTGTGCATAGCTGATTACGATACTTACCGGAACGATCGATTTGGCGAGATGGCAACGTTCTTTGGCGGCGGAAAGCAAACATGTACGGTGTGAAATAAGATCGTTTTTAACCACGCAGCAGCGAACTTTTTTTTAATTTTAATTTTTTTTCTAAATATGTTAATAAATGTTTACTGTCCCACATCGAAAGGGTTGGGAAGGGAGCGTTAACTGGCGGAAGTAAGCTCAAATTTAATCGTCCATTTCGTGCTTGAACCTCGGATTACGGCTTACATTTTGTTACATACAGGTAAAAGATTAGTGCAACTGCAGATATGGGAAATATTCAATACGGCGACTTTAATCTGAGCGATGCGCGGGTTTCTCGACGTAACGTCAAAGACTGGCCAGGCGTGGAGCTCATTGGGTACGACGTGATCGAGGGTCGGCCCAGGGTGACCATGGTGAGGTCCATACTATGGTCATTTCGTTATTACAAAGGCTGAGAGAGCATTTCAATTAATGTTTGTATGTATAAATATTTAATCATAAAGCCTAAAATTATGTAATATAGAGACCCTAGAATATCGCAGGGCTTTACGTGATATGCAGTTTGTTTATGATTCTATTCATGGGCACGCACTGCTGGACACCACTAACCTATACTCACTAGCTCCCTTAGCACGTTCTCTCCGGTTCGCTCATGGCTTGCGCATTTCGATTACTTGCAGGCTACCAGTCTCAATTTCCACTTGTGCAAGTCGATCCATAACGCTCTGGAATAACCTCCCCTCCCACCTAGTAACCGCCCCCAAAACCCCCTTCTCAGTAGGGCTCCGAAAAAACCCCAAATTAGTTACGACCACTTCCCGAATCCGTAAGTTGTGATTGTGACACGAAAACTGCCTGATTCCCCACACAAAACAGCTCAATCCTGAGCCGAAGAATCCATCATCACGTCAAGATAACCGTCCTCACCCTCATTCCCGATGGAGAATAAAGTATTAAGTAAGAATAAAAATGTATTAAGGGAGACAGCGGTAGTCCATTGGTTCGTCGTCGTCTGGTGGATGGTCGATTCTGTCTCTACGCGATACTCAGAGGCCACGAGGATGCAACACACAAAGCACATTTCGTGAAAATCGCAAGCGCCCACGATGACATTTGCAAGTCAGCTATAATAACTTATAATATATGGCTAATCAAATTCAATTTGTGTCTTAAGACACGTAAAAGCAAATAGAGGCATTCCCACTGTAGTGTGAAAAGCCTAAAGATAAGAAAAAAAGTCTAATAGTGAGAGCGTGTGAGCAAGGTAACTAGGGAATTCATAATTTACTCAAAATCTCCTTATCAAATTGTTCTCACTATCTGTCGGTCTCAGGGGATGCTGAATCTAATTTCTAGGCCAAATGTTGCGTCGATTTCAGGATGACATGTATTTGTCCTGATGGCAAGCCTGATAAAACAAATCTGCATGAAATCTACGTGAATGGAATGAGACTGTGCTAAGGATGTATACTTTTCTTTTACTTTCAATTCAATATATGAGTGTTTATATTTACGTGCTCAATCATAATGTGTACGACAAATATTATCGATTCAAATGTCAAAAGAGTCTCTAATCCAAGAATATAAATGTTTATTGATCAAATGAAAGTATGCGGAGATACGCAGTCCATTCTGTTGCTCTCCTTCCCTCAATATAGACACTGTTGTTTTCTTAATTTGTCTCCAGGAGAAGTAGAACCGAACCACGCCGTCAACATCCTTCCACACTTGCGTCTGCTCCTGAGCATTTCATATTAAATCTTAAAGTTACCGACCAGGAAAAACACACAGAATAAACAAGAAAATCTTTGAATATAATCAAAAAAGCACGTAAATAACATAAACTTCGAGAGCAAACATGAAAAATATTCGAGATCTTCCATGTACAGTATATTTTGAAATTTTGCAGCGCATCCACCGTAGCTTTGGCTTGTCACGAAGTGATGTTTTAGTTTGAGCTTTATTTCGAGTGATTCTCGTGCTCTTCAAATTATCTGTTTTTATTTAATAAAAAGGAAAATTTAAAAAATTAAGATTTTAAAAGTATGCGAGTTTGAATTGTCCGTGGTCATAAGCATGAAGTTAGCCTCGGGAAACACCGCGTCACGGAGGCTCATGAGGATTTTTTTAAAAAAAGGTCATGGAAAATCGTTTCGCATTGCGTCGGAGCTATGAACGTTCACAGAGTACATGATTTTTCAGTTCGCTATTAAATGAGCGAGCGAAAACGAGAGATTCGTAAGTGTACCATACACTAAGTGTCATGTCTCAGTATAGGATACACTCAATAGGAAGTATATTCATTCTGGGTGCAGCAGCTAAACGTTTCTAATTTATTAATAAATCAGTTTCCGTCCCATTTCGAATTGGAGAGGGAGCGTGAAATGGCGGAAGTATGCGTATGCTGCTTCAGTATGCTTCAAATTTAATTGCCCGTTTCGTGCTTGAACCTCGGATCACCGCTTACCTTTTCTTATATACTAATCTATAGGTATAAGTTTAGTACAACGGCGACTTCAATCTGAGCGATGCGCGGGTTTCGCGACGTAATGTCAAAGACTGGCCGGGTGTAGAGCTCATTGGATACGATACCATCGAGGGTCGGCCCAGGGTGACCATGGTGAGGCATCCACACGATCGTCGTTTCATTATTACAAATTTAAAATGATACGTTCGTGAAAAGGACTACTGGTGGTGTACTCTTGTTCTATACCTCGGCGTGTCTCTTGCTTTGTCATGCGTTGCTTTGTCATGCGATCTCTCAGCCGTATCTGTTGTTTAGGAGCGGAACGTTTTATTATGTTGGACGAGTTTCTGTGAATTTATAATTCATTGGGATCCGAAGAGCTGGACTACCGTAGTTATAAAAGCGGACAGCAACCAGATTTTTTGGCATTTAGCCAAGTTTTCGAAATTCCGCTTTATTTCAGTAAATTAAATCGTGATTTCACTGTGATTCGGAAGTTCCTCATGTCATCTTTAGTGACCAACGTGAATGTTACTTATATATAGAGATTACAAGCCATTTCGGATATTTTAATTTCGCGCACTTTCTCATCCGGCCTGTTTACGAGAGTTGGAGTGTCACGAAGAGGCCCGTATAAGTATTTAAAACATATTTCGTGTGTATCTCAAGAATGTTTGCTCCGATTGTTCCCACTCACACTCGGCCGAGCGTAACGATTCCATCCGCTTGCTCAGCTTGAAGCTTCTTCTGCTCTTTAAGGGATGATGACAATTTTTTTAAAACCACATTCAACGTCTTTTCACCATCCCCAAATGAACTGAATTCGATGGAATTTATGACCCACTCGTGGTCATGAGTCAATCCGGTGATATGCAAACAAATAGGGCAAGGAGATAAGGGAGTCTGGCGATTCAAGAGATCACCTTCACACTCCCTCGTCTTACTCATATTCCGCCTATTTGCGCACAATAGCGCGTCATTTTGACGTGGTCTTTACTCTCTTCGCGGCAAAAGGGGTATATTTCTAATATGGACGGTCTCTCAAATTTACACACTGGCTCGCCAGGTGAGTGGTCATGTATCCCTTGCCTTTTAAGCGAGGTGACTTTCAAAAGAGACTTTCGAAAGTGTTTCACAACGCTTTTCCCCCTCCCTTTTTCGC
Source organism: Pristionchus fissidentatus (assembly GCA_036245785.1). Taxonomy (NCBI): domain Eukaryota; kingdom Metazoa; phylum Nematoda; class Chromadorea; order Rhabditida; family Neodiplogasteridae; genus Pristionchus; species Pristionchus fissidentatus. Next base: position 28,602,439 of record BTSY01000001.1, on the reverse strand, counting down.
ATGAAAATCACGACGTTCAATCCGACGGTCAGAATGAATGCGAAAAGATACTTCGTTTTCTGATAATTCTCCTAATTTTCTGATGTTCCCGCGCGTCCACTAGGGATGACAAAACGAAAACGGAAAGCGGAATCCGCCATGCAAATCCGCTAGAATCGGCTCTTGCCGGCATCAGCGCTAATCAAATCAAATTTCCGCTTTGATGCCGGCTTGAAAGCGGAAAGATTCCAAAACGGAAAAATTATTTTTTTATTATTATTTTTTTATTATAATCAATTTGCATTCCGCCTTCATTCCGCTTTCCGTTTTGCCATCCCTAGCGTCCACTCTTTCTTTCAATTTGATGAACACTAGTTAAAGAGCCATTTCAGCTTCAACTATAATTTGCTACTTCTTCGCTCAGTGCCTAAATATAAGACGAGTGAAACTATTTTGTCCAAGAGGAAACGTCAGTTTGACTGAAACTGCCTTCTTCGGGAAGCGAATATCGCATTTTCTCGATTATTTAGGAAATTTGTATATTTGGTTAAATACCTGTAAGAGTGATATCATTATTCGCATTACTAAAAATTCTTTTTTTTTCATTTTTATTCTGTCTGTTCTGTTTAATTTTCGGAAATGTTCCATGTGTATTGCATTGCATGTATATATATTATTTTATCGATCATGCTGGCAGGTTGTATTGGAAGGATTGACAAGTCTTCTTTCACATATGAAACTCTTGTTCTTCACTATTTTCCAACGTTGAAGGCTGCATGGGATGATCTTAAATCTATATGGTCAGTTCATTTCATCGGGGAAAGCGAGTGCCAAAACCCGATTTTTTCACTCATTCTCCACTCTCTCCCCCTATCCTGTCGGCTGTGCTTCGATTATGTCGGGAAAAGCGAGTGCCAAACCCCGATTTCTCCACTCATTCTACATTCTTTTTCCCTATCCTGTCGGCTGTGCTTCGATTATGTCGGGAAAAGTGAGTGCGAAATCCCGATAAAATCAAAGCGATAAAATCGGCTCGAAATGGTGAGTCGACCGATTGAGAAGAGAGGAGGAGGGAAGAATGCTTTGATTTTATCGGGATTTTGCACTCACTTTTCCCGACATAATCGAAGCACAGCCTACAGGATAGGGAAAGAGAATGTAGAATGAGTTGAGAAATCGGGGTTTGGCACTCGCTTTTCCCGACATAATCGAAGCACAGCCTACAGGATAGGGAAAGAGAATGCAGAATGACTGGAGAAATCGGGTTTTCGCACTCGCTTTTCCCGACAAAAACTTGCTAACGTGATCCTTCTCGCAGAGATCAATTAATGTGTTTCAGGGGGTGTCGTTCAACTATGAAGAACTCGAAGAACAAAAACTTTGCTGCTGAAACAAATATGTGTAAATTGAAGGAGAGCAATGAGAAGATTAGTATCAATTCGAAGAGAATTTGTTCCTATATTCACCATTTTTGATGTTCGATAAATAAATTTACAAGTTATAAACAATCGCAAGAACTTGAACAACACGAAGAACACACAAATAAAATAAATAATAATATTTTTATAAAACAAAGAATCTTTAAAATTAGGAAAATTAAAAAGTCATGAACTTTTCGTTATCAAATGACGAAAGTAGCCCAATTTTCGGAACACCTTCTTTCGAGATTGAAAATGCGATAATTTTTTGACCTCGATATCACAGTTTAGTGCAAACTGCCGTTTCCTCTTGGAGAAAATAGTTTCACTCGTCTTATATGATCCCTCCGTATTTTGTGTGATTTCGTGACCTTGTTTGTCGACAGGTCGATTAATGATCATATCCAGTCAGAATATCCGCCTCTATTCGTTATTTCTAATATATTTTATATTTTATATATAAAATATAAAATATATTAGAAATAACGAATAGAGGCGGATATTCTGACTGGACAGTCAGAATATCCGCCTCTATTCGTTATTTCTAATATATTTTATATTTTATATATAAAATATAAAATATATTAGAAATAACGAATAGAGGCGGATATTCTGACTGGATATGATCATGTGTTTTGACCTTGTTTGTCGATAGACGATCGATTCCTTGAATTCAGAATGGGCGCTTCTAACGCCTTCGCCCTCGACCTGCTGCGCGCAGCCTCCTCCCACACGGAGAACTTCGTCATCTCCCCCTTCTCCCTCGGTTCGGTTTTGTTTATTATTATGAATTCTTGTTTGTTCAGGGCATAAAATGGATAATAAGATGGTATAAAAATCAATACTCAAGAAAGATAGATGAGCGTTCTCAATTTTTCGTAGTTCCAACTTCACGGTGAAACGGTTCTCCACAAATCGTCCGCCGTGTCTGCTAGTCTGCCACTCTCGCCATTTTTCTAGATACGGTAGATGTACGAATGCTGTCAATCGACAAATGAGTTGGCAACGTTGCCGCAACATTCCAAAATTCATACAAATGATAATGTATACTACTCTGAGTGGGATTGATAATGGCAATACATGCAATGCAAAGATTTGCCACATTGCCTAGTAATGACGCAATCTTTCAGGTGCCGCACTTGCCATCGTGCATGACGGAGCCAAGGAGGACACCAAGGCCGAGCTTACTCGCTTTCTCGGAAAGGGTGCATATCCATTATTTGGGCTTTATATATTCATATATACTTCTATATACTTTATATCTTTATATATACTTTATATACGCTGGCCTTAGCAGTGACTCCCTCAGGACGACTTGGAGCCTAGATAAGGGGATGCCTTTACCTTTTACCTTTACCTATATATATTTTAGAACTAGCAGGGATGTATTGAGGTTAAATATACTACGCTCTATGCGTACACTACGCTCTATGCATAGTTCTGCAGGTTCGGTCCAGGGGCATCTCGGTAGCTTGCTTCAGGTACGGTCCAGGGGGATCTCGGTAGCTTGCTTCAGGTACGGTGCAGGGGGAGCTCGGTTGCCGGTTCTAAGTACGGTCCAGGGAGAGCTTATGATGTTGGGGACTGTTAATCGCTACAAAGAGTGCTGGCTATTTCCGTTGCAAAAGGCTCGTGAGGCTGAGAGCGATCGAAAAAAGTTGCCTTTTTTTCGATCGCTCTCAGCCTCACGAGCCTTTCACAACGGAAACGCAGGATACGGTGCGTTCAGAACTTTTAGAACAATTTCAGAGACGTTTCCTGTCCCCTACGCTCTCTGAATAATTTTGGAAGTTTTCGAAATTTTCGTTTTTTCACGTTGAAACGTGTTAGAACACGTTCAGACACGTTTGCGACATCGCAAAACACTTTTCGTCTGATCCCCTACGCTCTACGAATCATTTGGAAAGTTTTCGAAATTTTCGATTTTTCACGTTAAAACGTGTTAGAACACGTTCAGACACGTTTGTGACATCGCAAAACACTTTTCATCTGATCCCCTACGCTCTTCGCATCAATTGGAAACTTTTCGAAATTTTCGATTTTTCACGTTAAAACTCGGCAAAACAGGTGAAAACGTGTTTCACGATACTCAAAAACGTGTCAGGGCGCATTCTGGCACTTGCGGAAAATGCGGCAAAAGGTTTGCCCGCGGCGGGGGTCGAACCTGGGGGTCTCGGATTCAAAGTCTGACGCGTTATCCACTTGGCTATGAAATTAGCGGATTTTTATATTCAAATTTTGAAAGGTTTTCTGAGCAGTTATCATATGCAAAAGGTTCTGGGAAGATTGCGCGAATTTGAAGCGATTTATGGCGAAAATGAAAAAATGTCTGTCACGCTGCAACAAAAAAAAACATACAGACAGACAGACAGACAAACAGACAGACACAATCATTTCCTATAAGTGGAGGAATTAACGTCGCAGTCAATAACAAGAATCATTATGTGTGTGGCGAAAACGTATTACTCACCAGAACCGTATTTGCATTAGAAATTCCTGGAAATTGGAAACTTTTCAATAACGAAAAAATCATAATTGTAAAAACAAGAATAGAAATAAATAAGATTTTTCGCCGACGATGTTTCCTCCCTTTACTCTCCTTACATTTAAAATCAACTTCAGGAGTACCTCAAGTCAGAGAACCAGGCCTACGTGTCCAAGGCTTATGGAGCTGGCGTCGAGAACATCGACTTCAAAGACGAAGCCGGATCTGCCAATGTAAGTTTATGACGTAAACAAGATGGAATTTTCCTGATTAGCTGAATAAAGAGAACAAGGAGTCTAAAATAAATAAGAACTTTCCGCCGACGAGGTTTCCTCCTTTTACTCTTCCCTCACTGCCGCCCTCTCGGCTGAGAACTCCACAGTGACCACCTCCGTTGCCAACCGATTCTTCCTCGACAAGGTATACTGTAATTCGGAAAATCAGTTATCGATTCTGTTATCAACAACGTGTACTGCACCTATGAGTAAGGGAACCGTCTCTCGATTATTCCCGTGTGTGAATTACATTTAAAATCAACTTCAGGATTTCGACCTCAAGTCGGAGTACCAGGACCACGTGTCCAAAGCTTATGGAGCTGGCGTCGAGAACATCGACTTCAAAGACGGAGTCGGATCTGCCAATGTAAGTTTATGACGAATTTTCCTGATTAGCTGAATGAAGAAAGCAGGGAGTCGAAAAAAAACAAGAATAGAAATAAATAAGATTAGCGTAAAGGGTGGCTTTCTTGCAGCACGTCAACTCGTTCGTGAGCGACAGCACCCGTGGCAGGATCCCTCAGCTCGTGTCTGCCGACGCGTTCGCCGATACCGTCGCCGTCCTCATCAACGCCGTCTACTTCAAGGTTGGTCTTGCATCTTCTACCATCTCGTAAACGCGGACATTCGATTGGATAGCACTGTTGGAATCTCATTTTAAATTGTCACAAGGGATCAGGCTTCCATATCTTTACGGAAAGCCATTCCTCTATATGGTCAATATACACAGATTCTTGAATGATTTGAACGCTAGTCTATGCTACACTCAGAGAAATGTATGTCATATATGGCTCCTGAACTGCGCTTGTTTGTTATATATAACATACTGTCTGTTATATATGACATACAAACGCAGTTCAGGAGCCATATATGACATTTTTCTCTGTGTAATATTCAGGGAGAGTGGGCGACGCAGTTCAACAAGGACTCCACTCAGACCAAGACATTCCACGGTGTCAACGGTGACAGAGAGGTGAGTCCGTTGCATTTTACAATTAGCCTACTCCTTTTCAATTCAATTCAATATATTTCATTTACACCTTTAACTATTACATGTAGATCAGATGGACATCGGGTTGTTTCACAGTGTTGTGAGCTAAGAGTGCTAAACAAGTAGCTCAATGTAAGGGGACAACATATTACAATATTTTGATGAAATATCCGCCAAAAAATATTTGCTATAAATAATCGTATGGTCTTCCAGGTGGAGTTCATGTGCGCGTCGAAGCTGGACACCCTCTACTCGAATGGCAACCACCTCACCGTCGTTTCTCTCCCGTACAAGGTAATGATTTTTTACAGATATCAAAGCCCCCTTAACATACAATATTCAATATATATATATATATATATATATATATATATATATATATATATATATATATATATATATATATATATATATATATATATATATATATATATATATATATATATATATACTAGCCGGGATGTGTTCAGATTAAATACACTACGCTCTATGCATAGTTCTGGGTGCAGGTTCGGTCCAGGGGGGAAGTTGGTATGCTGGGGAATGTTAATCTCTAGAAAGAGTACTGGCTTATTCCGTTGCAAAATGCTCGTGAGGCTGAGAGCGATCGAAAAAAGTTGCCACGGAGCCACGAAGTGGCGTAGTGGGTTAATTACATTTTGTAAAATTTGGTTAATTACATTTTGTAAAATGTGAAAGGTATTCTGGTCGGTTATCATATAAGACGAGTGAAACTATTTTGTCCAAGAGGAAACGTCAGTTTGACTGAAACTGCCTTCTTCGGGAAGCGAATATCGCATTTTCTCGATTATTTAGGAAATTTGTATATTTGGTTAAATACCTGTAAGAGTGATATCATTATTCGCATTACTAAAAATTCTTTTTTTTCATTTTTATTCTGTCTGTTCTGTTTAATTTTCGGAAATGTTCCATTGCATGTATATATATTATTTTATCGATCATGCTGGTCGATAAAATAGTATATATATATATAAGGGTGTCCCAAAAGTTTTGCGACTCGGGCCTATTTTAGTTTGCGACGATTGCGCAATCGATCGATATCGATGATTGCGAAATACATTTGGTAAACAATCCATTTCGTAATCATTCAAGCCTTAGCACAAGTCAAGTGCTGTAGTCTCCTAGTTTCTACAACGTTTCTCCCGATGGACACTTCTTTCGATCATCGCACAGTTTTGCTTCACCATTTTCTTGCGGGAAAGACGGCGAAGGCAGCCCATCAAGAACTGGTGCTTTCGAAAGGAGATTCTGCCCCGACTCTATCGACCTGCTATAGATGGTACCAGCGTTTCAATTCTGGCGACCATAGTATCGAAGACGAACCCCGTTCTGGACGCCCTCACAGCAAGAATCAACCCCTAGTACTCAGTGCAGTGGCGGCCAAACCCAAAGCGAGTGTGCGTGAGTTGGAGATAGAGACCCATACTCCCAAATCCACGGTACAACGAATCCTCCACCGGGATGAGAGGAAGCCGAAGCTCCCCCATGTCATTCCCGCTCCACCGTAGACCCAACTTTCGATGGGTCAGTAAGATCATCGCTATGGACGAGAAGTGGATCACATACGATGACCCTAAGCGGAAATTGGAATGGTTGGGCATCGGAGAGAATCCCCAGCCAGTCCCGAAGAAGGAATTGCACGAAAAGAAGGAACTACTGAGTTTCTTCTTCTTCGTGTTGGGACACGTCTACTGGGAGATCCTCTCCAATGGAACCACCATCAGCGCTGACGTCTTCACTACTCAACTGGAAGAGGTCGTCATCAGGGTCCCTTCTGGTCTTCTAAGCGATGGAAAAATCCTGATCCTTATGGATAACGCGAGACCCCATCATGCGAAATTGACCCAGAAAAAGTTGGACGAACTGAACATGGAATGGCTGCCTCATCCACCGTATTCACCCGATATCAGCCCCTGTGACTATCACTGTTTCCAATCTCTTGCTAACTTCTGTCGCGGAAAGAAGTTCGTTCCAGGCCTTCCAGGCTTGGATCGATTCGAAGACCAAGTCATTCTGGAGAAATGGAATCATGAGCCTGCCCGATCGATGGCAGAAGGTTGTGACTAAGAAGGGAGCCTACATTGATTGATCACCTTTGTCAACTGTTGAAGATGTGATGATAAAAGTTTTTATTGAAAAAAGTCGCAAAACTTTTGGGACACCCTTATATATATATATGGTTGTATTTGAAGGATTGACAAGTCTTCTTTCACATATGAAACTCTTGTTCTTCACTATTTTCCAACGTTGAAGGCTGCATGGGATGATCTGAAATCTATATGGTCAGTTCATTTCATCGGGGAAAGCGAGTGCCAAAACCCGATTTTTTCACTCATTCTCCACTCTCTCCCCCTACCCTGTCGGCTGTGCTTCGATTATGTCGGGAAAAGCGAGTGCCAAACCCCGATTTCTCCACTCATTCTACATTCTCTTTCCCTATCCTGTCGGCTGCGCTTCGATTATGTCGGGAAAAGTGAGTGCGAAATCCCGATAAAATCAAAGCATTCTTCCCTCCCCCTCTCTTCTCAATCGGTCGACTCACCATTTCGAGCTGACGGCGTCTCCGCGAACGGTCGACATCCCATCACCGCAACATGAAAAAGGTAGTTGGTCCTTTTTAAATAAAATAATTCAAGATATCAGTGAATAACTACAATCCATGCATACTTGAGTAGTAATTATGTATCCAATTCCCTATTCATGATGAAATACTAGTTCTAATGCTAAATTATTGCCGTTTACTGACATTCATTTACTTATACACACTGAAGGAATTGGTTTGTGTCTTATCGAAATAACCTTTTCATGTTGCGGTGATGGGATGTCGACCGTTCGCGGAGACATCGTCGGCTCGAAATGGTGAGTCGACCGATTGAGAAGAGAGGAGGAGGGAAGAATGCTTTGATTTTATCGGGATTTCGCACTCACTTTTCCCGACATAATCGAAGCACAGCCTACAGGATAGGGAAAGAGAATGTAGTATGAGTTGAGAAATCGGGCTTTGGCACTCGCTTTTCCCGACATAATCGAAGCACAGCCTACAGGATAGGGAAAGAGAATGCAGAATGACTGGAGAAATCGGGTTTTCGCACTCGCCAAAAACTTGCTAACGTGATCCTTCTCGCAGAGATCAATTAATGTGTTTCAGGGGGTGTCGTTCAACTATGAAGAACTCGAAGAACAAAAACTTTGCTGCTGAAACAAATATGTGTTAATTGAAGGAGAGCAATGAGAAGATTAGTATCAATTCGAAGAGAATTTGTTCCTATATTCACCATTTTTAATGTTCGATAAATAAATTTACAAGTTATAAACAATCGCAAGAACTTGAACAACACGAAGAACACACAAATAAAATAAATAATAATATTTTTATAAAACAAAGAATCTTTAAAATTAGGAAAATTTGAAAGTCATGAACTTTTCGTTATCAAATGACGAAAGTAGCCCAATTTTCGGAACACCTTCTTTCGAGATTGAAAATGCGATATCTTTTTGACCTCGATATCACAGTTTAGTGCAAACTGCCGTTTCCTCTTGGACAAAATAGTTTCACTCGTCTTATATGCAAAAGGATCTGGGAAGATTGATTGAGTTTGAAGCGATTTATAGTGAACACACGAAAAGTTCCGTCACGCGGTTAAAACTCGGCAAAACAGGTGAAAACGTGTTTCACGGTGCTCGAAAACGTGCTCGAACGGTTTCTGGCACTTGCGAAAAATGCGGCAAAAGGTTTGCCCGCGGCGGGGGTCGAACCTGCGTCGGTCGGATTGCTAGTCCAGCGCGAAACCCACTTGGCCATGGATTTGGCTAATTGAATTTTGTAAAATTTGAAAGCTATTCTGGTCAGTTCTGGTCGTATGGAAAAGGATCTGAGAAGATAGCGCGATTTTGAAGCGAAATATAAGGAAAATGCGAAAAAAATGTCGCGTACGAAAAAAAACAGACAGACAGACAGACAGACAGACAGACAGACACAATGATTTCCTATAAGTGGAGGAATATATATTCGTTACATGAAATGGGAAATAGCAATGTTCGCTTGATCCAGGACCCGGCCTACTCCCTTGTCGTCCTGATGCCCAATGCCGACTTCGGTGAGTGGCGCGCGAGTCTCACTGGAAAGAAGCTGAAGGAGGCCATGGAGAACATGAGATGGGGCAATATCAACGTGAGTTCACTACCATTTTCGGAGACGTGTGATTGAACTCATTCTACTTACTTCACTCGTTCAATCAGATCACTCATTAAATATTGTGCAGTTCAAAAACTCAGCAGTCTCCGCCCACTCTGGCGATACGGTCGTTAGCGCGAATTAGTCCCTATTTCGGGACATTATATTCCCTACTAGGGCGGGCATCTTCTCTAATATTATTTCATTCCTATTCCATAAAACGTGCATTCTACTGCTATTGAAAGCGCATAATTAAATCACGGAAATATTGATATGGCGTGTTAGCGTTTCGCCGACTTTTTGCACAGTAGTTTCGTTATTGTCGGAACGGAAAATTTGCGCACAATACTATAAACAATTTTTTCCGAAAATGCCCTGTTGTTTCATTACGAACCAAAATTTTCGAGGAAAAATTGTGCAACCGCCCCAGAGCTGTGCATAGTAATGTCACAAAACGTAATTATTCTTCGTTTCAGCTCGAGCTGCCCAAGTTCAAGATTGAGTCGACGATCGACTGTAAGGAGGCCCTCAAGAAATGCGGCGTCAAACGCATCTTTAAGGACACCGCCAATCTGTCCGGAGTGAGTCCACAGCGAACTACAGTGTTCCAGAACCTAGCTGCAGTAATACTGTAACTACAGCACCCCAGCGTATAGTAGCACCTACAGAACTTATTTCGTCGATTGACTACAAGCTACTTACCATTACTTCTGCAGATCTCTAACAAGCACCTCGTCGTGTCCAAGATCGTGCACAAGGCCGTTATTGAGGTGGGAATTTTTAAATGTTTTATAAATTGAAGCGCGGAAGATTTTTCAAAAAAAAGCAAAATCGTGCAAGACTTTCCGGCTACCCCGATAAAAACATAAATGTTAAAAACGTAGTATGTAAACATACATGCTCATTGATGAAATTAGATTTACGTGTGTATTCTTTGCACAACCCGATAAAGAAGTACACATACCTCATAATCTAAAGAAAGTAACATGCATGTATATCCTGATAACTAGCGGGGTCGTATTGAGGTTAAATGCACTACCCTCTATGCGTACACTACGCTCTATACATAGTTCTGGGTGCGGGTGCGGTCCAGGGGGGGCGCCCTGTAGCCGGCTCCAGGTTCGGTCCAGGGGCAGCTCGGTTGCCGGCTCCGGGCTACATTAAAGCTCGCAGTATGCTGGGGAATGTTAATCGCTACCAAGAGTACTGGCTTATTCCGGTGGAAAAGGCTCGTGAGGCAGAGAGCGATCGAAAAAAAGTTGCCACTCAAAAACGTGTTAGAACGGTTTCTGACATTCGCGAAAAATGCGTCAAAAGGTTTGCCCGCGGCGGGGGTCGAACCTGCGTCGGTCGGATTTGAATGTCGCGCGCTTTAACCACTTGGCCATGGATTTGGTGATTTAATTTTTGTAAAATTTTAAAGCAATTCTGGTCTGTTATCATATGCAAAATGTTCTGAGAAGATAGCGCAATTTTGAATCGAAATATAAGGAAAATGAGAAAAAAGTGTGACCGGACGGAAGGAAAAATAAAAAAAAACGGACAAACAAACAGACAGACAGACAGACAGACAGACATTAGCATTTTCTAATATATAGTAAATGTTGTTGCCTGTTATCGAATCAACGATGTCTTGTCACTACCGGAGTTGCATTTTTTGGGTATCGTCCGTCTAGCGAGTCAGTTCATACCAATGCTTAGCTGCAGCGGCAAAGTGTTAGTTTCTTCGGTGACCTCAAATGCAAACTCGTAGAAAGGCCTTCTTGTTGATAGGCATCTCTTGGCCTGATAACAGATTATGTAGGTTTGGAATCATGCGATAATATAGATAATTCAGATTCGAAAGATCGTTCCTGTACTTGATCGTACATCGGGACGAGACGATCGGTCGAGCGATTCCTCTGTTTATCGGAGCTAACGTACATTGAAGACGCCTCTCTATTGAAGCCTGCGCATTTTCTAATTCAAACACCCAATATGCCATGCCATGATAAATTTGATACATGTTATCGTTTGAATGTTACACCTTTTTTTGAGCAATACAATTAAAGACATATTTTAGCTACAAGTGTCGTGAACAGTGAATTTTTCGAGTTTCAGCTTACATTAGGATCATACCTGCGGGCCTTGTCCAATAGTATTGTCGGCCCCCCCCCTGGAAAAATATATTTGAAAATCTAGGGCGGGCCCCCCTGAATTTTTTAATAAAAATAATTCCCACATAGTCCTCTCGTCACCAGAGCAGAAATCCAACATGAATAATATAATTTAATAAAAATAGGAATATTTAATTTAATTAATTAATTAAAATTAAATTAAGAAAAGAAGTAAAAAAGAGTCACAGAATATCTTCAGTAAGCGATTGGCAACGCTACCGTAATACTTTGGAGAGCTCTCCTGTTTTGAAATGCACGGTGCGCGCACGAAAGACGCCCGCGCGTTGTACGTTTTTTTTCAGTTTGCGATAGACGCACGTTCTGTGCACGTTGTACGACCGTCCACTGCAAGGGCGCCTCTTGTTGTGTTAATGTTTACTTTTCGCCTTGAGAGTTGTTTATGCGCTGTTTGGAATAACTATTTGCGCAAATTTCATCACTCCTTTCTCTGGTTTTTCTCCCCCAACGGGGGACCCACAAAAGTGGGCGTGGTCGGCCTCCCCCAACGGGGGCCCCGAAACGCGGCCGCTGTTTGAGGAGGGTATGAGGGCGCATTTCCCCCAATGGTCCCCCACAAATCCCCCAAATGGTCCCCCACAAATTCCCCCAATGGGGCCCCCAATCAGCAAACACGCCAGCCGCGCAGATATGCGCGGCTATGGTGAGTACGGCCCGCTCGTGGTGTTTACGAAATTCGAAACTGTTTCCCATCGTTTTTTATCGATTTTTGTTATAGTGTCGCGTGATTGCATGTACCATTCTGTAGCGTAAATGGAAAGTATCGCGTCCACCCATTATGATTTGTCTTTTATGTTGATTCACCATAATTCGTGGAGTCTAATTTCTTAAAGTGTTAATTCTTGATATTTGAAGCGGAAGAAAGCGACGTTCGTTCTTGTGGGGAGAGTAGCATCGCTCGAGGAATGGCTTCTCTAGATGGTGAGTAACGCTTTCAGTGTACTTTATCGGTGGTATTGTTATTATTAGGGTGAGAAACGCTTGTTTTACAGCCACGAAGAGTCCTCTACTACCGTCTATCACACGATGCAGCCAATGCGACAACCATCGGACACGAGAGAAGAACCTCAGAGTGAGCACTCGTCGATCACCGAGTTCAATCCCATTGATTGGGAAGATCTATACAACTACTCCATGTAGGTAGTAATTGTGACAATCCATTGTTTACCTTGTTTTCACTCATCAAATCGTTATCATTTGTTAACAAGTTTCTTTTTTTGTTATTTTGTTGTCTTCCGTCATCACTAGCATTATTCTCGAATATGTGTGCTCCATGGATGATAAAATTCTATACCGCAATTACGTACTTTCGTCATCACTACGTAACAGAGAAAATGAAGCACCCAATGAGTTCCCACTAACCCCCAATGGGCCCCCACAAATCCCCCCAATGGGGCCCCCAGACCTGTCACGCCCCCAATGGTCCCCCACAAATCCCCCCAACGGTCCCCTGCCTGACATCCCATTGGGGGAATTTGTGGTCCCCCATTGGGGGAGAAAAACCAGAGTTCTGGGTTGCCACTTGTTGTAATCGTCTTGTCTAATTGAAGTGCGACTAAAGTTCTGTTCATCGAATAATCGATATTCTTCACAACCACTCCTGATTTGTTGTGCTCTTCCTTTCCTCTTTCAATTGTTGTCTATTTCAGGCCGCGATCGGCGCCGATTCCGTTTAATCTCCCTTTATGGGTACGATTTGTTTCAAGTATCGTGATTCCCGCTTGTGAAACAGGTTGGTAGTTTGCTCGCTTGATATTATTGATGGAACGTTGTTATAGTTCGTCGTCCCATGAGATCATCTGTGCTGTTCGGGCAGCGTCTTTCCTACACTAACGCTACTTCCGCGACGCGCAGTCCAAGGGAACCCTCAGGTGATCTCACACAACATATTTTAAAACGCGATTTAACATAATTGGCTTCCTTGAGACTAGTGTGAATGTCATTCTTAAAATTTCACACAAATGTGATTTTTTTTAAACAAAAGTTGTTCTCTTGTTCATTTGGTGCTATACTTCATTTAGGAGACGATCCATTGCTGATTTCGCGTAATCTCCGAGATGAACGCAATGGAGGTGTGCGACTGTTTTTTTTAAATAAAAAATTATGCGTTGCAATTTAAAATATTTATTCCATCATATTTTCAAAATTCGACGAAGGCGACTCACGTGCAATCAGACGATTGGAATTCAATGCTAGAGGTATGAACACAGGATGGCCCGGACAACAACAAAATAAGTCTGCAAGAGTGAAATATTATCCCAAAATACAGCTACAAAAATTGTCTTGTTTCTACGAGCAGTTTCGCCAAAGGGGAAAAATACGCGTTCGAAAAACGCTTATTTTCCCCTTCGGGCTCTGTCTAGTATTACGGGGGACGCTGATGTTCTGTCGATGGCCCACTACTCAAATAAAGTCGCAAACACACTAATGAAAAACAACTTGTTGTTAAATATGGGAGCCATACTCTAACAAGTTGTGATCTCATCAGCTATCTTCATTACCGCATCATATATGAACATATAAATTACAGTTTTATGTAAATATATAAAATATTGTACTATTTTATTCAGCGATTCGATCTGCGGGAAGAGAATCTGCCGACGATGGAGCCCCTATGGACACAAGCAGATACAGAGGTAATTCATTTTTAACACTGGGGGCTGTATAATCTGTCAGAAATGTGCGAGAAAAACATCACCAAAAAGATCGCCCAAAATATGGCAGATTTTTCTCTAATTCTCTCAATTTAGCATGCTATTTTCGTCACTCTAACCAACTTCGATCGGAAATGTGCGAGAAAACTTGGCGAAGTTCTAAACGGAACTTGGCCAAGTTTGGTTAGAGAAAGAGAAATAGCACGCAATCGAGGAGAGGGAAAAGTAGGCATGTTTTTGTGCCTACTTTTCCCTCTCCGCAATTTGCGTGCTCTCTCGCCACTGTCTAACCTCATTCAGAAATCGTCCATGTGTAAGTGAGGAAAAAAGCGGAACGTTTTATTCAAATTTCGTTTTTTTCTTTTTTTTTCAATTTTGAGTTGTTTATTTACATTTTTCGGCTATATTTGTTCGCGAGATGGTAAACATTATGTCCAACTTGATCATCAGCACCCATTTGATTGTCTGATGTTGCCCTTTGAGACGGACATGGCTCCACGCACGACACCTCATGAACGCGAAGTTGTTCTCACCGTGATTTGGGAATATCGATCATATACATTGGAAGGATCTACTGAGCGGGCGCCCGATTGGAATAGACAGAGGGACGACGTTTGGATACGAGTCGCTCAGACAGTGGGAAAGAAATTGGCGATGTGAGTATAAACTTGTGTGTGTTGGGAGAAAGGTCGGAATTCAGGAAAGACTACACAGTGTCGAGGTGTAAGACGATCCTCTTCGAATCCGTCAAGAAAATGAGAACCTTGGGCACGTTGAGCTACCGGTAAGCAACCGTCGTTTCCGGACTTTCACGATGTACATTGTTCAGATACAGTCGACGAACAGGAGGTGGTGTGGATCCAATTGTCGAGGAAGCTATCGCTAGACTGCACCAAGAACTGTCTGCTACAGAGGAACTTATTTACGACGAGTACAAAAACACGCCGAGCTATCGAGGAATCGTTCAAAGAGGAGATTCGAAGGTTTGCTGCATTTGAGCTTCGGTCCAATATCCCATGTCAGGAGATGAATGACTACTTTCGGCAAATGGAAGGAACGGAAGAGAACGAGTTCGTCAATATTGAGGTGAGAGAAAAAATATAAAAAAATAAGTGAAAATGTGTTTTTTCGTATTATATTTACAAAAAAATCGATAACTTGAAGCAAAATTCCGATAATTTACTGTAGTACTGATTACTTGTCCGGAACGAAATAATTTGAACGCATTAGTTTGTCTAGTTTACGCGCGTGTTGGCAGAGAGCGCGTACCAAATGCAGCCTATTTACCGGCACAGTATAACCGATCACTAAATCGATGGTAGGGAACGCGCTTCCATTTTGCCATATACATGGTCTTTTTAATGTTTACAGCGTTGCTCGTTTTGCCGCAGTAGTAGCTGTTATTACTTGTGTGTACTCCTTTCAGGACCCCGACGAGATACAGGAGTGGCAAGAGAATCGAAATGAGCTACTTATCGATGATGTAGCATGTGAGGTCGAGGTTTGTTATTGCTTACCGACTGGAATATAATCAACTTCTTGAGGTACTTGACCATAGCGACATGCATTTTCCGACTGCGCATCCTGGTACCGAAGAGAATCGAGAATTGCGAGACGCTCAAGCATCGGTTCGTTGGTTTACTCGATTAAAAGTAGTTTTATTGACCGGAATACTATTATAATTATGATTTTGCAGACATCTTATTCGTTCAAAATACGTCGAAAATTTTATTTTGATGACCAGAAAGTTATTTAGGTGGTGCTGGACCCGCCTCGTGTTGGCAGATCTACCAGCGAGAGAGGAATGATTGACGACTGGAGAAGGGCGCTCGAAGTGAGTTCTGAGTTCTCTGCTACGGTAATCTAGAATATTCCATCTGTCGATTACTGATTTCACTTGCAATCGGAGGTAGACGTGTGTGCTTTCAGCAGCAATCTGTTCATTTCGAGCAGTGGAGCGGCACGCTCAGTCAGTTAGACGTCGTACTCCGTTCCCATGTGGATTTCCTTGAGAGACAGGAACAGCGGGCTGCCGAAGCGCATGAAGAACTACTCACGACACTCAGAGCACTGAGAAGTGACTCGCGAAGAAGAGAGCGAGATGACGGCAATGGACACGGATATGGAGAAGAGTGGGGAAATGACGATGATTTTGGAGGTAATGATTACCTCTCGCAGAATATGTTTTCTGACAGCAACTCGTCTCATTATAGAAGCAATGAATGATTAATCTGCTTATCCATTGTTAATTACAAGTATTTCGTGAGAAGATTGTCGTTGCTATTATCGATTCAATTGTATATGATCGAAGGATGAATTATAAAGTGATTCGCGATTTCGTGGATTGCGTATACTTCCTCTATTTGACATATTCTGATCAAAATCATCTTTTTTTCAAATCTTTTTGCCGATTCACATTTAAAACCTATATTTGTTCTGTTTCGTCGTGGTTAGCCATATCATAATAATGCACACTATAACAATTACGGTAGATTGCTAGATTACTGTAGATTTAAGAATAATTTATTTCATAAAGACTACGGTAGGTGGCTAGATTTTTCCATAGATAGTAATTCATATTGCTGTAGCAGATTTTACTGCACTACGGTAAATAGTGTCCTTTGTCATCAATCGATTGCAGTCTATCTACTATCAACAAGGTTGCCCTGTACATCATCTCGGCGTCCTCCTACTCCGCTATTGCTACCCGGTTAGTTTTTACTTCTAATTCAAGGGATATGTTGATTTGCGAGTTTCAGTATCAAATGTGCTATCTTGATAGAGTTGTTAATTCAATTCATCTCATTAACACTGCACATGTGTGAGAGCAGGTGAATACCGGGGTATTTGACTGTGTTGTGAGGTAAGAGAGCTAGCAAGTTGCTCAATGCAAGCAATAAAACAATATTACAATAGTTACCTTATCATGTAGGCTCCCTTCAACTAGCGTAAATTATTAAATACCGCATAATTATTGCTGAAACTAGTATTAACATTATAATTGAGTGGGGCAGTCGATTCTCGTTATGCAAAGAAGACGTATTATACCATTCTCTCAATCGAGTTTAGTTTCGAACGGTCGACGCGCTTACTTGGTGTCGGTTGAATGTCGTTTTGTTGCCTTCCATTTCGATCTTTCCAATACCGTGTGAAAACTAGGGTGTGATAAACTAGAGCTCCCCTAAAATGGAGAATAGAAATGATTCCTCCATCTCTAGGCGAGAAACGGTCTCTTTGCAACCTATTTGTTCCCTATTTGACGTCTAATTCGTAATTATTCTCACTGTTGATTGTTTTGACAATAATGTGAATTATATAAATTCAGTTTGTGTATATTCGCAGGTTGACGGGGGATATCCACGTGGAAGTTCGGCGAAGAAGGCGCCTCTCGGCTGCTCCGATTTACAAAAGGAAGAGGAAGGACGAGGAGGTGTGTAAATACTTCTACTTCTTAGGCGAACAAGTAAATAAACTTTAAAAAATCACGCAGGCAAAATATTGTATTATAATTGCCTAAGCTGCATATATTAATCGTCTTGGTAACCTTCGTTGGTACACTTTTTTCGCCTCGTATTGGAGAATTCTCGCATAGGTCGCAACGCACGTAAAAAGGTTTAAAAAAGCTGGAGCCATAGAATACTTTTGGATTCGCCACGATATTATTTTGATTTTGATGGTAATATTTATGATATAAATTCAATTAGCGTTGATTCTCAGGTCATCGGGGACTCCGCGTGGACGCGCGGCGAAAAAGGTACCCGAGACACCCGCCACGACTGACAAAAGAAAGAGGAAGGAGCAGGGAGGTGAGTGCTGCTTACACAAATAACTAAGCTTCTGGTAAAAATTACTTTAATATTAACCAATTGGTATGTCGTATCCGCGCGATAGCATCTATTGGTGAAAACTTCTGATCTCGCATCGTATAAAATGACTTTGTTGCGTCACGCAACTTGCGTGGGTCTCCATTGTAACGCATCTCCAATCTTCCTCCCCTACTATTTTGTCTTTTCTCCCCGCAACGAAACGTTAATCGTCCCTGTTCAGAAACGTCCTCAGCAATGCCCGAATCGGATCAGGAAGAGACGTTCCCAAAAGGTTTAAAAAAAAATCTCTATTCGTTTGTAACACCATTCGGCGATAGATGTATGATTTTATTCAGGCAGAGCAGCCAAGAAACAGCCAGAGAAGACGATGAGCAAGAGGGACAAAAAGAAACAAGAGGAGGAAGAAAAAGGTAAATTGAACAAGAAATGTCTTCATATAAAAGTGGCTACATTGGAAAATACCAAATTTTTAGTGGCAGCGAGAACAAAATATATTAAATTACACTTATCGCAGAACTCGCCAAATCTCTCGAGAAGTCTGACAGCGAGGAAGTGGAAATTGTGAAGACGGTCAAGCCAAAGGTTGGTGTATTATCGATAGGTTATTGGTTACGGTAGTTTGTCGCTATCCGAACAAATGCTCACAGTCATAATTGCAGCGCGGCACGGCGCCCGTGGTGAAAGTGAAGAAGGAGGTGAGATGATGCTTCGATTTACGAAAAGAATATATTTAAAATCCTTGGGATTGGATGCGGCTTGCTAAACTGCGACCCATCCATAATTGCCCGTTCAGCTAAAATCATCATCTGCCCCTCCCAAATATGTAAATACTGATTATTGCTTCGCAGGTCGAGGAGAATGAAGAAGCGAACGTATCGGATTCGGACGATTCCGACAAGGAAGACGACGTGCCGACCTCGTCCAAGTGAGTTATCGATTGGTTTTGACCTATTAAAATTTGAAGCATAAAGCGTTCCATGTGTGTGAGTTAGTTTATTGTTATAATAGTGATGTAATAATTATTATAATTATAATAATTTTACCTCTGTCAATTGTAGTACTGATACACGCACTCGATATATTCCTTTGAAAACAAATGTCATATTGAAATGATTGTTATCTTTTTAGATGAACATCCGTGAAGCCCTCTCCGCCACCTACGCTAGCAATGACCCACGAGCCTTCGATAGAACCGTCCACATGATGTGCATAACGAAGGAACAGGTGTGTGGTGTGGTGTGTTGTGTGCGTGGTGCACGACGACGAATAGTAAACGTCGTCGTGCTGGATATTCAAGAAAAGGATTAGAAGGTTATCGAGGCGCCGCCAGCTACGGTGCCATCTAATTAATTCAGGCGTACGACAGAAAGGACTACGCGCCGACTGCAACGTGCTTCTGTGATTAGATCGAGAACCAGGTACGGTACTAATGGGCTATTGATTGACTAGCTGATTGATGAAGAACCAAGTGTATTAATAATTAATTAATTAATCTTAATTTAGCTGACGAACGTGATGATCAAGGAGGATAAAGAGGCCAAAGCCGAGATTGAGAGCAAACCGAGGGTCTTGCGAGCTATCGCGAAGTGAGTTGATAATATTCACTATGCAAATTTAATTTGTTATTTAATATTTCCGTAGATTACTCGTTGTATTCGCAGATTGCCCACCTTCTAGGGACAATTTAATATCAGGGAAGTTTGGAATTTGCCAGAAGTGCAGCACTGAATATAAAATTGTGATATAAACTTATAATCATGGGAATATTTACATTTTCGGATCGTTCGCTTTGGAGTTTCTCGCGGAACCGGGAGAGCACGATGCTCATTGGGGAAAATTAGTTATCTAATGAACAAGGTACGGTAGAATACATGATGAGCAAGGCATGTACGGTAGTTGCGAAGACTTTCTTCGATTTGATAGTCTTACGAAACAAGTGATTTGAAATGGCGATTATTGCTACAAATCCAATTTAATAACTAAATTTTAGTTTGCTTGCGCCGAGGACCCTTACATCCGATCGTTCCTCTGCTATTGGATAGGAGCACTGCAGACAGCAAGGAGGTGCATTATGAGGTACGGTAGGTGATAGATACCGATTGAGTTATTGTAGATTTGGAGGATTCTACGAGAAACGTAAAGAAGAATTGAGGAAACCGTACTCTGTGATTATCGATTGTGTTTTTAGAGATATAAGACTAGTGCATCTAAAAATAGTACCAAAAGCGATCATTCGAGTACTTTCACCACTTTCGTCTCCCACATTTATTGTGGAAGTTACTCTTCCATATTTCCACGTAGTCGGGCAATTGGGTTGTCTACTACCTAGTCTTTTCCATAGATCAGTCAACGATATTGCCAAAAAAACAAACAAACTGCAGCTGGCTATGCTGCTATTTGTCCTCCCGATTAAAGGAGAATTTTACTAATCTGCCATTTTTCAGCGCTGAATTTTGGCAGATCCCGCCATTTTTCAGCGCTGAATTTTCGGCAGGTCCCGCCATTTTTCAGCGCTGAATTTTGGCAGATCCCGCCATTTTTCAGCGCTGAATTTTGGCATATCCCGCCATTTTACAGCGCTGAATTTTGGCAGACACAAACTATAATCTGCCATTTTTCAGCGCTGAATTTTGGCAGATCCCGCCATTTTTCAGCGCTGAATTTTGGCAGATCCCGCCATTTTTCAGCGCTGAATTTTGGCAGATCTCGCCATTTTTCAGCGCTGAATTTTGGCAGATCCCGCCATTTTTCAGCGCTGAATTTTGGCAAATCAAACTAACATCAAATATACAGGACATGATGATTTATTCAAATTTACAATATGATGAGATAACATTGTGGCAAACAAAATACAAAAGCTCATATTGGCCAAAGAAACTGCAATAAGCGTATACAGAGCAAAGGACAGCGGAAATCATTAATGGAAATCCTTCGAATGTCTTCGTTTCGTCGCCATCGAAGTAAAATAATCATTCTTCTCTTCTTCAACATCAGGACGATGCACTTGACGGAATCTGAATACATTTTTTTCATAATCGTGAGCGACCATGGGAATACACGGGAGGAAAGGTGGTGAAAACTCTGTACTATCGTAAGAAAAGTTCTCATTTTGAGACGCCCGATGTATACTCTCTACTGGTCTTAATGTCCACGTTTGCGCTAGCAGGGTTTAAAGAATGTTTGAAGGACTAACATACCTCTAGAGTCCTGGCCAGAACGGGAAAGAGAAGGAAAATGGAGGAGTAGGTGTGGAGTCGACCGCTCAGAATGAGCGCACGGGGTCAGTATGAAGAGGACGATTGAAATGAGAATAGAATTAACGATTCTGCATAACCATTTGTCTGCACTTTGCAATTTTAATATTCCCAATCGTTAATTCTATTCGCATTTCAATCGTCCTCTTCATACTGACTCCCCGCTCTCATTCTGAGCGGTCGACTCCACACCTACTCTTCGATTTTTCTTCTTCTTCACGTTCTGGCCCGGACACTGGGAGGTATGTTAGTAAACATGGTTTAAGAGAGCATCCACGATAGGGCGGGGGTACCCTCGGATGGCTTTTAGCTACCTATCCCAATATCTTGGGCCGGTATCACAAATGATATTTAGCCAAGTAACTAAGGATCTGGGTCTCGCACGGAAAAGTTACAATAACCCCCACTTTCCGATATCGATTTTTTACAATTTTGAAAAGCACACCCAGAACCTTAGCTACTTGGCTAAATATCACCAATCGTGATACCGACTCTACCCCCAAGATATTGGGATAGGTTGCTAAAAAGCCATCCGCGCATATCTGCCCAGAGACCCGTCCTCTCATGGATGCTCTCTTAAACCGTATTAGCGCAAACGTGGACATTAAGACCAGTAGAGAGTATACATCGGGCGTCTCAAAATTAGAACTTTTCTTACGATAGTACAGAGTTTTCACCACCTTTCCTCCCGTGTATTCCCATGGTCGCTCACGATTATGAAAAAATGTATTCAGATTCCGTCAAGTGCATCGTCCTGATGTTGAAGAAGAGAAGAATGATTATTTTACTTCGATGGCGACGAAACGAAGACATTCGAAGGATTTCCATTAATGATTTCCGCTGTCCTTTGCTCTGTATACGCTTATTGCAGTTTCTTTGGCCAATATGAGCTTTTGTATTTTGTTTGCCACAATGTTATCTCATCATATTGAAAAAAATTGAATAAATCATCATGTCCTGTATATTTGATGTTAGTTTGATTTGCCAAAATTCAGCGCTGAAAAATGGCGGGATCTGCCAAAATTCAGCGCTGAAAAATGGCGAGATCTGCCAAAATTCAGCGCTGAAAAATGGCGAGATCTGCCAAAATTCAGCGCTGAAAAATGGCGGGATCTGCCAAAATTCAGCTCTGAAAAATGGCGAGATCTGCTCAAATTCAGCGCTGAAAAATGGCAGATTGTAGTTTGTGTCTGCCAAAATTCAGCGCTGTAAAATGGCGGGATCTGCCAAAATTCAGCGCTGAAAAATGGCGGGATCTGCCACAATTCAGCGCTGAAAAATGGCAGATTGTAGTTTGTGTCTGCCAAAATTCAGCGCTGTAAAATGGCGGGATCTGCCAAAATTCAGCGCTGAAAAATGGCGGGATCTGCCAAAATTCAGCGCTGAAAAATGTCGGAATGTGCCAATATTCAGCAATCCAAAAAAACGGTAGATATCGCAATAAATAATAAGTAGTTGGATCTACTGTATTTGTCAATTGTCATGTTCATTGCTACATTGCCAAAATGAGTGTCTAAAAATGATCCTTCCTGATATATTTGAGAAAAATGAAAGATTATGCCATAAATAGAAGTAGCTGTGTTCAGTTGACAGACTTTGGTACTTTTTTTAGATGCACTAGTCTTATATGCCACACACTCGCGGACGCAATTGGATAAGATACATGAGAGGAGAAGAAAAGTATTGAAAGACGATGATGAAGTTGATGAGGTGAGTATTACTTGCTAATTGTAAGTAATATTCGCATTGTAGCACTTACAAGTTTACGGTTGTATTTAAATTCGTATATTCTGGTGAAAAATGTGCAGAATATCCTTTCTATTTCTGTTATATATCTCTATAAATGATGACATCTCATTAGCAGGCAATCGATTGTGAGGGGGGATACGGTAGTTACCGTATGACAGTTATTAAATTTATTACTGCCGTTGAACATGTGCGTTGGTAACTTCGGAAAATCGGCTTGTGGTATGCTAGAGTGGTTGGAGAGTACTTTACATTTCTTTGCATAGCTACACGATTCAGGGTTTGGACTTTAGTACATCAACAATGCAGCAATATAAAAACATTTGTAAAAACGAGGCTCACTCCTACACTAACAATGGTTAATCATGTGGGTTCTAACGGGAATGCCGGGTTGGGGGAAGGGCATGACTGCCTGGCGGACGGCAGGGACAGGCAGGCCTCCCGTCGTGTGATCGATGATGTAGTTGTGGGCGATCACTGCAGCCAGAATAACTTGAGCACACTTCTCAGGCCCAAAATCGATACCGTAGTGGAGAAGAGAGAATCGACTTTTGAGCATGCCGAAACTCTGCTCTACTCTAGTGCGCATGTGTCTATGGGCGATGTTGAATCTGACCTGATTGGGAGTGAGATGGGTCTGGGCTGACGGGGTCTTCTGTTGATTCTGGGTCGACGGGGTTGGGGGACAGAATAACTTGAGCACACTTCTCAGGCCCAAAATCGATACCGTAGTGGAGAAGAGAGAATCGACTTTTGAGCATGCCGAAACTCTGCTCTACTCTATTGCGCATGTGTCTATGGGCGATGTTGAATCTGACCTGATTGGGAGTGAGATGGGTCTGGACTGACGGGGTCTTCTGTTGATTCTGGGTCGACGGGGTTGGGGGACAGGGGTGATGAGGGAATCGGAGAGAGGGTATCCGCTGTCTCCGAGTAGTGCAAAGCCAAAAGGAATCGTACGCTGCGAAATCATACGGCCTAGTGAGCAATTATACAATACATAAGAGTCGTGACAACTTCCAGGATAATTTACATTTGCATACAATATTCTACCGTAAGGATCGGATACTGCTAGCATATTGATCGCATGCCTTCCTTTTCGTGTACGAAACTGCCACGGGGCAGTGCTGGGAGGAGTAATGGGAATGACGCATCCGTCAACAAGACCGACGACATCTGAAATAATGAGCAATTCCATCTTAACGATGCAATTTCTTATTGTTTTTTTTAAAAATATTGCATCATTGCTATGCTATCAACTTACTGGGAAAAATCCCTGTTTTTGCGAATTCATCGGCAATCGATTGACAATACGCGTTGTTCTCGATGGGGTACTGCATAGTGATGGGGAGGAGATGCATCAATCCTTCCATCACTCGATCAATAACGTTTCCAATTGTTGCAGGACTGCAACCAATGGAATCTGCGAGCAAGCGGAAGTCGGCTCCAGTGGACAGAAACCGAAGGCCGATGATCACCTGAATACGGTAACTGTCCAATCGATTATCCTGTAGACAATAACGGTATATCGAAAGAACATCGATGTTTTAATTATCTCTAATCGCATCACTCCACAGGCCGTCCAACCTTAAGTCCAGGCCTTTGAAGTGAGAGAATGTGTGAAATCGAGAGACACTCTCTCACTTTTGCACACTCTCTCGCTCTGATCCCTGTGTGTAGGTTTGTAATCATGTCTAATTAATCCAGCTAGCATGAATTACTTGATTTCGAGGAGTGATCGGCCATTGGCCGAATCCATAGTGATTTAGCCATGGCGAAATTGCTGTGCAGAGAGCATCCAGATGCTGCATTCCCATTCCTAGAAACGGTGATATTTCATATTTTTGTGTTTTTTTCACGCTTTTACCGGCTTGTCAGAGGCCGCACCATTTGGATCACTGGACTCTCTGGAGCAGGCAAAGCTACCGTATCGTTCGCTCTAGAGAAGGCACTTACTCAGGTACGGTAGACATGGTAATCGACTGAAAGACATGGTAATTTACTGAAAAATTGAAAGAGTGGGTGTTGGAGATTATTGTTGAACTGCGGAGTATTGAGTGATCAGTTTGTGATAGATTGGAATGGGTTACTGTAATGATTATTGTAGATGAGAATTCCGTGTTATGGATTGGATGGAGACAATGGGAGACACGGATTGTGCCAGAATCTCGGATTCTCCAAGGAAGACAGAACAGACAACATTCGGAGAGTTGCTGAGGTACTGTAGGCATTATCGATTGGTGGATGATACGAATTACTGTATCGATGATACGAGTTGCTGTTACGACCGATAACCCTACCGTGATCAGGTGTCGAAACTGTTCGCTGACGCTGTAATGGTCACTCTTTCTTCGTTCATTTCTCCGTTCCGATGTGATCGTGATTCCGCCCGTGAGATTCACAAAACGGTGAGTTGATCAATCGATAGATCAATTATCGATTTCTTTGCCCTTCCCAGAGTGGCCTCCCATTCTTCGAAGTATACGTCGATGCTCCATTGGAAGTTTTTTTTAATTGAGTTCTCTCTCAGATCTGTACAAGCAGGCTCGAAAGGGACAAGTACAAGGAATGACTGGAATTTATTCTGTGTACGAACCTCCTGCTGCCGATATGATATTGAATATTATAGGGATACGGTAATGGAAGACGACAAAATTGATATATTGATCAGTGGTGAGGAAAGTGAATAATTCAGCCGATCTCATTCTACATTCTGGAAAGGATTCGAAGGAGGATTGCATAAAAGCAGTTATCGATTTCCTCGTCGAGAAGGGAGTGATCCCTGAGAAGGTACTGTAGAGCAACTTTTATATCGATTGATTGTAGATTAATTGCATCTTTATGTGTTAATGCAGGCTCTCTCTTCTCTTTCTTCTTCTCCCGTTCGTCAACTTTTCGTCGCTCCTTATAGTAGATTATCACTCGAACGAGAATTGAGAGAAGTCAAAC
Organism: Pristionchus fissidentatus; assembly: GCA_036245785.1. Lineage (NCBI taxonomy): Eukaryota > Metazoa > Nematoda > Chromadorea > Rhabditida > Neodiplogasteridae > Pristionchus > Pristionchus fissidentatus. Next base: position 28,576,492 of record BTSY01000001.1, on the reverse strand, counting down.
ACGAAATTGAACTCGATATCGTCGAATTGCAATGGCTGCAGGTACGGTAGATTATTAGAGAGGATACGGTAGATTATTAGAGAGCATACGGTGGATTATTAGAGAGTATACGGTAGATGAATCGGGAGTACTGTAAGCAGTGTATCAATCGATATGTGGCAGGTTCTGTCGGGGGGCTGGGCTTCTCCTCTGTATGGATTCATGAGAGAGCGACAATATCTGCAGTCGCTCCACTTCGGTCAACTACTCGATCTCAAGAGGAAGTGAGTGAGGGGAGAGGGAGGGGGATGATCTCTTCCATACATTTTCGTAGACCGAGACTCGGGTTCTGACATGTTTATAAATTTCCAAAATCTGATTTTAAGATTTGAAACAAATCTAGAAATGTGCGGGAGGTCAATATTAGTGAGAATTATCCCCTATCGGACCAGTTTCCATCAATTTGCGGTATAGATCTGACCCGTTTTGTTGGCTTTCTGTGTTCACTCGCTCCTCCCTGGGCGCTGATTGGACAGTGAGTACTGTAGAATATCGATATACTTAACACCAATCGATATATACCGTAGTTTTGCTTAGGTTCTCTCCATCTTCCAGGGTATGGTAGTGTTAAGAGACACGATAGAGTGAGAAGATACGGTAGACGGAGACTGTATCGATTGTTTCGATTGTATCGGTAGACTGTATCGATTGCAGAGATCCGGCTGGAATTGCCGATCCTGCGAGTGAGAGTGGAGAGGCACTCTTCGAAGTGGAACATGAAGCCATGAAGAACATGAAGCCATCTTCGAGGGTATGGTAGTGTTAAGAGACACGATAGAGTGAGAAGATACGGTAGACGGAGACTGTATCGATTGTTTCGATTGTATCGGTAGACTGTATCGATTGCAGAGATCCGGCTGGAATTGCCGATCCTGCGAGTGAGAGTGGAGAGGCACTCTACGAAGTGGAACATGAAGCCATGAAGAACATGAAGCCATCTTCCAGGGTATGGTAGTGTTAAGAGACACGATAGAGTGAGAAGATACGGTAGACGGAGACTGTATCGATTGTTTCGATTGTATCGGTAGACTGTATCGATTGCAGAGATCCGGCTGGAATTGCCGATCCTGCGAGTGAGAGTGGAGAGGCACTCTACGAAGTGGAACATGAAGCCAAGGTGAGAATACGGTAGACTAACTAGAGGATATTGATTAATGACAGCGATTGATACGGTAGGCGTCGATTAATTCGATCGTTTTGAGGTTCTAACGATGGCTCCTTGTCTTTCTCATCTCAATGCCATTCCATTCAGAGTTGCTGCATACGATAAGAAAGTGAGTGAATTAGTGAAATATGAAAATGGAATGAGTCTCGTGATATCCTCATTTAGTATTTAAGAGTGGAAATAAGGAAGTATGCTATTCATTATCGATGTCCTAGTATTCTGAGAATGAGGGGTCACAACTCTTTCCATTTGGCACACTCTCGTCGGGTCGATTCGAGAGAGATTTTGTTAACTTAAAATACTGATCACTTAGTTTTTTTTGGAAAATAAATATTTAGAGAATAAGTATGTATTGAGTGCAATTAGTACAATTGAGGCGTGTGAAATGGAGATATTCGATTCTTCTCGAAAGGAATTCATATCTGGGACGAAGATGAGAGGATTTGCAAGAGAAGGACTCACACCTGCCAATGGATTCATGGCTGAGAAGGCATGGGAAATATTTGCTGATTATTATAGAGAGAAGAACAATCAATGAGAATGGAGACTACTGTACATTACGGTAGATACGATAGCCACCCATTACTTCTTCCCTTATTTTGCTCCTTCTTTGTTACTCATTACCCCATGGTATTGTGATTGATTTTAACTTACGGACATGTTCATATCAACTTGTACTTATTCGTGATCTACTAATGGCTGGACTAATTAACTCAGTATCTTATTGTGTCTTATTGGCTGTTGTCAATTCCGATTCACTAATCTTGTTCCTACTGTATAAATTGACAAAATTGTGCAATCATTTATCGAGTTATTTCCGACGACTTAATAAACTCCGTATTCAATAAACAATGTATTCTAAAGTTACTCACCGAAACGTTCCTTGAAGAAGGCTTCGTTCGAAGCGAAGAATGAGTTCGGGTGTTGTCGAACGTAGGGAAGATTGCGATGCCGCGCGTGCACATGAGCGAAGGGGGGAAATGGAATCATCCAGCCGCTAAATCACAAGAAATTTCACAAACAATATCGAAAAAAAATACATACAAACAGATAAAAAGGAAAAAAATAAACGGATAAAAATATATTGCTGTAAACAAGCTGATGACGTAGATGGACGATTTCTGAAGAAAACTTGGCGAAGTTTTGAACGATGTCGGTGAAAACTTGGCCAAGTATTTGGCCAAGTTTTGACAGATTATACAGCCCCCTGATATTGATACTGTGTATTCTTAAAGAGCTGTCCTATCAGATTGTATTCTTAAAGAGCTGTCCTATCAGATTGTATTCTTAAAGAGCTGTCCTATCAGATAAGACTACTGTTGACCGCTATAAAATGAGTGTGTCAATTTCTAATCTGCTCTTTTATTTCGTTCAGGACTTTCCTCGATCGAGCGCCCTTCATCTAGTGGAGGATATGAGCAGAGAGATCAGAGAAGAGAGATCGAATCGGATGACGCAGGTATGGCGTTATCTTTATTTCTTCGATTATGAGTGTGCATTTGAAGCGTTGTCGTATGACGCAAGGCTACTGTTGGCTGCTGGTTCAAAATTAATCTTTGATCTCTCTGACTCCGCTTTTGACTCTTCTCAAATGAACACTGTCGACCGTATTTATTCTTCCGAAATTTCCGCTTGTGTATCCCGTCTTCTTCCCTCCACTGTGTTCACTCGCTCCTCCCTGTGCACATCGTGCGGTCGTTCTAAATCGACAATCCAATGCCCCTGCAGGTGAATCTTACACAGTCATACATGGGCTAGGGTGTAGCCAGCAACAGTACCCACACGCTTTTTGCCGCAAACCCACTCTTTGTCAGTTCATGACGTGACGGTGTTGGATCAGATCCACTCGTCTTTTGCTCAAATTAACCTGGTTTCATCTCCGACTCTCCCTCTTTTGACCTTCCTGCAACAACTCTAGCCCATCTATGATCAACAGTTGTCGGTCAGGGTAATATTTTTGTTGCCTCAGTGCTACATCGACAGCTCATTTGTCTGCTATCCCATTCGATGTTTCATTTCATATGATCTTGTCTAGAGTTGCTTCGATGATTTTCGACGCTCATTCAAATTATCATAATCGGTTAGCATTTTCTCTATCCGTCAAAAATAGCGCTGGTTCACCTCAGGCCGATTCAATCTGTGCCTACTCCTGATACTCGTGAATTCGCGCGTTATGCTGAGTGCATTGAGACTCAGGATGAGTTTGAATCGGGAATGATAAAAATCCCGCTACTGATACACACGGACGGAATTAAAAAACCAGGGTTGACGTGAGTAATTCAAATTAACGCTCTGTTTTTTTTATTTTGAATTTTCGATCGATATTTTTTTTTATAATATCAACGGTACCGCGACGACTTTAATGTGGTTTTTTTGTGCAGACCGGAATTGTGGCCACTATTTTTCCAACTTGTCGATCTGCCCGCGCCGGAACGAGTTCGATTTTGTAACATCATGTGCCCGCGGCTGATGACAATTTCTGGACCAATGACGAGGGTATCCATGAGGGCTTTATTCAAAGCTTTTTTTTCGCTATTTTGTGCGAAATTTCATTTTTTTTTCTCGTCCATTTCTAACGTTGAAAAAGGTGTTGCAAATAGTAAAAAATATTGGAGATTCCATATCGGGTTCATATTGAGAATGCATTCTTTTAGGAATCTCATTCGAATTTTTTCGTACTCGATACACATTCAATCAAAATGGGGTTGAGTATACTATGATTCCTACGCTATACGGAGCAGCCATGGATCAACCGGTATGATTGGTTAGCGTGCAAAGCTGATGCGTGTTATTAGGCAACGACGAAATCATTTGGATTGGAAGAAAGGCTGGTTGTCGGTGCCCGTCCTTGTCCGCTCTGTGCTTGCCCCACTTACCGACTTGCGATGCGCACTGTCATGACGCCTGGCCATTTTCGCGTGAAAACACAGTCTGAATGCCACGGTAATACGATGAGTCATATCACGCCTCTCACGAGAGGGTCGGACCAAACTTGGCACAAGGTCGAGATTTCGAAATTGAGTTTTTCACATTTTCAGGTGTCATTAGGTCCAACTAAGATCCCTGTGAGGTATTATGACTCAGAACTCATTCTTCGCCTAGATGCTGCTACTGTAAGGTGCAGTCCGTGAACTTTGATGCTTTGTTACGGGTGTTCAACTTACTTTCTGTGAAAACTTATGTCTTGGAGCTAGGGCTACTTTTCTGTGTTCTTTCAGGCTGTGCCAGTAGTTTTTGTATAGATGGCTTAATTTGCATATGAACAAACATTCTTAATTATACAAAAATCCATTCGAAAATACCTATTTTTTAATTCACCATATTATCCGTCTTGTCATAAGGATTCGAATGATATGCTGATGCTCCCCCAACTCGGGAGAAGATGTCACATTTCATACGATAATGTGAACTATTTACTGATTATCAGCATTTTAAACCAATATATTCGAACCTCTCGTTACGAATGATCAGGCTTTCCTTTGTTCTCGTGTTCACAAAGCACTCATTTCGTTCGATTGGAGCGGTGTGTGATGTAAAAATGAGGGAAATTACTATAGATTTCACATTATCGCATGAAATGCGACCTCTTCTCCCGAGTTGGGGGAGCGTCAGCATATCATTCGAATCCTTATGACAAGACGGAGACTGTGGTGAAATAAAAAATGGGTATTTTCGAGTGGATTTTCGTATAATTAAGAATGTTTGTTCATATGCAAATTAAGCCATCTATCCAAAAACTACTGGCACAGCCTGAAAGAACACAGAAAAGTAGCCCTAGTTCCAAGAAATAAGTTTTAACAGAAAGTAAGTTGAACACCCGTAACAAAGCATCAAAGTTCACGGGCTGCACCTTACAGTAGCAGCATCTAGGCGAAGAATGAGTTCTGAGTCATAATACCTCACAGGGATCTTAGTTGGACCTAATGACACCCGAAAATGTGAAAAACTCAATTTCGAAAAATATTATCAGTGCCAGAAAAATGCCATTTTGTCCCGAGCCTCTCGTGAGAGGCGTGATATGCCAAAGGGGTTCTCGCAACTTTCCTATTTGCATTGATTGATTATATTATGTAAGTAGTGATTTTTGTGTGACTGTCCTGCACTATCTATGTCAATCGGGTTTACATACAAAGTGCAGAAGATTGTATCGCAAGGGAGAACCTATATGACCTATGCAATGAATTAATTCCAACTAAAAAATTTTGTCGATTATCCGCTGGCTCGGATATTGGAATCACGTCAATGGGTGTACGATTCGCTTGATGTAGAATATTGGGGACACCAAAAGGAAGTGGTCAAGGGTGAATATATCAATGTTAGGGTTTTTTGTCAGACTTCAGGGTTGGGCGGGAATTTTTTTCTTTTCAAAAATTTTCGATTCTGTTGTATCGGAAAAGTTTTCCAACTTTTCTACTGGATATTCCAGTGATATAAAATAATGAAAGCACGGATAAAATGATTTTTTATGAGACTTTATTACTTCTCACATACTACTGTTTGCCTTCTATTGTTTTATAGTCGAAATCTTGAGGAAAAGTGGTACTGTAGTTACATCAATTGAATTTTTTTCTTTTATTTTTCGCTTGCTGTGTTAATTTCTACGTAATGATATCCTAGCTGTTAAACAGCTGATGTTTATTCGTCGGTTGTTAAAGGGATAGTGAACACAAAATCTAGCTCATGTGATCGACTATCCCGAGCGAGGGGATAGGGATAGAGGTTGAGTGGGGTCTATGACCTATCAGCCCATGTGGAGCAGAGGTAAAATGCTTGCTTCACCAACTTGATATCGTGGCTTCGACGTCCACCCTATTCATGTCTTTTGCTTTGTTTCTTCCCATGGGACGGAAATTCAGGCGAGACCTTTGAAATTTGCGGGAATTCAACGGTTCCTTCACTGTCCCTTTAAACGTGGCGCAGATAATTATTTTTTCATAAAAGAAAGCTAAAATTCAGTTTCCGAAAGCAAAAAATAATAATAGTTTTAACGATTTTCCAATTTTTTTCCGACCTTTTGAGGCGGGAATAAACCGTTTCCGAATTTTTCGCCAGCTTTTTTTCTGCCCAACCCTGAGAGATGTTCGATAGTAATAATGTTTTCTTGAATTCTGCGAGAGATTGAGATCAGTGAGAATCACTTTTACGTCCATTTTGATATTTCGCAATACTAGGTGAGAGAGTGCTTGAAACGATCGATTTCGAGTACGACGAACATGTCTTGACTTTACAAACTGAAACTCATTCTACGTATTATCCGATAGCACTGTTCGGGAAGAGTGGATCAAGTCCTATGAGTCGATTGCCAATGCGGAGAGGCTTCATTCCTTCTCTGTCTGCATGCTCCCTTTCCTCCCGTACTCCCCGAGAAGTTCGTACGCCCGTTGATCCCGCCACAGTGAGAAGAACTTTGGGTGGATATGAATGCCATCAGGTATCTTTGACGGTCGGAAAATCTCACTAACAACAGTGCAGGTGTTCATTTACATTGTGCCTATCGCCATATTCAATGACGTATACACAAATGACGATCAGTCAGTCGCTCTGTTGTGTATGGTCTTCAAAAGCTTTATGGGCGACTTCTTCCCCTTGACGGTATTGAAGTCGCCCTTATGTTATGCTGACCGTTACAATTTTAACAAATGCTTAGCTAAAAACTCTCTCCGAACGTCCCTAGATCACCTTTGTACGCCGGTTCGAATTGGCTATGTAACTACGAAAAACAATATCGAGCCATAACTCCGGCTAATTAGAGATACTGACGACTAATAAATTACATGGCGCGCCGGATGATTCCGATAGCAACTATGTGACGTCGACTCTTCTACTCCGATAGATATATTTCCGAAAATATGCAAGGGTGCACGGAAGAAACCTAGAGAGGGAAGGTGAGGGGCGTAAGATACGCGAATTAAGGGGGTACAGTCGAGGAGAGAACACGTGAGCATGGATCGAAAGGGTGCGTTGCGGCAAATCAAAAATGCGGGTTGGGTTTGTCAAAAATGGGCATGAAAACCCGAAAATGTGGGTTGGATTCGGCAAAATTAGAATGAAAAATCGAAAATTCGGGTTGGATTTTCATTTTTTCACCAAAAATTCTCAAAATACGGGTTGGCTTCGTAATTTTTTACGTACCTTTCGGCCTATGCACGTGAGCAGCTCTGCCGCAGTACTGTTTTGTGCATGTATTACCATTTTGTCCGTGACCACTTTAATACGATAATTTTTTATTTTTTTCGAGCTGGCGTGGAAAAAATATTACGGTGTTCTGCTACTACGCTGTTGCGACGCTGTTTTCCCACCAAACGTGATCATCATGAAAAAAAATTAAGTATGCCAATTCTCAGAATTGAAAACTACCATTGGACGTTTTCGGGAGAGTTTTTTTACTTGTGCGAAACTTTTGTTAAATTAAATCAAGACGTAATGTATAATATTCATAGAATTTTGAAAAATGTTACACCGTCATCTCATTTCATTTTCTTAAGATTTCCTATTCCCTCATTTACAACGAAATTACCGCATTTTTGCGACTCAATTGGAGTCGAATCTTCTCGGCTTCATCTTTGAGCTTCAAGATTCATGTTCGTATATTGCATGTGTGAAATAGATTATTTTATTTTTTTAGTTATTTCTGGAACATTCTGTTGAGTCTTGGAATCGGCACGGACCGCATAGCCTCGTTAGTACGAGTAATTTTGAGAACAATTCGAGGTTGCTGAAAAACGGCCACAATGTCTCAGTTCACGTGGACAAAGTACATCGGACGTATGTATCAGGTTTTAAAAAGAGTTGAAATGATTTAGTATGCACTTCAGTGCTATTGAACTGTGTGCGGTATTGGCCGAAGTCAATTCTCGATTGAATTCTTCTCCTGAAGTTGAGAAAAGTCGCTTCGAGGAGTTATTGAACTTGGGCACATTTGAAAAGCACGAAAAGAAAAAGGTATTATCAACCTAGCGTTCTGCGCATAATTATTTTAATTAGCAGAAGAAGAGAGTTATTCATCAAAATGGGGCTGATCATCTCGAACTGCTTGGGCTTCAATATGGAATAGATAGGAATAACATTATGTGAGCTATTTTTGATGTGTACCTGGTACTCAAACATGCTCTATTCAGGACTGAATTCCATGTTAACAATTGTACAATATCATCTTGCCACACAGAGAAACCGATAACTGAAGGTCGAGTGGATAACTCGTTAGTTGCCTTTTTTGAAGATCATGCAGTGAAATACGGTAGAGTGGCGTTCGCGTCCTCTACCATTGTTTATGTGCATCCGTTTACTAGCCTGCCTAGTCCTCTTACTTCTCTCATTGCTAAAATCCCCCACTCATCTCCATCTCAGCGATTAATTTCCTTCCTTGACTCAACTTGTCTATTTACTGCTATTTCGCTTAATTATGACACCTCCCATATCCTTCAAGTACCATTTTCTTCTGTTATCTCAAATGCTGCTCTTTTTTGCTACAGCGGCACCCATTACATTTTCCCAGCCTCGGCCACTCTGGGCCATGTTTAGACTAGATCTCCCTAATGAAACACGTTTAATATACGAAAATCCAATTAACTCGGAAAATAAAACAGTCTCATGGTAATTGAGAATTCTCATGAGAGTTTCATTTCATCCCATTTCTCCTAATCCTGAATGGTCTGTAGCGCTACTCTCCTCTCGGGGCTATGACTAAGCGTGACAAATTGCAGTATGTATCAAACGATTCATTAGGGAAACCTAGTCCCCCATCTGAAATTTATATTTAACAATTGTACTTGAACAAAAAATAAATGTTCTACTGTAGATCCTTATTTACAGTTCAAACCGTTCATTCGGATATTTGCATACCTTATCTCGTGTTTCTGCATACATCTTTAATCTATTTCGTTTCCTTAATATTCAGCATTTCAGACTATTCTAGCTTTAGACTAATTATGAACCGATCAAATGTGTCACACGATCACTCATACTACTGCGGTCGGGCGGTTAGCTTGATGAAATTAGCTATTCAGTGACAGTGCTTCGGGAAAATCACTTGTCCGATTATTGTGCAATTCACGAAAACGGTGTATCTATCATTTTAGAAATGGTAGTTTGAAAAATTTAAAACAAAGTCCAATTAGTCTCATCAAACAAGATAATTAGAGAGAAAAATGCAATTATTTCAGCCGATCGCCGATCAAACTGGAGGCGCGTTTCCATCTACAGTACAAGTTGTGAGACGGCAACCGCCAGGATCTGCACCCGTGATTGTGAGTGCGACGCGAAATCCCCAGGTATTTATGTGTTCTTGGTTGGTTGTCAATAATGAGAAAATATGCCATATTTCTTCGTTGTTTATCAATAATCGGCAATTAGAATATGATATTGGTGTGATCTTCCCCACACTCTCAATTAATTTGCTAGACCTTACGAGACAGATTTGTCTAAAGTGAACGATTTGCCATACAAAGGAGTTAGCCAGCACTTTTCTTAGAAAAATCGCTACGAGTGTATGATAATTGAGTTCAAACTCTTAGGAATTTGAATTCAAACTATTTTTTTCATTTCAGGTCAATCGATCACAACTACAACCAATTCCTCAGCCCCCTCTCCTTCCATCCACTGCAGTATGTTTAACACTTAAATTGATATTATTTCCCTTTCGAACATCTTGTTAAGTTGTCCGAAATAGGTTTATTTGATACCAATTCATTTTTCACAGGCCTCACTCCCTTCTTCTAAAGCATTGAACTTTGGTTTATCTCGAGCGAATTCTTCTTCGGCGCAGGTACTTTATTATTTTTTTTGTTCATTTCGATGGCACTTGATTCTAGTTTGTTTCTTTTCAGACCCCTGAGTCATCGTCATCGGGTCGGCGTACACTCGGATCTGCTCAGGGATCATCTGGAACTCACACACAAACGTATGTTTTTCTGCAAAAAAAATATTCATTTTTTATAAACAATTAAATCGGTAAATCATTGGTCAAGATCGAGAGAGCGCCAACGTTGCTTGGAGTCAGGTTTACTCACTTTCTCGCTCGTGATACCTTGATTCCATCCTGCCCGTTCGACAGTGGAATGACGTCATCGTAAAGCTATCATCACTTTCTTTCAGGCTCACTCGAGTGATCTCTACGTCGCCAAGGCCACAAGTTGTAAGTTTTGATTTTAGATATTTTTGTTTGTCTTTATGTTCAGTCTTCTCGTTAGCCTGTCAATGCATTTATATCCTTGAACTCAACCCATTTACAGGATCTACCCGATGTTCGAGAGCGCGCACTGAATTCTCCCATCCTCTCCTTCAACGATCTCTGTGACATGTCTCGAGTTGGACCAGAAGAATCGACGGTTTGTGATGCTCTATGCGCGTGCAAAATCCACACACATGCATCTCACAACAAATTTCGTATTCATGAAAATTTAATTACGTGGGAATTGAGCCATGGCCATAGACCAAAAAAAACGTTTATTTCCCGAAAGTCCCATATTGTGTCTGATTTTCATTTTTTGGTAAATCGAAACTGATGTCTGATTTTTTTCTCAATACATAAACCTCAAAAAGTCAAAATGATGTCTGGATTTGTTCCGCCTTGAAACGAACTTTTTGGTCTGTCCACGGCAGTTTTCTTATTCTTTCTCAGTAGCGCTTGACTGAAGAAGCAGTGAATCCTTCTCGGTAAAATAGTTCTAATAAGCACCACCAAAATTCTAAATTAGTCCTATGAATTCTAGTTCATAGAGATGATTTTAAAAGCTCAAAAATTTTCATACAGACTCCCAAAGTGATTTGAAATGGTAACGGATTAGATTCATTCGATGTCTGTTTTTTTTTAAAATATCAAATCAATTTCGGATACGTATGCGGAATATTTAAAACTGCCGTTATTAGATAAGGTTCTTTCTCTATCTATGAAAGTGCTCACAAATAGAGATGCCATTTTCCCTTTATGCGAATCATTGGCGGTCGTTCTCTCCCTCCTGTGGTCGATTCAGCGTCATTCGTGGCCAAGTCGGTTCCCGAGCAGTTGAATGCACTGATCCAATGGGTGCGTATTTCTATTTCTCGTTATTTCTTGCTTCGGTGGAAGTAGTTAGTAGACAATAAGTATTTTCAGATGGGACTAGCAGGAGAATCCGCAGCAAAAACACACACGGTGGCTAATAAGGCTCTAACACATACCCTTCAACACAATGAGATGGTATGTTGTATGCATTCTGCTATTCCTAGTTTTAAATTGAGATAGGACGGATGAAAAGGAAATACATGGCTTGTTCCAAAAAATGACAAATTGCAGTGTCGATACCCAATGTACGCAATGAATTTGCCGAGATGCGATGAGTACTTCCAACTTGAGGTACTGCGTTCTTTTTGAGTGAGATGGAAAAATAGTTGATCTTTTTGACCCTTCAAGGAGTCATTTACTCACGGTTCGAAAAAGGGCCGAGGTATATGTATTGCTCTCAGTTTTGATTGTAAAAGAAGTCGAGAGCATGAGAAAACTATCATTATGCCGATTAATAATCCTTTTTAATTAATCCGAGATTGACATATCGAAAAAAATCTATAAAACCGTCTATGAAAATACGTTTCATTTGATAGAGCTCTTTGCGCTTATTCCAAAGGCATACAGTTAGTCTCATGTAGCCTATTGAGTGCTGAGGAACCCTCGATCCATTTTCGACCCGTGAGATTCGACTCATTCGTGAGTAATAAGCAAAAAAATCCGGAGGGTACGGGTACCCGTCTAGAGAGTTCTGACTCGCGAGGGGCCCTCACTGAGGAAGTTATAAAATAGCGACCCGTGTAGTTACTTCGTGTAGTTAAAGTAGCGACTTCGCCACCCTAGAGACAATATCCTATTCTGACTTGTATATATTAACAGGTGCTGAGAGATCCATCGAAGATCGTCGATATTGTTCAGATTCTCCGAGATTATCTCAGCGTCAGCCTTGGTCTTCCGATGCAGCAAAGATACCGCGATTCGCTGTATCTCTTGTTTGCAAAGGTTAGTTGCGGTGAATTCAGCCTGGAGATGGTTATGTAGCACTGTCCAATACGTATTTCAATATTTTAATAGTGAAGTGTAAACAACTACTTAGAGAGATGACAAAAAAACGAGATTTAATTGTATCCACCTACTTCAGACAGTTTCTTCTCGTTATCATCGTCAGTTGTTCCTCACACGAACAGCTACAGATGCAAGTGGACAAATGGCATACCGAGGAGTCAAGTTTCTGCCTCTGTATCAGAAGATTCTTCGTGAGTTTGTTAAACTATTTTCAATTGTTTATTTTCTTAAAAATTTGATTCTGCATTGTACATTGCATGTCTAAGATATCTGTTGTATGCAAGCGAATACCACTGGTACACATCTCTTTTTTTAGGTCTCTTCAAATGCGCCGCGGGAATCTCATCGCTGCCCAATCCCGAGTGCGCTGAAGCTGCATGCTTCGATAGCTCCTTTCGATTGGAATTCGACCGCGCAGTGTGAGCAATATTCTATTTATATTGAACATGATGTATTAGAAGAGAATTTTCAATCATTGCCTCAAATATTTTGAAATTCAAATTACAGTGGAACAAGAAAATGGGAGATTGAGATTGAACAAACTCATTTGTTTTTTTTGTTGAGAACATTGCAATGACAATCCCTGGCGGCTGATTACTAGATTAGAGGCCTGGTTCGTATGTTAAATATTCGCCCCTCACATCATTGCACAGGGCGGCCAGCATTACAGAAAGGGGTTTAGTGTGTGAAATGGAGAGAGACTCTCTCACTATTGCACACTCTCTCGCCCTGAGCCCTTTCTGTAGTGTTGAGATGCTCTCTCCCCGTCTCTCTCGTTTCTCCCGCTTTCGAAACAATCTCGCGTCTGGAATACGATCGCATCATGCAGGGAAAAAAGAGCGTCTGTTAACAAAACATCGATTCTTTGATGGTTTTGGGAAATTCGTACACGAACACCATAGTTTTATCTAATTTTCCCTTAGAGATGTACACCTTTTTTGTTGGTGTATTTGGAAAAAGTACGCTCGCAGTTCTTCCTCAATAATTGGAGTAGGTTGCTCAACATTAGCCGTGCAGATGAGAGCCTACTTTTGATAAATGTGTTAGAGACTTTTTTGTGCCTCAAGGGCAAATGTTCAGCAATCTACGCCAATCATTTAGGGATAACTGAGCTCACAAAGAGAGCTATTTTGAGCCCTAAAACGTCTCTAGCTTATCTGTGAGCCGAGCTGTGAGTTTTCGGGGGGGGGGGGTGGTTGACAATTCCGCAACCGACATTTCCGCAACGGCTTATAACTTTTCTCAAACTCGAGGACTCTGTATGAAATTTTTCCCCTGTTAGTTATTTGCTCACCTCCATCGATTCGGCTTGTTGCTGTATTTTTCTGACCATTTTGAATTTTCTGCTAATTAGCCAAATTTTAATTAGCTAATTAGTTAATTTGTGGGTTTGAAAGCGCTCGCGGTTCTGATCACGATAACACTTTGGTGGAGATATGCAGATTACAGCAGTTAAAAACCTCGTTGCGGAATTGTCACCCCCCCCCCGATTTTCAGCCTCGATATTTCAGTAACGCTGCTGAAGGGGAACAAATCGCAGCAACTTTATTTTTGAGCAGTACTTAGTAACATCTAAACACTCAAAAATGTAAGCCCTAGCGGAAATGCATCCCTGTGAAATATGAGTTTTTACTAGAAAAAATAGTACATATTTGCGTCATCATTACACAATGTGGCGCATTTCTAATTTATGGCACAAGCATCTTATTCCCTGATTATTTCAACCAAAATTTGCGTGCGGTTGTTTGTAAACTAGGAAGTTCAAATTCTTTCCGGTGACACTGTATACTGTAGGGTTGACAGTTTTATTCCTTCCCAATTGCTCAACAGCAAGCGGTTGAGAGCGGAATGATACCCACTCGAACAACGAGAACTGAAACCGGGATAAGAAAGATCCAAAAGGGGCTATTTTGTCTCATGATTGCTCTTATTGAGGGAATTGAGAACTCGCTAAGGCACACACTGTCTTCGAATCGAAAGGGGATCAATTTCGTTTTCTCATGAAAATGATTATTTCGATCTATAAGTATATAATGTGTTCCTTCATATTTTTGCTACTGATCTGTACTATTCCATGAAAACGAAGAAAATCGGATGTATCCATTGGCTGGTTTAAGAAAGTCTGAAAATGCCAAAAATACCAAAATATGTACAGTATCTCATATTTTGATCTCATGATATTTCGGTGGAAGTGGGTATAATGAGCGAGAAAGTCAAGTCAAAGTGCAGTGATAAGGGGACCAGAGGACGGGGCGAGGAGAAATTGCGCCTTACATTTGTGTTTCACCAGTTAGTGAATACAGAACTGAATCCTCCAACATAGAAAGTAATGTGTGAACAAAAAAAAATGTAATTTACTCATCTCCATTGTTTTCAGAAAACAATTTCGGAGATCTGTGAAGGAGACTGGACATGTTCCACCAAGGATTCAGTCTATGATTGACGACGATGATGAGAGAAGAGGAATGCACGATGAGAGGGCCGAGGGAGGAGAAGAGGAAGATAATGACGATGATAGAAGAAGAAGTAGTGATTCGAATGAAATGATCGAAAGAGAAGAGGAGGATGAACATGACTATGAGAATAGAGAAATAGCGGATGACTATGTAATAGATGCAGAGGGCCCTGCTGCATTTGAAGAGATTGGTTAGTCGTACGGTAGCGATTAATGTAAATATTATGAAGAGTATCTTTGGATTGTTGCTGTTTCCCTGTTCTTTATGAAATACGATTAAATCAACCCAGAAAGTATATTAAAATTGCTTGAAATAGGAGTGATTACCGCATTGTAATATTCCAACTTGATAGATAACCACTCATTCTCGCATTGTAAATGCCGTTGTTAAATATCTAACACACGTTGTTTGATTGTACCCTTTGATGTGATAATAAAAGAAGATGAAATAAAAAAGAAATGGAAAAAAGAAAGAAATTAAATGTCTTCTGAGCGCGTTGAATCAGTTTATACAGAGAATGGAATTTTGGTGTACTTACCGTAACCAGCGACGCACGTGCAACGCACCTTGTGCACATCATGCATGGACGCACCACGCATCTGCGGCGCCCGGGGGTATCACGGGCGTCTTTCGTGCGCGCACCGTGCATTTCAAAACAGCATTTTTTTCAGTATGTGATAGGAGCCTCGGGTTACAGTACGCAAAATCTTTCGCGAAGAATTGCGCATATTTGAAGCAGTTTACGTGTTTCGCCGCCCTCCCGCTTTGAAAAGGTAAAGGTAAAGGTAAAGGTGTTAGGTCTTCTACACGCAAGGCGGTCTCGACCACCCCTAAGAGCATGAAAAACTTAGTAATGTAAGGCACAACACGTAATTTTTAGTTAAGTTTGACAAATTTGACTTGACTTTCGACTGGCCGTCAACTCGCTGCTGGCCAGTCGAAAGCCAGTCGAAAGCACTTTATTTTTCGGAGGAGGTGTTTTTTACTCTTTATTTTACGAAAAATTACTGCTGGAGCTACTAATGAATTTTGCGCTAACACGGGAAAACGTACAATTGTCCTCTTTGCATGACACACCGAAATTGAGGTGACACAACTCTGTCAACTAAGTACGGTAATGCACGGCTTGACTCTCCCCTGTTTTTGCTTTCTTTTTGTTTTTTTTTCGGGTTTATCGCGTGTTAATTGTTGTAGAAGGGGCTTTATTATGTTTATTGCCGTAGTGGTACAGGGCAGTATTGGTGTGATTAGCATAAGGAGCGGTAAAAACGAAGTGAGAGCGTATTGAAGACTAGAATAGTGTCGCATTGGCTTACAGTTAGACATTGCTTAGCGTTTCAGTAGTGTTTCAACGCGCTCCCGGGTTACTGCTGCAACTCGCCGGGTTGGGACAAGGCGAGCAGCAAGAACCACCGATTTGTTCTTAGTCCGTTCTTAGAACCAGGGGTTGATCTCTCACTTCGGCATTGGGAAAACCATGTAGCAAGCAATGCAGCGTGTTCTCTCTTGGCTGAACCTATGTTTAAAGCATCAACGCCTGTTTCCTTCAGTGACTTTACAACCATCAATCTCACTATTTCTCGGAACTGTGAGACTTCCATATGACGCTGTTCGCCTAAGAATTGAGCAAGCGTCGGCACAGTGAAAAAAATCGATTCTCTGGTCCGTCATGTGAGGTTTTCGATGGTGCTGAAAACGATGGAAATAATCATTTTGCACAAAAGGCGCCCGTTGGTGCCAGATTTTCACGACTGTCACGCATGTATACTTCATTTTGAATGATTATCATTAGTAATATTTAAAATTGCAACTTTGTTCTGATTAATTTCTAACCTTGCTAATGTACATTGATCTCGGACCGGCGTATCGAGACGATTCAAATTTGTATTTTTAGCTGATTTCGACATGCGGATTTTAATTATGCTAGCATAAATTGTGACGAGATTGTAAGTAAAAGAGGCGATTCTCCCCTGTTACCCTCGACTCCCTTCCCAGCGCCCTCTCAAATCCCCACACTCTCTCGCCTTCCCCACGAGTCTCGCCTTCTCGGGAAGGAGAGAGAGCGTGGAGATTCGAGAGTGCGCTGGACGGGGAGGTCAAAGGAGGGGAGGGGAGGAAGAGAGAGTCGTTTGTTTTATTCACAATCTCGTTACACTTTACGTTAGCACAATAAAAATCCGCATGACGAAATTTGCTAAAAATACAGATTTGGAATCGTCTCGTTACGCCGTTCCGACGTGTGTACATTAACAAGGTCAGAAATTAATCAGAACAAAGCAATTTTAAATATTATTAATAATAATCATTCAAAATGAAGTATATAGGCGTGACCGCCGTGACAATCAGCACTAGAGATCACAAGGACAACTATTCTGCGATTTCTGCGACTTAAATATTTGATAAAATGTGATTTCGACGTGACACCAACTGGCGCCAACGGGCGCCTTTTGTGCAAAATGATTTTATGTCAATCGTTTTCAGCACCCTCGAAAACCTCAAATGACGAACTTACAGAGAATCGACTTTTTTTGCTGTGCCGACCCTTGCCGGATCTGCTCGATTCTTACGCGAACAGCGTCATATCTCCTACAGTATCACCAGCCATATTTACCCTCTAGGTGATTTTTTTTGCTAAAGCAAGCGCCTTTATTTTGGATTTACTGAAACGGCTCTGGCCACGCGTTGCCTGTCGATTATTGGCTCTTTTGCAGCCATTTGAGCGACAATTTTTTTCGATTAATACGGTAGATTTTCGGATGCGTTGCAATCTGATCGTGTGATACGGTAGGAAGGGCGAGGGAAGAAACAAGTGAATACGGTAGGACGGGCGAGGGAGGAGGCACCGAGAAGGTCCTGGCTAGAGCTAGATTTTCGATGTTTCAAATATATTACGGTATTCAGCCACAACAAAGTAACCCTAGAGTATTGATTTTTAATCAAATTTATTTTTGTTTCAAGATGAATACAACTTAGTTCATCTATTTTATTTGTTTTTTTTAAAAAGATTATTATGAGTAGGCAAATAATTTTATCACGGCAAAAAAGATTATATATATATAAGGGTGTCCCAAAAGTTTTGCGACTCGGGCCTATTTTAGTTTGCGACGATTGCGCAATCGATCGATATCGATGATTGCGAAATACATTTGGTAACCAATCCATTTCGTAATCATTCATGCCTTAGCACAAGTCGAGTGCTGTAGTCTCCTAGTTTCTACAACGTTTCTCCCGATGGACACTTCTTTCGATCATCGCACAGTTTTGCTTCACAATTTTCTTGCGGGAAAGACGGCGAAGGCAGAAGGCATCAAGAACTGGTGCTTTCGAAAGGAGATTCTGCCTCGACTCTATCGACCTGCTATAGATGGTACCAGCGTTTCAATTCTGGCGACCATAGTATGAACCCCGTTCTGGACGCCCTCACAGCAAGAATCAACCCCTGGTACTCAGTGCAGTGGCGGCCAAACCCAAAGTGAGTGTGCGTGAGTTGGAAAGACTCATACTCCCAATTCCACGGTACAACGAATCCTCCACCGGGATGAGAGGAAGCCGAAGCTCCCCCATGTCATTCCCCACTCCCTCACCCCTGCTCAGATCAAAAAGCGTGTCGATGTGTGCCGAGAATTGCTCCACCGTAGACCCAACTTTCGATGGGTCAGCAAGATCATCGCTATGGACAAGAAGTGGATCACATACGATAACCCTGAGCGGAAATTGAAATGGTTGGGCATCGGAGAGAATCCCCAGCCAGTCCCGAAGAAGGAATTTCACGAAAAGAAGGAACTACTGAGTTTCTTCTTCTCCGTGTTGGGACCCGGCTACTGGGAGATCCTCTCCAATGGAACCACCATCAACGCTGACGTCTTCACTACTCAACTGGAAGAAGTCGCCATCAGGGTCCCTTCTGGTCTTCTAAGCGATGGAAAAATCCTGATCCTTATGGATAACGCGAGACCTCATCATGCGAAATTGACCCAGAAAAAGTTGGACGAACTGAATATGGAATGGCTGCCTCATCCACCGTATTCACCCGATATCAGCCCCTGTGACTATCACTGTTTCCAATCTCTTGCTAACTTCTGTCGCGGAAAGAAATTCGCTAATCGGACCGATCTCGACTCGGCCTTCCAGGCTTGGATCGATTCGAAGACCAAGTCATTCTGGAGAAATGGAATCATGAGCCTGCCCGATCGATGGCAGAAGGTTGTGACTAAGAAGGGAGCCTACATTGATTGATCACCTTTGTCAACTGTTGAAGATGTGATGATAAAAGTTTTTATTGGAAAAAGTCGCAAAACTTTTGGGACACCCTTATAGTTCTCGAAAATTGTCGGCCCCCAGTACATTTGCCAATCCTTGATCGCGTCGGCCACCCCTTGATTTTAGCGATATTTTTGATAAGTTGACAACCGGGAACAGGTATGATTAGGATTGATAGGGAAGAGGTAAAGCAAGAAGTGGTTGTGGAATTTGTCCAATTGTCTACTCTCTGTGCAGAACGCCAACATTAAAGGTAGTGATGAAGGAAAAACTGACCCCCTGTTTTTGTTATATTTTTTAAAGGTAGAGAACAAAGACATGAATACGTTTTAAGAAAAAAATTAAAATAATAATTTAGTTCGATAATAAGGAAGATTCAGCGATGCCTTGTTTGCTGTGCAGATTTCGACAAAAAATAGAGACTCTCTGGATAGAGAGAAAAAGAGAGATTCAGCGTTACCTTTGCTTTCAGTCATAGAAAAGGCAACGTCATCTGACGTGGCATCGCCCTCTTCCGCTCTTTTCGGTTTCATGGGTTATTAGGTTAAATGCCTACTTTCAGACAGACGCGCACACTCGGAACTCATAAGACTACATTTATCGCGCAAGAAAGAATGCTCCGTTAGGAGACACCCTTATCACTAACATTACATCAAGCAAATGAATCATCTCACACTTCTCTTCGATAGTCGTCCCAAAATGTCGTAGCGATTTGTTCTGGTATTTTCAATATTTTAAATGTTATTTAGTAGAATTTACCACTCGAAATGTCGAAAAGGAAAGAAAAACAAGAGAATTATTTTGAAAAAAAAACTCAATTTCGAAATAATTCTCTGGTACATTGGCCGTCTTCCATTATTATCTAACATTATTATCGATCACGCTAGAATCTCCCCCAAAGGAGTTATTCGTTTCGCATATTGCAAATCGTACGTTTTTATTATTAATGCTTTGTGCTTTTTTGTGCTTCAGTGAACAGTGTTCTAATCAAACTAATCACTAGGCTTCGAGAAATAACGATATGTAACTATACAACCCGTTGCCTAAGAGATTAAAAAACTCTCATTCTTTGGTTTAACTGGTCACGTAAGCGGTCTCACAACGGGTTTGTCAAATGGGAACTCATTTCACAACCCGTCGCGTAAGAGCAGTGGTCAG
Source organism: Pristionchus fissidentatus (assembly GCA_036245785.1). Classification (NCBI taxonomy): domain Eukaryota; kingdom Metazoa; phylum Nematoda; class Chromadorea; order Rhabditida; family Neodiplogasteridae; genus Pristionchus; species Pristionchus fissidentatus. Next base: position 28,556,367 of record BTSY01000001.1, on the reverse strand, counting down.
AACGTCTTCGGGAGTTACTAGCGCGAGTAAATAAGTACTGTTCATTATAATAAAATTAGTATAAATAGTATGGACATCACGGGGGTTGTGTGGGGTCATGGTATTCTCAAGAAATATTGCATTTTCAGGACCCCAAGTTACTGTAACCGGTCTACCGTAACCAAGACTTGTGATATTGAGCAAATTGACTCGTAGTTTGCCGCATGAGGTAGATTTCGTTTAGCCATTGGCCTGTGGGGCATACTGTACTTCACTTACAGTACAGTCCTGGTTGTTTCCCCCGTGAACATGGCCCGTCCCGGCCGGCCCGGGCCGGCCCCTGGCGGTCCCTGCCAATTTGTGGCTCGAGCAGAGAGAAATTCGAGACAAACTCTGTGCAGTCAGATAGTTCAAGTAGTTGGTCATCGATTCACGTCGATGAAAAATTAAATCATTTGTTTAAATACTTCTAATTTCGTTGAAAAAAATATTTCAACGAAAGGACGTTTGTTGGAGTTTGATGCAAAATATTACAGTATCTTTTGGATTCTAGCCTTAATCGCAAACTGATTTTTCATAGAATGACATTTGCTAACGAATTTAAAATTACTAGAAATAAGTAATTTTAATTTCTGTTTACACTCCCCGATGACGAAGGACCTGAACTATCTGACTGCACAGAGTTTGTCTCGAATTTCTCTCTGCTCGAGCCACAAATTGGCAGGGACCGCCAGGGGCCGGCCCGGGGCGGCCGGGGCGGGCCATGTTCACGGGGGAAACAACCAGGACTGTACTATCGGTTATAGTAGACCGCCTGTTCTTCGAAAACAATAATTTTTTTTCTCGGGATTCACATAATTCAGCATGCACACTCAAAAACTCCTCGCTCCATTCATATTTTGGATTTTAACAAAAAATGTTTTTTCGCTCCAATTTTAACAGCGTTCTGACGTTCTTACCAACCCGTTGTTTCATTCGCAACGGGTTGTGGACCGGTTTATTAACGGAAAAAAAATGAAACAACGGGTTGGTTATTTCTCGAAGTCTACTAATCACTCTTCGCAGTTGTATTTTACGAACAAGTATTCTAAATTTGCAGGCCAGTTAATTAGCTTCCACTATCCGTCAACCATACTCAAAGGCACATAGAACGCCGACTATGAGATCTGCAGATAAGTTTAAAATGGTTAGCACCGTACTATTTTATATTTCGATCATTATTCTTTTATCTTTTATGTTCTTAACAATGAAAACGGTACCCATTATGGTGTTAGCTTGTATCTTGTGTTATCTCTGATTGAAGCAAATATTACGTATCCAATGTCACTTGTATGTGTTTCCTATACAGGAGTCTCATTCACTGATGCTCGAAAAGCTCCCGAAAGAGAATCTCTATAAAATTCTCTCGTATCTCGACCTTAAAAATCGGAAAACTGTTCGAGCATGCAGTCAAACATTGAAAGAAGGAGTGCAGCAGAGCGATCTTACAGTTAAAAGTATCACTCTCGAGTTTGATAAGGTTTGACGGCCACCCTTTTCATCTATAGTACGTAGATTGCTTCCACATTAAGCGTTCCCACAACAGAAAGAATTTCCCAAATTATTGATTTTATGGTAAAAGTCAAAATCATTGCATCTTCGTCGTAATTATTAGAGGAATCGCGAGAGACTCGAGCATGGCCGAGAAATTTATGATTTTTGAATTGGCTGAAAATTAACAAAAGGCATACTATCAATCTTCCTCTATCGAATAGCGTTTTCAGATTTTTTTTAAATTTCGTTTTCGTGTGAAACACAAATAAACCTGGTGAGTCGGGATCTTTTTCGAGAAATAGTTAAGTTTGAAAAATCATAAATATCTTCAAAGTGAAGATAGAAATCCCCGATTTGGTGGGTGAGATAAATATATGGCTTGGCTTGTTTTGCCAACCGCTCGAAGTCATTCCTGGTTCATGCGCCGATGCGGGGTGGTCGCTTTTGCAAAAGTTGGTGGGCATTGTTGGAACTCACTACAACATGAAAATGGATGGAATCGGGCCATGCGTTGGAAAGATGGGCCGAATTGTGTGAGGTCCTCCAAATGTAACTATTAGTCGCGAATCATAATCTTTTCCAGTGAAAACAATGTAAAACCCGTAGAAAACAATATTCACGTTGTTTGTGACCATTATTTATAATTTTTTTTTAGATGAAAAAATTGTAAAATTTTCAGCTTCCAATTTCGAATTTTTCGATATTTTATTTCATGTCGGTGTAAATCTTAAACATCTTCACATTATTAGATATACTCGTAGGAGGATGGGCTGTCCGTAATTTGTAAAGTATTCAACTTTTCCGCACGAAATTCACAACTTACAGGCGACATTTTCTACGAATATTAGAAGCTTTCGAATTCCTTCCATATTTCATCATGTTGTGTTACACACGAAAACGAAATTTTAAAAAAAATGCTGAAAACACTATTAGATAGAGGAAGGTTGATAGTACCTTGTGTTAATTTTTCAGCCAATCAAAAATATCATAAATTCCACGATTCCTCTCTTATAAATGTGCGAGTAGAATCTTAGCCGGAAGCAACCTCCTTTCTCATTGCATACCCAGCCACGCAGTTTGGGACACTACTTCTACTTGTAGATGTTTTTCAAGCACATAGAATAGCTGCAGATGCTGCAAACTATTCGATCTTTTTTCATGATCTCTAATTCAGCTAAGCCCTGGCGATCTGGAGATGGTTGTAAGTCGATTCTCTGGCGATGAAGGTTTACGAACTACCGTAAACAGCAACTACTCTGAACTGATTAGAAAATGGCTGAGGCAATTGAGAGAACGATTGTTTTTCCGCCGTTTGAGTGCTTACCAACTTCGGATCGAATGCGTATGTTTTCGTTAAAAGATGTACACTCATCGCAAATTTGCTCTGAAAATGTTTTAGCATGCTGAACCGGTCCAAGAATCAATTCTGGGACACGTAGCTGCTCAGTTTGACTACCTGGAGTTATCTCTTGTTTTCCGTTCCCGGAATCAGCAAAGGTTTTCGATAGATTTCTTTTCTTTGATCTCAACAATATTGCAGCGTGCTTAATTTTGCTCTGCAATCAAAGAAGCCCATTGATAGTCTCGAAATTAATTACTCCCCCGATCCGCTGGAGATAATAGAACTTCCGCGAATATATTCCCTTTTTGTGGAAGTGGTACGTGTTTTTAAATGTGGTGTCTTTTATTGTGACAAATATTTATTTGTCACTGTGGAGAAAAGGGAGACGATTTTTTTAATATTTATGCGAGTCACGAGGAAACGCGGTACAATAACATAAATTAAAAGAAAGGCACGAATCATTATTGGACAACAACAACAAAAGTAAGAGAGTCACTCAGGAAAACTGCTCAATTTTCCGGATTTTGAGTATAGCCTTGCCGCTCTGAGAAAGAAACTATTATGCCTGTAGTTAGAGGTTGAAGAGGCGTTTGTGAAATTGATTCCATTCCTAGTAAAGTAATAGCAAAAGTGATGCGGTTTCTTTTTAGATATTTTGTATTTGCCTATGAGAAGATTTCTGGCCGACTTCAAATCAATTTCCTCCCTGCGCTTCTCTAAGGAGAGAAGCCCTAGCTTCTTGTTCCTAGTGGTTGAGCTAGGCATTATTTGCCAGCTTGAATTATAGCATCGTATGAACAGCCTTCTGGTGAAATAATTCTGAACCTTTTCAAGAACTTCCTTATCGCGTTTTAAGTAAGGATTAAAAACCATGGATGCGCTTTCTAGAATGGGTCGAATGTAAATAGAGTAAGCTTTGATGAGAATTTCTACGCTATTTGTACGAAGAGCTCTAAGAATTATATGGCACGCGGTTGTGCCTTTCAGAGCTATTGCCTTACAATGTTTGGAGAATGTTAGAGACTTTTCAATTATGAAGCCAAGATTTGCCGATGAGAGTCCCGAAAATGGCAGTTGTATGCCTAAACGAAGTTCTGCTTCATAAGCAGTAGACCATATTAGCTACTAGGGATGCAAGTTCGGTTTTCGTATTACGACTCTCTCAGCGAGAGATCGGTAATACGGCTGATAAGGGAGAGAGAATTAGAGAAAAAGAGACGCCGTATTACCGAAACCGACGCCGAACGGGCAACCCTATTAGCTACCGTTGCCAAAAAAATGAGTTATGGATTTCGCGGTGGGGCTGGAATTTGTGGGAGAGGAATTCAAGGCTCAGACAAAGGGAGGAAAAGATGGGGTGCGAGAGAGAAAGAACGTTCCACATTTGAGTTGCACAATTTTCTGATAGCATCGACAGGTGGTGAAATATGAAAACATTCGTGGAACGACTCCTTTAAATTATTTTTTAAACCCAAAATCAACATCTATGAAACTCTCTTTTTTGCAGCAGAACTTCTCAGACCAACAAGTATTGGCACTAGCGAGAAAAGAAAATGTGTTCATGAGAGTTCGAGAAAATTACTCGAATACAACAACCCTACGGCGTCTCATCCAGGTGCTTTTTTGCAAACGATTAATTTGTCCCCTGGCCTTACCGGAAGAAAAATAGTAAATCATAAATATTGTAACGGTTATACAAACCAATCAATATAAACTGTGCTCAAGTGTTCAAATCTATTTGTACTTTCGATCAGTTAGAGTTCCTGTTTATGTTTCCGGAGTGAAAAACCTCGTATATTAAGAGAGCATCCATGAGAGGACGGGGCGCTGGGCGGATATCCACGGATGGCTTTTTAGCAACCTATCCCAATATCTTGGGGGTAGAGTCGGCATCACCAATGCTGATATTTAGCCAAGTAACTAAGGTTCTGGGTCTCGCACGGAAAAGTTACAGTAACCCCACTTTCCGATATCGATTTTTTTACTATTTTAAAGTGCACTTTTTTATAGGCGTTCTAGGTGTATTTCGCGAAAAAAATACGAATGCAACCATTTTGAAAGCGATCAGATACCTAGAAAAAGTCGAAAAACTGAAATTTCTCAGTTTTTTTACTCCCATGAAAATTTTTTTCGAATAGTGGGGAAAGTTAGATACATTTTCGGAATCTACATAAAAATCTACATATAGTACAATATTTTATTGACTTTGAAAAATGAAAGCACGAAAGTTAGAATAAATTGAATCTGCCGCATTTGAATGAACCGGTCTGAGATATGTATTGAAAATTTGTCCAGGATGCGAAATATCTCATTTATTAAGGGTAATAGTTTATGTCTAATGTATCGTGTATATAAACAATGCGATGATTTCATCAACAGATGAAAAAATTTTGAAAATTTTTTTCGACCATGACCCCGGGTTCATGGATTTTTCGACAAAATTTTTTCTCTCAAAAGTCTATGAATCTGGTTGAAATTTGTTCAGTTGGTGTCATATAATAAGTGAACGTCGTAATTGACAATAAATATCGCAGTATGAAACTATTTGGATGTGGATTACTAAAGAAAAACACAACGTAAAATTCAATGAAAATAAAGTATAAACCCTTTTTTTAGTCAATTACGACGTTCACTTATTATATGACGCCAAATGAACAAATTTCAACCAGATTCATAGAAAAATCCATGAGCCCGGGGTCATGGTCGAAAAAATGTTCAAAATTTTTTCATCTGTTGATGAAATCATCGCATTGTTTATACACACGACACATTGGACATAAACTATTACCCTTAATAAATGAGATATTTCGCATCCTGGACAAATTTTCAATACATATCTCAGACCGGTTCATTCAAATGAGGCAGATTCAATTTATTCTAACTTTCGTGCTTTCATTTTTCAAAGTCAATGAAATAATGTACTATATGTAGATTTTTATGTAGATTTCGAAAATGTATCAAACTTTCCCCACTATTCGAAAAAACTTTTCAGGGGAGTAAAAAAACGGAGAAATTTCAGTTTTTCGACTCTTTCTAGGTATCTGATCGCTTTCAAAATGGTTGCATTCGTATTTTTTTCGCAAAATATACCTAGAACGCCTATAAAAATGTGCTTTTTAAAATAGTAAAAAAATCGATATCGGAAAGTGGGGTTACTGTAACTTTTCCGTGAGAGACCCAGAACCTTAGTTACTTGGCTAAATATCAGAATTCGTGATACCGACTCTACCCCCAAGATACTGGGATAGGTTGCTGAAAAGCCATCCGAGGGGTACCCCCGCCCTCTCGTGGATGCTCTCTTAAGACATGATTGAACTCTTGACTAAATCTCACTAAATCTCGCACGAATATTCATTTGCAGATCGTTCATTCGAGCAGAGCGGCAAATGAAATCACCATTGTCATGCCAACAACATATTACGAGCAATTTCTTGCTTCCATCGGACTACGTGAAGATTTCAACTCCATTTTCTCCCCACTAATGGACATTTCCGATCCCGATTCTCCTGTTCTTTTGTTAAGGTCGGGACTACGCAACGATTACTATCTCCATATCGGCGCCGGATATCTCTACGTGAAACGCCCGCAAGAGCTTGAGATACTACGCATAGGAAAGGGTCCCCTACCGAAATACGCCCGTCGGGTGCACTCTGTCGACCCGGCCAGAGTGTACGGTAGTGAATAGTCGCTCGTCTACCACATCATCGTTCGATTATCCATCGTCTATGTTCTCCAAATGTACGAAACATTTTTCATCGATTTCTAGAGATTCCAGAAGTTCTTTAGGGCCGATTATCAACATTTGACGAATTAATGATTTGCAATGATTATTTAAACCGAAAATCCTATGTAGCCTTGTTGTTAGTGGGAGAAAGTATATTCATATGTGTCGATAATTGATCGCGTCGTGATTTTTTTACTGATTCCGTAATTGATGATAAATATTTATAAATGTTCACAAAAAATCAAAAGTCTTCGGGATCTTTTTCTTTTCGAAACAACTTTTAAGTCCGAAGAGACTTTGCTATGATAATGTGAAATCCAATATAACGAGAGCTATAGTACAAGGCATTCGAAACAGAGTCTGCGGAAACGAGTTAGAGAAAGAGACAGATGAGGAGAGAGCGCGCCACCCGAGAGGGTTTGACAACGAGAGTCGTTCTTGGCATGGTGCCAAATGTGTGCTGTGTAGTAGGAAACAAAAAAGAGGAAATTGGGAAATAAATAATACACAAGAATTGTAGAGAATATTTTAACGATAATTTTGAGGTCTTGTACAGGACCGTATCTACAGGCCACAGAGCCGTAAGACAAATAAATACCAGTTTTGCGACATGTGACCCAAATTAATGAAATTATCGTCTTCAAGATATTTCTATACAAAAAAAAATTATTAAACTAAAAATATAACAGTTTTTGAACGTTGATCTCGACCTTACGAAATGTATAAACGAGGAAAAGAAAAAGTGCTTGAATCGTGACCAAATGTGTGATTTTTAGGCGATTTCTATATTCTTGCCATCATTACGCGTTATCAGAGGAAATGTGATGACTCTGACTCAGGGAACAAGCACATTTCGATAACGGTTGATCTATCCATTCACTGATTTCTCCTATCGTACCCTCTATCCAATACTACTCTATAGAGAGTCCTAATTTACTGTTCCATCTCACAATTCACGCATTATCTCGTTGCGCCAAGATCTATATGTGTCAAAAGAAGGTTTTTGATCTCAATCGCGATTTATCTATGACTCATTTCTGAATTATTCTTTTCGGAATCTCCCCCCTCTCTCTCCCTGTCTTTCCGCTCTTTCAAAACTGGTGGAATAGACTTGTGATATCATCATTTCTTCACTCTCAATTTGATGAAATAGATAACAAGCCGCAAAATATTCACCATTAAAGCGCATAACTTTTCCACTTGTTTATTTGTTCACGAAAATGGTGTGAAATAGGTTTTGTATTATTAAAAAGCACTAATGAAACTTGCACTATGGTGTTTATTTTTCATCTTTTTCTTAAATTAAAAAAAAAGTTTACAGGGCTTGGTCAACAATGGGCAGTGTATGCCTGAATTATTCTTTTCGGAATCTCCCCCCTCTCTCTCCCTGTCTTTCCGCTCTTTCAAAACTGGTGGAATAGACTTGTGATATCATCATTTCTTCACTCTCAATTTGATGAAATAGATAACAAGCCGCAAAATATTCACCATTAAAGCGCATAACTTTTCCACTTGTTTATTTGTTCACGAAAATGGTGTGAAATAGGTTTTGTATTATTAAAAAGCACTAATGAAACTTGCACTATGGTGTTTATTTTTCATCTTTTTCTTAAATTAAAAAAAAAGTTTACAGGGCTTGGTCAACAATGGGCAGTGTATGCTGTTCCAGTCCGAAGACAACAGAGAAAGTAAGTAATTCGTATTAAAAAAAAGTCTTTTTTTTAATAAGAAAAAAACTGATAAAGCGTGTCTAATCCAGTTAAACAATACGGAGTTCTCTCTTTCTACATGTTTTTCATATCACGCCTCTCACGAGAGAATCGGGCTGAAACACATCTTTTGCGGATTTGGCCAAAAAAGTGAAATTGAGTTATCTGTGGGGTTATTCCTCCTTAGGGATGCCTAACAACCTCCCAAAAGCTTAAACCACCAATATCATTTTGGAGGTCTTTACACCGAGTTGGATCTCGGGGTATCCATCTTTGAGCTCGATTTTCTCGGTTGTGGGTTGTTTTTGTGAAAATTTTTGTCTTAACGACCCCGGCTAATTTCTGGAGCTCTACCGATCCATGTACTTCATTTATCGAGAAATTGAATTTCTAATGCGCTACACTCAGGCCAATATTTCTCAAAAATGTAGGAAAAGCGGGAGCTCTAATTTCTCGAGCATGTAGATCTCATCAAGATCTTTCGAATGAGTAGCTTAGGGTGAAAATAGCCGGGGATTTGGGAGAGTTGTGTACTTTTGAAAGCCCGAGATGATTTGAAGTAAATTTTCTTCACCATTGACCGCGCGGTCTCTGACACGAGAAATGAAATGATCTTGTAATTCTTCCATTTCTTCCCTCTTTCCTGAATAAGACCGGTTATCGCTTAACAAAATTTACTTCAAATCATCTCGGGCTTTCGAAAGTACACAACTCTCTCATATCCCCGGCTATTTTCACCATAAGCTACTCATTCGAAAGATCTTGATGAGATCTACATGCTCAAGAGATTAGAGCTCCCGCTTTTCCTACATTTTTGAGAAATATTGGCCTGAGTGTAGTGCATTAGAAATTCAATTTCTCGATAAATGAAGTACATGGATCGATAGAGCTCTAAAAATTAGCCGGGGTCGTTCAGACAAACATTTTCACAAAAACAACCCACAACCGAGAAAATCGAGCTCAAAGTTGGATACCCAGGGTACCGACCCAGCGTACCTACGGATCCCCATGATCCTGGATGTCCTAAACTTTGGGAGGATGTCCGCCATCCCCAGGCATGATTTAATCCATGTAAATCTCAATTTCACTTTTTTGGCCCATTGCATCCGCCAGCTCGATTCTCTCGTGAGAGGCGTGATATCTTCCTACAAGAGCAACCCAAAAATTCAAATCTTGTTACAGGAGCAACCCAAACTCGAGTCAACTCCAGCGTTGGAAAGCGGCGATTTCACCCTTCAAAATGAGCCGATAAGACTTACCCTGTCACAGGTCGGTGCACTTAAAGAAGGAGTATCAGGAATTTACACACATTCCCCTCCTATTTCTCAATGGCGCGATCGCTCTTTCATAATTTCCCAGATCCCTCCCACTCATGTTTGAATCCCTACTCGTAAGGGTCATTTGGCACCGAGCCAAAGGCGAATTAATTTGTTCAAACTTATCTGCCGAACAGTTTTAAGCGATTTGCGGGGCTCGAACAAGATAACCGATTACCATTGACCCACAGTCAGAATCAAGTTCACCAAAAGTTCGGGGGTCATCTTTCATGCACGGACCCCGGAAGCGAGATAGCATAGAGCGGTAGAGTAAATGATTTAATTCAATTCAATTCAATTACTTTATCAGAATCATGCTTAGGGGATGGGAGCATGCTGATCTCTTCTGGCGTTGTATTCCTTTGCCGGTATTAACCACCAGTCGCTTCCCATTATTCGATGGATGCTATCTCTCCATCGGGCTCTGGGATGACCTCTGTTGCGGGACCAGTTGTAAGGTATCCAAACTGTTAGGGCTCTAGTCCATCGAGATTCGTCCATGTTTCGTACGCGATTTGCCCAGTTGGTCTTCTTCTGCAATGCTTGATGCACCCATTCTTTGAACTTGGTGGTGGCTCGTATTCGTTCGTTAGTCCATCGATGACACATAGTGATGGAGATCGAGAAAGCGAACGCGATGCGCACGCGTCGCATCTCATGCTCCTCACTGCTCATCATGCAAAATCAAATGTAACTTTCCATATGCGACATGAACATTCAAGCTACTTACAAATGCATTGTTTAAAGGTGAGCAGCCGGTACGAAGTGCATGTACGCGCGGGCCATTTGGACGTCACATGCACTGACCCCTACAAACTTCTCGGTGAAACCCTTGGCGGACGATACAATAAAATACACGCGCGCTACCTGGAAATAACATTCGTGAGTGTCAATATGTCCACCTATAAAGAATTCCAATCATTTTAGCAACGATTCATTTATTATTTATTTATTCCATCACATCGAGAAAGTATTGTTATCACAATTACACTTTCAATTATTAAATGTGAAAGAGCATATATATATAACGGGGTATTTGACTGTGTTGTAACTTAAGAGAGCTTAACTAGTAGCAACAATAAAAAAATATCACAAAGTTAACTTGAATGTGACAAGAAACGGATGTCCGTCGACGTCCGATATTGTCTAAATCCACTGCAATATAAATAATAATATCGTACACACAGACAAATCCTACTAAGAACAGACACTCAAGTTGACCCGCCTACTTTATGTAAGTATGCGCAACTTATGTAAGTATGCGCAAATATATTAGTAGGCCCTACTTACATATTAGTAGGCGGGCCAACTTGAGCGACTGTTCTTAGTAGGATTTCTCTCTGTGTAGGGAGAATAGCATAGTTTAGGATGACCTCCCTACAATCCCTATGGAGATTATGGAGCGAGCCACCCGTCGTCTCACATGCAGTGTGTTGCAAGTAAAGCTGAACTACCGCATCCCGCGAAAGTACGGTTATTTACATTTTAATAGTCTGCTTAGCATTTAGCTATATTTTGCACAGGGAAATTTACAAAAAATCTATCTTGTTCTCGAACGACTTGGAGTTTATTGTGAGTAGCTCCAGCTCGTTCAAGGAAACCAGACTAAAGAATCTCGCTTCATCCAAGGGCTACAACACCAAAAAATTATCTTATGGTTTCTAGTTTCAAAACAACATCGCAATCTTACTTGCTACCTCTCATTGTCTAAAATGTAAATGTGAAGGAAGAAATATACTATAAATATTGATAGAAACATACATTTCCCCGTTACATATAAGAGCACGAGCTATTAGCATTACTTACAGTACTTACACTCTTTAACTCCAACTTTTATTGCAGTTTTATCGAGTTTTGCGCCAACTTTGGATGCGACGACCTTGTGCTGGTTCACATATCGCCTGATCAAGAGATGCTACTGACACTACCTCCTCTGAATGAACTAGTAAGTCACAGCGATATCTATTGCAAAAGATAATTAATTAATTGCAAAAAATATTATACATATTTCAACGACGCGGAGCTACGGAGCAATCTATGTTGCATGAAATTGCATGTATTCTTAAAGGATGTATTATTCGAAGGCGGGATGGACGATCAGACGATGATCGCACTGGCCGCTCAGCAAAAGCATACCGCACTCAAAGCGACAGCTGACCTCAACGATCCTAACACAGTCATCAAAATCGTGCAGGTATATATTATATTGTATCGACGCCCGAGAGCGCAAAGGCATAATGTAAGAATAGTGAAGTGAAATCTGTAAATTCTCTATAGAGTAGGGCATAAGGACACGATAGGAGAAAATGAGTGAATGAGTAGACCAATCGTCGTGATGCCATCTGTCATCGTCTGATCGCTGTTTTCTGTGTGGATTAAGAGGGAGGGTAGGATAGCATTGGAATATCAGTGCGTTCGCGGAAGAACCACATAAATCTTTGTCAAATCGGTACAGCAAAAAGTTACTAGATGAGTATCTCACAGATTCTGGAAGCTATTGGTGTGGCCAATCAGATTCCATTTTAATCATGGCCTGAAATGTCGAATATGCATAATTAGAGCAGGTCAAAGTTCTGCTGTCCGATGATCGCAATCAAACACTTTCTATGGAATGTGGAAATTTTTCACTTTTTTCCACTTTTTTCCCGCTTTTTCGATTTCAACTTTCTAAAGCGTGGAATGCGGTAGTCTTCAGCAACCAATATCCCCGTTTCTTTACATATAATGCATTTTTCAATTAGTCGCCGAAGAACGCCTCTATATAGCTAGTCCCACGAATTAGACAAAGAAAAGCATAAATCAACATATGAGAGGAATCGCGAGAAAATCGAGCATATCCGGGATTGCTGAGACGTAGAAATTTTATGATTTTTAATTTGGCTGAAAACATGGCATAAGGTATTTCAAACATCCCTATATCGAATGGCGTTGACAGAATTTCGATAAAAAATTTCGCAATCGCGTGAAACACAAATGAACCTGGTGACTCAGCGAAAATAATTGGAGAGAGGAATGTTCGAAAAATCATAACAGGCTTTAAAATGAAGTTAGCGACTCGTTCTTTTTTTAGTTAGGTAGGAAATCACCCCGACTACAAACTACAATTATTGAACTCATTCCTGGCTCGTGCGCCGGTGCAGGGCGGTCACTTTTGTAAAAATATAAATATTTTCCTTAAAACTAAAAACGCAATGGGTTTTGTTGCTTTTAATTATAGTCACTGTGTGTACTATTTAAAAGCATAAAATGGGCCAAATCGGTTAAGAACTTTTAAAGATGCACGCGATTATGTGCGACCGGCCAATGACATCTCATGGTCAAATTCGTGCAGCCATCCAAATTTGTAATGAAAATAATCGTAAATATGCCAAAAACAATATTCCAGTTGATTTTGAGACGATTCTTTTTCGAAATTTTTTAAGAAAAAAATTTCAAAAAATTTCGACTGAAATTTTTTTTTCATAAAAAATGCGGTTCAATTAAGTGATAATGTGGTAAATCAACGTTCACACATTAATTGTTGATAGTTCGAATAACATTTGCTCATATTTCGTCCTTGGTTGAACTTTAAATGTGATATTTAGGTCTGCATATTCAGTAATCAAGTTCGATATTTAAAATTGCACCTATTCTCATGCTACTTGGTGAGGATTTTCCTCATTATACCACAAACATTTTCTTTTTTGAAAGTGAATTGCTATCTGGTTGCACAAAGGAGCTACGGCGCTTAGAAAATCGTGTATGCTCAAAATGCCGCACGCTCTGCTTCTCTAGCACTCTCTCACTTCAGCACACTCTCTCGCCTAGTTCGGCGCCCGAGCCTGGCATAATTCTTTTGCCAGAGCTCTGTGCAATTGAAACAAAGTAAATTGTGCTGAAAAATTGCCATTCAGAATTTGGGACGATTTTCTACGCGCCGTAGCTCCTTTGTGCAACCAGATAGCAATTCACTTTCAAAAAAGAAAATGTTTGTGGTATAATGAGGAAACTCCTCACCAAGTAGCATGAGAATAGGGGCAATTTAAAATGCCGAACTTGATTACTGAATATGCAGACCTAAATATCACATTTAAAGTTATTCGAACTATCAACAATTAATGTGTGGACGTTGATTTACCACATTATCACTTAATTGAACCCCATTTTTGATGGAAAAAAATTTCTAGTCGAATTTTTTTGAAATTTTTTTCTTAAAAAATTTCGAAAAAGAATCGTCTCAAAATCAACTGGAATATTGTTTTTGGCATATTTACGATTATTTTCATCACAAATTTGGATGGCTGCACGAATTTGGCCATGAGATGTCATTGGCCAGTCGCACATAATCGCGTGCATCTTTAAAAGTTCTTAACCGATTTGGCCCATTTTATGGTTTTAAATAGTACACACAGTGACTATAATTAAAAGCAACAAAACCCATTGCGTTTTTAGTTTTAAGGAAAATATTTATATTTTCACAAAAGTGACCGCCCTGCACCGGCGCACGAGCCAGGAATGAGTTCAATAATTGTAGTTTGTAGTCGGGGTGATTTCCTACCTAACTAAAAAAAGAACGAGTCGCTAACTTCATTTTAAAGCCTGTTATGATTTTTCGAACATTCCTCTCTCCAATTATTTTCGCTGAGTCACCAGGTTCATTTGTGTTTCACGCGATTACGAAATTTTTTATCGAAATTCTGTCAACGCCATTCGATAGAGGGATGTTTGAAATACCTTACGTCATGTTTTCAGCCAAATTAAAAATCATAAATTTCTACGTCCCAGCCATGTTCGACTTTCTCGCGATTCCTCTCATATGTTTTCAGGCGATTCAACCCGGCGGAAAGTGGTCTTTCCTGCAATTCTTCGTCAGTGAAGCCACACTGGAAAGAGTTCTCACGCTTTTCGGGTGCCGCAAATTGGAGTACATCGAGGGATCTCTATCACACTACCAAAACTTCTCATGGCGATATTTGCCAGATGGAAACATGAAAAACATAGAGAAAGCTGACGACGAAGTATTCGTTATTCTCACAAGCGAGATTTCGAAAATGCTGATATCCAACAAGGTTGGCTCACTTATGGAAATGCCATGAGTTACAACTAAGTTTAATAATAATTTTGCCCATAATTCTCCCTGATAGTTATAGATGTTACCACATGTAGCATTGTTCTGTCGATTGTCACTAGCTTCTGAAGACATCAAGTTTGATAAAAGATTGCTTGATAGATCGTCTACACAGGGAATGAATACACTGAGTTAGGGCATCGAGTGTATGATACACTCAATAGTGAGTGTATTCATTCTGGGTGTATATCCAAGTGGAATGCGGTGAAGCGGTTCTGGCAATTAGTCCCCAATCTCAAGTGATATTTGGACGGTTAAAAAAAGCAGGCAGTCAAAAAAGTTGTCTCTAAACTAGAGAAAATTTCGTTCCCGTGAGAAATGTTAGAGTGTTGATTACACCCAAAACGACTACACTTACTATTGATTGTAATTTTCTCGTTTTCGCACGCTCTCTCGAAGCGCGAATACACTCAATATTGAGTGCATCATACACTGGGTGTCTCATCTCAATGTATTCATTCTCTGTGTAATCATTCTCCCGCCTCTCTCTCCAGACGCGCAACTCGCTTGCAAAATAGGGTGAAGTACTCACGTGTTGTCAGGTAGAGACACATCTTTGTGATATTTGCATCTAGAACAATATCCGTATGGCCCCCCTCTCTCTCTCGGTTTTTCCCTCCCCTCTCTCTCTCGGTTAACTTGTCCCGAGATTCCTTCCGTGAATTTATTCGTTACCATCCCAATTCGTTCTTTCTTGAATCAATTATTTCTAATTGGTTCTGACCCTTTTCCCTCCTTGCTGCCATGCATAAAACCGAGTCGACAGACATCCTTTTTTTGCTCCATTCACTGTTCATTTTCTTGTACGCGATCCTCTGACGGAGTAAATAATAATGAATGAATGATTTCGTCAGGAATTGCGCCGAGAACTGCCTATACAATAGGAATGTACGAGAGGGAAAAGGGGAAGTGGCACCTAGATTGAATATTGTGTCGGCGATGTGAACATGCACGACGGTTTGAAGCCGAAGTTGGAAATTGTTAGTTCTATTTTATATGGTGATACCTGTCTTATCAAAGGGAAAAGGAAAAGTTCTGGAACCGTGACCAAATATGCGATTTTTAGGTGATTTCTATGCGTTTCCCATCAATACGCGTTATCAGCGCAGCATTTCGAGAGCGGCCACATGCCAAACAACGAGAGAAAAAGCGAGAGACAACAGCGCTCTGAAGAGACGCGAGCGTTGCGGTCGCGTTGCGTGCTCCTTTTCTCCCTCTTCAAACTCAAATTCTGGAATTGTGCCAAAAAGTGTGTGGCCGCCTCGCTGTACACCTGAATCGCTGTGATCAGCGCAAATATGATGGCTCTGGCTGAGAGGACAGTCAAAGCGAAGCACATTTCGATAACGATTGATTTACCCATTCACAGATGTCTCCAATCTTACATTGAATAGTACTCTATAGAAGGTCACGATTTGCTGTTTTTGTCTTTCAATTCATCTCGTTGCGCGCCAATAAAAAATATACACATCTCTCGCAAAAACGTTTGTGCCAACAGAGAGCTTCGATCTCATTCGCGTTTTATCAATGACTTATTTCTCAGTTTCTCTTTTCTAAATCTCTTTCTCACTCTCACTCTTTCCGCTCTTTCAAAACTGGGGGTATACGTGTCTTTAGTAGTCACTCTCAAAGTGGTGAAATAGATAAGAAGCCTCCAAATATTCACTATTAAAGCGCGCTGATAGTGAGATTGCAGGACGGTCGCGTATTTTCCATTTCCATATTTTATGCGTTGAAATTTGTTCGTGAAAATGTAGTAAATGTTTTATTATTAAACTCGCTAAAGAAACGTATGTTGTGATTTTTTTTAAATTTTCCTTTTTTTAAATATAAAATAATTTTATAGGGCTTGGTCAATAATGGGCAACTCTTCATCAACTCGAAAGACAGCACGTAAAGTATGCAATTTATATTATTTTGTTTTATTTCTTTAGTGGATTTTAAGAAAAAATTAATTAAACGTAGTTACAGTTAGATGGTCGGATAATGAGATCAGACTAGTCTCGACCGATCAGACTAGTCTCGACCTCAACAATGACAGTCTAATTCTGTCTAGACTATGCAATTACCCGTTCTTCCACAAACATAGTAGTAAAAATAGAAGTGGTCCCCCTTCCATTCCGGTCAGTTCTGCCCCTCGCTGAGGGTGAGCAGTCACTCCGTCTGTCTCTCCAGACGAGAGAAGGCCTCCAGCCCGTCTCTCCAAGTAGAGCGGAGCACCGGTCCTACCCGAGCTATGGTAGAGGACCCCCCCACTGGAGTACCGGCCATACCCAAGGAGGTAAAGCGAGCCGTACTAAGACCCCCGATCCCTACCTCACCACGGTAGACAAGATCGAACGAGAACCTACCACTCCGAGTAAGAAAGGTCTGTAGGAGTGTGACTAACGTGTCTTATTCTGGTAAACAATAAGCTCTACATATATTTCTTTACAGGAGCAACCCAAAGTCGAGTCAACTCCAGCGGTGGAAAGCGGCGATGTCATCCTTCCCATCGATGAACCGATAAGACTGGACCTGACACAAGTCACTGCACTTAATTTACGGACCACGGAAGTGAGATATCATAGAGCGGTAGAGTAAACGACCGCGACGCGCACGCGTCGCATCTCAAGATCCTCACTGCGCATCATGCAAAAATAAATTTTAAATGTCCGTGTTCGTAAGAAAATTTCAAGCTAATTACAAATGCATTTGTTAAGGTGAGCAGCCGGTACAAAGTGCATCTCAAAGCGGGTGATTTGGACGTCACTGCTGATCCGTTCAAACATCTCGAAGAAACCCTTGGCGAGCGATACAATAAAATACGCGCGCAATACATGGAAATCACATTCGTGAGTGCCAATTCGCATACCTATAAAGAATTGCTATGATTATATCAATAATATACATAATAGTATGAATATTATTAACCACAGAAAATATGTATTACTGTTAATGCATGCCAGGACGAGTAGAGGATCCATGCACATGAAAATATACCAGATTGAATACATTTTCATGTACAAGGATCCTCTCTTCGTCCATGCTATGTATTAAGTAATATATATATATATTTTTCTGTGTGTATATTTAGCAGAGTGCGAAATGTGAGACCACGCCCTCTTCATTTAACACACTCTTTCGTCTATCGTCCGGTCTAGAGAGTGTGCGAATTGAAGAGAAGGTGGTAACACATTGCACACTCTAATATTTAGGATGACCTCCCTATGATCCCTATGGAGATGATGGAGCGAGCGACCCGTCGTCTCACATGCAGAGTGTTGCAAGTAGAGCTGAGACACCGCATCCCGCGAAAGTACGATTATTTAGTTTGAAATTCGGGTAATTATTTGGATTAGATCTCCTCATTTCGCACAGTCTCACATATCGACTGGTGTAGAGAGTGTAAGAAATTAAGAGAGATTAAGAGTATTTATTTATTTACCCGAATTTCAAACTCTATTATTTACATTTTAATAATTATGTTGACTGCTTAACATTTAGTTAGATTTTGCACAGGGACATTTACAAAATTCTATCTTGTTCTATGCCAACGACTTTGAGTTTATTGTGAGTAGCTCCGGCTCGTTCAAAGAAACCAGACTAAAGAATCTCGCGTCATCCAAGGGCTACCACTCCAAGAAATTATCTTATGGTTTCTAGTTTCAAAACAACATCGCAATCTCACTTGCTACCTCTCATTGTCTAAATTGTAAATGTGAAGGAAAAAATATACTATAAATATTGATAGAAACATACATTTTCCCGTTACATATAAGAGCACGAGCTATTAGCATCACTTACAGTACTTGCACTCTTTAACTCCAACTTTTATTGCAGTTTTATCGAGTTTTGCGCCAACTTTGGATGCGACGACCTTGTGCTGGTTCACATATCGCCTGATCAAGAGATGCTACTGACGCTACCTCCTCTGAATAAACTAGTAAGTCACATACAATACAATATCTATACAATACAATACAACTAGCGGGGTGCGTGGAGGTTAAGAGCACTACGTTGTGACATCGCAACATACTTCCCCTGTGATTCCCTACGCTCCCCGGTTCGTTTGATAGAATTTCGAAAATTTCGTTAAAACGTGTTCTGACACGTTAGAACACGTTTGTGACATCGCAAAGCACATGTCCCGTGATTCCCTACGCTTCCACGGAGGTTTGCGGTTCAAATCATGAATGTGACCTGCAGTCTGAACCGCCGAACTCATCGGGGGGTACTGAAGGTTACGGTAGCATTTATTGATTTATTGAATTTCGTGTTTTTCACAAAAATCATGTATCTGACCCAAGGAAGTTTTGTTGCCCCAGCGAACTTTTCACTGTAGGTTACGGTAACATTATTGATTGATTTATTTTCGTCTTTTGACAAAAATCGTGTATCTGACCCAAGGAAGTTTGGTTGCCCCAGCGAAATTTTTGAGCGTTCTGTAGGTTACGGTAGCATTTATTGATTTATTGATTATTCAATTATTGATTTTTGTGTTTTTGACAAAAATCATGTATCTGACCCAAGGAAATTTGATCAATATTTATTAGTGTCGCTTTAGGTGCGATGATCAAGATGGGGTTTGTTCTATTGCAAAAGATTATGTATTAATTGCCTTTTATGTTATACATAATTCATCGACGTCTAAACACGCAACGGAACAACTTATCTTACATTAAAATAAATATTTGTTCTTAAAGGATGTATTATTCGAAAGCGGGATGGACGATCAGACGATGATCGCACTGGCCGCTCAGCAAAAGCATACTGTACTCAATGCGATAGCTAACCTCACCGATCCTAACACAATCATCAAAATCGTGCAGGTAGGACAACATTGGATATTATCGTTCACAGAATCCACTTCCATAAAAGTGTTCCACTTCTTCGATGTTCTCTCTCGGAAATATACCTAATTATGTAGTCATGCTTTTCGACAACCAATGTTTCTTTACATAGCACAGTGCATTTTACAATCAGTCACCGAAGAATAGCTAGTCCCACGAATTTTACAATCAAACGAATAAATAAATATGCTTTTAGGCCATTCAACCCGGTGGAGAGTGGTCTTTCCTGCAATTCTTCATAAGTGAAGCCACACTGGAAAGAGTTCTCGCGCATTTCGGGTTCCGCAAATCTGATTTCATCGAGGGATCTCTATCACACTACCAAAACTTCTCATGGCGATATTTGCCGGATGGAGACATGCAAAACATAAAGAAGGATGATGACGAAGTAATGGTTATCCTGACAAGCGAAACATCGAGAATAGTGATATCCAACAAGATTGGCTCACTTATCGAAATGAAAAGTAGTGAATGAGTAGCTTAATTCGATAATTTTGTCCATAATTCTCCCTAATAAATATAGATCTTAGGTCAGATTCATGATTCAAAAGTTTACGGTGAAAATCATGAATCTGACATAACGTCTGGCACACCGATCTGATGTGTGGATACTGTAGTGGGGTACGGTAGAAGTGTAATGATACTACTCACATATCGATCGGATGACTTATAACCGAGTTATACCCCGTTGCTGTTTTTGTCGTTGCTGTTTTGGCCTTTGCTGTTTTGTCACCCCTCCCCCCCCGAAATTCAAGTGATATTTGGACGGTTTAAACGGATCTACTGTCAAAAAGTTTTTTTTCATTAAAGGAAAATCATATTCCCGTGGTGAGAATGCTCCAAACCGCATATTTTATCATTTCCCCCTTTTCCTGCACCTTTATTCATGTCCAGTTTGGTGTATGATGCAATGAATCATAATTTTGTGTTATTGCTTCCAATGCGGAACTTGAAGTGATTCGCATTAAGGTTTTTATCTTTGTAAACAGTAGATATCCAAGGCAATTACATCGAAATACTGTAATCTGCTGGAGATCACGGACTGAGCAGCTCGAGAAGACTGGAATCCATCGCGGAAAGGTCGCATGAAGCGTGCTGCAAAAGAAGAAACGATGAGTAAACTGGTCAATTATACTTCATGAAACCCATTCATTTTGATACAAGTATAATAAGATGATGGGATCGATTTTTTGTAATTCGATATTTGAAAAGAATAAAATAAAAACGGATGTTCTCACAGCGACGGGTGAGAAGGCAGTCTTGCCTACTCTGATGGCATTAGCGCCGTGGCAGCCGACGAAACGGAGCGGAAATTCTACTTATTTGATTCAAAAAACTTCCGCGCCAGGAAATACTTGAAATGATCAAATCACCGCAGGTCGACTGCTTCTGCCCGAGGTACATCTCAGTTCGAAACGGTCACCGATAAGAATTCTGCAATTTATTTTATTACTATTTAATTATTTCTTATTCGTCAGTTCCTAGAATTCTACTAATTGATAATTTAAAAAAAAACCCGAAAGCAAAAACGCACGAGTGGTCGTAGGGCACTGTCACGTTGTTGAACGAGCATGAGGCTCTCGAGTGTGGGTTTCTCGCAGGCGAAGAAGCATCGTCGCTCTGAAACATAATCCCAATTAATTTAACGTTAGGGGTTTTATGTTTCATTGCCTGGTAATTGAGAATGTTTCTTAAATTACAAACTCGCCTCGACGATTTCCAATCGCACTCCTTCCTTGGAGTCACGCAAACATTTGAAAGTTGATCTCCATGCCTATAATTCCTATTTCGAATTAAATATTTTATTCATTTTCATTGTAAAACATTTTCAAACCTACCTTATGTTTCTTCCAGAGCGGAATAATGATGTCAGAGTAGCCAAATCTGCATCCAACAATCTATAAAATGTTGAATCATTCTATGATTTCTATTAATGGGCTCACCTCAATCTCCACATTTGTTTTCTCCTTGTTCATTTTGCATTTCTTCGCGATATTTCCCTCGAACTTAAAAAGGAACTTCAACAATCATGTGGAGGAAACGTCAAACGTACGAATGGAGTGGGAATGCCAGTGACCATTGTGGAAACGCATCGCTTGATCAATGCCGGCCGCAATTTAGCTAGGATATCGTCAGTTGCAGGAGCGGAAGAGACGGTTGACGTCTCTTGATAGAACTGAAGACAATACTAATATTTTGGAATCTCTTTCAAAGAAGAAATATATTGGCCAATCTCTAAACTTGCATGAATTGGAATGAGTTGGTCAAAGTCTCCAATATTCTTGCAATAAAACTTGCCCAATGGAGTCTGCAAGAGAAATCGATAAAACTTGCAAATATTCTAAGATATTCGCCATTATTTATGTAAACCCTATAAATAATATGATAGCGAAACTGCTATACTCAAAAATATGACGCAGCAACCCTAGTTGTGACGACTATTGGCTCCATCTTCATTATATTTTATGTCAGAAAAAAAACTTGCACTATGTGTTTCACCACGTGGGATGACTATATCGGAAAACATCACATGGCATCCAATGGTCTGTAAATAGAAAATAATTTTATTTTAGAAAAAAATTCGCGAACCTCAATTTGCGAGCCGAACGGAGATGAGACACAGCGCTTCGCAACCGCTCTGTCGTACTGAATATTATTTTTTTCGGAAACTACTAAACTGCTCAATGATTGATTGCTTTTGGATATTTAATAGTAAAAAAAATAATTCTTATGGCTTACGATGCCCTGATAGTGTGTTCTCTTGTCTCGGGAACAGCTCGGAAAAAACGTTTTTGTGTGCAGGCGGATCAGGTAGTGTCACAATCAGAACTTGCGGATAAGACTCACGAAGATCTGACCCGGCTGCATGTCCCTGCACTTTCCAAAAAAGTCCCACACCGGCGGATACAGTGGCCACTCCGTTGTTGCTGTCGTACTTGTTTCGACTGGTTGTTCCGGAAGTCTCTGTACCTCCTGAGGCCAGCGAATTTGAGAATTATCTCGATCCGGTCATTTCAAATAATCAGCCGTGGTATCGCCAGGAACAGCACTAGTAAACAAAGAATGCAAGAATACAAGAAATTCAAAACAAAGAATTCTGCACCAGGAAATACTATGGTAACGAACATCAGGCAATGAAGTGTTACAGCATATTATTACAGCATATGAAATTGTGCAAAAATGAGTTTTGCAAAATAACTTACAGGTTCTTTACCAGTGCTCAGCAACGCTCTGCCGTCAACGATACGGCACTCTTCGGTTACTCCGCTTCTCTGAATTGGATTTTCACTATGTTCTGTATTCCAGAATAATGGTCAATATTCCAGAATGGGGTCAGGAGAGCGAGACTGCACCTTACCACATGAACTCGCTCGCTACTCTTTCTGGAGGTTCGGTATGGGGTAATGCGACAACAAACCGTGATGCTGGTTTTGACCGCCAATGGATTTCCGTTTAGCAGCTTGCTGACGCAGCCTACGACCTGAATTTATCGATTTTTCCGACTTGGTTTATGGATTTTAATTTTGTACTTATTTATATAAAATTGAATTTCTATACATATTTACCTTGTGCACAACTTTGCCGTCGTCATCCTTCTCACATCGCATGTAGCTGCCATCTTTGATCTGAATCATCAACACATATTTGTTTTACCTGTTTATTATAAGAGATTTTGCCCAATTATTCTTTCAAATGCAAATTTCCGCAATGCTTTACAATTTTGAAAACAAAATAGTCGTGGGCACTATTTTGAATAATCTTCTAGTCATTTGGATTCGCGGGTTTCTAAATTGTGGAAAAAAGCGACACAAGTTATCTTTAAACAACTCACAAATGCGTTGACCCATCCCTTCTCCTCGCAGAATTTCAGAATCTTCTCGTAATCGCTCTGTTTCTTGTTCTCTTGCACCGGTCTCCTCGACAGTTCAACTTTCGCTCCGTCGCCTGTCTTCACGCAGCGTTCCACCAACTCCTGAATAGAATGTGTTTCAAGAAAAAATACTTCGTGTCTCCGAGAATCGTAATTATCGATTTTATGAGATGATCAGTTTTGTTTCCTTTAAAAATGCAAACCTCGCCGGAAACGATGTTTCGCATGCCGTTGACTATCACAAGTCGCTCCTGCCCAATGGGCAAATATTCCTCATCACTCGTAGAATGACAACCAACAATCTGACAATGAGCAGTAATTAGGAAACAATTATTTTAATTAATATGAGATTTTGAATGTGGAACGACTCGCCCAGTACATGCCCGCGTATAAATTTGATGTGTTATTATAAATTGTCTCATTAATATGTGTTATTAAGAGACCATCCACGAGAGGCCGGGGCGCTGGAGGAAATCGTCGGATGCCTTTTTTGCAACCTATCCCAATAACTTGGTTGTGAAGTCAGTATCACTAGTGCTGATATTAGGCCAAGTAACTAAGGTTCTGGGTCCCACCCCGAAAAGTTACAGTAACTCTTTATCGATTTTTTTCCGATATCGATTTTTTTAGTATTTTAAAAAGAATGTTTTTATAGGTTTTCTAAGTGTATTTTACGAAAAAAATAACGATCAAAATATTTTTGAAGCGATAGGACACCAATAAAGTGTCGAAAAATCGAATTTTTGGAGTTTTTCGATCGTCCTGAAAAAAATTGCCCATGTTCAGTAAACGGTTTTACGATTTTTGGAATCCTCGTCAAAAACTACATCAGACAGTCTACTTCATGGACTCCGAGCTGTGGTTCTGGTGTCCGTAAATGAGGTCTGAATGTTCAGATATAAGCGGACCTCGTCGAGTGTTTGTCGATATTGCTTATCCAAATTGCGAAATATCACGTGTATCAAGTGATATATTATTTTCCTACAAAGCGGTGAACATGAGTGACACAATTATTTTATCGCCAGGTGGAAAAAATTTCAACATTTTTTTCGACCATGAACCCGGAATTTTCATGGAATTTTCGCAAAAACTTTTTTCTCAAAAGTCGATGTACTTGTTTTGAAATATGTTCATTACTTAAAATTAAATATGTGTGCACCGTATTTGAATATGAATATTGTAATAATTGACTGTCATGGTGCAAACTACGAAAGAAAATCACAAAGTAAAATTCAATGCAAACACATTAATTCTGGACGTATCTAGCTCTTTTATCTTCAAATACGGTGCACACATATTTAATTTTAAGTAACGAACACATTTCAAACAAGTACATCGACTTTTGAGAAAAAAGTTTTTGCGAAAATTCCATGAACCCGGGTTCATGGTCGAAAAAAATGTTGAAATTTTTTCCACCTGGCGATGAAATAATTGTGTCACTCATGTTCACCGCTTTGTAGGAAAATAATATATCACTTGATACACGTGATATTTCGCAATTTGGATAAGCAATATCGACAAACACTCGACGAGGTCCGCTTATATCTGAACATTCAGACCTCATTTACGGACACCGGAACCACAGCTCGGAGTCCATGAAGTAGACTGGCTGATGTAGTTTTTGACGAGGATTCCAAAAATCGTAAAACCGTTTATTGAACATGGGCAATTTTTTTTCAGGACGATCGAAAAACTCCAAACATTCGATTTTTCGACTCTTTATCGATGTCCTATCGCTTCAAAAATATTTTGATTGTTATTTTTTTCGCAAAATACACCTAGAAAATTTATAAAAACACACTTTTTAAAATTCTAAAAAATCGATATCGGAAACCGGGGTTACTGTAACTTTTCGGGGCGGGACCCAGAACATTAGTTACTTGGCCTAATATCAGCACAAGTGATACTGACTTCACCACCAAGTTATTGGGATATGTTGCAAAAAAGTCATCCGTGGGGTATGTCCGGCTTCTCGTGGATGGTCTCTTAATAGCACCTCGAGACTCATGCCGTGTCCGTGTTTTGACGGTGAGAACTTGCACATCTTGTAGATGCTTCCCGACCGCTAAAAAATAAGATATTTTTTTTTTATTTTCCAAATTCCCCCATCGTCGCAGTCGGGTGGGCAATTTTACTGCAGGAATGTTAGGGAATTTTAAAAAAAAAACAAAAAAATTGAATATCAGCTTTTGAGAAGTTCCCTTTAGAAAGGGATTTTTTTAGCCTCCCCAATGTTCCTGAATAAAAATTGTCCGTTTGAGTCAGGATATGCTGCAAAAATTAACGAGTAATTAGGCATATAAACCTGGAAACTCCTCATCTTCTTTCAGCTTATCTGAGAGCAACCTTCTTTGTCAAACCTTCATGTGCCATCGTATTTCATGGTTACCGTAATTCTTACCTAGCCTCAAATTTCGAATACAATTTGATCTGAAAATTGCATGATAAACATGATAATATTAGACTCACAAACTCCTGGTTATTTCTTATCTGCTCCTCGCATTCGGGATGCTCTTTGTAGAAGTAGGCGATACTCCTTTCACCAGTCGCCTGTCTCCACATGAATGAGTACTTGACCACGCCGTCCTCGCCCCTCTCGCACACTTCGATTCGCTCCTAAAACGGCTTAATCAATCAATATTTATTTATCACTTCAGACGTGTACGTCAGGTGAGGACGTGAATTCAGATCAGGATCATGCTTTACATAATGGACGGTTCATTTCGGCTGGGGTCGGGTTAGAGAAAGCAAATTGCTCACGGAGTTCTGGGGGAAATGCAAGAAATCGTGGTGATAGGTGGGGAGATATTGAATGATGCACAGTACTGAATAAAAATAAATATAATCTTCTAAAACCGCAGCCTGAGGGGTATGCAACTGGGAGGGTGACATGATGTTTTGAAGCGCCTCAAACTCGCCTTTTTGGCGAGAATTGTAGCCTTTCCCTCCTTGATGTAGACCCGCTCCTGTCCGAGTGGCAGAATCTCCGTGTCACTGTCAGAAAGACAGCCCAAAATCTAAATAAAAATAGTTTATATAATGTGTTTTTGTAGAAAAAAATATTTCAAGAGCAGTACAGACGAGCGGTAAATACCTCGATTCGCGCGCCCTCCGCGGGGCTGAATTAGCATACTTTGAAGAGCTTAGTGTCCACCTGAAGTTTCTTCCTTGCTTATTTATTAACAACGTCTGCGATGTACACTCGCACGCACTTTGAGCAAATATTGTACGAAATATAACAAAAACACTCACGAACGGCTCAACAAATCTGCTGGGTTCTTTGCATGATGCAGCGAATTCCTCATTCCACAGAGGACCAGCATGGATCAGAGGAAGGAGGAGAAGAGGGGAGAGGAGGGAGAAGGAAGGAGGCATTTTCGAGAAGAAATAAAGAAAATGATGCGATGCACAAATCGCTCACTTTTCTACACCACAACGTTCCCACGGCAATGATTCGCCACTGTTTTCGAGAAACTCTTGCAGATTTGTAGAAGTTCCTATTCGATATTTGATCTTTGATCTTAACGCCGTTTAAATTGTATTTGTAAATAATAAAGTACATAGCTTTTTGCCGTGGTTGATCTTTGCTCTACGAATAGTATCAATTGTATAGGTAAATAAACATGTCCAGCTGGCACGGCATACTGATAAGCGATAACGTGCTATCACCCCCGTCAATCAGTATATTGACAAGGCGCGGTATTACTTTTCACGCTTTCATATACTGAGTTTTCACGTTTCCCTGCATATCCTTCTTCTCTATTTTTCACCCAAATGTTGTGGTAACTGAATCATTTCTCCGTCTTTTCGGAATAAATAGAATGAAATTCGATAGTTATTCATTCCCCTTCTTCTTTCATTCGCGTTTTTTTGTCGTTGTTACAAAATTTTTAAAAAAACGTGTTCGAATCCGTTATTTCAACACACTCTATCATCAGCCGGCCGGAGTGAAGGGATAAACATTTTGTTTTTAGGTAATGAACTGGGCGCTCGTCTTAGTTGTATCGTTCGCAATCGGCATCACAACAGCGAATCGACATGCAAGGGAGAAGTGAGCAGTTTTTATGCAAAATAACAAAGTCAATTATCGATAGCCCGTTCAGCGCGCTGTCATTCGTCGTCGACTACGATAACGATCGATTCCTGCTCGACGGAAAGCCGTTTCGGTAATATGATAGTTTTTGCTGCTGATCAGTGTGCCAACGAAAAATGACGACTGTGTTCTTTGATAAGAATATGGTGAAGCTTAATCCATTCTTGGGCGGAACGCATTCTACTCCATAATAAAAAAACTAGAGACAGATGTGCGGCGGGAGGGAGTATGTGCGAAAGTGAGAGGAGCACTCTCACTTTCCCGCACTAACTCTCACCCAAACCCTTTCTGAAGATTTGGAACCAGGTGTAAACTGAAAATTCTTCAATTTCAGCTACATCTCTGGCGAGATTAACTACTTTCGAATTCATCCCGACCAGTGGCTGGACCGATTAAAGGTATAATTTTCCATCGCCCCGGAAAGATTTCGCGAGCTAAATAGTGCGTGAAAGTCGGGGTGTATCTCGATTTTTTATTTTTTTATTTTTTTTTATTTTTTTTTCTTTTACCCGCTCTTTCGCATTGAATCCTCTCTGAAATGCGATCTTTTATTTCCAGAGAGTTCGCGCCCTCGGGTTCAACGCTATTCAGTTTTACGTACCATGGAATTGGCACGAGACGGAGCGGGGAAAGTGAGTCACACAGCGCAAATTTGCCAGGAGGACGGATCTCCGGGGGTTTCCTTTCTTAGAAAACGGTTATCCAACCTCCTCGTTCCACGCGATCTCTCTCGTCTGAAAGTAAAGAGCGCGTGGGATGAAGAACCATTTCCCTTTCTCAGAATCCAACTTCCCTTACTCTGATGATGATATCTCCTGCCGAGAAAGCATGAAACATCGAGAGATACTCTCTCAGTATCTCCCGCCCGGTCTCTCGATTTCGCATGCTCTCTCAGCAGGACACAGCATCTCCAGAGTAAGGGAAGCTGGAGACTGGAATCTTCTTTGTATCTGGTTCTGACCAATGAATGGAAAAAAACACTCAGATTCGACTTCTCGGGAGCCCGCGACTTTGCCCGCTTCTCTCGTCTCGCCGAGAGTCTGGGCATGTACACTCTGCTTCGGATGGGACCGTACTCTTGCGGAGAGTGGGAGAACGGAGGTGAGATAATTCAAATTCACAAACACTCATCCTTAAAAAAAGATGGCATAAGTCACGCCGAGGCGTAGAGTGACAGTGCACACACCAGTAGTCCGTTTTATTATCGGATACTATAATTGAATATGATTACAATATCGATTGCTAATTCAAGTGTACTACAAGTTGAATAAGTTAAAACTATAGTAGGTATGACTGTTTCGCTCCATCAATTCCAAATGTGTTCAATATTGCGATTGAAATACATTTTTACCGCATACTTTTTTCAGTCATATTTCATGTGGCTCTGCGAAATAACGTAAATTGAAAGAATTAAATTAAATTAAATTAAATTAATTTTTTTTAAATTTAAATTTTGAGAATTAAATTGAAAGCGCAGATGACACAGAGTAAATAAATAAGGGAAACGCATTTGGGATTGCAGGACTTCCCTACTGGCTGATCGTCAACGACAAGGATATCAGGCAGCGCACTAATGACACTAGGTAACCATTTATACTAATTAAATAGATTAAAAGAAAGTGTTTTGTATTTACAGCAGCCTGGTTTAATTCAGGTTCACGTCCGAGGTCACTCGATGGTTCACCCTCCTCTCCACGCAAATCGTGCCTCTCCTTCGCCGCAACGGCGGTCCCGTCCTGATGGTGCAGATCGAAAACGAATACGGATCATACTGTACGCGCGCACAATCGATAATATGCAGTTGTTGAATTATTATAGGTGTTGTAAGAATAATGATTAGATGCTCCTTCAGCAGTATGTTTCATACCAAATGTTAGTTGAATAAAAAATGTCGATAGAGAAATTGAAGAATTTGACGTTAAATTCAAATAGATTTTGGATGGTAATAAATGAGTAATTGCAGACGCCTGTGATCATGACTACACCGCTTTCCTTCGAGATCTCACGTGGAAACTGCTGGGAAGAGACACGCAATTGTACACCAGTGAGCGACAGCCATAGTCTTAATTTTTCGTAGTCTCAACTACGGTCTCTATCGTTGAAGAAAGGTGAAGCCAATTGTTGTGGAGGATGAAAGATTCAGATATCTTAGTCTTTGACGCCATGTAAGGGCTTAATGTAAACTAAAGTAGCATTTTGACTGTATCGTGAACTGAAGTGGTACTGTATCTGCAGCGGACAACTTTCCAGCGGACGGCTCGGGCGAGGGCTACCTCAAGTGCGGCGCCGTCGACGGAGTTTTGGCCACGGTCGATTTCGGTGAGTACCACTCTATCCGTAAAAACGCGATACTGACAAGTAGTGTTGCTAGATCGATATATAATTCTATTCGCGAGAACAAGGGGTTATTCGCGAATAGCCATTGTTGTTCGGGAATAGGAATATTATATCAACGCCTGTCACGTAAGGATCGAATCAAATCAGGGGGTAGTTGGCACACATTCTGACCCCCTATTATTTTTACAGTTTTGGATAGCCCTTAGGGTATCTAAGAAGGTTTCGCAGTCTTTTGTCCCAGAACTCAATTTCCTCGAAGATAGACGACGTCAATCTTTCAGGGGGGCAAAAGTAGTGCCTCTTTGGAGACCTGTAGCTCCCTCCACAGTAACAACAGAGGAAAGTCACCAACAGAAGATCTGTGCGGAATCATCTGAAGATTAGCCCGGAGTGATTGGGCCCAATTTATAATAAGAACTAATTAGCCAGGCTAATTAAAACATCTCATTTGCTCCAGAGTGTCGGGCCCAGGATAATCTCAACGCCAAAGTCTGGAGCTCGTTGAGACGAATCGAATGATATGCTTAACTGTGATAATAAGTATGTAACTGGCTCATTCATGGTCGAAAAACCCTTCGCAAAAACGCCTCTTTACTGGTGACCTCTCGAGTGGAGAGAGATAAGAGCAGCATCGGGTAGGTCAGGGTATCACTGGCGTTCTCTCGCATCTCTTAGGCATAGCTCAGCCGGTAAGGCGTTTGTCTCAGGTTTTGCATGTCGCAGGTCACAGTTAAGCATATCATTCGATTCGTCTCAACGAGCTCCAGACTTTGGCGTTGAGATTATCCTGGGCCCGACACTCTGGTGCAAATGAGAAGTTTTAATTAGCCTGACTAATTAATTCTAATTATAAGATGGGCCCAATCACTCAGGGCTAATCTTCAGATGATTCCGCACAGATCTTCTGTTGGTGACTTTCCTCTGTTGTTACTGTGGAGGGAGCTACAGGTCCCCAAAGAGGCACTACTTTTGCCCCCCTGAAAGATTGACGTCGTCTATCTTCGAGGAAATTGAGTTCTGGGACAAAATACTGCGAAACCTTCTTAGATACCCTAAGGGCTATCCGAAACTGTATCTAACTCATGTTCGACTTTTTTGGTGTGCCAGCGTTGATTCGATCCTTACGTGACACGCGTGATATCTAAGAACACTACTGACAAGGTTGCGGATGTTGGAATTTGTGAGTATGGAAAGTGTGTATAAAAAAATCTCCAATTTTCAATCGACGACATGCCCTTTAACCGTTACCGGTAAATAGGTTGTCAAGCATGCTTTCAGGACCGACAAGTCCGCAGAACGTCGACAAGTATTTCAGCATCCAGCGCAAGTATCTGCCCAAGGGCCGAGGTATGTTTCATGCCGCCCTCTTACTCCCACCAATCTCCTAGGCAGTGATGCTTGATTTGTGGAAGATTCGCGGAATAAAAAAAGAATTTACACACTTCGTATCCACTCATGGTAAGCATGATAAAATTCGGGTAAATAATTGAATTAATACTTTTCATTTCACACACTCTATCACCGGTCGATTGGTGAGAGAGATTGTGTGAAATGAAGAGCTTTAATTCAATTATTGACCCGAATTTCAAACTGTACATGATACCAATCCAAAAAATAATAGTGAATCACCGAGAACCTTT
Organism: Pristionchus fissidentatus; assembly: GCA_036245785.1. NCBI lineage: Eukaryota > Metazoa > Nematoda > Chromadorea > Rhabditida > Neodiplogasteridae > Pristionchus > Pristionchus fissidentatus. The sequence goes on along the minus strand of BTSY01000001.1, from coordinate 28,524,884 downwards.
GCCGCATTGCGGGAGCCCTGTGTTTGTAAGACCGAACACCGATACCCTGTACCTTTACCTTCTACACTGTCCCTTTACCTTCTACATTGTACCTTTACCTTCTACACTGTCCCTTTACCCCTTTTACTCTTTACGCTGCGACGGCATCATCCACCTTCTATTCTCTTCCCTACACTACTTGGCCCTGCTGCACATAGCATTCGAAACAGAGTCGGCGAGAACGAGTTAGAGAAAGAGACAGATGAGGAGAGAGCGCGCCAAATGAGAGGGTCGGACAACGAGAGACGTTCTTGGCATGGTGCCAACTCGATGCTGTGCTGCAGGTCCGCTGGTGAACTCCGAGTTCTACCCGGGCTGGCTGGTACTGTGGGGACAAACGGAGCAACAATTACCCTCCGATGAAGCCATGATTTCCACCACGAAGACCATGTGGGATAAGGGTACGGTAATCCTCTAGAAATAGATGAATCAAAAACAATTATCGAAAAGTACTGTAGAATTATACCCAGTAATTGATATGTGCCGGATCAGGCGCGTCAATCAACTTCTACATGATCTATGGCGGCACGAACTTTGGTTTCTGGAACGGAGCAGAGACGAACGCGCCTGTATGTTAACTAATTAATAATTAATTAATTAGTAATTATTTATCGTAAAGTACTAGTACTAGATCGTCAACATGTACAATATTATAAAATTTATCTTTTTGGGCGATGATCAGGTTAGTAGGGCTCTCCATTCTTCATTACCAATACTCCACCAGAGATTTAATTATTTTAAATAATTCGTCCCTCCATCGTTCATGAGGTCTCCGTGGCCATTTGCATAATTTTACCTATATGCATATAATTATTATAATAATTATAATTATGCATAATTATTTATACGGTCAACATGTACAGGCAGGATGCCTGGGCCCCCTTCCCATTCTCACCCGATAGCGTTGATGTGATAAATACCTGCAATTATATTGAGGTGATAACCTCATACGACTACACCGCTCCTATCAGCGAGGCGGGCGACTACACGCCGGCCTACTGGCAGATCAGAAACTGGGTCAAGTCAATTCCCGAATGGACCAACGAGCCGACCACCCCGCCCAAACCGACCGAGTAAAATGTTTCAAAAGCCTTTTTTGGTTTTACGAAAATAATCTACCACATTTTCGGAGACATTATGTCCATTTTCATTGTGTATACTGATTTTAGATAGCGTAATCGATATTTCAGGAAGAAATCGTACGGCACAGCGGAAATGAAACTGAAGATCCCGCTGCTACAGATGGATAAGGTACGTGCGAATTGTTAAAAATTACAATTTCAACAATACAAATTACAAAATTGGTGATAATGTGTTGAAAAGTTAATAATGATATCATCGAACGCCTATTGTTCTTCAAAATAAGATACACTTTAGCTAAAATATGTTACCGCATCGGCGAATAATTCACGCAGTTTCATTTTTCCGGGAAAAAAAAGAAGGAAGAGGGGGGGGGGAAGAAATTGCGAATGTGAGAACGACCAGAGCAAACTTTCCTGTTCTTGAACACTCTTTCGTCCTTATCCTTTTTGGAGGTCATCCTCTCCTCTTATCATCTCATCCTATCCTCTCAGGCCAACTGCCACGCCTCAACTAACCCCGTCTCTTTCGAAGACTTGCAATGGCAGTTCGGATACGTTATTTACTATACAGTAAGATAAAATATTTATTTTAAAATATTATTTTAATTTTAAACTTTTCTCTCAAAATTAAATAAAATTTTTACGTATTTTAGCATCTCAAAACGTGCGGCACAAATTTGACGATTGAGAAGGTGCACGACTTTGGATATGTGCGACTTTCAGGAAAGCCACAGGTGCGATAATAATATAATATCGTTTTCTAAATTTATATGTGTATTTTTCAATATTACCAATCCGCGCCTTGCAGGGCCGCTTTGTGAAGAACTTCTGGGACAAAAACGTCACTTCGCTAAGCCTCAAAGGTATTTTATTATTTTGTATATTTTTAGTATTTGATTCATTCACAAAACGCATGCAATGAAAACGGCTAGTAGTGCGTGAAAATTATTTTTAAAAAAATCAAATTCTAACGATTTCAGGGTGTCAGAACGGCGACATACTCGAGATTATTGTCGAAAATCAGGGAAGGCAAACATACGAGACCATCAACGACTTCAAGGTTACTATAATTCGCATATTCCCCTTTCTTAATATTCATTAATATTTTCGTAGTTATTTTGTTAGAAAATATTTATTAATCCGAAGATAAGCAAGAATACAACCAATCGATACTCAGGGAATTCTCTCTCCCGTCTTTCTCGACGGTCATCCAGTAACGGAGTGGATTCAGTGCGGCATCGATGGACCATTCGAGGTGTGTTAAAGGGTTGATCAGACGAAAGTCCGTTTGTTAAACATGAGACCGAGCAAGGGAGTCCGGGAAACCCTTTGCTCAACAGTCGTTGCAGCTTTTGACTGATCATTGCGAGTGTGTTTCATCGAGTACTTATTAGATTGCGCAATGTAAGACCGCGGTCTCCTCATTTCGCACACTCCCTCGTCCACCGACCGGTGTAGAGAGTGCGCGAAATTAAGAGACCGTGGTCTCACATTTCGCACTCTACTACCCATATTATGGGTTAGCCGGTGTCGAGGTTGATCGAGCTGAATGACGAAGAAACATAAAAATAATTAAAAATAAATAAATAATTATTATCCATTCAATAATATTGCCCAGAGTGGTTTGCATTGATTTTATTTCGCTCACAATATATTTCAGAAAATCGACCAGTTCGTTCGAGAAGGCGACTTTAGCGGAGAGGATAATGATCTGGAGGAGGATTCGAGCGAATCGGATGGATCCCCTGGAGCAGCCGGCCTCTACCTGGGAGAGTTCCACGTCGACAAGGTACACATCATTCCACCCGCCGGTCAACTTTACAGAAAGGCCTTTGGTGTGAGAGAGCTTGTGAAATCGAGAGGGACTCTCTTATTTTAGCATACTCTCTCGCTCTAACCCTGATCTGTAGCTTTGGAATCATGTGGGTAGTTGTAAAGGATAGTTTTTCATCGGGCTCTTGATTACTTGTCCAAGGACAACTTGAGATCAACAAAATCTGGCGAGTGAGGAGTATGCATGTAAACAAATATTGCTGACTTCAGTCTTGGCGTTTTGCCAAAAAAAGGTTAAATAGAGTAATATCACCTCAGATCGCGGATACGTGGGTGAACATGACGTCGTGGGAGAAGGGACACGTGGTAGTCAACGGGCACAACATTGGGCGATACTGGAGCAAGGAGGGACCGCAGGTGTGTCCGATCCTATACGGGATTACGAAATAAATATTTTATAAACGACAGGGAGCATCAATACACTGTAGATCAAATACACGAGTACGTTCGACGAGCTCCTGGGAGATGCGTAGTTTTGTGCCACTGATTTCAACGTTTTAAACAGGTTCCCTTTTGTAGTACAACCTCTACGTGCCCGCTCCTCTCCTGCGTCTGGGCAGGAACGTCATTGCCGTTTTTGAACTGGCCCAAGTGAATGCGTGCGAGGGAGGTACGGTAGCATATTTAGGGATTTTTAAAAATTAATTTTGAAAAATATATTTGCTCAGATTCATGTGCCCTGCCTTTCTCTGCCCAGGCGGATATCCACTTCGACAGTGTCACCCACGAGGACTCGCATAAGCTTGCAAGAAATGCGTTCTGGGAATCGCCTCTCAAGCGAGGGCCTCATTTTAGTGACTTTTGAAACGTTATCAACCGAATAACACCAATATTATCAACTATGTATCAGTGATTTTACGACTTTATTGTAAATATAGTATTGTAATTGTAAATATTGTATCGATAAAGTATATTCATCTGACGATTTTCAGGTTTACAAACAACAAAAAAGTGAATAATACATTCTTAAACATATCACGCCTCTCACGAGAGGATCGAGCTGGCGATGGGAATGGGGCCAAAAAGTGAGATTGAGGTTTTCGTGGATTTGGGCCCTCCCAAGCCTGCCTGATATCCCCCCGAGGTATTGGAACCCACTTTTCATTTTGTGGGTCGTGGCACCGGGTCGGTTCTCCTGGTACCCAACTTTGACACCGAATATCTCGGTTGTGGGCCATTTGTATGAAAAATCATGTCTGAACCACCCCGGCTCATTTATCGAGCTCTATCGATCCATGCTATTAACTTATCCTGAAATTGACATTGAACAGTGCTACAATCCACCTCATGTATTTCAAAAGTGTAGGGAAAAAAGCAGCTGGATTTTTGATATGTTGTAGACGGCGTTGTCCTCTTTCAAATAAGTGGTTTATGTTGAAAATAGCAGAGGATTGGTGTGTGCTGTGCCGTTTTTCAATTTCGAGATGATTTGAAGTCAATTTCATACAGTTAAAACCGCTCATTTTCGAGCGCGGTGAATGAAATGATGTATCATTTTGTCTATGTTTCGTTCACCCACAGCTGTCTGGGCTGAATGATTATGACTCCAAATCATCTCTACATTGAAAAACGGCACAGCACACACCAATCCTCTGCTATTTTCACCATAAGCCACTTATTTGAAAGAGGACAACGTCATCTACAACATATCAAAAATTCAGCTGCTTTTTTCCTACACTTTTGAAATACATGAGGTGGATTGTAGCACTGTTCAATGTCAATTTCAGGATAAGTGAATAGCATGGATCGATAGAGCTCGAAAAATGAGCCGGGGTGGTTCAGACATGATTTTTCATACAAATGGCCCACAACCGAGATATTCGGGGTCAAAGTTGGGTACCAGGAGAACCGACCCGGTGCCACGACCCACAAAATGAAAAGTGGGTTCCAATACTTCGGGGAGTTGTCAGGCAGGCTTGGGAGTGCCCAAATCCACGAAAACCTCAATTTCACTTTTTCACCTCATTCCCAGAATACATCGATTTAGCTCGATCCTCTCGTGAGAGGCGTGATATTTCTTTCCGTTAGTTCTTGTGAGCTGTAAAAGGATTCATTTTTCAAGATTTTTGCGTCTTCCGTAGCGAATTCGACTTCGGTGTGATTTGGTACGATGGCGTATTGGCTGGATTTCGATTGCGCAGTGCTAAAAATCGTAATAAATATGAATCGTAATATTATATATATATATATATATATATATATATATATATATATATATATATGTAGTGTTTCCCACGCGCATTTCTTGTCTCATTTTGCAGTATTTAATTTACATGATCTTGCATATTTTAATTTACATTTACATTTTTTACATTTTACATTTTAGAAAGAGAGTTGTTGAAGGTGGGATTGCGCTTAAATGGAACCAAAACTGTAGCACTAACTACCAACCCCCATGGTAGAGCAGTCGTTGTGGGAGGAGAACAGGTTAAAATAAAGGAAAAGGTAGTTTATCTTGGTCAAGAAATATCCCTCGGACCGGGTAGATTTAAGGGTGAACTACACAGAAGAGTCAGAAGTGCGAACTGGGCATTCTCCAAATACTCGGAATTTTTCCGAAAAAAGGGTAGTCCAATGTACCTTAAAAAGCGTCTATTCGATGGTGTTGTTCTCCCCGCATTTCTATATGGTGCTGAAACTTGGTACCTAACTAAACGAAATCAGGAATCACTCTGCGTTGCTCAGCGTAAACTCGAACGGAAAATGTTAGGGATCACCGTACTAGATCACATTACAAATGAGCGGGTGCGTGATACTACGAAGTTGAAGGATGTTGTGAGAGAGGCGGAAAAGCGTAAATGGATATGGGTTGAGAGGCTCTCGAAATTATGCTATAATCGATGGAGTCTGAAAGTGCTCGGATGGACCCCAAGAGGCAAGAGGAAGCGTGGAAGACCGGCTAAGAGATGGAGCGACGATTTCGTAAAGGCAGCTGGACCTCTCTTCATGCAAATCGCAAGGAACAATCAAACTCAGTGGAGCATTCTATACTATATATACTATATACTTTATTCTCCATCGGGAATGTGGGTGAGGACAGTTATCTTGACGTGATGATGGATTCTTCGGCTCAGGATTGAGCTGTTTTGTGTGTTGAATCAGGCAGTTTTCGTGTCACAATCATAACTTACGGATTCGGGAGGTGGTCGTAACTAGTTTGGGGTTATTTCGAAGCCCTACTGAGAAGGGGGTTTTGGGGGCAGTTACTAGGCGGGAGGGGAGGTTATTCCAGAGCGTTATAGATCGACTTGCACACGTGGAAATTGAGACTGGTAGCCTGCAAAGGATCGAAATGCGCAAGCCATGAGCGAACCGGAGAGAACGTGCTAAGGGAGCTAGTGAGTATAGGTTAGTGGTGTGCCTATGAATGGAATCATAAATAAACTGCATATCACGTAAAGCCCTGCGATATTCTAGGGTCTCTATATTACATAATTTTAGGCGGTCAAGATAGGACAAAGGGTGATGGTGACTTCGCTTGAGAACTCTTCTAGTGAATTCTCGCTGAACGTTCTCTAAACGGTTAACTAGACCGATAGCGGTAGGGTTCCAAATTACGGTACTCGACTCAAGGAGCGGGCGGATGTAAATTTTATATGCTTTTATGAGAATATCTGGGGAATTTGTGTGAAATGATCTCAGCATCAGGTTACACATAGAGCGAGCCTTACGCGTTATTTGAGTAATGTGATACCCAAAGTTCAATTTCTTGGAGAAGTGAACACCTAGATCTCTGACAGTATCAGAGGGGGAGATGGCAAGACCATTCAAGGTATATTTTGACCTTGTCTTTGGGCGCCCTAAATGAAGTACAGAGCACTTAGGTGTACTCAAAGTCATATTCCACTGGGAGGTCCAGCTTGCGATGTTATTTATGGCATTTTGTAGGTCATTGGAGTGATCAGGGACAGTTGCGTATATTTTTAGATCATCAGCAAAGATGTTGTATTCAACGTCTTTTGGTATGCTTTTACCAAGGTCGTTTATGTACAGAATGAAGAGCAGCGGGCCAATTGCGGAACCCTGAGGGACCCCAGATTTGATTGGTGAAAGGGGCGTGAGAGTGTTTCCAATAGATACACGTTGTGATCTACCAATCAGGTAAGATTCTAACCATTTGATGATATGCGCAGAGAAACCAAGGTTTGCTAGTTTGTGCAATAGAAGCCTGATATCTATGGAGTCGAAAGCTTTCTGGTAATCAAAGAAAATCGAATCTACAGATCTGTTTGGCATAAAATGATAAAGTTTCGCTAAGCGAGGTCGTGGTACTACGCAATTTGCGGAAGCCAGCTTGGCGTACATCTAGAAGGGAGTTAGTGTCTAGGTAATCAACTATAGAGTTTATGAGAATTTTCTCAAAAATTTTAGATGCGGTTATTGTAAGCGATATAGGGCGGTGATTTGAGATTGAAGTATTTCCCGATTTTTTAGGTATGGGCTTAACATGGGCTGTTTTCCATTGAGATGGGGCTGTGGCTGAGCTGAGAGACATATTAAACATTATTGTGAGTGGTATAACTACGGAAAATTTGCATTTGCAATAGAAAATATTTGGAATTTTGTCAGGGGAACCATTACACTTAGAGACTAACTGTGAGATTGCGAGAAGGATTTGTTCAGGAAATGAAGGAATTCTAATGGCGACCCAGTTGACCTAACATCCAAATCAGCTGATAAAGTTGTTCAAATGTAAAAAATGTAAAAAAAAAATATATATATATATATATTCTAAGCTCGCTTACCAGTTTCCCTAACACAGTTTCCCTTCGTTAATTATCTGATATATAATATAAATGTAATGTGCCCATCAAATAAATACATACATATTGCTGCATGAGTAAGTGCACGTCGATAGGGGCGGAGGAACGCCATGTTGATGAGAGGAGATACCAGTGCCATCAAACTGGTCATCTGACAGAGAAAACTGAGTGATTCCGGGTAAAATTGAGAAAAAAATTTCCAACAAAAATTCCCCTCCTCTTGTCGTCAAAGCCTAAATATGAGGGCATAAAATATTTAAATTGTTGTGCATATAAGAGGTTTCATTCTAAAAATTGCACCAATTTTCGCACTTTTAATTTTTCTCTATATTCATTGTCCAATTTTAACCATTTTTCATCAACCAAAGTTCATATGACACTCGTTGCCAAATTTCGACGTACGAAGCCAATATAACCGCTAAGACAAAAATACGAAACTCTAAAAATGGTTCACCTCAATGAAATTTGGTTCAAAGTAGGCGCACCATTATTCACACTTTAGTTTTTTCAATGATTGCTAATATTGGAGGGCAACCATTCCTACACGTGTAGGAATGGCAGAACCAAATTTTATCCAGAAGAAATGAAACTGAAGACCAACCATTCCTACACGTGTGAGAATGGTTGCTCTGCCATTCCTACACGTGTAGGAATGGAGGCACGGTTGAATCAGCGGCAAAAGTGAAATGAAAGACGAGGAATTGAACCACCGCTCGGCGAGCTAGGCAATCGTTCTATCCATTGAGCTACGACGACCGTTTGGCGGTGTGCTCTCGAATGACTATGAGAAATGAGGCTGTACACGCACCCGCCCGCACACTGATCAGGGATACGATAGATCGATCGATAGCCGACAGTGGGAGGGGAGTGGAGTGTAAATAGTGTGTGTGAGGAGAAAACAGTGCTTGGTTTGCAATGTGATTACAAGGGTAGGGAAATGACAGCGATACAATGATACAATCCACATTCAATCTCGTCTCTGTTTAGTCTATACTTTTTTACCTTGTAAATTACTAATACGTGTGTACTAAATTTCCCTACCCTTGTAATCACATTGCAAACCAAGCACTGTTTTCTCCTCACACACACTGTTTACACTCCACTCCCCTCCCACTGTCGGCTATCGATCGGTCTATCGTATCCCTGATCAGTGTGCGGGCGGGTGCGTGTGCAGCCTCATTTCTCATAGTCATTCGAGAGCACACCTTCAAAGTGTCGTCATGGCTCAATGGATAAGTCGATTGCCCTGCTCGCCGAGCGGTGGTCCAATTCCTCGTCTTTCATTTCACTTTTGCCGCTGCTTCAACCGTGCCTCCATTCCTACACGTGTAGGAATGGCAGAACAACCATTCTCACACGTGTAGGAATGGTTGGTCTTCAGTTTCATTTCTTCTGGATAAAATTTGGTTCTGCCATTCCTACACGTGAAGGAATGGTTGCCCTCCAATTTTCACAAACTTATAAATAATATAGTTTGAATAATGGTTCACAAGGCACAAATTTGGCTTTCTCCGAAAATCGACGTAAGAAAACAATTATTTTGTACAACATTTGTATCAACATATCACCTTGTTTACTTTGAAGGTAAAAATTAAGACGTGTGAAAATTGGTGCAATTTTTAGATTGAAACCTCTTATATCAGTGCGTTCGCGTAAGGAGCGCAGATATTGCCAAACTTCCGTACAGCAAAAAGTGACTAGTTGTGTATTTCACATATTCTGATAGCCCTTGGTATGGTCTATCGAAATATGCTTCATTCATGACCTAATGTCTCTAATTTGCATAATTACAGCAGGTCAAAGTTGAGCTATATTCATTGTTTTTGAACTGTAGATCGTCAGAGAGAAGAGATATGGATTTGGTTGTTTCAGCAATATTGACCGCCTTGACGAGCTGCATCGACCTATTAAATTTATTTATGCAAATTTTCAATTCTAAAAAATCATGAAAATTTCAAAGACGATTTTCTCGAAAACTAAGCAAAAGATGATTCCTATTTTTTGATATGTTGTGGCCTTGGTCATTAGCTATCGAACAAGCACAATTTGACACGTTTTGGAGGGTGGGTATAGACTCAAATCATGGAAAAACGGATCGTTCCTAATAGAGAGCAACCCCTCATTTCGCTCTCATTCCACCCATTCGAAGCAGATTGCGCGGTCTAAAATGGCAGAATTACGTGCATTCCGGCCGATTCTCTCTCCATTCCTCTCATTTGAATCTATTCAGACCGCGCAATCCGCGTCGAATGGGTGGAATGAGGGCGAAATGAGGGGTTTCTCTCTATTAAGAACGATCCGTTTTTCCATGATTTGAGTCTATACCCACCCTCCAAAACGTCTAAAATTGGGCTTGTTCGATAGCTAATGACCAAGGCCACAAGATATCAAAAAATAGGAATCATTTTTTGCTTTGTTTTCGAGAAAATCGTCTTTGAAATTTTCATGATTTTTTAGAATTGAAAATTTGCATAAACAAATTATACACGAAGATGCAGCTCGTCAAGGCGGTCAATATTGCTGAAACAACCAAATCCCTATCTCTTCTCTCTGACGATCTACAGTTCAAAAACAGTGAATATAGCTCAACTTTGACCTGCTGTAATTATGCAAATTAGAGACATTAGGTCATGAATGAAGCATATTTCGACAGACCATACCAAGGGATATCAGAATATGTGAAATACACAACTAGTCACTTTTTGCTGTACGGAGGGATTGAAATCCTTACGCGAACGCACTGATATACTGGATCTGGTGAAACATTTTCCTCTCCGTTTATACTATTGTGGGGCAATTGTTGTTGCAAAGAGCGGGCGGGACCTTGCGGTGCCAGAAAGTTTGCACTTTATAATAATAACATCTTCTTTTTGGATTTCACCAATTCACTTTGTCTTCCTGTTTTGACATCAAACCACACTCACAATTTATGCCATCGTAAAATTTTACATTTTCTGATTAGCATTATAATAAAAAATTGTATTAAAGAAGGTGTCCCACGAATATTTGGTCAACTGAGTTCTCACTGTGGGGCAATGGGGATCGAATACCCAATGAGAGTCTCGAAAATCGCATGTTTCAGTTTTGAGTTTGAAGAAAGTTATGTTTAATAAACTGACCAAAACGGCCAGAATTCTTACAGTATCTCACATTGAACCTGCAATCTTTTCGCGGTGGGATTTGGAATTTTGGGAAAAGAAGTCAGAGAAAGGGAGAGATATAATGGGAAAAGAGGAGGGTGCGCGAGGGAAACCGCGCGTGCATTTGTGTTTCACCATCTTCTGATAAGAGAAATGAAACGTCGAACATCGGGGGAAATAAAAGGTTGTAATCATTCGTGGGACGCCTTCTTTAAAGGAGTAGTATCAGGACTAATAAGTCTACTATAGTCTTTCATAGAAGGCCGTATCTCCCATACACTCAGAAAAAATAAAAATGGTTATGGTGAGCACATTGCTAGTAATATTTTACAATAATGTCCCCACCATAACTATCATGATAGTTTAAAATTACTATCATTTTTTCTGAGCGTAGCTGATTCCCGCAAATCTTTAAAAAAATCGCGTGTGTTTGTGCGATAAGTTTGGATAAAGATATTCGCGTTTGGCTCAGGAAAAACTGACCCTGCCGCACAGGGATTCAAAAATTAAGACGAGGAACAATGAAATGAGGAGAGAACGTCCGCGCAATTGAGAGGTGGGACGGGACAAATGAGGGGGAGAGACATTCCTGATACTCCTCCTTTAAGTACCCACAGACCTTTGCAAGGTTGACATGATGGCTTCTTGAAGTGGACGCCTAAACAAGTAAAATAATGTTATTGTTTTTAAAGCATAATACCATATCGCTGATTTTTCCCATTAACTGCCGTCGTATACGGAACAGAACGAACATAGTGGTCGGCGCGATTAACAATAAGAAAGCTGTTGTTATTCGAATTCCGGGCACTGGAGCCCCTAAACGGCGCAAATTAAATATTAATTATAATAAAACATAATGCTTATAAGTACGCAATTATTAAAGTAAGGTCCTTACAGAATGCGATGTATCCATTCAAATGTAGCACGTGCATTCGTTCAGGAGTCACTGCTTCTTTTGCGTTGTAAAATATGACCTGGAAAAAATCTTTTCCTCCGAATCGGTCCGATGTGTAATGTAAGGTACTTTCGGATTCGTTCTTTCGAATATTGTTTCTCATTATTCATGAACTTGATTATTGAGCATGTGCATCTAAAAATGACGGTTCTCTTATTGAGAACCTCTAGCGTAGCTCGGTGAAAATAATTTTCAAGCTTTTAATGAGTCGCATTACTTCTCGAATTCGCTTGTCTCAAAGCGACATTCTCGCCAGGTTACATGCTTGTCAGGTTTAGTTCCAAAGCATGCATACAAATTTCCCTTTTCCAAAACAGAGCAAAATATATATTTAGAAATAAGTTTCCATCGAGTGTTTAATAAAAAATTGCTGTGGCTCATACAATTTAGACACATTTTAATAAAATACAAGTAAAGTGATAGACTTTGAAAGGTAACTAAACAACTACCCGCATAAGAGGGAAATTACTATTTTGAGGGTTGTTGTCTAGTTACCTTTCAAAGGATTAATGATCAGACGCTCCTCATTCTACATGCTCTTTCATCGATCAGACAGCGCGAGAGTGCATGCAGAATTGAGAGGGTCATTACTCTTTCGAATTCTAGTCACCAACCATCATTGTGAGCGTGGGCGCATACAAAACAGCGGAGATTAGCAACGTCATCATTCGTGTTGGACTGGCGTGCAGCGAAGGATTCACAGATATGATGTACAGACGAAAACAGAACGATTGTAGAAGAATTAAGTAGCCTTGACACTTCGAAAAGAGGTGCACGCCTGAATTGGGGATACTAGAGTGCGAAATGCGAGACCACGGACTCTTCATTTCGCACACTCTCTAAACCTTTTGATAGACGAGAGAGTGTGTGAAATGAAGAGACCATGATCTCACATTTCGCACTCTAGGGGATAAGTCACGATGTGAGCAAGTGAGAATAGATATTGTAGCGAATTAGACAATTGCGCAGGGTGCATTGTCGTTTTAGAAAAAAAGTATGTTAAAATCTAAAATCTATTATTGCCCTGATTGATTTTCATGATATATTTTTATTATACGACTCACAGTAGGATATGTGACATAATTGCACTCCTACAAGAGAGCAAGGGCCTACGTACAGGGTGATCAGCGTACCATCCGGACCAAATCCCACCCTGAATTAATTTCTCTAATTATTAATTTTCAGTTAATTACTCTAGAATTGCCTGATCTCCGAATAGTAGTCACTAGAGTTTGAAAGTCGGGTAAATAATTGGATTTGATCCCTTCATTTCGGCACTCTCTCACCAATCGATCGGTGTAGAGAGCGTGTGAAATGAAGAGTGCTAATACGATTATTTACCTGAATTTCAAACTCTAGTAGTCACTGGTGGCCAAACCGGTGGCCATTGGCGATAAAAGAATCGATAAACTTTTTAAGCTAACCGAGCGGAGGATAATCCGTTACCAATCGCAGAAATTAATTCAATCAGCGCACTGTTGAGTAGCAAGATCGAGTAAGATCTCATTGCGTGAGGAGTTCTAAAATGATATTAGTGAGGCTCCAGAGGCGATTGCATTAACTCTAATCTAATTGATATTGGTTCTATTCTACATATAATTTATTTAGTACAATATTTACTAACCTGAAAATGATGAGTACGATGAATAGAAGATTTGTGATAATTGCCAAACAATCAATACCGCAATAAACAGCGACATGAATTATGTCGGTGGATGTGCGCATTACGCTAAAATAAAAATGTTTTCCACACGAAACGACAGTGAATAGAGAAAAAGTAGGTGCTGCGAGAATGAGTACGAGAAATGAGGAGTGTACGGCAAAAAGCAACATTTTTTTCAAACTTTTCACTTTTTTTCCAATGTTGCGAACAAATTTTTTATAATAATCTAAGCGCTCGGCGATGCTGAACTCCTCAGATGGTCAAAAGTTTACTGGAACGCATCACACTTGGTCGGGCAACCAAACTCACTAGGATTTTTTACACCATGTAAAGAGAGAAACATCTTTGTTTCCATGACTTACTATTGAAAAAAAACTTAATTGGTGTCAATATGGCGCGTTCATGTCGCCGACTATCAAGAAAGGGCCCAGTCGACAACACCACGGGGGTTCTAAGTTCGGTTGAAACACGCTAGTCGGGTGTCGCAGGAGGTTGGAAAATCTAGTTCTACGCCCTCTTCAATGACTAGAGACCAAGATCGGCACTATAGAAGGCCAAAGTAGCCAATAATGATCTATTCCCTTGACCCTGTGTACCTGATACCTCTGACCACGCGAAGCTACCTTCCTTCAGGGCCAGTTGCGGTGATGTCAGGATAAACCTGTAATCTCTAGTCTGAATGGCGCGGTACCATTCTGGTGCCGTGAAATTAATGCCAACTAGGTCACGTTTTAGAACTATAAAGACAACTAAAAATACCCATGTTTTCAAGGAATTTCATCCTTACAGGGGCGGATGGCCTATTGGTGTAAGGCACTGCTTGCCAGACAAAGGGTCACGAGTTCGACTCCCGCCCAGGCTCACCAAGCCATCCCCTCGTTGTCGGTAAAATTGGTAGCAACTTTGATTGCGAAAGGTAAAGTGCCCCAGAAGCCTGATCAGCAGGGGATACGTAGATCTGTGCAGCAACCGGCCTTACCGGTCGGCCCCGGCAGAGTAGTAGTTACCTTTTAACTTTACCATCCTTACCTAGACGGCACATCATTCCACAGGCCGGTCAATCTTCCAGAAAGGCCTTTGGAGTGAGAGAGCGTGTGAAATCGAGAGGGACTCTCTCACTTTTGTACACTCTCTCGTCCTAACCCTGGTCTGTAGGTTTGGAATCATGTGACGGAACCTTGTTCAAGACATAACTTCTACAGCCACGATTTACATTGTGAAACCCTAGATATATTCCCTGATGAACAATACGGATTCCGAAAGAAACGCTCCCGCGAGCGTCAAATGCTAGACGCTTTGGAAAATTGGACAGCGTCTATTAGTGATGGCGAACCTGTAGATGTAATATATTTCGACTTCGCGAAGGCTTTTGATAGAGTATCACACCCTAAACTAAAACACAAACTAGGAAAAATCGGGCTTTCACATTAAACTATTGACTGGATTACTTGTTATCTTGCGAACAGAACTTTCCAAGTTAGAGTACGTGAGAAACTGTCGTCATCATTCCCAGTTACAAGTGGCGTTCCGCAAGGATCGGTATTAGGTCCACTGCTATTTTTGATTTACACGTCTGAAATCCCCTTACTAGTCCAGAAAAATGGTGTCGTTGCACGAATGTATGCAGATGACATCAAAATTTACCGCCCGTTTAAAAGAACGGAAACCACTATTCCATTACAAAGCGCAATTGATACCATAGTCAATTGGTCTGAAGAGTGGCAGCTACCATTAGCTGCACATAAATGCAACTCATTACATTTAGGTAGAGCAAATGCGAAGAATAAATACAAAATAGGCAATACTATACTAGAACAGAAATTAGTCATGAGAGATCTCGGTTTCATATTAGAAAAATCGCTCACTTTTTCCGACCATTGCAAGACAATTGCTCAGAAAGGTGTATCCGCGTGCCACATTATTCTCAGAGCTCTTCGCACCAATAACGCTGAAATACTCCTCAAAGCCTACTCTATTTACATTCGACCCATACTAGAGAGCGCTTCTATGGTTTTCAACCCCTACTTAATACGTGACAAAGAAATCCTTGAAAATGTTCAGAACTATTTCACTAGACGACTATTTATGAGATGCCACAAATCAACCTGGCAAACAATGCCGAATTTCCCTAATAGAAATATGCAGTTAGGTCTAGTCTCATTAGAAAAGCGTAGAGAGGAAATTGACCTGAAGACAGCCAGTAATCTCCTGAGAGGCAAATACAAAATATCTAAAAAGACACCACATCACTTTAGCTATTACTTCACTCGACATGGGATAAATTTCACTAACGCTAGTTCCACTTCAAACTACCGACATCATAGTTTCTTCCCCAGAGCGGCAAGGCTATTAGTGAAGTCCAGAGAATTGATCAGTTTCTCTGAGTGACTCGTTATTAATTAGATTGTCATTGTCTTCCAACTGAATTCGTTTTTAATCTAACTTAATTTTGTACCGCGTTTCTTGTGATCGCATAAATATATATATACGATAAGACCGCTATACATCAACAATATCTCAGATTTATCGCGCTAACTCATTCCGTATTGGAAAAAAAGGCAGAGAGTAACGAGAACGAGAACAGTTATTATGAATTGATAAACGTTCGTTAAAATAATAAAACGCTCCGCGGATAAATAAACGTTCCGCTGGCGAGAGAGCATGACAGAGCAAGAAACAGACCGGGGCTTCTTATTATTCTAAAATTGTAATATCGTCGTTTCCTTTACCCCAAAACGATGAAGCCATTAGTGCAGCAAAATATGTAATGAAAATAAATGGGAATTGAGGAAGTATAGAAAAAAAACACACTCACATGGATCAAAAAGTATTCTACCTCAGACTAGGAAAACGGAAGTAAAAAAAAACAGTAATCAACGCTTTCTTGACATTTATTTTTAGTTATTATTCATGGAGATAATAAAAAAAACAGTCATAAAGAGAAGTTTATACGAGTACTATCATCATCATCATCATCACTTAATTCAGGATTTGTTTTGCATTTGATATTCGTACTATATTACAGTCTTCGTATTACAGTCTTATTGAATCATGTAGATCTTGGATGTTTAGTATCGAATTGTCTTCGGTGCGCTTTTCACAATATTTGTATTGTACAATTTGCTAAATGGTTACGTGACTGGAGTAAAGGCGAAGAAACGTTTGCAGTGTTAGTATTGCGGCATTTCTAGTGAGAGAGCTTTGGAAACATTATTTTAACAACTGCATAGCATTATAAAGTATGCAGCACGCTATTGCTAATATGCTACACTTGTAAAAAGTATATTTATCAACATCCGCTGAATCCTTGCGATGGCGAAGTTTCGCACTCATGATGTAGAGGAAAGTTGCTTGATTTATCACTGCAGTTTAAAGCTACCACACATGTCAAAAGCGAACACGTCACACTTAGTTAGGCGAAGGATCGGCAACATTTCGATCTCATTACCTCATCGATCTTAATGATCAGCCACACTTTCACTATCATCGAAACTAGAGTCTCGAAAACAACTGGTTTGGCGAAATTAACTAGTTGAGAAGGATTGAATTCAACTAGTTGATTTCAATTCAACTGTCTGTCCCGACCATTCTCAACTAGTTAACTAGTTGAAAAGCGGTCAACTAGTCAAATACCCAGGAAATGAGTAAACTAGTTGATTGTTTTCGAGACTCTAGTCGAAACACCTTCTTAAACAAATTTACATTATTTCCAAAATACTTATATCTATTCATTTTACGTAGACCTTTTTGGATGATGAGACTAAGCGAGACAATGAGTCATTTCGTTAAGATCTACTTCGATTAAGCTTGCCTTGATCAGGTGAGTTTCAATGCGGCTGTGAAGTCGCTGAGGACTCGGTCGCTTGTCGCTGGTCGCTGAGGTCGCCGAGACGGTGTTACTGGTGCCTTTCCATTATCCGGCATATTCTTTAACTAAAATTGTATTTTGGCAAGCTAGATGGGTGGTCATACAGGGGCTGAAACTTTAAGCAGGCCGGCCATCTTTCCAGAAAGCGTGGAGAAGTGTACAATCCATAGAGGTTCATGATAGAGAGCTCACGCTCTATATAGAGTGTCGAAGAAATTATCCTTGACATTGTTTCAGTGTTCGTTGAACATGTTTGTATCACACTTTCACAGTCAGCTGAACGATGTTATCTCACTCTTTCTTTCGCTACACCCATTTCTTTCGCCACTAGTTCTTGCGTCATCTCCTGTTTCGGTACATGTTTTTACTTAGAGTGCGAAATGTGGGTAAATAATTGAATCAGCTCTTTAGATGTCGCATAATATCTCGTCAATCGTGTGCAAAGGAGGAGACCTGATCCAAACATTTGCCCGCATTTCAAACTCTACTTATTCTTCCTCTTTTTCAGCTTGATATGTCGCGACTTCTCCTTTTGATTCTTATCTCAGTTCTTATTTGTGCCGAAGCAAGTCTATTCGGGTGAGTTTTCGAACGTCTAAAATTACTTTAAACTTCATTTGGCTGATTTATGTATTTGTGAGTCAAAATTGTATTACGACATTAATGCACTAATTTCAGCTCCCTCTTCGGCGGTTCCTTTGGCCGTTGGCCGTACAACAACCCGCCGCACTGCGGAGGGTGGTGGTGAGTGCGAAAACGTTTTGGTTTGTCAGCGCTAGGTTTTGATGTAATGCACGAGGTCATAAATCGTTTCTTGCAAACGGTTAGAGAAGGAAGAGAAAGTAAATTGGATGAACATGATGTTTCACATACGTCATATAAACGTTGCCGCATGGAGGAGAAAACTCCATCTTCCCCTCTTTTGGGAAGAGGTTGAAGAAAAGGGCTTTTTTTCAGGAGTTCCAGCTGCGGTTCGCGGGCCGAAACGCCCTGTTCCTGCATACTTGGCTGACAGGAGCAGCATTAAAATTAACATTCATAATATTAACTTTGTTTTTTTTCTCATATTCAATCAATAAATGATCTATCCGTGTATTGTTCAGAACAACATTCAAGGGAGATTGAAGAGATCAAATATGCAAAAACAACGTGCAAACGTAGCAGTGAAATACTGATTCATGGTTTTTGATACCGTGGGAACTTCATGTGCATAAAACTGCTCTAGAATCCCGCTTTTCCACTAAATAATGCTGCTCGTCCTTGGTTTTCTTCCTTTTCTTACTGCCGATCCTATAATCTCACACAATTTCGCCGAAATTTGTAGGGAAAAGGAGGAGTACGTGCCGTTCGTAAGTTTCGTACTTTTGCCTGTTTAAGATTAAATCAGAGTAATAAAGAGATTTAGATCCATGGCGCCTTCTACAAACGCTGCAGAACCGATTTCGACGATCCTCGTGTTGAGGTTTTTTTAAAATATATTTTTACAATAAACAAACAATAACTAGCGGGGTGCGTGGTGGTTAAGCGCACTACTTTTCAAGGTACGGTCCGGGGGGGATTTCGTTTACAGGGCACTGTTTAGTCCAAGGGGACTTCGGTCGCGGGATACTATTTGGTCAATGGAGACTTCGGTTGCCGGGAACATATTTAATCGATGCATACGTTCGAAAAATTCTGTTGCTACTAAGAGTACTGGCGGTTTCCGTTGCGAAAGGCTCGTGAGGCTGAGAGAGATCGAAAAAATGGGTGCTAATGAATATTGGAAGACATAAATTTGTTCAACATTTCTCTTCTTGAAAAGACCTACTCCTCCGAAAGATCGTCAACTGTTCCGGAAGAGTTCACCCGGCCCTCCATACTCTTCCTTCCAATCCAACATTATCATAATCACAATGGCAAGAGAGAGGAAGGCCTTCCGCTAACTCTTCCTTCCCCATCCCTACTCACGACCCTTTCACAACGGAAATGCAGGATACTTTTTTATTATTTTGCCGATGTGTTCGAACACGTTTGTGACATCGCAAAACGATTTTCCCGTGATTCCCCACGCTCCCCGGTTCGTTTGGCAGAATTTCGAAAAATTTCGTTAAAACTTGCAGTGCAGCGTAAAAAGCGGCAAAAGGTTGGCCAGCGGCCGGGGTCTAACATGCGTCGTTCGGTTTTGAATGTAGCGCTCTTTAACCACTAAACTATAAATACGTTTGTATTTTTGAAATATATATTTTTTGTGGAGGCGGTCACTATGGCGAAGAAAGAGTGTCGATAGGTTGTGCCGTTTTCGAGATATTCGGTAGTGGCGCACGCACGGACAGACGAGCAGACTCACAGACAGACAGACATACAGACAGGGCTTGTAAGTAGTAATAATAAAATTAATTTTAGATCATTGGATGCAAGTCCGTCACTGAGGAGATGATCGTGTTCAACTCGGAAAAGGTTGTTTTTATATATTTATACTTTTTATTATATTTTTTTATTTACAAACTAATTTGCAGTCCAGCGAAGTTATCATTGAACGGTGCATCAAAAACGGCGATGAGGTGGATTATGAAATTCAAGCGAGAAACGCGAAAAAGGCGAGTGATTGCTCGTACAGTCCTGGTTGTTTCCCCAATGAAAACTGTCCGGCCCGGCCGGGCCCGGATGGGCCCAAGTGGATCCACGCTATTTATAGCTCGAGTAGAGAGAAATTCGAGACAAACTCTGTGCAGTGAACGAGCTCTAGTCATTGGTTATCGAATGTTATTAATTGAAAATTAAAGTATTTGCTTTATTACGTTTCATTTCGTTGAAAGAAATGATTGCAAGGAAAGGACTTTCTATAGAGATTGACGCAAAATATTACAGTATCTCTTGAATTCTTGAATTAACCACAAACTGATTTTTCATATAACGAAATTTTCTAATGAACTTAAAATTACTAAAAAATAGTTATTTAAATTTCTGTTGACACTTACCGATGACGAATGACCTGAATTCTTTGACTGCACAGAGTTATCTCAAATTTATCTCTATTCGCGCAACAAATTGCGTGGACCCACTTGGGCCCGTCCGGGCCCGGCCGGGCCGGAAAGTTTTCATTGGGGAAACGACCAGGACTGTAGTAAGATTTATGATAAACAAATTAATAATGCCAAATTTAATAGTAATTATCTTTTTAGAACACAACTACCACCCAGTCTCCCCTCACCACTCAGACCTTCACTGTCATTCTCGAGGAGACAAAAGACGACTGCAGGCGGCACGCGGACTTCGGCAACCTTTATGTGAGTGAATTATGAAAATAGTATTTACGTTATTTCCAAATAAAAAGCTCTTTGTCCATTTCTCTTCCTACTGGATAATTACTGTAATATGAGGGGAATCGCGAGAGACTCGAGCCCTCTGAGCAATGCTGTGAGCATGGCTGGGACCTAGAATTTTATGATTTTAAGTTGGCTAAAAACATGACCAAGGTATTTCAAACCTCACTCTATCGTATGGCTTGATTTGGCTTGAAAGTTTCGCTAATTTTTTCCGTTCACAGAAATTACATCATTTTCCGCAAAGCGGCTGCCCCGGACCGGCGCATGAAGCAGGAACGAGTTGAGCACTTGTATCTTGTAGTCGGGTTGATTGTCTATCTATTAGTGTTGTTATTTGTAATAATCTTATTCGCGAATAACAAAGGGTTATTCGCGAATAACAAAGGGTTATTCGAGAATAACCTTTGTTATTCGCGAATAGAATTATTCCAAATAACAACACTATTATCTAACTAAAAAAAGAATAAGTCGAAATCTTCGTTTTAAAGTGAATTCTGATTGTTTTGAATATGCTCGTCACGAATTTTATTTGCCGAGTCGCCCGCTTTGTTTGTGTTTCACACGATTGCGGAATTTTTTTTCCAAAAATCTAGCAACGCCATTCGATAGAGCGAGGTTTGAAATACCTCAGGTCATGTTTTTAGCCAAATGAAAAAAAATCATAAACTTCTAGGTCCCAGCCATGCTCGAGTCTCTCGCGATTCCCCTCATATGCAAATTCGAAAAAAAAGTTATGATGATGCGAAGTGTGACAAAGAACTTCGGTCCCACCCTTGTATAGATATATAACGCGTAGATATTTATAGGGAATGAGACACCCCTTTAGCAGTTCTGTCAATTGGGCAAGAAGAAAAATACGCAAAATCTATGAGAGTATGTTTTTCACGTGCAATAATGTTCAAATACTCATTCGTTACAGACATTGAAAGGCGTTGTGTACCGCTGCACAATGCAGTACAAGGAAGTTCCCAGAGTATGTTTTTTTTTTAAAATTTAGTTGGTCTAAAGTTTGAAATTTCGCACACGTCAAAAAAGAGGACTTATCTGATCTTCATTTATCTGAAATGTCAATCCCTGTGAGAAACAGCTTACGAACACTAGTTTTTTTTTTAAATTTAGAAAAAGAAAAATTTAATTTAATATTGGAATAACTATTCAGGCTGTCGGATGTCTACCCGTTCTCCCCATCCAGGAATTCGACACCTTCATTCCTTTTGGCAGGGAAGCGAAAATTGTAATTCCCCCCCCATTTCATGGAGCCAATATGCGATATCAAAGCAAAATTCATCGGGCCGGCGAGAAAAAGTCTACCCTTGACTTTTGAAATTTCCAAACTTTTTTGCCACCCCAAGGTCGTCTGTAAAAGAGTGATGATATACTATGAGGGTATAAAAATTTGGTGCTAGGTTGGATGAGAACTATTTCGCAATACCGTCTGTTATCTCCCACCTCCTAAAGTTTTCATAAGGTGAAGTACCAAAAATATCGTTCAGGTTCATAATAACTACCCACGAGAGGCCGGACCGCGGGGCTGTTATCCGCGGATGGCTTTTTTGCAACCTGTCTAGTATTTTGAAAGTGAGACAATACGACACTTTCCAAACACGCCTCTTCGAATGAGAGAAGAGCCAAATCCGACATCTCATTGTTTTCCTCGCCCACTATCCGATATCTAAGAGATCAATAAGTGATTTCCATAGCCGTGATTGAGAAATGTTAGCATTATCGCTGTTGAATCTCATGACGATCGGTCGGTGAATGGTTTCCATTCTGTGGTAAAAGATATCGGATAGTGAATCATTTTCAACTCTGAATATCAGTGCGTTTGCGTCAGAACCGCAAGCAACGTGGACATATCCGTAAAGCAAAAAGTGAGAACTTGAGTTTTTCACAGATTCTGATAGCCCTCGTTGTGCTCTATCGATTTCTGTTTCATGAATGACGTGAAATTTCGAATTTGCATAATTTTGCGTGTTCAAAGTTCGAATATATTCAAGGTTTTTCAAGGAGATGAGCTATAAGTTTTGTTTAAACATAACAAATGACGACCATAACGAGATGCATCTACCTATGTCATTTATTTATTCAAAGTATATATATATATATTAAAAAGTACTTTAAAATTTAAAGTCGATTTTCTCGAAAACCAGTCGGAGTCCGGTCACCAGTTTTCGATATGATGTTGCTCTGGGTATAATCTAGGGTTCTCCTCGCAAGAAATGAGTAAGGGGGGACCACATTGTTATTTCTTGCCAAGAAATGTCATTTTAATTAGGTATCTACTTGCCGGCAGGCGTTCTTTCGATAAACGATTTCCAAGCCCGATATCTCCTCAACTTTTAGCATCGATTGATGGTACTAAAGTGATTGTAGACTGATAAAATATACGACTTCTTGAAATTGACAATTTCTTGCCAGGCGAACCCTAGTATAATCTATCGAATCCATACAATTACATGATGCATCGAGGGCGGACTAAGGTTGATATTTTCAATACAAAATTATATGAAACGCACGAAAACTTCTTATTTCACCCTTATTTCACCGTCATTCCCTCATTCGACGCGAACTGCGCGGTGTGAAATGAGAAATACATGAACACCCTCACTTCGCGTCAAGCATGTGAAATAAGGATGAAGTGGGGGATTTTCGTGCGTTTTATATAATTTTGTATTGAAAATATCAACCTTAGCCCGCCCTCGATACATGTAATTGTGTGGATTTGATAGATTATACAAAGGGCAACAACATATTGAAAACGGGTGACTGTATTCGGCCTGGTTTTTTCCAAGAAAATCTTGATAAAAATTTTAATTCAGAAAGTATCAGAGACGTACTTAAAGGAGGATGAACACCACCGGTTCCCGCATGGAATTTTCTTAGCGACAGGTGTTTATACTGTAAGGAAAGGTTGAGGATAATAATCGCAAACTGAGTGCGCTGCTAAACACAGTGAGACTTTTGGCGATTCCACCTGTTCCTCCTCTTCCCTAATCCCTCGTTTGCATGTACTCTCTTCCCTCCCCCTCCCTCTTCCCCGTGGGGGGACGAGGGAGAGGAAGGGAAGAGAGTGCACGCAAACTCGAGAGGAGAGTAAAAGTTGATCGAGAGATTTGCTTACTCGCGCACGTGAGAGACCGCCCCATCTACCGTAATCAGTATTTGACCCTCATTGTCCCTTAGCTATTGTAGATTCTTTGCGCGCGCGTATCTCGGTTCAGAGGAAAGATAGAGATCTCCAATTTTGGATTTCTATTATCGTTCACATGAGAAAGCGATCAATGCCAACAAATCGATATTCTATTTTTCCTGTTCCTCCTCCTTTAACACAGGTATTCTTAGAGATGACACCTGCTCCTTTACAAAAAAATTCAATATGGTCCAATTCCTCCGTAACTCCGTAACCATGGTAAATCGTATCTATGGTAAATCGAGAAATTGTCTCTATCAAAAGTTTTGTAATTAACATTTTTACCAAGTAAACATTCGCTCTGGATAAGAAATTTCGCCGGGCGCGTACCAAGGTGCGCTAAAATCAGAAGATTCATCCCTCTTTTTTTCGAACATAGGCATTGCCGATTCGGCACCATATTAGGGAATTTTCAAAATAGATTTCCCGACTTACTTTTCGATGAGCATTCCAAAAATCGCAAAAACATTTTCTACACTAGGCCATAAGAGAGGCTATCTGACTCGCTCGAACTAACCTTGGCATTCTGAAAAAAGTGAGTTGTTGAGATAATGGTGGCATGATGTACTGTAACCCAGGGGGATATACAAATACAAATTCAAATACAAATTTATCAGTGTCGCTTTAGGGGCGCTGATCAAGATAGGGGGTTTCATACAGGTTTCAGACGTGGTCGATGGTCTTCTTTAGAATGATTCATTTTGTCCAGTATTGAACGTCGAGATCGGTCTTCTTTCCATATCACAGACCCAGAATTATTGGCTGGAGAAAGAATAGTGATATCGCGAGCTTGACGTTGAAGATTTTGCGTTATAATAAAGAAAGATGGTGTCTGCTTTCTTGAATCTGCTTCAACCAAACTCAAATCATCAATCTCAGAAGGAGATTCATCGAGTCTCGAAACTGAGGGACCAACCATCTTATGTAGTCATACCCATCACACGGTGACCAGTCCGGCTTGGATGGGGATTCCGATCTTGTTGCGTAGTCGATGGCATAGGCGAGGGAAATTCAGGGAAACTCCCCCTCTCCATCAGAGAGAAATAGGATATGATTCGTGCGTAAAAGAAGTGTTGAAAATGCTTCTACGCCTCAGGGCATGACGTCAACTTCCGGTTTTTGAAAACGTTGCCGTTGGGCTTCATAAGTGGTACCAATCGATTCCTAATAAAATTATAAGACTTTTTTGACTCTATGCATTTTTCGATAAATATCGATCTACGGCCGGAAAAGTTTAAAATGTGATTCACTTTTTTGTTTTTAATTTTTCTATATATTTTACCTCTGGAAAGGAGCAACTTTTATTTTTGCAAAATGATCCTTCAACAATGGTACGTAAACCTTGTTAATAAGGAAAGTTATTATTTTCCCCTAAAATACGCGCGAAGCAGAAATATAAGGTAAAAATATTTATGGTGTGCCTTACAGTATGCCGCCGAGATTTCTCGATGGCTGTCTCCGACCTTTAAATGCAACATGAGCGCGGGATAATCGGTTCAACTTCTCATCGTGAAAACATGACATTCTTTCTATGTTCGCGTGCTGCATTTCGAACTCGAACAATGACAGTGAGAAATCTCGGCGGCATACTGTAAGGCACACAATAAATATTTTTACCTTGTATTTCTGCTTCGCGCGTATTTTAGGGGGAAATAAAAACTTTCCATATTAACATGGTTTACGTACCGTTGTTGAAGGATCATTTTGCAAAAATAAAAGTTGCTCCTTTCCAGAGGTAAAATATATAGAAAAATTAAAAACAAAAAAGTTAATCACATTTTAAACTTTTCCGGCCGTAGATCGATATTTATCGAAAAATGCATAGAGTCAAAAAAGTCTTATAATTTTATTAGGAATCGATTGGTACCACTTATGAAGCCCAACGGCAACGTTTTCAAAAACCGGAAGTTTCTATGACGTCATGCCCTGAGGCGTAGAAGCATTTTCAACAATTCTTTTTCGCACGAATCAAATCCCCCTGTGTTACTGTACATCATGCCACCATTATCTCAACAACTCACTTTTTTCAGAATACCAAGCTCCTGAACAAGTATGTTGATCCACTCAGATAGTCTCTCATAATTTTTCTCAGGACATCCGAAATACGAACAAAATTTCCATTTTCGACGCTTCATCTTTGACAAATCGCTTCCAAAGTAGTTGTATTTTTTCCCACATTTTTCAAACATCAGAACCATATTTCGGAGCGAAACCCAGAACCTTAGTTCCTATGACAAATATCAGCACTTCTGATGCACACTTCACCAACAAGTTATTGGGATATGTTGCAAAAAAAAGCAATCCGTGAGGTAGGTCCGGCCTCTCATCTTGCTCTTGTGCTCACCTAATGTGGGCTTAGATAGCAATTGTCAGCTATATTCAAATTAGAGCTGCTGGAGTTTGTAATCTCCTTCGGTGTCGCTCCTTTTTGACGCGCCATCTTTTGCCTTACTGTGTTCAGAAAAGCGACAGTGATGCACAGAAACGCACTGTGCTCTGCAGTACACGCTCTCCCATAGCGCGTAGTGTACTATTACATTTATAAAATGATACGATCAAACAAAATGTCGAACTGGGGACTTCCTGTGTTTACCGAGACGAGAGAGCACGCAAAAGTGAGAGGGTCGCCAATGTTCATGTATGGTATACAACGGAAGTTCGTTATTCGGCTTTTTGGTATGATCGTATCATTTTATAAATGTAATAGCAGTGCACAGTGCATTTTCATTGCACTGCCCGCACTGGATTAGTGCACTGCTTGGTATTTGCCAATTTGAAATAGCCGCAATTTTGCACTCACTTTCAGTTCGAGATGAACCAGAAGTGCGAACGCTTATCAAATAAAACTGCTATCATCACCATAACACACAATCCTAAGGTATTTTTTCTTGATTTATAGAGCTATGATCTAAATGCTCATCGGATTATTCCTTAGCTTTTTTGTTAAAATAATTGTAATTAATGAAGAAACGCTAATAACAACTTCAAGCAAATTGTTGTTCAAGTAAAATCACTGTGTGATGGTGGTCCGAATATATTACGGTACGGACGGGTACCCGGACACGGACAAAAACGGACAATTCCCCGTTCACTTCTTATTTAGACTATCTAGCGTCATCTGTTTCGCATCTAGTAAGAATTATGAGTGTTTATCGAAACAGTCGTTGCACATTTATCCTGGAATGTTTCGCCATGTTTTTCCTACATTTCCTCTCCCTAGTGCATTTCCGGATATCATATTTTCGAGCAAATATTATTTGTAAACTTTTTTGCACCGAGCCAAGGAACGACACTCTAGTAACATCAATACTCCGAACATGGCAACACTTTTTTTGAAAGGCTTGTTCTTATATTTTCATCAGGGGAGTAAAAATAGCATGGTTCCTGAATGAAAATAATTTACAAAAATACAAATATTAAAATTCATAAGCCTTAGGACGCGCTGGATATCGCGAAGACCTTCAGTCAAACGAGAGGTCTGGGTAGGAACTGCTACTTCAACGGCAATGCAATCTTCGACGGCCATGCGTTTGTTTATTATAATTTATTTTTAAGTAGATTTTTTTCCTATTTTCAAATTATTAACGTTCTCTGTGACAACGCAGGGAGGATGGCTCAACTTTTCTAAGTGATCTCATCGGGCTTATATTTTCAAAAACATACAAAAATCTGCCAAATATGGCTTGGGGCCACAACGTGATCAGCGGAATTGACTGAGAGGGATACAAGAAAGTCGAGAAGGGGAGAAGGAAACAGGAGGAGGCATCTTTCAATGGGAATAGCGCAGTTGATAGGAGACTTTGCCCAAGCAAAAGTAGTTTATGAAGATGAGTAGAGTGCAACGCCATCTGAATTGAGACGATTGCGATAGTAGTGCATTTAAAGGGACCTGGTACTGCAAATGAAGTGAATTTCAGATTAAAGAGAATTTTCTTCCGATTAGAATGCAAAAAACCGCATATTTTTACGATTTTTTTGAAATTAGTTATGAATTTTCAAAGGTCTCATTTTTGGCTGAAAGGACCCGGCACTACTGTGTTTAGTCGCTAAACACAGTAGCGCCGGGTCATTCTGGCCTGAAACGGGATCTTTAAAAATTCATAACTAATTTTTAAAAAATCGTAAAAATATGCGGTTTTTTGCGTTCGAATCGGAATAAAATTCTCTTTAATCTGGAATTCACTTCATTTGCAGTACCAGGTCCCTTTAAGAGACGGGATCGGTAAAATTCGACCACACCCCGGACACGTTGCGCTAGCACTGAGAACTGGGAGCCCATACTCACATATGTGGAGTGTCTTGGTCTCGCATTGCACAAAACGGCACTTATTTCTATTTCCTGGCTCTGGTCCTGGAGAAAAATGGTTTTGAGTGACAAGGTCTCGAAAAAAACTTTTTCTCCAAATCAAAAGATATTCTCAATTTTATATTTTTAATATGTTTTGGGTGTCCAAACATTGCAAATGACCTACTCTGATCTAATTAAGCATGTTTCTGAAACCACTTTTTTGACTCGAAATTTTGTATTTTTGAGAAAAGTTGACGATTTTTCGAACTGAAGCCCTTAGCTACTATGCACACGTGGTAGCTAGACATCACAGGCATTCATATTACTTATACCCAGGTTCTCCCTGGGCGGCCTTTTTACAGTATCCTCGATCGAATTCAAAGACTCTTGAGCTCAAAAATGGATTATCTTATTTCCTTCCGCTCTAACAATCATAGTTCACACTTTTGGTAGAGAATAATTTCGAAGACATGTCGGGAAACATATTTACGTCGTTTGAATTGGATATTTAATCGTATTCGGTTATCAAAATTTGGAAGAACTCTCGTTGTTTCGTGATTAAATTTCATTCTGTAAATCTCACAGATCTCTTCATTCTGTTGAAGCATAAAGTTCTGGATTACTTTAAGCAGTCTGAAATTCATTACAGAAAAAGTTCACTGTTGGTAGCTTTCGGATTCACGGATGATTTGACATCTCAAAAAATCGGCCAGTAAAAAGTGTGGAAATTTTCAAAAAAATCGATAAATCTCGAGTGTAAAAGAAGCTTTCACAGGCTTATATTGCACCCACTCGTTTTACTACCCCTACTGAAGATATATCATATCATTCCTTCACCTTTGGAAATAAATCATTTTCTGATGAAAATCAGTTTTGGGCCATGTACCCGGGTTCATGGTCCAAAATGTGAAAAATGTTTTTGCGCATAACGATAAATTGAATGTATCGTACGAGTCCATATTTACTGCTGAAAGATCATATACCATTATAGAATAGCATAGACCGAATGAGAGCGAAGTTATACGAAAAATGGTTTTTCACATTTTGGACCATGAACCCGGGTACATGGCTCAAAACTGATTTTCATCAAAAAATGATTTATTTCCAAAGGTGAAGGATTTGAATTCGATCGAGGATACTGTAAAAAGGGGGAACCTGGGTATAAGTAATATGAATGCCTGTGATGTCTAGCTACCACGTGTGCATAGTAGCTAAGGGCTTCAGTTCGAAAAATGGTCAACTTTTCTCAAAAATACAAAATTTCGAGTCAAAAAAGTGGTTTCAAAAACATGATTAATTAGATCAGAGTAGGTCATTTGCAATGTTTGGACCCCCAAAACATAATTTTAAAAAAATAAAATTGAGAATATCT
Source organism: Pristionchus fissidentatus (assembly GCA_036245785.1). Taxonomy (NCBI): domain Eukaryota; kingdom Metazoa; phylum Nematoda; class Chromadorea; order Rhabditida; family Neodiplogasteridae; genus Pristionchus; species Pristionchus fissidentatus. The sequence goes on along the minus strand of BTSY01000001.1, from coordinate 28,495,386 downwards.
TTTGATTTGGAGAAAAAATTTTTTTCGAGACCTGATCACTCAAAACCATTTTTCTCCAGGACCAGAGCCAGGAAATAGAAATAAGTGCCGTTTTGTGCAATGCGAGACCAAGACACTCCAAATATGTGAGTATGGACTTCCAGTTCTCAGTGCTAGCGCAACATGTCCGGGCAGGGTCCATTTTGGTCGAGTCTTACCGATCCTGTCTCTTAAGTGCATCAGTCTGCTCAGCGCACTGGATGAAACGCACTGTGTGTCGATACTGCGCTGATTTTGCTATCTTAATTTGAAGCATGTGACGATAAAATACCTTTTCATTCTCAAAATCTGGAAATCCAAAAGTTAGAGATCCGGCTTAAACATTCGGCTAAACCGTAACCTTACCATAGGAATCATAATGAAATGCAAACGTTGAGCCACTCCCATTCAGATCGCCCATAGCTGTTACAAAGGATGAGTTTCCGACTACTGTTAAATTTTTGATAAATTATATTTTCAGTATTCGAATTGGCAAGATGACTATCCATGTTCTATCCATGACTTAGAAGCAAGTTGTCGTTTTCACTAAATCGGGAATTCACGGTTATTATACATACAAAATGATACAAGAATTTTAGAAAAAAATAGAGAGAAAAATAGGAAAAAAAATTAGAAAAAAACCACACGTTTATCAAAAGTTGTTTATCAAAGATCACGAACGTCTCTGGTGGTAAAAACAAAATATATATATATATATATATAAATATATAGAATATAATAAATGTATGGTATGTAAAAGTAGTGTCGTACATAGTACAACTTAGATACTCAAATAACATATCCGGGAAACGTCATGATCACAGACTACTCCGGTTTTCGTTTGCACGTTGTGCGCACGTCTCTCTTACAGTTCTTCGCTCTCTCGCTGATACTCAGCCGAGAGAGGGAAGAAATGAAGAGAGTCACTACACTGCGATGAACGTCCACTGCACAACCGTGGTGCATGCGCGCACCGTGCGTTTCAAAACAGGAGTAGGTAATACGAAGGACACGCTACGCGCGTGCCGTATTACGCGGTTCAATCAAAAAGCTTGTTATGCTTCCTTAAAGTGCGCTCTCGTCGCTAAATCGCGCCGGGGCTAATGTTACATGTATAAAATGATACGATCATAGCAAAAAGCCGAATAACAAACTTCCGTTGTTTACCATACAGGAACATTGGCGACGCTTTTGCGTGCTCTCTCGAAACACAGGAAGCCCCTGTTCGACATTTTGTTTGATCGTATCATTTTATAAATGTAATACCATTGCTCCCGGGTCCGCGCGTTAGGCCAGAAATGTTTGACGCGAGAGCGTGTGAAAGTGCGATAGCATTGCGCACAATTGATGATGAAACTCTTCATTTTCACACTCTCTGCCATCGATGGACATATGATTGTGTGCTAAATGAAGACAACGCTTTCTCATAATTCGTATTCTAGTTGAAACTATGAATTTCGCAAACTGAATCAATACTCAGTATTTCTTGCGTTTTACGTGCACTACAGTCCTGCTTCGTAAGCTTATCGTATACAATTTGTCGTAAGTATTGAAAAAATACGTCATAATTGTTTTATTAGTGCAATCAGTCGCACAGTGAAAATAAAATGCGTGAGCGGTCGAAATGGTGTCTATAATTGAATTATAGACCGCACGAGGCTATAAATAGCGAGAAATGATCGTCTTTTGGGCCATTCCAACTTAATGATACACGAAAAACCAATTATAAAGAGATATGCGGGCTAGACGGCTAGAAACAAAGCTAGAGAGCGTCCGCCGAAGAGAGAGGCAAGACGGATAAACGACAGAATAGAAATTTACCCGGAAAGCGTACGTTGCCGAGACGGGATTGGCATGATCTCAATCCGAAAAAGGGCGGAGATTCAGAGCTTCCGCATCCCGCTCCTTCTCTAGGCGCTTTGCGGAGAGGGGCGGGCGAGACGTCACTTCTCTCTCCCATTGTCAAACCCGCCTGGGGTCGGGACCGCCTTCGCACCCAATATAAGCGGAGCGCGCTCGATCAATAATGCTGCCATCACCGTACACGCGACGTCCGCGTCGCGGATCATTCATGCATCAGTGGTCTGATGCGCAAGATAAGTTCAAACGGGGATTTTCCTGTGTCTACTCTCCCCACCCATCTCCCCAGCGGAAATGGATATGAGTAGAGAGAATCTCGAAATTGTCCCACGATCGGTGGAATCGAAAGATGGTCGATTGGACAACAGGAGGGAAGCGAAAGAGAGGAAGACCCGCTAATAGATGGAGAGACGACTTTGTCAATGCTGCCGGTCCTCAGTTCATGCAACTAGACACGATCGCACGCAATGGAGAACTATCATGGCAACCCAGCTGAATTAACACCCTCATCCAGCTGATAAAGTTGATTAAATGTAAAAAAATGTAAACTCTCCACATACTCGTGTAGTCCCACTGGGGTATCTTCCCCCCTCCAATGGGATCCCAAAATATGAGGGGGAAACTATTGCACTGCACGACACTGTGTCGCGCCTTTCTTCGGAGTGTTCTTAAAATGTGGTATTTCGAACGAGTGTTGATGAACTTGTAACACCACATTAACGTTGCAGCTTCGCTTTCTCGGTTGCCATGATGAGAAGATCCACAGTACGGACGATCGTTATTATGTACCTGACAGAATAACCGTTCGTTTATTATATTTCTTTGAAATATTTACCTATATGTAGGTAATCTTTAATGAAAAAAAGACAAAAAAAATTTGCAATTGACAGAATTTAGCTTTAAAAAATTCGCAATCGCGTGAAACATATCCAAACCTGGAGTCTTCGCATTTTCCCCCCAAGAGCACCATATTTTATAAATCATAACTCGGTTCAAAATAAAGATAGAGAATCGTGATGTTGTTTGTTAGATAGAGAATATCGTTGGCTACAGTTGGGACCGTGTCAACTCATTTCTGGGTGGCTCAGTGGTGCGCAGCGGTCGGTTTCACGAAAAATGTTATAAATCGATGTAAAGTTAAACCCAATCTTATTGTTAGCTCGAAAGTGCAGCTCGGTTACTCGAAGATAAATTTCCTCAAGTAGCAACATTTGTACCAGTTAATTTTTTTTAAATTTCAAAAAAGCATGCAATTGCCACGCAACACCCGATTTGGACTAGTTCTGGGTTATAGTGAGCAACCGAGCTGCACTTTCGAATAAACGAAGAACATAATTCAACATTACAGTGATTTATAAAAGTTTTCGTGAAACCGACCTCTTCGCACCACTGATCCAGCCAGGAACGAGTTGGCACGGTAGCCAACGATGGGCTATATATGTACACATAACAAACAACACTGCAATTCTCTATCTTATTTTGAACCGATTTATGGTCTATCAAGCTTTGTTCTCTCGGGAGGAAACTCCGAAGATTCCAGGTTTGGATATGTTTCACGCGATTGCGATTGTTTAAATCAAAATTCTGTCCACGCTAATCGATAAAGCAGGGGTACCTTAGATACAATTTTCAGCCAAATTTTAAAAAAAGATCAGTTGCTATTACATTTATAAAATGACACGATCATACCAAAAAGCAGAATAACGAACTTCCGTTGTTTACCATATAGGAACATTGGAGACCCTCTCGCTTTTGCGTGCTCTCTCGTCTCGGTAAACACAGGAAGTCCCCAGTTCGACATTTTGTTTGATCGTATCATTTTATAAATGTAATACGTCCAGACCATGGTCGAGTCTCTCGCGTTCCCTCTCATATGTAATTTGTCTAGGGTTAACAACCAGTCTAATGAGGACGGATTTCTCTCATTCTCCTTTTATTGTAGTGTAGTTGTACTTCCCTCACGTACAATTAGATCCATGTCTTTCTCGCCTCTTAATGATTTTTTAGGGAAAAAATATTATTTTAAGGAGGCGAACTGTATTCTCGAGGGTACCGGACCTACGAATCGGGGTTTCGAAATGTACAAGCTCTGAGTGGCTAACCAGCTGATAAATCTTATTTGTCAACTAGCCGTAAAACATCGTACTTTTCATGTCTGCAATGTAATAATTGATGCAAACTGATTCAAGTTTTTTTGCTGGTTAATGGTTGATTGATAAATGATGTGTCGTTTGAAATGTATTTGTGATTTCCATGCACGATTGCTTGCAAAAGATATCTTTATCGATTGTACAGTATCTACTTCTGCTGTTACTACTCCTGGGGGCTGTATAATCTGTCAAAACTTCACCAAAAACTGTGCCAAGTTTTCACTGACATCGTTCAAAACTTCACCAAGTTTTCTTTAGAAATCAGCCATCTACGTCATCGCCTGTTTGCATTTTTGTTTCTGTTGTTTATAGTCGTTTAGTATCAATATTTTTGGCAATTTCTAATGCTATTGCTATTGATTAACTTTCAAGATCATTCCATTTCATCCATTCCTTCACTTCCAAGAACAAAATCAAAGTCTCTACAAAGAAAACAATTCATTTCATAGGAAGCGTTATAATGAAGTGTTATATAAGAAAATGGGCTTCACAAGACGATAAGAGCATTGCGGATGTAGTTGTACGATTAAAAGGAGCGAAAAAACTAAACAAACCATGCAAAATTGCAAAAATAAAGAAAAATGCGAAATTCGAATAAAACGTTCCGATGATTCAGACATTTACACATGACCGATTTTTAAACTCTACTTTCAACCCAATTTGTTACGTTGATTTAGAATTTGCTGGAATTTCATTATGAAAACAAGGATGCAACAGACCATCAGCACCCAACAATGCCAAAATTGGAATTTTAGAGTTCACTTCATTGCGCCTCAAATTCCCTCCTAAAAAAAGGCTCACATACATGCATACTTTTCCCTCTCTCGATTTGCGTGCTATTTCTCTTTCTCTAACCAAACTTGGGCAAGTTCCGTTTAGAACTTCGCCAAGTTTTCTCGCACATTTCAGATTGAAATTTGGTTAGAGTGACGAAAATAGCATGCTAAATTGAGAGAATTAGAGAAAAATCTGCCATGTTTTGAGCGATGTTTTTGCCATATTTTTCTCGCACATTTCTGACAGATTATACAGCCCCCTGGCTGGAATCTTAATCGATCGATCGATATCGATTACTTGCCGCATCCGCCGCCACAGGGAGGAGGGGGAGGGGCACTGTAATGAACTTATTGATTATTACGGTATTCCACGATTACGGTAGCTGTACATGATTCGGAGGCTCAAGAAGGGGGTCAGGTGCAAGATAGCCCATTTACAAACGCTCTTGCTCTTGATAATAGACGACCAGTCCGGCTCACATCATTCCACAGGCCGTTCAACCTTCCAGAAAGGCCTTCGGAGTGAGAGAGCGTGTGAAATCGAGAGGGACTCTCTCACTTTTGCACACTCTATCATCCTATCCCTTATCTGTCGGTTTGGAATCATGTGGGCTTGAATGGGGATTCCGATCTTGTTGAGTAGTCGATGGCATAGACGAGGGATATTGAGGGAAAATCCCCCTCTCCATCAAAGAGAAATGGAGAGGGACCGCTCGCGACGAATGACAGACTCGTGATGCCAACAATATGAGTGATATTTTCAAAAGGGGAAGCAATTCCAGCAAAAAAACTATGGTCACTCGAATGCGAAAAATTAAAAAAAATCGAATCGAATGGAACAGAAACCATGTCTCGTGAGCATTCGACTATTTGATAAAATGCATTAGACATGGGTAGTCTCATAGCTACAACTGTTAGATTGAGTCTGCAAAGTGCTGAAAATTAAAGTTCACCCGATGACGTCTCCGTGAGGATCAAACAGCGTATCATATTCGATTTTTTTTTAATTTTGCCGCCGGCATCAAACGGCGTTCACTTATCTCGTTCAAACGATCAAATTTATCACCAAAAAACTTAATCTAAATATGTAGCTGAATCACGCTTGCCAGCAGCCGTGGGAAATGTTCAATGGTTTGAAATGCTCCCTCATTCATTTTTTTTTCATTCAATCATGATTCTTCTTCTCGTTTTCATCCCTCTGCTCACTGCTGAACCTCTAATCTCTTCTGATTTCAACCGAACCTGCACGGGACGACTGGAATCGGTGCCATTTGTTAGTAATAATAATAATAATAATAATAATAATAATGTTTATCATGTTATTTGCTGACCAAATTAGAATGGAATTTTGAGACTAATTAAGAGTATCGGCAAGCATGAAATACGATGTAAGTCCCTTAAACGTTTCTAGTTCTCACGAAAGCCTAAAAATAAAAATCCCTGCAAGAGAAGTGAACAGAGGATGGTATCGATCATCCCGCGTGAATTCTCAGTGCTTACTACGGTATTGCTATAAAAATCATTTCAGGTCGATGGCGCCTTCTACAAGCAGTGCAACAAATTTCCCCTAGCTGCTGGAGTAGGATTCGCTACTAGAGTCGAGGTGATTGTTTTAAAATTAAAATTAAGTTTACTTTTTTATTAATTAAATTATTTTTTCGCAGATCATCGGGTGCAAGTCCGTCACCGGAACCATGATTGAATTCAACCAGCAGAAGGTTTTTTTTCGGAAATTATTTTAAACATAATATTCAGTGATGCACGCGCTCGCTATATTTGGGAAACCCTTTGGGTTTTAGGTTTCAGGAGGGTTCGAAAGGAGGAAAAATGCGAGATCAGAAGGTAATTATTGTGCAATTGGAAAATTTGAACAATGTTGAACATCCCTGAGAGATTATGTTTAGTAGAGTTTGAAGTTTGGTTAAATAATTAGCACTCTACACACTCTCCACACCGGTCGATTGGTGAGAGAATGTGCGAAATGCGAATCTAATCCACTTATTTACCCTAATTGTAAAAAAAATTGTTTAGGTCACCGGAGTGATCATCGAAAGGTGCATCAAGAAAGGCGACGAGGCGGATTACGAAATTGAAACTGTCCGAAAGGTAATTAATAATTTATTAATGTAATCAAATTGTTTAAATATACTTTTTTAGCATCCTACCCCATCAACGTCAACTGCCTCGCCACGAAAGACTGATACATTCACCATACCTCTCGAGTCGACCAGAGACAACTGCAAAGCAAATAGTGGAGACGATAATCTATACACGAGTTTATATGTTATTTGATTATTCCAGCTGTTTAGCTTTTTTTCACCTAAAAAGAAGAAACTGCACACGTCCAGGATTTTTGGAAAACGCAATCTAATTTTAAAATTATTTTACATTTTTATTACAAATGGTGGCATTTTTTCAGACGAAAGACGGCGTTGTGTACTACTGTAAAACGCAACACTACGACGATCCCGTTGTGCGTATTCACAATTTCACTATACATGTTTTCAAAACTTTGAAATATACAACTTATAATCTCGTTAAAACGGGTGCACGAAATGAGGAATGGGAAAAAATCAAAACTTGAGTATAACAATTCAGCCGGTCGGATGCCAACCTGTGCTCACTGTCAAGGAATTTGACACCTTCATTCCATTCGGAAGAGATACTACGATAGTAAGTGGACAACTTTATTCAACCGCAAAATCCGAAGAAAAGTAGGAATTTAAAGATTATGTGACTGTGGGTTAGACTTTGAAAGGTAACTAAACAACTACCCGCATAACAGGGAAATTGACCGCTTTTTTGAAGAGAGAGTGCGGAGAATGAGGAGGGTGAGGGTGTAATTTCCCTCTTATGCGGGTAGTTGTATAGTTACCTTTCAAAGTCTACTGTGGGTGAATTTGTTCAAGGGCTCTCAGTATTTCTTATCCAAAAATACCAGCTCTGTTAAAAAATTCGGTCACATTTATGTTTTTTTACAGTTCAACATGAATCATTCTGGGTTCTCAAGAGCGTAGCGAGCGGTCGGACATTCTTTCCCTCCGCTCGTGAGCCGCCCAGTGTCCCTCTACCAGAAGAGTTTGGCCCTCGGTAGTTGTAAGCCACCATGATGAGTCGCCACCTCTACATCGGCACCATCAACGCCCGGACGCTCGCCCCGAAGGACAAACACATCGAGATGGAGCTGGCCCTCGACAAGATCCAGTGGGACGTGATTGCTGTGCAGGAAGCCAGGATTGTGGGTTGTGCCTCGTTCAATCTTACATCCTCAGGCACAGTGATCTACCACTCGGGTGGCCCATCCGCGTCCCATGGCGTGGCCTTCCTCCTCCGACCGCACCTCGCGCGAGGAGCTGTGTTCCGTGGCCTCTCCGAACGTCTAGCGACTCTGCAGCTTCCCGACCAACGGCTCTTCCTCGTTTGCGCCTACGCTCCGACGTCTGCCTACCAGGACGACGAGTATGACGCATTCCTCGATCAGGTCGATGCCGCGCTGCAGAGTGCGCCCAGAGGCTTTATGCCAGTGTTGACGGGGGACTTCAACTATAGAGTGTCGAGGGAGCCTGGCAATGAGATCCATGTCGGTGACTTCGCCTCTCAGACCCCGAACTCGCGCGGCCGCATTTTTACCGAGGCCTGCGTGAGAAACAACCTGCGCATATGGAACACTTTTCCCAAGAGACGACACGGTGGACTCTGGACTTGGCGGTCCCCAAACGGCTTGACCTTATCGCAAATTGACTTCATCGCTGCCCCTCCATCAGCGCGAGTTGTCGATTGCGGAGTCGTCGGTCCCTTCGAGTTCAACTCCGACCACCGCCTCGTCCGGATGTGTCTCTCTCTTACCCGCAAGATGAAGCAGAAAAGACGCAGGGAGCGTTACGATTTCGATCGGCGCGCTTATTCTGCCAACTCGAGTCTTCTCGGGTCACTGCCCCTTGCACGCGCCCAGTCCGCCCCGGAAGCCTACCGTACCATCACCGCTTTCGCCAAGACCGCGGCTACCAACTGCTGGAGGAAGCGCCAAACCCCGCCCTGGATTTCGCCCACCACTCGTCGCCTACTCGCCTCCCGTCATTCCCTTCGCGCTGACCCTCGAACCACCGTGTCCTACTCCATTTCCTGCAAGACAGCCCGTGCCGCCCTTTGTGACGACATCCGCAGAAGGAAGGAGAATCAAGCGCACCTCGCGGCTGCCAAGGAAAGGAGCATCGTCAAAACGATGAAGGACCTCCACTCGTCTCGGAAACGCCTACTCGTCCCTGACCCAATCTCTGGCGCGCTCTCTCAAGATGCAACCAAGCTTGCCGTCAAACGTTTCTACGAGACTCTCTACACCCCTGCAGTGGCGCTCCCTCTCGCTGCCGCCCCACCCTCTGAGCCCTTTCCACCGTTCCTGGCTGATGAAACCCGACATGCTCTATCCCTCCTCAAGTGTGGTCATTCCCCCGGCTCCGATGGTGTCCTCCCTGATATGCTCCATCTATCAAGGGAATACCTCGCTCAACCGCTAGCCGATCTACTGAACCACCTTGTTGCCGGTGACCCCGTCCCTGGAGCTCTGGTCGAAGCTGTCGTCTCCCTTCTTCACAAGAAGGGCGATCCCTCCAACATTGGCAACTTCCGCCCCATCTCACTACTGACAGTCACCCTGAAGAGCATTACCCGTGTCATCCTAAAGCGAGTCGAGACGTCTCTCGATGAGTCGGAGTCACTCACCCAGACCGGTTTCAGGAAAGGGTTCAGTACTCTCGACAATCTGCACGCCATTAAGCAGCTCGCTGAAAGGACTCACGAATATGGTATGCCTCTCTACCTCGGATGCGTCGACTTCAAGAAGGCCTTCGACTGCGTGGAATGGAATGCAGTGTGGCAAGCACTCTGCACGTTTGGAGTCCATCCCACCCTCGTCGATCTTTTACGTCGCCTCTACGAGTCCTCTTCCACCCTAATCCGAGTGAACGAGGACCTGGTCCCAGTGTGCGTGAAGAGAGGAGTCCGCCAGGGAGACACACTTCGCCCTTGTCGCCAAGTCTCGACCGGAACTGGAGAAGATGCTGCGAAAGCTCATGGAAGCGTGTGCACGAGTCGGTCTCGAAGTCAATGCCTCCAAAACGGTTCTCCTTACATCCTGTAGCACGACTCGCGCACCCATTACCATCGACGGTCAAGTATTCAAGTTCGTTGAGTTTACCACATATCTTGGCGGGAGAATTTCCCTTCCCCTGGACCCCTCCGAAGAAGTGGAATACAGGATTCGTCTGGGTTGGGCTGCCTGGAGCAAACTCCACCACCTGCTGGCGTCACGCATTCTTCCCATGAAGACTAAGAGGAGGCTCTTCGACAGCTGCATCTTGCCTACCGTACTCTATGGTAGCGAGGTGTGGGCTTTGAGATCGAGTGACAAAGAGCGCCTCGATGTCACCCTGAGGAAGATGGAACGTCGGATGATTGGAGTCACCCTTCTGGATCGAATGAGGAATGAACGATTACGAGAAATCACCCAAATTCGAGACTGGAATAAGGAGGCACTTAAACGGAAAGCGAAATGGGCCTTGAAGATAAGGCGAATGGAAATCAACCATTGGACGCGGGCAACTACGATGTGGACCCCCTACAACTGGAAACGCCCCCAAGGCCACCCTAATACCCGATGGAGAGATGACCTGAAACGAGCAATCGGGCCCCAATGGTGGAATGCAACTAACGAAGAATTCCGGCCCATCCTCATCTGAGCACTATTGCCTGACATGATAAATAATTGAAATTGAATTGAATGAATCAAAAGTGCGAATTGTCCGCGAATAAAACTGTCATAATCACTATTTCATACAATCCTCAGGTTATTAATTATTTATATTTATAGTATTCAATAAGATAGCTACAGGTAGGGCACAATTTGATAATTTATTTCACTATTAACACAATTGACAAATAAATAATGGTATGCGTTGATCACTTCACGAAATTCGATTCATCACCTGAAAAAAAGCAAAAATAGAAAACATTATTCGGTAATTCAAAAATAAATCACAGGACGCGTTGGATTTCGCGAAGATCTTTAGTAAGACGGGGAAGGTGGGCAACACTTGCTATTTCAATGGAAAGGAAGTCGCTGAGGGCCATGCGTTCGTCTTTTTTCTTATGTTTTCTCGAATTTAAATTTCGCGAAATACTTTTTTAGACTTACTTACTTTCATATTTTGTAATTTGACTTTCAGAGTTCGAGTCGGCAAGATGACGCTGGCATGCGTGTATAAGGATAATCACTTTGAGGTAAATCATCAGATTCAGGGTAAACTGCTCGAGAATGTCATGTACCTGTTGTACCCGGGTACACTCCCAGGAACGTACCCAGGTATTACAATTTTAAAATGATACGTTCATGAAATGGACTACTGGTGGTGTACTCTCTTTCTATACCTCGACGCGTCTCTCACTTTGCCATACTCTCTCGTAGCCGTATCTGTTGTATAGCACGGATTATCAACGGAACGTTTTATTATTTCGGATGAGTGCTCGTAAATTTGTAATACAGGAGGTAAGAAATTCTAGAGTGGAAGCCCCGCCCATTCAATTGCATGCACAAGCGAGTGGCGAGCAGGGAGTTTTTAAACTCCCTGCTTTCTATTTAAAAAAAAATAGAAAAAAAGTGCACGACTATTAGAAAACATGAAAAATTTACATTGGATTCTTGTTTATTTTTCGATTCTTGTTTATATTATCCACATAATCCATGCTTAAAAATGCTTAATTGAAAATTAATTAAAAATTAATGGATTATATAAATGTAAAATTAATAAATTATATTTAATTTGTAAAATTAAAATTATACATGGCAGCTTCGCTATCTTGGTTGCCATGAGGAGCCCTTCCATACAACGCAAAAAGAACCGGCAAAGATAAATGTTCGTTTATTTGTTCAACCATGATTTGAAAAAATAATTTTGAACGCTGACTTATTAAAAATTAAACAACGTTTTTTTATCCGGTACCCTTTAACTGTCGGGTCCCACATGATTCCAAACCTACAGACCAGGGTTATAGCGAGAGAGTGTGCAAAAGTGAGAGAGTCCCTCTCGATTTCACACGATCTCTCACTCCAAAGGCCTTTCTGGAAGGTTGACCGGTCTGTGGAATGATGTGGTCCGTAGTAGAAATTATCCGTAATAATTTTTCAAACTCCGTCAGCCAATAGAAGTGTTGAAATTTGTGAATGCTGACATCTCAAAATCGTAGAATGCCTATGAAGCTTCGCAGCTTTCAGATTGCTAACTGCAAATTCGCTGATTCCGGACCCTCAAATCTTGGCTTCGAGATCTACAAGCTCTAAGACGTTAGCGACCTGATAAATGCTGTACTTGTGATTTTTGTAATGTCCTTGTAATTACAATTACATGCAAAAATTTCTTTATCGAATATACAGTATCTACGTCTGCTGTTACTACTCCTGGCTGGAATCTTGATCGATCGATATCGATTACTTGCCGCATCCGCCGCCGCAGGGAGGAGGGGGAGGGGCACTGGAATACAATTATTTATGATTACGGTAATCCAGATTACGGACGATGCAAATGATTCGGAGCCTCTAGGAATGGGGTTCGGAGCAAGAGAGTTCATTTACCAACTCCCTAGTTCCAATATCGATAATTGGCCATGTGATATAATGAGCACATTATCTCTTTTTACAGTATCACTCAGCTACAGTATCCCTCTCTACAGTACCCCTTCCAATCGACAACTGACTAACCATCCGCATCCTCCGCCGCCGCCCATGCTGCCGAAGAGGAAGGCCTGGCCGTAGGCGATGGCGGCCACGAGGATGATGAGGGACTGACGGAGCATCTGAAATTTATTAACTTAATTATTTTAATTAAATAAATTAATTAACGAACAAGCGTAATCACGTCAGCAATATGCGTGATATCTTCAAAAGGGAAACAATTCCAAGGGTAAAAACATTGGGGTACATTTCAAAAGCTATCAAATAGTAGGCATCGAACTACTTCAACGTAGGAAAATGCTGAAAAGGTAATTTTTGGGGAAAGTGACCAAAGCTACAGTAAGTAGGGGAGCTCTTGGCAAGTGCCGAGCTGCGATGGTGAACAGCCTGCGATCTGCGCGCTTATAAAGGAGAAGCTGCCCGGCGAATTCCCGTTTCACCCCGCCCCCTTATTTTGTTCGGCTTTGTGCTGGGAGTGAGCTTGTTTTGCATGCGCCTTGTTCGGCTTGTTTCACTACGAGAGGCGAATCAAGAAAAGCGAAAAATGGAACAAAGAAAGTCAAACACTGTAAATTCATCATGAGAGGTTCACTGCGATGGCATTCACAAAACGCTGTTAGATGTCGTCATCTCGAAAGCCCTGATCACAAATCGTCTCTGAAATCTCAAATTGTCGCATTTTGTGAAGCGTATATTGGCACTCTGGTTCTGGTTTTACGTAGTAGACCACCTTTGGTACCCTAAGTCCGGATCAAGAGCTGATTGAGCGCGTATTTAGATGATCGAAAATCGGCTGTGTCGTGAAGCGAGTTTCAAGATCACGCTCAAGTGCGCTTGTTATGCTGCCTTTTTCTTTGTGCCCTCGGGGCTCTTTTTGGAACGAGCTTGTTTTTGCTCAAGGACTAATCACAGACCACCACAGTTGCATAGTTGCGCACAGCTCCAGAAAGGGGTCAGCCGGTCTCTCGCCCCTATCAGACTGTGCTATGGAATGATGTGTCTCGTAGCCGCCCAAAGACCAACCACAGATCAACTGCAAAAAGCCAACATCGCACTGTTCCACACCCAAAGAAAGGAGATAGGGACGAGATAGCGTGTGAAACTGAGAGAGTCAATCAATCAATTTATCATATCAGGCGATAATCGCTCAGATGAGGATGGGTCGGTAGTCTTCATAAGTTGCATTCCACCAGTTCGCGCCGATTGCTCTCCTTAGGTCATCTCTCCATCTTGCTCTTGGCTGGCCTGGGGGACGAGTTCTGCTGTAAGGGGTCCACACAGTAGTCGCTCTGCACCATTTCTCCGTATCCATACTCCTCACTTTCAATGCCCATTGAGCTTTTCGTTTTAGGCTTTCCTGTACCCAGTCTTTCACTTTGGTGATTTCCCGAAGTCTTTCATTTCTCCAGCGATCTCTCAAAGTCACTCCAATCATTCTTCTCTCCATTGCTCGCTGTGTGACGTTCAGCCGATTTCTCTCATTCCCTCTCAAAGCCCACACTTCACTCCCGTAGAGTACTGTAGACGTGATGCAGCTTTCAAACAGTCTTCTTCTGGTCTTCATAGGTAAAAGACGGGACGAAAGAAGGTGAGACAGTTTGCTCCATGCGAACCATCCGAGTCGAATCCTATGTTCCACTTCTTCAGAGATATTTAGGGGAAGACTAATTGTCCCTCCTAGATAGGTGGCAGATGGAATGAAGTTGAACTTGTTGTTCTCGATCACAATGGGAGCTCGGGTCGTGGTGCATGAGGTGAGCAGATTAGTCTTCGAAGCATTGACTTCGAGACCAACTCGAGAACATGCATCCATAAGTTTCTTCAGCATTCTTTCCAGCTCTGGACGTGACTTTGCAATGAGTGCCACGCCATCTGCGTATTCCAAATGGGTCAGGTTCCTCCCATCGATCCTAAGTCCATCCTTCTCCCAGTCGATGTCGTCCATGGCGAATCGAAGCACAACATTGAAGAGGCGAGGGGATAAAGTGTCCCGTTGGCGGACTCCTCTTCTAACGTCGACTGGAACGAGATCTTCGTTGACTCTGATGAGTGTTGAAGATGACTCGTAGATACGGCGAAGAAGATCAACGAGGGTGGGAAGGGCTCCGGAAGTCCATAGTGCTTGCCAAACAGCGCTCCACTCCACGCAATCGAAGGCTTTCTTGAAGTCGACAAATCCGAGGTAGAGGGGGATACCGTACTCATGGGTTCTTTCTGCTACCTGCTTGATGGCATGCAGGTTGTCGAGGGTGCTGTGCCCTTTCCGGAAACCGGTTTGGGTGTGCGATTCCGCCTCTTCTAGCGAGCCCTCGATTCTTTTCAGAATTACCCTTGTGATGGTCTTGAGAGTAACGGTAAGCAGCGAGATGGGACGGAAGTTGCCGATGTTTGTAGGGTCGCCTTTCTTGTGGAGAAGTGACACAACGGCTTCCACCAAATCGCCGGGCACGGGGTCTCCGGCTACCAGGGAGTTGAGAAGGTCGGCGAGAACGAGAGCGAGGTGATCTCTGGAGTGGTAAAGCATCTCGGGGAGGATTCCATCAGAGCCGGGGGAGTGACCACATTTGAGAAGGGACATTGCTTGCTTAGTCTCGTCGGGAAGGAAGGGAGGGAGGGGGTCGGGTGGTCTCGGGGTAACTGCCAGTGGGAGCGCCACCGCAGGAGTGTAGAGGGACTGGTAAAAGCGTTGCACAGCATCCATTGTGGCAGCTTGGGAGAAAACGCCAGTGGCTGGGTCAGGAACAAGTAGACGCTTCCGAGATGTTTGCAGGTTGAGCATCTCCTTGACTATACTCCTTCCCATTGCTGCTGCTTGCCTCGCCTGTGCCTCTTTTCTCCTCCTGATATCCTCCTTCAGATTCGTACGGGCTGCATTGCAGGCGACTGAATAGGCTACGGATCCTTGGGGATTGGATTGCAGGTGGTGACGTTGGGCGAGTAGATTCCGAGTTGTGGCCGATATCCATGGTGGGTTGTGTCGCGCTCTCCAACAGTTGGTTGCCGCAGTCTTGGTGAATGCCTTGATGGTACTGTAGGCGTCGTGGGCAGTGTTGGGTCGAACAAGGGGCAGTGACGCGAGTAGATTTGCGTTGGCAGAGAATGCGGCCCGATCAAGATCAAACCGTTCCCTGCGTCTTTTCTGCCTCGCCTTGTTAGGGAGAGAAAGACACATCCGGACAAGGCGATGGTCAGAGTTGAACTCGAATTGACCAACGACTCCACAGTTGACTACCCGCGCAGATGGAGGGGCAGCGATGTAGTCAATCTGATGGTAAGTGAAGCCGTTATTAGAGCGCCAAGTCCAGATCCGGCCATGTCTTCTCTTCGGGAAGGTATTCCAGATGCGCAGTCTGTTCCTCATGCAGGCCGCTGTGAAAGTGCGGCCGCGTGAGTTCGGTGACTTAGAGGCGAAGTTGCCAACGAAGATCTCATTTCCGGGCTCCCTCGCTACTCTACAGTTGAAGTCACCGACCAGAACTGGCATGAAACCTCTCGGTGCCTTCTGCAATGCGGCCTCAACAATGCAGTCTCATAGCCCCTAACCCTTTTCTGGAGTTTCCGCCCCCTCAAGGGCCAACCACAGATCAATCCCACAATTCAGCGACAAAAAGCAGGATCTCTAAATCAAGTTGCACAAACACATCTACCCTACCTGTTCTCGCCCTCTCAATTAGCCCACTGGCTTATTTGGCGAACCTTGCGGCCGCTAAGGATGATTCGATAAGGCACGGCAAAAATGTGAAAAAGGCCAAATGCGTGGGTGAAATGTGGTAACGGTTAAAACGCCTCGGGGGAAAATACACAAGGACTCTTTCTGAGTGCGCACCAAATTTGGTGCGCAAAGTGGGCCTGAAGTGCCTAATGCTTTCGCAACAAATAACAGGCCCGCACTACATATAAACAGCTGCGAAGAGAGGAAACATCAAGCCGAGTCCTCTTGTGGTTTTCGCGAATTTGTCAGTGTTCTCCGGTTCAGGCCAAGCCTATTTTTTTTTGTTGAGATTTCATACAATAGGCATATTTGTAGCTCCAATCCATCCTTGACCTCAAGGGAGTTATCAATCCAGTATCCGAGGGCTACCGTAATCTTTTCATATCGATCGTATACCGTAATCATCGTTTTCCTTCTAGAATGCTCCGTCAAGTCCTTCTCATCGCAGTCGCTGCCGTCGCCTACGGGCAGGCCTTCCTCTTCGGAATGGGAGGCGGCGGAGGATGGTGAGTCAGTTGACGATTGGAGCCAGCTACCGTAACTTGCTGGACTACCGTACCCAGTTGACTAAACGAATCAGCAAATGATTTCTGATCGACATTTGTTGACTGAATAAGAACGCAATTGTCGATGGACAGTGCAGTACCCGAGGTCTACCGTAATCCTTCTATCGATTGCAGTGGCGGCGGATGCGGTGGCGGATGCCCTCCTCCCCCTCCTCCTCCTTGCGGATGCGGCAAGTAATCGATAATCGACGACTCCTTCCCCGCCCTAGATACTGTAGCTGACAAATCGATAAAGTGCACTTATCGTAATCATTTGTTTATCGATTGACACGATCAATTCGGAGGAAAAATTCTGGCTAGAAGGAAACACGCATTTGATATGACTGGGGGAATGTTGTAATTCTGGTGTATGTTTTTAAATGTAAATCTGGCGACGAAATAAGTTTAAATGTGCGAAATTTGTGCGACCTCGGTTAGTTCGCCGGACGGGTGACGAGAGTGTGCGCGCGAAATGACTAGATAAGGTCCAACATATTTCGCATTCTAGAATTGGGGTCGACCGGTCGCATCTAGAGTCTCGAAAACAATCAACTAGTTTACTCATTTTCTGTCAACTAGTTGACTTTCACCATTTGTCAACTATTCAACTAGTCGAACTCAACTAGTTGACAAGAAATCAACCAGTCGACTCATTTTCACACCAATAGTGGCCCACGATTGGTCGGTCGGATCGTGTAAAATGAACCACCGATTCGATCTTCCGAGACCCCTTAGAATGAGATGAGGAGACTGGCGTCGAGTATTTGACTAGTTGACCGCTTTTCAACTAGTTAACTAGTTGAGAATGGTAGGGACGGACAGTTGAATTGAAATCAACTAGTTGAATTCGATCTTTCTTAACTAGTTGATTTCGCCAAACCAGTTGTTTTCGAGACTCTAGTCGCATCAATGTTTCAGCATCGAAACAAGAGAGGAAGGTTGTAGAGTGCTTCGCTCTGGGAATAGCATCCGGTGGAGAGAAAAAATCGATAATTCTTGTTTTCAGTCGCTGAGCAGTTTCTTGACGGATCGATTGGCGCCGCCAATGTTGATGTCGTTTTCCTCGACCTACAATATTGCAACATATAAATTTTTTAAAATATGCTTCATGTGGCCGATTGCCGGGACTTTCGCAAACCTTCCCACTACATACATTAGGTCAGACAGAAACTCTTTGATTTGAGAAAAAGAGAGAAACGCGGATCACTGATCTACCTCTCTTCATGGGCTATGCGGCAATGCATTTCCAGGTTGCTGAATTTGTCGTGCCGAAAAGGGCAATAAAATATTTAAAATTGAAAACACCTTTCTTTATTCGGGAATTACTATATTTGCAAGGTTTTAATGATGGATTCGCTTTTCCGAATTGAATTGCCGAGAAATATTCTTGCCGCAAAACCTCTCTACGCTGCAGAATTGCGTGAAAATCACGCCATAGATACATCAAACATCAATTTCGCCTATCCCGTTCCACACTCATTTTGCGCGCTTCCCTTGAGCATCGAGTTGCCAAAGTCCATGCCAAAATCTTTCGTTGTCTGACTCTCTCTTTCGACGCACTCTCTCACTCTCTTGTCTCCGTTATCTAACTTCCCGCCGCGTTACTCTTTCAGAGGCTGTAAAGCACCCGTTGATTTATGTGGCCTTGCGCACAGTGTCCGGCACTAAATAACCGCGCCCCAACTCGAAAAAGAAAGGGAGAGCGGCCCCCGAGCAAGAGACTAAACAACCATTGAGAGCAGTGAAACAGTGCGTGGGCGAGTATCGCAAGAAAAAAAAATCTCTCACTTTCACACACTCTCCCGCTCATGACCCATTTCTGGAGGCAACATAAGACTGAGGATTGGTGTGGTCTCTCTCGCTCTTCGCGCTGTTTTCTGGCACTAAATACCCGCGTCCCCACACACTAAAGAAAGTGAAAATGGCCCCGGGCGCGTCTCTAAAAACTCAGCAAGAACAGTGAAACAGTGCGTAGGCGAGCCGGCCATTACAGCTCGAGCAGGGGCTTGGAGAGTCTCACTTCGACACACTCTCTCGCCCTTGACCCCTTTACGGAGACTGACAGTGGGATCCATCTAAAACAGTAACCGGAAAGGGGCCAGTCTCTCACTCTCTCACACTCTCTCGTTCCCGGCCCCTTTCTGGAGAGTGGAGTGTTGGATCCATTTGGAGCAGGAATACGAGGTGCTTCACTCACCATTTTCTCCAGCCGATTGATCTTTGGTCGCTGGATTTCGAGCTGCGTGTGGATGTCGAAGGCAACCTGCAACTTGATTATATTTTCAGTTATGAAATTAGGAAATAATATCCAAAAATAACTATTGCAAACGATGCCTTCTCTGAAATCATTAACAAATGAATTGCGTTGTGCTTAGCAGCGGATCTCTTTATTATTTTGGTCTCACTACGATTTCAATTTTGGCATTTTGCCAGCAGAATGCCGTGTTTCGCAATGTTCACTCACCTCCTTGAGCGTTCTGACGCCATCGTCGACCCTCTCAAGATTCTTCTCAATCTCTTGGTCTTCAGGGGACAAGCTGACCGTTCCGACTCTGTAAGAATTCCCAACTCAGTTTGTTCCTTCAAAATTAGATGTTTTCCATGCTTTGGTGGTTTAGATCGCATTCTCGATGCGTTCCCCATTTCGAATGGAGTGCAGAAAACGTGTAGCGGTTTCTTCATTCCTTACCAGACCACAGAACAATGTACAAAGCGTGAAAAATGTAGAGACCATTGCTAGATTGCTACAATCTGGTCGCGAGTGTGTCAAAGTTCGTGAATTGTTGTCGATGTTTTCACCCCTCACTAGCAAACTCTGTACATGATTCCAACCATCCAGAATGGGGTCGGGGCGAGATAGTGTGCAAAAGTGAGAGAGTCCATCTCGATCGTACACGCTTTCTCGCTCTAAACCATTCTGGAGTGTTGACGTTAAGTTGAATGGTGTAATGACTCACCTCGTGCTCTGCGCCCGCTGACTGTCTCTCCTCACCAGACTCGGTTGTTTCTCTCGTTGCGCAAGGGTGATCACGAGAGGGCCGCCCTGAGATGACCCAGTGAATCAGAATGAGGTCAAATAATCGATAACTCAATATTCAGCAAAACTGCTAGAGCCAGCGAAGATTTATACAGTAATGCTTAGGTGAAAGGAAGTAGGTCAACGATTCCGTACGTAAAGGCTTACTGCTCTTCACTTATTGTTAATTCTGTTAGATGTTCTTCGAAATAAAAAAAATTGAAAAATAAATATAAAATCAATAAATCGATAACCAACCACATTGGATGCCGTCCTACTCTTCATCGCCCGCCTTCCTAGCAGCATTCTCAACACCGGCGCTCGAATGTACTTGTAGTAGTAGTGGCCCAGTCCGCAACAACCACGCATCCGTCTGGAGAAGAGTCTATCGGAGGATAGGAACGAATCAAACTACAGTATATTTGTACCGAGATATTCCTAACAGTCTTTATTAACAAAACTTCTCTAGAATCACCGGTTGCCAGGCTAGCGGGCCACGAAAAGAAATGGTCGAGTGTGTGAGAACGATATATTTTTAATGGTCCGAAACCAATGGCTGATGTCACTAGTCAGACGACTTTGTTTGCTCATGGCGTACAGTTCTCCACAAAAGACTCTCTTTCTTCTGCACCCTCTCTCTTTCCTGACCCCTTTCTGGATCAGGCTGGATCAATCGATATTTGCTCTCACCTCAAATGTTTTCTCATAACTCCAATGTCGCTCTCAATCTGCGTGAGATCCTTCTCGATACGGTCAAGCGCGGCTGCAATATCGATTGTTGTACAAAATATAAATGTAATCATTCAAATACTATAAATTAAGTATTAAAACTTGAAAAAAAAACTCTGTTTTACTCCTTTCCTAATTTACTTTTTTTTTTAAACTCACTCTTGGCCCATTTCTGGAGGCTTGAGCGGTGTCTCATGGAAATGATAAAATTATGAAACAACAAACCGTCCTGGTCTTCTAGCGAAGCAAGAGCGCGAATGCCCGAATCCGTGGCCTGGAAAGACGAAATTTACGAAATCACATTTTGGATATGAAATCAGTGGACGTAGATGGTATGTTTATAATTAGAACTACTCCAACAGCTGTTACTTTTGGTTAGCGCAGACACCCAACACAACAGTTCATTTCGCCCACAGATGCCCATCATTTTTGTTTTCGCTCTTTGAAGTGTTTTCGTGCTGACAAATCGACTCGACCAGAGACTGATAAGGGGTTCTCGGGCGATTTCCAGCCATTCCCCAGTCCGACTAATCCTCCAGAAAGGGGTGAGTAGTGAGAGAGTGTGTGAAATATGAGAGGCACTCTCTCACTTTTAAACAATGTTTCGCTGCACATGGTTCCTTACCGATAGGAGTAAGGCTCAGAGAGATTGCTCAAGAGGGACTCTCAAACTTTTGCACACTCTCTCATTTTGGCTGTTTTCTCATTGGTTCGGAATCGTTTGAATTGTGTGGGTGGGGTGCTCACTGATAAGGTTTTCTCGGACTATTCTGAGAGGCCATTTGGCAGTCGCTGAGATGAAAAACTAAAGTGAAAGTGTGGACCGCAGTCAAACATGAATCATCAATCGATTTGGCCTTGAAGAATCAGAAAATGAGGAGACATGTCATTCGAGACAAAAGGACTGTCAAATTGATAACATCAATCCAACTAGTGCGCGGCAATCGGAGATCGGAACCAGCACACATCATTCCCAACCTCCAGAAAGGGTCAGCGGCGAGGGAGTGTATGAAAGTGAGAGAACACCCCTTTTTAGGGGGCAACAATGTGAATCGGAAATAAAAAACAGATAATGTTTGAAAAATTACCTCATCAATATCCTTCACCATGTTGCGCGTGCTGTGCAATTGCTGAAATGTTTTTTTTAAATAATCAATCATCGATAAAGAAGAGAGTTACAGTAATACCAACCTTGGTTTTCAATCGATCGATCTCCTCGTCAAAGTCGACTATTTGCAGGCGCAGCCGCTCAACGCCTTTGGGTTTTCCGTCCGGGATACTGTAATTATCGAATTTATGGTTTACAAAAAAATCGATAATCATTACCTTATTTGTCGATTGAATCCGCTTGAGGATGCCTCGAAGAGATTTCGTGCACGCAGAGGCACTTCCAACGTCTCCGTTCGGTCTCTCATCATTTTATATTGCGTAATTTTCCTGAAATATCAAAAATGTTCATGCGAATTCAAGAAAATTACATGCAAAAGTGGAAAGTGAATGCGCGAAATTAAGCGAACACACACAGAATGAATACACTAACAGTTGAGTGTATCCTACACTAGGACACCAAGTGTATGATACACTTACAAATCTCTCGTTTTCGCACGCTCTTTCGACGCGCGAATACACTCAATATTGAGTTATCATACAGTAGGTGTCTCATCTCAGTGTATTCATTCTCTTTGCACATGATCAACTTACTGCGAACGAGTACAAATATCCAGAAATGTTTCAAGAATTAGTAAAATAGAGGGTCCAGAGGTTTGACCGGGATGTAGAATGACACAGAAATTATGACTATTCCACAGAGCGGTCAGAAACTTGAAATGGATGAGCATAAAAATGAGGGTTTCCCTCTATCTCCTCGAAAAGTCATCATTCTCTCAGAATGATTTCTCCCCGATAGACAGAATCGAGTCGCATTCCTTTCTCAGAAAAGCTGGTGGCTCAGGATCCGCAGTGATAAGAAGGAAAGAATGAGAAAAACATGGAAGTGCGTAAAACATGTGAAAGAGAGAACAACCAAGAAATCGTTCCACTTTTGCCCCGATATACTCCAGATATTCATTTTTGACTTAGCCTTCTTCCCAGGTCTTTGTTTGGATGTTTGTAAAACATTTGAAAGCTTTTCAGCCAGGTTTTGACATGGAACAGGATTTTCGACTCCTTTTTGGATGTTTAGAACAATGTTAACAATGATGATATTGCAAAAAATATCAAAATTAAAATCCACTAAAAGTAGAGTGGTGATGGTACAGCTTGGAACTTCCGTTTCGGAACCCGATCGAAAAGCCTTCAAATCTTTTTACACGCATCCTAATACAGACCTGTGAAGAAAATCAGGTCTGAAATGAATATAGTATTTTTTAGCGAAGTAAAGCCCCTATTTTTATCACAAACGCGGGTTTTTTTTCCTTTTTTTCAGTGATCATAACTGAGAATATTTTCAGGCCCCGCGAATGAGACGATTTTTGGTAGTGAGCGAAGGTTAGACGGGCAAGAAAAAAGATTGATGGGTGGAGGGGAGGAAAGAGATGGAGCGTCGACTGATAATGATAATACAGAGGATTAGATGAGCGATCGATTGGGGGAAATATGATAGTCGGTTGATAACAGATGGATAGAATACGACGAAAGCAATCACCAGGAATTAAGGTAGGTGTTATTATCGATTAATGAAAGGTTCGTGAAACGCAAATATACCATGAAAGTAAAATTTTCAAAATTTTTTGAACTAAAGTTTGATTTCATTTGAGAAGACGGGAAGCGATAGAACACGAAATCCTAAATATTCATAATAGTCTATAAGAAATTAGGAAGGCTGGCATTATCTCGATTCATATAAAGTTTGAGAAACGCAAATAAACCTGGTTCAAAAGTATGAAGGTCTCTCTCAATTTCGCCCGCGACAGACCCCACTCTCGCGGTCTGAAATCGAATCGGATACTCAAAACGAAGTTAGAATGAGCTAATCAGCGAAGCATGAGATCAATCGTGACAAAATTTCTTATCGGCAAAGACGGAAACCATCGTAAACTGCGGAATTTCACACGTCCCGACCCGATCTAATAGACACGCCGCCCGCGGTTTACGATCGGGCACTGTTATTATGGGTTTTAGAGATCGTTCTGATTCGAGCCATAGCGGGTTTGATGATTTGAGCTGTGAAATTTGGTGTTTGAGAGTGTTTACACCATCCGCGATAGATGAAAACAAGAAACATAGCACATGTGCTTCTAGAAAGAGTCCTGAAAGGGGTCATGCGCGAAAAAAATATGAAAAAATGGGAGGACAGTCCTAAATTTAACGCACTCTCACTCCCTGTTAAGTATCGACTGACATATAGAGTGTACACCGGTAAAAGGGGTGACTGCGTAAGAACAACGTAAATATTGAGTAGGCGATAACGCGGGTGTGGCTCGCGGGCTCAGATCAGTTGTAAATACGTGGAATGATTCAGATTCTTAAAATTCCCTGCAGTCATAGAGGGAGGAGGGATTAGGTGACACGCTATTACTAACCTCCAGAAAGGGGCTAGATGCCGCCTGCCCATGACAACATAAGTCTAAGCTGGAGAGCGAGGACTTTCAAAATAGCCTCTCCTGCGCCTATTCGACTTCGAAGTCGTCGCTGACAAGATTTGACTTATGGAGTCGTTGGCTTATTTCCACAGAGAACTCTGCAGAGTGTGCAAGGAACTGACTTATTTTCCACGCAATCTTTCGCCCCAAACCCTCGGGTTTGGGCTGGGTTAGCGTGACAAGATCAGTATAGTGGGGTGGAGATCAGAGTGATGATCTGGCCGGGTATTAGATCACCACTAATCTGCTTAATACCCGATGAATTATAGCCAAGACTATACCCAATTCGTCGACGACTGGAGTGAGGAGAGAACCGCTAAATAAAAGACGGGTCTGGGATTATTATTATTTTGATCCCTTGCAACCTATCTAATCATCTTTTAACTAAAAATGCAAGGAAACTTAAATATAGCAAAAAAAAGCCAATCACACTTCACTTTCTTGTACGCGATCTTCTGACGGATTAAATAAAGAAATGAATCGTCCTACAGAATATTACGACCCTTCGGACGTGCGGTGACTGACAACGTGCGCGGTGAGTGGTGACGATCACCAATCATCTGTCTCTCCCATCATCATCTCCACTCTCCGAATCTGTGCCTAATCCTAATGCGGGCGACGTCACGTGAACATTCCTGACTGCCAGTCTCTGACTCTCTAATCCTCTTGAGATAACACTCTCTAGTCGGTGAGAGCTGACGAGATAGCGGGCGAAAGAGAGAGACGGCAGGAGGCTCTGTATAGGATAGTCACAGAGGAATGTGTTAGCCGGGCACAATGTTGGACGTATTTTGAAATGTTCCTTGGCCTCTGCACGCGGTATGTGTAAACAACTGATTTGAACAACAATATCGATTGATTTAGTAATGAAACAACCCTGAAGAGCAGTTCTGATCCAGATCATACGGCGCTAACATCCCTTCAATTATCCCCACTGGCTATGTAGGCTGGATACGGGTTTCCGATCTGGGCGTCTTCCACCCTCCATCTGAAACTCTCTCTCTCTCTCATTTATTGACTCTTCTTTACACACTTTTGTGTAGCTTACCTCTGTCCCCGAATTTCGTTATTTAGTCCCATCCCGCACATTTAATTTCCGATTGTTGTATAGTTTAACCGTTCGTTTACACCTTCACCTCTATTGCTTGTATTTTTAGATTTATTTATATTTATATTATTACTATTTAGAATGCCCGGCTGCACCACTCCCGCTCCCGATCAGCGCAGACGATCCGCTCGGCTTAGAGATAACGCACCCGGCAAGAGAAGAATGGTATGATTGTTGGCCATATATTTTTAAAAAGTTTAGAGGGTCATGAGGGTAAACTTAGAATGAATAGTTTTAAGAAATATTGAAATCCAATTGCATGAGGTGCTCGGTTTCTTTGCGATTTTCCTCAGATTCAAAGAATTCAAATATGTTTTTTTAAAATATTTAACATACAATAGTCTATTTTTATGTTTTTTCAAAGTTTACGTCGCGAGCACCTCATGAAATTGAATTTCAATATTTCTTAAAACATTTTCATTCTAAGTTTACCTTCATGACCCTCTAAACCTTTTTTTTAAATTTATGACCAACAGTTCCTCCAATTCACAGGTTCTCTCAACCCCCGATTCTCCCCGTTCTCCTCGTCCCCGCCCGCAGTCTCCGTCGCCTATGGAATTCGTCGATTTTTTTTGATTCCTACCTCGGAACCAATTTCACCACTCTCCGGAAGCTGGGCCGTGGCGCGTTTGGAGAGGCCAGTTACAAATTCACACAAAAAGGAAATGCCCCGAGGCTAAACACAGTTACGATAGGCGAAAGAGCGAAGCAAGAGACACGCCGAGGCGTAGAAAAGTACACGCCAGTCGTGAATTCCAAAACATGTCATTTTATAATTGTATTACGTATTGCGATCCACCACTTTTTTCCACGCCTCCGGAAAAGGACCAGGGCGAGGGAGTGTGCGAAAGTGAGAGATTCCTTATCACTTCCCCATACTGGAATGATGTATAACTGACTCTCAGGAGCGCGATAGTGTGCAGATGCGAGTGAGTCCTCTCGTTTTCTCGCACTCTCTCTCGTCCCCTTTCTGGAGGAGTGGTACACACAGAAAATAATTTATGACTTTTCCGAGCGGGGAGTCATTTTAATACATCAGGGTACTACAAAACAAGACGCCCATGTATTGAAAAGAATACATTTCTATTACCTTAAACTATAGTATCAACTAGCGGGGTTGTATTGAGGTTAAATGCACTACGCTCTATGCGTACACCACGCTCTATGCATAGTTCTGGGTGCGGGTACGGTCCAGGGGACGCCCTGTAGCCATTCCAGGTTCTGTTCAGGGGGGAGCAGCCGGCTCCGGGCTACACTTAAGCTCGAAGTATGCTGAGCAATGTTAATCGCTACCAAGAGTACTGGCTTATTCCGGTGGAAAAGGCTCGTGAGGCAGAGAGCGATCGATAAAAGTTGCCACTACGCCACTTCGTGGCTCCGTGGCAACTTTTTTCGATCGCTCTCTGCCTCACGAAGACGCCTACGCCACTTCGTGGCTCCGTGGCAACTTTTTTCGATCGCTCTCTGCCTCACGAGCCTTTCCCAACGGAAACGCAGGATACAGTGCGTTCAGAACTTTTAGAACACTTTCAGATACGTTTCCTGTGATTTCCTACGCTCTTTGAATCCTTTTGGAAATTTTCAAAATTTTCGATTTTTCACGTTAAAACGCGTTAGAACATGTTCAGACACGTTTCTGACATCGCAAAACACTTTTCCTGTGGCCCCCTACGCTCTGCGAACCAATTGAGAACTTTTCGAAAATTTCTATTTTTCAAGTTATAACTCGGCAAAACAGGTGAAAACGTGTTTCCCGGTATTCAAAAACGTGTTAGAACACTTTCTGGCACTTGCGAAAAATGCGGCAAAAGGTTTGCCCGCGGCGGGGGTCGAACCTGGGGGTCTCGGATTTAAAGTCTGCCGCGCTACCCACTTGGCCATGAAATTAGCGCATTTTTCTTTTTAAATTTTAAAAGGTTTTCTGAAAAGTTATCATATGCAAAAGGTTCTGAGAAGATTGCATGATTTTGAAGCGAAATATAAGGAAAATGAGAAAAAAATCTGGACGGACATCTGGACAAAAAAAAACGAACAGACAGACAGACAGACGATAGCATTTTCTAATATATAGTAATCAATAATTGCAGGTACGCGCTGTGCGATGCAAGAGAACGAATGAGCTGTTCGCCCTGAAGAAATTCGAGGTTGAACCTCTCCAGGAGAGGAGCGGTCTCAACTACAACAAGCTGCATTTAGAAGAGGTTTGTGGTTTCATGTCATTTAAAATCATCCAGGAAGAGGTCAGGAACAAAATAGGAAGTGAAGCTGAGAGCGAGTCTTTGGTGGGCAGAGCTGTGCAATGATGAAAATTATGCAAAGAAAGGGGGCGAGAGAGTGAGCAAAGGGAGGGGGGGAGTCCGAGTTTCATCCTTCCTCACTCCAAAATGTAGTGTGCACAGAGCGCGAAGTATCTAAGATTTAAGTAATCGATAATAAATTCCAGGTGAGAGCGCACAAATCGATTGAATTTCACCCCAACATCGTCCAGTTCTTCCAGTCCTGGAAAGAAGACAGGAATCTCTACATTCTGGTAAGTTTACACTTAACTTGTTAATTATTAATTAAATATATAAATTGATTATTTATACTATTATATTTGAGATGGAGCTTTGTGATAACTCACTGGCTGGATTCTGGGAGGAGCGCATCCGCCTTGAACAAGAGGAATTGAAACGAGCAACCGCCGACACTCTCCGAGTACGTTTCACAATTTATAGAAAATGAAATATTCGGAGTTATTTTCACTGGAAAAAGTAAGGTAAAGGTGTTCCATGTCAAGCGATTTTACAGTAGCAAGCTACCACGCTGGATGGGGCAAGCCGGTAAGGGGATCGAACTCATGACCCTTCGAATGACTAGCACTTGCTTACACCACTCGGCCATCCCGCCCCACTGGAACTGGAAGATCCAGTGGGGTTCACTGGAAGGTCCTCCCCCAATACAATACAATAAAATACCATATCCACCATTTTACCGTGTCGAAAATGGTGGATAGGGTATTTTTATCAGGCCCTCCAACATCTCCACTCGTCGAACTTGGCACATCTCGACATCAAACCGGCGAACATCCTACGAATGGTAAACGGTCTGTTCAAGTTAGCTGACTTTTCGGTTACTTTGAGACTGGACAAGGTAAGCCCGCTTTTCGTTGCTTAATATAACAAATATTGCAGATATTATATTTGTACGCACACTTTCACTAATGTAGGTCTTTTTTTTGTTGGATTCCTGCCCATTTTACTTATCTTTTACGGCACACCGTAATATTTACCACGCCAGACTTCGGAAAGGGGTCCGGGGCGAGAGAATATGTGAAAATCAGTTTTCTCTTTCTCGTGGATAACTCCTTTCCGAAGATTACCAGATTTATCACACAAATTATCGATCCTTTTTCTAGAAGAATCTCTCCTCTTCCGAGTTCGGAACTGGCATCTACGTGGCGCCCGAACTTCTCCAGCACGTATTCACTGCATCCGCGGACATTTACTCATTGGGACTGACGATAGCCGAGGTACGATAATAGCTCTATCAATCGATAACTGACGGTATATTTTAAACTTGATCAATCGATAACTGACTTATTTACAGGTTTCCGTTCAGTTCAATGAGCGCATCACTGAAAAGGAATGGAAGGAATTGAAGGAGAGCGAGCAATTGCCTGCCAGAGTTGCAGATGGTGAGTTTTTTTGGATTCATCCTCCAGAAATGGGTCAGGAACAATATAGCGTGCAAAAGTAAGAGGGTCTCTGCCACATTCACAAGCTCTCTCGCTCGTGACATCTTTCAGGTTGTTGTGAAGCATATGGGGTAAAATTAAAGATGCGAATTGCGGCTATTTTTTTATCATCTTCGCTAAACTGTAGGTCTGGCGGGTCTCGAAAGCACAATTCACTCGATGCTCAATCTTGATCATCGAAGCCGTCCTTCTGCCCAGATGCTTTTGCAGACAATTGGAGCCGCATATGAGACGAGCAAAGTGGCTGGAGAGGTACGGTACAAATTCACGTACAATCGGCAGAGATAATAAAAACGTCTCGCTGATAAATAAAGAATAAAATTATAATAGACACAGAAGTAGCTCATTTCGTAAAGGTATTTTTTTAATGAAAATGCACGGTCAGCAAAGGGAATCAATCGTAGTTTCAGAATGCATTCCATCGTACGAATGCGAATCGCGCTCGTCTCTCCCTGCCAGTAATGAACTCAGGCGAGAAATTGAATAGAGTTGGACACAATGAGGTGAGAACTAATCGATAAATGTTGAATTTTCCCACCCTTTCTGACCACAATTGAAAACATCCAGAACGCAAGAAAGTTTTCTATTTGTTTTTTACCGCTCTCTACTCCTTTCTGGTGGTTTGACTGGCCTGGTGTGGGAAATTTGTAGACACTTTCTAGGATTGATACTGGCTATTTTAAAATCGTTTTCTTGTTTGATAAATTTGCAAAGTTCAATACTTCGAATTTTCTGCAGCAACGTGAATACACAAAATTCGACCAAAAACTTTCTCGCAATTTCTAAGATAGGTAAAATAATTTTAAATTAAATATTCCTTCAAGAAATTGATTTCAAGTAATTAGATGGAGATATTTAGAGTCATATATCTGACCCACCTCTAACGCCCAGCTCAAACTACCGTACCGTACTCCGCCGCGAAAGTCAAAACTGTGGTTCGTTCGTGTTGTTACATGTTTTACTTTACTTTTTAACGCATTTTCGCTGCATCGTTCCACTTTTCAGTGCTCGTGGGACTTCTGGTGGAAAGCATGGCTGATTCAGCTAATAGACAGAAATCATCTAGAAAGTAGCGCTGCTTGCTAGCTACTTTCTTGCTGATTTATAGCTTATTCATGTCTTCTTGCTCATGTAGCTATACCGCACGAGCACTGAGACTCGTTCATCTGTGTTCTTGCATGTTTTGCTCTACTTCTTAACGGAGTTTTCGCTGTACCGACCGTCCTGTGGGATGATTCTTTGCATTTTCAGTCCGCTCACCACACCATCGTCGTCATTTCCAACCGGGCGTCGCCCCCTCTGATCATCGCCTTCTCCAGCAATGGCGTACTTTGAAGAGATGATCATCCAGGGCATCCGCGCCTACCCGCCCAGTTAGTTTTTACTCGGTACTCGTGCGTTATAGCTACTTCAGCAAGAAGACAGAAAGCAGCGCTACTTCAGCTCTACAAGCTGAAGTATCTAGGCTTTCTTGCTGATTTCGATCTTCTAGCTGAAGTAGCTATGCACCAAGAGCACTGAGTAGCGCCATTTTTGCGGTTCCAAATCTACTTCATAGTTCGATAATTGATACTAACGGCGAGAAAATGCCGCATCTTATCCTAGCCCGGAAAAAAACTTCCAGAATGGGGTTGGTCAGGAGCAGGAGAGTTCATAAAATTGAGATGGATTCACTTATTTTTACTCAATCTCTCGCTCGAATCCCGTTCTCGAAATATGGAATGGTGTTAGGCGTTGCTAAGATTCCTTACTAAAGTAAGGTAATTTTATTCATAAGGTTAAAAAAAGTAAGCAAGTTATTCGAAAGGTTAAAATAGTAAGCAAGTTATGCGTTGCAGCAACACAGACGGTCATCAAGTTCCTCCACCCGCTCACGATCATTCAGGGCAACAATGGCTGCGGCAAGACGGTCGGTTATGAGTTAGTGTTTGAAACAACAACAAAGAATGACTGGAATAAATGAAGATGTTTCATCCAATTTTTTACTATAATTTCAAACTCCTGTTTGAGCATGAACAGTTTTGAGAAACGAACCGGAAGTGTCTTTACCATCGAGAATCTATTATTTGTTCTTGAACGGAGGAATAACATCAAATTACCGCTAGCCAATAATAGGTTGCTCGAACGAAAGCAACTTTGGATCTAGCGACTAGAGTCGATTTTTTTAATCCAAGAGCAGATTGCAATTAATTGTGATTTTTTATTATTATGTCAAGTTTATTTGTTTAGACAATAATAATAATACTTCAGACGATCGTCGAGTCGCTCAACAACATCTGCACGGGCGCGGTGCCGGCAGGCATGCGGCAGTCCTTCCTGCACGATCTGAATGTGGGGTATCACTACAGCAGCCAAGGATACGGTAGTAGCAATCATAGGTCAAATAGGTTATCGCTGGCTAAGATAGGCACTTCTGCATGGCGTCCAGGCCATGTCGGTATTTGAATGTTTCGTGCATTTTGACCTCTGTTTTGACGAATTTATCGAAAATTAGGCAATATGCACTTTGGCACGTGATTTTATGCATTTCTGCAAGAAATACCTGC
The DNA here is from genome assembly GCA_036245785.1 of Pristionchus fissidentatus. Lineage (NCBI taxonomy): Eukaryota > Metazoa > Nematoda > Chromadorea > Rhabditida > Neodiplogasteridae > Pristionchus > Pristionchus fissidentatus. Next base: position 28,463,886 of record BTSY01000001.1, on the reverse strand, counting down.
GAGAAACCCATTTTACCCATGGTAGCAATCAATGCATCAGTCGATAAATGTCTGCGGGGCCAATCTGCCACAGAATTTTGGCCAAGCAAAAGAGACCGAGGGGTTGTGATAGCGAGAACCGCTTATTGGAATATGGGCCAAACAACTTACCTGACTGTTTATTATAATTTGAGTACTTGATTTATCTACTTTTAATTGTTTCCAAATATGGGCCATGTACTTCAGAGCGCACAAACCTTAGTTATTTTCCGCACATCATTTTCCCGATATTTATTATATGATGTAAAGATTTATTAATTATTTAATATTATCAATAAATTCATAATTGTTGTTTTCAGAACGCGAAGACGCAGAAGGTGGACTGCCTGATCAAGCTGCGCTTTCGCGACTTTAAGAACAGAGAGATCGTCGCGTGCACGAGAATGACGAACATGATGGGCAAGGAGGGGGTACGGTAGTTTATACATCTGGATATATTGATCGCAAAAGAAGGGGGGGCTTGCAATCTCCTGATTATAAAGTCATTGATGTCTGGGTTCATTCATAGTTTTAGTGGCCAAGTAACAATGTTCCAACTAAAGGAAATAAAGAGAGGTGCTCAATATCTAGTAACGCAGATATTTGTTGGACTGCGGTAATGCATGTTTATTGATTATTGTGTTGTTGCAGAAAAATATCACGAAAGCGGACGAGCAGACGTTGAAGGTGTACCCGAACGGAGGCCAGAAGGGCATCGCCATCTCCAGCAAGACGATCGATTTCAAACTTGAGGTACCCAAGTTTCGCGCAAAAGTGAGGTATAGTGAGGGGAGGAGTACAGTATTGCACACAGTGTGAGCCTCAATCAATTTCATCAATTTATCATATCAGGCGATAATCGCTCAGATGAGGATGGGTCGGTAGTCTTCATAAGTTGCATTCCACCAGTTCGCGCCGATTGCTCTCCTTAGGTCATCTCTCCATCTTGCTCTTGGCTGGCCTGGGGGACGAGTTCTGCTGTAAGGGGTCCACACAGTAGTCGCTCTGCACCATTTCTCCGTATCCTCACTTTCAATGCCCATTGAGCTTTTCGTTTTAGGCTTTCCTGTACCCAGTCTTTCACTTTGGTGATTTCCCGAAGTCTTTCATTTCTCCAGCGATCTCTCAAAGTCACTCCAATCATTCTTCTCTCCATTGCTCGCTGTGTGACGTTCAGCCGATTTCTCTCATTCCCTCTCAAAGCCCACACTTCACTCCCGTAGAGTACTGTAGACGTGATGCAGCTTTCAAACAGTCTTCTTCTGGTCTTCATAGGTAAAAGACGGGACGAAAGAAGGTGAGACAGTTTGCTCCATGCGAACCATCCGAGTCGAATCCTATGTTCCACTTCTTCAGAGATATTTAGGGGAAGACTAATTGTCCCTCCTAGATAGGTGGCAGATGGAATGAAGTTGAACTTGTTGTTCTCGATCACAATGGGAGCTCGGGTCGTGGTGCATGAGGTGAGCAGATTAGTCTTCGAAGCATTGACTTCGAGACCAACTCGAGAACATGCATCCATAAGTTTCTTCAGCATTCTTTCCAGCTCTGGACGTGACTTTGCAATGAGTGCCACGCCATCTGCGTATTCCAAATGGGTCAGGTTCCTCCCATCGATCCTAAGTCCATCCTTCTCCCAGTCGATGTCGTCCATGGCGAATCGAAGCACAACATTGAAGAGGCGAGGGGATAAAGTGTCCCGTTGGCGGACTCCTCTTCTAACGTCGACTGGAACGAGATCTTCGTTGACTCTGATGAGTGTTGAAGATGACTCGTAGATACGGCGAAGAAGATCAACGAGGGTGGGAAGGGCTCCGGAAGTCCATAGTGCTTGCCAAACAGCGCTCCACTCCACGCAATCGAAGGCTTTCTTGAAGTCGACAAATCCGAGGTAGAGGGGGATACCGTACTCATGGGTTCTTTCTGCTACCTGCTTGATGGCATGCAGGTTGTCGAGGGTGCTGTGCCCTTTCCGGAAACCGGTTTGGGTGTGCGATTCCGCCTCTTCTAGCGAGCCCTCGATTCTTTTCAGAATTACCCTTGTGATGGTCTTGAGAGTAACGGTAAGCAGCGAGATGGGACGGAAGTTGCCGATGTTTGTAGGGTCGCCTTTCTTGTGGAGAAGTGACACAACGGCTTCCACCAAATCGCCGGGCACGGGGTCTCCGGCTACCAGGGAGTTGAGAAGGTCGGCGAGAACGAGAGCGAGGTGATCTCTGGAGTGGTAAAGCATCTCGGGGAGGATTCCATCAGAGCCGGGGGAGTGACCACATTTGAGAAGGGACATTGCTTGCTTAGTCTCGTCGGGAAGGAAGGGAGGGAGGGGGTCGGGTGGTCTCGGGGTAACCGCTTAGGATGCAGAAAATTGATTGTGTGCTCAAATGAGCGGAAAATACTCGGAAGAAGCATTTTTGCGATTAGGGACTTCATGACTCACTTGTTGTACACATTGTTATAGCTATATATATTATAAAAGGTAAAGGTAAAGGTGTTAGGCCTTCTACACGCAAGGCGGTCTCGACCACCCTATGCCTGAGGGGCAATGAAAGCCTGTCCTGAGATGATCAGCGGCCTGTTGCGAGGCTATTCTCGTGTTATGTGCACGTGAATCGGGGACCCCTTTCGAGGCATGTTTGGATCGTGATTTACCAATCACTACCAACATTTCTTAACCCCCTTGGTTGGGTGGATCTGCAGGCACGGGGGATCGAACTTGTGACCATTCGATTCGCATTCTAGCACACAACCACTGCGCTACACGGTTTCAGAAAATACGAAGAAATATTTTCTCAATCGAAGACAGAGAGACCATTGTTTGAAATATTAGTAAGTGGTAATATTCGATCGATTTGCAGATGCTCAATCTGCTCCAAATTCCGAAGGCGATTCTGGAGAATGTCGTGTTCTGCCACCAGGAGAACTCCACTTGGTGAGAATAGATTTTAATATTTAAAATACAACTGGCCGAATTAAATTAACTTTACAAATAACTATATTTAATAATACTACTGATTTTTGTGAGTGTCCGACATAGATGTATGTCCGTTGCGCTCCATTATCAGTCTTCGAATTCAGTTCTATGTGATGTCTAATGTCGTGCTCGAATGACGATAGCCTTCAAATAATTGTTGAAACCCAATAGTGCCTGGAGTGAGATAGTTTGACAACTATGAGGTGCATTCAAATTCTCGCGAGATACAGCATTTCTTCGTCGAAGACCTTCTGTTGATATTCCTCCACTTATAGGAAATGAAGTGTCTGTCTGTTTGTCTGTCTGTCTGTCTGTCTGTATGTATGTTTTTTTTGTTGCAGCGTGACGGACATTTTTCCATTTTCGCCATAAATCGCTTCAAATTTGCGCAATCTTCTCAGAACCTTTTGCATATGATAACTGCTCAGAAAACCTTTCAAAATTTTAATATAAAAATCCGCTAATTTCATAGCCAAGTGGATAACGCGTCAGACTTTGAATCCGAGACCCCCAGGTTCGACCCCCGCCGCTGGCAAACCTTTTGCCGCATTTTTCGCAAGTGCCAGATAGCGCCCTGACACGTTTTTGAGTATCGTGAAACACGTTTTCACCTGTTTTGCCGAGTTTTAATGTGAAAAATCGAAAAGTTTCCAATTTATGCGCAGAGCGTAGGGGTTAACAGGAAAAGTGTTTTGCGATGTCAGAAACGTGTCTGAACGTGTTCTAACATGTTTTAACGTGAGAAAATCGAAAATTTCGAAAAGCTCTCAAATGAACCGGGGAGCGTGGAGAATCGCGGGAAAAGTGTTTCACGATGTCAGAAACGTGTTCGGACACGCCAGGGAAATCAACATACGGTATCCTGCGTTTCCGTTGAGAAAGGCTCGTGAGGCTGAGAGCGATCGAAACAAGTTGCCACGAAGTGGCGTAGTGGCAACTTTTTTCGATCGCTCTCAGCCTCACGAGCCTTTTGCATCGGAAACAGCCAGTACTCTTTGCAGCGATTAGCATCCCCCAACATCCTAAGCTCTCCCTTGACCGTACTTAGAACCGGCTACCGAGGTCCCCTGGACTATACCTGAAGCAAGCTACCGAGCTCCCCCTGGACCGAACCTGGAGTGAGCTACCGAAATCCCCCTGGACCAAACCTGCACCCAGAACTACGCATAGAGCGTAGTGTACGCATAGAGCGTAGTGTACGCGTAGAGCGTAGTGTATTTAACCTCAATACATCCCTGCTAGTTTTTTTAAATGTTTTAAATTATTTAATTTAAAAAAAAATACTTTTATAGCATTATTTCTAGGCCTCTATCGGAGCCGAAGGTGCTCAAGGACAAGTTCGACGACATCTTCCAGCTCACGGGCTTCGTCAAGTTTATAGAGAAGGCCTCCAAGCGACTCAAGGATCTGGTTAGTAGTGTTGTTAGATGGAATAATTTTATTCGTAAGAACAAAGGTGCATTCGCGAATAATGCATTGTTATTCGCGAATAACCTTTGTTATTCCGGAATAGGATTATTCGATCTAACAACACTACTGGTTAGGAATAGTATTTGTTTATTTTATTTTATTTAAATATTTGATACACCCGCGAGTGGTGCGACATCACGATAAAGAATAAAAAAGAAAGTAATCTAAATTTGAGATTTATTGAATTGAGCAGGAGATTAGTGGTTGCCCAAACATGATAATTTGTTTTAATAAAATTTCATAATCTTGAACTGCACCACTATTTGCGTGTATAGAAGTGTGATTTCGTTTTCAGATATTCGATAACTTGCATAGTCTTGCGAAACGGGCGATTGTCCAAATGGTGGGGTTCAAATTGGAGATCCTGGAATGTTCACTCTCTCTCTCTCTCTCTCTCTCTCTCTCTCTCTCTCGCACACTCGCATGTTGCAGAAGGAGACGTACCAGAAGGCGTGCATCGCGCACGACGGCGCCCTCGCCATCCAACACGAGAAACAGATTGTCAGTTTTCTTTTTTAAATTTTTTTTGAATATGTTTCATTTTCTGTAGTTTGTAGCCTGATCTGATTCAACTACTATACAAAACACGGTGGGGGGATGAGAGTTTGGTGTTTGTAGTTTGATCATCTTCATCGACTTAGCTTTATTTTTTTAGCGATGTGCGCCTTGATTTAGCGTACCGCGTAATTTGATGTTTCGGAGAGGTGATATGTGGCCTAAACCACTTTGTGCTTCGATTTTTTCATGATTTTTGCTGCAAACTTAAAATGCTGCGCTCTAATTCATGAACTAGCAGCGAAATTATTACTGTGTGCTTCTCTCGCTTTTTGGTGCTTCTCCAGCGTTGTTTTTATTGTTTGTCAACGGAACATTTTAATATTTCGTAGGGGTGTTTATGAATTTGTATTATCTTGATCTTGCGTGGCCTCGATGCATGTGTTAAAATGCAAATACAAAATACCGTAACCTCCTCTCACCAAATATCGATCACCTGCAGGCCGAGATCCGTCTGTCCAATAAGAAGGAGGAGCTGGCGAAGGCACAGGAGCGACAGCAGGAAGTGATGAAGGAGATGAACGAGTGAGTTGGGAGACTTCCAGAAAGGGGTCCGCGGCGAGAGAGTGTGCAAAATGAGAGAGTCCCTCTGGATTGTATACGCTCTCTCACTCCAAATACATGTCTGGAAGGGCAGCAATGTGTCCACAATGGGGTCAACAGGGAGAGAGCGCTTGCGAAATCGGGAGAGCGTACCTCAATTTGTGATTTTGTATCTCAGTGGATGGATTTTCGTTGTAAATTGAAATCGCGTGTGGGGAAAAATGCCCTGGTCAGTTGCGCAGACTGCGCTGCGCAGTCTATTTTCTAATGCAAATATAAATAAATAAAAATGGTTGCAAAATGGTGCTGCAGGCTGACGAAGGCGCTGCGGGAGGCGTCGCAGCAGCTGCAGCAGATGAGGGAGGAGACGCAGCGGAGAAGTGAGTGAATTAATATACTAATTTTAAATTAATAAGGTTGTAATATTTTATCCGATGGCTTTTTTGGCAGTTGATCCATTTCAAAGCGCACGAGTTTAGAAGTAGGCGGGCTGTTGTTTCAACAGCCGCATATCTTGTGTGTAATTTGCAGTAGTAGAAGGTAAGGATACAAATGTGGTATTCGTATTACGGCCTTTCGGACTAGAGATCGGTATTACGGTTGATAAGGCAACGAGAGCCAGAGAAAAAAACGAGACTGCATTGCAAATACCGAATCTTCATCCCTAGTGGTATAGGCCAAAAAGTGGGTAGGTTTCAACATATCCTGCTCGCCGAAGGCGGGCGCGAAAAATAAATGCCTGATCAATTAGACCCCTAAAAAAAGAAACCTGCCCGTCAGGGTCTCCTAAAACCCCGAAATGTAGAAATCTGCCCGGTAGGCCATCAAAAAAAAACAACAAAAACCTGCCCGACCAGATTTCCAAGCCTCTTTACTTTTTGACCTCTATTAAATTTCATTTGAAACCGAGATCTGAATGCGTGTGAAAAAAATATCAGATTGTGTATAGCAATCACAGATTAAATTCAAGACATTCTGAACACAAGATATGCTGATAATTTCGATTGAAATCCATTTGGTAAGCTTTTTTGGCATTTATTGGACCGAAAATAAATCGTAAACATCTCTTTCCTTCTGGAAAACACGAGATGGGAGAGTTTGGATCGTCAGCTGACGTTACCTTGTAACCAGTGATGGCAGTGCGATCTCGGTTTCATCTGTTCGCATACAGTGGTGGCCATAATTGTGTAACCTTTGATATTTTTCACCATAACTTCATTCAAACTTCTCGAAACTTCCTGAAATTTTTAATGTAATATGTTTTCGTAATCATAAATGATATTATCGGATAGTGGTCGGATAATTTTATTCGTGCGACAAGTTGCTGCAATGTGCTTATTTGCTCCAAAGTCGATATTTTCGTTTTCTTTTTCGCTAAATTCGAAATGGGTTGATGCACTGGTATATGTAAGCACACGAAATAGCTGAACACTAGGGCTACTCAATTCACCTCTTGGTTGTAGTCTCGACTGCTCCAACAACCGAGCTGCATGTGCTGCATGAGGTACACTTTTAAAAATGTTTTCTATTATAATTCTCTTTCAGAAGGAGGAATCACGCTCATACGTGCCGAATATTATTGTGCAGTAAGTAGGCATACATTGTACTAGTATGGGCAGGATCCGTCTCACTTTGGTGCATGCAGCATGATTACGTCACTTTTGCAGCATGTGATTTTGCAATGCAGCTACCCTGCTGCAAACATTTTTCTCAGAGCTACAGTTATCAGTGAAGGTTCTTGGGCGCCTAGACATTGCAGCATTACAGTTTGATGATTTTAGAGCGCTTATCGGCTTAGCTGGAATTAACGAAATTGGTGAAAAATTGGCTGAAAACGGTGTTTTTGTTCAAATCTTGTCGAAAACGGCTACTCTTTGACTGATTCGACGATTCATATTATTGTTATCTGTGGCACGAGCGTTCTTGAAATTTAAGAAAAGACTTATTAGATGCCCGCGAACCTCTACTGATAATTGTAGCTCTGAGAAAAATGTTTGCAGCAGGGTAGCTGCATTGCAAAATCACATGCTGCAAAAGTGACGTAATCATGCTGCATGCACCAAAGTGAGACGGATCCTGCCCATACTAGTACAATGTATGCCTACTTACTGCACAATAATATTCGGCACGTATGAGCGTGATTCCTCCTTCTGAAAGAGAATTATAATAGAAAACATTTTTAAAAGTGTACCTCATGCAGCACATGCAGCTCGGTTGTTGGAGCAGTCGAGACTACAACCAAGAGGTGAATTGAGTAGCCCTAGTGTTCAGCTATTTCGTGTGCTTACATATACCAGTGCATCAACCCATTTCGAATTTAGCGAAAAAGAAAACGGAAATATCGACTTTGGAGCAAATGAGCACATTGCAGCAACTTGTCGCACGAATAAAATTACCCGACCACTATCCGATAATATCATTCACGATTACGAAAACATATTACATTCAAAATTTCAGGAAGTTTCGAGAAGTTTGAATGAAGTTATGGCGAAAAATATCAAAGGTTACACAATTATGGCCACCAAGCCCCCGGCCCCGCACTGCCCCCCAAGAATTCTTGGGGGGCAGTGCGGGAGGCCATGTCATGGGAGGTCATGGTCCAAAATGGGTCCGAGGTCGACTTTGTCAAACCCAAAGTGGCATATGGTAACTTAACCGCCGGGGTCCCGCAACGAAAAAAAAGTACCGTAACCCGGAAATACAAAATCGAGCAATCTGACTCGATGTTTGTTGCATGAGCTAGGCCTCGAATAGAAATTAATCGGACGGCATACGGCGGTCCCGGCACGACATTGCCGATACCGTAATCAAGTCTACAGTATGACCAAATTTCAAATAGAGCCAATTCGCTCGGTATTTGTTGCATGAGCTAGGCCTCGAGTAGAAATTAATCGGACGGCATACGGCGGTCCCGGCACGATATTACCGATTCCGTAATCAAGTCTACAGTATGACCAAATTTCAAATAGAGCCAATTCGCTCGGTATTTGTTGCATGAGCTAGGCCTCGAGTAGAAATTAATCGGACGGCATACGGCGGTCCCGGCACGATATTGCCGATACCGTAATCAAGTCTACAGTATGACCAAATTTCAAATAGAGCCAATTCGCTCGGTATTCGTTGCATGAGCTAGGCCTCGAGTAGAAATTAATCGGACGGCATACGGCGGTCCCGGCACGATATTGCCGATACCGTAATCAAGTCTACAGTATGACCAAAATTCAAATAGAGCCAATCCGACTCGATGTTTGTTGCATGAGGTAGGGCTCGAGTAGTAGTTAATCGGACGGTATATGGCGGTCCCGGCACGACATCGCCGGTACCGTAATCCATGCTACCGTACCAGGAAAAACTGAAATGGAGAAATTGGACTCCGTATTTGTTGCATGAGCTAGGCCTCGAGTAGAAATAAATCGGACGGCATACGGCGGTCCCGGCACGATATTACCGATACCGTAGCCGTCTACAGTATGCGCAAATTTCAAATTTGTCAAATCGAGTCAGAATTTTTGTGGGAGGTAGGGCTCGAGTAGTAATTAATCGGACGGTATACGGCGGGCTCGGCACGATATCGCCGGTACAGTAATCGGGTCTACAGTTTGCTAAAATTTCAAATTGAGCCAATTCGCTCGGTATTCGTTGCATGAGCTAGGCTCGAGTTGTAATAACTCGGACGGCATGCTGTGGTCCCAGCACGACATCGCCGGTACCGTAATCCTGCAATATCAGAAAATATTAAATGGAGAAATTGGACCCAGTATTTATTGCATGATGTAGACCACGAGCATTAATCGGATGGTGTATTATTTCTCGGTTACCGTATCCACGAATACTCCAACGATACAGTAGTCCAAATTTTCGAAATTGAGCAAACCGAGACGGGTTTTTTTGTGTGTAGAGCTCGAGCAGGTATTTTATGTGGAGCATGCCGTATTGAGTCTACCGTATCTGGGGTTACTGTTCCGCGGCTACAATATGATGAATTTATGAAATTGGGCGCATCTGTCCGCGATTAGTTGTATGAGTAGGATCTCGAATATCCGCTTTTCGGAGTGTCGACGGTAGTTCTGGATTGATATCGCCGCTACTCTAAAGTGTACCGAAAGTACGAAACGGAGCAAATCGGTCGGGAAAATGATTTTGTATGGGTTGTATGTTTTGTATGGGTTATTACAGATCGCTAGAACACCGGAGAGCTGCAAAAAGAATCGATCGATCGAGTGAGAGAGAGAGTGCGATTGAGAGACAAAGAGAGAGAGGAGAAGTGATGAGATTTTTTTGCTTACTTTTTCGGCCGGTTTTGTCATTCCCATTTCGTTCGACTCATTTTGCAACCTTTATAAAGTCTTTTGCTCCATGACTATGATATTGTGTCGACAAATGCATATTTATAATGAACACTAAATGAGTAGCGTATCAAGGCTACGATATCTCGCACATTGCAAACTCGAGGTCGACCACAAACGAAATATCCCCGATCTGTGATATTTGACATTTCATGCGTACTGAAATCCCGCAACAGTAACCCCGAATATGGCGGAAGCAATGCCACATACCACTCCAATTTTACCTACTGGATATCTACCTCCTGCAAAAATCCCCAGTCGATGTGTTCATTTTTATTAAAATTCGGGTTACTGAGGGATACAGTTACCGAGAAATAATACACAGTCCGATTAATTACTGCCCGTGGTCTACATCATGCAAAAAATAACGGGCTCAATTTCTCCATTTCAGTTTTTCTTGGTACGGTAGCATGGGTTACGGTATCGGCAATGTCGTGCCGGGACCGCCGTATGCGGTCCGATTAATGTCTACTCAAGGCCTAGCTCATGCAACAAATACCGAGCGAATTAGCTCAATTTGAAATTTGGTCATACTGTAGACTTGATTACGGTATCGGCAATGTCGTGCCGGGACCGCCGTATGCCGTCCGATTTATTTCTACTCGAGGCGTAGCTCATGCAACAAATACCGAGTCCAATTTCTCCATTTCAGTTTTCCTGGTACGGTAGCATGGGTTACGGTACCGGCGATGTCGTGCCGGGACCGCCATATACCGTCCGATTAACTACTACTCGAGCCCTACCTCATGCAACAAACATCGAGTCGGATTGGCTCTATTTGAAATTTGGTCATACTGTAGACTTGATTACGGTATCGGCAATATCGTGCCGGGACCGCCGTATGCCGTCCGATTAATTTCTACTCGAGGCCTAGCTCATGCAACAAATACCGAGCGAATTGGCTCTATTTGAAATTTGGTCATACTGTAGGCTTGATTACGGTATCGGCAATGTCGTGCCGGGACCGCCGTATGCCGTCCGATTAATTTCTACTCGAGGCCTAGCTCATGCAACAAACATCGAGTCGGATTGCTCGATTTTGTATTTCCGGGTTACGGTAGGTAGGGTTACGGTACTTTTTTTTCGTTGCGGGACCCCGGCGGTTAAGTTACCATATGCCACTTTGGGTTTGACAAAGTCGACCTCGGACCCATTTTGGACCATGACCTCCCATGACATGGCCTCCCGCACTGCCCCCCAAGAATTCTTGGGGGGCAGTGCGGGGCCGGGGGCTTGGACACGTATGTCTGTTCGATAGCTTGCGCAGTTCTGCGAAACTTGCAGTTGTTGTGGCTGTGTTCTCTGCAAATTAGAAAGTAAATGTCATATTATTATTAATATCATTTTTTTGTATAATTATTAAATATTATTATTATCGCAGACGTCACTCTGGCCAAGTTGGACGGACTGCGCAAGCAGCGGTCGATGCTCAACGTCCCCGAGTGGAGTGGGGGAGAGGAGGAGCTGTTGGAGATGTTGAGAGAGGTACGGTAGCTGTGTATTGATTGATGTTGTTCTACACTTTCTACTGTGCAATAGCCGTTGCAAAGATAAAAGTGCTATAGGTCTTCTACGCGCACGACGATCTCGACCATAGACCCAAAAGTTCGTTCTAGGGAACAAAACCAGACAGCTTTTGGAGGTTTTTAAAGTGAAATTTCGAAAAATCAGACATCATTTGAGGTCATCCAGGCCACGACTGCGGCTGAAAAACTGAAAACTCTTGCATCATTTTCGATTATCACCCTAAACCTCTAAAAACCAGACATCATTTGGGACTTTCGGAAACGAACGTTTTTGGTCTATGATCTCGACCGCCCCTATGCCTGAGAGAGAAACACAGCAGAATCGGGGCACAAACAACAGAATCAATAATTAAATGGCGATTAAGATGGAATCATCGCGCGAATATCGATCGGCGACCGAGCAGAAGGCGCAATTGGAGCGGAAAGTGAAGGAGTTTGACAGGTGATTATTGATTGATGGTTCAGGGTCACGATACCGTAACCTGTGATTGCCGGGTTTAGATATTGAGAGATTGTGTGGCATGAAAATGTGGGGTGCACTAAAGCATTCTATTATAATTTATCTGTGGCCTAGTACCACAGGCAAGGTGAATGCATGGGGATACTGAGGAGGCAACCAGCAATCTGCGGTTTCATTTAGTCATATCATAGAGGACAACACAATTTAATCAATCCTGGTGGCGTTCCTAGAACACAACTTCATGAGTAAATCTACTTGTGATCAAACTACCGTGCTCCATCAAACTACAGTATCCTCTTGCAGGGAAACGGAGCAAGTGAAGGGCGAGCGACGGGAGGCCGAACAGCAAATGACCAGGGCATCGGCCATGGAGATGGTACGGTAGCCGACCCCCGTGCCAATTGGGTTACGGTATCTGATTATTGATTAGCGTACGTGCCATTGCAGCACCGCAACTCGACCGCTGCAGCGCTGCGTGAGCTCACGGAAGGGGTCGCCAGCGAGGTATACTGTAGTAGTTATTAACCAGGTGATACGCAGTTGATATGTTTATCGATTTGCAAATACGGTAGGCATATTTATTGATTTTTTGTATTCAGTTCGGCCTGCGTGCGGACGTGAAGATGCAGCAGCAGCTGGAGATGCTGGGCGGGGAGATGAAGAGTGAGGGCGAGGGAAGAGTGGTGAGTGGTGCGGAGTGCACATTGTAACGGGAGAGAGGGGTACGGTAGTGAGGCGTGTAGTTGTGCATTTCCTTTACACAATGTTAGGATTGTCAGGAAAGCGACCACGTGGTGAGTTTTACAAATTGGGAAAACACTATGCGATCGCTCTCTGAATAATGATGATACTCATTTATTTGAGCGGAAGTCGTAGAGACGAGATCCGCGGGGTACTGTAAATTACCATACCTAAGCCCCGCCCCTTTTGCAGCGCAAGCTCGCAGCAGCCGAGTCGCAGCTGCGCGCCGCCCTCGAGACGGCCAGCAACGCGCGCCTATCACTGCAGATCGAGCAGAAGACACTGCTGGTACGGTGGTGTGTGACAAGTGGGAAACGTCGCCCTGTCGAATTTTTGGCAAGGTTGCGACCAGTAAACGTCGAACACGCACACAATTGCAGGAGACAATGTCCAAATTGAGAGCAGAGTCGAACGAGATCGAGAACCGGCTCAACGCAATCTCGTCCAGTCAGAATGAGTTAGTCATTTGGGGGTAGGGGAGGGGTGATGAGCGGTCGGAAGTAAATAAAGAAAAAACAATCAATTGAGTGTCTACGTCAGTGATATCCAAGGAAACGTGGTACAAGTGATTACTGTAAGGACAGGGGGGGTGATTACAGTAATTATAGAAGTTATTACGATAATGACTGGGGTAACGATACAGTATCCCTACCGTTCAGAGTGCCCGAGCTTCGCAACCAGATAGCCACGCTGGAGAGGATGCTGAGCGAGAAGGCAGAGCCAACGACGACCGAGGAGCAGAGCCGGGAAATGGACAAGAAGAAGCGGAAACTGATGGATACGGTAAGGAGATGGGGTAGCTTTGAAGGTTACTGTGCATAGCCGAGATCTATGCTGTAGACCCCCGACGAGTACTTAAAGTACTGTAGAACGGATCAAAGAAAACACGGTGGTAAGATGCTGTAGTAGTGCCTAGAGCGGTTATTGTAGTTGAATGTGTTGAACAACAAGCACAAGATGTTGTACACCGGCACAGCCTTTATTGTCTACTGCGGACCCTGTTCATTGTTACGAGGAGACAGCATACGGTAGGGGCGAGTGCATCGGGTGGATACGGTGGGGATACTGTGGATCGGGGAACGGCGGGTCAGTAGGGAGCGGAGGAGAAGAGCGGAGGGACGGCGAGATGCAGTAGTTACTGGGCCTTGCCCATGCCGCTGTGCCTGCAAATAGAGAGGTTACTGTAGTTAGATGGTTACGGAAACGTGGGCTGGGTACGGTAAGCTGAAAGAGAATTGGGTTGTGGTAGGATATGGGTAGGACGGTAGGATATAGGGATGGGGTACGGTAGTATATTAGAGTGGAGGGTACGGTAGAGTCTAGGGATGGCTGTTACGGTAGGATACAGGGATGGAGGGTACGGTACGATCAGGGATCTAGGGATTGAGGGTACGGTAGGAGTGGTTGCTCACTAGGTTCTCACTGAGTCTTGGCGGTCTTGGGATCGGCCTCGGCCTGCACGGCGTGGAGATGAGGAGGAAGGTACTGGTTGAGCATGCCGAGCTGCAAAGAGGAGAGGTTACGGGAGGGATCAGAGAAGGTTACGGTAGTGGAGATCCATAAGATTTAGGTCTGGGAATCCTAAGATCTTAAGATACCTAGGATCGCTGGGGGTAGGGTAGGGTACCTTGTAGGCGACTCCGGCACCGACGGCGGCGAAGAGCACGAAGAGGACGAGGAATCCCATGGTGTGTGGAGTGGTTGCGAGCGAGTGGAGAGGAGGAGAGAGGGGAAGGGAGGGGTTATATAGGGGGAGGAGAGGGGAGGGGGATTTGAATGAGGAGAATGGAGATTGTGATAATGGAATAGAAGGCAGAAAATAGATTAAATTCGGATTGGTAATTGGATCAGGTCTCTTTATTTCGAGCGCTCTCTCGAGATAATGGGATGGAAGGGGGTGAAACAACAAGGGGTATTGTGGGTAGAGGAGGGGAATTAGAATGAGGAGAATGGAGGGAAGGGTGATAATGGGATAGATGTCAGAAAATAGAGAGAAAATGGTAGAGGTTGGAATTCGGATTAGTAATTGGATCGCGCACTGACTCTCTCGATAATGGGATAGAAGAGGATGAAACAATAAAGGGGGATTGGAAGGAGAAAGGAGATGTGGCAGTCTAACGGAAAGTGAAAAATTCTGGCAAATAATTGGATGAGAGCTCTCCGTATCGCGTCCTAGACGAGTGTGATTGGGATGTGGTTACGGTGGAACAGAGTGCAGCTACAGGACGCCACCAGTGTTGCTACCGTAATCTTATATTATTTGATTGCAGATCACAGCTCTCCGCGAGTCGATCAAGAGCGCCGCTGCGTGGGAGGAGACGGGCAGGAACAGGGAGAGGATGCAGAAGGACAAGGTACGGTAGTCTGAGAGGTTACGGTAGTCGGCTACGGTAAGTTGTAACTGTAGGAGACTACGGTAGCTTAAGTTATTCTACCTGTCACATCCACATTGCACCTTTTGAATTGGTGTTATCGTAATAGGCCAGGGTGAGACCTGCATACTGTATTTTATTACGACTGTAACGCAGGAATCGGAAGAGCGCGCGCGCGATGCGCTTCTGTCCAAGCACGAGGCCGACTTTATGCTGCTGTTCGCGCGCGTGATGCGGGACGACCCGATCAAGTGGGTTACTGTAGTTCACTGTGTCAGCTTCGTGACTTGGCTGATTGCCTATTGATGACGCAATTTCAGCGAGAAGATTACGCACATTTACGGCGAGGCGCAGAAGGCGCTGTCGCGGCAGCGAGAGGCGCTCAAGAATGGTGAGAACGGGGATACGGTAGCTGAGATAAGGAGGGGGCAGTTCGGTGGGTCAGATTCATGATTTATTTGCAGCCGAGATCGCGCTGGACCGCGCGCAGAATGCGGTGAAGCAGAAGAGCGACGAGCGCGACTCGCTGCTCAACGAAAAGCTTGAGCTGCAGGAGAAGATTGTGCAGGTGAAATTTGAATTTTCGAATTTCCCGCCCAGTATTTGCCAGAAATGCAATACCTGTCGAATTTTGAACAAGACTGGAATTTTTGGACGTGAATGGTGCGAATTTCAAATTTCGATTGTAGGTGACGGGCGACTCGGAGATCGATCCGGACGACGTCGACTGGCGCCACGAGCAGACGATGGCGAGTGTGCAGAGGTACGGTATTACATTTATAAAATGATACGAACACACAAAAAGTCAAAATCGTACTTCCTGTGTTTACCAAAGCGAGAGAGCGGGCAAAAGTGAGAGGGTCGCGTACGTGCCTGTGTGGTAAACAACGGAAGTGAGTCATTTGACTTTTTGGTGTGATCGTATCATTTTATAAATGTAATAGTAAACATATAAAATGTTACGATAGAACAGAATGACAAAATGTAAGTTCCTGTGTTTAGCAGAGGCGAAAGAGCACCCCAAAATAGGCTCACGAGCGTTCCTGCGCGGTAAACAACGGAATTCCTCGTATTTTACATTTTGGTATGATCGTATCGGTTGCAATTGAGTACAGTAGTGTTTTGAATTTTAACTCGTTGCGTAATGCTTTCCTAGTATACTCGAGCGTGCCAATGGGGGGAAATGTTATTGGAGTGATGAAAAGGGAAATTAGAGACGTGAATTCCGCGGGGTCACCCAAATTTACGCGATATTTTGCGTGTGATTTTTTGTTACAGAACATAGTGATGCTTAGTTTTGTTGATTGACCATAAATTGCTTGAACACCTCATTATAATATAAAATTGGCATCTCGCTGCGTGGGTTAAATACTGTGCCTCCTTTGCAGTTTCCGCAAGGAGCTGGCGCCCCTCGAGGCCTCTGCCTCTCTCTACTCCAAATGGGCCGTGGAGACGAGACAGAAGAAGTGCTGCCCCCTCTGCGAGAGAGGATTCACGGGGAGAGGAGAGAGTGAGGGTACGGTAGATTTAATCTACTAGATTAGCAGTTATTAATTTTATTGTCGAGAATTCGAAAGGTCACTGCAACAGAAATCAGCAAACGTTCTCATAGATTTGTAGAAGATGAAATTGCGTAACATGAAATTGCATGTTTCCGATGTCACGAGCGATGTTTTTTTTTTGAAAAATCCGTATTTTGGGGTCGAAACTTTTAAAGAAACGCCGGTGTAGTAGCAGCAACGGTCCAATGTAGCTTTAAAATTGGTTAAAATTTGGACAAATTTCAATTTTACCGGGAATTAATTTATATTTGGTCTCGCAGGAGTCTCGAAGCTGGCGGAGAAGCTGGCCGACATGAGCATTCGCATCCCGCAGGAGTCGGCAGAGTTGGCGGCCCGATTGGAAGAAGGTAGTGAGGGTAGAGGGGTTCGATAGGTCAGATAGATGATTGGAAGAAGGTACGGTAGGCCAGACTTGGTGATAACGGTATGCCAATCAAATGATTGATTACAGAGGAACAGGACGAGCGCAAGCTGGCACAGGCGAAGAATTACGCCGAGCACATTAGGTTTGTGAAATATCGTTTTTTATTTGAGACTACTGTAGGTTGTTTCTTGGGTCACACTCATGATCGGGCGCAACAATTCAGAGTCGCCACTCGCAAGTGGAACGATGTCAAGGCGGAAGTGAAGGCAGCGGAGAAGGAAGTGGAAGGTATTATTTAAATAATTAGTTAATTTTTAATTAATTTAAAATTAAATTATATTTGAGTGTGCAAGTTGCGTCTCGACAAGGAGCGCGCCAATCTGGAACTGATGGCAAAGCGGGCGGAGGCTGTGAACAGAATCAAGGTATACGGTAGCTTTGGAGCATTGATTTTTCGCGCCGATCTTTGGTCCGCATTTGGCCCCGCTCCTTTTTGACGGAGGATAGGCTAATATTTTCAGTTTGCTTTACTACGTTTTTGTCTTCTAGTTTGCAGCTCTAGAATGATGGAGTCATTAGATTACCTAGTGATGATGAAATACGCCCGTTCTGCAGGCGGACGCCTCGCTGATGGACGCCCATCGGAGTGCGGCGGAGAAGATGGGCGCGCAGCTGGAGGAGGGCGAGCACGAGTGGCACAAGGTATACGGTAGCATATCGAGAGGGGTACGGTAGATCGAAAAAGATGTAGCTGGAGCACAAGGTATTGCGAAAATTCTCAAACACTCGTCCGAAATAATAAAACGTTCCGCTGATAACACACAGTACGGAAGGTAGAAAGCGTGTGAAAACAAGAGAGAGAGCAGAGGTATAGAAAAACAGTACGCACACCTGTAGTCCATTTCGTGTACGTACCTTTAAAGCTATTACATTTATAAAATGATACGATCATACCAAAAAGCCGAATAACGAACTTCCGTTGTTTACAATACAGGAACATTGGCGACCCTCTCGCTTTTGCGTGCTCTCTCGTCTCGGTAAACACAGGAAGTCCCAGTTCGACATTTTGTTTGATCGTATCATTTTATAAATGTAATATTATAGGCGTCGACGGGTATGGTAGAGTGGTCTTGCTGCATACACGGGCTAGGGTGTAGCCCAGCAACAACACCCTCCCGCGTTTTGCCGAAAACCCTCCCGTTTTCGGTTCAAGCCGATACGATTTTGGATCAAACCCTACCGTTTTTGCTCAAAATAATCTCGTTTTGTAACTACCCTCCCGCTTTCGGCCTTCAGGCAACCACCGTTGCCCACCTATGTATTGCTGTCAGTAGATTATATGGAGAATAAAATCGATACGTTGACGCTGTTGCAGATTGGCGCTCAAGCGGTGCAGCAGAAGCAGAAGGAGGAAGAGCGACTCAAGAAGACGGAGGTACGGTAATTGATTGGAGGGGGTGTGTAGAGTACAGTGTGTAGTGTGTACAGTCTGGTGCTGTTTGAAATACGTAAATAGGGAAATATTGTAATTATTTTATTTTTTAGTAACCATACTAATTGAAGGAGGAGCTGGAGGCGCTCAATCGACGTCTCGACGAGGCGCAGAAGGCCGCCAGCGAGATCAACCGGATTACGAGGTGAAATATTTGAATATTTAGTAAAAAAATAAACAAAAAAAATATCCGTTTTCGTATTCCTTAGGTGGAGGAAATTAGATTTTAAAAAAATTCTGATCACCGGTTCATTATTTCGCCCTTTAGTGATTCCGCGTTTCAAGAGCGGCTCTTGTGCCTTCATAATTTAGCAGTTGCAATTCTTCCATTTCCTGTGTTGCAATCAGAAAATAACAGATCAACAACAAGCTTGTAGGGAGATGAATGAGCTGCGCGACCGCATCCTGCGGCTGGACGAGGACGTCGTGCAGCGTGCCGCCATCGAGGAAAGACTGCAGGTATACGGTAGAAGAGAGGGGTACGGTAGCAAGCTATCGAAGACTGAAATCGTTTTGCCATTAAGGGAATTATGACTGAAGGATATTTGCAAATTTGAATAATTGTTTTTTTTAATAATGCATCCAATTCGGAATAGGCTCAGCTGTTTGTGGTACTGTATCTGTGAGGTACATACGGTTGCACGCACGGTAATTACAGAAATGCTACGACGAGCTGCGCTCGTGCGAGGGACGAGCGAGGGAGATCGAGGTGGAGGGGCCGAAGAGGGATCGAGAAGTGGAGGTGAGGAGAGGGAATACGGTATACTGTAGCCGAGTTATCGATTGATAAACGACATCAATATGGGGTATTGTTGGAACGATTCTCTCGACGGCAGGTGCAGTGCTAGTGCACAATATTTCGCCCTGGTTCAGTCGGCTATTCTGTGAAAACGGTGAAAACAGTAAAGGAATTAGGAAAGGGGTGTGAAACTTAGGACTGTATACTGTAGCCACACAGAGTTATCGATTACTGTTCCAGTCGGCCCGTGGTCTTCTCCAGTCGGCGGAGAGGGAGACGAGAGCGGCAGAGAGCGACGTCGCCGCCACACTTCATAGTCAGATTATTATTATTATTATTGGTTTTGTATTATTGCTGTTGTTAGTGTTATTATGTGTGATTATCATTGGGTTTTTGAAGCGACACCGTTCGATGGACATGGGGCACTCCGTGATTTGTCGTTACACGAGAATATTAATTGCACTGGGCTTGGTCTATCGGCGATTTTCAGATGATAAATTTGCGAAAATACATGTTATTGTTGCAGAGATCAATGAGCGCCGCGATCGGCTGACGAGAATGACGGAGGAGCTGGACGGTCTCACGAGGAACATGACAAATGTGGGTTACGGTATCTCTTGCGGTATTACTGTAGTCATGCAGATTACTGTGGTTTTTATGTTCTGAGCCCGTGCTGATTTGTCTACTTTTTTTATTAAATAATCCCCTATAAAAGTACTTACTCACTCTGTTCATTCAATAGCTCCTCGCTAGCTGTTTGTACGTACAGCAAGGCGAGTTGGTGTTGCCATAGTTCGAAAGGGTGCTTTGCGCCAAGTCGAAAATGCGGGTAGTGTTTGTCAAAAATGGGCATGAAAAATCGAAAATGCGGGTTGGGTTAGTCAAAAATGGCCTTGAAAACCCGATAATGCGGGTTGGGTTTTCATTTTTTTTCACCAAAAATTCTCAAAATGCGGGTTGGCTTCGTCGTATTTTACGTACCTTTCGACCTATGGGTGTTGCAGTACTTTGTCATGTTTCCACTGTCATCTGCGTGTGTGCTAGTGCAATTCTGTTTGGTGTAAATACTTTTTTTTTTAAATAATAAATCAACACTTTTTTTCAGATTGATTCCGTTCGCGCGACACTCGCATTCTGCGACGAGCGCCTCGACCAGCTACGCACGCGGCGCGCAGAGTGCGAGCACGAAGTGACGCGCGTCGGACAGGCGGTGAGTACGGTAGAAGAGGGATACTGTAGCAGGGGAGATACGGTAGATGATTGATGGGAAATTGGGGAGGAATGCCGTATGCGAATACGCTAGAAGAGGAGTACTGTGGGGAGGAGATTCGGTAAGAGAGCGATGACAAATTGTGAGAATGATGCATGTGAATACGGTAGAAGGGGGTACTGTACCAAGGAAATACGGTAGATGAGTGATGATGTACTGTAGGTAGTGTGCACACCTGATATTTGATAGATCGGGGGCTTGAGTAGAGTAACGGTAGACATGAAATACAATGTTACCGAGGGTTTGGAAGTTGAGAAACGTGTATGAGGGTACTGTAGCTGGTATGGTAATTGATATCGATTGCAGCAAGACAAGCGACGCGTGCTGTCGGACCAGCTGATGCTAATTGAGAACAAGCGATCGATGGCGGCACTGGAGAAGGAGTTGGAGGAGTTGAGGTGAGAGAGAGAGAAATATAACGGACAAAAATAAAATACAAGGTGATCTCATGCCGCAAGCCGGTATTAAATGATGACGTGTGTATGTGAAAATCGATACCAGGCGATCTTGCGCTTCTTTCTTGGATCGAATGCTATAGAATTAATTATTATTCAGTTGATCTCGGTCGTTTTTTTATTTAAAAATCAATTTGAAAACCCGATTATTGAATAAACACCTCTGCCAGTATATTTAAAGAAGGAGTATCACGAATCTCCTGCTCCATCATTCCTCATCTCATATGTTTCAATGACGCGGTCGCTTTCTCCTCTTCACCCTTATCCCTCCCTATCATTTTTGAATTCCTGCATTCAGGGTCAGTTTGGCACAGAGCCAAACGCGAATAACCTTGTTCTAACTTATCGGCTGAACATGCGGTTTGCGGGGCTCTTATCTTGTAACCGATTACCATAACCCGACAGTGAGAACTCAGTTGACCAAATATTCGTGGGACACCACCTTTAACTGATTACTACATGGCAATATAAAGATATTGTTTAATTATTATTATTATTATTATTCATATTATTACTATTCAGCGGATCGGAGCGTGAGCAGCGAGAGGTGGAGAGGAAAGTGGGAAGCATGGAGCAGAAAAGGTGAGAGGGAATGGGGGGGGGAGGGGGCATTATGGTTCTTGCATTTTTCCTCCTAGTTGGAGAGTCTGATTCCAGGCAGTAGATTCAGATTATACTGGAATGTAGCTTGTATCAAGATACCAGTGGGGGTGAGAAGCTGAAGCGAATGGTCAAGGCGGTTTCACGCTACTCTGTCGAGTTGAATAGTTCCTTGGAGCTGTTAATTGCTGGAAACCATATTGGGGACACTCTTGCTAACGATGATTGGTGGAATCGATCGGTTTGCAGATCGGATCTGGTGCGCTCGCAGGGAGAACTGGACGGGCAGCAGAAGGCGGTGAAAGATGAGGTGAGAGGGAGACGGTAGGTGGTATTGATAGGAGGATACGGTAGCATACTTTTATCGATTTTTTGAAAGGATTCTATCCTTATACAATGGAGGGGAATACAATATCGCGCAGGATAATCACATGTTTTTTTAAATTTTATTTCAAATTTAGATATGCTTTGGTGCCGAATATTCGTTAATTGAATATACCGTCGTATATGGAAAATCAGTCGATATTTACTGAAATCGATGTCTACCGTAATCCCCGCTGGTCTCAGGTGGAAGAACTCGGGGCGCGTCTCTCCTCAGCGGGAATGAAGGCGGCCGACGAGAAGTTCATCCACAACCTCGTGCGCAAGAAGGTGTACGGAGATGCAGTTGATGTACGGTAGTTGTTATCGATTTGGTATACGGTAGATTGTATATGGCATACGGTAGGGTTTTATTATCAATTGACTATACGGTAAACGGGGTACGGTAGGGTCTGGTTGTCGATTGAGTCTAGTTGATGATTAGGCTACGGTGAACGTATACGGTAGGCGTCATTATCTGTGCGATGCTGTATCGATCGCGGTGTACGGTAATAATATTCAATAATCAATATCAAACGATTCCGCTTCAGGACCTGCAGCAGTATATCGACGCTGTGGACAACAGCATGATGGACTTCCACAAGGTCTGTTAAAAGCGTTCTTCCAGAGGTACGGTAGTTGGTATTGGGGGTACGGTATATTTCAAATCGATTATTTCGGTATCTATCGAGGAGTACTGTAGCTTTGCTCATTATCGTTTATTTGCAGCTGAAGATGGGCAAGATCAATCGGATCGTCGAGGATCTATGGAGCTCTTGCTACAATGGCGGAGATATTGAGAACATTCGAATCATGTGAGGTTTATATCTATAATTATGATTGAGAATACTAATAAATATAATTAAAAACACGGTATTATGTGTGATATGCCCAATTCACTATTCATCTAAGTAAAAAATTAACGGTTATTTTCGAATTCGTTTGTCCGCGTAAACAGTAGTAATCGAGAACAGCTAGAACATTAATGGACCGCCCATAACCTCAATCTCACAGCTGTCTCTGCTTTTTGTGTCTCGATACACTTTTTGTTACAAATGAAATGTTTGCTAGATATCGGCTATTTTTAAATTGTAATAAATTATTTTATCTACGCCCGTGGCGCAACAGGATTTGAAATTTTACAATAAATAAGGGGAAGGTTGGGGGGGGTGACGGAGGTGTTTGAAAAATTTATCTTATTTTATTTATTTGTCAGGTCCGAGCAGGCGGCGGAGACGGACAGCAAGCGGAAGTCGTACAACTACCGCGTGATGATGACGCTCGCGTCCGGCGCCGAAGTTGACATGAGAGATCGATGCTCGGCTGGACAGAAGGTACGGTAGAACGGGAGGGGTACGGTAGCTTGCTGAGAATATAGTGATTGATGCAGTCAAAGGTGCGGTAGTATGGGGAAGGGGAGGGGTACGGTAGCGTTCTAGGAATAGTTGACTGGCGAGACTGAAGGGTACGGTAGTCGGAAGAAACGGCGAGGTGGATAGATAGTGGTGGATTCTCGGGAGGAAAAATTGATAAAACGGAGGGAATCGATACACTGATACAGTATGGATGTACACATTGCACAGATGCTGGCGTGCCTGATAATTCGACTCGCGCTCGCCGACACGTTCGGATCCAACTGCGCCACGATCGCACTCGATGAGCCCACGACGAATCTGGACAAGGACAAAGTACGGTACAGTGTGGGAGGGAGTACGGTAGGGCAAACTCGTGATTTGCATAGATACGGTAAGATTGAGGGAAAGGGTTCGGTGGGTCTGACTCGTGACTTTCTCTGAAATGATATTATTTTCAGGTGGACGCGATGGCGGAGATGCTGGGCCGGCTGATCGCCGTCCGCTCGAGCAAGGACCATCTCGAGAGCGTGAGTGGTGTGCGGGATACGGCAGTAGTGCGGCGAGTGCGACCTTTGCAAAACGTCGGCATTTCCAGGGCGGCAAGGGCATCCAGATGCTGGTGATCACTCATGACAAGCGATTCGTCGACAAGTGAGTGTATTTATTGATTGATTATTGCGCTAGAATTGTGTGCATAAAATGCGTAGGATTCATTCAAATTTGTTGAGTACGGTAGGAATTAGAGCTGTGTCAGATTTGTGATCAATCTCTGCCGCCTTGCAGATTGTGTCTGGACGTGAAGCCGGAATATCGATATGAAGTGACAAAGGAGGGCCCGAAAGCGCACTCGACTATTCATAGAATCTACGTCAATGGGTCAGTTTATTTTCTGTAACTACAACACTATTCGCTTAGTCATAGGTCGGCAAGGTGGGTGGAAAAATGTGGGTAGGGTTTTCCAAAATCGGCCTTAAAATGGAACAAAATGTGGGTTGTCTTCGTCGTTTTTTACGTACCTGTCGACCTATTCATTTAGTTACGCAAAATCGCGTATAGAGATGGTGATCGCTTACTCCCAATTAGCTAATTTGTGAGCTTCTTCAACTATTTTGTTAGCTAAGGCGTATCCGAGGCGAACTTGTGTCAGTAGGCGGCGCCGGAGTGACACGAGCACATGTGCATCGGTGTCCGAGTGGTTAAGGAGATTGACTAGAAATCAATTGGGCTCTGCCCGCGTAGGTTCGAATCCTGCCCGATGCGAATTCTTTTGCTGCAATTTTCGCTTATCGATTGCAGTGACACCGAAGTGGCGGCGGCGTCGCAGGTGCTGCAGCAGGACGAGCGGGAGTGGATGGGAGGCAAGAGAAGGCAGGTGCCGACTAGGAAGAGGAAGGGAGTGGATGAGGATGTCGTGGTCTATGATGACTAGTGATGACGCAATAAGGAGGTTTATCTTTGACCTCTGCTGCTTTATCGATTTTCTATTGCAGTATAACTCCCCTGTACTAGTGCTGATGCAATCGAGAGATTGATCTTTGATTTCTGTAATCCCCCCTCATTCACTGGGTAATTTGAGTTGTATTATTTTCCTCCCCTGACACCTGATCTTTGATCTTTACAGTATTCCCAATTACAAGTAGTCGCCGATCACTATTACTTTCCCCCCTTTCATAGGCATAATTATATCTCCATTTTACCATAAATTAGCATTTTCTGTTAGATAGTTTTTTTGTGATTTTGTGTTTTTTTTCCAGTTTGCTCACTCGAGGTCTGAATTATTCGAGTGATCTTTGATCTTTGTGAATTCCGATGATATCTCAATAGCTGCTCATTTCATGACCATTGCATTCCGGTTTCTCTTTTTTAATAATAAATAATAATTTATATTTAGCGTCTGAGGAATGCTTTTAGCGCAGTGAGTGTTGATTGATGACTTGGTTGAGGAGGTGAGGCGGACGAAAAAAGGGGTTCAAAGTCCGTGACGTCATGATCTTTGGAGAGTTCAATCAGTCAGAGGCCAGGAATAAGTCGAAGGATGAAAGACCGTTGTGCTAGAAAGCCGTCTTGAAAGTTTTAGGCCGGTTGTAAAACGGAGGCGAGGGAGAGTAATGAGCTCTATTTCTCTTTCTCTAGCGCTCTCTTCATTCCAAATGCTCTCTTACACGGTTTGGCTTGTGAGAGAGTGTGTGGAATGGAGAAAGAGAGAGAGAGGGGTTACTCGGGAAGCCCGACACATGTCCGGAGAGAGGATATGTGATCTGAGAAATGAGATCAAGATGCGGAAGAGACTGGAAATGACCAGTGGGAAGAGTCTGTGAAGGGAATGAGGAGAATGGGAAAAGTAAGAGAACAATAGGAAGGGTTTCTGGACGTTAGAGAATATGTCTCCTCACTTCATCCAGGCTTTTAATTGAACGACTGTTGTCCGTGCGTCATGGACGTTCGGTTTAGGAATCCAAAAATAAAGATTTTAAAATGATTTTGCACAAGCGGGAAAAATTGTGTTCAAAAACGTACGGTCAATTTTTTTAAAATTTCATATACATTCAGAGTCTGTATCCAACTCAATCTCGAGGCAAAGGAAGCTTGTGGTGTTCAAGATTCATGAACCTACTTTCCGTGGAAATCTCAAAACGTAGTTTTTTCCCGCCATATCATCGCTGGCCGTCGCTATGCGTTTGATCTGCGTGGACTGACGTGAGCTGGCTGGACAATTGTCGGCTCTCCCACGTTTCTGACCTCTCTCAAACTTTCCTTTACACACTACTGCCTAGTTTCCACACACACTCTTCTCGCCTTATGTCGGAGTTAAAATGTGCTGTAACCTTCTCATCCCGACGGACAACTGCCGAGTTTTAGAAGTGTAAGTAGGTAAGGGAGTGTGCAAAAGTGAGAGACCAGAGAGAGAGCACGCGGGTCTAGGAGAGCCGACAGAGAGGCAGACAGCGATGCTAGAGAGTGGGCGAAACGATGAGATCAGGGGGGGGGCATCAATCTGAAGGTGGCTCCTCTTAGAAATCGCTCAGTATCGAATTCGAGCGGGGTCAGAGAGCGGCCTTGCCTTCACTTTCTGAAAAAAAAACTATTGCGTTCTTCCTTAATTTTAAAAAGACTTATTAATTTGTTCGTGTAGATGTGTACAGTCTCATCTGACTTTATCATTTTCTCTCGTCCCTGATCCCTTTCTGGAGGTAGGTAATCAATGCAAGATCTTTCAGCCATGGTCCGTTCCCTCGTCCTCGTGTGCACCCTGCTTGCTGCAGCTGCTGCAGACTTCACCTCTGTGCCGCACAAGAATTGCAGTAAGTTGATCTTTGATCTCTGCACTTTTGAAGGTCCTATATCTTCGAACACTGTGTTTACGATACTGATCTTTGATCTTTCAGACACCCACAATGATATTTGATCTGCAATTCAGCTGAATACTTACTGTATTTGCCAAACTGATCTTTGATCTCTCTCCAGAATCGCTCTTCGACGTGAAGTCGCTGTCCGCCTCCGAGTGCGAGCTCATCGAGGTCGAGCACAGCGACGAGAAGAAGAAGGTACGATCAAATTTGAATGTTATCTTTTGGCGCCGGAAATTTGGAAATTTCCGAAAATTTGGACTTTTCTAAGAGGCTTTGAAAATTTGTTTTACCGGTTCTGCTTTACAGGCCTGCCGCTTCATGTCCGGCACCAAGCCCACGATCAAGATCACTTTCGTACCCAGTGAGTCCGGATTTGATCTTTGATCTTTGATCTTAGTCTTTGGAAGGGCAGTTAATTGGTTCCAACAATGATGAGGATAGGTTGATTGATCTTTTTCAAAACCGTTTCACATAATATTTGATCTGTTGCGGATAGCCATATCATGTAGACCTCCAGAAAGACTCATGAGTGTAAGACTGTGTAAAATCGATTGGAACTACACTCAGTATCGGTCAGGACCCCCTTTCTGGAGGTTTTAAATCGCACTGCAAACTGCCAATCGATAATCGATCTTTCGCATCGAGACCAACTCAATGTGTTACACCACGAGAGATTGCGTAGAGTGGTCGGAACAGCTGTACTCAGTTAAGAGAGAGAGAAGGAAGATGAAGAGTGATGGAAAGACTTTCGAAGAGCGCTCATGATTGCAAATCTCCAGAAAGGGGCCATTAGAAAGAATGTGACAGCGTTCCTTTCATTGTTTTCGGGATGTTTGCTAGAGTTTGAAATTCGGGTAAATAATTGGATTAGCTCTCTTCATTTCGCACACTCTCTCACCTATCGTCGGGCGTAGAGACTGTGCGAAATGAAGAGTGCTAATCCAATTATTTACCCGAATTTCAAACTCTAATGTTTGCCAGGACTGTATAATGATGTATTTGACGTGTGAGACGAGTGAAAATCGAAAAATTCAATTCATTGATGACAGCGAGGTTTGAGATTCACAACCTCTATATCTGCTGTCGACGTTAGAGGATAAACATTGATTTTATCATTTTCCATATCATGATAATTGATCTTTGATATCTGTTCAGACGAGTCGGGAGTCACGGACCTCCATACGTCCGTCCGCGCAAAGTTCGGCAAATCCACCCTCCCCTACGCCATGACTGTTAGTTGATCTTTAGTCTTTCGATTGTATTCGAAAAAAAAAACTTTCGAATCGAACTTTCTGATGAGAAATTCATATACTATTGGAACTTTTTCTGGACTCTGACCTCCCCTTACCGAAAGCGGGATAAGAAAAAATCAATTATTAATCAAATCGATAAAAATCTATAATGATCTTTGATCTATTATCGATTCTTCAGGACTTCGAGACGTGCAAGCACGGCAACATCGCGTGCCCGCTCGAAGCCGGCAAGGAATACAACTACTCCCAGGACTTCCACATCGACGCCAGCTACCCCAAGGTAACTTTTTTTGAATTTCCCAAATTTTTCATTTCCCTCAGAAAACAAAAAAACCAAAAAAAAACCGGTAATTTTTGCATTGCGACGAAATTTCGGCTGAAACGGGCGCGAGTTCAAAAATTTCAAATTTGCAGAACGAGCTGTTCCAAGTGAACTGGAACATTGGCCGCGGCGACAAGAAGGACATCTGCGTGGTCTTCTTCGCTAAGATCGAATAGGTTTCCGGACCGGAAATCAACCGGAAATGCTGTTTCGCAAACCGGAAGTGAATTTTCCATCTGTTCACTTCCCCCCAATTCCTCCGTTTCTTCTACCCCCTCCTCTTCCTCTTTCTCTCAAGTCTAATGCAATGATTGTGAACACGATTTACGACTTTCCTCTTAGATTTTGCAAAAACCACTCCACGTCTCTGCATTTTTCACACTCTCTAGTCGAGAGACGAGAGAGTGTGCGAAATAGAGAGAGTCGCTTTCTACATCGTTATATTGTGACCAGATGTAAGCATTTTCTTCTGAGAAAACAAGATCGCTAGATGCTGGCTCTGGTTTTACATATTTTTCATCGAGTTTCTTGAGGCGAATAAAATTCGACACGCTCTGGTGTTGTTGTTGTGTGGATATAGACAGTGAAGGAGGAAGGGATCAGAGGTCCGGGTTTTGTGATCCGGAATTACTTCCGCCGAAAAGTTCGGGCACGAGAGATGGATTGGTGCGGGTGCATTGTACACCTTCGAAAGAATTTCAATTGGGAAGGACTGACGGTCGATTTGACAAGAAGTATGCAAGACTCAGAAAAATTTGGCACGCAATCTAACCAACGATATGCATAATACTGATGAACGATGCTGATTCTGTTACAACAATCCGATGAAACATGAAAAAGGCAATTCCAACAGCGCGACCAATGTGACGGCATCTGGATCCCTGTCTGATTCCAGGCTGGAAACGCGGTTTATACCGGGATCCAGGCTGGAAATAAATACCAGAGTTGACGAGTCTCCCATTGGGAGGCGAATTGGCATCCCAATTGGCAAAACACCAGAAGCAGCCACATCATTCCACAGGCCGGTCAACTTTACAGAAAGGGCTTTGGAGTGAGAGAGCGTGTGAAATCGAGAGACACTCTCTCACTTTTGCACTCTCTCTCGCTCTAACCCTGGTCTGTAGGTTTGGAATCATGTGCAGCGGCTATTAAAATAACAGGGTCTCACTTTTATGAAATGCCGCACGTCATGGGGTTGTTCTGTTTTCGGACTTCCTTTGTTATTCTTCCGCTTCACATTCCTTCCTTGTGCGTCCACTTTCACACTTTTACAGGATCCTTCCATTTCAGCTGCCCCGGAACGAATCGGGAATAGGCATGAATAGGCAAGAGCGTGTGCTTGCAAACCCCGGCAATACAGTGCAATAGACACTCGTGACTTGACACGTCACGCATGATTACACGCTCTCCAGAAAGGGGTGGAGGCGAGAAAGTGTGCGTCCCGCTCGATTTATGGGCTCTATAATGATGAGGGCGCATTTTCTTTTTTTCGCACTCTCCTCCTTCATTCTAATTGATCACTGGAAAGGGGCATTCCTGCAGCGTCGAAAAAGACACGACAAAATGGTCAATGATTGCTTGGTGTGGTGACTAGAGTGCGAAATGAGTGACAGCGCGATCTCTTCATTTTGCACGCTCTCTCGCCCCGACCTCTTTCTGTGGGTTTGGAATCATGTGACGTGTTCGGGAACTGTTCAATAAAGTGGTCAACGATTTGTTGGCGAGGTTAGTAGAGTGCGAGATGTGTGACCAGCGTCTCTTCATTTCGCACACTCTTTTCGCCAGTCTGTGGATGAGATAGTGTGCGAAATGGAGAGACGCTGGTCTCATGCACTCTAGAGGTTAGATGGTGTACTCTCCCCACATCATTACACGGACCAGTGTAGCATTTCCCGAGAACCATGAGCTAGTGCAGTCTCTCCGGCGTCTCTTCTAATATGCACGTACACAACATGATTACAAACCCCCCAGAGAGGGGCCAATACGAGAGAGTGTGCAAAAGTGAGAGAGTCCTTCTCGATTTTACACGCGCTCTCACTCCCCTTTCGCAAGGGCCTGCGAAATGGTGACAGAGTGTGTGGACCGAAAAAAATCAGAGAACAAAAGTCGTGTTCCACATCGATTATGCAACACGGTGCTGTGGCTCTGCGCACAAGCGCCAATAACAAGTACCCGTACCCCCCAAGTTTTTTTCTGGATACAGAATCACTAAATAACCGAGTGTTGTTATGCCACCCACGACCGAAATGATGCCATCTGTGTACTAGATAACTCCAAACCTCCAAAAGGGGGTCGGGCGCGAGAGACCCATTTTTGGACCGTTGACGCTACATTATAGCAGGTCAATGCAAATGAGGCAGATATTAAAATTTTAAAATGATACGTTCATGAAATGGACTACTGGTGGTGTACTCTCTTTCTATACCTCGACGTGTCTCTCACTTTGCCTTGCTCTCTCGCAGCCGTATCTGTTGTTTAGCACGGATTATCAACGGAACGTTTTATTATTTCGGACGAGTGCTCGTAAATTTGTAATAGTTAGTGTGCGAAAATAGCTTGTGAATGTACGATGGTCCCATCACCAATTCAATTTTGACATTCTGCCCAGACGCCATGTGGGGAATGACGTCATGCGGAAATATATCATTGAGTGAAACAAGAAGTCGTTTATCGATCTAGCAAATTGAGTCCAGCAAGAAGAAAGTTGTGCAGGAATGACTAGAGGATAGAGGGAGATCGAAGTGATGGAGAGATCAGAGATCAAAGATCAGAGATTAGATATCAAAGATCAAACGTGGAAGTCGTTGTTCTGCGGCCGCCAGGAGAACACCTGCTTGCGAAGAGCTCCGACCTGAGAAATCAAAGATCAAAGTGTAAAAAAATTTAAATAGGGAAAAGATGGTGGAACATTTTGTTACTTTACTCGGAACTTTTTTTTAAATTAGGGCTCCTAAACGGTTACACAATTGAATTAGAGGAGAGCAGTAACCAAACTGTAAATTAGAAAACAGGCAAGCCCACCTTTCCAGTGTAGTCTCCCATGCTCTGTGGAATGAAGGCGGCTTGGTTCTGAAAAAGGAAATATCAGAAAGATCAAAGATAAGGTATCGATTTGGCACCATGCCAAGGACTTCTCTCGTTGCCTGCCTCTCTCGTTTTGCTCACTCTCTCGATGATTCCTCTTTCCCTAACTTGTTCTCGCAGTAACTCTTTCGGGTGATGTGCAAAGCACAGCATCCGAACCCCTTTCGTTTAGAGAAAGAGAGTCAGAGAAGTCAGAGAAAAAAAATTTGGCAAGCTGCCAAACCTCCTGGCACCGTGCCAATTTTCTGGGTTATCGATCCGAGCGTTGTTTAAATATTTTATCGATGGTCATTTTAACACAATGGGTGTGAAAATATACAACGGGGAAGGTGGGTTTAGGCATAGAAATTGATAATAGGAATGTCTAAAGAACCAGCGATGATCATGCCTTTTGAGTCGTAACAAGGGGGGAAGGTACCTGAGATTCGTAATTGATTATAATGAAATATCCCCGAAGGGTTGGTATCAAACCAATTAGCAAAAAACGGAAGTGTAAAGTCTTTATCGATTCAAAGGTTGAAATGAGGGTGGGGGTGGGAAAGCTCGAAGTCATCGCGAAATTCTTGTTCAGCAACCGCCGTCGAAGCAGCGCGACAGAATCTGGAATGCACGCATTTAGTAGATGCAACCCAAAATACCATTAATTTACCAGAAAGTAAAAAATTGGGCATAGATTCTCCTGCAACTATACGGTTCAATATGCCAGCTATGTCGTTCAATCGATAGAATAGGCGCGACACATTTTTGGAGGTCGATTTCAAAAGAGCAATTTCTAAAATCGGCCATAGCTCCCGCTGCACCCGTACATTTTGAGTTCAATATTACACCAAATAGATTAGAATAACGCACCGTGAAATAACCGGAGGACACATCATAGCTCGATTTATTAGGCGTCGTTCTCGTAGTAGGGCTCGTGAAAGTCTCGGTGCCCCATCCAAACGAAGTGGATTTGATCCTGGAACGACATGAATTGAAAATAATAGTGAAAATAAACAAAATGAAGCGATAATCACGCAGAAATGATAATAAAACTAGGAAAGAAGTCAGAGAGAAGAGAAGGGAAGAGGGTGAATGAGAGTGACATCGAGGAGTCGATCGAACAGAGATGGGAAGGGGTAGAGAGGGGAGTTGATGAGGTGGTTATGAGTGGAGACAATAGTAGCAATGACCAAACAAACGAAAAGTTACAGAGCAACAATAAAACAAAATAGAGAGAAAAACAGCTGGCGAACTGGCCACTCCAATCGATCAGGCTGGCAAAACGCCAGGGGCTGGCAAATTGCCAGCGCGCGCTTTTGCAGTTCGGGGGTAGGGGAGTAGGATTTTTCCGTTTCGCGCGTACTTTCCGATGCTGTGCAAAGATCAAGGATCAGACGTACCCTGGATGATCCACTGCCGAACAGGTCGTTGTAGCGCGGCGGCAGGTAGGAGGAGCGAGCGGACACTCGAATCTGGAAGATTGCGTCATCGTTATGCAATTGTATCTTTGAAAGCGTGTTGATAGACGTCGAGCACGTCTTATCCTAGGTTGATTGAAACCCGAGCATGTGCAGCGATGTCCGAGCGGTTAAGGAGATTGACTAGAAATCAATTGGGCTCTGCCCGCGTAGGTTCGAATCCTGCTCGCTGCGAATCATTTTGCCAACATTTCTCACCATATCTGCGCCCGATTCCTCGGCTGTCTTCTGCTGGTTCCACGGCCAGGCTTGCTGCAAGAGATCGAATTTATTAATTTATTTGTTTTAATGTTAAATTTGTAATATTAAGGTAATTTAATAACGTTAATTAACAAAATAATGTGTCTACCGCAAGTGAGAGGCACGCGACGAGGAGTGCTGCAATGACCGTCCGCATGATTCTGCCTCAAATTAGGACGAATGACGTCATGAAATTGGCGATTCACGAAGAATCGAGGTAATTTCGCATTGCAGGCAAAAAAAGCGCAATCTAGGCAATTCGAATCTCAGAAATGGCCAGATAATAGAGCCGAAACGCAGGACAATATAAATCGTAGGAATGAGTGGGAGAGATAATGGAAAAAGAGTGGGGATAAAAAAAGAGAATAACGACAAAGGGCTTTACGGAAGACTAGTCCTGAGCGGGGGTCCTCCTTGAAGCGAAGTCTGAGCGGAACCGGCGCCGGCGAAAAGGGGGGCGGAGTCAGGAGAACGAAATAGTGCGATTCCGTGAAAAGGAGAGGAGGTCTGTGTGTGTACGGTACGGGAAGTGAGGTGAATAGGTGATAGAGACGACGATTGTTTTGGGAGATTCGGTTTATGAGCATGAACATAAATGTTTCATAATCGTATAACGGTATCCAAAACCAAAACGAAAGAAACTGAAATGGGTGAAGGATTCGACTGGAATTCGCCGTTTTCCAAGAATTTCGTACTCTGAAACTGCACAAAATCAGCGGGACTTTGACTGAAAAGGCGCGCATTTCCTGTGAAAGATTGCATGACTCTGGGGATTGTTCGACTCCGGGAGAGGGACGGGAGGGGCCGGCTGCATTTAGTTTGCCGGATGCGATCCGTTTCCGGTGCGCTTCCGGTGAACATCCTGAGAGACATCCAAGTCTGTGTCTGTTTTCTGATCTTATCACGAAAACTCCAGGAAGGGGTCAACAGCAAAGTGCGCAAAACTAAGAGGGGTT
Source organism: Pristionchus fissidentatus (assembly GCA_036245785.1). NCBI lineage: Eukaryota > Metazoa > Nematoda > Chromadorea > Rhabditida > Neodiplogasteridae > Pristionchus > Pristionchus fissidentatus. The sequence continues at coordinate 28,430,025 of BTSY01000001.1, read as the reverse complement.
GTCTAGTTTTCACATGCCTCCAGTTTCCTATGGGTATACCCCTTTCTGGAGCTGTAGAACGGTCTCATCATCTCAAGTTGTCGCGGTTAATAGAACAATTTTGTCGAAGCTGAGTGAGAGAAGTTCTCCAGAAAGGAATTAGAGAGTGCGCAAACGGAGTGGAACTTCCTTGATCCCTTTCTAGGGGCTTCTGGAACCATGTGGTTTGGGAAGGTGCTGGGGCATTGTCTAGAGCGCCTGTTGTGGTCTAAAAAATGGGCGAGTTGTATTACTTGGAAGTGACTCTGTATCTATAGCTTAGTATTGTGACTACATCGACAACCAAAAACCTTTCTATGTATTCTTGGTGTCTCTCTCCGTAAATGGAAAAGCGTGAAATTGAGCGTGAAATTGTGTATTTGAGCACCCGGGAAACGTTTCGAAGTGTCCTGAATAGTGCCCTGCAGGGTCCCTGAACACGGGGTTCCAAACCGCACCCTAAAACTTATCCAAAACAAACAAAAGGTTGGAAAACAACGTTCCAAAACTTACATAAACTATCACATTACGTGTGAAATATTCGACGTGAAATCACTATTTTTGAAGAATTTCGGACCGCTGCTCGTCGGTATCTATGGGGAAGTGTCGTCAATACGGATGGCATTTAGCAGCTGGAAGAGTCTGTTTTCGGAGTAGATTTACAAGTGGGTGTGTGGGGTGGAATCGGATTTGCACATTGCATCTTGAGATTCGGCGCGGACTCCATCCCGGTTTCGAAATTTCGAGTCTTCCCCTCTCCCCGGGGAGTCACGAGTTCATGAATCGAGTCGCAATCAGTGCAAACGAAGTGGTGGAGAGGGTGGATGGCATAACATTTCGCAGGCGAACGCATAATTCCACAGGCCTGTTAATACAGAAAAGGCGTGGGAGTGAGAGAGCGCACAAGGCGAGAGACCGCGCAAATGGTCTTCGATAAAGTCTTGCATTCTGGAAACTAATTGGGTTAAATCAATTCATTAAGCACACGACGGTCGATAAGTTGCAAAAGCGGTATATTTGGATTTCGACTCGCTTTCCAGTAGAACTAACGGCTGCAAACTTCGTTTGTAGGGTTCAGAGGCCTCTAAAAGTTACAAAACAATTTTCAAAGACTCTAGATTCTCTTCTTCTCGGAAGCGAGTTACAAATTGCGGGAATTCAAATCAAACTGCATTTGCAGACGCTTTTCCGGCAAACTAGGACAGCATCAGTTTTCTCACGCATACTCTTCAAGATTCCAAACCCACAGAAAGGGATCAGGGCAATGGGTCTCACCACGAATTCACTTTTGGAATTTTGCCCAGAATACCGTGTTACTGGGGGAGGGGGTGCTATTTTTTTGCCCAGGGATGCGTCGCGTCGTCTGAAGCATGAGTGGGCAGCACTTGTATTTGTCCGTGACGATACGCGCGCATCCGGAAGTTATTTTCCGGACTTTGACCAGACGTTTTCGTCGGTTTTTTCGGCGATCAAAGCGCGTTTTCAGGGCGCTAGCAAGGCGAAAAGCGGGGGTAATGTGGGAAAAGAGTGTCGGATTCGGCTAAAGTGGACGAACGTGCCGGAGGAAACAGCACGGGGCTCAAAAATTCCGATCCAATGCAAGATAAATGACCAGAGCATGGACAGTGCGCGAATACCATTTGATTACTAGTGTGTTGATACGAAACTTGAGAACTGCCTAAGGAGCTATACCGTAGCAATTATCGTCATCACGTTTTATCCGCTTTGAGCCCCGTGAAAGCGACGGTGAGGGAAGCCCCGGAGGTCGAAATAGGGGAACAATGGACTGTGTTTGTTTTTCAAAGGACCGGAGATGAATACCGTAAGAGGGGGAGATTGTATGAGAAATTGTAGTGTTTGTGTCTGTGTGTGGGAGTACGGGACTGGGGCTGTTTGTGGCATAGCCGAGTAAGGAAGTCAGCTAGATTTCTGGCACTATTTTTCAAAGGAAAATAAGAAGTCTACGAATCGAGAGGTCTAGGCTGCCGAGCGACGACTATAAAAAGCATATAAAGTCCGCGTGCCAAGTTTTCTTTCGGTTGCCTGGACTACAGGATCCGTGAATTGTTTTAACGCAGCGCTGAAGAATGCTATCAAAGACTCTAAAGATCCGGAAAGGGGTCAGCAGCACAAGTTAAATCAGACATTTGGAATCAAGTGAACGGGCAAAAAGAAAAAGAGATAAAGTCTAGACAAAGGATATTTGAAGATGCACGTATTCTCAACAACTGTAGAGATGTAAGTACAGCGCAGGAAAAAATCAAATCCGGAAACAAAATCAGCCTTTGTTACACTTTCTATCGGAATTGAGAATATTCCGGGTAGGTGGGTTAGGGCCAACACCACACGTAAAACCTCCAGGAGAGGAATGGGAAAGCGCGCATCTTTTCACTGCCCGGTAAAGCCTCCAAAAGGGGTTGCGAACGAGAGGCTATGCATGTATCTTGCAGATGTCGCCTCCATGAAGTTGAAAATGACGTGTCTGACCCCTTTCTGGAGATCAGGAATGATGCGGCTTGCCCCTTATTGGAGATATTCAAATCAAATGAGATCTTGCAATTGCACTAAGAGGGGAAACGTGCATTATAAGGGCCGTAATTTGCAGGACAATAATTTTAGAGAGCGCCTCTGCATCGGCCGGCAATTAGGACATTACACAGGTACACCTTTAGCATGCTGATGAAATAGTGTGCGGAACGGAGAGAGCGCTTAGCGGAAATGGGTATACTGTAATTAGTATGTCTGGCAGGGAGTGTGCAGAGTGGGAAGAGCGTTTATATCAAATTAGTATATCGCAGTCACTAGGATAATTGTATATTTATTTCAACCACGGGTGAAAAATAGTACTGCCAGGATTGCGGGTCCACATGGCTATACTATGGACGACTATACAGTGATCAGTTAAATGATAGGTTATACAACAACGAGTGAAAAGGACAAGTAAACTGTAATGTCATTCCATAGGCCGTCAATCCTACAGAGAGGGGTTCGGAGCGAGAGAGCGTGTGAAATCGAGAGAGTTTCTCTCACTTTTGTGTGGATCCGCCATTTCTGAAGGCTTTGTTTTGACGACGGCAACCCGTGAAAAGAATCAGTAAAGTGTGAGAGGACTCTCTTAATTTCGCCTTCTCTCTTGTTGGTTAGAGACAGTTATAGAGCGGGTGAAAGTGGGAGAGTCAGACACAAAGATGTAAGGAGAAATGGTAACGAAGTGGAGGAGAGGCACTACAAGAGATCATAGGAAGGCGCGTGACTGTCCCAAAGAGCTTGTTCAGTCGGGCGATGATTCCAAACCAAAAGAAAGGGGTAAAGGCGAGAGTGTGTGCGAAAGTGAGAGAGTTCCTACCGATTTTACCTGTTCTCTCACAAAGTCATCTGGAGCGTCAGCCGGCATGTGAAATGATACTGGCTTTGTTTAGACGGCTTTCTGATGAATGTTACGCCTATTCCAGGGGTGTAAATGAACGAATTACGGAGGGAGAGTGGCGATAGAATGGAGAAAACATGTACAATTTGTATCTGTGAGGTGTTATTGTAAGCAGAACAGCTGATGAATTTATGTGTACGTTATTCTTGTTACGGTATTATAGCGAGATACGGTTTGGTATGCTGATGGCTAATCTCTGGACGATTAAAGAATCATTAATATTTTGTGAAGCGCCGAAAGATTTCAGGTATAGTGGACGAAAGTGGATTCATAGCTCTGAAAATATTTTATGCGAAACTCAATTTGAAATGCGTACACATCAATAAGTGATTCAAAGGTTGATTTATTACAAGATTCTCTCAACTACGAAATTATTATATTTAACAAAATTGCATAAATATAAACAGAATTAAGAAAATGAATAAAAAAATACGAAAATTCAATAACTTCTTTCGTACTATACTACCGTACTCGTGGTGCGTCTCTGGTGCGCAAAGTGCGCGTACAGTTTTCTTGCACTTACGATCAGTCGAATTTATTGCGTGTTCTTATTATTTTTTTGTTATTTAAATATTTTAATCGTATTTCTTTATTATTGTTTCTTAATTAGGCACCAATCAGTGCCTGAAACCTGCGCCTTTTTATTTCTTCGCTAGAGCCGTATGAACAGTCGTTGAACAAAGTGCATGTTCGTCGCTTTTGTTTCGCATAACTTTTTTGTCTGTGCTGTATTTCCTCTGCCTGTAAAAACGTTTTCGTGCGGTACTTATCAATGATAGGTCAACCAGCGTTTCCATTTCTTCTCTGATCCCTCTCAATTAATCTTTGAACAATCCGTTACTTTTGTATTCCTGCCCATTTTTTTTTGCAATGTTCGTACCTTTTTCCAGCCCAAGCTAGCTGTCTGTTTCATTGATGCGCTTTGAGCGCGATGTTTGAACCCCACGGACCTCCGTACATGTGACTACTCGCGAAAGGGGCTAACGGGAGAGGGAGGGTCTCTCCACTCAAAGAGTGCGCAGGGAAACGTTGCTAGCAGGATGGAGAGAGAGAGAGAGAGAGAGAGAGTGGCCATCAAACAGAGGGAGGGCGGAAGAGAGCGAGTGCACCCAGAGTGGACTAGGCCAGCCGGCCAGCACACGAGACTACGTGCACTTCTTACTACGTTTCGCTATCCTTTCATCCTCGCGTTTTCTTGATCGCTACTCGCGAATTTATTGATTTTAAAATTCGGGTAATTAATGGGATTTGCTCTCTCCATTTCACACACTCTCTCACCAATAGACCGGCGTAGGGAAACTTTGTTAAATGAAGAGATGTAATCTATTATTTTCCCGAATTTCAAACTCTACGAATTTGTTTCACTGATTTCCTTATCTGAGCGCGAATTGTGATCTTCGATCAGCTATCGGCTTTTCACGCCCGCTCGTAAGACGCAATGCCTATAGACCCCGTCGAAGCTGAAACTTACAGACGGTGACGCGACGCGTTTAGTCATCGCAGATCTCGCGCACCACATTTATTCCCCGGTTTAACCGCCAAAAATTGCTCGTTAGTAGTGAGAGACCGTGTGGAATCAAGAGAGGCTCTTTCAATTTCACGCAGTCCCTCGCTCTTGATTGCCTGAGCAATTTGTATGTGTTTGGAATCATGTTGCGAGGCTGAAATGCACAGACGGTGACGTGGCATGGTTAGTCATCTGAAATCACACGTACCCGCCAGACGAAAATGTATATAAATCATTATTTCATCTCTATTTTATTTTCCATTTCCATTTTTTGAGTAACGGTCTGACTCTCTCAATTATGCATGCTTGCGCTGTCTGATCGATGAGAGAGCATGCAGAATGAGGAGAGTCTGATCATTGCTCCATTTTTTCCCCGCTTCTCGTGTCTCGCATACGGAAGTGAAATTCTGGGAAATATATGCATATATTTTCCGCAATTTCGCTCCCTTAATCACGTCTATTCGCTCCGTTCCTTCCGTTTTCTACTTGAGCGCCGCGTGACAGGTGGTATTAATAGCTAATTGCTATCCCATAAATATGTGGGATGTATAAATATGTGGACGTAGGAAAGCATGAAATTTGCACGTTTGCGCTGTGTGTTTTTCCCTCCCCCTCACTGTATATATACATTTTTTTTCTCCATTCGCGATCTGATAGCAGTATTGGCAGTGATTGGCTAGGCATTTCGTAGTTGCGAATTGCCCACATTGTTTTTTTCCACATTGGTAGATTCAGAATTTTTGTTAGAAATACACTGTAGACTTTTCTTTATATCCACTGTCTTCCACTTAAATACGAGCAGTGACTTTCTCAGGACTTGGAGCGTCGATAAGGAGATACCTTTACCGCTGGCTAGTTCAGCTGTAAGAGTGTAGTGTGACAGCGCGGCGGAAAGTGACTGTTTTCGCCCGTCCCGTTGCCATTAGCATTGACGCGTCTCGCCCTTTTTGCGAGAGAGAGGGGGGGGGGTACGGCCACTCTACTAGACTTCCCCGCAGGATGCCACTTTACGATAGCGAGATTCCCAGGCGCGAGTGAACTTTGGTGCGGCATCGGAGTATACGATTCCCCGATTCTGAATTTCGCTGGGCTATCTGCGTAGGTCAAATAGGTGTTCCCCAGCATGGAGAATCACTTCTGTACGCCGTCTGAACCATTAATGCAGTCGGAGATGTTTGGATGTTGACGTATTCCGACCCGTGTTTTGGGCAAACTTATGCGAAGTTTGCTAATATGCACGTTGGTGCGCAGGTATCGGTATTTTGTGCATGAAGTACCTGCGGATGCACCATTTTGTGTACCCGTGCGTGTTAACTTGTGTCCTGTCTTGAAGCAGGCATCACACTCATACCTGTGCGAGATGTCCATCTGACAAAAACTTACTCCACAAAAACTTACTCTACGTGTCCCCGGCTCAGTTTTTGTGAATATTTCTACGTGTCCCCGCGATTTAAGAGGGGTTACAGGGAATATTCAAGGTGAAAAAGTACGGGTACGGGGTGAAAAAGTAAAGAAAAGGTAACCGCATTTACTGAGGAAAATTTTTAAAAAAATCTACGGGTCTCCTGGCTAATTATGACAGTCCACTGAATCGGCGCCTAGGTATGATCACACTATCACTTGTTAGATTGTAGCCAGCGCATGAGCTAGTGGTAATATTTTGCTGTATTCGCTCCGCCGCAGATGCCGTATTTTGACAACAACAGACTGACTGAGCACAAATCGCCGGCGCCACTGCTGGAAATATGCATGGAATCCGGCTTGATTGTGGCGCGATTTCGCATTCAGCACGTCTATGCGTCCGCTACTGGAATGTGTTTTGTCTGCCTATTCTTTCTCTAGGGAACGAGTGCGTCTTGCGCGCCTAGAGTGTAGTCTGAGGACGAATGATGCACGCGCGCGAAGTCATCCATTGGCTAGGGTGTAGCCGGCAACAGAACCCTTCCGTCTTTTTTCCTGATAGCCCACCCGATTTCGGCTCAAGTCATCACGATTTTGGATCGAGCTCTACCAATTTTTGCTCTAATTCATAAGGTTGTGTCTACGACCCTCCCGCTTGTGACCTTCCAGCAACAATCCCTGCCCATTTATCCGCTTAATTTTGGCGCGCGATTTCGCATTCAGCACGTCTATGCCAATGCTGTGATTTTCTGCCTCGATTCGAATAACGCCGTACGCTTTTCTTGCCTAATTTGGACAAGCGAACCAGGATTGTGGCACGTGCCCTTTTGAGCTGCGCGCACGCTTGCACTCGAAAAGAGACGCAGCCGAGTGCGCGCTTTCCGGTTGCTGAGAGGAGTCTCTCTCTCTCTCTCTCTCTCTCTCTCAATGTTTCTAGCACTTCCCTGTCATCGAAACAGTAGCTGGCGATTGAAAAAAATGGTCGAGGTTGTCTCTTACAAGCAAAATGTTGCTAGCGGTTCGCTCTCATGTTTTCGTGGGTCCCCTGAAACCCTGAAAGTGTAACTTTAAAAAAATCTCTGCAATAAAAAAAAATGAAAATGTTGGAAATTAAATGTTTTCCATTTTCCACTTATGACATTTACGCTGTTTTTCAGTTTCCTCCTCCATTTCTACGATCTCCTCTGGTATGTTTTTGTCTCCTACCACTATATATATATATTTATGCGAATTCTATCACTATTCCCCTCCATCTCTCGGAGAAGCAACAATTTTTTTTGATTTTTCTCCCAGTGGCGGGTAATATATATATTTATATAATTATGCGTTTTCAAGGAAACACGGTTACAAATAGAAAGAGAAAGGCCGATCTGGAGATAAATAATAAAAGTAGGAATAGCAGTGGGAGAAAAATGCAAGAGCCACTAGCCACCCACGCTTTCTCCTCGTATGTCTGTATGCAGTAATCTTTGAATGGCTACTTTCTATTATTTTTCCCGCCGCCGCCACCGCTTTTTCATATCTGATTACGGTAACGAAAAAAATCCCATGGTGCAGACCCAGGAGACCACTGTTCGAGATCGAGAGAGAAGCGAGGTGGGAGATATCCCGCGCTGATCGATTGCGGCACGGTGCGGATTTCGTGACTATAATTAGCGTGCGCCGGGTTACGGTAGCACCGGGAGGCCTGGGTGGCACCGTGTTATAAGGCGAGATGCATCCTGCGCTCCTGCGCTGCGTAATCATTGAATACGTGTTTTCAGCGCATCGTGCGCGCAGGATTCGTGTAGGGCTCGCACGCGACGAACCCTGCCACAACGCGGCGCGCAAGCTGCGCATCTGTTTGAACGTGCCGAACGGAATGGTGCGCAACGTGGTGAATCCGGCGCGCATGCTGCGCTGACAAATGAGAGGATTACTGTACACTCGTGAACTGCCTGCCTGTCATCTCCTAGACTGCGTGCACTCTGCGTATCCACTGCGCTTCTCTCTTCTCACGCGCACTCTTCGGTCTCTGTTCTCCATACAGTCCAGTGTCCACGAGCAAAACAAGAGAGAGGGAGAGAGAGGGAGAGAGAGAGAGAGAGAGAGAGAGAGAGCTAGCCTAGAGAGTGAATTGTATTGAACAGGCCTGCCGTACGTGCTGTTTTCTGGAGTGGCGGGAGGGAAATAGAGAGAGAGAGAGAGAGAGAGAGAGAGAGAGAGAGACGGACTGCGTATTTTGTTCTCACGCTCTCTCTGGATTTCCTATTTTGCTATTTTGCCCGTCGCCGACTTCTTCGTTCATTCAGCTCTCTGTAAGTCTCGCGCATTTTTCCGTGAACCTCCAGAAAGGGGCAGGGGCGAGAGAGTGCGGGAAAGAGAGAGAGAGAGAGAGAGAGAGAGAGAGAGAGAGAGTCGCTGCCACTGCCGCCTCCAGAGGTCAAAAAGTAAAGTAGCTTGGAAACCTGGATGGGCAGGTTTTCGAATTTTTGATGACCTATCGGGCAGGTTTCTACATTTCGTGGCTGTTTTCGGAGTCTCTGTCGGGCAGGTTTTGATTTTAGGGGTCTATTTGATCAGGCATTAGTTTTCGCGTTTTATTGAATTCTACCAACTTTTTTACCTATGGCCGCCTCTCAGCGCTTTCTGGGGGCCTGGAGCAGATACGAAATGGGCTTCTCGCAGATATTTTGTGCAGAAATTTTTTTACCGATGTTTATGTTATCCAATTTTCGAAGAATTTTTTCCCGTAAAATTACTGTCTGCCGAGATGGTCCTGACGACGCTCAAATTTTCTCATCTTCACTTGCGACGACCTATTAGATTTGTGGTTTCATGCGCTGGAACTTATACTTGGTCGAAATATTTTTATCAGAAATTTCATCGTTGTTGGACTTTGCTCTGTCTACGTGTTCCTTCCTCGTTCTAGATTATTTTGGCGCTCTGACTCGCTCTCTCTCTCTCTCTCTTTCTCTCTCTCTCTCTATCTCTCTCTCTCTCACTCTAATACCATTGTTTTGTCGATCCGCACACACGCTGCTGTAGAGAAAATCGCGTTCTGTCCGCCTGTTTCCCTCGCCACCTGTGTGCTTTATTGATCCAAGTGTGTATTTTCGAAATTAATTAATTATTGATTTTTTAACAATCGATTTATATTGGAATAATGGGCGTTGCTGTAGAGAATTGCGTTAGATTTTTCACCCCGCGTGTGTATTTATCGATTCAACTGTGTAATTTCGGAATTAATTAATTATTGCTTTTAATTATCGATTTTATTTTAAGCAAAATGGACGCGCCGCCGTTGGCGACGGCGCTCGTGTGCAACTACTGCAGCGCGCCCGGAGCTCTCAAGTGAGGGGGGGAATAGACATACATTTTATAACACACACAATGTGTGTGAAACCGTAACCATAAACAAGATTACTGAAAACGTTTGAATATAGTCTATTTCGGGTTTTTTTCCGGTATCGGACATACCATATATGGAAGTCTCTTTTTTCCCTGACTCTCCTCACCTTTCCAGCTGTTATAGCGGTCTCTAGCTCAAAAATGCTGTAATACGATTACCGAATTTGTGTATCTACTACGGAGTACGTGTATCGCAAAAGACATCACTGTTTCCATAGATGGGCGAAGGTTGTTGCTAGTAGGCCAAAAGCGGGAGGGTCAGTGACAAAACCTGGTGATATTGATCAAAAAGCGGAAGGGTCTGATCCAAAATCGTAACGGCATGAACCGAAATCGGGGGATTTTTCGGCAAAAAGCGGGAGGGTCCTGTTGCTGCTGGCTACACCCTGGTCCATGCATGACTGTTTCGCTCCGCTAACTCCGCCTTATAAACATAGATGGGCATCAAAAATCCAACTTTTTCGCACGCGGTCGTCCGATCGCAATTTGGCCCTGCAGGCGGTCGTCATATGACCCCCAAAGACCCCTTTTTCAGGTGTTTACCAGAGAAAAAAGTGATTTTTTTTTCGGATCTTGGTTGCAGGCGTTTGTCAAGGTACCCTGCGCCCACCTATGCTTATAAATATGAGCGAATATAGATGGTGAACATATGTATAGAGTAGCATACAAAACATGATCTTTTGCCAAGAAATTCTTGATCGATTTTTACCGAAAGAGAGCAGAAAAATGATAGATAAAAGAAGGGTTGGAAAAAGTATTATTAGCTAATTTTAGTAATTCTGGAAGAATATACCTTTTGAGAATGCATCTAGGTTGAAATTAAGTTTCCGGGGGCAGAAACTTGACGCCGATTGCTTATACGTCATCTCATTAGCGATGCCCTTTCAATGGGGCTGAAAAAGTGGTCTCGAGCATCGAATGCACCTACTACGGTATAATTGCGCATCTAGCCACCAATTTCGTAGCAATACCGTGGTCAGTAATGCCAATTCGCGCGTTTCGGTAGTGACCATCCTCTGTGCATTTCTCGCGTAGGGAGTCGGGATTTTTTTGTTTGAAATTGTGCCCTTTATTAGTCGATCATTCTTTGCAGTCGATTCCCGTTTGCGAGAAGAGAAAATGGAGAATGTGTCCTTGTGGCGCCTTGGAAAGACCGGGAAAATATTTGTCCAAAATGTCCGTCCATGCGCGATTTTGTTTTTGAAGAAGGAAAGTGCGCGGAGTAGAACCGCGTGTTTTCGTGATATTCGCGCACAAAATGTCACTAGGATCAGGAAACCAAGAGAACACGTTCACTTTCCTGTTGCTAGGGAACCGCAAAAGTAGGCCTCAGTCCCGGTAAAATTCACTATCAGAGGTTTTAAGAGACCACTCAGAGGATCTAAGAACGATTTCCAATTTGTTCTCAGTGTGGCAGATGGCGCGTTCTTGACGGACTTGTGCACGTGACCCTCCGCAATAATTAATTAATATTTCTATATTTAATTGATTGATTGCAGCGCGTGCGCCAATTGCTTCATGGCTGCGTACTGCTGCGCGGACCACCAGGTACGGTATATTTATAAGGTTACGGTATTTATAGGGTAGTTCCTCATTTGCTGTTTCTTCCAAGTGTGTGTACGTCTCATTCGCGTTTGCCCGTTTGCGCTGCGCCTATGTATATTTTCCTTCCTGGTCGCAAATTTCTCCACTTTTCTCTCTCTCTCTCTCTCTTCCTGCCTATACTTCCTTGTGCTGCTTACTTGTAGGGCTGTTGACGCGTCGTTGCTAGCACTCGCACACGCACACTAATGCTGCGCAAATTTCATGGGGTGCAAGGTGCACATCACTTTTATGCACCCTTTCATAACTTTCAGAATAAAGAGAGATTAGCACGTCCCTAAACTTTACCGCAAAGCATGAGTTTGATAAAGATTGATTTATTGATCAACTGTTTCGACCCAAGGGCATCAGTCCGCATTTGCATGCTGCTACAGACGTACTTGCTCTCTCGGAACTTCCTGCTCTTACTTATGCTGCGCTAATTTCATGGGGTGCACATCAGTTTTATGCACCCTTTCATAACATTTTTCCTAGTGAAGCTACGACTTCCAAACTTGATACAGGGATTGCAAGCCACGTTTGGAACATTTTCCTGTTAATTGGGCCCTGCATCAAGTTTGGAAGTTGTAGCTTCACTAGGAAAAATGTTATGAAAGGGTGCATAAAACTGATGTGCACCCCATGAAATTAGCGCAGCATAAGTAAGAGCAGGAAGTTCCGAGAGAGCAAGTACGTCTGTAGCAGCATGCAAATGCGGACTGATGCCCTTGGGTCGAAACAGTTGATCAATAAATCAATCTTTATCAAACTCATGCTTTGCGGTAAAGTTTAGGGACGTGCTAATCTCTCTTTATTCTGAATTCCGTTGGCGCAATGGGTCTCTTGCAATTGTGTAATTGAGCTCGTCTCTAGAGTAGGCAGGACAATGCCACAACTGGGAGTAGTGGTTTTGGAAAATGTGGGCATGAGAATAACAAAATGCGGGTGTTGTTCACTTACATTTGTTGACCTATTGACGGAAAGTGTGAAAGACGTTGTCAATAGTAGGATTGATTGACGTCGACAATTGATCTATGTCATAGATTCTATGGAAAATACGTAATCGGCAGTGTACGGCAATCTATCAGTGCGCGGTTACCGAGAAAACAATGCTTGATTCTTGGAGTGCAGCGTTATCAGTGGCTGATCTGTGGCTTTGTCGTGCAGGGAAGGGGGTGTTTAGCGGTGAGTACGAAAGATGAGAGATGAACTGGGAAGATGATGGGTTTGCGAGCAGGTACGGTATTTTATGCACAGGGAAGGTGGTGGTTTTGTGGTTATGACTGCCTCCAGGTACGGCACTCTGATGGTATATATATAGCACAGGAGTGATGATGGTTTGCTATTTGGTACGGTACATATTACACAGGGTAGGCGGTGGTTTTGTTGTGCGGAGTGGGAGAGGCAGAGAGTGCTATCACTATCAGCAGGGGGGGGGGGGGGGGGGGGGAGCGCGTTAGGATAAAGGGAGTAGTACAGCGCGATAAGAACAGTATGCAAGTGCGTGGGTTGGATGATGCTGATAAGTGTGGACACGATCACCCGGGGACACTGTACATGTGTTCACCACAATCTTGATGTGGACAATAAGCGGGGACTAGTGAAAAAAAATTAAAATTATGCGGGTTCTGTTTTTTAAAGAATTTTGTAAAGGAAAAAAGATGAATAGTTATAGACTTGTGGACTGCAAATTATGGTGCATTGGTTCACTCACTGGTCGCTGGTCGCCTGGCGCCCATCCCCCATCCCCCAGCCCGCACATGTTGATCACGGCTTGTAAGTTTAGAATGAATCACGTGAACGAGAGTTGTGGCGGGAATCGGCGGGCTGATTTGCATTAGTTTAGCGTTGAGCGGACGATTCAGAAATAAACACATGAAGGTTTGTTGTCGTCGTGAAATTTCCCGGAAATAGTGATATTATGGGTTTTCGTTTACTGTTTCGCATTAGTTTTGCTAGTTTATTCCACTTCCGCTTTCTGCGTAGCTTGCCAGTATGTTGTGACGCATTTGCCGTGCTGCAAGACTTCCATTCTGTAATGCGCGTCTGCTCCTGTGGAAATGGTGTTTCATCGTCTGCTCAAAATTTCTCATAGTGATTGGATGCCAATGATATTTTTCGCTCTCTTTTAAATATAAGGGTGTCCCAAAAGTTTTGCGACTTTTTCCAATAAAAACTTTTATCATCACATCTTCAACAGTTGACAAAGGTGATCAATCAATGTAGGCTCCCTTCTTAGTCACAACCTTCTGCCATCGATCGGGCAGGCTCATGATTCCATTTCTCCAGAATGACTTGGTCTTCGAATCGATCCAAGCCTGGAAGGCCGAGTCGAGATCGGTCCGATTAGCGAATTTCTTTCCGCGACAGAAGTTAGCAAGAGATTGGAAACAGTGATAGTCACAGGGGCTGATATCGGGTGAATACGGTGGATGAGGCAGCCATTCCATATTCAGTTCGTCCAACTTTTTCTGGGTCAATTTCGCATGATGAGGTCTCGCGTTATCCATAAGGATCAGGATTTTTCCATCGCTTAGAAGACCAGAAGGGACCCTGATGGCGACCTCTTCCAGTTGAGTAGTGAAGACGTCAGCGTTGATGGTGGTTCCATTGGAGAGGATCTCCCAGTAGACGGGTCCCAACACGGAGAAGAAGAAACTCAGTAGTTCCTTCTTTTCGTGCAATTCCTTCTTCGGGACTGGCTGGGGATTCTCTCCGATGCCCAACCATTCCAATTTCCGCTCAGGGTTATCGTATGTGATCCACTTCTTGTCCATAGCGATGATCTTGCTGACCCATCGAAAGTTGGGTCTACGGTGGAGCAATTCTCGGCACACATCGACACGCTTTTTGATCTGAGCAGGGGTGAGGGAGTGGGGAATGACATGGGGGAGCTTCGGCTTCCTCTCATCCCGGTGGAGGATTCGTTGTACCGTGGAATTGGGAGTATGAGTCTCTATCTCCAACTCACGCACACTCACTTTGGGTTTGGCCGCCACTGCACTGAGTACCAGGGGTTGATTCTTGCTGTGAGGGCGTCCAGAACGGGGTTCGTCTTCGATACTATGGTCGCCAGAATTGAAACGCTGGTACCATCTATAGCAGGTCGATAGAGTCGAGGCAGAATCTCCTTTCGAAAGCACCAGTTCTTGATGAGCTGCCTTCGCCGTCTTTCCCGCAAGAAAATTGTGAAGCAAAACTGTGCGATGATCGAAAGAAGTGTCCATCGGGAGAAACGTTGTAGAAACTAGGAGACTACAGCACTCGACTTGTGCTAAGGCTTGAATGATTACGAAATGGATTGGTTACCAAATGTATTTCGCAATCATCGATATCGATCGATTGCGCAATCGTCGCAAACTAAAATAGGCCCGAGTCGCAAAACTTTTGGGACACCCTTATATAATTCATTTGTCTCAGCCACACATAAATTTAGTGGGATTGGTTGCATGCGCACTAGCTTACTGTCTAATGAGCTAACGGAGCTAACTTTATTCTACTGTTGCTGCCCCAATTGATGCAGTGCGCTCACGAGAGCGAAGTCGTGGGGTGGTGTGTGCGAGAAGCCGTGACAAAGAGTGGGTTTAGCTGATTACGGTGGCACTACGTGCAGGCAGGCGGGAATCTTCCATGAAATGATTGGTTGTGTTTTGCACGGCATCGAGTTCGCACCATGCCAATAATCTCTCTTGTTGTCTGCCTCTCTCGTTTCGCGTACTCTCTCAATGTTTCCATCTTTCTCTAACTTGTTCTCGCCGTAACACCTTCGGATGCTGTGTTTAGATGCAGTTCCTTTGCTCCGGACAGAGATGCCTTAACCTTTTGCTCTCTGCCCACTGCATGGACTCTCCTCATTCTACATGATCTCTCTTCGATCAGAGAGCGCGAGAGAGCATGCAGAATTGAGAGGGCGAGACCATTAATCACTGCATGTGTTCGCTTTGTGGCTGCTTTGAGACAAGCTAATGTCAGGGAGCCAACTGATTTAAACGAATGCACCCCTCTGGAGACACGTACCCCCCGATTCTCCACCCCTGTCATTCTGGACGCACGCTATCATACTGTGTGCAGTGGGATCGTGTGTCACATCATTCCACAGGCCGGTCAACCTTACAGAAAGGCCTTTGGAGTGAGAGAGCGTGTGAAATCGAGAGGGACTCTCTCACTTTTGCACACTCTCTCGTTCTATCCCTGATCTGTAGGTTTGGAATCAAGTGGTGTGCATCTCGCTGTGCGAGCAAAGCAGCATTTTTTTTCTTTGACTCGTGGCTTACATTGCTGCTGCTCCACTGCCATATGCCACGCAAAAAAGGTCGAGTCGGCTATTTTAATATGAGCGAAATTTCGCTGATCTTTGCCAGACCTGCGAATGCGGGGTTTCAGTTTGTACATAATTGGCAGTGACTTGCGTCGATTCCGTTAAGCTAGACGGCCGCATTCAAAAAACATGTGTATTCAATTTGTCTGTATTTGGTTCACGTCCTCATCCAAATTGCATGCATGATGTTGTCATCATTGTATGTTGTGTGTCCAAGAATGGCGTTTGGACGATGGCGTCGGGCTGGCGGGGCATTCCTTATGGAAAGGGGTTGACGTTTTCGGCTGCTTGGAGAGTGAGAAGGGGGGGGGGGTGGAGAGAGAGAGGGAGAGAGAAGGAAGGGCCAGACTAGAGACGAAGGGGATTGGAGCGAGAGGGGCAGATGGAATAGACACGAGGTGTGAATGTGCACCTTTCCACTTTCCCCCGCTCTCTCTCTCTCTCGGACGATCGAAATTCAGAGTCCCAGACTGGCTACAAAACACGGAGTTTGTGGTGTTGTTTAGTTTCTGGTGTTTTGAGTTTTGCTGTCCTTTTTCGAGGCAGCTGCAATAGGCAATGATGCGTGCAGTTTCGTAGTTTGAGTTTTGAGAGAGAGAGAGAGAGAGAGAGAGAGAGAAAGGGAGAAAGGGAGAAAAAAGAGGACCTTTCATTTATGTCCCGAGGGCAGTTTGTCTTCGGTTGAGAGAAGGCGGGTAAATGGCACGTAATCTCTCCTTTTATTGCTTTCTTTCTTGAGCGCAGCATGCTTTTCAGTAAGCGTGCGCGTCTGCTTACGCAGGGTGCGGGCATTCATTGGGTGCACGAGTCCGCGCGAGAAAGCCGGCGGCGCAATGTTGCGGGCACGGAATCGAATTAGGGGAGGGAGAGAAGCATTCGGAAAATGTACGCGCAATGTGACGTGACTTGGGAAATCTGAGATGTCAAATCTCACGTAGGAATATTGGCCGAAATCGTGCTAGAATGTTCTCGGGCTCTCCTCTTTTTGCCTCTGGATGTAGTTTGTGAGAAACTTGTGTCCTGAGTGCACTGAGTTCAGGGCAAAATGCCAAAACATAATTCGTGATGAGACTACCACCCATTTACTGGCGGTAGAGTCTGAAATTCGGTTAAATAATTGGATCATATCTCCAATAATTTCGCACACTCTCTTCAGCAGATGAGAGAGTATGGGTAATGAAGAGACCTTATTTTCAATTGCTTACTCGAATTTCGAAACTTTTCTGCAACAATTTGGCCAGACTCGCCTGAATTCCATGTGGTCATTGGCCGAAATCGTGCCAGAATGTAGCAGTCATGTGTCGGGGTCTCTCTCTCTCCCCCTCTTTCATCGCAGGATGTAGTTTCGCGGTGGTGAGAAGTGTGCTCTGGGTGCATTTGTAATAGCAGCACCCGGGGGGGGGGGGGGGGGGGAGAGATGTAAAGCACAAACCCTCAAACTACGGAACCCCCGCACATAGCTCGATAGGCGCGTCAACTACGACGTAGCCAATTAAGATGTCAATTAAGCATTTGCATTCCTAATTTCGAAAATTCAAACTTGATTTTGACATTTTCATTGCTAATTTTGCAAATTCAAAGCCGATTTTGGCAATTTTGTTTCCTTATTTTGAAAAGTCAACCTTGATTTTGGCATTTTCCTAGCCTAATTTTGAAAAGTCAATCTTGATTTTGGAATGCTCTTGCGTACCCTTTCGTGCTATGCTCCCGATTATATCGGGAAAATGTGTGCTCACACTAAAAATTTTTTGGCTGCAATCCAGAGCCGTGCGCATTTCTGTGAGTATTTTTTTGTTTCCCCCCTTTCTATTTCTGAATTTCACTTTGCGCACGTTGTGTTTGCGTCTCGAAATTGTGCGAAATGTCACGTAGTCTGCTCTCCCAATTACGCATGCACAAGTGGAGTTTCTGCGAACTAGTAGCGGGAATGAGAGAGAGAGAGAGAGAGAGAGAGAGAGAGCAGGGGGTGGGGGTTGCATGTAGATGAGGTTGGTGGGAAAGGAGCGGTGGGAGACAGAGATCCCTTCTTCCGGATCTCCTTCCCGGCTCCTCCTCTGGTTGAAGCTCTTTGATTTTCAATACACTTTTTTCCCTGCTGAACCTTTTTTGCGCCGTTGAGAATAGCTTCTTAATTACTGCGTTTTCTCTCAATATCAGATTCAGTCCGCTTCATTACTAAACAACTTTGAAATTATATTTTTAAAAATATATATATTGCTTTTTACCCCTACTGCTTCATGTCTTTTTTCTTTTAATTTATGCTTTGTACCGCTCTCCCCGTGATCTGCATACATTTTTTTTTGAAAAATTGATTTTACATTTTTTTCGATCCCTTTTTTTCCTTTTTTTTCAGCGTCTGGCGTAGATGTGTGGAGCGCGTGACTTTTCGAATTTCCCGACACATCAGTGATCTGTTTGAACGAATTTGTGCCCTTATCTCTCTCTCTCTCTCTCTCGCACTCCTCTGATGTGTCGAAAAGAGTCTGCCTCTCTCGGATTCGGCACGTCTGCAGGCAAACAAAGTTGGCGATCTTTTGAATAGTGCAGGAGGATGACTATCCGTCCGGGGATAGAGAGAGAGAGAGAGAGAGAATGTTTTTGCGGGTATACTATGCAATATACGCTCCGTAGTACTGTCTATAGTAATGTGTGTAATACAGCACAGTTGCTGTGTATTTTGTGTAGCATGTCTGGTATTCCCATACAAGTATCTATCACATTTCGCTCTTTTGGGATGGTACTGATTTTTGTCGAAGAAAATCACGTTTCACCCCTGATTGGCTGTGAATTGAAGAGAATGTGTAGGGCCAGAGAGTAGTATGGATTTGTTTGCTGCTGCTTGGTTGGTCGATCGGTCGGTTCTTGGGCCAAAGAGACAAAGAGAAGATATTTTTTCATAATTCGAAGGTCCCCCACATACAGCTTTGATAGTCTCCTAACTATATCTCGAACTATGCTAAACTAAACTAAACTATGCTAAGACATCTCTCTTCATTTCATTTCTCTCTCACCGGTCTGACGGACGCGGGATACTCACAAAGAAAAAACAAGAGTTTGAAACTCTAATTTTCGAGAGAGTGCACCAAAACGAGAGAAGCGCTCTCTCATTGTCGCACGATCTCTAATGCTGCGCAAAAATCATGAGTGCAATTCCACCAAGGTGCAAAAATCGCAGGGTGTGCAAAGAAAATTTTTGAATTCCCTCAATTATCGATTTTTGCTTATATCTCGGCTCCCGTTGAAGCTAGGGGCAGAAAACTTCCGATTTAGATTACTTAACAGATTTCGATCTTGAGAACGAAGTTTTGTGCCGCTAGGTTGAACCGAGATATAAGGGAAAAAATCGATAATTGCGGGAATTCAAATTTTTTTTCTTTGCACCCGCAATTTTTTTCTTGCACTTTGCACCCCCTGATTTTTGCGCAGCATGCCATTAGAGTTTTTTAAACTCTCCGTCTCGACATATCAAGATTAGTGTTTGTTTCTCTGAGAGTAGCACATCGTTCCGCAGGCCGGTCACCTTACAGAAAGGCCTTTGAAGTGAGAGAGCGTGCGAAATCGAGAGGGACTCTCGCACTTTTGCACGCTCTCTCGCTCTAACCCTGGTCTGTAGGTTTGGAATCATGTGATAGTGTTCAGAATGATCAAGACATTTCTTGCGAAGACATCCCTTGAATAGATTTCTGGTTGCAGAGGGGGCGGCTATTTCGGTGACATATGTGACCAATTCCCCGCCCCCTCTCCGATTGAAAGATCCCCGAGGAGCGTCCGATCGAATTCGGCACGTAACTGTGAAGAGCAAATGAAGGAGATACACAGAATTAATCAAAAGGAAGGAGAGAGTGAAGAAAAAAATCTGTTATTGTCGATTTTTGCCGATAGACGATGGTTTTTGAGAGATACAGCGAGTTTTTTTCGAAGGTTGTTGAGTTGCCGACCACCGAATTTTGCGCAATTTATTGTAGTGGTGTTACAATTGCGGACCGCTCCGATGCGGACATGCAATCGATACGAATATCTGTATACGGTAGCGCCTTAGATACAGTATCCCTGTGTGGAAATGTGGGGTTGGTTACTGTATCGACACGCGTTTATTTCGCGGAAACGTGCAATTTCGCTCATGTAATATGACTCCCAGAATGAAGTGCTGAACTCTACGATCGCATGATTCCACACGAACATAAAGGGGGCACGGCGAGAGAGCGTGCAAAAGTGAGAGATTTTAGTCCCTCTCAATTTTACACGCTCTCTCTCTCACTCTAAATCCCTTTCTGTAGGATTGAGCGGCCTGTGGGATCATGTGACATGACTCACGGAAGGAAGTGGTGAACTCTACGATCCATTCTCTCGCTCTGTTGATTTCTTCGCCTATTTTGGCGTGGATGTCTGCGTGCGTGATTCTCTAGTTTATCCCCTGCACGAAGCACTAATCCGCCGGGGGCTAATTCGAGCCGTATGTCTTCTACTTTTGCTATACTGCCTCTCTCTCTCTCTCTCTCTCTCTCTCTCTGTCTCTCTCTCTCTCCCCACTTCGCCAAAAGAGTTTGCGAACGTGAGACGCTGCAGGGTAACGTGCAGGCGGACCTCCAAAGTTAGAGGATTCGAGTGCGAGAGAGCGGGCGGAGCGAAGAGAGTGCAGACGGGTAGAGAAAGGAAGGAGAGAGTAGGCGAATTGAAGAGAGACAGTGTGGAACTGCTTCGGATAACGATGAATTAGAGAGGCTATGGAGGAGGAGAGAGTGTGCGGAACTGAGAGGCGACAGAGAGGTTAGAGATGGAGAGAGAGAGAGAGGGGGGGGGGTCGAGCAACCATTGAGGATACGTGAATTGTGATAGGATGCGGGGAGGGAGGGGAGTCATAGTAGAGAGAGGAGAAGGAGGAAAGACCAAAGAGTGGATTGAATGATGACCAGACCCTCTGAGACTAGAGTAGTGACCAGAGGTAGAGAGAGAGAGAGGAGTACGGTAGTCATCACATAGAGGAATACGGTAGTCGACTAGTGCGGAGGCTACGGTAGTCGCCTGGAAGAGGAGACTACGGTAGCTGATCAGTCGCAGCAATGCCGCACCGGGCTGGCACGAAGAGGGAAAGGAGCAAGAGCAAGGTGGGATACGGTAGCTGTTGAGGGATATTGATCGGCCCTGATTAGCAGCGGATTGCTGTTTTTTTGCAGATATGCGCGATCCTAGATGCTGGATACTGTAGATGGGGTCGGCTGTGAACTCGAATACGGTGGTTGAATTTTTTGCTAGGTGAATTACCGTAACTAGAGATATAATTTGGGTAATATTGATTACGGTAGTTGATATTTCGGCCGCTCACAAGGAATTTGACTGTAGCGTTGACGTTTTGCTATCTCTGTTGCGGCATTTATAATAATTAGTGGATGACCAGAAAGATTACAATATTCTTGATCTTTGGCTATCTTGGTTACGGTAGTTGGTGGTTGGTCAGACTTATTACGATGGATTTGATCATTGGTGGGCTATCTTGTTTCTCTGTTTGATTTGATGATCGGGGGCGTTGAACTCTGCGCATCTTCCGATTTGTTACTCCGATTTCCCGCCCTAACTCCAATCAAGTTTTCTCGAATCATCTTTCTCTCTCTCTCTCTCTCTAAGCATACATGATGTCATGTTCTCACTCTCAATGTCTGTGTGTGTTTCTCCGAATTACGGTGGGTGCTACGTGCAGATTCGCGATTATGATTCTCAAATTTCTGGTGCGCATCATCTACTCTTTTTTTTGAATGATGACAGGGTCAGAGCCTGATTTGCCTTGGGAGAGAGAGAGAGAGAGCAGGCTGGATACGTGATTTTATCCATCGAATCAAGCGAGAATACGTCGTCTCTAATCTGATAACGACGCCGCGTTATCTGCGTGTGAACTGCTGAGCTTGCATTCACGCAATTCCTGACACTCTGATCTCTCTCTCTCTCTCTCTCTCTCTCTCTCTCGCTCTTCCTTCAAAGGTTGATTGAGAGAAGGAGAGGCAGCAGAGTGATGTTGCATCGGATGACAGGGCGATGAGAATCTGCAGAGAGGTGTTGAAATCATCGGAGCACTCTACGTGGGGATTGGTGCGAACCATGGAGAAGAGTGTGGAAACACTTTAATCTCCTGTGGGAGCTGAGAGATAAGGGCATCTTGACGTAAGGGTGAATTCGTTGACTCTACATCAGGAACTCTTTTGAGGGCACTTGGTCGGATTAGAATCGACTCTAAGGCTGATACGAATGGGCCCATCTTTTTGGATAGCAAATATTTTTTGAGCATCCGAGTGAGTACTCTTTTTATTATGCTGAATCAGGGAGTAGTCATTCCCAAATACGTTGCACTGCTGTGTAAGAGCTTGTTCATTCTCGATTCTGGCGGAATATAAACTAGTACAACGTGCACCCAGAATCATTGACTGCAGGGGGATACGTATTGTCCTTGCAAGCAATCTTGTGCATGCTATGCGTGTCTCATTGTGCATGCGAATCAGCGACGATGGAAGAGGGAGCGTCTGATGGAGGAATGGGTGCATTTCCCCCCCCCTCTCCGATTCCTTTGTCGCATCATGATTCCAAGCCTCCAGATAGGGGTCAGGGGCGAGGGAGTGTGCGAATATGAGGGACTATCCTCATTTTCTTCTCGTATCTAATGCTGTTCTGGACGTTTGACACGACTGTAGTGGCGTAGAGGCTGTAGAGATGATGAGACGAAAAATGTCGTTGTCTGAAATAATGTCGAACAAAGGTTCCGTTCCGGTTCAATCCTTTGTTCTTCCTCTCATTCCGGCTTTTCGACTGACCACCTCTAGTACACACATTTCAATTGTAGTATGTGGTTGGTAGTGTGGCCTACCACACACACACACACACACACACACACACACTACAATTTCCATTGAAATTAGTACATGATGACTGTGATTTATTTCAACTCATCATTTGTGTTAAATTAGCGTACGCGAGCACCTAATTTGATCATTTGGATTCGTGGCTCTTGTAGGGGGGGGGGGGTTGGTATGACCTCCCCCCCCCTTCCCTCTTTGACTACAATGTGTCTCATTGTAGTCCAAGTCTGCCATTTGTTTTTTCTTCCTCTCATCTCATCCCCTTTTGGGCTCAACTGCTCTACTATGACATCTCAAGCCCGGATCTTGTTAAAAGTATCGACAGATTCGAAGGCACAGACATATTCACTCCATGTTATCGCCTCCTTACAATTAGTGTTATGTCGATACAGTAGTACCCTCGCAACTAGAGTGCAAAATATGCTGCCACTGTCTCTTCATTTCGCACACTCTCTCATCCGCCTGATCCCGATGAAGACTGCAAAAAGACTCTGTTCTCACATTTTGCGCTCTACTAGCAACCAACGAAATAGGTCTAACGCTAATTTGAGTTTCAACCTCATGCTCCCGCATAAACTCCGTGTATGGAGGTTCACACTCTTGAGTTTTTTTTCTATGTTAGTGGGGATAGCTGCACCCTCCCCTTTGCCTACAATGTGCCTCAAGTCTGCCCCTACTTCTTCTTTTTGTGCTCCTCTCACCCTTTTTTTCTGTCTCATCCCTCCTCTCTCTCTCCGGCCTTTGTCTCTTCTCAATTCGGGAGTCTGCACTCATTCCGACAGAAGACGTGCGATAGCCCACTAGACGCGCCCTCCCCTCCTCTTTTTGTCTGCAAGACAAGCGAAAGCCCTCATAGAGCTCGTCTCTCTCTCTCTCTCTCTCTCTCTCTCTCTCTCTCCCCGTCTACGGCGTCGCAAAAAGTGTTAGTTTCGGGTGCAGTTTCGCGCTGTCTCGCCCCCTCTCTCCTCGTCTCTCCAGAGTTGTTGCGTTGTGATCAAGACCCAATTCGGGCGGCATTTGTAGGAGCCTCTTGTTGTGCAGTCGCAGTGCGGCGCTGTGGACGACACATGGGAAAGGTCGGCGGGAGTACGGCAGCGTGTGAATTGAGAGCCTTGCTTTCACGCACGCGAAAACTGCCGTGACTCCTTTATGGAGATTTGGCTGGGCTATGGAATGGTGTCCTGTGGATTGGGTGGGGACGTGTCCCGGGAGGAGTTCGTGTGGAACTTGTTGTCGGGGGCTGTGTGTGGTGTGCGGTTTGTCTTGTCTCTGGTGTTTGGACGGCTTCCAGGATAGGAGAAAAATGGCGGTGGGATGATGTGTGTAATGGTTGCAATGAAAAGGCGGATCCTGACGTCGGGGGTGCTTCTGTACGTAATTCGGCCTTGTAAGATGTGATTAGTGAGAGGCGTGTGATGGGGACATCATTTCCGATGTAGAAGGGATGGGCAAGAGGAGGCGAGATGTCTGAATATTTGAGAGAGAGAGAGAGAGAGAGAGAGAGAGAGAGAGAACGATGTTCCGAGTACGTGCGAATTTGCAAGAATTAGGTGGGGGGGGGGGGGGTGGAGAGGAGAAGAGAAGAGGACTCGTGACTGTGAACGTGGAGTCTGGGGTGGGAGAGAGGAGAGGGGGGGGATTGAGTATAGTTTGGAGAGGGGTATAGGTGGCTTCGGTCACATCATTTCACAGTATCTACAGAAAGAGGTTTAGAGTAAGATAGTGTGCGAAATCGAGAGGGAGGCTCTTACTTTTGCACACTCTCGTCATGGCCCCTTATGCAGGGTGGGAATGATGCGCGGTGGAGACGCGAGATTATTGGAGATCATGGGCACTGTAATCTGGGACATGACTTTATTTTTAGAGGGGTGATAATGCCGTGGGTTGGTGAGGAAGAGCGGCTCGTTGGGTTATTGATTGTAATCTGGGTAAGAGTGCACCTTCGCTCTTGACGGTTAGTTGCGGAGATCCCCCTGTCTGCCTTACCTTTTCAAGGAATCTTGTTGCGATGAACTTCCCAACAAGATCTCGCTGCTAACCTGTTTGACTAGCTGTCCCTGCAATGCACTACTCTCTCTCTCTCTATCTCTCATTATGAGCGTGCTCCTTGGTTTGTTGATGCGGACAATTTTGGGGTATACCTGGCGCACGTTTCATTCTGAACCGTACTGTTGTTAGATCTAATAATTTTATTCGCGAGAACAGAGGGTTGTTCGCGAATAGGATTATTCGGGGGGGGGGGTGACAATTCCGCAACCGACATTTCCGCAACGGCTTATAACTTTTCTCAAACTCGAGGAATCTTTACGAACTTTTTCCCCTGTTAGTTATTTGCTCACCTCCATCGATTCGGCTTATTGCTGTATTTTTCTGACCATTTTGAATGTTCTGCTAATTAGCCAAATTTTAATTAGTTAATTAGTGGGTTTGAAAGCCCTCGTGATTCTGATCATGATAACACTTTGGTGGAGATATGCAGATAGGTTTAGAGCACTTAAAAATCACGTTGCGGAAATGTCGCGTTGCGGAATTGTCAACCCCCCCCGTTTATTCGATCTAACAACACTACTGTACTGAGTAGGAAGGGGCGCGGGATGCTGCCAGGCCATACTTGTAGGCGGTGTCACGGTCGAATGGATATTGTTTGCGCTTCTGTCGTGCTTGCTGTTTTGTTGGCGCATTTTAGGTGTCGATATATTTCCATCGCTCTCAAAATCAATCTATGGATGATGGCAGATCACATATTCGGGGGGGGGGGGGGGTGCGAGCGATGACTTTTCGCCCCTCTTTCTCTTCTTATCTCGGCCTTTTCTCCTTTTTATCGCCGCTCCTCGTGTTTGGCACGTTGCCGAACCATTTACGCGTATATTTTCTATTCGTTCTAAGAACCCAGGCCAGAAAACCAACAAACTTGTCGTGGCTGGATTTGTTGATCGCCTGTTCTCTGCTGTTCCGTAGCCATGAAGGTGTTGTGCGTGCCCCCTCAGGCAGTCTCTTTTTCTTTCTCTGATTCTATGCCTCTTATCCATAGGACGACAAAAATGTGGGTAGGCTTCCACAAAATTGGCCTTTAAAATGCCTAAATGCGGGCAGGCTTCGACGTTTTTTTTATGTCGAACTGTGCACGTGTCGAATAGGCAAAAAATGCCGAAATACGATCACTGAGCTTGCATCCCTACCGTAGCATTCACACGCGGCGTTCAGTGGGCAATGTGCCAAAAACGGAAGTCGTGATGAAACCATCGTCCGTTTAATCAATTTAACCTTACCTTACTCAACCTTACAACCTTACTCAATTTACATTGGCTCGTCAGAATGTCGAATCTTGTTTTAAAATGCCTTTTTTCATTTTTTTTTCACTGTACCGTTCCTATACGAAGTCTAGTGTTTCCTCGATCATGGAAATTAATTATCTATGTTAAACTTCTATTTACTGCCGCGTGTTATGAGCAAATTTTCCTTCCTCGTTCCTGGTTAGCAGATAGCGTTGGGGGTTTTGTATTTCAACGACAGCGACTGCAATCATTGGTGATGACGTCGGCAGTTTCTCTCTCTCTCTCTCTCTCTCTCTCTCTCTCTCACTCCCCGCTCCCTTTGTCTCTAACCGCCTGATCGTCTCTCCAAAGAGCACGCTCTATCTCTGTCCATAGTTCAGCTCCATCGCTGTTGCTCCCCGAAAGGGGATCTCTGCGTATTCCCGTCCTGTGCCCCAGTTTTGCTTAGAGCATGAAACCAAAGGGTGTTCTTTTGCTCGGTACCCGGTTCCCATGATTTTGGAAGAATGCCGGATCGTCAACCCCCCCCCCCCCCCCCCCCCTGCTGGAAGTGTTTCGTTGATTCGAGGAAGGTTAACAACAGTTGCCACTTCATTTCAGAAAGGAGTTGGGAGCGAGAGAGCGTATATAATCGAGAGAGACTCTCACTTTTGCACACAATCTCGCCCTGACCCCGTTGGTGCAGGTCTGGAATCGAGGCCCGAAAGAGGACTATGTTTTCGTCCCGTGACCCAGAATTGTGTGCTGGATGGAACATGTAATCAAGGAGTGTTCCTTTGCCCGTTGCCCTTTCCCCCGTGTGGAATTAAGGAGAGAATGTAGGGCGGTGCGCGCCGCTGGCGGTGTTTCGCTGATTTTAGTCGAATTCAGCGCAAAAACGAGCAAATTTTTTGCAGTGATGCGTTTTTAGTCACCAGTTGCAATCAGTGGGTGTTCTTTTTGCGCCCACACGCCCTTTCTCCCTCATTTTGGAAGAATGCGGGATCAAATGGGCGGGGATAAATAGTGGTGGCGGTTTCGCTGATTCGGCACCACTTTTCGTGCTGTTCTCCGCCCATAGATGGGCTGTAGGCATGCAGGTTGTGCGTATACTACCCTCTGGCAGTCTCTTTCTCCCGTAGAATCGCCGGTGGGGTCCGACCAGTGGGCGGCTGGTCGTACCAGTGGCCAATCCACCATGCCGTATTTTGATGATCCCGTACATGCTAGCTACTGAACCGACCACCGGAGATTCTAGAGCCTCTGACTCTCTGTTTCTTACCAGCCGTATTACCGATCTCTCGCTGTAAAGGCCGGAATGCGAAAAGCGAACCGGCATCCCCACGCATCCAAGCGTTCCGAGTGCACTCCCTCAGACCAGGATGGTAAATTACACGCAGCTACCGTAACCCAATTTGTAGTAATTGCCGCCAAAAGATGTCAGGTGTCCATGCCGGCTTTGGGCGTTGGGAGCGAGAGAGCGTGTATAATCGAGAGGGTCTCTCTCACTTTTGCACGCTCTCTCACCCTGGCCCCTTTCTGGTGGGCAGCTGGAGGCATACGTGATTCTGTAGAGATGCACAGTGGTGATCGCTTGCTGAGGCTGTCGCTGTTTACGTCTGCCCCAGACTGGCGAACTTGGAATGACCTGAACTGGGTGATAGGGCAGTCTCTTTCTCTCTCTCTCTCTCTCTCTCTCTCTCTCTCTCTCTCGACAACCACAGCCGCCTATATTTACATCCATTCCCCTCTGCCTCCTCTTCGGCCGTAGTTGTCGTCGTTCCTTTTTCAGTTCCGAGGAGAAGGCGAAGAAGCCAATCTACCCCTCCCCTTGAGTGTAGTTTGGATGAGGAGAGAGAGAGAGAAAGAGAGAGAGAGAGAGAGAGAGGCGGAGCCTTGGATTGAGTGGAGTTTGGCCGGCTAACTGCCCGTTCTAGCTAAATAGGGCTGACTCGAATAATCGTTTATGCTTTTTTGTTCGCTGGTACACCTGCCCTTTTCCTTCTCTCCTATTGGGCACCGCTTCTCCTCCAATTCCTACCCTCTTTCTTTCTCCCATTTTGCGTCTCTCTCTCTCTCTCTCTCCCTCCCCTTTGCCGAGGTCACGCTCCATCCACTCTCCTCTCCTCCCTTCTCTTGCCCCCCTCGCCACTCTCTCACTTCCGCACGCTCTCTACGCCTCAGTGAACGTGCGTTTGGGAAGATTTCGCGGTGCCCAAGCGGCGAGATAGTGGGCGGAGAGAGAGAGAGAGAGAGAGACTCCGTCGACTGACTGTGTCTTCTTCTCTCGCTCTCGCTCGCTGTGTGCGTGTGTGAGAACCCGCCGTAGAGAGCGGCGAAATGAGCAATAGAAGCTCTCCGCTCCTATTTTGTTCCATTTATACGCACGCCGACTTTTGGCAAAATGCGGCCAGTGGTGTGCAGCACACACGCACCAGAATTGGCACGTGCTCGACCGGTTCTGGCCGCGGGCCGTTTTCTTTCTTTATATCTCTGTCTCTCTCTCTCACTCACTTCCCC
Source organism: Pristionchus fissidentatus (assembly GCA_036245785.1). Taxonomy (NCBI): domain Eukaryota; kingdom Metazoa; phylum Nematoda; class Chromadorea; order Rhabditida; family Neodiplogasteridae; genus Pristionchus; species Pristionchus fissidentatus. Next base: position 28,401,767 of record BTSY01000001.1, on the reverse strand, counting down.
CGTATTCCTTTTTTTCTCCTCTTTCTCCTACATCTTTTTCCCTTCCACTCTTCATTATATTGAAGGGCGCGCGCTGCGCGCAATCTTGCACGTACAGTAGCGCTCAAAAGTCACCGGACACTTTTTGAATCGGGTATAACTTGTGAACCTGCAAAGTTATCAAACTGAACTTTGTTTGCTTATGTAGCAAATCTATCGGCGGTTATGGCACTGATATTTAGGTATGACGAAATTATCGATTGGTTGCATAGTGATGACGCAATCGCACCATACTTTTTCAGAAGACCATTATTCTTACATGCATTTTTTCCAGCCCGTCATACTTTCAGAGCATAAAGATTAGTCGATGGGCTACCAAGAAAAAATTTATTTTTCAAGTTGCTGCAAATTTGTACATTGGCTGCAGCCGTGCTGCAATTTCGCTGTCCCAAAATTGTATCTCTGGCTCTAGGCAAGCTAGAAACTCGTTCTAAGAACCAAAATGATCCTAGGGAGGAATACTAATGCTTCTGGGAATATGATTAGTCTAGGTCAGCAATTGCCCTCAGAGCACCGAAAAATAAAAAAAACCGAGAAAAAAACACACAAAAAATACATTTCCATGCACTGAAGGCATATGTTGGCCGATCATTGTCAAATTTTGGGGATACTACTAGAATACTACTGCGATCAATTTGAAGTTGAGCACGAGCCTCTAGCACGTCTAGAAAAGAAAAACTTTTTTTTCGGACACCCACTTTGAGATCTTGCACTGGTCCGGTATGGAACCGTAGAATGTGGTACTAATTTTGCTTGAGTGTCTCTCCATGTAGTTTATCACCACTCTACGTATGATCGCTGGAAAATTTTTCTCCGAGCAAAGAATCGCCTCTGAAATACCATTGTAGTATTGCGTCATCACTACGCAATAAAGAAAAATCGAATTATGACGTAATAAGGGTGATCGTATCCGTAATGCATGTACTAGATGCAGTCAAATTTTCAGAGAGATTTCTCGTCTGGTTCAAAAGTTACAGCCAGCGGAATAAAGTTTACGATACTGTAGGGGCGACCGGGCGAAAAGGGGGCGTGGCCTATCGTGTGTCCTTCCGAAAATCGATCGCCGCGCCCGGCAAACAAACGCCAACCCTACAAAAAGCTAGGCATCAGTTCTACGATACATTTGTAATACACTTACGCAAAGATTAGATTTTTACCATTTTTTCCCTTGAAATTGAAATCGACTGAAAATGGGTCATGAAAAAAATCGATTTTTCGGTGCTCTGAGGGCAATTGCTGACCTAGACTAATCATATTCCCAGAAGCATTAGTATTCCTCCCTAGGATCATTTTGGTTCTTAGAACGAGTTTCTAGCTTGCCTAGAGCCAGAGATACAATTTTGGGACAGCGAAATTGCAGCACGGCTGCAGCCAATGTACAAATTTGCAGCAACTTGAAAAATAAATTTTTTCTTGGTAGCCCATCGACTAATCTTTATGCTCTGAAAGTATGACGGGCTGGAAAAAATGCATGTAAGAATAATGGTCTTCTGAAAAAGTATGGTGCGATTGCGTCATCACTATGCAACCAATCGATAATTTCGTCATACCTAAATATCAGTGCCATAACCGCCGATAGATTTGCTACATAAGCAAACAAAGTTCAGTTTGATAACTTTGCAGGTTCACAAGTTATACCCGATTCAAAAAGTGTCCGGTGACTTTTGAGCGCTACTGTATGCTGCAGACGAGTCGCCTCATTTTAGCGCTGATATTGCATCGGATGATCGCGGGGAGAGAGAGAGAGAGAGAGAGAGAGAGAGAGAGAGGCACTTTGACCCGCCGCCTCGCTTCTCTCTCTCTCTTGCCCGCTTTCATCATGGTTTGGCCGTCAAATGTGATCTCTGTCCCTCTTTCTCCCTCTCTTTCTGCACTCGGCACGTTTGCGCATGCAGAATCGGGTGAAAATTGTGGGGATTGGCACGTAGACGGGCGTCTGGCACGCAAATGTCTGGCGCGATGGATATGGTAATTTGCGCGCGCGATTAGCGCAGCGTGCGGGGTTCAGGGGGATCAGCAGGATGTCTGGCAAAAAAATCCAAAACATAATTCGTGGTGAGACCATCGCCCGTTGATGTGCTATTTTCGAATTCCCTAAAACTGTCTGCCGCGTATTTGTGTATAGGCTCGCCAGAATTTTGATAACCTCTTTTCCTTTTGATCACGCATACATATATATATATATAGCACACCATGGAATTTGCGTGTTTGCAGCTGTCTGCTGCGCGCATGTTTAGGTGATTCAAGGTGCATGTTGCGCGCGCGCTCGCCCGGTTCAAAGTATATGTGCATTCCTCGTTGTATACTTTGCACACGCATTGTCCTACTGTAGGCAATGAATCGTGCGCGCGCGCGTGATCATGTATGAGTGCGCGCGTGGTTGATGCTCTGCTGATGTGGGTGATTCAGTGCATTTTAATTCTCGCCTTTGGCCACAAATCGGATAGTGATGGTTCTATATTATTTTATTGACATCCGTTTTATCGGATAATGCGTGCTACATGAAATAGTAAGCTGCACTTTTCATGGAATTATTTTTTAGGGATGTATTAGTGAGTAGATCAGTCGTAGTAGATCGTTCTGTAGACATTGCAAAAGGAATCACAGCCTCTCTTGTCGGTTTTTAGGAATCTTTTTTTCTCCAGTTTTTGGAAATCCTACAACGTAGCATTGCGTGGTGCAGATGTATGTGTGTGCAGGCTCGCTTTTTTCTGTGCTCTAGTGGGTGACGCAGGGACACATCTGAGGATAGCGCCTTTGGGCACAAATGAGAGGGTCGTCTGCTTGTGGGGAGAGAGAGATAGATAGAGAGAGTTATTAATAATACTGGATGAAATATATGAGCTTGCAGCCGGCTCTATTATGCATACCCACTGGCAGTCTCTTTTTTCTCCGACTCTCAGTGTCTAAGCCGTCTTACCGATCTCTCGCTTGTAATGCCGGAATACACACATCGAGGCGGCATCCCTATGATCTAGGGGTCCGAAAAGTTATCGCGGCTCTAAAACGGGACTACAGCGTATAATAACCGAAAAGAACTAACCTACCGGATAATAACCGGATGCGAGCGAATAGTAACGTTCTGGATAATAACTTTCCATATTAGAACGGTTCTTATAATAACAAAGTAACTAATAACTATACTTATGATAACCTTTTTATTAATAACCTTCGTTATGAGAACCCCACTCATCATAACTTAGTACGGATAATAACCCTATGAACAAGAACAATGTCATCAGTAATCGTCTCGGGGAACACAATTAGCGATTTTGGATTTTCAGTTTCCAAAATCGCTAATTGTGTTCCCCCGAGATGATCACCATTAATACTGTTCTCTCATTCTATATTTTGTGTTGGGGTTCCCTTTTGTGTTTTGGGCGAGATCCAATTCATTTCCATGGATCTTACTTGTCCATCACATAAAGAGGAGGTCACTGATATGAGGGAATAAGAAAGTTGGGGAATTAAATGGAGAGGATATAGGTTAAGTAACAAAAAGGAAACCCAAATTCTAAACATTCTCGTGCACAAAGTGAGAACTAATCTTTGATATCGACACAAAAAATCTTTGATATCGACACCTAGAGAACCACTCTCTTGACGAGGTAGAAAGAAAAAAATGTGTATTGAACATAGGTCAGTTGATGTCAGAGACATCTAAGAGAGTTCGCGGTCTGTGCTATTTATTCCAATTTCGGAATAGGTTCAAATAAAAATCAGGTGATGATAATAATTATGTGCCATGCAAATTCTGGATCCCTCAAATCCTGGCAATTAACACGGGAAACCAAACCGTGGTATTGAAATGATGGATCAGACCTCAATGCAGCATTCAAATGTGGGTGGGATTGAGAGATCACTCGACACGATAATTCGAAAGTGATTATTCAAGTGGTTATTATCGAACTTTTTCTCATTCGTGATGGGTTCTGAGTCAGTAAGTAATCATTAGCCAAGTTCTCAATTACTTGGTTATCATTCAAATGGTTATCAGATATCAAGTTATCTTAAACGTAGTTATCATACAGTTGGTTCTCATCCAGAACGTTACTATTCGATCGCATCTGGTTATTATCCGGAAGATTAGTTCTTTTCGGTTATTATACGCTGTAGTCCCTCTAAAACGCTACATAAGTGAGTGTAGTTGTGTAGGTGATCTTGGAATAGCGCCTTTGGGCACAGAAATAAGTGCCTACGTGTGTTCTGATAGAGGCGGTATACGTGCGTTCCGGCTGCAAACGCGCGGATTCAGAGAGAGAGAGAGACTTTTTTCTACTGTTGTCTGTTTTTTGCCTCTCCCCTCTTCTTTACGCCCGCGGTGTTCGGTGGACGCTCTCCCCGGTCCCGCCTCTTAGAAGAGAGAGAGAGAGAGAGAGAGAGAGAGAGAGAAAAAGAGAGAGAGAAGCCCGGTTCGATAATAGCATGCCTCTCTGCTCGCCTGTCGTATTTTGACTGTATTCTCTCCTTCTAGAGCTTTCTCCCCAATAGATTTTTATTTCGCCACGATGCCTGGCTCGCTTTCCTCCCTCCTCCACGACGGTTGTTGACAGCCAACTACTGTTCTCTCTCTCTCTCTATCTCTATCGTTCCCCTCCCCTCCTACCACATACAAACGACACACATACTGGCCCCTCTCTCTCTTTCCCCTTTTTCTTCCCTTTCTATCTATCTATCTCTCTCTCTCTCTCTCTCTCTCTCTCTCTCTCTTTCTCTCTCTTTCTCTCTCCCTCCCTTTCCACTCACCACCATGGTTGCCTGCACGTAACCTCGCGATCGACGTGTATTGTGTACCGCGCGCGCATGAGAGAGAAAGTTATCGATTGATTCGGAGCTGCGGTTACCGTATTTACTGCAGTCAGTTGTCGATACGTACTTGCTGCCGTAATCGCGTTTGATATTTTCTTTTTCATGCATTGCTATGCAAGCCTTTGACGCGGATGTTTGTGCCCTATGTGGGAGGAATACGTAGGCTACCTGGGGCTACCCCCACTCGCGCATTCTCTCTCTCTCTCTTTCTCCCCCCCCCAGTAATCTTGCGCACGTTTGGTCATTGGTCGGTCGGGTCCTATCCCTAGCTGACAGTCAAACGGGTATGCGACGTGAGGTATGGGAGGCGATGTGAGGGATGGTTAGAGAAGGGGAGGAAGAAAAATGGAATTCGGGGTTACCCACTACTGCCGTAGTTTATAGTGCGGATGGGTGCAAACGGCGAATGGTCGTGGTACTCCAATAGAAATAGTTGCCAATCGACCTGATGCCGAGTTGGGCTTTTTACAGTAATACACTAATTGTTTTCTTCAACTTGTAATCGATAAGTTAAATGGCATTTTGTAATTTGTTTTGTTATCATAGGAACAAGCAACGAGTATATTTATAACATCCAGTCTGGGTGTTTTCATTGCGCCACTGAATTCCACTGGTCTATTTGTGAAAAATCTGGGCGATTTGTGAAGAAATTGTGCGCGAAGTGTAGAAGCACAAATGGTTTCGAGGCACAAATTGAATGCATTGTAGCATGGCTAGTGATGCTGCACGTAGATATCCCGTTTGCGAATTTTGTTGCGGGAGATGTTTCAGGAATGAGAGAGAGAGAGAGAGACCGTGGAGTGATCTCTGTCCTCACTCTTCCTCCTTTTTCTCTTTTTTTCCTTTTGCTCTTCACTTTGATGCCCGCAGGTGGCGCTTGGCGCGCGTGTAGAGTGGCAGAGTGCACGCAACGTTGCGGCAATATTGCCCGTCTTGTTGCCGCAACGTTGCGTTTCTCCTTTGCCTTTGTGTCTCGTTTGATCCCTTCGAATTCTTTGCACACCTTCTCTCCCCCGTGGTTGCCGGCATTGTGCGTGCGAGTCGGCGTGAAACGCGCCCGCAACGTTGCCTCCTCCTTCCCTCCCCATTCTCTCTCTCTCTCTCTCAATTCTCCCTCCTTCCGCTTTTTGCCGCCGCCGCATTGAACGCACGTGGGAAAGCGCGTATGGTTTCAGAGCCTCGTATGGAGCTCTGAAATTATTTTATCGGTTTAATCCTGCAGTTTTTTTGCTCATTATCCATTTTTTACATGTGCAACGCACGAGAGAGAGAGAGAGAGAGAGAGAGAGAGATCTGCCTCTCTCTCTCTCTCTCTCTCTCCCTCAATGAGCGAGCTAATGAACGACTTCTTTCTTCTCCTCTTCGATCGTTCAACTCGTATCGCTGGTTCCCCTCGCTCATTTGTCGATTCCTCACGTATCTCCCTCTTTCTCTCATTTTCTCTCCATCTCCTTCACTCCCACATCGCCCTCCTATTCTCTCATCAGGGTAATGGCTCTTTCTTTCTCTTTTCTTCGTACCTCGTTTTCGCGAGGTTTTATCGATTACTACTGCTGCACCCCGTATGTATGCTCATTTAGGATACCATGTGGTGATCAACTTTTTTAAATTTTCTAAAAGAGCCCGCAATTCGACACTCTTTCAAATTCGTAGTGCATCTATTCGATCGATTGATGTAACTGTGTGAAATGACGTGTGATTTGTTACACGACCCGTGCGCAGCCTCTTTTCTCATCCTCCTCTATGCACAGCATTTTATCGTACAGTTCGCAATCGATATCGGCGCGGAACGGAGAATCACGAAAATGACGTGCGCCTTATTCTGTTTGTGCTGTCTCGATGTCAGTCGAATCGAGAGGGACTCTCTCATTTTTGCGCACTCTCTCACCATGGTCCCTTTTTGTACGGTTGGAATTATGCGATACGTTTACCGATCGATATGTCATCGGAACGGAAAAATCACGGAATGACGTGATGCCGATTCTGTTTGTGTATGTTGTCCCACTGCCTAGTTTCCCTCCCCGGAGTGGGCGGGAGGGGTTATGAGAGAGATGCACAATGTGCAGAGTGAAGAGGTTGCAGAACGTGAGATGTGCGAGGAAAGATGGGGTTGAGCCCTCCTTTTGAAAGCCGATCTCTCTCTCTCTCTCTCTGATCTATGAGGGAGAGCAGGCGCGATCGTTGATTTGGGATTGGAGATGGATGGGTGTGAAGTGAGCGTGGAGGTGTGACGAAATTGTGTGAATACGGGTGAGCACGTGTCGATTTCGTATCGATTAGAGTGCTGCGAAATATGAGACTGTGGTGTCTTGATTTCGCACACTACCTCATCCACCGACCGGTGATGGGATATTTTGTAACTGCCGTTTAGGAACCTTCAATGTATTTTTTCCAGGATATATTTGAGGTGCTTTTCAGAATATTTTTATATGCTACATCGACCGGTGAAGGGCGCGTGCGAAATTGCTCGACGGTTGTTTTGAGTGGCCCACGCTATAGTTACTAGAGTCTAGTTTCGATAGTCGTTCTTGATTTGTAGTGAACAGTTGGTGCCGGAGGGGGCAGTGAAACACTCTAGTTTGTGTAGTGCAAAAAGGTTGAGCTGCGAGAGCAAGACACAACTGCTGACACTCTTCTCCATGTGTACCAGTGATCTATGAGAGGGAGAGAAGAGTGATGGAGAGAGAGAGAGAGAGAGAGAGAGAGAGAGAGAGAGAAAGGAGAAGAGTGGGAAGGACGGGTGATCTCTGGGATGCCAGTCTGCAGGAGGAGATGAGGGACAACTGGAAAATAATCTATCAATCAAATTTATCGCGCCAAAAATCGTTGATTGAATTTATATATGATTTGGTGGGCACGATAGATACGGTATCGGGACACAATAAATAGAGGATTTTATAGATTTGTACTGGGTCAGTGTGACCACTATTGGATACCGTAGGTGGGTGGAGTACGGTTATCGGTTTCGCTGATATCGATTTTCTATTCTTGTCGTTGTCATGTTGTGTGTGCGGCGCAGTGCGATACAAGGGAATCATCTGAATACGTGCGCTTGTTTAGAGTTTTTGGTGGGGAGGAGAGAGGGGCGATAGGGGGGAGAAAGGGAGGGGAGGAAGGAGAGGGAGGAGAGATAGGGGACGAGGTCCGCGTCGAATGGGCTCATCACATTTATCACACTATCAAGCCGTTTATCGCACCTTTTTTTCCCGCTGCGTGTGCACGTTTCTGCGCTTTTGCCTTGTCCCATTTGCCGGTTATGGTGAGAACGCGGTTCCACTTGTATACCCTTTTCTTGCGCGCTGCAATTGCTCTCTTTTACGCCCATATTGCTGATCTTTCATCGTTAGATCGCTCTCTCGCATTCCTTCGTTAGCTCGAAATGTGACACCGCCTCCCCCAAATCGATGATGGTACCTTTTTGGAACTGCAGTTTAGGAACCCGAAAATGTAAAAAAAGGCTTCTCCATGCTTTTTTGGGGGTTGCTAAACGGCAGTTCCCAAGCGTCTCATCACCTCCATTTTCTGTTATAGTTCGGAAGTAAAATGTCTAATTTGTTTTTGTTTTTTGTACATAAAGTTTGTATTACATTTTGCCTTTGCAGACGCTCGACTGGAACCGCCACAAGGTGTGGTGCAAGGTACTCTCGAGCCGCACGCAGTCTGCAGCCGGCAGCAGCAGCAGCCAACCACCTGCAGCACCCGCAGCAGGAGCGACAGTCGGAAAGATGGAATCAATTAGGAGGTACGGTAGCGTATTGGTACTGTACGGTAGTCCCTAGATATGATGGCACGGTAGTGGTACTGGAACGGGTACGCTAGTCAGTAATACCACGATATTGCCATGAAACGATACGGGGGGCGGGTAAAGTAGCTCCTAATTATCATGGCAAAGCGGTAGTGTTACTAAGGTTGCGGTACTGGACTGGCTACAGTACTGCACGAAGGGTATAGTACTGTATTCATATTGATTGATATTCCGCCTTTTGCAGGAATGACAGCTCGCACCGTCTCATGGACGCGTCGATGGCCGATTTGTCGGAGGCAGTGGCGGGCAGCGCCAAGCTGACGGCCTCGTCATCGGGCAGCTCCCAGACGAGCGGCCACTCGTCCGGCACCGACTGCAGCACGGCTGCAGGCGCTGCAGCTGCTGCAGGCCCCGATCCGCTGGCTGAACTGCTCGCGCAGCTGAGTCAGCAGCAGCAGACGCAGCTGCAGCTGCAGCAGCAGTCCGCGGCGCAGCAGCAACTGCTGCCGCCCATGGACCCGGCGGTGATTCTGGCGGCTGCCGCCAACTCGAACGCCCTCTTCTCCAATCTGGCGCTCATTGCGACCCAGCTGCACCAGCAACAGCAGCAGGAGCAGCTGCAGCAAGAGCTGCAGCAGGCGGCTGCTGCGCCTGCGCCTACCCTCTTCCCGCCTCTTGGGTCGCTGTCGCAGCTCGGGATCACGGGGTGAGTAGTATACAGTATCTATTAGTTACGGTATCTCTATCGATTTTTGCTTGCTATTAGTGGGGTTATATATTCTGCAATATATTTTTTATTGTCCCGCTAGCAACACCGGGCGAATTGTAGTTTCGAAAGGTCTATTGAAGCGCGGGACTTGGGCGTTAGCCAATAACTCTTCGATTGCGAATATAAAACCAATCAATAACTGCAGCTTCCCTTTGCCGCCCCCTCCCTCCGCGTTCCCCGCCGTGTCGGCCTTCGACCCTGCCAATGCAGCAGCCCTGATTGCCGCACTGACGCAGCAGGCGACCACCATGCAGCAGCAGGCTCCGCCCCTTGCTGCACAGCAGCCGAGATTCGACTTGGGCGCTACTGATACGACGGTGAGTACGGGGGAGGGTTACGGTAAGGGGGTACTGTAGCATTCAATGAAGTGCATATTGCTGTATGAACTACTGTAGGGAAGCGATGATGAGGGAGACGTATGGTAGACACGAGGAAAGGTATACTGTAGCTACGAAAAACTGTACGACCACTATGGGGTACGGTAGGACTGACTGTATGCTCGATTGGTTGTTGGATGACTAACTGTATCCTTGCAGCCCCTGCTCAACTCTGTGCTCTCCCGTCTGCCCATCTCTACGACGGCCTCATCAGCCTTTGCCCCTCCCCCTCTCTCGCTCGCCTCCACTCTGGCCTCTGCCCCTTTTGTCCTTCCCTCCACCTCCGCCTCTCTTCCTCCTCCCATTCCCACCTCCGTGCCCAACCCGTTCGTCTACAATCTGCCCTCGAGCATGCAGACTATCGTCAACCCCAAGCCGTCGATGACAGTGCCGCCCGCGCTGCGAGTAAAGGCGGTCGCAGCCAGGCGACGACCCTTCCAGCCAATCCCTGCAGCAGCAGCGTCGGCTGCAGCTGCAGCCGCAGCTGCTGCAAGCACCGACGACGGCATGTGGTCGTCGGGCGCCTCGACGAGTACGGCGAGCAATGGTGGCGGCCGCGCCGCCGCTAGCGAGGCGGCAGCTGGCGCCTTCCCCCCGGCTCCCACAGCCTCGCCCGATCGCTACGAGCGCCCGGAGGGCACGCGTAAGCGCGTGACGCCCTCGCCGCCCGACGCGAAGAAGATTGTGCAGGTGGACAACAAGTGAGGATCTTTTCGTTTATCGATTAAGTAGTTACCGTAGTCTTTACTGGTTGGGAGTACGGTAGTCCGAATCGAGGAATAACTTTTATCCGTTGTTGCAGATTCGTGATGAGCGTGCCGCTGGATATGGCGATGCTGGCTAAAGTGCAGGGACAGGCGGGCGCGCCGGCGCAGGACGCGCGCAGGAAAGTGATCGAGAAGCGCACGATGGAGGTGGATGAGGATGATGAGATACAGGTACGGTAGGAGAGGCACAGGGGGCACGGTAGTGTGGTTGGCAGAATCGATTAGGGTGGAATGGTGGAGAGGGATAGAATACGGTTGTGCGTTTTGCAAGGATTGTTAAAAATTTTGGAATTTAAATGTAAATAGAAGCACATTGCAGGTGATCTCGCAGAAGATCAACCGTCGCTACCGGGACCACACGAAGAACGTCGTGTACAATGTTGGTCCCCTTAATTTTTGTTTGTTTTTAAAAAATGTTTGTAAAATGAATTAGAATGTATTTATCTCTTTCATTTTGTGCAAGTGTGTGTCTTACTACCACCGCAAGTAATAGTGAAGTTTATTTCGTCAGTGAAACAGAAAACGGCGAGGGGCGATCATGTGCGCATTTACTATTATGGGGAGTCAAAAGGTCATTCATACATCAGTTTCGATTACAATTCACTTACCGTTCTCTTGGATAATTAGCAACAAAATGTAGTAAAATAATTAAACTCTAATTCAAATCTGTGCAGGTTACGGTTGCGGATCACATGAAGGACATGCGGACGAAGGGATACCTGCTCAACAGGCATCAAGCCACCGTGCTCAGACTGAGGGTGAGCTTTAGTAGAAATTGTTCATGGCCTTTTCCGGCCTTTTTTTACCGAAAAAACTAACACGACATTTTAAAAAACCACCTTTAGGTTGATCTAGCTCATGCTCACATTCAGTAGCCGATTAGTACAATAGAAATGAAATAGTTTAACGAAAGTTGGGTGACCTAGCGACTTGTAGTTTCGCGTTTATCTCTTCATTGAACAAGTTTGTGATACGATTGTTGGTTGCTCTTTCGTCTATCTAAAAGTAACTAATAATTACATATTACACGTTCTAATAAATTTTAAAGTCAAATATTATTATTTTTATTGTTGCGTATATTACAGTACATTGCGGAGCACGTGATTCGGTCGATGAACGAGTTTGGGTGGGCGGTGGTGGACAACTACCTCGGGACGGACCACGTTGGACACACGGCAAAGTAAGTGTAGATTGATCTTTGATCTTTTGCTTTTTCCACCCCCTCGCTTGGTCCTTTGTATCTACTCTCTCCCCCCGATTCCCTCTTGTCGTCTCGCACACTCCATCCATTAGTCTGACTTCAGTGTTCATCAACGCACCTCGATATACTCTTCACTTCGCACACTCTATCGTCCACAGTTGCGTGGATTAGATACTGTGTGCGAAATGAAGAGTACACATTGATGATCACTGAAACCAGTCATGCAACCCTCATCCACCCCTCTTCTCTGCAGCAATGCGAAACCGTCGTCCTCCTCCTCCTCCCGCACTCCCACAGCCACCGCTGCCAAACCCGGCGTCGTTCCCCCGCCTGCAGCAGCTGCAGCAGCCGCTAACGGTGCAGCTGCAGCCGACCCCAACCGCTCGCCCACCCCGCATTACTCGGTCCTCAAGAAGTGAGTTTACGGTAGATGGTGAGGGTGTTACGGTAGCCGACGTGAGACTGTACGTGCTGAGACACGGGAGTGTGGTAGGTGTCACAGGTTACGGAGGCTGTATTTATGGCATGACGGTATGACGAGTTTGGAATTGTCGCCATATTTCTACAGCATTCTGGTCAGGGCGATTTATTGATTTTATTGGGATATTTATTGATTTGTCTCTTTAAAGGGAGATGGAGAAGCTGTACGAGGCGGGCATCTTCACTGCGGGCCAGCTGATGGACAACTCGGACGACGAGGCGGAGTTTATGCCGCCCCCGAGGAATGAGGATGACATCAAGAATGTCCGCAGTGATTATGTGAGTACGGTAGGAGGGTACGGTGGGGGATCGATGATTGACTTTATTTGGTAAATGGGCGATTATGTGAGTGGAGGGGAGTATAGACGATAGATTTTATTTGAAATATGTTGCGTAGAAAAGATTATTAGTTGCCTTTCTTTGCCATCTAGTGGTGTAATGTGTCATTGATGTTGCAAAAATCATTAATGTTTTTTGCTTATGGCATATAATGATGATGAATTATCGATCGGCCTTGCAGATCTACTGGTACGACGGTGTGGACGAGCGCGCCACCGAGGCTGTTACGGTGAGTAGTGTACTGTAAGCGGGGTACGGTAGGAGGATACTGTAGCGTTAATATTATTCTGGATTACGGTAGTCTGATCGACAAGTGAGTTTAATCATTTGCCTCATGCAGACGCGCCTGCTCATCTCGATGCTGGACGCGATGATTCTGCACTTTGACAACCGGATAGACGGCAAGCAGATTGGCGGACGGAGCAGGGTGAGTACGGTAGAATAATATTAGAAAGGTGTACGGTAGAATACGGTAGAATGAGATTAGAAAGGAGTACGGTAGAATGCGTGGAGGAGGAGGGTAGGCAACTGCGTTCAAACTATTGTTATCGTACGACAATAAGTCGTTAAGATTTCCCTACACAATGGGTAGAGCCGTTTAAATAATAGTAATTTTCAATCCTTGGTACATATTTGCCCCAGACATATTGAAATCACTAAGTAGGTTGAGCACCTTCAGATGATGATGGAGCATGAATTCGCCAGTTCTGCATCCCCAGCATCCTTACGTTTACTTATGCATTTCCTTCTTTTTCATGAATATCAAATTCGATGGTTAACTAAATAAATTTATTTTTTTGAATAATTTATTCAATATAATCTGCTCAGGCGATGCTGGCCATCTACCCGGGCGGCTCGACGCGCTACGTGAAGCACGTGGACAATCCGAACAAGGACGGCCGCCTGATCACGTGCATCTACTACTGTAACGCCAACTGGAAGCTCGATCAGGTAATGATTTTTATACGATATTTTTGACGAATTTACGGCTTCCAAATTCGATGATTTTGAGACCAGTGAGTTGGTGGTTTCATAGTTGCTACTAGAGCAATGGCTGAAACATGGTGCACTTTTCCATCCAATAGCGCGTTGAAAGTTTAAATAATCAATTTTTTCAGCACGGCGGCGCGCTGCGCCTCTTCCCTGAGACAAGCGAGTGCGCGATGGACATTGATCCGCAGGTACGGTAGTCTGGAGGGTACGGTAGTCATTTTGGTTACTTTGGTTATTCTCAAACAATCGATAGTCTTCCGTGAAATTCATGTGTGCATTCAATGACCATTGTAAATTTCGATTTACGGGGACGGCTTGAGTACTGCAGTTTATTTAAAAATATATTTTTTTAAATAAATTTTTTTATAGGCGGATCGACTCGTCTTCTTCTGGTCGGATCGCCGCAACCCGCACGAGGTCATGCCCGTCTACCGCCATCGATTCGCCATTACCATCTGGTGAGTGGGGGGGGGGTTACTGTAGCAAGCACGGATTACGGTAGCCGATTACGCGGTTTTGGTAGCCAAAAATTATATTTCCTCTCCCGCTCGACTACACTACATACCAAACAAGATGAAACTTTTTAGAAGTCTTCCATAAGTCTAAAACAACCAGTGTTGGAAGAAGTACTTCCTGAAAATATTTTGGTCTTGCGAGTTCTGTGTTTCGACGATGCCTTTTTCGTGTCCATACACAGTACATGTCGTTTTGTAGTAATTCTGTGGTTTGAAAAATATATACCTTCATGTGCAGGTACATGGACAAGGTGGAGCGCGACGCGGCGCAGGCGAGGAAGCGAGCAAGGAAGGCGGCAGGTGAGAGATTGCATACGAGTAAAAAAATGTGGAGACTCACTCTCTATGCCAACCATAGGTGCCCACTCGAAATTGGGAATGACAAAGCGTTTCGACTCAGCTTCCGAAGTGTTCTCTGTTTCGTTGTTCTTCTGTGGTAAACGCTAATGCCTACCGATGCTTGCTGTTTTTGAAAGAGGGAGAAATTATACATGTTTCCATTTGCAGCCGCCGCAGCAGCTGCTGCCGGCATCAAGCGTGAGCCGCTGGACGACCACACGCACGACCACGACCACGAGGCGCTGCGGGTGATGATCGACCAGCCGCAGCTGGGAGCACTGCTGCAGTTTGGATCCATGCGACCCACGCACAATAGCAGTACGTTTTCGCGTTCCTTTTCAGTATTATTTATTTGTAGTACTGGTGGAAATGGCAATAGAGCTTAGTGAGGTGGTTCAATTTGCACTTTCGCATGCATTTTTGAACGATGTGTCCTCCATTGGTACTACATTCCCCCGGCAAAGTACGATGCTGTTAGGTTGCGGTTGTGAAGCTAGCGTTTTGGTAACTATTTTTGATATCCGGATCAAGTACTTTATTTTTAAATAGAGAATACCAAAAGGATACTACTATTCCCTTTCATTGTTTTTTTTATTGCTAAAAAGCTGAGTGATGTTTCCTGGAAGTAACTGTGTCTTATTTGCAGTGCCTCGTATGGGCGACGCGGGTGCTGCAGCTGCAGCCTCTGCCATCGGCCTCGGGCTGCCGCGACCTGCAGCAGCAATCGGTCGCACGGCCAGTCCCCGGTCCCGCTCCGACAACAACATGGCCAGGGTACGGTACACTTTGCTGATTACGGTAGTCTGCTGGGTCGGAATAATAATCACTGTTCATTTATGTTGATTATGTGTGGTTTCGATGCCGTAAAATGTATTGAAGAGAGAGTATTTAGTTATGTTCTTCTTGGATAAGAAGGAGTTATTGATTTATTGATTGATTTGCATTTATCGATTGATTTGCAGCGCTTCGAGGTGGCGCGTTCCGAGTGCACACAAGACGAGGTGGAATCGGACGAGGAGGAGATCAACGACTTCATCCCGCCCAACACTGGCGCCATGCCAGACTACGAGATATGAGACTACAGTATCCCAAATCACCTACCGTATCCTCAGCCACCTACAGTATCCCATCTCCAATATTTCCCATCCCCTACAGTGTCTTGTCCCTCCCAGTATCCCAACAACACCTACTGTACCCAGACTACATTGTCCCAATCACCTACTACATCCCCAACCACCAACAATATCCCGAATCATCTACTGTATCCCATCCATTACTGTATCCCAACCACTTACAACGCCCCGACTCTACCCTCTACTTTTTTTCCATTCCTATTTCATGCTCACATACACTATTATTCCCTACATTTGCACGGTTGCCACGTTCTCAAATTGTCTTTTCATCGGTTACTCAGCAGTGTGTAATTATTGATTGCTTCCCGTTTTCTGTCAACAAGACTCAATCCTCCCGAGTGTACGGGCACACGCTAACCGGTTACTGTAGCCCCTACTATCGATCCATTAAATGTTGCAAATAATCAGCTCCCAATTTGAGGATCTTTCCCCCGCTTGTGAACAACTAGTCGCTGTAAAATTGTCCAATGATTGGTAATTTTGTCTGTTAATCTAACTGCTCCATAGAGATAAAATTAAAACCTGCTTTCTGTACATAAACCCTCGTACGAAATTGGTATAGTTACTCGCTCACATTCAGTATTTGTTGATCACGTTTTGATGCTATTCATGTCACTTGATTCAAAATTGTCCCCTATCGAGTTCAGAAAATGTTTAAAATTTATCGATTGAGCAGTTGAAATATCCATTTTCCGAGGTGTCGTTTCTCTTGAAATTCATGAATAAAATGTTTTCTAGCATCCATTCCTAGTGCATAATCGCAATATAATATTAATATTTTATCTACGCCTGAAGCACAACAAGACTGAACTGTGACAAAAAATGTCGGACTTTCACCCAGTAGAATTTTTTATGTATTTTTTGATACACCCGCGAAGGGTGTGACAGCAAATATGAAAGCGATGAAGAATAAAAATAATGAAAATCGGGGAAATGCAAATTTGAGAATCGAATAGTGAAAATAATAATTCAAGACAAGAATACAGTACCCGAATTAAATTAAATTTGAAAATGGCGCTATATTTGGCATACTGTAGCAATAGCATATCGACAATTTTCATTCTTTACTACTGTAGGTTTGGGCTTTTTCGTAGTTTTTTTTCTCGTTTTTACACTTTTCTTCGTTTCGACGGTTTCTTCTGTGTTCGTCAAGCTGTTATGTTTTGCGGAGAAGTGGAATATAGAGGTGAGTTCCATTCCGAACGCGTAAATACTTGCGATTAAGGTTGGCCGCGCGTGATCACGATGCCAACATACTTACGAACCAATCGAAAATGGTATCGACATCGAAAACTCTAGGCGTTGGCGCAAGTTGTATCGTTCGCATTCTGGTTAATGAGGTCATTGAGGCTCTAATGAGGTAGTGCGTATGACCTATAAAAGAGTGGGAACCGATATTATCAACGGGCACCCTACTGTTAGGACTGATGCGATCAGGCGAGTAGGCGCAGCGGGAGGGGAACTGTTGGAATGAGAAAGATGGAATGAAATGGATGTGTTCTTGGTCAAGGTCGGCTGGAGGAGTGTGTTCCTCTCCCCTCTCGATCTCTCCCCATCTTCCATTATCTCTCCAAAATCACTACTATCACTCCCGCGCGTTCCCTCCTTGTCTCCGTTGTGTGTGATCGATTTTTTTGTCCCGTAATAGTAGGGAAGTTTGAGGTGTAGGCGTGTAAGTTTGACCTACACGATCACACCGTCCCAAACCTGCTAAAAGGAGTGCGAGAGAGCGTGTGGCTGAGAGTGGTCCTCTTGATTTCATATGCTCTCACTCTACAGATGGCGGTGGAACGACGGGTGCCGGAAGTCGAAGAGATTGATGGATTGGAGGGAGCGAGAATCATCAAACCCAAGGTACGGCATCATTCCAAACTTCTCCAGAAAGTTGTTAAATAGAAGCGAGAGGCCGTGAGAAAACTAAAGATTTTTTTAAAAATTCTTCATCTGACCCTTTTCCCTAGGTTTGAAATCATTTGCGTGACAAAGTCGTTTCAGCGCTGCTTTATATAAAAGTGATCTGTCCCCGGAAAATGCTACGCTGTCATCTCAAATAAGCTCTGACGGTTGTAGTTTTCGTTAAAACGTATTACAAGCTGATCCAAATTTACCCTATGCTATTCATAGACCCTTCTTCAATTCAAGTCTACAAATTCTGAGAGTTCAATCAACATGCGAATCAGTGTTTCAACCCACTACTAAATATTGCTTTGCCAGGTGTTCCCCGACACTCGTGGGTTCTTCTCCGAGACGTACAATGCAGTCGAGTGGAAGGAGAAACTCGGATTCGACCAAGTACTCGTCCAGGTAAAGATTTTTTTCAAACTTTTTTCTCTCAACGAAACGGGCTCCCAGGTTACTCAATGATTATTGTTGTATACTTTTGTACTGTATGATTTATTATCTCGCATGCAAAAGGGGTCAACTAGGCGCAAAAAGATGAAATGAAATTTTTTTTCGCTACTTCTGACCATTGATCCGGTCAGAGAAATCTAACACAACTGGCTTGATCTACATGCACGTTCATTTATTCTTACTATACATAATCTGGACCTTTAAAATGTTTTTTTTATAAAAAAATGAGAATTTTTGACTCATGAAAACGTTGGGAATAGTGTCTTGGGAATAATGCAGTTCATTTATCAGGACAATCACTCCTTCTCGAAATACGGCGTAACGCGCGGAATGCACGCGCAACCCGGCATGGGCAAGCTGGTTACGGTAGCCGTCGGACGGATATACGACGTGATCGTCGACGCACGACCAGGTACCGTAACACTTACCGTAAACGGAGCTTGTCGCGAATTGAGTCAGCACAGTAATTAATAGAAATTGATAAGTTAGCTGGTTGGTGTACCCAAAATGTCCGTCTTAACCAATTACGTGCAATATTCGTATACGAGCGTCACAGGAGAACTGTGATTTTAAATATTTCAAAATTGAAGATAGCTCAACGTTCGGCAAGTGGAAAGGCGTGTATCTCGACGCGACAAGCAGGCACGCACTCTGGGTCCCCGACGGATGCCTCCACGGATTCCAGGTACGGTATTACAATCGATTATCCGTCCGAAATAATAGAATGTTCCGCTGATACAAAATTGAAATGTTGACGAAGAGCGAGCGAGCAAGGCACAGGGAGCCCATTTCGTGTACTATGCATTTTAAAACCGTAATAGTTCGTGCAGTGAGTGCACTGTAGGTTATGGTCGTTTACTGTGTTTTGCGCAGAATCTTCAGAAATTACTATTAATTAATTATTTACGGTTGTGTACATTTTGTTTGCCGCGATATGCGCAAAACAAGGCGTATTGTCGCTGGGAATGAATCGGAAAGATTACTGTAATCCGATTACCGTAATCACATCATTCAGGTCGTCTCTGAAGAGGGCGCGCACGTGATGTACAAGTGCAGCGGCGTGTACGACTCTAGCACTGAATACGGTAGGTGGATCGAGACAATTTTTAGTTCGTATAAATGCTAATTCTCTTCACATTTATCTCGAATAAGAGATGTGCACGTAATACGGTAGGTATTGGAGGGATTACGGTAGGTACTCGATTATTGATTTGTGTAGAATAAGGTAGCCGCTCCACCTTGATTTCCCGTGAAATTTGCCGCATAAAATTGGAGTGCACGTAGTACGGTAGGTAATTGAGGGATTACGGTAGTTTCTTTCGATTATCGATTGATTCTTCTTCAGGTATCGATCCATTCGACGCCGATCTGGCCATCGATTGGCCACTCTCCGATCCCGCCACCTGCATTGTGAGCGAACGCGATCGATCACATCCCCCCTTCTCCACCCTTCGAAGAAGCTGAGGGGAGCGGAGCGGAATGGGGACATCTCAAGGGGGGGCGGAGCGAATCGGGGACATGATCGTAATCTCACTATTTCACTACTGTCTTGTGTATGACGATAAAATTTCGAAAATTAGTTATGTTGATGGATTCGGAGTGTCGTTGAAGATCGATACAGAGTACCGTAACCTTGGACAAGAATGAGATGAAGAAATGGAGTAATGATCAGACCCTCCTCATTCTACATGCTCTCTCATCGATCAGACAGCGCGAGATAGCATGCAGAATTGAGAGGGTCAGATCATTACTCAAGAATAGGTGTCGATACCGTAATCTTGCCGGCAGATCAGACGCTATTTTACTTTGCTCGCTTGGCAAAACAAGATGGTAGATCACTTCCGGCGACTCTCCGTGACCCCTCGATTATCGATCGATTGACTACGTGCGAAGGAGGGAATGGGGAGCAGGGATGGGAGAGCCTCACCTCATTCTTCCGCGCCAAAATGGTTCTCTCCTTCTTCAAACGGCTTTTCAAGGTATTTCCATTGCTCATTTTCCTACCGTAACTTACCGTAATCGATATACCGTACGCACTGGGAAATAAGTCTAAACTAGCCAGCGACGACAATGTCTAATAGGCGCAGGGGGGAGGGGGGGGGACGAGTCGTTTAGACTTTTAAAGTCATCCCATTGTAGCCCAGAAGACTAGCGTCGTACACTTTTTTCCCTCTGAGTAGTTACCGTTATAGATCTAGCGTACTGCAGGCGCGCGGCAAATACACGATCAATGCGGGCGACGATGAGATCGATCGACGTCCGACTACAGTATCCATCGTCTTTCCCGTCGAGACCGAGTCCTTACCCAAGCTGGTGAGAAGCGTGAGTTGATGTGCTTGTCATTATTTTGTTAATCATGAGGAAGCTCCAGAAAGGGGCCAGGAGCGGGAGAGTATGAGGATGTTGTAGTACTGCGCGTACTTCAGTTGCCAGGATGTTGTAGTACTGCGCGTACTTCAGTTGCCACTTCCAAATAGTTTAAACGAAATCGATAAGGCCGTAGATTGGTACTATCGACTATCTACCGCGTGAATATTGATTTATCCATGTACAGGTGCCAACGCCCATCTCCCCGCTGCTCTACCGTCAAATCTTCAATCAGTACGACTCGGACCACGACGAGGATCGCGTAAGGTTAGTGGTGCGACGGGTGCGGCACGGCAGACGACGAATCCCACTTTTCAGTCGACAGTGCTGCACGCGCGCCAGCACCACCTCGTCCGCGGGGTACGGTAGTCAGTCGAGCGAGGAGAGTGGCGGCGGCGGCGCCAGATTGGGCGGCTCGTCGGAGAGCGACGGCGCCGAGATCCACATCTACTCCGTGGTGAGTGGTGTGCCTGCCGATTGAGAAACGTCGCCTGTCGATTTTTCGACAGCACAACTCGTTGTAGGAATCGTCGCCCGTGCAGGAGGTGGTGCGGCACGTGAGTGTGTGGCCCGAGTGCGACTACTCGACGGAATCGGTGGCTGCCGCCAAGCCGGATATTCTCAGTCCCGTGTCGATCGCGGAGAATACGGTAGGTGACGTTTACAAGTGATGGTGTTCCTGTGCAAATCTCGACGTGGTGATGGAAGTCGACGTTTCCCACTTGTTGCAGCCCTTCGTCTGTTACGGTAACCGGAAGCGCAGCCTGCGAAGGATGCCATCCGCACCCGTGTCCGGCAAGGTGAAGCAGGTACGGTAATTTATCGATTGGGGGTACGGTAGTCGGAGCAATACTGCTGTTTTGGAGAATACTGTATTCGATTCAATGAACAAGGTACGGTAGTGGTGAGCGAATAGGATGAAGCATGTACGACATTTTTGAATAAGGTTACTGAATCGATATCGTGCTGGGTACTGTAATCGAAAGAGAATATCGTAATCCTCTCAGATGGTACGCTTCTTCGAGTCTGACAGCGACCGTGCAGAGGTCCCGAGACGATTGGACCAAGTGCCTCCCGAGTTTATGAGGAGCGCTCCCCAGGTATGCGGTGGCGGTGTACGGTAGATTGATAGTGGCGTATACGGTATATTGTTTAGGGTTGAAAGAAGTTCACGTGGCTGATAGACTTTACGGCTGAAGGATTATAAGAAGTATTGTTGGGGCTATTTATACTTTAAGTAGGCCACGACTACTAGTGCTCTACGAAAAGTGTTCTGAATTCTCTGACTTGATTGACAATAGCCCAGTAGCCAAGTACGTGACGTCTTTTCGGCGATATTTCGTAGTCTGTAATGTCACGTCTGGAAGTCGGTTGTCGTGTGCATCGGTGTCCGAGTGGTTAAGGAGATTGACTAGAAATCAATTGGGCTCTGCCCGCGTAGGTTCGAATCCTGCCCGATGCGAAATCTTTTGCTCTTTTTTCTAACTTACACTTTCCTCTATTTCAGATGAATTGTACTCCTACGCCGACGAGAACTACACATGACAATCATATTCATTCAGATGTGATTCGGGCGTTCACCAAGTCTACGGTGAGCTATGTGATTACTGTACTGCAATTAGGTTACGGTACTTCTCAAAATCATCGTATGCATGTTGCAGGACTGCTGCATCAGACGCCACTTCCCGCCATACCGTACTCCGAAATCGCGCAAGGCGGTAGTGTGAGCGCCAAGAACACTGTAGATACAGACCTCTAGAGTTACGGTATTTAGAGTCTCTTATTATTGATCCATTCAGAAGTTTCCATATAGTTTGTACAATTCACAAAGTGAATCTGATGTCGTTCTGTCACACTTTTTTTCGTTATAGATATACTGTTTTTTTGTAAATAATCGTTTCCTTGATTTTCAGGTAGAATTGTCCGTGTGAGATTCCAAATCTCTGTAATTGTCGTAATTTGCTTCCGTGCTTTCTAAAACGATAGATAAACATTTTGCACGATTCAAGCCGATCATCTTTTAATTTTAAAGTATTAAAATAACATACAAACAAGAGAAATAAATAATGGAAATAGTTTGTTCAGATAGAAGGTATACGGTAGTAGTGCGCCTCCGTTGTGTGGTTCCCCAAATCTCTCCGGGATGTGGCGCACGCACGGCCCCACCACAAACACTCACTTTCGCTCTGTCTTTTTCTCTGCTGTTTTGGCTGTCTCATCGCATTGTGAGTGTTTTGAAATCGAGTCTCCGCCTTGGTACACGTCGCCCAGTCCCCCTTTTCCTCATTCCACTCACTTGACGCCTCTATCCCGTCCTCGTAATTGCAGTTTCCTTGAATTAAAAAAATTGTTTTTGTTCTCCATTGATGCTTCGTGCATTTCTTTTGATTTTTGGTATTGTACCGCGTTTCCTCGTGACTTACATAACTATTATTATTATTATTATTATTATTATTATTATTTCGTCTTCCAGAAATCGCTCATGATAGACACGGACACGAGCCCGTTCTCTCGTGAGAACGAGATGCGAAGTCGCAGCCGTAGCCGCAGTAGGTCGGGCAGCCAGGGGAGGAGAGGGTCGAGGAGTCAGTCCAACCCCCTCCCCGCCATCCCACCCGTCCGCGACTACAAACAACTCGGTGAGAAAGCGTTTTACTTGATTTCTTCCATCACACATGGGCAGCAGGGGGCAGGGGCACTGTGCGAATGTGGGCTGGGATTTTTCGGGGCTCTGCCGCAAAAGAAAAATAGTGAAAAGTAGAGCTTATTTCATTGATTTTTTTTTGTAAAAGTACGGTTCGGGAACTGTGTGCAAACGCAGTAGGCGATGGGGGGCTAGCTGCAAAAGGCCTCGGATAAGTGCTGCCCACGTATGTCTTCCATGTCAGTCGGTGAAGAAGAGAGTAGGTAAATTTTAAAGCTAGATCATTTTTATCTAAATCTACTTGGCGTTTAATAATTTAGCAAATGATCACCAGTCAAATAAACTAAATGAAACTAGTATCGCCGGGTTTGCCACGACTTTTTGTCCTTTAGCACCTACAATTCCTATCTCGTGTTTTAGGGTAGATCACTATCTCGATCTAGACGTTCCTTTCCTGTGCTGTTGTTCCGCCGGGTACTCTAGTTTGGTAGGCAGACAGCCCAATGCATTAGTGATTTGTTTCAAAGAAATTAGGGGAAATAACACGGTTGAAACGCGATTTTCGCAGGTTCTCGCACGAAGTTTGCCGCCGCCGAGTCATGGACCGATCGCTTCCTCTCCATCTTCCTGATTCCATTCAGGTTACACTCCGTTTTAATGACGCCCGATGCGTAGTGTAGCTGGGGAGGGGCCGAATGACGTCATGTTTCACATGATTCCCAACCAGAGTGGGGTCAGACTGAGAAATTGTGCAGGACTGAGAGAGTCCCGCTCGATTTCATTCACTTTATGACGCCAAGCCCGCTTTATGCAGGGTTGACCGGCCTTTGGAATGATGCGGTTTGAAACAACAAAGGAAAATCGATATTTCAGGGCGGCGATCTGCTTCTCGAACGTTTCCGTCTTCTTTTTGGCCTACTTCGGCTTCATGATACCCATGTTGTGGGCGCGAAACGCCTGGTAAGTGCGCGCCCTTTTTCCTACCCGCCGCTTTTAAAACCCGCTTTGAAGCTTTCTCCTTTCCCTGTCTCTCGCTCCCGCTCTTCCTTTCTGTAGGACTTTCTCATATTTGAAGGAGGCGGTAGGAGTAGAGTGTTGGCGCTGTAAGTGTGATGTCTGCGCTCCCATAATTCGAAAGGAGAAGATTCTTTTTCTGCTGGAAAATGATGAAATATGTCTGAGCTTTCGATTTTTAAAATTTCAGATTCGTATGAGTAGTTAGTGCCAATCTTTTCACAAAAGCGAGAAACCCTGTCGAAAAAAAAATATGCGATTCGTCTTTCTAACTATGCCCGTTCTTCTTGAAAACAGCTGTTGTTCTAGAGAAGTTTTAGAAAAAAACCCAGACCTGGATTTAGAATCCTGACGTAATCTTAGCGCGCGGGGAGGGGGCTTTCCACACTGTTCGCTGAGTCATGATTTGAAATAGTCTCGCTAATCGCGGCGTGTGATTGACGTTTAAATCAGCTGACGATGTTCCCCCTGCCGTTTTTTTCTCTATCACTCTCACTCTCGCGAGACATTTGGGTGGTATGATACGTACGCACACTTGTCTATCGGGGAACGAAAAGACATGTGTTGATGCCTTTGTTTGCTATTGTTTGGTAGACCAAAGCTTGGACCATGACCAATAGTTGAAAGATAATTTGGAAGGAGGGTCTGGCCGTGCTCTCCCTCGTCAGGGAAAACGATCACATGACCGGTCAGACTAGATAGAGAGAGATAAATTGAGGCTCTCTCTCACTGACCCCACGTGGGGTGCTTGAGAGGATGGACAGATGGTCAGACGGGCGGCTATACGATTTTTGACGGACAGTTGGATTCCGGATATTAGGCATGGCATGATTTGCCGGCTCTCTGGGATGATTTGCCGGCTCTCTGGGATGATTTGCCGGCTTTCTGGAATGCTCCGCTTGCGTCCTCCCCCATCTTTTCTTGCATGAGCGTTTACACAGAGAGGGAGGCGAAACGTGAGATTTAGGGAGAGTCAAGGGGGAGAGATGATGAAAGAGAGGGAAAAGAGTTGCGAAATTAGCCTGTTGCAGTTTGGGAACAGTTTGTAGAGAGATGGAGTTGACATAGAAAGATTGGGGAGGGGTGGGAAAGGTCAGGGGGCTGTGATTATCTAGGAAGTTAGAAGATGTTCGAGTTGCGGCTCGCCCAAACTGTTTTTTTATAGATTTTCAAAACGCAAAACTTCGGCTTTTATGCAGAATTACCTAATTTGTGTTTGGAAATTTCTGGCACTGGTGCGGACCCCGGCCGATATCGAATATCTAGTTCAATATTGGTGAAGGAGACGGGAAAGGTCGGGGGAGGAGAGATACGATGAAAAACGCTGAACATTCTCGAAATGCTTACGTGTCCAAGCGGACGCGCGATCGCAATATCTCGACATTTCCTAGAGTGCATTGAAACATAGGAGAAGAGCAAAGAAACAATACACTCGGCGTTGATACGAGGAAACTCGGATCAGGGAAGGGAAAATGAATAATTGAAATGCGATGAATGTAACAATAATAATAATACTAAGCGGTTTCGTTCACCTTTACTTGTTCGAAACCTCGAAGCTGTGACGGGAAATGAAAACATGGAATACTAATTTAGTTTTTATAGTAATAATAATAACAAACACTGTCCCATTTGCAGGCCCCGTCTGTACTGGTTCTACGAGGGCAAGCTGTACCGCTGGCTGCAGGCATTTATCGGCTACTGGGGATACACGGCGGGATATGATGGTGAGAATGGGGGATACGGCAGGGGGACGGGGATACGGTGCACGGGCGAGTAGGTGTATGGTAGCTTACTTTATCTTAAAAATGGAGCCTTGATTAATGCAATTTATTATTGGTACAGCAGAGGAGAAATTTAATTCGTAATTCGTACCAAAACTTTGGCTCGTATTAACCAGACTGTATTCGATATGTCACTGTTACAGTATACGAGTTTGGCGACGATATCTCTGGGGATTGTGTGGATGAGCGGACCGTGGTCATAATCAACCATCAGGTATTTACATATTTGTTTTATTTAAGTATATTTGGAATTGTTTTAAATGGGGGGAGAATGCACTATACCTGTTCTCATTTTCCAGTCCGCATTGGCAAACATGCTGAAAACTGGAAAACATGTATTTTGTAGTTTAGATAACTAATGTTGATGTTGTGTTTTCAGTCGACTGCCGACGTGCCCATCATGATGGCGACCCTGCAGAACAAGGGAGTCACGAGCAGAAAGGTACCGTATCCCCGTGTGTATTGATTATTTATTTTACTCGAAGAAATGTACTCACTCCAGATTAGAGTTTCGTATCATCAGCCGTGTAAAAAAGTATCCGCGAAAAGCCAAAATGCGAGGTGGTATTTTGATTTTATGTTCAACATTTTCTCGAAAAAAATCGTTCCTTTTTTTCCTCCGAGTTTCTTCTCTGTTTTGAATTGGGAAAATCGCGAGTTTTGCAAGGATTATGCTGAATAATATATCATATAATTTAATTTTGAAATTTTTAAAAATTAACTATTTGCAGACGCTGTGGCTGATGGACGTGATGTTCCGGTGGACGCCGTTCGGCATCATTGGCAGCATGCACGGCGACTACTTCATCCAGCAGGGCAAGGCCACCAGGGACAAGGTATCATACAGTTTTTTTCCGAGAATTCCTATGTTTATCAGGCAGTTTGTTCCCTTACACGTTCGTAGAATTGTAATATACCGTGATCGGCCCCTTTGAGGGAGTCTGTAGCAAGCTATAATAATCTATAATAATAGCTTATTGTATTTGAGACGAAAACTATAGTTTGAAAGAGTAAAATCACAAAATCTTGTTAGATTTTTTGCGAGTTTGGGTCGGAAAAATCCAGCGTCGTTGATTACATATTTTTAAATGTTAGTTTCGACCTACGGCAGATGCCGTAATCCTAGTGTTATTTTATTTGTGCATAATAGTGGTGTAAATTATCGAGTATTATTCGTGCATGTACGACCCAACTATCAATGTTTGTTGAATAATTACTTAATTAATGTCGGAAAACTGAAACCCGCAACTTGCTTGTGTATCGGCGTTGACAATATTCTGCTTTTTTTCAGGAACTGGGTCGCCTGAAGCGGCACCTGCGCGAGGTGTACTGGGACAGGGACAGGAGATGGGTGCTGCTCTTCCCCGAGGGCGGCTTCTACTACAAGCGCGTCGAGACCAGCCAGGAGTCAGTTTTATTGATTTTTTTGTTATTTGTCCTTCCTCGGTTAATCGGTGTTGCACCACCGCCGTATGAGCTGTTAGAGCAGTCCTGGGAAGTAATTCGGGAATTCTCGGTTTAGTTTATGATGAGTAGTAAACAATGTTCATCATGGGTCGATTCCATGCGATTTCCTTCGCCGGGTGATCCGTTTTTCACCACCGCCTCATGAAAAACGAGAGCGCCAATGGGGGTGTTGTACTGCAATGAGTTGGAATGTTATGATGACAATGTGAGCTATAAGGTTGATGCAAAAGTTCTTGCCGATTTTTGCGAAATAATGTTTTTGTTCTCCTTTCGAGGTATGACTCCTTTGGAAAGTATTGTTAGTGGCAACTAGTACGGCAAGCATTTGTCTTTAAAACGCGCATTCCGTAGTCTCTTTCAGCCTAATAGTAGTAGAGCTACAACTGATCAAAGTTGGTGGGTCGTCTCCCATGATGTACCAAATATCGGAGTCATGATCTGCGTAGGGCCAACCTTTCCGATTGAAACGTCTATGAATTGATAGGCAATACTATAGGGTATGCATTTATTGCCTAAGAGCGGATTCGACTACAATATCCTACTAAAATAGAGTTCTCAAAGTTCAAGATCGGAATTTCGGCATACTTGTTTGGAAATATTTCAACGTCAAGTTTATCACGAATGGAGCTTGATCTCCCTATTCTAGTGGGAAGTGAATGAGATGTCGTGTATTATAAGAATTGCTGATAAGATGGCGGCTTCGGTTCTATATAAAGAGTATATGACGTCAGCACTGAGGTGTCAATTTCGCAAGGCCGAAATTGGGGTTCGCATTAACGTTTCCCTTGACAAGGGAAATTGAGTGATGAGATAGACCCACTAATGTATAGAATAACCATTAGTGTATCAACTGTAAAAAAAAGAATTGGCCCGCGCATATCGAGTTTTAGAATAGAGACCGATTAAAGAAATATCTCAAAACTACAATTTCGTCATTTTCCGCAGATTTTAAATTTTTTTCAAAAATCAATTTTATTTTCTCATAGAAGATGTTAGTCTATGATGTTGAATGCTGCGATAAAGTGCCTTGTATACTAAATGCTTCGCACGTATGCAGATTCAGAATGCTCTATTCTCCGAATAACTGGGCATCATTTTTGAACTATCACTTTTTCGAGTAGTCCTTGACTATTTATATTGTAAAAAAAGCTTGAAAGCCCTGATCCCCAAGTTCTCTACATGTCTGGAAAGGGGAGACATGTATGTATTCGCTATCTTGTGTGCACAAATGGGAAGCAGTTGAAAAGCAGAATCTATGTGTCTGGATGTTTTCCCAAAAAAATACGATCTGAGTAAAATTTTTATTTTTAATTTTTATCCCAGATTTAGTAACCCGATTCTCTTTACCTATTATCATTATAATGCTGAAGGTTAGTTCAATAAGAATTATTGATGGCAGATCGTAGGTATTTCCAACAAGCGAAATCGGCTAGCTCAAAGTGTGGCCTCAAAATCGGCAAGAACTTTCGCATCAGCCTTATAGATGAATCGGATGTAATTAACCATGAATCAGTTTCTTGCTTTTTTGGCTCTCGGCTGATCGGTGTTTCAACACCGTCATATGAGCGGTTAGAGCAGCCCTGGGAAGTATGCCCTTGCTTGCTAGTAGAATCTATGATTACAATTTACAATATTCGCGAGCGCTCAATTCTATGCGATTTTCTTCGTCGGGTGATCCGTGTTTCACCACCGCTTTATGAAAATGAGAGTCGTGAGGGGACGTTATACTGCAAGGAGATGGAATTTAATGATGAAAATTTGAGCAGGAAGAAGCGGGCGTATTACTATTAGCCAGAAATGGTTTTCTTGCCGTTTTGGTAATCTACTCTGATCCATGTTTCAACATCGCCTTATGAAATAAGAGACCGACAACGGCATGTTTTCGATAATAGTTCTATTGATAATAGCCTAGGTCTACAAAAACAATAAGCAACGATAAGAGTTTATTGATCGATTCTTTCTTCCAGGTACGGTAAGAAGAACGGCTTCCCGCACCTGCTATACACGACGCTCCCGAGACAGGGCGCAGTCAAGGCTATCATGGAGGAGGTACGGTATTATCGATTGCACATTTCTCTGGGTTTTGCCCACCACTAGTACCACCACCAGCTCTCTCAAACTCTCCCACTATCTCGCTTGCCACAAGTAATCTACAGTATTGGTGTGCAACTGGTGTGAAATGCGATAGAGTGGGAATTTAGAGGGCCACTGGCGGACAAAACAATAGATACTGCTCAATTTGCTTGTACAGTCTTTTTGATCAAGCTAGGTTACTGTGCCCTTGTTTTGTCAATCGACGATTGACTTTTTCTCCCATTGCCAGATTGGCCCTCGTCACGACTCGAGCTCTTCGTCCGATGAAGGTACCACGAGAACTCGTTCGACGTCCAAGCTGAAGCTGCTCAAGGATACGGTAGACGCCATCAGGGAGAAGAAGTATCTCAAAGGTACGGTAGTCTTTTCAGGGATGAGATTACGATGGATCCGTTGATTACCCTCTCGTCGCGTTGATACTCTGCCGAGAGAGCGAGGAAATGTAAAAGGGACTGTGCATTACACGGGCACTGTAACTCCAGTTGTTATGGTGATCCGATTGCGTTGTGGGACCGAAGATCTGTTTGGGGGGGATGAATTAGTGGGCCTTTGTTTGTGAGTGGTTTGGAGGGAGATACAGAGTGAAAGCGAGGGAACAAGGCTGCAATAAAGCGAGAGCTGATAAGCCCCCTGAAAGCGATCTTGGAATTTATTATCAGGGCTTGTTGCGCAAATATTTGTGGAGAGCGGCAATTTGGAACCGTTGTAGTTTGCACACACTCGTTGGGGAAACAACTATCGGCAGGGTACGGTATGAATTGTAACGGATCGATCAATAATTAGGACACTACACCGGATGAGAACTTTAGGAGGCGAGAGACAACAGTTATGTCAGAGACGGTATTGCGCAATAGCTCTCATTCGACTTAGCGCCATTATTTGATGGCTATGTTGACTACAGTAACAATCTATTGGCCAGCATGATACAACGGAAGTTGAAATAATGTTTGGGCAGAACCTGAGTAACAATCGATATCATACGGTAGGCTTTGATTACGGTAAGATTGTAATGAGCATCGAGGAATGGCTTTTTATTCGATGATGAGATGGTTGTCGGCGGCGACGCCGTACTTGGTCTTGTGCGCCTCGAACAGCTCCACAAGCGCGTCAATGTAGATCTTGTGCAGTTTCTCGACCTGAAAAGGATTAATTGCGTCATCACTAGGCAATTGGGTTCTGGGCACGGTTCCATGGTACCATGGGTACTGCCAGGGTACTCACCTGTTCCCTGGTCGGGTTCTCCGTCTTCTCGACGGGAATGGGCGCGCCGAGGACGGTGTTGAGCTCGTGTCTGAAATGATTTCTTATTTTTCCTATCTCTTGCAATTTGTATACGCAACAGTTTTTTCGTTGCCTGAAATGGTATACCGGGTGTAATACGGTTTCAGAGCTATCTCAAAATTTTCGAGAAGCACATCATCTACTAATGCAGATGATGGTTTTGCTATCAAAGGGCTTGAATACTGGTTGTAATAATCGCTTTAGGAGAAGGGCGGTGCTGACCTGAAAGGCAGCAGTCCCGCATTGTAGTTGAAGATTCCGCGACCGTGGAAAAGCGGCGGCGAGAAGCCGGCAATCTTCTTGAACACGGTCTGGATCTTGCGCAGGAACGAGCCCTGATTAAGAGAAGGAGATATACGGTAGTTCGGTGGGGCAGATTAACGACTATCGTACTTTCTCGTTGGTAGCCTGCAGGTAGAGTTCGTTCTCGCCGAAACCGAAGCAGGGCACGAGTTGGGCGCCGGTCTCGAGAGCTAGGCGAATGAAGCCCTGAGTATGGTAGTTTGAGATGGTTACGGTAGTTCGCTCTGTCAGATTTACCTTGGTCTCATCCTGGATACTGTAAGAAAATCGATAAAACGTGGTACCTTTCGTGGCTGGAGTGTGAGTCGGTACTTGCCGGGATGGGCGTCGAGCGCCTCCTCAGCGCCACCCACCACAAGCACTGCCGCCTGACCGAGCTTGGGACCGCCCAGGGTGTATCTGGATTATCGATTGATTTTCAAGTGATTGTTGATTTATATCGAAGCGGTGATCATTCTAAAATGATTACACCACTGGAGAAATGCACACAAAAAAAGGAAAAAAAGTTTCCAGTGAAATAGGATTAATTGTGAATGTATGTACTCACTTGAGCGATTCCTTGGAGGCGTTGATCATTCCGTGCAGCAGCATCCATTCTCGCCGGAGTGGGAAGGAGAATTGGCCGACCTGAATTATGGAAATACGGTATTCTGCTTGGTCAGATACGGTTGTTCCTTGTGTCAGATTTGTTATTCGTAGTCTGTTTGAACGCATTTCCTTCTCCCCCCATGGTAGAGTATAGTCTCCGGGCGATAAGAGATCAAGTGGTTGTTGTCTTCGAGCGTATTGATAGTGCCATGACAGGAATATGATCAACCCGAAATTGAATGGTCATGGTTCAGGAGTGATAACGTTATTGGCGCGGTACTTGAGGCGAAATTGGCTATTATTTTGATAAAGCGGGGCCTAATTAATCAGAGGAAATCGAGTTGTTTACGCAAAATGGCGCTTACGAGTGTGCTATCTTGAAATATGCGATAAGATCTGCCGGAATGAACTTAGTGATAACGCAATGAAAACGATGTAGCTTACGAGGGTGCACAGATGCCAGTTGATGCTGGGGAATCGATCCATCAAACCGGTGCCATTTCCGAGGAAGTTGTACGTGGAGATGGAGATGATGCCATGAGGATGGTAGCCGATGAGGTAGTTCTGACAAAGAGTATACTGTAGTCTAGGAGGAGCAAATTTGTGACTCGAGTACTTTTTCAACTTTGCACTGTAATAAAAGTGCACTGGATGTCATGGAAATAGTTCGATGCCCTTTTCACGGTGCGATAATGTGAGGTGATCATGGGCGACACTTGACACGTTGCAAAGTCCACTCTACTCTTTGGCTCCCTCCCCTGACAAAAGGGTTTCCCCGACATTTTACTTTTTTTCCTGCAGCGATAATGCATCGTCCTGTCGAGTACATGCACATTGAGACATACAGTTGGGCGGTTTGAATATACCTTATAGCTGTCCTATGAATTCAATCTTGGAAATTGCCATAAGACCTGCCGGAATGAACCTAGTGATGACGCAACTAGAACGAAAGCGCACAAACCTTGTCATTGGGCAACTCGGCGGTGGTGTGAATTTTGAGCGGGAAGAAGTTGCAGAACAGCTTGTGCACTCGGAGATTGCGCATGTAGGGAGACGCGTAGGCTCCTGAGCCAGAATTATACGTACTTTTGTGGTCAAAAGTAGCTATTCTGTGTTCATTGCGTGTGATGTCTATGCAAAATAGGAATTATACACTGAACAAATGTAGCTGAAGTGAACCTCTCTTGGGCGAATCCCAGTCCCAGTAGAGCCAGGCGGCGTAGGCTAATACCAGATGATAGTACCCCGCGTAGAGCTGAACAATACCGTGATCAGGGGGAAATACGCTACTGTATCTCTCCTCCCTATGTCGTCATTACCATTGTTTTGGTTTACGGAAAGCAAATAAGTGGAGAATAGTACTGAACTGGGGGGGGGTGACATTTGAGCAACCGACATTTGAGCAACGGGCTGTAACTCAGCTAGGAGTGAGCCTAGAGCTATGGGAGTGGTACCATTGAAATCAGCATCAGGTAATTGAGATTTCATAATTAATTAATTAATTAATTAATATCTCATTAATTATGCTAAATAATTAATTAATTACGAAATCTATTTTTTTCTGATGCTGGTCACAATGGTACCACTCCCATAGCGCTAGCCTCACTCCTTGGTGAGTTAGGACTCGTTGCTCAAATGTCGGTTGCTCAAGTGTCGGTTGCTCAAATGTCGGTTGCTCAAGTGTCGGTTGCTCAAATGTCGGTTGCTCAAATGTCGGTTGCTCAAATGTCACCCCCCCACTGAACTGACCAGCCATGCGAAGAAGGGGTACACGAGTAGGGGCATGATAAAAGTGAGGAAGAAGTGGTTCATGACGCCCAGTGTCTGCAATTTGCGAGTAGTTAGGGAGTTACTCGAGCCAGGGTTTGGTGAGCGGACCTGGAACCGACGGCCGAGAGGCGTGTCCATCGGGGCGAGCTGAACGCCCAATACTTGGGTCATGATGGCTGAAAGAGTGGAGACGAAAATTTGGATTTTATAGCAACGATGAAACGCAAGACTCGCTGGATTGTCGGGGAAGATCCTTTAGGGAAATTG
The DNA here is from genome assembly GCA_036245785.1 of Pristionchus fissidentatus. Taxonomy (NCBI): domain Eukaryota; kingdom Metazoa; phylum Nematoda; class Chromadorea; order Rhabditida; family Neodiplogasteridae; genus Pristionchus; species Pristionchus fissidentatus. Next base: position 28,368,333 of record BTSY01000001.1, on the reverse strand, counting down.
CAATATCCATAACACGTATGGTATAAAACATTCGGCCTGTACGGAATCATAATGGATCATGGTCAGTCTCGAAGATCACAGTACGGATTAGCGAATAGTTTTTCTACGTGGCACGCGCGAGGGACGACAATGGGCAAGAATAGCGGGGGGACGAGAGAAGGAAGGAGGAGGAGAGAAAGCACCGGGGTCTCTCTCCGATGATAAGAGATAGGAGAGAAGAGGGGAGTGAGATAATGACAAGAGAGGAGTGCTGCGCGTTCGATGGACTATTGGGGGTGATTCAAGCAGAGAAGAGAGTGTGGAAAGAGAAGAGACGGCGAGGGGCAGAGATTAGATAGATGGGGTCAGATCACGCAGGAGCACTTTGCTCTTTGTCAGGGTAGTTCCCATTGTTTAACGATGTTGTGTTAAATGTTGGCACTTAAAAAATATTTATTATCATGGAAAGAAGTACTCGTAATTAGCGCGCGTGCAACAGACAAGTTTTGCAATGTGGGGAAGGGGAAAATATTCGGGGTCAGCAGTTTGGATGGCAAATTGTCGGGGTTTACGGACTGGACACGGTATCTAGATTACTGTGGGGGAGGGAAGGATGAAGGATACGATATATATTACTGTATTACAAACTGGTACAGTAGGGGGAAAGGAGGGGGAGGATACGGTAGTTGTCTATCGAATAATGAGTTCGTTGTCGGCAGCGACTCCGAACTGCTCCTTGTGCGAGTCGAAGAGCTCGGTGAGCTTCTGGATGTAGAGCGCGTGCAGATCGTCAATCTGAAAAAAAGAAGAGTTATTGCGTCATCATTAAGCAATAGTGTCCAGTAGGAACACTCAGTCCTTTTTTCTCTGATTCTCTGCCACATATCAGCCTCTGATTCTCTGCCACATATCAGTATTACCGGCCTTTCACGCGAAATTTCGGAATAAAAATGCCCAACCATCTTTCCTAGCGTTCAGAGACGAACTGTAACTAGATTCACCATAAACTTCTGCGAAATTTACACCTACATTATGCCCTGAGTGATGGTCGCAATACAAGATTGACAACTCGAGTGCAGTTGTTGCATCATCACTAGGCAATCAAGCAATAATTGTGTGCTTCTGACCTGCTCCTGCGTGGGGTTCTCCGTCTTGAGGACAGGGATGGGCGCGCCCAGCACGGTGTTGAGCTGCTTCCTGAATAAAAAAAAATGCAAATGAATTATTGAAATCAACTCAGGTAATGGACATGCGATCTTGCGGTTTCAGCGTTATGCTAAAACTATTGCTGTCAGGTCGTGAATATTGTCGGTCAGTTTTCTGCTCTAAAAATATCACTGTATTGCGATGATTTTATTATGATGAGGGGTCGATTTTCAGTAGAGCGCGGTAGTACGAGTTACGGTATATCACATTACGGTATTACGGTACGACAGATTACGATAGCCGCTCACCTGAATGGCAGAAGGCCGAAGGTGTAGTTGAAGATGCCGCGGCCGTGGAAGAGGACGGGCGAGACGCCCAGCACGCGCTTGGCGGCCGTCTGGAAGCGACGCACCAGCGAACCCTGAATGAGGGAACGGCGGTGATTACGGTAGTTTGCGCTGGGTCAGATCCGTGACTGCTATTACTTTTACAAAATTATACGATCAAACAAAATGCCGCGTCCTGTGTTTACAGAAGACTAGATAGCACGCAAAAGTAAGGCGGTCACTAACATGCCTGTGTGGTAAACAACGGAAGTCCGTGTTTTGGCGTATGATGTTATTATAGCAGTAATACCGTACCTCCGCGTTGGCCGCCTGCAGGTAGAGGTCGTTCTCGCCGAAGCCGAAGCACGGGACGAGGTCGGCGCCGTTCTCAAGAGCCAGCTTGATGAAACCCTGAATCAGGAGACGGGGTTACTGTAGAAGTGAAAATTATCGATTGACTAGTTGCGATGTACAAAGGGGAGTGAATTAGACCCTCTGTAAGCCAGTTAATCGATCGATGATTGGCTTACAGTACCCGAATATGGGCTACGGTACCTTTCGCTTGTTGAGTGTGAGTATATGCTGGCCGGGATGGGCGTCTAGCGCCTCCTCTGCGCCGCCGACGACAAGGACTGCGGCCTGACCCTTGCGAGCGTCGCCGAGAACGTAGCTGCAAAATGACAGGTTACGGTAGTCCAGGGGAGCTGAGAGGTTACGGTAATCAGGATGGAACTCTTGATGTTGTTTGCATTTACTCGGCAGCACCAACGCCTAGCTGGGTGTCCCGTGTATTTGGTGTCTCACGACGACTCTTTTGGGCTACGATCAGAAGAGATATAGAGTGAAAAAAGTGAACTCACTTGAGCGACTGCTTGGAGCAGTTGATGATGCCGTGCATCATGAACCACTCGCGGCGAAGAGGCATCCAGAACTGGCCGACCTGTGAAAAGAGAGTTGTATGAATGTTGTTGGGTAGTGCGGTGGAGCAGAGTCAAAACACGTATGATTTACATTAGCTTCGTGTGATGAGAGAGTGTGCGAAATGAATAGATTCGTACTCCAAATTACCTGCCCGAAGATCTACCAACCAGCGAAATATGAGACTACGCTCTCCTCATTTCTCTTTTCGACGGTCGAACAGAGAGAGAGAGAGCGTGCAAAACGAAGAGATTCGAACCCGATTATTTATTCTAATACTAAAAAAATCTACCAACCAGCGTGCACAGATGGAAGTTGATGTTGGGGAAGCGGTCCATCAAACCCGTGCCGTTGCTCATAAAGTTGTAGGCGGAGATGGAGATGACGCCGTGCGGGTGGAAGCCGATCAGGTAGTTCTGACCGAGGATATCAGAGTACGGTAGCTGTTGAGTCGGGACAGATACCTTATCGGCGGGGAGGTCGGCGGTGGGATGGATGGAGAGCGGGAAGTAGCCGGTGAACCACTTGTGGATGCCGAGGTTGAGGAAGTAGCGAGAGGCGTAGGCTCCTGCGCGGAACAGTGCGGGGTTACGGTAGAGTTACTGATTGGGGGGTTACCGTACCTCTGTAGGGCGAGTCCCAGTCCCACCACAGCCAGACGCCGTAGGCAGCGACGACGAGCGCGTAGCCGCTGAAGAGCTGCAAGGCTACGGTAGATTGATTGTGGAATATGGTAGTAAGGAAATATCGATTGATCCGTATGGTGGGTACGGTAGTTACCGTACCATCCAGACGAAGAAGAGGAGGATGAGGGCGGGCGTGCCGAAGGTGCACATGAAGTGGTAGATGACGCCGAGAGTCTGGAATGGAATAAGAAGGCTTTGAGGGGGAGTGTGGGATCTATTTGATTATTGAATCAGTTTGCTAATATCTATAGCTATTTCTATGAGTACTACAAGTACTAGTGTTCGAAACTGCTTTAGGCATGACTGTTTCGCTCCCTTAGCGTTTTTTTATGCAATAATCGATAACTGGCAGATACGGTACCTGTAGTCGTCGCTCGAGCGGCAGCTTCATGGGTGCGAATTCGATGCCAAGTACGGTAGTCATGCTGAGAATATCGATTGATTAGTGGTTTTTAACGGGGCCCGACTGGTCAGTGAGTAGGGGAAGGAGGGGAGGGGTGAAGATAACAGATGGCGCCGCGGGCGGGAAGGTAAACAGCGAGGTAAATAAGTGATGAACGGCGCAAATATAGCGAGATAATGCATGTATTCACGCCCGGGAGCGTTATGATAAGAAAAGGAAGTAATTTGGGCAGAATTTCCAGTGATGCGGAGTGGAAAATGAGAAAAGAGGAAGGGGGAGCCACACAAATGCGAACAACGAACGAAATGCACAAGAGTTTGACGAGAGAAGAGCTGAAAATAACAAGGGACGGGAAGAGGGGACGAGAGAGTGGGGGGAGGGAAGAGACGGCAGAGAAAGAGAGGGATGCGAGAGGAGAGGGAAGGTGTAAGAAGGGGGAAGATCGGCCAGGAGAGTCAATTAGATCACGTTTGCATGAGCCACATCGGAAAAGGTCTTGAGGGGGAAGTTATCGATTGATTTGAGTGTGTATACCAATCGATAATTGCAGAGACGAGACCGCCGATCAAGTACGTGCTGGATGTGACGATCGCCTACCCGAACGGAGGTGAGAGAGATCAGAGATCAACCTACAGTGTAGTTTTAACTGGGAAGCAAAATGAGTGTAGTAGATAGGTTAGCAAGATCTGTTTACAAGTAAACTGAGAGAGCGAGTAACGAGCGAGGTCATTTCTTTCTATTTTTCCCTACCACCTTTAGTCCGTCGTGAGCATATTGGGTGCATTATGCAGTGATGATCAGTGATCTGATGAGAGAAACCAGGTGATAAGTGATGGGTTACGGATAAGAACGTGACAGTATTTGTTGTTGTTTGTGCATGCTTTTCTTCACCATTTGCTCAATTTGATGAAATTATTCCTATGAAATTCTATTTGACGATGGAGTAAATGAGATAATTAGATAAGCATCTGAAAGTGTGCGCGCCTTGCAGTGCCGCTCTCGCTGGCAACGTGCGCCATCGGAACGCGCGAGACGTGCGACATTGCCGTCAACTACAAGCTGTACAAGGCGGAAACGGTGGGTGATGAGATAAAAAAAAGAGACGGTATAAATACCAAATGTGTAAAAACAATCTAAATTTGTTTATTGACGCGTTTCAGAGCATTTAGAAGATTTTGTTCGCTGATTCTTAAACGGCTGGTTCAAAGCGTTTACCATCACTGCAGAATGAAATGGAGGTGTTTCGTTTTAAAACTGGTAGTTTTTGAACATTTTTCCGCCTAGGCAGCGTGATTTTGAAACGTTTTTATGCAGTTTTTGCAAAATTCTAACACGATCTGTTCTAAAATGATAGACCTCGAATGAAATACGTAGCAACACGGCGCGGCTAAATAACGGCGGGCGATGAGATTGTGAGGAGATCAGGGAATGTCATAGGGGGTGGTGTAGGGATGTCTTCGCAAGAAATGCTCTCATAATTCTGCTCACTATGTCGTTGGTCAGACCGGCGAGAAAATGTGTGAGATGAAGAGAGTGATTTCTTGCGAAGCTATCCCTAGTATGGTGAGAATTGTGCGACAGAGGAGTGAACGCGCACGCTGCCTGCTTAGAATGAGAATGCAGGTGGTGCGATATATCGTGCTGAGGCTGCAAAACATTTTGTAGAGACGGCGGGCGATAACAATGGTAAGAAAGCGAAAAAGTGGGGAGAAGTGGGAGAGGGGGTCAGAGTCCAGGGCAACGGGTTCAGAGAGGGCGACCATTTGTGTGGATGAATCAGAGGGGGAATGGGGCGATCTGATAGTACCAGGATGATAGGAGCAAGTCGTGAAATGCTAGGATCTTGGACCATCAGGAGTGTTGAAAACATTGATTGTGAAATGGCCGAAGGATCTTGTGGATCTTTTGAAACGCTAAACAGCTGGGGAAATTTGAGCTGGCTATCGTTTTTTAGCTGATTGTGAGAGAGAGCGGGGAATGAGGCAGGCGTTTATATACCCTCCCCTCTCTCCCCCTGCTGATGTTTAGTGTATCGTCGTGATGTGAGATCTCTTTCCGGCAGACGACAAAGTGCGTTTAGAGCACGGCAGAGACACACAATCTACCAATACACGGGAGGAGAGAGAGAGAGATCGGGCAAAGAACTCCCACGGATCGAATTGGGTAATAGGGTGAGGAGGGGCAGAAAGGTAGGGCGTAGTTTGTAGCCCCCCCCCTCTAAACAGCTGATAGGGTGTGTGAACTGTGGGGAGGTATGGGGACGATAGGCGGGCGAATAGCGTGCGGGGTTTGGGTTTCAATAGGATTGCTTGAATTCATAGCATACCGCATTATGCCTGCCAGAGTTTCTTACATTAAAAAAAGATGTGGCACACATAGATAAAGACAAAGCTATTTTCTATAAATATTATTGTGACTTTCAAAAATAAAAATAAAATAAAATAGTCTGCTGCAGGTGCCCTTCCACGACGACACGGAGCTGCGCGACTGGATGTACGAGGTGTACAGGCAGAAGGACGAGATGCTGGGTACATTTTTGAATGCATTTTGAATTCCCGCCAAGAAATTGCAGAAAATTGCAATATTGTGACTTTTTTGTACAGCGGCGAGAATATTAAGAATGAAAGTTTCGATTTGCAGCCAACTACTACGCGAAGGGCGTCTTCCACGACGGCGAGGAGGGCACGCGCGTCGAGTTCTCGTGGTCAGTCCGCATTTGTAGTTTGTAGTTTGATAGGCCTTCGCAGCGACTCTTTCAAGACGGGGAGCCTAGATGCGGGGATGTCTTTACCGCTACCTCTAGTCTGATCGATGGAGATGGGTTTGTAGTCTGTAGCCCCAGAAACGCACCATTTTCGAAGGTGTGGAAAGGAGAGAGGGAGATTGTGATCTCTGAATTATTCAGGGCGAAGATTATCGGCCAGTACGCCTTCTGGTTCGGCTCGTTCATCGCGCAGGTTGGATGTTTTGATCTTTGATCTCATTATTTTGTTAATTGATTTTTAAAAATGATTGATCTCTTCAGTTCTTTTTATATGCACCACATGATTTATGATACATCTGTAATTTAACACCCGACTCTTGCAGTACTACATCTACAAGTACGTGCTGTTCCGTGGACTCGGCCTGCTGCTGACGCCGTTCGGCCTCGGATTCTGAATCGGCAACTGAACTACCGTAACCCGTCCAGTACCGTAACCAACACAAACGCCTACGGTACATTCCTAACACCCCATTTCTTTCTTTCGCTCTGTTTCTCGTAGCTCCCTCCCCCTTTTCCTATCTCTCTCTCCTCTAGAATCTACCGTAGCCGCTATTTACCGTACACCGTATTATCTTTTTTTTGCTGCTCTACTCACTTTTCGCTTCTTTTTCCTCCGGTTGCAATTTTTTCTCCATGCTATTACCTGACAATGATAGCTTTCTTCGCCCCCCCCCCTCCCACCACATGATTCCAAACCACCAGAAAGGGGTCGGGGTGACAAAGTGTGCAAATGTGAGGGAGTCCCTCACGCGTTATCTCACTCAAAACACCTTTCTGTAGGCCTGACCGACTTGTGGAATTATGCGCCCCTATTTACGCTACCCCCTGTATACCGTACTCCCTGTTCCTAATATCCCTGTATATCGTATAGCATTTATCGAGCCCCTATATCCCGGTTGGCAGCTTTGTTGGACCCAAAACCCGGATTCCGATGCAGTACCACTGACCTCCACGTAGAGCATAATATGTTTTTGTGTGTAAATATCAATATTTTCCCTACCCCCTGAAAGAGTGTACCATTCTAATTAGATACTGTAATCTACGTGTAATCGATAGTACTCATCAAGAGTACGGTTAAGACCGATTGTAGTTACAGTACACACACTCTCTCTACATTTCTAGAATGTAATCTATGACGAATTCGCTAAATAAGCTCGATAAAGTTACTTTGGATATTGCATGTGCTACTTTCCTCTCCAGGCGTATTCTGAGTTTAGAGAACTCGATAATGGTACTTTTGAAATTCGCTGCGCATCTATTTGCAATTTTTCTGTATAATCCGATTAAGAAGCCATCAAATTCACAACCTAAGTTTTTTTTTAATTTACAAAAACTGTTTTTTCGTATTTCTGTAAGCACGGATCCTAATTTATTCCGTATTCATAGCTTACGGTAATGTCTCTATGTGCGGGCTCACTTTCAAGTTATCAAGAGTGCTTTATTGATTGACTTGAAAGAGTTCGTTATTTCTTGTCTTCTTGAGCGTAAGTAGTACACTAGGTTAAGGTGGTAGGGTCTTCTTGAGGAGGGCAGTGGTCTGGGTGGGGGTTACGCTAGTTTGTTTGGCTGGTACGGTAGTTTTCTTGGTGGGTACGATAGTTTGCTTAGCGGGTACGGTAATTTGCTTTGCGGTTACGGTAGCTTGTTTGGAGGGGACGGTAATTTGTTTGGTGAGTACGGTGGTTTGTTTGGTGGGTACGGTAGTCTGTCTTTTGAGCACCGTAGTCAACTGGCTGACTACCGAAGTCTTCTTCGGAGCTACCGTAGTCCTTGCAATCGGTGTGAGAGGCGCGGGCGGTTTGATAGGCGTCCTTGTGCTGGGCGGAGTTTCCGAGTCTTGAGTGGGCTCCGGAAGAAGCTGAAATTGGAGAAAAAAAAGTTGGTCAGCGATAGGTAAAGGTTGAAATCTCGTCTACTACGGTAATGCCGAATATGGGGATACTGTATACAGTAAGCCTTTTTTCTCGCCTCTTCGAGCGATTTCGCAAAGTGGAAGCCATCCCACAGAACAACGGCTGAAAATTTTTTTTAATTAAAGTATTTTATTTCTCATGGCATTCTGGCGGGTCAATGCAAATTGAAGCAGACAGTGAGAGAGTACGAAACTTGCATGCAAATGGGCGATGGTCTCACTACAGATACTCTTTTTGGCATTTTGCCCAGAATGCCTTGTTTCGAAATTTACGCCCGTAGAGCGAACCTGAACACATGAACGCCATCCAGAACAGGACGACGCGGATGATGAGAAAGTGGAAGAGCGCAACTGGAAGGGTACGGTAGCATTGAGGTTACGGTAGTACAAAAGGTTACTGTAGCTCCTAGGCTACGGTAGCGGGTTCAATTCAATTCAGTTAGTTATCACATCAGGCGATCACGCTCTGGTGAGCATGTGGTTTCAGGTCAGGTAATTGGATTGTAGCGGGTTACGGTAGAGGTTACTGTACTCACGGAAGAAATGTACGAGTAGCACGAGGCAGACGGCCACGGGCGCCCACCAGTAGAGAACCCTGAGAGAGATGGGCGATTGCGAGGGGTACGGTAACAAGCGAAATATAAGATTACGGTAAGAGTAGGCGTAGACTAAATATATGTTTTGTTACGAACTAGTTGAAGTGCGATTGCTACATGAGCAGAGTTTTTTTTTCATTCTTACCGTAACCTGATGTGCTACCGTAACCTAGTAACTACCTTACTCACTTCTGCTTTTCCATGCACGGCCATGTGCTGGCGTGCGTCGCCCACGCGAGAATGGCAGTCATGCCGGAGAACACGGAAAGCACGCCCAGTGTGAGGTGTTGAGACCAGATTATGATCTGAACGGGGTATGGCAGTAAGATACGGTAGCTTATGATCTGAACGGGTAGGGGTACGTTAATAAGATAGGTAGCTTATGATCTGAACGTAGGGGGTTCGGTAAATAGGAGGATACGATAGCCGGTATATTGCGACATTTCGCTGATTTACAGTGGTATCGAAAGATGTTAGAAGATCTAGAGGGTACGGTAGCACTACAGTACCTCGCGTGCGCTGAGTCGGCCGATGGCGCGCGCAGCCTTTGCGCAGTCCGCGCGCGTAACGTTCGAGTTGCAGCGGACGAGTCGATTGTGCACGGTGTGGCTGAAGTGGGGCACGGTACGAGAGTGATAGGGGAGTACGGTAGTCTCACTCTGCGCCCGGGTCTGTCATGCTGCTGACGCACAGCAGGAAGAGGTTGATGGCCTGAAATGAGCTGGGTTGGGCTCTAACCCGGCTGGGGTAAGACACTGGGATAGCGAAAGTAGCGGGACTGACGAGTAGTGTTTGGAGGAAGACGTAGCGAGTAAAGGCAGTCGAGTAGAAGGGAAGAGCGACCATCAACCACCGAGTAGAAGGAGGGGAGATGAGGGGAATGAGAGGAATAAATAAAGTATGTCTGACCCTCTCTTCCATCTCCTATTGTCTCACACAAATTGATTAATTCGCTCTCGCTTTCATTTGACTTTATGTGGTACGGTAGACACGAGGCACTACTACTGTATTTAGTGGTACTATTTTCACGCATGCCTGGGAGGGGGTAGATCACTATCTCTTCACTGGTAGATCACTGTCTCGTTTGCCTCTCTAGTGATCTATCGATCGTCTTTGACCTACCTCTCCCTTCCCTCTCCCTCTTCCCCCGATCGCTCTCTCGTCTCTTCACTCCTTGCTCTTCTCTTTTCGCGTGCTGAGGTTTTTTGCTAGTTCCTTCCTTGTCTAATTAAGTTCCATTAAATAGTACCGTAGTTCTCTCCCCCCCCGGTTATAGTTTGTTGTTTTCTATTGATCGGCTGTGACGTACCTCTCTCTCTCTCTTCCCTCCCCTCTTCCCCGATCACTCTGGTCTCTTCATGGGACCATTAGCGAATGGTATAAAGCGATATTATTTACGGAACAAGTGTCTGACTCTCTCCATAATTAGAAAAGCGTAGAGAAGCGATAGACTTGAAGACAGCCATGAATCTTCTGTTAGGTAAATGCAAAATCTCTAAACTCAAACCACATCATTTCAGTTATTATTACACACGAAATGGAATAAATTTTGCAAATGCTGGCTCTCATGCGAACTATAGACACAATAGTTTCTTTCCCAGAGCGGCTCGGCTTTTCTCAAAACCCGGTAATCAAATCAGTTTCCCTGTATGAGTGACCCCCACACCCCGACCTTTCTTGATCTCAATCTGTTATGCTGTATTCGTTTTCTCTTTCTATTTGTAACCGCGTTTCCATTGAACACGCATAAAAAAATATATATATATATATATATTATTTACGGAACAAGTGTCTGACTCTCTCCATATCACATGCTCTCTCTCACCGTCTGGCCTATGAGAGAGCGTGTAGAAAGGAGAGGGTCTGACCATTACGCTTTTTTGCCTCTTTCTCTATCGATTTACATGCGGAATCTCTTTCTGTCTTGCATCCTTCATTTTCTCCTGTCTCATTTGGAGCTCCATAGCCCTCACATCGTCTGCAGTAACCATCGCTCGTCTGCAGTCGTCTGCAGTAACCATCGCTAGTCGATGGGGGTCATCTGGCCGTTCCAACTGCTTGGCGTAAAGTCGTTCTGCCGGAGTCTTCTCTGGTTCCGAATAAACGCCAATTGGTCGAAGGACCCCACCCCAAAGGGGTGGGATTGTAGGGCAAAACTAGTTGAGGCAGTTGAGGGCAGTTCACATCCAGAAGGAATAGTATGGCACAACGCGACAATAGTGCACACACTACAGTACCCGTTAGGGAATCACTCCCGCACGACTACAAACTACAAATCCAAAAATCGGCGATGGCCTCGTGTTTTGCCCTACAATCCCACCCCTTTGGGGTGGGGGTCCTTCGACCAATTGGCGTTTATTCGGAACCAGAGAAGACTCCGGCAGAACGACTTTACGCCAAGCAGTTGGAACGGCCAGATGACCCCCATCGACTAGCGATGGTTACTGCAGACGATTGACGACTAGCGTACAACCACCCGAGCTCTGACCATTCCCTGCTCTGCGAGTACTGTAGCCAGGCTACTGTACTCTCTGTCCACACATCAACGAGAAGAGACGAGAGAGACGAGGACGGCGTTGGATCTGTAATCAGCTGGAATTATGTAGAAAACGAATCGCACTACCGTAATCATTACGACAGTACCATTACCATTTTTTTCTTACCATTCGAATGTCAAGATTAGTGGAGCAACTTTACCCATAGTCCATGCCTTCCCACCAAAGAAAAGAGATGAAGAAAGAGAGACGGCAAGAAGAGAGGACGCAAATCTGCAATCGGAGACAATTAGATACCGTAATCAGAGCTCTCACTATTTCGTAGATCATGATAATACAGTATTTTCAATATTATAGCAGGATTTAAGAATGCCGGTTCGATGGTGCGTGTAACAGTTCTTTCTTACCCTCTGTTCTTCCCCACCGATTTCTCAACACGGGAAAAGCAACATCGAATCGTGCACTTTATCTTACAAGGGAAGACCGTATAGAGGTATAGATGATATGGAGTTTCCGAAAGAGACCTTGTGGTATCGATTACTATCATAAAAGTAAGAAATAATCGGTGGTTTAAAAAAAAACACCGACCCTTTGTCGATCCCACCAGGTCTCATATGAGAGGAATCGCGAGAGACTCGAGCATTTCGCGGGCTGCAGGGACGTAGAAATTTATGATTTTTGATCTGGCTGAAAGTTTATCACAAGATATAACAAACCTCCCTCTATCGAATGGCGTTGACAGAATTTCGATAAAAAATTTCGCAACCGCGTGAAACACAAAACAACCTGGAGACTTCGGATTTTTTTCTTAGAATGACAAAGTTTGAAAATTCATAACTCTCTTCAAAATGATGATAGAGATTTCTGGTTTGGATATTTGGATAGAGAAACTCCTTGACTACAATGTGAAAATGTAAAACTCATTCCTGGTTTTTGAGCCGATGAAGGGCGGGGGGCCATGCTTTTTAAAGTGGGCGCAGGTGACGTAAAAAATTTTGAAGTCCGTCAAGTAAAAATGCAACGGAACTACTGTCAATTTTTCTTGAACAGCATGAAAACTATTCAAAACGAGGAAATACGTGGGTATCATGAGTTGTAACTTATATTTGTTGCTTATAAAATTTTTGAAAAAAAAATTGATTTTATAAATTTTTAAATTTTTTTTTCGTATTTTGGATGTAACATTTTAATATATATTCATAGTTTCGTCTTCTCGATGCAAAATATACTGTATAGATAAAGTTTGAGTGGTTCAGGTAGTTTCACTCCGAAATTTCTCAACGTTTACACATCAATTGTGCAATAATTATTTTCGCGTATTCAATCTCATCAATGATCTCCTATTCTTCTTGTATGTATTCCTCATCATGTATAGAACATTTCCTTTTTTGAAAGTGAGTTGATATCTATTCGAAGAAACGAGCTACAAGGTCAAGAAAACTGAGTGTCTGACGAACGTCGCACGCTCTGTCTTCTCTAGCGCTCTCTCATTTCCCCACGCTCTCTAGCCTGGTTCGGACCCCGAGATGGGCACGAATCTTTTGCCTGATCCTGGCCTCAACGGAACGAAAGGAATTCTAGTCAAAACAGCTGATATGGTGTTACAGTAACCCTTGTTGTCTCCCCTTGTTAGGGGGAAGCTCCGCCCATCTCCCCTCTCGAGGTCAAGAGATCAAGAAGTGAAGGGAGAAGGGAAAGGGGCGGTGCTTACCCCCCAAAGTAAAGAAGTACCCGAATCGGGATCACTAGACCTACAGTAATCTCTCACCTCAGTATCGATCGATGGCGGCGCCTGATCAGTCGTCGATGGTTCATTCGCGAGACGAGCCACTTCCACGAGTTGGCGTCAGGACGAGCGAAGAATCTGCAATGACTATTATTATAATTGATATCCTATTATCGCCCCTACCGTAATTTACAATTTTTTCGAGACACCACGGTCGATATTCAGCAGCTACCGTAAGATTACTCACGGTGAGGGAGAGGGGAGTGTTCCATGTCTAAGTGAGCAGTTGGGCATTGTTGAGTTCGTCCGCACGGAAAAGGACGGTTTCTGCAAAAATTATTGATTAGTAATACGGTAAAATCAATATATGGCAGAATAGATTCACAAAATATTATAAGGAGAGCACCTAGTTATAACAAATGGGTGATTGCGAGAAACGAGAATTGCAATCACGATATACGAGTCACACGGCATCCTGCATAAACGACTAGTAAGGAAGGGAGGTATATCAATGAGGGAATAGCTTTAGTTTGATCTAATCGATAAAGCGACAGAAGGGAGGAGTGAGATTTTTTTACGATTGTACTTTGTGTCTGTCATATGTCTCAAATGGAAATGAGAAGAATCGTTCAAAATTCAGTTGCCAAAACACCGGAGGATGATACAAGTAGGGATAAGACAAGAGAAGGGAAGGAAATCGTAGTATGCGAGGGTGATGGTATTCGAAACGAAGGGAATGAGTCAGGAAGAAAGACATAAACAAATTAAGAAAGACGAAGGCATGGAGACGAAGACATGCGTTCAACGCATGCAAATCTATAGAGAGAGCGGCAAATTAGATCGGCTTAGAGCAGATACAAATGGAATCGCTATAAGCGAGGGAAACTACGATAGTAATTACCAGAAGTTAGTTACAAAAGGGGAGAGCAAACCGCAGCGCGAGAGAAGGGAAGAGCAACGAGTGAAGAGACGAGAGTTCTGCCACATTATTCTCAGAGCTCTTCGCACCAATAACGCTGAAATACTCCTCAAAGCCTACTCTATTTACATTCGACCCATACTAGAGAGCGCTTCTATGGTTTTCAACCCCTACTTAATACGTGACAAAGAAATCCTTGAAAATGTTCAGAACTATTTCACTAGACGACTATTTATGAGATGCCACAAATCAACCTGGCAAACAATGCCGAATTTCCCTAATAGAAATATGCAGTTAGGTCTAGTCTCATTAGAAAAGCGTAGAGAGGAAATTGACCTGAAGACAGCCAGTAATCTCCTGAGAGGCAAATACAAAATATCTAAAAAGACACCACATCACTTTAGCTATTACTTCACTCGACATGGGATAAGTTTCACTAACGCTAGTTCCACTTCAAACTACCGACATCATAGTTTCTTCCCCAGAGCGGCAAGGCTATTAATGAAGTCCAGAGAATTGATCAGTTTCTCTGAGTGACTCGTTATTAGTTAGATTGTCATTGTCTTCCAACTGAATTCGTTTTTAATCTAACTTAATTTTGTACCGCGTTTCTTGTGATCGCATAAATATATATATATATATATATGAGAGAGCGATTGGGGGAAGAGGGGGAGGTAAGGGAGAGGTAGGTCAAAGACGATCGATAGATCAGGAGAGAGGCTAAAGAGACAGTGATCTACCAGTGAAGGACAGTGATCTACCCCCTCCCAGGAACGTCTGTGAATGCTACCACCAATGTACAGTATATCTACCGTACCACAAAAGACAAATGAAAGCGGCAACAAATTATCGATTGATGAGATGATGAGAGATTACCATTCATAGGTCAAAAAGTTGGTAGAATTCCACATAACCTGCCCGCCGAAGGCGGACGCGAAAAATAAATGCCTGATCAAATAGACCCCTAAAAACGAAACCTGCCCGACAGAGTCCCCGAAAACAGCCCAGAAATGTAGAAACCTGCCCGGTAGACCATCAAAAATTCGAAAATCTGCCCGACCAGGTCTCCAAGCTACATTACTTTTTGACCTCTGTTACCATTCTATAGCCCGGCGAAACATCGATAAGTAAAAGTGAGCGTCATCACTCTCTCACTTTCACACGCTCTCTCGTTGATAACTCTTTTCTGGGGGGGGGTTGAAAAACAAAACAAAAAAAATAATTTCCACTCGAGATCTTTCAACAAAACGCAAAATTTAATATTAATAATAATAATAATTTATCATGACAAATAGGAAACATTTAGAACATAGAACGTGTCCGATAGATATCCGTCGGTCTGTGAACTTGTTCGCACTCTTATTGCGTTCAAATTGTTATTTGAGGAAAAATATTCTTCTAGTCGAAAGCGTTTCAAAATTTGCACTTCAAATACATGCCGGATTTTAGTCAAGCAAAACACGAGACGCGTCGAATCATACAAAATCACATGCTACATTGTAGATAAAATTGCAGTTGATGAAGTTGGAGTTTGGGAAATGTACAATTTTAGAAATGGTCGCTTTCGTATCTTTTTTTTGTTTTCATATTAAAGAAGGCGTCCCACGAATGATTACAACATTATATTTCCCCGATGTTCGACGTTTCATTTCTCTTGTCAGAAGATGGTGAAACATAAATGCACGCGCAGTTTCTCTCGCGCACCCTCCTCTTTTCCCATTATCTCTCTCCCTTTCTCTGACTTCTTTTCCCAAAATTCCAACTCCCACCGCGAAAAGATTGCAGGTTCAATGTGAGATACTGTAAGAATTCTGGTCGTTTTGGACAGTTTATTAAACATAACTTTCTTCAAATTAAAATCTGAAACATGCGGTTTTCGAGGATCTCATCGGGTATTCGATCCCCATTGCCCCACAGTGAGAACTCAGTTGACCAAATATTCGTGGGACACCTTCTTTAAAGTTGTTTTTGCAATCTTTGTGAAAATTCTAAAACGACTAGTTCTAAAATGACGCCCACCCCCCAAACAAAGTCAGTGAGTTCAAATGTCAATCGCTGTCTTACTTGCTCCGTAGTGCTACTGGATCTTGTTTTGCGCTATTCACTTGCTCCAGATCTTAACGATTACAATATTGCTTTATTGTGAGTGTAGCATAGAAAATTTAGATTTGTTTCTATTGCGATCTCATTTGTCTCCGTATGCTTATCTGGCTGAGTGAGAGGGAATACGTAGGCTCGAGGGGATCTACGGCAGTACGCGAACATGTGATGAACTGGAACCAATCGATATCGGTAATTCATGTGAAGATCAAACCATTCTCAGGCGTCTTCGAGCTTGCGTAGAGTAATAAATCAATAGGAAGAGGGGAATATTCTCGTATGCAAGATTCATCACGTACACCTGGCAGGCAATCGTTCATTGACGATGCAGGTAATTGTGCCTCACGAATATCGGGGTGAAACTGTACGCCCATTCAAAATGCGCTTCGTAGATTACGGTACGCAAGAGAATCACAGTACATTGAACGATGTTGAGAATGCTAAATGGGGGAACATTTTTAGACCTGCTATAAATCGAAAAGCAAACGCGCAGAGCATAGTGTATCGCACGAGATTATCCTGTCTCTTGCGGGTAGAACTGGAGAATTTCTTCTGAAAGTTGTTCAGGTCATTCGATATTAGCAACTAGGTTTGAGATACTTTAGATCGCTGATCGTTGAGTTTGACCAATGTAAGCGCCATGATTATTGTTGAAGGAAAGAAGAAGAAGGAGTGTGCCACTGCTCGAATGATTGAAATTGTCTGCACATATAAATTGTAGGGATTGTTAGATACAATTTATATGTGCTGGATAGTTGGATAGTTAGTTAGTTACTTTTTAAGAAAAATCATTTAGCAATTAAAAATCACAGATTGGGTTGTTCTGGATGATCAAATTATGCAACCGATGGTCCAACCGTGTCATGTATGTCGGACGAATACAGATAGCATCCTTCCGCGTCTGTTGAATAGCCCAGATCGGGAATGAAGCCAGTGAGTATGAGCGGAATCGCGAATTGAATGAGGAAGAGCCATCGGAGTCGTCGGACAGACCAAGCCTTTGCATTGATCGCATCAATCTGATATCCCATCTCGTAGGAATTCCCGGAACCTGATCCTCCATTCCATTCTTGCGAAGTATCGAATATCTCAGAAGCTCGACGTATAAAAGGCCGATGCAGTATCCGAGAATGCAACCTGCTTTCATTGTCTGAAAAGGAGCTTACAGGAAATCAATATTTGTTCGACTCACGTCAATAAATACGAGTTGAAACGGGCTCGTGAAGCATTCGATGAAGTTGGTACGTGACAACATGTGGGCAACCGCATAGATTACTGCAGAAAAGGGTTGCTCATGAGAGCCGTCATCAAACCGTACCATTAACTTTGACGAGACAGTAGAAGGGAGTGTGCAGTGACCGATCCTTCGCAGTTTGCAAGAGGAGGAGGAATAGAATATTGAATATACACAAACCGACAGCTAATACGGAAAGGCTACGGTGTATCACATCTACCGTGCTCATCATTCTGGGATGACGAGAGGTAGTGGGGATCTCCAAAGGGTTTGTGCTGAAATGCAAGAATGCAAATTGTAGGTTTGCTTGGATCACATTTGAGTTATTTTTTATTGGTTACGTTATTATTCTTGGTATGCGAGAAATTTAGTGTTTTTGGTTTCGTTGCTGATGTGGTTTTTGTTACATCATGAATACTCTAGAATGGGTGCACGTATTTCCGCTTGACGGGTTCGTTTACTGATATTGAGACGAGTGGCTGTACGTTGATTGCTTGTACATAGTTGCACAAGAGAAACTGAAAATTCAGATAAATGACTTTTAAAAGCCCCACTAAATGAAACAGTTACTTGTTGGCAACCTACCTTTGTGTAAATTTGGCATACCCAATGTGGTGCATTTTATTAGTCAGTAAGCTGTAGACTCCGATTCTCCGTTAAAATATTTCTCCTTGAATGTATATAAAAAATTGGAACAAACCCTAGCCAGATGCTTCCGAACATGCGTAGAGTAGTGAATCAGCAATATGAAAGAGAGGTTCTGGTACACAAGATTCATAATGTTGATCTACGAGATATTAAATTAACGCAAAATCAATCAACTCCATTAATATCCGTCAATAGACGGATGTATATTGATCAAGTTTTGGCAAATAATCAAGGATTTATAAATGATGATCGTACTAAAAGTGGCATGTATCGGATGGCCTCAGGAAATTCCATCTTGTATACGAGCATTCGAAGGAAAATCGCAGTGCATTGTACAATGTTCATGAGCCTGTATCATTCGTGTTTGAAACATGATCTCTTCATTTCGTACACTCTCTTCACCTGAAGAGAGTATCACCTGAAGAGAGTATGTGCGAAATCGGATTCAAATAAATAAAATTTCTAATAAATTGTGATCGTATAGTGCAATATCTTAGAACGATAATACGACATTCTACTGATCCATTTTATGTATCAGTTCCTTTTTCAACAATCAACTCGAGCTAGATCGACCACGTTCATTAATGATAAATGCACGAACGCGCAGCATATGGTGTACTTGACGAGGTTCTCCTGATGCCGCCGTGCAGTTCGGGAGAAATTCTTCTGCGCAAGGAACATCATTACTTAGATATAAAATTGTTGCTTCGCCCACTTTGGCTCGCATTTCCCGCAGCTTACTGACTGTCAGTTTCATTGTGACAATTGAGGGGAGGAAGAATGCGGCGTGGCAGATAGTTCGTAGGATTGCGATTTTCTAAGCGACAAATTACTCATTCTGAGAACAACCGGCATGAATGCGATTCTTACGCGAACGCCCTCATATATATAGCAGCCGTCGTCGATTAGGGAATATTGTTCATCGGGGGAAATGGTCGTCAGAGCGGTAGGAACGGCAAATTGCATTAGAAAGAGCATACGCAAGAGCCAATTCGACCATGACTGTAATAAAATTATTTGGGTACTAGACCAGGTGATCGCAGATGAAGAATATTTGTGAACCAAACAATGTCAATATAATCAAATTTTTGGTTTTCATGCAATTGGTTAACACTATTTACATGACAAAAGACACTAACTTGTTCTTCCATCCCGTTGCTGCGGAGTATCGAAAATCGTAGTAGCTCGATATAAAACAGACCGATGTCGTACCCGAGAAGACTGAGTGTCTTCGTGCTCTACAATAAATCGACGATCGACGAAGCGTTTTAGAATTTCCGTTTCGGAACCGGGAAGAATTTCTAAATTAATTGAAACGTTCTCCATGCAAATCGTTTGTTTAAATCGCCAAATTTCTAAAATGAAGAACGGAAAGTTTGCGGAATTAGATATTGAGAAATACTCACATCTAGCAAGAGAATTGCAGGAACGGAGGGAATGCATTTAATAAAGAAGTTTGTACGCGCCAGCATGTTCATTACGGCGTACACAACTGCAGGAAAGATGCGACCATATTAGCACAATATATGCCGTTTTTACAACACGAAATCGAGATGGAAGGCGAATAAGTATCTTTTCTTTTCGCATAAGCGCTAGGAGTTTTTTTCTCGAAAGAGGAGATATTTTTTCAAAATAAAAAAAGGCCACAATACTTACGGTCTATTTTTCGCTTTCGCAACTGTACCTTAAAATTACTAATGCCAAAATACCGTTCACTTTGAAGATACGATAGAAGGGTGTGTGCAGGGACGGATCTCTCGAGCATTGTAGAACGAAGAGGAAGAGAATGTTGACGATAGAGAAAACGATTGCAATCAATGACACGATGCGGTATACTGTAGCTATCGGAACCACCATCGCAAATGGAACAAAGCGAAAACGATGGTTGGCACGGAGCGTGTCTCAATCAGGAATTCAGAGAATGAGGATCGTTTGTCTACTAGACAAGATATCATTTGCCAACGAAAGGAGGTATTTGCGGCCCAAAGAGGTGTGATATACTGCACCATCTGTCTTCAACCGTTCTGACAGTACTGACGCTACAAAAAAATGTACCGTAAGTGAGCAATTGTTTGTTATACATATTGTATCTTCAAGGATATTAATTAGGAGAAGCCTGAGATTTTATATTATAGATCCGGTAATACACGTCGATTGCTTAGTTATATTGTAATAATCATCATATTTCCGACAAATTTCATTATACTTAGCAAGAGCCGTTTATCGATCGGACGGGATTGAATTTCATTCTCTTGGAATGTAAAGAGAGTGGCAATACCGAATGGTGAGGGGACAACACGATAAGTGAAGCACTGGGAGGAATTCTCGTTGGGGGCGAAGAGGAGAATACTCTAATCGGGTGACTATGTGTGGTATGGTATATATCATCTCTGCGTGTGTTACGGTATTTTTCGTTCAATCACCATGACGAGACTGCTATAAGAGTCACTCGGAGTGTGAGAACAGCGTATGTGGCCGGAATGGTAGGGGGAAGGGCGGGTACGGTAATGGGATGCAGGAGTGGGTTACGGTAGACACGAATGTGATATGGCCGATACGAAGCAGGGGGCGGGGAGGGTGACATCATTACATTGTTTGATACATGCGTTTCGTCGTTACTATCGGATTCGAGAGACAAAGAGAGGTTATTGAGAGGGCGTTGGAGCGGAAGCAGTTGCATACTGTAATGGATGAAAGAGCGAGGCTTACAATCTGAGGCCTAGGACACGAATTGAACAAGGGGAGAGAGGGAGAAGGGGAATACTTGGCGAGCATCTCGATACGGTAGTTTCTTGAATGGGCATAAGGTAAAGACGACGGTACTTTGAGGGGAACGTGGGGTGCGAAAATAGCGGCTATACGACACGGAAGCTAGTCAAGTGAAACAACGTTAGCAAACATAAATAGCTTAGTAATCATCATAGTAACACAGCGGCGTACAAAAAATAACTCCATTTTACGTTACTCTCGACTACTCTCTAATATAGTAATACAACAGACTTAGCAAACTAGGCTACAAGTATTAGTAGAGGGGGTGGAGATATCATGTCTATGGGTTGGCGGAGCGAGAAGATGGTAGTGGGGAAGGGAGGCGTGCAATCTGCGAAGACGGCAACATGCCGTCCGACTACAGTATCTAGTGCATCTAGGATGTATCGAGGAGTGGGGAGGGTTAGTTCTACAATGGTAATTGGGAAAGTGGGGGGATAAATACCTTTAGCTCATAACCGTGACTGACGGGGGTATCTTGCGTCTAGGAGGGGCGGGGCGGGGAGATACTGTACAAATGACACACAAACGTGGAGCACAGGGAGGGTGCAGTCGGAGGGCGCGCTCGGGGGCGAGGCTGCTGCTTCTACATACCTACACACTAGCGAGGAGGACCGGTAGATGGCGGGGAGCGCGCGTCCGAGTGCACCATTCCTGGTCTAGAGGGGTGGTTGGGGGGGGGGGAAGTGGGGGTACTGCTGGTGTTCTATCTAGGTAGTGCGGCAGGGAGGGGTGCGGTAGTTAATCAATCAATAAGTGGGCATCAGACGACGGATGCGGGCGCTCGTGCCAGCAGCTCCTCCTTGTAGTTGGAGTCCTCCTGCTCGATAGCCTTGGCGCATTCGCGTTCGAGAGCGTCGCACTAAAATTAGTATTATTCTTCTCTCGTGCATTCTTGCAGTTATCGTGCGTACATTTCTCGTTCTCTGGTTCCAGTAGCGAGACAAACGTACACAAATTATGAGGCGTGCTAACAGGGCTTAATATTTTTCGCGGTCTCATTGTACGCTTTATAAAAAAATGGAGTCGACGATGAAATAGCAATGGAACAATTATTAAAAAATAGCGTTTACGGGAAAATTTACTAATGTGTTACGTTGTACTTGAAGGCATTCAGCCAACAGTGAAATCAAGGGTAACCTAACTAATATTTGCTCCAAAGACTTTGACTGACCAGTATGTGCATTCTACAGTTTGTTTGGTGCGCCCTCTACACTCCCATACCTGATCGGCATGTCGCTTCGCCAGCTGCTCTTCGTGCTTGTCAGCCTTGATGGCCAGCCTCTTCCTCTCTTCTACGAAGGTCTTGAGGTTCTTGTCGTTCTGCTCCTTCACTCTCCTGTCTCGCTCCGCCTTCGACTTGAACGTCTTGTCCTGAAAATGTACATTTTACATCGATTGAAAATCATAAATAAAATTCTCCAAAACTCTCTGGACCGCGGCGATTTCTACGTGATAGGGTCTCTCGTTCATCCCAACACTTTTCCGATATC
This sequence comes from Pristionchus fissidentatus, assembly GCA_036245785.1. Taxonomy (NCBI): domain Eukaryota; kingdom Metazoa; phylum Nematoda; class Chromadorea; order Rhabditida; family Neodiplogasteridae; genus Pristionchus; species Pristionchus fissidentatus. The sequence continues at coordinate 28,346,219 of BTSY01000001.1, read as the reverse complement.
ACATGATCATTGAAGTCGATCATACCCTCTGTAATTAGAATATTTTTATGTGTGCGTCAAGGCTGTATTCACACACACACATCACATTTTCGGCTCAATATGAAATAATAGCTGTCGGTACTCGCGATAGCTTGTCACTCCTTTTCCTCCACTTCCTAATTCGACTTGTCTACTCACCGGAAATTCGACTCCTCCTCTATTATTTGTTCACACTCACCACCTTCCCTTCCCATTCACACAAATTATCATTCAATACACCACGATGATCAACACATCGCTTCTCCTACTCGCCTTCCTCGCCCTCATCCTCCACCGCACTCTCGCACTGACTCCAGAAGAGATTCGAGGTGCCACATATTGCCTAATCATTCTCACAAATTTACCAAGAGTCGTCCAGAACACTAAAGCATTCATCTGGTAAACAGGAATGAAGGGGTAGAGCGTGTCAGAACAGGTGATGCTGAAAAAAATCACACAAGTAGCCCATGTTGCGTGGGTACTAATCTAAAGCTGTTGTATATGCAATCTCTTATTTCCCTTCAGCCATTCGCATCCAAGACCAGGCCGACACGCGTCGTCTTTACCGAGATCTCATGAAGGGATACAACAAGTTCGTCTCGCCCCTCCCGCCACAGACCGGTACAACAGCTTCGATAAACCAATCAATCAATAATTGTATGATACAGTATTCATCTCCCCTTGATGTGCAGGCAAATTCGCGCGTGACAATGACGACGAGGAGGACAAGGAACCGCTTTTCACGCTCACTTGCGACCAGATCATTCTAATCAATTTGGTAAGCAATCGGCCAAGGTGCGAATGTGAGGCCACGATCTCATATTTTTTGCGCTCTCATCTACCGATCGGAGAGCGCGCGCTATATATGAGAGCTCGTGGCCTCATATTTCACACTCTACAATCGTCTGACAGTTTAAGGCGTCGTAGATTAAGTAATGCTGATGCAATCTCAGGACGAATCATCCGGCGTCTTCTCCGTCATCATTGCCGTCGTGTTCCAGTACTTTGATCCGCGTCTCTCCTGGCAGCCCGAGTACTACTCCAACATCTCCAGCATTTACGTACGGTAAGCAGGAAGGAGGAGGATGATAAAGTAGCTCTGGACAAATCCGTGGATAATATTAACGCAGATATACTATTTTAGAGATAACAGCAATCAAGTTTGACTAATATTAACAACGCAACTTCAGCTGGGATGCGCTCTGGATTCCGCCCCTCACTCCCATCTCATGCCAGTCCTTCTCACGCCCGCAATTTGACGACATGACTCATGCACAGGTATTTAAATCCCGCACACAACTATCTAGCTGTGAACCAATAATCAGCCATCGATAATGACTAAAGTGATGCGGACGGACAGAAACATCTACCTAGTCTCTATCCCGATTACCTAGTGATGACGTAATCATCAACTATTCACCCCAGGTCTCTTGGACTGGGGAGGTGGAGATGAATCTCGTCTGGCAGCTGCAGTGCAACTGCACCATTGATGTGAGTATGACCCGGAGCAAAGTGAATCGCCACATTGCCGGAGAAATAGCTATCATAACGTGTTGTAACTCGCAAACGCCAGGTAGCGATGCAATTTTTTGTTAGCAATTCCCGCAGACTGTCCATTACACATTTGATCAACAATGTCATAGGAGCAATCTCACAGTATTGTTAGTGTTGCCGCAATCTCACAAACAACGGGACTTTACGACTCCCATTGTTATTTTTTTGTTTTTTTTCTCCATTTGTTTTTGTTTCATGTAGTCACTGTGTCTCACCCGTTCAGGGCACGTACTATCCCTTCGACACGCAGCGCTGCTACAACTACTTCACATTCGCCGATGGATCGAATGGGAAGGATCGACGGGTCGACCTCATCACAACCGGCACCACGGTACCACATTTTAGCGATCCAGTTACCGCAACGTCTATTAAACATTCTCCCGCAGATCACCAACGACGTCTGGTACACCACTAACAACACCGCAGGCGAAGAGACTTTCATAGCGGATGGAGAGGAGAATGTGGTGCGTTTTTCCTCCCTTTAATTCTTCTTCTCCCTCTAGGATGCTCCTCTAGGATGGGAGAGATTCCTGTTAGAAATCCATTTATATTATCCGATTTCTATCACCAACCTCTCCGCATGAGCTCCTTTGTTTTCATTATTGGAATTCCGGTATCAACTGCCGTATCAATTGAGGTCGCTTGACTAGTCGCCCGAGAGTGAGAGAGCGTGGACCTCGAGAGAGTCCCTCTCAATTCCCTACACTCTCGGGCAACTAGTCAAGCGGCCTCAATTGGTACGGCAGCAGTTCCAATAGTAGAACCCAACTCCTCATGCTCCCCACTCCTCATACGTCAAATAGGTCTTCGCTAGCGAAGATAGGCACATCTACACTTTGCATGTAAACCCGATTAACATTGCGAGATAGTGCAGGGCAGACACATGGAGGCCACTATTTACATGCCCTGCCCTATGCTAATTGCGAACTTGCGAGAAACCCATTTGACCTATGCCACTCCTCGTCAGGCGCACTTCTTCACCTTCTCCCTCCGTCGTTCCTCCACCTACTATCTCATCTTCACCATCCTGCCCACCTTCCTACAGTCCGTCGTCTCCGTGCTCGGCATGCTTGCCGGCGGACGACCCACCAAGGAGGACATTCCCACACGGGTACGGTAGTAGAGAAGATTCATGGCAGAGCACGGTTGCAAAAGGCACACCAAAGTACGGTGGTCACAGGAATTTAAAAGTACAGCAGTCATAGACATACTGGAGTACGGTAGTCACAGGCACACCAAAGCACGGTAGTACCATTACCATACCCCCTTCAGATCGCACTGGGCGTCGGTTCTCTCACCTCCATCATCTTCATCCTCTCCTCCATGACGAGCACCATTCCGAAGAAGCAGGTGCCCGTGCTCGGTCAGTCGCTTTTTCTCATCGTGATGCTAACGATCGTGCGAAAAGGCTTTCGCTTTCGAGGATACCCATCGTAAATTCGACTAGCGAGATGCTGCGGACAAGATGAGAATGAACCAGTACATGAGAGTAGCTTGAGCCTCATTTGCAAATACGGTGTTCTGGGAAAATGCGAAAAGTAAATTCGCAGTGAGACCATCTATTTACGCACTCTCTAACTGGCTGCCTAAAATTGCATAGACTCGAAAGAATGCCGTGTTGTAGTGTACTTCCACACGTGACAAGTAACTAAATCCACTCTTGGCACCGTGCCAACTCCTCTTTGCAGCCCTCTTTGTCACTCTTGGCACCGTGCCAACTCCTCTTTGCAGCCCTCTTTGTCACTCTTGGCACCGTGCCAACTCCTCTTTGCAGCCCTCTTTGTCATCATCGAGATGATGCTCATCGTGGCGGGCATCATCCTTCTTGCCGCCAATCCCGCCCGTCTCTTCCTCCTCTGCATTCCGAAGGAGGAGAAGAGGGCGGTGATGAGTACAGGAGGGAGGAGATGGAGGAGCGGGGAGGGGGTAAAGAGGTCAGCAATATTGTTTTCTTGCTGCCGCATCATACATAGCCAACAAAAACCCGTCGCTTGAACAATTGACGCCGCGAGTAGCGAAATAGCACTTGCCTGCGTCTATGTGGTTTCAATAGACGTTTATAATAGCTGAAATCACAACATCACCAATGTGAGAGAAATAAGCGGAGAAAAATCACAACTCATTAACTCACTCTTTCTCGATATTTACTAGTCTACAATTGGTGCACCTATTTCACCGGAAAAAAATGAATGCAAAAAATACAAGCTCTTTCGCGGTTTCAACCACACACCTTCATGCCTGATGTCACAATTTCAACGATTCTCCTCTTACTCCTGCGGTTACAAATATCATAAATTCCAATCGCTTGAGCGCTTGGGCGGTAGGAATTTATGATATTTCTAGCCACTAGAGCAACCGATATTGGCCACTACAGATTCACCACCCGCACCCGCGTCCTTCTCTTTGTCCACTCTCACATCCACACCCTCTTCATGCTCCTCCTATTGGCTGGCTCATTCTGCAACCTCGGCCTCAACGTCCTACGCTACTACAGTAATGAGTGATGCGAGATAAAGCGCGATCGATAAATGCTGTCATAAAACTTCCTAATGTTCAATGTTCATGACGACCACCCCGTGACATAATGTGTACAACGGAACTTGAATACGACGAAGAGAACAGAATTGATAATCCCCTAAAACGATCCGTAAATACCAGAAACTGCGCAAGACGATAGTTGTGTCCACTTACTCTATAGTTGAAACCTGAACACGCCCAGGCGCTCATTCCCCTCAAAACTGTCCCGGATGATCGTTTACTTTCCTCAGTGTAGCAAAATACACCACTCATAGACCTTCTCGGTGTGGCGTGAACATTCTCATTCCCTTTACTCTCCCCCACTCACATTAATCATCTGTTTCACATACCCGAAGCTCATTTTTTAAAGTATAAAAATATATAATAGCCCTTCTCGGTGCGGCGTCAACATTCCTGATAGACTACTGTATCGTCCACTCACATTATTGATCTGTTTGACATCCTCCATGCTCTTCTTCGTCTGCGTGCTTCTCAACTCTCTCGTCTCTCCGTCCAATCGCAGCTTGAGCTGCGCCATCTGACTCGCGTGCGCCGCAGTCATCAATTTCCTGAGAATATTTATTTATTCGAGAATTCAAAAAAAGTTTCGAGTCGCGAGTTTCGAGTCGGATGACAGTTTGAGGATCCTCAACTTCCTGAACATGATTCCTAACATTCAGAAAAAGGGAATAGGCGAAATTTTTTGTAAAAGTGAGAGATCTCGCTTTCACTCGCTCTCTCACTCCCGGTAATCCCCTGCCTCGCAAAACCGTTCAATTCAGATAGCCAAAGAATGCATCATGTCAATATGGACCAGAACACCCCCTTAAAGGGACCTGGTACTGCAAATGAAGTGAATTTCAGATTAAAGAGAATTTTCTTCCGATTCGAACGCAAAAAACCGCATATTTTTACGATTTTTTAAAAATTAGTTATGAATTTTCAAAGATCCCGTTTCAGGCCCGAATGACCCGGCGCTACTGTGTTTAGCGGCTAAACACAGTAGTGCCTGGTCATTTCAGCCAAAAATGAGACCTTTGAAAATTCATAACTAATTTCAAAAAAATCGTAAAAATATGCAGTTTTTTGCATTCTAATCGGAAGAAAATTCTCTTTAATCTGAAATTCACTTCATTTGCAGTACCAGGTCCCTTTAAGGCAATTTCGATCAAAACTCAAAATCATACAATGTGATTAATACTCCTAGTTGTGATAAAAAGACAAATAATCCTTCGTTTATCAAAACGCATTTTGCTGCCGCCTTATGACAAACATGAGAAACGTAGATCTCTTAGGCTTTCTTTCAATCAGATCCCTAAAAAAATAAAATGTTTAAGAGGACGTGATACACCTATAAAAAGTACTGAACTGTACTATCCTAAGCATTTTCGCCAGATGAATCCGGGCTTCAGCTGGACTTTTTAATAAGACACATTCTGGGAGTAGCAAAAACAACTCACTTTAGCAACTCGAACTCGTCCCGTATGTGCTGCTTCTTCAGTTCGAATTCCTCCACCTCGTGACGCGTCGTGAGACTGCTCCACTCGTTCGTCTGAGAGGAGACGAGGGACCGAACCTGGGCAAAGGTAGAAGATAATTGAAATTGATGAATACCAGTAGCACACTTGTTTACATTTTATCGCATCCTTCCATAAATAAATATTGCAACCCTGTTTCCGAATGTAATACAAGCCAATTATGGCAAAAACTGTTTTACTGAATTATTGTTGTTTGGATCTCGAAATGCGGTGGTGACCATTGAAGAAGAATGACTGATTTATACATAGCTCGTGCGTAAAACCCAAACCTCACGGGACAGTTAGCGCCAATAGCCAATTTTCAACCAAGTCATGGTATGGTCACACTCAGTATACAGTTCTTCCTACCGTAACACTCTTCACCCCTACAGTGCCCTGAACCCGTACCCATCTCCATCACTACAGTATCCCTCTCCTCTGCTGTACCTTCTCATTGTCGGCCAGTCTCGCGGGGTCGCTGTCCTTGCTGCTCAGGCTCTGGTGTCGCGAGCCGTACCTGAACATAGGTCGAAAAGTACGTAAAATACGACGAAGCCAACCCGCATTTTGAGAATTTTTGGTGAAAAAATGAAAACCCAACCCGCATTTTCGGGTTTTCATGGCCATTTTTGACAAACCCAACCCGCATTTTCGATTTTTGATGCCCATTTTCGACGAACCCAACCCGCATTTTCGACTTGCCGCTACGAACCCTTTCGAACTATGTACCTGAATATTGCCAAATTTGGCATCGTGGTGCGCGGTTTTCCGACGAACGTCAAACAAGGAGCGAATAAGTGCACTTTACACTCAGTTACTATTTGTCTAGATCGTAATGTCACACAGAATGCGGCGCCACGCTGGTTAACTGAAGAAAACGAGATACCAGTCAGGTCATAGAAATGATTTCACATATTCTCAACAGAAGTCTCGACGGCTACCGTAACGACACGATATTGCCGTATCCTACAGTATGCTCACCCGCTGCCATGCCGATCTTTCCTCTTCTGCGACCGCTGATTGTCCGTCATCAGCTTGTCCACGTTCGTTTGCTGCAATTTTCCGGAGCTATCGATTAGTTACTTCGGCACTACCTACAGTACCCCGTGGTCCACATACAGTATCCTCGCCACGCACCTGCAGTACGATCTGCCTACAGTATCAGCATCTGCCGACAGTACTCCCCCAAACCACCTACCATTTACCTACAGTACCCCATAACCCATCTAAATACCGTACCTGTTGTTTCTGGGTGCTCTCCCGCTGCTTGAGATGCTTCCTCTTCTGCTCCTCTCTGTCCTTCGCCAGTTTCTTCTGCAGCTTGAGGAAGGATTTGTCGCGTCGCAGCTCCGCCACATCGACTGCCTCCACCTGCAATACGGTACACACATTATCGATTCATCGTCATCGGCAATGACGTCATGACTACTTAACTATGGGGTAAGTGGCGAGTTAGAAAAAGGGAGAAGAAACTGGGAGATGCAAGCGCGAAAATCGTAGACAACTCAAATTGAAGCATGAATGGGCTTATTGTAAGAAGATATTTGGATGCCATTCAGGGGGAGTGAGGGTACTGCATAGACCAGGGATTGTACAATAAAAGGTAAAGGTAAAGGTAAAGGTGTTAGGTCTTCTACACACAAGGCGGTATCGACCACCCCTATGCCTATCTTGATGGGAATATTACATTCAGCAATTAATCTGTGAAGTGGTGCCGGAAGTGCGGTTGTCGATCAATCTCTGCATTCCAGGGAAGAGGGGAACGAACGGGGGATACTGTACCGCTACCGTATCCATTCCGCTGGGTCAGACCTGCAATCTCTCCTGGCGCAGACTCGTCCTTCTGAACGACGACCGGAACTCCTTCTGCGCGCCCAGCATGCAGTCGCCGCCGGCTGCAGATGCTGCAGCAGCCGCAGCTGCAGAATCCCTCATCGACGCCGTCGATCGCTTCTTCAGCTGCGGCGACGCCGACCCGAACAGCCGACGGCAGGTAGCCTAGTGTATGTGCAGCTGCGCAGCTCTCTTACAACATCACTAGCCAATAGTCAGATGTGTATAACACACACAAAAGCACAGCGTCGCATACTCGCAGATAGCAATAGAAGAAAGGCACGTCATGAAAAAAAGTCTTCGAGAAGGCGCTGATGTATACAAAAGCAATAGAATTTAAGATGCGCGTGTGAAACCGAAAGGCTACCTAATTATCTGTAGCAAAAGTGGCTGGTACCCTAAACAAAGCTTTACGGTTGGAAGAGCGAGAATCATAACTGTATTACAGTACCCTCCCTGCTTTTAGCGACTACCGTAAACCTTAAATCGCCACTACCGTATACCTTGAATCCGCCGACGACCTCTCCGGCGTGCGACCTGCTCGTCGACTGTCCCGTGCAGTCGCCACCGCCGCCGCCCGGCCGAGGCGTCCCCGCCGAGTTGTTCCTGCAATCATAGATATGTAATTATAATAAAACAATTACTAGATGATTCGAAGAAAAAAAACAATATAAATTTCCAACTACACAATTATATTTTCCCCACAATCACTTGTCACACTCGGGTTTCACGCACATTTCATCACAAGATCGTTGCCACCAATTCTGCTTTGACCCATGGACGCGTTATAAAAATAAAAGTAATTTCAGCCTCGATCTCATCAAACCTGCCACCTTCCTGCTTCACACTTGTTTTATGCGTGCGTCCATTCAAAACTCAATTATTCGAGAACACATAGCATTTCCAATTAATCGAATGCTATTACCGTTACCTACCGTACTCCTACAGTACCCCTCCCTCACTCCTCCCAACTCACTCAGTGAGCAGATTTCCCACAGATCCATTCGTCTTCTGCAGCGGCCGGCCCTTGCCCGAGTTGTTCTTGCCGCCAGGAGGAACCTGCAATGGACAAATAAGCTAATGATGATGTCAACCAGAGAAGGGGCGTGAAATTAGTGTTGACCACTCGAAATAGCCTTTGTTCGGAAACAAAAGAAAATTAACAACGAAACAGAGAACTTTTTTTCGAAACTGAGTAGAAACGCTTTGTAATTTACATTTTCGAGCTTTCGAGTAGCCATCTCTAGCGAAAAGGCAAGAGAAGGAAAGGATAGCTGCAAAGATGAACAGCGAATTCACCACAACAGTGTGGATTCGTATTCACTCGAAATCGCGGTATCAACGCGGTTTGCCCGAAGCAACACTTTTGTACCATGACTGAAACCTCAAGAAGACAGGTAGCGTTGGCACCTCCCCATGATCCCCGTCCCCGATATTATCACTTTTTAGAAAAAAAAAGAACATTTGCTTGATCAAAACATCGAGTTTACAGTATAATGCGAAATGTGAGACCGCGCTCTCGGAATTTGATCAGTCAACCAGAGCAAAAAAAATGGGCGGAATGAATGAACGTCGTCTCACGTTGGGCACTCTAGTTTACGGAATCCACACTCACCTCGACAATGTCGCTGTCCTCCACGCCCATGTTGTGCAGCGCCTCCTGCCGCTTCTGCTGCGCCGAGAGATACGCGCGCGGATCCGCCAACGCGTCCACCAGACCTGCGGACGCGCGTGAGATTACATTTACTATTGAATATGGTAATCATTAAATAAGAGTGGCCGGCATAGATGTGCGTGAACAACTAAGGAACTTCCTAAAGCGGCGCGCTTGGAAGTTTAAATGCGATGACATGCGCGATTGCATATAAACGAAGCTCGTTAGGACTGTTCTGCTAGTCCAATTGCTCCCCCCTCACCATAGATTAGCGCACAAGGCACGTTTGTGTTTCAACGAAATTCTATACGGACAACAATTTGATAGATTACTAATATTTGCCATACTGCGCTCTCACAGATCAATTATTATAACTACATGTTCAAATCAAAAAGTCGAAGTATCCCGAATTAGTCAGTTATCTAGTGATAATGCAATACCCCCACAACTCACCAGACAACTCATCGGGCACGTAGGTCTTGAGCAGGATCTGGACAAAGAGCGTCGCTAGGCCAGCCGCGTGATTGCCCTCCGTCCGCAGGCCAATGTGACGGAAGCCAGCCTGAGTGATTACGGTATGTAATTACGATATTGATTGCAGTATTCAGATAAGCGGGACGATCCACAGTCCCCGAATTCCCCGCTCACTCATTATACAGCTGCGTCAATGTGCTCAAAAAAGCGGAAGGCTGGATCGAACTGCTAACAGCCCAACTCCATTTGATTGTATATCGAAACACCGAAACGCCAGGTTAAAGTCTTGACGATCCACAGACACCCACCTTTTTACTAAAACATGTCATTCCTTATCCAACAACACACCCCCCCCCCATGTTCCTACCGTACCCCTCATATACACTCATAGGGCTACTGTAATTGTACCCATCGGATTACTGTAAGTTCTTCTCACCTGCAAGCCATCGAGCGGGAGTATCCGCTGTCCCAGCTGCTTGCCCGACTCGTCGTACACCGCGAGTCGCAGCACGGCCAACTCGGGCAGCACCACCTGCAGACATGATAATGATCCTCTTTTATGAGGAAATAAAGTTATTCAGTAGGAAATCTAAGTGTTCCCAGGAGTTCCCTGTAATTTGTCCCATGCGGTTTTGCATTATCGTACGTATACAAACATGTTCGAACTATACATGACGGCAGAAGAGGAAACGAATTACATAACGAACGGTATAGCTACATTTGCGCAATTCATATTGCACCGAATCACCTGGTATTTTAATCTAATGACAAATAACGTTAATAATAATAATACATAAATGCACGTTCACTATCTCTTCATTTCAGACCAGAGAAGAGAGTGTGCGAAATGAAGGGACGGTGGTCTCACATTTCACACTCAAGTGCTCACCTTTCGGAACACGAAGGGCGCCTCGTTGTAGATGGGATTGAGGCCGTTGCCGGGCACGATGCGCGTCCGATGCTCTTTCCTGCAATCATAAGTCAATTTGGTCCTCGTCAAGATAGACATCTCTGCACATTGCAGGACATACACATTACTTTTTTTTCGATTTACATCATCAATGCTAATCGCAAAGTTGCAATAACCCCATTTGGCATATCTCAGCAATAGCAGCATTTTAGTGACTTGACTTGTGTACTGCATTTTTTAATAAATACTCGCATTCACTGATTCAATACACAATTCATGATTGGAAGACCAAATAGGCTCCATCAAACACAAAAGAGACAGGTAAGTGCATCACTTATTTAAAATAAACTGGTATCTTCTCTCTCCATCTCACTCACTCTCTTGCATTTAGTCTTCATATTTCTAATTTCCAATAGCTTACGATAAGATAAGCCTAATCCACTAAAAACTAAATTACTATTTTGTTATTAACTTTAATTCTAATTTCTCACCGGATGGTGTCCGTCGGCAGTCCGTACATCTCCACCTCCACGTACGTGCCCACCTTGCGGTCCGAGATGAATTGGCCCGAGATGACCTGAGACAGAACGAATAAGCATTAAGCAAGAATAATGACGTCATAAATAGGAAATACGGCGAGACTACGCAATAATCATGCAATTACTAGACGTTCAAAGTTTTCTTCGTCTCTCGGACTTGCAGCATAGTGTCGCGAGTTTCAGATACTAAAAACGAAAGTGAAACTGGAATCCGCCCGCAGACACCGCCGCCGCCAACAACTTCCGGCCATTTTCTTTTTTTTCTCTTTTCACACTATGCCAGGGAATCGATTCAAATTGTCGACCGCATTTTCAACCCACCTAAACTCGCAATGTGCACACATCAAGGAGCAAATGCGAAAGCTGCACTGCGCTATAGGGATGCTGGTTCGGTATTGGGCATACTCTCTCGCAGTATCGTATTCTCTGACTGTCTTCGCCTTATCAGCAGTAATACACAAAAAAATCATGCAAAATGGCCGTAATACGAAATTCAATCTTGCATCGCTACTGCTCAATGTGCAAAGTGCACGTTCACCCGCATCCCGTATTCACAAACCTTCTTACTGCACGTGGTCGTGGAGCAATTTACAAACTGCACTCTGCACCCCGCACACGCTCACCTTGACACTGCACGTTGCAGCAATCACTCCGTCCACCGGACTCTCCGAGAAGGGGTCGAAGGTGCGGTCGGGCCGGCGCATAAAGTCCGGCTTCAGCAGGTACCCGCTGTTGCCGTTGTACTCGAACTTGCCCTGAACGAGCTACCGTAATTCCTCGTCTACCGTACCCAATCCACTTCTACCGTATCCCCATGGCTTATTCGTAGAGAGGTAATGCGATACTTTTGCGCAATATCAGAAAGTGTCACCAAAAAATCGTGGTGGGGAAATCAAGCGGACACGCCTGGGACTAGAAATACCGGTATCAAACTACAGTTACAGGTTCAAACTACACTGGGGGATCAAAGATCAAAGATCAAACCTGGTTCAGCTGCATGCACACATCGGGCGTCTGGAAGTTGAGCGAGACCATCTGACAGCCAGCGTTCCAGAAGATCTGCATATATTATTGATTTGATTTATAAGGGAAAACCCCCCTGCCCAATGGTGCAAATGAAAATCGCCTAGGTTGCATCTACTCGCCGAAACGCGAAAACGCGTTGTTTCAAAACACACAATGCAAGTAATTACCGTCAGTCTCGTTTGATACACTCGTTGTGAGATATTCGACGACCACTTTCCTCTGCTAAATCTCCTCAAACCACTGCTACTAGCTGATCAGAAAATAAACACAACTGATCTAATATCGCGAATTTATGGATATTGGCGAGATGTGGTTATTCTTACAAATCTAAACTTCCTGCACATTCCTTGATCCACTTGGGGTTAAAATACTTTCATATTCGTGACAATGTATATGGTGCATTAGAGCAAAAGTAAATCGCCAAGGCTGTATCTAATCGAAGAAACTCTATAGCGCATGGTTACAACAAAAGAATATGATTCCAGCCAAACTCGTTTGATACAGTCGTTCTAAAACATTCGTCGTCAACGTGTCCTCTTCTAATCTCTATTCTTCTACCGTAGCCTGCCCGCAGCTTTAAAAAAATACATTTTGTCCAACAATAAATAGCTAAATTTGAGATTTCTAGCTGATTTCTAGCAACAAAAAAAAGATTTTTGCAAACCACTGGTCCTATCTATTCCGCGAGTTGAAGGGTACTGGTAAGATACGGGGTTATTCTTACACTGCTACCGTACCCCCCATCCACTCCTACAGTACCCCATCCCACCGCTACCGTAACCCAATCTCCTACCGTACCTGCGGCAAAAAGTTGCTGCTATCGACTCGGGCGCCTTTCGGGTAGATGCGACTGAGCTGTCGCTTGTTGTAGTTGACAAACTCGGGTGCCGACTGTTTCAAGTAGCCGAGACCCGTCGACTCGGAGAAGGACGACATGTGGAAGTGAAGGTTGTTAGCTGCAATCGATCGATCGATATTTGAGACACTGATACAGTAACCCCGGCATACTGTAGTCCCCACTACTGGGGTAGATCGTTTTATACACTATTCTGCGCTGAGCAGCCCGCGTGACCATTTCCTCTTTTTGCCCCGAGGCTCGAGCCATACTCCCCGCTTCTTTGTTGCTTCACATACTCTACATTCACATTCGCAACTCCCTCTTTTGCATATCCTCTGAGCAGGTCCAACATCAAAACCCGAATCTTACGCACCTCTATAGTACTTTTTCTCTCTTTACATCCAGAAATACTATCTCAGATCAAATAATTTAACACTGGGTAATGAATAGTGTTCAATAACGCATCTTATGCCCTCAAGCAGCCCTGTTGTTTGCGACCTCCAAGCTCTCCCGCTACTTTGCTGCTTCGTCTACTATTCATTCTTACTAGCAACTCACTCTTCTGCTCATCGAATCTCTTACATAGGATGAAACTAAAACCTAATCTGCCTACAATATCTGTTGTTTATAAGGGGAACCGTTTTTTTATTATTTCGGAAAAGTGTTCGTAAATTTTGTAATACCGTATTCCTCTCCCAAATAACATCAATACCGTACCCCCGTAAATTTCGCTAATATCGTACCCTCAGCCACATCGAATCCTGAGAACTTGACGGGGTGCGTGTAGTTAATGAGGGACGACAGGAGCGGGTGGATGTTCGTCGTCGCGCCCGTGTAATTGTACTCGGCAAAGATGCGCTCCTCCTCCTCCTTTGTCAGCGCCGGCTGCAATCGATAATCATCAATCGATAAATTTGACGTCATCACGCGACCTACCGCAGGGACATGCACGCGCGCTCACCACACACAATGCGTGAGGCGCGCGCACCCCCGCGGTAGGCGGCGGCCACCATGCGAGAGTTGAGAGAAAAAACGCATGTTTAAATCCGTTTAGCATCCCAAGCAGAAAAGATTGAAAATATGGCACGGCTTGCACACTGGGCGTACGGTAGCTGCAGTCGGGAATACTATTTTATTGATTTTATTTATTCGCTACCGTACACCCGCGTCACACCAGGCGTAACATAGAAGCGATCGAATTCTGAGGGAAAATTTATTGAGCGGAAAAAAGGTTCCAAAATATTATGGTAGGTTTGAAAGTGCTGTGCGAGAGAGCAAAAAAAGAGAAAATGAAGAAAGGTAAGGGAAAAACTACAAAGCGTGAAAAAGAGTGAAAATTTGCGGGACATGACCAGAGGGGGAAAAGCATTACTTTAAAGTTTAAAGAGTAAAAAAACAAACAAACACCATAATGCATGTAAAAGCGTGTAAAGCGGGCTACGAGCTGTTAGCTAACTCAGGCAAAAGGCTTTAGCGACTTGGCACATAAGCAAAAAAAAGCACAGGGCACGGACATCACATCTACACCAATGAGTGGCGACAGAAACAATAACATGCACACACGGCGGTACTAGGTCGGATGACTAGCATTTTTTTAAATGGCCATCCCACTTCAGAAAGTGGGCCACTTCAGAAAATGGGATATCCAGTATTTTTTATGAAGGAAACAGTTCTTTGTCATCCCACACAGTATCGACACGGCGGACTCGGGTTGCACCATCATAACTTATTCCCCTCTGGATCAAAGCATCAATTCTCTGCCAGCCCAATCGCCTACCCGAATCCGCAGCGCATAGGGCAATCGAACCAAGGACATCAACGAGGACATACGATCACTGCTTGGCATGCTTTTGTTTTAAAGTTTAAATTAAGCCCCGCCCCCTCGTTTCAGTAATCTCGTGCCTTCTTCTTCGTTTTGGTCGATACACTCCTCGGCATGCCTCCATCATCACAGTCATCCGCCGCATTTCTCTTGTTCACTTTGAACGATCGCATCTCGCCGCGGTCGAACGGCTCCAGCGAATCCAACGCCTGCGTGTGAGGGTGGGTCACGCATTTGTCGCGCCTACCGTAGCCCCCGCCCTATCGTGCTGCTCTACCGTATCCGCTTCATCTACAGTATATACTAGAGTATGAAATTCGGGTAAGTAATTGGATCAGATCTCTTCACTTCGCGCGCACTCTCACCGTTCGAACGGGGGAAAACAGTGTACGAAAAAAATGTAATCCAATTATTTACCCGAATTTCAAACTCTAGTATCTGCCGCCGCAGCAACGCGCGCGAAACCAACTCGATAAATGTTATTTGTCATACTACAGTAATCCGTTCTATCGTACTCACGCAGGCACTCTTACAGGCTACCAAAACTAGATTACACGTAAAATCCGGGCATCTAAGATGCTTATTTAGAAATGCCTCCCCGAAACTGAACCATGACCAAGATTTCGATGCGTGTTATTCATTGATTTCACGTGCTGCATTTTCGTTCCATGATTATCGGTTCAACCGTCAATCGTTTGAGAGGGACTATCACTGGCACTATATTCGGCACAAAGGGGTGATCATTCAACCAGTTTACGATAACCATCAAATACCGTACTTCAAAATCGACAGGAGAGAGAGGGCACTGATAGAGTTGAGAAGAAAAGAGGAGGAAAGCTCCTACTTGTGAAATGTCGAGAAATTGAGAAAAAATATCATAGTATGAGGAGCTGACGAAACCACAAAACCACAGGGGGGAGTGAATCTCGGTAGGGAATGGCAAGCCATATAGACAAGAGATCATTCGTAATCTGAGGCCAGGGGAGTTTACGATAATGTCACATACATAAATGTATATGCACATAATAGGGATTTACACTCAGTTAGTTTTTTTTTCTGCATCGAGTCTAATC
Source organism: Pristionchus fissidentatus (assembly GCA_036245785.1). NCBI lineage: Eukaryota > Metazoa > Nematoda > Chromadorea > Rhabditida > Neodiplogasteridae > Pristionchus > Pristionchus fissidentatus. The sequence continues at coordinate 28,330,444 of BTSY01000001.1, read as the reverse complement.
GCGCACATTAAACGGCGCTACACCAGATGAGAACCTCATGAGGGGGTGAGATGCAAATGTCATGTTTTTTTACATTAAAAATCACTGACCAAGATTAAAAGTGGAATTCAAACAATTTCAAATTTCGACTCCCAGAGGAGCTAGAGACGTTGTTTACGATGTTTTCGGGACGATTAATCCTCATGAACCAAAATTCCCTAGCACCATTGGGACCTGAAAAGCGGGGATTCATATAAATGTCTCCATCGGTTATTTTTATTGCCACGTGAGTGACGGGAGTGACGTAATTCTCATCCGGTTTAGCGCCCATTAGACACAGATGGTCTCGTTAGATGTTGCTCTTATTGTTGTCAAGCGTCAGATATAAGCACTCTACAGTAATATCGCAATCTACTACGGTAATCACCGTGTGTCAGAAGTGTTATTCGATTAGAAAGGGGCGAAAATGGGATGATTTGGAGGAGGAGAAAAAAGCGGGAGAAAGGGAGCAAACTGGGCCAAGAAATGGGGCGAAAAGAAGGGCGCTTCTCGGAACAAATCATTCGACCAGCCGCGCAACCCCTGCAGAAAGGGGGGAGGGAATTGGAGCGAGAGAGCGCGTGTAAAATCGAGAGGGGCTCTCCCACTTTTGCACACTCTCTCACCCTGACCCCTTTCTGGAGGTTTTTAACCAAGTGTGGGTACCTGTTTCTTGCCGCCGAAAGGCTTCAGCTTCGAGATGAAATTCTTCTCCTTCAGCTCAGGATGAGCCTCGTCCGTAACCTTCTCGATTTCATTTATTCCTGAAATTAGGTTATTGAAAAAAATATATTTTTACGACAAAGCTACCATTACAACGGCACCCAGATGCTCTATCAAGGCGTGGAAAATTACCCCCTACCTTCTATCGATACACATTCTATCTAATAAAGTATAAAAAGAGCCAAAAAATTGAAAAAATATAGATTAAGAAATTGGGAGGGGAGGGGTTCTGACAAGCCGTTTTACTTGTACCGTAATCTACCGTACTCTATCGATCAACTGTGCTCTCGACCATAGGTATTATTGGAAGGGGATGGAGAAAAATAGTCAGTGATTCTCACGATTCCGAAAATAGCCCGATTTCACAACATTTCCCTTGTGATTTAGTGTATCATGACCACATCGCAAACAGTTCCCGAATTTAGGGAACATGAGAATTACTGGCAAGAATATTGCGTTGGACCGGGGATGCCAATTGAGGGGCAGAGGTCAATCGATAGCCGATTGCGCTACCGTACACCTTGAACGCAGGGTGGGAAATGGACGAACAGAGGATATAGATGAGCAAGCGATAGTCTACCATTGCACTAGGACATGAGAGAGAGAGAATTGGACGGGATAGATAGAGGGAGAGCGATCATGCGCCAACTAGTAGTGTTCACCGAGCACCACCCTGATGCTCGGTGAACTCTCCCATTTGCCTCGCTAGGGATAGGATAGTGAACAGAGAACACATAATGACGCCTGCTGGATGCGCTATGAACATTTCCATTTGGACAAAAGCCGCCAATTGGGAATGTTCACGGCGCACTACGCAGCCGCTCGTCACACTTACCCGCCGCTTTCAGCGCACTCGTCATCTTCTCCAACTCCCGTGAGCTGGTCGTCGCCGTTGCTGTCGAGGGCGCAGGCGCCGAGGGAGCGCCGGCTGCCGCCGCGGCCGCCGCCAGACTGGCGGCCGAGGGCGCCGACGCGGCGCCACCGTCGCACTCGGGGTGCGCCCGCTGGTCGCCGACTGCAAGAATGGACGGAGACGAAGGGACACATGAGGGGAGGGGTCAGAGAGGAGGAGAAGGGGTTACTGTAGACTTGGTTACTGTAAAACCAGTCTCTCAGGGGGGAGTTGATTGTTAGAGAGAGAGAGATGAAGAGGGGAAAGAGAATATTAGTTATGAATGGGAGAAGAGATATTTTGGTTATTACGTCATTGATAGGTAAGAGGCACAGAGAGACAATATAGGTCTTCGATATTTCTGTTGAGGTTCGGGGGAAGGGGGTGCAAGATGGGACGTGTCGTACGGTTTTTCTTAAATTCTTTGGGCCATGAAGTAGGAGACAATTAGAGTTTTGAAAATAATGGAAAGGGAACAGATGGATAATTGTTTTAAAGAAAGAGACGAGACCAACAGACCAAACGAGACAGACAGACATACCAACAGACAGATAGACAGAAAGAAATCTTCGCGATTGAAATCAATACGGACAAGTACAGTAGTCATCGCTTACAGTACTCAGCGGCAGCGCGTTGAAAGTGACGGGAAAGATAAAAAGCACACGTTTGCAGCACCATCTCACAGTAAAGCGGACAGGAAGTGTGTGTTAGCAGGGGTACGAAAATCGATCAATAAATGGATCAATTCTTTACAGCAGAGCAGTTCACAATCACACATGCAGCGTCGGGGGAAACGCGTGTTAGTTTAAAGCTTAGGGGGAGGGAACGGACTACGGTAGCCGCAGACGGCTGTTGCTACCGTAATACCCTTCGGGTCGAGAGCACACAGTTGCTGTTGCTTGCCTGCCTATCAGCGGGGATGGGAAAATGCTTATAAGTGTGCTCAAGGGGGTTTAGGTGTACGGGAATTAGGGGATGGTGCATCATTCTCATCATCATCATTACTCTTACCACTAGCGTGCGAAACGTGAGACCACCGGTCTCTTCATTTCACACACTCCCTCATTCCCAGACGGTCTGTGATAGGCCGATTGCGAAGAAGAGTGTGCGACATCAAGAGGCCAGTGTGATCTCACATTTCGCACTCTTATTTACCACCGTTATCCCTGTCTACAGTAATTTCGTCCGTCTCTGTTTTCGTGTGTACCTCCAGGCGGCGTCGACGCAGCCGACGAGAATCCTTGCTGCGATTGCTGCTGCTGCCACGCCGTTGACTGCTGCAGCGGGAGCGCTGCAGGCGCTGTCTGCTGCGGGGATGCAGCAGGTGCTGCAGCTGCAGCTGCTGCAGCCGGTCGCTTCTTGGCCGACATTGCGTGTCGCAGGGAGAACTTGGGGGAGGACCGGGAGGTCGTTGTGGTCGCCACTCTCTCCGCCTTCGTCGACAGCGTGCGGTCGAGCAGGATGGCCGACGATATGAGCAGCGGCGTGCTGCATCGATCGAGCGACGGTCGCGGGCTGCGCGACCCCCTCCGTCCGACCGCTGCAGCACCCGACTGCTTGCCGAGGCTGCTGCAGCTGCTGCGGGTGACGTTGGATGAGGACTGCACGGTGGGGTCGTCTTCGCCCGACGAATCGTCGTCAATCAACTCTGAATGAGAAAGACGCCAGTCCTCCGGAAAGGGGTCAGGAGCAAGAGTGTGTGCAAAAGAGAGAGATACTCTCTCATTTTCACGCGATCTCTCTCGCCCAACCCCTCTCTGGAGGTTTAGAACAATAATGGGTGGTGGTGGTGCGCGGTCTACTACGGCCACTGCGTGTGCACCAGCCTGCAACCGGGGAATAGGATTACAAACGGAATTCAGCGAGGGGCGATTCGCAGAGAGAGAGCAAGGTGCTGCAATGCCGGAGGGTTAGACGGGGGAGCTGGGAATGCATGTTTTTATTGCTTCAAACGTTTACTTTAATGATCGGATACGCGCAAATTCTCAAAACAATTTAGTCATTGTTAATATTATTATTGACGTATCCGATCACATGCACACAGAGAAAAATGTATAAATTCAGCCCCATCATACAACAAAATGTATAGCAAATGTATGACATGTAATACATTTTTTTGCACATTTTAATGTATATTGGGGCTGAGTTTATACATTTTTCTCTGTGTGTAATTTTACGGGAGACAAGAAAGTGCAGTGTATCGTCGTGGTGAGGGTTAACTTGCACAAGCTTGCCATTCACTGCAATGCGCGCGGGGTTATTTATTCGTAATATATATACCGTAACTTCATAGCCTGCGCAATTTTCCCAGATGAAAAGTTCTTTTTTAAACAAACAAATCAGTGAGTATTCACCTGGGAACGTTGAGCAGACTTACTCATTACGGCATCACGCACTCACTCACACTTGTCAATCAATAAATCAATTCATAACAACTACCGTACTCTCATTCTCAACGCGCGCGCTTCCTACCGTAGCCCTAATCAGAAGAAACTGAGGCAAGATGTGGAAATAGACAGAAGAAGAAAAGACACAATCAAGGATAGAGTAGAATTGTGGAGGAATAGGGTCGTGTGAACGGGTGCTTGGCACGTTGCCAACATTTCTGGTGTTCCTGAATCAGGGACGGGACGGGAGATTCGAAACTCACGAGGCGACGCCGTGTCGTCCGTCACGTCGGGCGTCTCCATCTGCTCCTCCTCCTCGTCCAGTTTGCCCTCCCTGCGGAATAATTATTAATTTATAATTTATATATTATAAATTCTTTATGGTTAATTATGTATTGAATGGATCAATAGCAGGCAGAAGCAGGGACAATTACTATATCACAGCAATGCGACCCTGCCAATTCCTCGCATCTAGTACCCTCAGATCGTGAGAACATTAATAGTTCCCCGCAGCGCGTTTTTTTTAAAATAAATAATTCAAATATCATCAAAGTGACCACGCCATAGTTCAAATAAGTTTTCGCTAGAGCAAATAGACACTGCTGCATGGCGTCCTTATCATGTCGTCAAACGAAAATTTTCATTGTGTCATGAACCACTTGTTTGACCCTTTTACCGAAAATTGTTTCAAAATGCACCTCGGCACGCGATTTTAGGAATTTCTGCATGAAACACCTGCGTGAGCCCCCACTTAACCTATGCTGCAAATTCACGTTTCAGCCTCACATCTAGTAACCATCCGAACATCCGAACACCAATAATCTCATCAAGCTCAAGGTTTACAAAATAAAATTTAAAAAATCATCAATGTGTCCGCGCCACCTATTCAAGTGCCTCCTTTTCGTGGATCTACCGTAACCTAACCGGCTCATACCGTAACCCAAGCTACCGTAACTCTTCTCCGACCGACTACCGTATACCTCAAAAACTGCTCCAGCTGGTGCTTCTCAATCTCCGGTTTCAATCGCTTGTTCTTGATGAGGATCTTGCGCTTGAGCTTGTTGGGAGAGGGAAGAACCACGCCCGGATCCAGCTGCAAATGGGTATGTATTCATCAATTTATTAATTAATTATTTATTTATTCCGTCAGAGTATACAAGAGACCTACACTTACAGTAGCGGTCAAAAGTTTTCGGACACTTTTTATCTTTGTTAAAACTGTTGAACCCGAAGACGTCTCGATCTGATAATGGAGGTGTCGTAGGTGAAATCTATTGGAGATTACAATGTATGTACCGTATTGCGAAATCTTTCAGTTATTGCGTAGTGATGACGCAATCAATGCACACTTTTTTGAATGGGCATTATTCTTACATGGATTTTTTCCTGCTCCCCTAACTTTCAGTGTGTTGAGACATGCCCACGGTCTACCCAGAAAATTTTTTTCAAGTGGCTGCGGTGCCGCTAATTGGCTGCAGCCAAGCTGCAAAATCGAGGTCGGAAAATCATACCTCGCCTTTTAGACAAGCCACAGACCCGATCTTAGCATCAAAATGATTGCCATCATGACTGCCGATGATCCTGAGAATATGGTCACGGTAGGCCACCATTTGCCCTCAGGGCACAAAAAAATCACTTTTTTGCATTATTGTTGTCCGACCGAGGGCCCCCCTATAGGACGTGCTCTAGAGATCTGGTTTGGGCGTGGATTCGGTAGAGAATCTATGGGAGATCCGATTGCTCGGGGCAATAAGCGTTTCGATTGGATTCCTGCCCGCGGCGATCGATTTCCGGAAGGACATTGGTTTGGTCACGCCCATTTTCAGCCCTTTGACAAGGCTCCGACTTTTGAGCGTATCTCGGCTCTGAGTAAACGTAGAAGACTGGCAGTTCCATCAATGGAATCAGCGTGGCTGGCTCTATAATCTCATTCACAAAATTTCATCATCACTATGCAATATTGCATCATCCTTATGCAATACTCTTCAGAATGCTGAAATATTGCATATTAATGGCGTAATTTGAGCTCTAAACTGGCGGAAAGACCAATTTTATTTCATTGGCATTTATTCCATCGTTATCCCTTCACTTACCGATATGAAAACGCAAAAAAAGATGAATATTGGATAGGGATGATGCAATATTGCATAGTGATGATGAAATTTTGTGAATGAGATTATAGAGTAGAGAGAGGGAGATTAGAGATTATAGAGATTCCATTGATGAGACTGCCAGTTTTCTACGTTTACTCAGAGCCGAGATACGCTCAAAAGTCGGAGCCTTGTCAAAGGGCTGAAAATGGGCGTGACCAAACCAGTGTCCTTCCGGAAATCGATCGCCGCGGGCAGGAATCCAATCGAAACGCTTATTGCCCCGAGCAATCGGATCTCCCATAGATTCTCTACCGAATCCACGCCCAAACCAGATCTCTAGAGCACGTCCTATAGGGGGGCCCTCGGTCGGACAACAATAATGCAAAAAAGTGATTTTTTTGTGCCCTGAGGGCAAATGGTGGCCTACCGTGACCATATTCTCAGGATCATCGGCAGTCATGATGGCAATCATTTTGATGCTAAGATCGGGTCTGTGGCTTGTCTAAAAGGCGAGGTATGATTTTCCGACCTCGATTTTGCAGCTTGGCTGCAGCCAATTAGCGGCACCGCAGCCACTTGAAAAAAATTTTCTGGGTAGACCGTGGGCATGTCTCAACACACTGAAAGTTAGGGGAGCAGGAAAAAATCCATGTAAGAATAATGCCCATTCAAAAAGTGTGCATTGATTGCGTCATCACTACGCAATAACTGAAAGATTTCGCAATACCCCCGTACATGCATTGTAATCTCCAATATATTTCACCTACGACACCTCCCTTATCAGATCGAGACGTCTTCGGGTTCAACAGTTTTAACAAAGATAAAAAGTGTCCGAAAACTTTTGACCGCTACTGTATGTGGTGTTAGTTTCTTGAAAAAGAAAATGGAAACAGTAAGAAGGGTGTTAGTTTTCCGCCGCCTTTTTCGGAAAAAGCTCAAGATTTGAATTCCCGCATTTATCGATTATCGCTTATAACTCGGTTCCCAGAAGAGCTAAGCATACGAAACTTGTTTTATGATTTCTAACCGTGAGAATTAACCATAAAACGAAGTTTCGCATGCCCAGCTTCACAGGGAGCCGAGATACTGAAAATGCGGGAATTCAAATCTCGGGTATTTTCCGAAAAAGGCGGTGGAAAAACTAACACTCTTCTTCCTTTTTCCATATTCTTTTCCAGGAAGCTAACACCAAATTACACCCAAGAGACCTACAAGAGTCTACACCCGAGTTCATGTAAACTCATTAATGAAACTCAGATTTGACACAGCATACTCAAGTCTACAAATATCTAAGAGGTACCAGAAAAAAATTGGTAAATATTAACGCGTGGTCCTCTCCGTGAGGATCTCACGGTGAATACAGTACTCCCTGCATGATTACAGTACTCTCCATACTGTAGCATACTATACCTACCGAATACTCGTCGAATGGCCGCATCAGCAGCATGTCGCCGAAGATGTCCATGCAGTACTTGGCCATCTTGAGCTGGTTACTGTAATATAAATCAGATACCGATGATCTGTCGGCGTGCGATTACTGTACCTCTTGCTGCAGTGGTTCTCGAAGGAGAGGATGACGGGGTAGTCGGATCGCACAAAGGCCGTGTCGCGGATCTGATACAGCACTTCCTGCAACACCAGTACGGTAATGTGAGCCACAGTGGTGAGCGACCCCCTCGGATCCGAGGGGGTACCCCGATTCCAGAAAAATAAAGTGCCCGTAGCTGCTCAAAATTGGCCAAATTGAAAATTTCGCGGTCCCGCAATTCCTTTTCTCGTCGAACACCGAAAAATATAACGAATGAAGCCTGTAGGAAATGCACATTAGCATATTTCGCAGTAGCGGCACCCCGATCCGAGGGGGAGCGCTCATCACTGGTGAGCCATTTATAACAATATTCCAATATGAGAATTGTAAAGAATACGCAATATTTCTACCTATAATCTTCGTAACCTATATTTTCGCAATTTTGGCAACGTCTGAAACGGCGAACAACGGGGAAGGCATGTGAATTGTATACAATGCAGCGGCATTCAAAATTGGCTTCCTACTGCTTGCGCCAATTGCCTGCACCTACGGGGACAAGAATGTACCGTATGCTAAGGTACTTAGCACGCTAAGGAATTATAAGTTTACAAAACTTGTATAATACCATATTGCTCGGACGCCTTAGCTCGTGTAACACTAAGGGAGCGCAACAGACGTACCTATTATAGTATTGAAAAGATGTGATTCCCCCTTGAAATAGCTATAGATCTTCTAACCAAATTCAATACCGTACCTTGAAGAAGACATCGGTGCACATAGCCTTTCCGTGTGTTATAATGGGCTCGCCCTTGTTGTCGCCCGTTCCGTCCCAGCAGTCTAACTCGATACAGCGACATCCCGAGAGAAGCACCTGCAGCATTTATTACATTCATTTATTATAATAGTGCAGCAGCTCCAGCACCTGGAGCGGCAATACTTTAATTTATTTTATTTCCTTCCTTTGATATTGTTTTTAAAACTACTGAGTTTTACAATCTTCCATCATATCGGTAGAATCTAGAAAACATTGTTGCCCTATTGGAAAGTAGCTTTGCCAAGGTAACGGCCGTAAACCAACCCATACCCACTTGAGCTACCGTCGAAGCGAAGAAAAAAAACAAAAAAACAACCACTCGGATTCCACGATGACTTAACTAATTCACATAATTAATAAATTAATAAACTCACCGTTCGATAGATCTCCGAGGACGACTTGCCACCGTACTGCCGACCCGTCAGATACGTGTTGTGCGAACTGTAGTTGACATAGTTGAAGAATTATTGACATAGACCCACTACGAGCTTGGTCGTGCATTAAAGGCAAATAAAACACATTCAATTTCTTCCACGTATCGCATACTTTTGCGATAGTCGGGAGCACAATCTACATATATTTTGCAGGTAGCTTCAAATTAATAACTATCACTATTTATTCACATAAAACGGGGTCAATATTTCTTCACAAGACGCGCCTGGAATTCACTCAGCTGAATTTCTGTATCACAAAAATTCGTGACCACTCCTCCATTCGTTTCCGACTATTAGATTAGATGACCTGTTGGGCGTATTTTTTAAATACAAAAAAACACTGTCGCTATTACCGTAACCTCTTCTACCACGCTCTCACCTGTTGATGTAGTAGTGTCCCAATGGCTGGTCCATGTCCTGGTGCAGCTCAATCCTGTCGAGGAACACGGACGAGTTCTCGTCCGACTGCAGGAACCGCAGGAACGCGTCGCCCGACATCTTACCTGCACATCAAAGCAAATAATAAAACGTTCCGCAGCTAAACACAGGAATTATTTTTCCTATCTAACAATAAGCCTTAATTTTTAAGTTCGGATAAGATCAGTTGTATTCCTTTAGCGACATAACTCTGATCTACCGGTTCAAGGGATATACTTTTCTTTTCTTTTTAAATCGAAGGCAACATATTGATCGTGAGCAATTTTATCATTTCAAGGAAATATAACATTCATTTTTTTTTCAGAACTTCGAAAAATCACAATTTTGGTCCTGCCGATTTTCCGTTTCACAAATATCATATCTCTCTCACTCACCATCCTGTATGTACTTGTCGTCAGTCTCGTACTTGGCGATCAGCTGTTGCACGCGGGGGATGTCAAAGAAGGGGAAGAGGATCTGGAATTGGACAATGGGTTGCCACCACAATAACACCAAAAAAAGTTCTGCGAATTAAACTCTCGCTTAAATTTCAACTATTGCGGCAAGTGAACATTGATTTTTTTTTTAAAAAATCGATCGATAACTGAAATACTGTAGTATGCCTCATTGACAAAAAACGGTGCTATCAATCGACAACTGAACTACCGTATACCTCGTTGAGTCGCGGGTCTCGCTGCTCCTCGTTGAGGAAGGTGACGATTCGCTCGCGCGTCAGGTACTCCTTCTGGCCGCTCCTGAGGGACGAGAACATAAGCATTTAATTGATTTGCCAAACCACATTGAGATCGGATCAAAATAATAGCCCACACACCTACTTTAAGAAGTAATCGAAATTCCGAATCACCTGGTTGTAAAGGAGGAGGCAAAAATCATAGGGCAATAATTGAAGTCAAATATCATATGCGCTAACAAACGTAAATATTCTGTAACTACTGTAACGGGTACTGTAACTCACAGTTTGACGAACAGCTCCTGGACGTCCGTCCGCGGGCAGATCTTGTGGTACAGCCGCAGGAACTTGTCGAACGTGAACAGCTCCACGTCCAGCTCCTCCCGCTCCTGAACGGAATAATTTCCGATTGTATTACGGTAGTTGTCAGAAAATTATCGATTGTTTTTTGTTGGAATTTTTGTGGGTTAAACTGATATCGTTCGTGCACACGTCACAACGGGGGGCTCACATTAGAGTGCGAAATGGAAGAAAAATATCTCTCTATTTGCGCACAATCTTTCTTAAAATAAAGAGTTTGAAATTTGGGTAAATTATTGGATCAGATCTCTTTATTTCACACATTCTATGCACTGGTCAGCTGATTAGAGAGTATTTGGAATGAAGAGAGCTCATTCAATCATTTACCCGAATTTCAAACTCTACTTTCTTCCACTGGTAAAGAGGGAGATTGAGCGAGCTGAAGATACCGTAGTCTCACATTTCGCACTCTTGTTCACAACATCACTACTACATTTGATGCACGTCAACTCGGATTGCAAACTGAACGATAGATATCAAGGAGAGGAAAATATCGAGATGATAAAATGGGGGGAACAACAATTCACAAAACTGAACCATGCTACATCGTTCCCGGGGAGGGCAATTTGACAAGTTCACCACTCACTGGCGCACAAAACGGTGGGAAAACGGATGATGGGTGAGTGGTGAAAATCTTAAATTGCCACTCTCGTCTCTACCTTTTTCCGCTTGGCGCCGCACATGGCCAGACTGCGCATCTTCCGCATCATCGATCGATTGGAGAGCGTCTCGATGAACTGGAGAAGAGAAGGAAAGAGAGAGGAAGGGGCAAAGGGGAAAGTACACTCGACACCAACGACAACGACACCGTACACCAATGATGACACCGTACACCACCGTCTCAGCTACCGTAATCCGGCTCGCGAGTCGATTTCTACAAAAATGGGAGGCAAAATGCACAGCGAACCAAACTGAGGGCATGCGTTTACGACAATGAGATGGATTCGCACACAACCACTACCGTACCCTTCGATTCCGTAATCCTAACAAACCCTTCAGATACCGTAATCTTTTCTACCGTACCTTATCTCCGCCCAGTCCCAAGTCGGTCATGCACTTCTGCACCATCTTCTCCGGCTTGCCCGCCTCGAACAGCCGGATGATGTTCTTGATGGGGATCTTGCGGCGCTCGTTCGTCGCCAGACACAGGCGACGCCAGCTGCAAAATTGAAATTTTGCCGCTAAAATTGCGTCATCACTATGCAATACTCTTGATTCCATCACTGTAATCGTAGCGTGTTTGATCTATATTCAATAATCAAGATTGAATCATCTCTAGAAAAGTGCGTATAATTTCCCATGGTTGTCACACTCATTGCTTTTTGTGGAAAAAAATCGATAAATGACAACGAAAAAAATCGATAACGCTCACTTCTTGATGAGATTCGTGGTGGGACACACAAACTTGATGCGCGTGTGCCGGATGATGTCGTTGAGCGCCTGTCGCCATGTCTGAACAAGAATTAATATTGATTTATCATAAATACAGAAGTGGATTATGAAAGCAGAATATTTTTTTAAAGATCAATAGATGTGTCCCATAGAACAACATAGGAGTATTGTTCGTAGCGCGCACGGTCAACTACATTATTATAAATAAAGGAACGACAAAAACATCATCAATTCCATCACACATCAACCTGTCCATATCACCTAGTCGAAACCCCGACACGCCTAGAAGTTGGAATTTCGCCTTCAAGTACAGTGATTAAATGTCTTATGAGAGGAATCGGGAGAGAATCGAGCATTTTTTGGAATTCCAGGTCACTTGGAAAAATCATGATTTTTTTAAATTTCCCGAAAATTTTAGGCAAAGTACTACAAAGTCTCCTCTATCGAATAGCGTTGCCAGAATTTTTTTTTAAAATTTAGTATTGGAGTGAAACACAAACAAACCTGGTATGTTTGGCATTTTTTTCCAAACTTGCAAAATTTGAAAAATCATAACTTCCTTCAAAATAAAGGTACAGATTAGCGGTTTGGTTTTTAAGATAGAGACAACAGTTGGCTACAAACTACAACCAACTTTTTCATTCTCGCCTCATGCCGCGATGCGGGGTGGTCGCTTTTGTAAATAATGTTATTATTTTCTCAAAAGTTAAAAAGAAGAACCCCCTCTTGGTACGTTATTGTGGTATGTGTGGGCACTTATTCTAGCCAGAATATGAAATGCCTGAGAGGATGTATTGTAAAGAAGCGCACAAAAATGTGAAATCTGGTTGAAATTTTTCATCGTAAAGTGGGGTCGATAAGTCTCATTTGGGGTTTAATCCAATGAAAATACATTTTGTTAGGTCCTTTTTCGAATAAATTTTTTTGAAAAATTTAAAATCTGAATTTTGATTATATTTATTTTTCTCTGGTTCGAAGTTCTAGTTACCTGCAAGTATCTTAGTATTCTCGAATATAAATTTTGAAATGCGCATTTGCCCATATTATACTCTGTGATCATTTTTACCGAATTTTTCATTCGAAAAAATTAAAAATGCTATTCATAAATTCAAATGCCACAATATGCCTCGTCACTTCATCAACGGTTTCTTCAGGAGATATGCAACATTCGTCCTTTTGAAAGTGAGTTGCTATCTATTCGTAGAAAGAAGTTATACCGTCTAGAAAACCGTGCGTTTGACGAACGACGCGCGATCTGCCTTCTCTAGCACTCTCTCACTTCAGTACGCTCTCTCGCCCAGGTTCGGGCCCCGGCCATAGAACCAATCTTTTGCCATAGTTACATTAACTTCATAAGAAGTGTTTCAGATAGAATTTGCTTGATTCCTTTGAGGCGAGGCTCTGGCAAAAGACTCACGCCCAGCTCGGGGCCCGAACCTGGGCGAGAGAGCGTACTGAAGTGAGAGAGTGCTAGAGAAGGCAGATCGCGCGTCGTTCGTCAAACGCACGGTTTTCTAGACGGTATAACTTCTTTCTACGAATAGATAGCAACTCACTTTCAAAAGGACGAATGTTGCATATCTCCTGAAGAAACCGTTGATGAAGTGACGAGGCATATTGTGGCATTTGAATTTATGAATAGCATTTTTAATTTTTCAAACTTTGCAAGTTTGGAAAAAAAATGCCAAACATACCAGGTTTGTTTGTGTTTCACTCCAATACTAAATTTTATAAAAAAAATCTGGCAACGCTATTCGATAGAGGAGACTTTGTAGTACTTTGCCTAAAATTTTGAGGAAATTTAAAAATCATGATTTTTCCAAGTGACACTCCATCCTCGAGTTTCCCCCGATTCCTCTCTTATGTCCAATATTGATACTTTGTCGTTGGAACTAAGTATAGGCGACATAAACTGTTTCCATTTCCAAAAATATAGATTGGCTTGTCCCTTAGACTACCGTGAACTACCGTACCTTGGCGGCGTAGACTGCTTCTTTTTACAAAAAAATATAGATTTTCTCATCCCTGAGACTACCGTAAATCACCGTACCTTGGCGACTTCGGGGTCCTCGCCCAGCAGGAAGAGGTGGTTCGGGTTGACCAGGTCCGTGCCGTGCGACAACCAGACCAGCCGCTCCTCGATCGCCTCGTTCTGGAGAGAAACATCAATAAATCGATAATAAAAATCAATAATTGATAATTACTGTAGAAATTCATCCCGCCCAATGGCGAATAATAAAAACATTCCGATACAATTACAATCAAAACGAGTTCAGTATGCATACATTCGAAATATCGATTTAGTTCGTATTAATATAATTTAGTTCCTTACAAAAGAAAAATGCGTAAAAATAGAGCACTAAAGACAGCAATATTTTTTTGCCAAAACGAAACCTCAACCTTCCTGGTCGCTCTCACTAGTCAATTTGTCGGCCCAATCACATGGACAGTGAATGCGGCTTTACTATAGATGAAATAGTGGTCAATCAAGAATTAGCATTTCCCGTTTGGTGGAACGTTATGACAAGGATGAAACCCCGACCATCGTGGCCACGTAGTACACATGGCCGGACCGGTTTCTTCACTGTTGCAAGTGTTGTACAAACATTGAAGAGGTATTCAGCATTTGGTATTGTCAAAAAATACTTTTGGCAGAGTCTTGTTCACGCGAGAAATATTGCTAATTCAGCAAGCATCACTGGTGTCTGAGAGCAGCCAGCATTGTCGGTGTTTCATGCTTGCTATATCATTTCATCAAATTGGAGCACGCCGATGTTCTTTTCAAATATCTTTTTCCTCCCCTTCTCCTCTCGCTCACTGTATCCCCATAATCCTACCGTACTCACCTTCTCTTTGGACGCTCCCGTTGCCACTTCGCCTCCGCCCATCTCGCAGAGCACGCGCGATTTGTCCGACGGCCCGCCCGTACGCACCTCCCACACCTGCAGCATTGCATCATCACTAGGTAACTTTGTAATTCCCCCTCTGTCAAATTTGCAACAACAAAGATGACATTGCATCATCACTAGGTAACATCGCTGGCCAATTTCCCCTGCCCCAAAAATATGTGTGCATACGCTACAGTTATACAGATTTTAAAAAAATAATAATTTAATCATTTGTCGATTCGGAATGAAGCCGTTGTAAAAATGACTCATACATTCGAAAAATGCATTTATTTGCATCTTTAGGATATCACAATCTAAACTCTTTGCCACACTGTGCCATGATATTTAATATTTACATACTAGACTAACTATTATTTTCTATTACTACATATTATAGTAATGCATCATCACTATGCAATATATCACCCCTCCCCGATTATCCCTCTTATGATGCTCAAATATGTGTCTACATGCTACCGTCAAACGCATTGTTCAAACAATCTAATCTAATCATTCGTCGATTTGCAATCCTAATTTTGGATTGAAGCCGCGTTGTAAAAATGCTGACAAGTGCCTCTGATAAGGGCATTCAGTCAGCTACCATTAAACCACCATCATCAACACTTTAGAGCAATAGTCAGACTCCTCATTCAACATGCTCTCTCATCGATCAGACAGCGCGAGAGAGCATGCAAGATTGAGAGGATCAGACCATCGTCAACACAATTTGACTGCCTGTCGGGCGCCTACGAGAGATAAAGAGGAGCTGTCAAGCTGTACACGACTCACCGGAAACACGCGCATACTTACCATCCTACCTAATCCAGTTACTCACAACGTTAGGCATTATCAGGATTGCCTCCATACCATCAACGTTCGTCATATGAAATGCGCGGAACCCAATATCGCCTAGTCGTGCAAAATTACCTACACTGAGATCCTACAACCATCATGGTATGTACCATGGTCTCATAACCCTCTCCTAGACAGATCCAATCTACGTACCCCCTCCAACCTACCGTATCCATACTATTCTACCGCACTCCTCACTCACCCATCGTATCCGCACTATATATATCACCCAACCCTAGCGTGCTACTCTACTGCATCCCTCAACATGCCGTACCAATATAAATCTACCTTACCCCCCCCCATACTACCTTATCAATATTACCGTATCCCATCCACCGTAACCCCACCTACCGTAGCCAGATCGATCAGCTGGGAGTCTTTCCCGTCGCAGTGCCAGTACAGGAAGAAGCCGCAGTCGTCGACGCGCGCGTGCGCATTGTAGTCGATGAGTTGAGAATCGAGTTGCTGAAAAGATCAAAGATCAAACTAGATATCAAACATCAAGTTGTGGAGAGATAAGTCAGCTTGCTAGAATTCAAAAGATCAGGTATCGAGTAAATCTGTGAACTGTTAACTACTCGACAAAAGCATGGGCAGCAATCGATAAGAATACTAACTTTTTTAGGCAAAACAAATCACAAGTCACATTTTCCTCCTAGATCTATGACCTATCATGAAAAATCAGGACCCAATATGAAAACTACGGGAAAATACTAACCGGGAAATAAGTCTACGAATTTAGACTTATGGGCGGGCCAGCGACGACTTTCAAAGTCTACACGCCTCGCTCCCATGCGCTTTTTAGACTTTGATGCCGTCGCTGGCCAGCTCAGACTTATGAAGTCGTAGACATATTTCCCTCTGAGTAGTAAGCCATTGACACGTTGCAAAGAAATAGACTAAAGCTGAACTCACAGCAGCGCCTGTCGAGAGTGTGCCCACATCCTCAAACTTGTCGAAGATGCTGCCCTGCAATCAATCGATAATCAACTACAGCATTCCCACTCATAGATCGACAGGTACGTAAAAATACGAATTTTTAGAATTTTTTTAGAATTTGTATGGCTAATTTTGAAATACTCTACCTCCAGTTTCGATATTTCCAAACCTTGTCAATCGATGTCCCAATCGATCAATTATCATACCTACCGTACTATATCCCGACCAATCGATAATCATGCTGCTATCGTACCTGTATCAAGAGCGGATGCACGGTGGGCTTCCAGTTGAACTGGTACTCCTTGGCCATTGCTGCTACTGCTCAGGACGGCCGCGGGTCTCACACCGACGTCGGCGTCGACGACGATTACGGTAGCGGAACGATTACCTATCGGTTCTTCACTCCGCCGGGCCCTGCGAATTGGCGGTAGTTGCTAGAATTTTAAAAGTCAACGCACAAAAAATTTTTCATCATATTTTTACTCTAGGCACGTAATCTGATAAAAATAAAAAAATCTCCTCACGCGCGAGGTAGTTGCGTATGGGCAGAAATGAAAATAACAGTTTTCGATAGATATTACTTTTCCCTGTATTAATGATCCCTCAGAACATGTTAGAAATTCGAGGAGTTCAAAATTTCGAAATCGCAAAAGTTTTATAAAAAAAAGAGAGAAAAAAACGAACTCGCAGCTGTATATCTCTGGTAGTGCTGGTGTATAGTGGGCCGAGGGAGAGGGGGATACTGTAGCGTGGGGAGCGACGGCGTCAAGATGTGCCCGATTATCGATTGATTTATCGATCGGGGGTAGATCACTCGTCAACACGGGCCGAGTAGTAGTAGCCCCCGCAGTCAGCACTGACCATTTGGCGGCTGCAAGATCAATCGATAATCACAATACGGTAGATAACGTACGGAACAAGATCAATCGATGACAATACGGTAGAATATGTACGGTACACGATCAATCGACAATCAGATGGTAGAATGGATATGGTACACGATCTAACTATATTCGTACGGTAGAATAGATACCGTACAAAAGCGAAATCTCGCTGTGCAACAAGCAGTAAAATGGCATGATTCGCAAATAACTCGAGAGCAAGAGAGTAAAGGGGTGGGCAAACGTGGGAAATTTGCAGATAAGCATCAGAAATGCGAAATGGGCAGAGAGTTCGAACATGAAACTGAAGATGTCGATCGAGATGGCCGATAACGAATGAGAGAGAGAGAGAGAGAGAGAGAGAAAGATAGCAAACAAGCTGTCAACAATATTAGAAATTCACGAACGCCCCTCGCAGAAATCTAAACATGGTCTTATGAAAACGGGTACGTTTTGAAACCCAAAAAAAAAGCAACAGCCCCTTCTAAATGCTCTAATACGTATCCCAAAATAAAATCAAGGAAAAAAATGTGTTGAGAGATCCTAAACTGCGGTTCCAAAACGTCCTATCACCGATAATCAACAAACACATAGATCGAAAGGTACGTAAAAAAATTACGAAGCCAACCCACATTTTGAGAATTTTTGGTGGAAAAAATGAAAACCCAACCACCCTTTTCGGTTTTGCATACTCATTTTTGACGAGCCCGACCCGCATTTTCTGCTTTTCATACCCATTTTTGGCAAACCCAAACCGCATTTTCGACTTGCCGCAACGCACCCTTTCGACCTATGAACAAACATGACGGCGCGAGAGTACAAGAAAGTGGGAGAGTAATATGCCACAGGCCGTTCTTGAACTTGAATCTTTAAAATTTGCCATCTACTCTTTGGTTAGCGCCAATTTCCAGTCATTTTCGCATGTCTTACTTATCGACTCGTCACGTAAGCCAATAATGAGCGATGGGAAACAAGACGTGTGGGAGGGAGCACGGACAGGGCCAGCCTCTTCACCTCTCTTTTCTCTCTCTCTCTCTCTCTCTCTCTCTCTCTCACTCTCTCCACCCTAATCAGCGCAATCGTAAAATTCGAACAATCGAGAGAGGAGACCAGAAATGAGTGAGGCATCTGGGGTCACGCTGCTGTGGCATGATAAGGATAGATGAAAAATGAGCGAAAAAAACGATCCAAAAATGGCCGAGAAAGGGGGAAATACGCATAAAAGCAGTAGGAAATATGCGAGAAATGCGTTTTTTATGAAAGAGGAAGATATAAATATCGTTAAGATCACAGTTTCAGCGGGGGTTGAGGTTCGAAAACATACTTCCCCCCGCACAACGGCAGATAGAACAGTCAGATTCAAGAAAAACACCATTTGAAATCGTTTGATGATCAAACGATGATTTTCGTAACTTTCGTTTGGT
The DNA here is from genome assembly GCA_036245785.1 of Pristionchus fissidentatus. Lineage (NCBI taxonomy): Eukaryota > Metazoa > Nematoda > Chromadorea > Rhabditida > Neodiplogasteridae > Pristionchus > Pristionchus fissidentatus. The sequence continues at coordinate 28,311,711 of BTSY01000001.1, read as the reverse complement.
AATTCACATTTGTCAAGAATGGTTCGGGGCAAGTTTCAGAACATTTAGAATATTTGTATTCTCGTAAACAAGTTCCAAAATGCACTGATCAAACGATCAATGGTCGAATGTCTAACCAGAAGGCCACAACCCATTATCACTACCGAGAAATGAACGTGTCACATCACTCCATAACCCTCCAAAAAGAGGTTTTGGAGTGAGAGAGTGGGTAAATCGAGAGAGACTCTCAATTTTGCACACTCTCTCACCATGGCACCTCTCGGTAAGTTTGGAATGATTATCACAATCACTACCAAGAAATGAGCGCATGTCGCGCGCAACATTTCAGGGGGGGGGGGGGGTTGTAAACTTGTGGCAAAACGACAGCTTTCACAGTGGTATCAATCTCCAATTCTATCGACAAGCTCTGACATTTCACAGATGGGTTGTAAAGCTTTCACAGCAGCAGCAAAGCGCGAAATGTGAGGCCACAGTCTCTTGCACAATTCCACCTCCACAGCATTCGAAACAGAGTCGGCGAAAACGAGTTGGAGAAATAGAGAAATGACGAGATAGCGCGCCAAACGAGAGGATCAGACAATGAGAGAAATTCTTGGCATGGTGCCAACTAGATGCAGTGTTCCTCCCCCCGATCAATGGATGAATTCTGCGGAATGAAAATTGCACTGAATCAGATTCCGAAATCTACGAAACAAGACATGGCAACGGGCTTGTTTTTTTTATGTTTTAAAAAGTTTTTCCAGACTTTGAAAAAGCTCGAAACCCCTCGAAAAGTCGGCATTTATATATTGATAACCAAGAAATCAAGTAGCTATTCTACATTTTACGGTTATTATCGCATAAACCAAGACAATTTGGTGTTTAAGCTAAATGGGCTTTTGGTCATTGGCTAAACAGCCTCATTTTGTGAAAATTGGGTCTCTAAATGAATGAAACTCGTGCTCGCTTCCTTTGCTTCCAATCTTGCACATCTCATTGCGAGAGAGGCAGAAATCGAGCAGAAGTCCGAGAGAGAGAGAGAGAGAGAGAGAGAGAGAGAGAGGCGGAAAAAGGCAGCCATTTCTCATGAAATCATTCAAGGAGAATGGGCTAACTACCGTAGTTGGGGAGAAGAGGGGAGGGAGATAGGAGAGCCAGATCTCTATAGAATCTCAGAAGGGCTAAGGGGCCTGCGAGAGAGAGAGAGAGAGAGAGAGAGAGAGAGAGAAGAGAGGCCAAGTCACTTCCCATTAACTTGTCTAAAGGAATAAAGCAAGGGGACGTCACGCCACAAAACGACGTCGCGAAATCCCAATGTACCTGTGTCCGCGCCTAATCCAGAGGGACAAGCAAGGTTCACACCACGAAAGTTCCCGGAAAAAAATCAGAAATTGATAAAACAAACACGCATCCGAACGAAAACGTTTCCGATAGAGGTTTTTTCGCACATTGTCTGGCTCCTGGCCCCTTTCTGGAGGTATTGGAATTTAAGGGAGCAATATAGGAAAGGGCGCAGGGTTATCGAGGAACCATTATCACAGGGAAATGTCATCCATTCAGTTGGGGGGGGGGAGGGAACAGAGCTGAATCACACAATTTTATAGGAAATGGAAAACGCCACGGCACAAGTTGCGGTCTGACCCTCTCAATTCTGCGTGCTCTCTCGCGCTGTCTCTGATCGATGAGAGAGCACGTGAAATGAGGAGAGTCTGATCATTACTTCACGGCACCCACCAGAGCGGTGACAGCTATTCACACAAGCGCATGGTTAGCACGCCGATTACATGCGAAAGGAGGAAATTCAAGGATTCGTTGGCAACAACAAAAAAACTATGAAACACGAAGCAAACAAATTACTCAAAACACACTCAAAATCCCGGATTTTTAAAACCTTTTCGAGTGGTTTCACTCAGAATCTGACTATAGGGTGGGTAGGCAGCTCCCGTTCCCACTAAGTGACATAGTTTTCGAAAGTAGGGGTAGATCGACGGGGTTGACTCCCCTCCCAATGGTATCACATTACATGCGCCGTCTTTCGAGCTTAATTACAAAGTAAACTTTGGAGTTAACTTTGCGAACTATACGGGAGACGGTGGGAACGGAGCTGCTAACTACCCACGCAAAAGTATCACAGGACACCCGAGTAATGGTCCGACTCTCTCAATTCTGCTTGCTCTCTCGCGCTGTCTGTTCGATGAGAGAGCAGGTAGAAGGAGGAGAGTCTGATCTTTACTCGGACACTCTAACAACGTACGGAATACAAAGAAAGCGAAATTGGCATAGTTCCAAATCTCTAGATAAAATTTTTGAAACAGAAAAAAACCAAGAGACTGTTACAAAGTGCGAGGTGATAGATACAAATACCGTACAATGCTCAACGGACAGGTCACCAACAGCTACCGTATGCTTCAAGCTGCGTGAGCATATCGATCGCTTCGACTCGCCAAAGAGACATACCCTCTCTCACTCACTCGAGTAGACAACGAACGCGTTGAGTGAGCCAATCATGGAGGTGCGACAAAAGAGAAAGAGAGAGAGAGAGAGAGAGAGAGAGAGAGAGAGAGAGACGTGAACTGAGATTGAAGGTCTCAAGGCATGAAAATGTAAAAATCAGATAACATTTTCGACTTTTTGGTGCATACCTTGTATGTCTATGCTGCCCAGTACGGTACAGCTCTTTCTATAATCGAATTTCAAATAATAGAAGAATAGAGAGAAAAAGAGTGTGTGACAAGGGCGTTGAATCACGATAACATGTGTGCACGAAGAATCAATCCCGCAAATGTGGGAACCACGCGGCACAATTGCAAATCTCTCTCTCTCTCTCTCCATGGGAAAACGATGTGCAATCGCCCATTGTTAAACAATCCTACAGTAGCAACTTTGGGTTACGGTACACTTATTAACTTCCTTTTAGGCACCAGACGGTATCTTCGCCCACTATTAGTTAGGGGCATGTTTCAGCACCTTCATTGGGACTTGTAGACTTCCAAGGCGTGAAAGTACTATCACCGGAAAATTAACATAATCGTACGCGCACTTTGCATCACTACACTGCACAGTTCAGAGGTCGATAATCGCAACATCACCCTCCCCCCCACTGCGCTGTAAAACTTCCAAAAAAGACATGGCAATTTTACCGTCTAGACTCTTCTGCTAAAATTATTGCAAACTGCTATTTGTAGCATTAATGAAGACTCTCACCCCACTGGCGCGAACTTGGCTGCTGGGATTTGATGTAACGATGGTGAAACGCGGATGTGCTCGTATTGGGAATAAGGGTTCTGTATCGGTATAATTAAGTACAAGACTTGCTGTACTTAATGATGATAGATGGGCGGTGAGAACTGTTAATTGGACACCAATCGACCGAGAGCGGCTTGTCGGAAGGCCGAAGATGAGATGGCGAGATGAAATAGTAAACCGAATGGGATCCAGATGGGCTAATACGTGCAGAAGATACCCCGATTTGTGGAACAGAAGCATCATTCAACAGGCTCACGACCTGAGCCTTGAATAAATGATTTGATTTGATCGGTATAATAATAGGCCGAATGGGGTTCCGGTAGGAATTTCGCGCAGAAATACCTATTATCGCGAGCCAATGTACACATTGCCTAATTCTAGATACATTTCCCCCAAAAAGATTTTATAAAAGTTTGGGTTAAAATGTAAGAAAAATTCAATCAAACGGCATGTGTTCCAGAATTTGGTGAGCAATTTATCAGCATAGTCAGTGCAGGGTCGGCACTCTCGTATGTGATTACACCCCCCCCCCATCTCTTCAGCGCCCTCTGTCTTTCGCAGAATCATTCACTTCATTGGATTGGATATTCCTCGTCTCTCTCTCTCTCTCTCTCTTTCCCGGGGTCTCGGAATGAGATAAAAGAAGTGAGTCAGCAAGCCATCAGTCTCTCTCTCTCTCTCTCTCTCTCTCTCTCTCTCATTTCTCCCTTCCAACGACCTATTCACTCCCTTCCCCTCCATCCTCTCTAATGAGCAAGAAGTTGCTCACGAAATTACACGGGCATACTCGTCACGAGAAATCACTTCAAATGTGCACCCAAATTGAAATAGGTTACAGCGACGACGTATATTTCGATGTGTCAAGAAATTATGGCCTGCTCCGGTTTTCGTTCTCTTACAGTTCTTCGCTCTCTCGCCCGCGCTGATACTCAGCCGAGAGGGGGAAGAAATGAAGAGTCACTACACTGCACGTGCGATGGACGTCCACTGCACAGCCGTGGTGCATGCGCGCACCGTGCGTTTCAAAACAGGAGTGAACCATGGGTCAAATAGGTCTTCGCGTGCGAAGATAGGCACTTCTGCACTTTGCATAAAAACCGGATTAACGTAGCGAGAGAGTGCAGGACAGACACATGAAGGCCGCTGTCTACACCCCCCGCCCTATGCTAATTACGAACTTGCGAAAAAACCTATTTGACCTATGGCCTGAACAACCATTGTCAAGTTGTGCTCCACAACACGTCACTACTTGATGTGGAACGTAATATTTAAAATTTCCAATATAAAACAATCCGGTGGCGCCAAAGGGTTGTGAAATCGCAAGCGTCCGAACACATGCCACACAATCCCAAATGTTAGAAGCATAGACCAAAACACACGTTCCAGGAACATACTATGGCAGCGTTCAGACTTTTGGAGACAATTGGGGGGGGGTGGATGGAACTATTGAACTATAGCTCCTACTTCCATTTCACAATAACCCATATTGCCAGTGGGACGCCAGTGGCCGTCGGGACTTTCAAGGGCATTGTTGCAAAAGTCAAAATAGTAAAAATCGACAAGGGCGGAAATATTTTGAACTTTCGGGAGCAAATAACTGCGCAAATAGGCTCGGATAAGTGCTGCCCACCTATGATCTATACCATAGACCAAAAACGTTTGTTCCCGAAAGTCCCAAATGATGTCTGGCTTTAGGGTTTTAGAGTGAAAAATCGAAAATGATGTCAGATTTTTCGAAATTTCATCCCCAAAAAGTCCAAAAACTGTCTGGTTTAGTTCCCTAGAACGAACTTTTTGGTCTATGATCTATACTGATCGAGCACCAATACGCCCCTAAATTAATGCAATTCCTGCAATTTCAGAGAGACGCGCAAATTGCCCCCTTCCCTCCTCCTCCCTCGCTCATTCCCCAAAAATGAGCAATGGCGTTCGAGGCTAGAGGCAATATCCCGCTATCTCTCTCTCTCTCTCCCCCCCCCACTAGAAGCGAGTCAAGATTGACAAGGCTATCTTTCTCTCTCTATTTCCCGCACTCTCTCATCTGCTCTGATCGATTGCAGAATGCGTGTACGAGAGAGAGAGAGAGAGAGAGAGAGAGAGAGAGAGATCGGGGAGTTCCTCTCCGCGGTATCCGGATACAGATTACCTATCCCCCTCTATACTTTGATCAGCCCTCTGATAACAAGTGCGAGATAGTGTGCGAAATGAGGAGAGCAATCGATATTCCAATGTCTTCTCAATGGAAGAAGAGGTAGGTTGAGGGGATGCGAGAATGAGAGAGAGAGAGAGAGAGAGAGAGAGAGAGAGAGCCGCGCTTTAAATCATTCACCATTCCAAAGTGCCGTCAGGGGCGAATAACGGAGGCAGATTGAGGGAGGGGAGGGGTAGATATGAGAGAGGGGGCTGGAGTGTATGGGTGATAAATTGTTGGAGGTTTGGTATGCCTAATTTATCACATGCTACACTTTGATTGGTTCTGCGTGTAACCAAGGATAAACAGTAGAAAGATCGTTCGATATCTAGCATACCAACCGGCATGCAACATACTTGGGGGTTTTACATAAAATTTCGAGGTCTGCATATTGAGAATCTGCGGAAAAAAATTGCCAAAAGCCCCCTACTTGAACATCATCAAAATGCCTAGCACTGTACGAAATAATAAAAAAGGTAAAGTTACTACCGGAATCAAGAGAACTTTACGTCGACTATCGCTATAGCGACTACTCTGTCGGGGCTCACCGGTAAGGATGGTTTGCTAATTGCTAATAATAAAAGTTCCACTGCTAACCGCAGAAATGATATGCGAGATGAGAGATACGAACAACGAACCCTTGCTTCCCTAGAGGGACTCCCCCGGGTAGGAAGGATCGGTACTGCTTCTACACTAACTCCCCACCTAGGATTGCCCGTGTGAATACAGTACTCATCCTGCTGCTGCGATGGATGAGCTAATCTACAAAGAGGAAAACCCATTACACACATACACACACACGAGTCCGAGCCGGGGATTAGGAGCCGCGAGCTGGATATGCGCATTCACAAACACTCGTTGAAAATAATAAAATGGTCCGCTGCTAAACACAGAAAATCCACTCCACACCTACACGGGAGCCCGAGTCGAGGAGTAGTATCCGCTAGACATTATCACACAGGCTCTGCAGAAAGGGGTTTGGAGTGAGAGAGCATGCAAAGTCGAGAGAGGCACTCTCACTTTTGCACACTCTCTCGCCCTGACCCCTATCTCTACATTTGGAACAACTTGTGAAAGAGCATCCACGACATACCACAGAAATCGGGGTGGCATAATACAATAAAACAGGGGCACGAAATGGGCGAGAGGAGAGCGAATTTGAGATGGCCATGAAGCAAGAAAGCAACAAGTCGATTCGAAAGAGAAAGGGGCGAGAGAGAGAGAGAGAGAGAGAAAGGACTAAAAGAGTCATCATCTGTTTTGCTCCTTCTCTCTATCTGTCTCTCCCTCTCTCTCTTTTCTCTGATTTTCTCCTCCCTTCTCACTTAGGGGGTAGGCCCTTCTGCCAAAGTTTTAGAAACTCTCTTCCCCGGTCGGATGGCAAGAGACAGTGCTAAATTAAGACATGGTTAAAATCAATATTATTTGTTTTATTGAATTTCCGTTTTAAAACTCTACTTCACCACTTCTCCCTCACAACTTCCTCCCCCATATTGTTCGTATGCTCAGCTTGCCACCCCCTCTCTATCTCTGCACTCTCACCTTTTCACACACTCTCCAACACCAGTCCTTGTCTGTTCTCTCTTTATTTCACACACTCTCTCTCCCACCGTTAAACCGAGTAGGGCAAATGAAGTTTCGGAAGGCTGGATGTGAGCACCCGCTGATCTGTCCCCCTCCGGTTCACATTGACACCCTCTCTCTTTCTCTCTTTCTCTCTCTCTCTCTCTCTCTCTCTCTCTCTCTCTCTCTCTTCCGTCTCACATCAAACCATCTCGAAATATGTGTGAACAACAACAAAAAGGCGGGAGTCACAGATCTCAGTCACAGAGTCACAGTCACAAAGCAGATCAAAAGCAAAGGTTATGCGAACATCTTGCATTCTTCACTACCGGGTGCAACACAACTTCACCTGCGCATCACTCCCCAGTCCGCCCAAAGCTCCAGAACGGGGTCAGGAGCGCGAGAATATGCACAATGAAGAGCGTCTCTCTCGCTTTCACACACTATCTCGTCCATAACCCCTTTCCGGTGGTTTCCTGGTCACTGAACAGTACTATTTGCGGCTTACATGAGTCATTCTAGCAACCAACGGAAGGCGAAATGTTCAAAGAACCAAAATGTACATTTTAAAATACTCGCCACCCAAATTCCAGCATAAAATAAGTAAATAATGTGAAATGAATAAATGAATGGGGCCGGAACGATAGTGCGAGGACGGAAAGTACTTTCCTATACTATCTCGCGCCTGACCCCTTTCTGGAGGTCCGGCCGATCAACAACCAGGGCTGTTACACTCAAACTGATCAATGTTGGGCGATAAAAACAGGGAAATGAGAGGGTGAGGCGCGGGACTAAATAAAAACAAGAGTTGCTCACACAAACACACGCAAAAAAGTGATGAAACCGCAGATTCCTTGCCTCCAGAACGGGGTCAGGGTGAGAGAGCGTGCAAAATCGAGAGGGGCTCTCTCACTTTTACACGCTCTCTCGCCCTGCTTCCTTTCTGGAGGTGCGGAAGCACAAAATGATGACATCTATGAAGAAGGAAGAGGAAGCGCGGGCAAATCGCTACTGATCATTAATATTGAGTATGGGAGAGAGCGAAAAAAAAGGAGTAATGGTCTGACCCTCTCTATTCTGCATGCTCTCTCGCGCTGTCTGATCGATGAGAGAGCATGTAGAACGAGGAGAGTCTGACCATTACTCAAGAAAAAGGGAGTCAAGTGCCCACACACTTGAGTATAATGACATGGATAACGCGGAATGGGTGCACAGACATATTCCAAACCAATTTTGGAAGAAAACAACTTTTTCCTCATTTCGAAACGCACTTTGCAGGACATACAAAGTTGTAGTTCAAATATATAAAAGAAATACTACACATATATATTTTAAAAAAATAAAAAGTTATTATTCAAATAACGGACTAGCAAAGTGTAGGAATGAAAAGCGATTATGCAGTGAAATTAGCAATGTTTAACATCGAAAAAATATCACTGATTCACATTTCACAAATTCGGAAGGTGGAAGGACGGAACGAGAGAAGGGGTGGTGATTGTCGAACCCTAATCCGTGACCAGGTTCTCTCTCTCTCTCTCTCTCTCTCTCTCTCTCTCTCTCTCTCTCTCTCTCGTGTTGCCATCGCACAATAATGTGTGGGAAGATGCGAACGAAAGGCAAACCTACGCGGGACAGAAGGAGGAGAACGAGAGAGATAGAAAAGAGAGGGAGAAAGAGAGAGAGAGAGAGAAAGAGAGATAGAAAGTGAGGGAGGGAGGGAAAGGAGGGGAGAAAGTAGAATCGAGCTAGAATTCCATCGTCGAAGTTGAGAAGTGAAGGAAGAGGAGGGGGTAGGGGCAGGAAGAGAGAGAGAGAGAGAGAGAGAGAGAGAGAGAGAGAGAGAGAGAGAGAAGGGGGGGAGGGGTCATGGACGGAGGATCTCCTTCCCGCGCCACCTCTCATCCCTCTTCTCTCGCGTGTGCAGAGGAGGAAACACCGCCTCTAGGACAATTTGAAAGGACACAAATTGAGTTATCGACTCTCTCTCTCCCTTCTTCGAGAGGATAACAGATATACCGAATCGAGAAGGGGTGTTCTTGGCAAAATGCCAGGTTTAAATTCGCGATAAGGCCATGCTATTTTCGCATCTGCTAACGGTCTTATTCCATTTGCATAGACCCGCCAGGCCGAATAGGAAAAGAGAGAGGAACATACACCAAACAATGGAACCACTTCGCCCCCCCCCCCGGATCTCTCTCTCTCTCTCCCGAATTAGGAGCAGAGACTACTCACTCCAGCAACTTTTTTTTTCTAGTGGGGAAAAACAAACGGGACTGGCGCGGAAATTGGCAAGAGGTGGCGGGAGGAAATGAGAAAGAAACTGAGGAACACTGGCTTGCGTGAGAAGGCGCTACTAAATATATACATTGTAAGATCGTACGAGACAAAAATTAGGGATTTTGAGCAAAACCACCGTAAATGCCTGTTTCAAACATTTGAATATCCTCGTTTCCAAGCATTATTCATATAGAAGAACAAAAAGTACTCTGCATTTTCAAGAATAACGGTGGAGGGGCACTATTCATCGTTCAAAATGTGATAAGCTAAAGGCTTGGGGGAGGTGGTCAATGCTGGGGGCACAATGTAATCGGAGTTAAACCGGGGACGGGAGCACTGTGCAAAAATACCCATAATTTGCGGTCCATGTGTGGTTTCAAAAATGGGTAGAGTGGTCGCAAAAGGTACACTCAACAGCAAACCCATGTATGCGACCCGGGAATTTAGAAATTTTGACCACATTTTGACATAGAAAAAATATCAAAGATATAAAATGCAGACAACACACATCATTCCACAGCCCGGTCAACCTTACAGAAAGGCCTTTGGAGTGAGAGAGCGTGTGAAATCGAGAGGGACTCTCTCACTTTAGCATACTCTCTCGCTCTAACCCTGGTCTGTAGGTTTGGAATCATGTGAACAGTGAAAAAAATCGGTTAGAACTTGCGTGAACGTAAAGAAGCACATGATCTCGGGGGAGAATATCCTCGTTTCCAAGCATTATTCATCTAGAAGAACAAAAAGCGGCTGCAAAAAGTCTGTCTCGGGGTGGCGATAAATCAAGATATTCTTGCCAACTTCTACCCCACAGAAAGAGCCCTGGGGTGAGAGAGTGTGCAAAAGTGAGAGGGACTCTCCCACTTTTGCACACTCCCTCGCCCCCACCCCTTTTTGGAAGTGTTTGAATCGCGACGAGCGGGGGAGTCGGGAGGGGGGGAAGTCCCCCAAAGATAAAAATAGATGCCGCGGGCGCTATTTATACCACTGGTTACTCGTGTTGTTCTCAGTTTGCTACAACTCACATTACTTCGTAGGCCGGTCAACCGTGCAGAACGGGGTTTGAGGTGAGAGAGCGTGCAAAATCGAGAGAGACTCTATCTCACTTTTGCACACTCTCTCACCCTGACCCCTATCCGCAGGTTTGGAATCATGTGAAATATGCTGCCCGCATCGTGCGGGACTGATGCGGCGCGAGTTATGCGTGATTTACCGACTCCAAAAGCGCGCGCGCAACATTGCTTCCGACCTCCAGATAGAGTGACGAGTGAGATGGGGCGTGAAAGTAAGAGCCACTCTCGCTTTTGCCACGCACTCTCTCACAGCTGACCTCTTTCTGGATAATACACTTGCGCGAGGAATGATGTGATAGATATAGGAAGAACCGAGGAGAGGATATACGTTATTAGATTTTTAAAATGATACGAACACTAAGAAGTGCTCGGAGTAAAAAGACAGAAAAATATGAATATGCTATATATGCATGGATATCGAATGCAAACGGTTGTGACAAAGGATGCATGTGTGCCCGCGATTCGATATGACTGAAATGGAAACGAAAGAAACGAGGAGAGGGAGAGGGAGAGAGAGAGAGAGGGAGAGAGAGAGAGAGAGACCGAGAGAAGCATTCCTCCTAGACTTGTCTCGGTCTTGTTGGAGAGGGAGAGAGAGAAAGGGAGGGATGAAGAGAGGGTGGGAGAGAGAGGGAGAGAAAGACATAAAGGGAAGGAGGGAGATATAAAGGAGGGAGAGTCGTCCAACAAAATCGATGTGGTGAGAGGAGGAGGGAAGTAGGGAGAGAGAGAGAGAGAGAGAGACCGCGCCTTCTGAAGACTTCGCTCACAAAAAGACGACGACATCGACTGACATCCGACCCCCCGGCAACATCATTCGTCAAGCAGAAAGAAGGAGTTACATGATTTCAATCCCGCCAGAAAGGGGTCGGTAGCGAGAGACTGCGCAAAACAAGGAGACAGCACTTCGCCCTTTAGCTCCAGAAAGGGGTCACGAACGAGATAGTGAGAAAATTTCCGTGAACTCTCATCTCCATGCACAACATATATTTTCATCCGACCAGAAATAATGTTATTTCTGACCAGCCGAAATGTCCAACAAAAAAATTCAATGCGCGAGAATTTTTTGGGGGAAATTACTATCAAATTTTTAAACAAAAAAATTGTAGGAGCGATTAAGCAAAATGGGAGAACTCCGCAAAAAAAATTTACATAATATTCCGCAAATGTGTGGAAGACAGGCGGCGGGACTGATAGGATAAATAAAGTTGGGGTAGCATTCAACATTGACTAGGCGTCTGCAGCGGGGAAATTAAGCAAGCAACTGGAACATTTTGCTAAAAAAAATCGAAGGTCTGTTGAACATCACTGAAACAGCATCAAGGTGTTAAAGAGTGTGCAACAATTGCGCCAAGAGAACAGCTGGCCCCGTGTTTGCGAGAGGACAGAAACTGCTTGTTAGCCAACTCTCGGGAGGGGCGAGAACAACAACTGTTGCGTGTTTCGTTGCGGCACGCACGTTATTCCAAAACTACAAAAAGGGAACATGGTGAGAGTGAGCAAAAGTGAGAGAGTTCCTGTCGATTTTGAACGATAATATAACCCCGAACCCATTTCTGTAGGGTTGATCGGCGTGTGGATGGATGTGCGCGCTTACGCCGCATGTGCGGAGCAATAGTTTCCAATCAAGACAAAGAAAACCCATTCCTCAGGCAGGTCAATCACACAGAAGTGAGAGTTCGTAGTGAGAGAACGTGTGAAATCGAGACGGACTGTCTCATTTTCGAACGCTCTCTCACACTGACCGATTCGCTAGGTTTGGAATCATGTGAAGAGTGTTTTCGGTCGATCGGCAAACGAAAGCAAAGCAAAAACAAGCGTAGAATACGGCCAAAACTGCGCGGCCAGAGCGGCTCGGCGAGCGGCCACGGTCAAATAACGTTGCGCCGTGTGGAGGTCAGACGAGATCGAGTGAGAGGAGTATGATAAGAACGGGAACACAAATACAAACAACAGCACGCGCAATCACGAGAAAATTCAAACTGTATTCACAGTTTGAACGGGATTTCTTACAGTAAACCACGAAAATATATGTCGTATGTGCAGGCTCCCATGCAGAAGCACTCGCATACTGTACTAAAATTTCGAAGTTCGGTGCAAATTTTTGGTCAAAATTTTTCGCGTGAACTTTAAAAAATAGATTTTTCATTGCTCCGTGTTTGCATTTTTCAATTCTGATCCGCTAATTCTTTCAGTGTAATGGCGGCCGAGTCCCTTAAGGCGGCCGGAGACGATACGAAGGCCTCCGAGGAGGAGAACGCTGTCGCCGTAAGTTTAAAGATTTTGATTCAGAAATTACTTACTTTCTTGCTGCTTTCTTCGTAATTCATGTAGTTCTTTGTTCCAGAAGCCAGCCGGAGGCTCGGCCAAGGGCATCGTTGGTCTCCCGCAAGAGATGCTTGTGCGCCACCCTCTCCAAGCTCGGTGGGCGCTGTGGTACCTCAAGGCCGACCGTAACAAGGAATGGGAGGACTGCCTGAAAGTGTGTAATTTATTTTTCTTGTTATTTCGAACAAGTAAGTACTTTTCTGTTTGTTTTTGGTTTTCAGTATGATTGTTTCAGATGGTATCCGTCTTCGACACTGTTGAGGACTTCTGGGCTCTCTACAATCACATCCAGACAGCCTCCGGATTGAACATGGGCTCAGACTACTATATGTTCAAGGAGGGCATAAAGCCCATGTGGGAGGACGGAGCTAACGTGAAGGGCGGCCGCTGGCTCGTCATCGTCGACAAGCAGAGGTATTGTTTATAAATTGTTGGCATATTTATTTCGTATGTGTCTGGTTTATTAATTTTTCTACTTCCTGCAATCAACTGTTTTAGTTCCAGACGTAACCAGCTGCTCGACCACTACTGGCTCGAGCTGCTCATGGCCATCGTGGGCGAGCAGTTCGAGGGATTCGGCGAGTTCATCTGCGGTGCCGTCGTTAACGTGCGCCAGAAGGGAGACAAAGTGGGTATCTGTTTCATTATAAACTTAAATAAGAACTGATGAAATACAATGTGATTATTACCGTGAACATGTAATGAAATATTTTTTGAAATAAGTCAAATAGGGACACTTTCTTGTACCGATATTTGTTATTCCATATTCATAATTATACTATTCGTAGGTCTCGCTCTGGACCCGCGATGCTCAGAGGGACGATATCAATCTGAGGATTGGGCAGATTCTCAAGGCGAAGCTCGAGATCCCCGACTCTGAGCCAATTAGGTTAGTTTAAAAAAATGCGTTTAAATACTTACTCGAGGATCGCAGTCTAATTAAGTAATTACTTCATTTTTATGAGTTAAGTCTGATTAACTCTGTTCAATCCCAATTACAACCGCAATCACTTGCAGATACGAGGTGCACAAGGACTCCTCTGTCCGCACTTCATCCACCGTCAAGCCGCGCATCGTTATTCCATCCAAGGAAACCGCTGCTGTCCGTTCAACTTAAGGCTATTGCCTGACGGCCAACCAGAGACCTAGCTTCGGCTAGGCTCCACTCGATCGGTTCGATAATTTCATTACTCGGCCGTATCCGCACATGGGCTCGCTCTGTTCTCTCGCCACAAGACTCAATCGATTGTGTATATGTAGCTAATTTTGTTTGTGGTCTAGTAGTGGTCAGTAGAACAGAGTGACTACCGATTATTACCAGGGTTCAATGACTTGTTTTTTCTCCGTTTGTTCTGATTCGGTATGACCAATCAGCATAGTAACTTATCTACTTATTCCCCGTGTGTATTTATTGACTAGTTAGGAAGTATCTGTAAGAATGATCATTTTCCGGTTAACTTCTGTCTCAGTTGAATAATTTTTGGTCCTGCCAAACAACCTGTTTTAGTGTTCCGATTTCGTCTCAACTGCTTGCAAACTGGTGATGATCGCATATTACCGTGTGACCGATTTCCTTATCTCTCTTATTCTACGGCTAGACAAGCTTTCGATATTCCGTTCTTCTTTGCTAATAAATATTCACGTTTAAAAACGTTGTCAATTACTGAACAAGAACGATAGCAAGGAGACTGATGCATACTCTATTATGCTATACCTAATCTGTACAGGTTTGGGGGCGAAAACTAGAACATATCAACATCCTAACCTAGCTAGGAGGGAGGGGGATAAGGTAGATGGACAAGGGGGGGGAGTTGTGGATCGATCACACGAGATCATGTTGAAGGAGCAATGGTTAGAATCCGTAGGAAGTGTTGGTAGGCTAGTTGGATGGGTTCGATCGATAGGGCGGATACGGTAGGCACGGAGGAGGCAGTCACGAGCGATCGTTCACGCAGGATTGAGATGCAGTTGCGGATCGAGTCAGAGTTGGCTGCCTCCACTGCAAGAGGAGTTCTTGATCGATCAGAAATTTCAATATCTCTACTTGGGATGGCTTCGCAAAAAAAAATCCTCATCATTCTGCACACTATATCGTCGGTCCAACTTGCATGAGAGCGTGCGAAATGAAGAGTGTTTTTTTGCGAAATCATTCCTTCCCTACCGGTATCGAAATTAATTCGTCCATCGTACAAAAGCGTTAATGGATGTATTTTCTCGTTATTACGGGGATTATGGCAGAAAAATAACATTCAAAAAGAGATCTTACGCCATAGCTGGAACGGCAGATCACCGGTGGGCTGGGCGAGGAAGTAGCGGATCGTCTCGCGGATGAACTCCGTCTCTGCAATTTATCCAATAAACTACCGTAGCCATAGATCCGTTTCCTTAATTATTCTAACGTCAGCTAAATCACACAACGTGGGCACCTATGGAGCGCCAATGGCTGCCTATCTACTAGAAGTAATCAATCGAAACCCGAAGGATTTTGCGGAACAAGCAGGCATACTCCTTTGTCCGACCTCTTTTTCAACGAATAAATTTTTCATTGAGTCTACACCCCGCAATGCTTACAGGCTACAGTAGCCAATCTACCATACACACCTGACTGGCCTCTGTCTGTACAGTAGCCACTCTACCATGCACCAGTACCTCTAACTGGTTTCTCATTCTGCACGAGTCTGTGGACGGTCATTGCGTACGACTGGAAGAAGGGTCGGAGGAGGTTGGAGTGGAAGAGCAGAATGTCGCGGGCGCGACACGAGTCACGGATCTGAGAATGAGAGCAGTCGTGATTAATTACTAGGCAACAAATATTGCTCACAAAAAAAATTTCTTCCACTATTTGACCCTCTTCCAAATCTCACCATATTCATTAAATGCTCTGGTTTTCGCCCACCAGTAGTAGTACCAGTGGCTCTCTCACATTCCCATACTCTCTCGTTTTCCACTAGTTGCTCACCTATAGGGTAGACTACTAGTGGAAAGTGAGAGAGCGTGGGAAATTGAGAGGGCCACTGGTACTACTACTGGTGGGCGAAAACCAGAGTGTATGCCTGGTTCGGTTCTCCCCTCCCCGCTCAAAACGCATTATCAGCGTGTATTTGAGAGAGAGAGAAATACATGTAAAAATTTCCTCAAAGCCTCATTCCACATTAAGCAGTCCTCTGCACCTACAGTACTCCCTCTGCTCACCTTGACACAGAGGCGCGTTTCGCCGTCGCGCTCCACCTCCATCGCCTGCACGGCGCCCGTCTGGACGTGTCCGTACGCGCCCTCGTCCTGTCCCAGCAGCGTCGTCGTCAGACGGTCGCGCAGCGAGTCACAAGGCTGCAAAAAAAATCAAAATGAACCGGCAAATTTAAAATAAAAAGGATTTTAAATTTGCCAATTAATAACATACAGATTTCACGTTTATACCATGATGAGCACTCTAAGAGGGCGAGCAGATCGCAATGTGGGAAGTGAATCCAAAGGCATCAACGCAAGACAACCCTTGAAAACGACCTCGCACATCTCTACTAAAGTGCACGGAGAAACGAGAATGCGCCAAGATATTAATCAACTTCCAAAATGGTATAATCAAATGTCACCTCGTCCTTGGCTCATCACAGAATTTCTGCCGACCCGGGGGGGGATCAAGTCATTTACAATACTTCACAGCCCCAGACGGGCTACAGTATTCTCTTGCTCCATACGGGGCTACATCAATCCTCCCTCACCTTGCAGAAGATGGCCTCAAAGTGCATCCACTCGCAGATGATGACGGCGTCGTCGATGACGTCCTCGAGTGCGAGCACGTGGCCGGCGCGGAACGGAGCCAGCGCCATCCCTGCGAGCAGCCGAACATGGTTACAGTACTCCCAAACTCAGTTAGGAAGTGGTTACCGTAAAGTTCTCGAAAATTTTCGTGTTTCAGCGATAAATCGATAAATGCTCATCATTTACCGTACCCAATGCGGCCTTGAGCGCGAGCGCGGGCAGCAACGCGTTGCGGGAGTACGCGAGACGGACGAGTGAACTTAAGGAGAAATATATATTACCCATTAATGAGAAAGTAGAACGAACATCCAGTAAACAACATTTTTTCAACACCGAATCGCATGATCATTGTCGCTCCTCCGGTGACACCCCCAATACAACATAGTCGAAGCACGCACTCACCGGGACGCTCTCACGAGCCCAATAGATTTAGAATACATTGCTGGAGAGGCCAGACACACATAAAATAATTACTCATGCCAGGCCTCTGAACATATTCGAAAGCCGCTGAAGCACTCAACCCACTTGTGCGCTCACCACAAAAATGTTTTAATTACAAAAAAAAACATTTCAGCGGTTCAGTGATGAGCGCTCCCCCTCGGATCGGGGTGCCGCTATTGCGAAATATGCTAATATGCTTTTCCTACAGGCTTCATTCGTTTTTTTTCCGACCATCTTTTCTTGCATAGTGTAGTGTTCGACGAGAAAAGGAACCGCGGGACCGCGAAATTTTCAATTTGGCCAAATTTGAGCAGCTACGGGCACTTTATTTTTCTGGAATCGGGGTACCCCCTCGGATCCGAGGGGGTCGCTCACCACTGCAGCGGTTACAAATGCAGATGTTTTTCGTGGGTTCTGCAATACCTAGAGTGGGAAATGTGTGAGCACGACTCGTTCTTCACCATCATAGACAAAACATTGTTTATGTTGTAAATTTTAAGCGCAAGATGGGTTTTGCAAGCACCACAATCTGATAATTGATTCGTTTCAAGCGTGACAGACTAAAAATAACACGTTTTAAATTCTCAATTGAGCATACCATTTTGGTCTATGATCAGAATTCGAGTTTCACCATCATTACACGAGACCCCGCGCCACATATGCCACAGTCAGTTGATCTCTTTCACCATCGCTAGAAATAACAACTCCCATTAAAATGTGAAAACTACTCCGACTCCCTTAATTTCGAATGCTCCTTTTTCCTTATAGTGCATCCCTGAATGGAATCTGAATTCACAAGGCGATACATTTTCAGACTTTCTCATCCACAGACTGAAGAAGTGAGTGTTTGTGCAAAATGAAGAAGTGAGTCTCATATTTCGCACTCTATTAAAATTTAGAAAAAAAACTGCTACAGTATCTTTTCTGACCTATTAAACCCCCTTCTGCAATAAGCAAAATATTGTCTTACCGATGCGTGCCCACCGGCTTCACCGTCGTCGCTCCCATCTCAACCGAACCGCCCAGATACGCGTCGCCGTAGTCGAGAGCGCGACGAGATGACGTCACGCCCCGCTGCCAGCCAACCACCTTCAACGTAGACAATTCACATGTAATCACAGATTGCACAAAACAATATTTCGATTACAACATCAATCCGTATTCTAAGTGTGAAGGAAGAAGACAAAAGCCACGCGTTTCACGCTTCACTGACTTTTAAAAATATGCAGTGATGTAACAACATTAATAGTGTTCCACATAGATCGACAATATCGAGCCTGTTTCACTTATTATCTTCGATTTTCCGCACGCTGCGCACCTCGTATCCCTGGAAGACGAGTCGCTCGCACAGCCACTCCACGTCACGCTCAACGTCGTCCCGCGGCGCCCCATTGCGGTACTGTAAGCGGAAAGGGTTTTGTAGGCTTACTATATACTACTGTGGTACGTTTGAGAAACGAAAAACAGTGTAACCATTTCCTTTTAATAATGCAAAAAGATAAAGAAATTCAACATTGCATCATCACTATGCAATCACCGTACCTTGCACAGCATAACCGTGGCCAGCACAGACGAAAGATGGATCGAGCCGATGTGAGCGGCCTCTGAACGATTTGATAGTCAATCAAGTACGGTACCAAAACG
This sequence comes from Pristionchus fissidentatus, assembly GCA_036245785.1. NCBI lineage: Eukaryota > Metazoa > Nematoda > Chromadorea > Rhabditida > Neodiplogasteridae > Pristionchus > Pristionchus fissidentatus. Next base: position 28,293,213 of record BTSY01000001.1, on the reverse strand, counting down.
GGCACAAATTACGGTAGCGCACGATCTCCACTATTCCTCATGATTAGTTACTCAGACAACCAAGACAAGATGGATTATCGCTGTTATCACACGAACTCGCTAAATTCAGTCGGCGAAACTTTGAACCACCATGTGACGTTTGATTGTAATTTGTATTTTTTTTGAAAAAAAATGCCTCTAAGATATAACGCACATTTAGACTACAATGCCACCGTTTCCAATTCTACAGTAACGTCTTTCAGGGGTTACGGTAGCGCCACTTACCGTAGATCACGTGCAATCCGATGCCTCGCACGAGTGCGCGGTCAATGCCGATCGTCGGCGCATTCCACGGTAGCAGCTCACTGCCAATCACGAAATTATTTTAATATTTTCTCTTAATCAGAATAAGGGCCTATTCAATCGATAAAGACATCATTATTGTACACCATGAACTACAGGCTATTATTTACCTCGCTCTTGCTGCTACGGCATTATTTATTTAAAAATACAAAAAAATCGATAATGCGCTCACCGGTAGGAGAAGCTGTTGGGGATTCGGCGCAGTCTGGCGGGCGCCTTGCTCCGCACGCAGCTGGACAGCGACGAGATGTACTCCTGCAACGAATAACTTGTATACGGTATGTAGCATACAGTACACCCTCTAACATTCGCACACGTGCATAAACATCTCGTTTTTTTCATTGTATTTCAATTTCTGGTTTGTTGATCTGATATTTTTCTTGTTGCATTAGCAGTCAACGTCCCAGGAAATAGTAGCATTCGAGTTTCACCATCATTACATGAAAAACCCGAGCCATTTATGGGCCAGTCCAGTGACCTCTCCACTATCGAAACAACAATTCACATAAAAGTGTGAAAACGACCTCCGATCCATCAATTTCTCACTCTCTATTCCTACAGTACACCCCTGAATGGAAGTGGCAGTTAGTGGGGGGAAATATTATATATTTAACACTAGCCAAACCAATCAATCTTGATAAGTCCCCTGGTCTATATTTTTTTAAATATTTATGTTTGTAATATTTCTCACCGTGAGCAGGACGGGCGTGCCAAAGTTCATGCGCACCACACCGCAGGGCAGCATGCCGAAGCCCTTGATCATGCCCTTCAGCACCATCCACAGGTTCTCGCGCACCTGCAAGTATCAACTGAAATATTCAGAAATATAAATTGAAAAATCAAAGTTTAAAAAATAAAATAAAACCAAAATCCAATCGCACGAAGAAGCTAGCGCAACAAATCCGACCCCTTCCCACCCGCCGGCAATTTGATGTTTTATATCGGGCTCAAAATTGCAGGCTTGAGCGATTGAGACAATGGGCCTTCGACGGCATTCCAAAAAATAAAGCCAACACATCTTGGAACCCATTTACGCCGTGGCCGCTACGGTGGGCCAGCGATTGGCTCGCATTCATATCATTACTCTCCATCTCTTCTTTTCACTAACACCTCTCTCTTTAAAAATAATGAACACCATGCATAGGTCAAATGGGGTTCTCGCAGGTATGTCGTGCAGAAATGCCTAAACTCGCGTGCCGAAGTGCATATTGCCCACTTTTCGATAAATTTGTCAAAAAAGTGGTCAGAAGCGCATGAAACATTCAGAATTTTCTTTTGCCGACATGGTCTGGCCGCCATGCAGAAGTGCATATCTTCGCTAGCGAGAACCTATTTGACCTATGACACCATGGAACCCATTTGCACCATGGCAGTGCTAGATGAAAATTTGTGCGGCGTTGTGAGAGGCGCTGCCAGCGTTTTCTTCTCCCCACTCACCTTGGGTATGCCCATGAGCTCGTTGAGAAAGACGCCCTCGGCCACCTGGTCGTACGTGATCGACACCGGCACGAGGTAGCAATCGGGGATCACCCCTGAATCAGGGGAATTTGAATCAGGGGAGGAGGAGATGAGAAATCAATTTGGGAAGCAGGAATACGCGCCATCTTCTCATGACGGTAGCGTGAGATAGCACAGGAAAACATTTTCAAAAATACTTTATATCAATGGGGCTTCTACACTAAGCTAAGTTTTGAATAATTGTTCTACAGTTGAAAGATTGACATGAAAGTATATGTTTTGATGTGTGATCAATAGCAGGAGCAAATCCAGCTTCACGACAGTGGCAACAAATACGACCCCGTATATGGAAGCCGTGAAACACTTACCTTGCTGGACGGCCTCGACGACGTTCGAGATGAGGCCGTTCTTGGGCAGCAGCGGCTTGCCGAAGCGATTCCTGAGCACGATATACGGTATTATATTGATTATTCGGAGATTATACTCGCACTCGACACAATAAATACCATAACCAAGAACTACAACGAAATTATCACTGTCAGTTTCGCATTTCAAAATTTTAAAAAATTGGAATCGTAAACTGAAAATACCGTACCTCGTTCCCTCGAGGAAGAACTCAAGCGAGAGCTTGTGCGACAGAATCTCGTCGATGTACGAGTGCAGCACGCTTCTGAAATGGGTGCACATTCGATCGGAAAAGTTCTCGCGCTTACTGTAAGAGATATCTTCAACTTGCTAATCATAGCTCCCGCATTCCGAAGGAACTCTCGCTATGACAATAGGAGAGTTTTTTCTCAAGTGATACGTAGTTAAATGCACTGTCTGTGTGTGCTCTCACTGTATTTTTTTATTTCTCGCTTTCGCTTACTCAATTTTTACTATTTCAGACGAGTTTTCACGTATCGTGAATACCGTATTACAAGTTCACGAACAGTCGTCCAAAATAATAAAACGTTCCACTCCTAAACCACATACGGCTGTGAGAGAGCATGAAAACGCAAGAGACACGCCGAGGTATAGAAAGAGCGTACATGCACCAGAAGCCCATTTCATGAGCGTATGATTTTAAAACTGTAATACCTCCTCCTCCTCTGCACAACTATGGATACCGTAACCAATCGATATTCTTAGTGTGACTACCTTAACCCTCCTCCTCTCCACTCACCGATACAGCTGGTCCTTGCCGCCGTCGTCCTCGGGGTCGAGTCGACGTCGGATGAAGAAGGCGCCCGTCGCACGCAGCAGCCAGCTGCAAGTGTACTCATCAATAATTGGCAATGCTCGTAGGTACGACAAGATGGGTAGGAAAATGTTTGAAAATGTGTGTTTTCCCCTCAAAATTAGCAATCACACGTGTGCGCCGTCACCCGGTTGCTCTCTGCATTTCGAGGTTCCTGTTCAAGGGGACTATGCAAAAGTTCAAAAAGTGAGAAGTTGGTCAATGAGGGCTGGGATCACTCTGAAAAAATATCTATAATTCGCTGCCCACGTGTGATTTCATCATAGAAAATATTTTGGTTGCACACGAAAACGAAGAAAGACAACACTCGAAAACGAAGGAACTCGGCTAACATAGGTTTGCGAAACGCGCAACCGCCAGGAAAATTAAGTCTGCTTTCAAAGCGCCGAAAATGGTTGCGTTGAAGCACTAATTCACGAAAAAAAAATTTTTAAAAAAATATATATATATTTCTAAAAATACTCACCCGAATCCGCTGAGGTTGAGGTTGTCGCCCGAGGCAATGTGCGGCAGGCGCAGCCCGAAATGCCAGTTCGCCCACGTGATCAGCAGGTAGTCGAGGTGCGAGCGGTGCAGCGGCAGGTACACGAGAGGGACTCCTGTCTGGAAAAGGAGGGGGAGTGATAAGTATACGGTAATCTTTACAGTTTTCGGGGAACCACGACTGGAAAAAGGGAAGGGAAGTGGTACTGCAGTGAGTGTACGGCAACATTTACAGTATGCCGGGATTCCCGACTAGGGACCATGAGAGTGGCACGGCATCATCCACATTTTGCAGTAGAATCTGTGAGTTATCCCCCGCAACTACAATACCCGCACGATACCGTATCCAATCAATCGATAATTCCCACCTTCTCAGCAGTCTTGAGTGCCTCCATCTGCGAGGGGACGATAAGCAGCTTGGAGCAGAACTTGCGAAAGACCTGCGAAATTCAAGTTTGCTAAAAATTTAAAGTTCAAAGAACACACGCGGTAAATTCCCGTTTCAACGTCTTGCTATGTTTGAACAACCATCCATTACGCACTACACCTGGGATCGATAGTACAAAAACTAACAAAACCGCTCTTTAAATACACATTAATATTACAGTAATCGTACCCCCGTACTCTTCCACTATCGAATCCCTCTTACCTTGAACAACAGATAACCGCACACTCTGCACACGAGACGGCTGAGCGAGGCGCGGATCTCGCACATGAACGAACCCGCCTAAATTACCTTTTAAAATTTTTTTTTAGTTATCCATGAAGTAAAGTCAAGACAAATAGCGAATAAAATCACGTGATACCAAAAGCTAAAATAGTAGTGATTGTTCAATTGCAGTGGAAGAACCGGCGCGGAATAGTGCCGTTATTTTCACTTGCATATCATAAAAGCGGTAAGCTCCGAATCACCGGGTAAGAAACGAAAGAGAGACGGGAACTTTGCATGATTCCCTACCTTCGCCTTCAGCTTCCTCACAGTCTCCGATGGAGAAGCCATGGATTTGATGGTCGCATGCACTCTGCAATGGTCACATTTCAGTAGGTTACATCAATTCGAAACAAAATTCGTAATTCGAATTTTAAATAACAACAAAAATCGACAGAGAAGTGGCATAACTCTGGTGTTTCCCCCCCCCAGTATGGAGACCGGTATGATCCGCATTTTCAATCTGGAGTCAGCATAAAGCTATGGAAATAAAACAGAGATTAGCTGTGTGCATCAACCGATTTGTGATAGTTCAATAAAGTACAGTTCTTCGTGATACGCATTGCAGTATAATTTCGATGTGAGCACATCCACATTGCCTATTGATGACGCAACGTCTCTCACCTTCTCGAGTTGAGCACTCGATCGTGCACGGCAGGGTACTTGTGTGGGATGGGAGTGGCCCACGTATACCGCAGATCCGCCGCCCACCTGAATTATCGATTATATAATATATGTAGTTAACTTATTGATACATCGTCGAGAGTATCGACTTGACAGTATTTGATCGCCAGGATTATTCTGGTTTCGCGGAGTAATAAAATCAGAACCGGTAAAGCTTCACCAATATCTCTAGTGCCGAAGTGCGAAAACATACCCACAACGACATCTAATGAAATTTTTAGCAAAGAAATAGTACACTATACATGATGTACAGCACTATCATGTATAGTGTACTAATAAAATAACCTGTTGGGCGGGGCGACTCCGGGAGCCAGTGGCCACGGTTTGCCTCCAAAGTTGGCGAACTCGAGCAGGTCAACGTAGTCGACTGCGGTCGGGAGAGTGACCTGCAAGGTACGGTAACGAATTAGTCAGTTCGCGATTCGAGCACATCCCATAAAATACCGCCTGTACTAGTATTAGTGGCAAGTAATACATCGGTATTTCATCCAGGAATAAATAGTATCAGGAACCGCTAATTACGTGACGTCGAATTACCGCTCATTACCTTATTACCAGGAATAAATAATATAGCGAGGCTCTAATTACCTGTGGTCGATCTCTGCCGTCGCCCGGGTCCATACTCAAAACGGGGGAACACTTGCCCTCTCAGAAAGTGAAATGGAAGAGCGAAAACACGGGGGCGGCGTCCGCTGTGGCATGTGGCACGTCACATGCCAACGAGATCAGAAGGGCAATGATTGGTTTTGACAGTGCAGGAAGTGCGTTAGGGACTTGGAGCTGCAGCGTCAATTCGGACACTTTAGAGCATTACGAGAAACGTTTCGGTCTGCTAATTGGATAAAAATGGAATTGAAAATGTGGAGAACGAATGAATGCAACCTGCACGGGGGAGGGGGTCAACGGTGGGCAAAACGTGGTCAAGAACATCAAATGCACTTACTACGCCCTAAGCAGTCACAAGTTTCATAGCAATATCGTAGTAAGCAATATGAATTAACGCGTTACGGTCATCCCCTATGCATTTCACTTGCAGTGATTCGGGATTTTTTGGGTCCCGTGTGTGGTAGAGTGTAGGGATTTGGGTTCTTAACCCAGTGTGCGGTAGCGTGCGACATGGAATTTCTAGATCAACTCAAATAGATGAAACCGATTGAAGACATTTCTTACCTGGGGAAAGCATCTCGTGCAGGATCTAATAGCCGAGTTAGACGAGGAGTGGCAGAAGGTAAGCGCTGACGAGACTCGAGGGAAATGAGGCACCCGTTTGTACTCAGATTGAGACATCTGTAAGGACCATAACTTCTACTCATTAATAGTTACCAATTAGTTAATTAGTGCAATGTCCGTTCGCATCTGAATGCAGCGAAAACATTAGTGTATTGTGAACGAACGAGACGATTGAACGATAAGGTGGTTGCCTCTCTCAATCACTTCAAGTGCAGCGGGTGGCTGATTTCTACTCGCCACCAACAGGTTATGTCACCCAACCCGAACGCTCTTTGATAGTGTTGTTTTGCTCGAAAAGCGGGATCGAGAAAGGAAGCTACTCACATAAGTGTTGGAGAAAGTCCTTGCTTCGATCATATCGATATGCGGTTAGCTATTTACCCTGATTAGTTCTTCAAGCTCGAGTAGATCTCATCACTGGAAAGAAATCATTCAAGAAAATATAAGGAATCATAAAGAAATAATCGATAAATGAAAAATAATTTAAAAAATACAACATTTACAGAGAGTACGCAAGTTACTTACGGATGAGTGTACGATAGATTTGTGCATGAAATATCGTTTACTGAGTTTTTGTTAAATATTTTAGCGCAAAATTTCATTAGCATAATTACTTTCACAATACGTTGCTCTATTTTATAGTATCAATTGAATGCGTCATCAAAAAATTATAATATGTACAATATTAGAACAACCATTTTCAAATTTCGCGCTAAATATAACGAAGTGTCGTCATGAGTACGGTAACATTGTCGCAACATTAAATCACGAACTGAACAGCCATTTCATTTTTTTCGTTTCAGTTTTTCTGCTAATTATCGCCCGTTCTTTTGTCAATGTGCACTTCCGATATGTGAACCACCCTTTTCTCTTCTGCCTTAACTGGATTTAATGTGTCTTGGACTGGATATGGTGTCGTTTCGGGCGGCTTCTTTTTCAGCTGCGAGTTTTAACTTCCGTGCATGCTTTAACGCCTGTTTTTCTCAGCTTTCGGGTAAACCGGTCGTTGATTCGACGGGATCTCCGCTGACATATGCTGACCCGCTCTCTTCTGTTCACACCACAGGTTAGAGAGCACCTTGTCCGAAACCTGCTGAACGGCGTCAGGAGTTCCTGCTAAACCCAGTATATACGAGAGCCCCTCATCCTTTTAAGCACTCTCTCGCTCCTGACCCTTTTCTGTAGGATTGGCCGGTTTGTCGACAGTGTCGAATGACGTGGAAGTGCACTGTCGGGTTGAATGTGATGACGACTTTTGTATGATCCACCAGTTGGTCAGAGGGCGGTGATTGTTATTTATTAGACTGTCTGTTGGTGCATCGATCGCTCTATCAGTCTCAAATTTCGGCACTACTTCCCTTTACCCCGGACCAAGCAACTCGGGGACCCTCATTGATCTTCTCACTGTGTGACTCTAGCGGTCACCTCTCATCCAGATGGGTGGCTTTTTCCGGTAAAGAGAAGTAGTGCCCAAATATCGTGCCCGAGCACCATCTGCTCGTGATCCATCACTCATCCGCACGACTTTCAGACTCGGAATCTTCTTTATTCGCGGGTCTTCACGGTGCACTCTTCTTCCGGAAGCATGTAAGTGTTTTCTATTTACACCACCAGAAAGGGATCAAAGTGAGAGAGCGTACGAAAACGATAGAGTCTCTCGCCCCTTTCTGGAGGCCAAACTGGTCCGTGGAAAGATGTGTTTGTGTGTTCGGTGTCCGGATTGTGCTAATGTGTTGTCCCAACCTTTTACGCCCCTTTGATGCTCTGCACGATAACAATCTTTTTTTTCAGTCGCCAGGCTTTTTTGAAATTGCCGCGCCTTCCTCCCTTTGTTGTTATTTACCGCGTCCATCCCTCTCTTTCTCGAGCGTTCCTTGTTACACTCAACCTTCCAACCTTCTCACGCGCCTGGAAATGCAATTTTGTCTTAATCTCATCTGACATTCATATTCCCTTAATCCCTTAATTCTTATCTGAGATCTATATGCATGTCTACGCTCAGTCCAATTTCAATATTTTCTAATCATCTATGCGGACACGCTTTTAGCCACTATTTGTCCCATGTTTTGACCGATTTTGATTTTCACCCTGCACTTGCCTATTTCATATTTTCCCTTCATACGTAGGTCTTAATCTTATTCGAAATCAACTTACCGTATGACATGCAATGTCAGCACACGGCGTGTTTCATTACCCACCCGCATAGTTTCCGCTTATTATGATAGATAACATACACGAGAGAGTGTTGTAGAGTGAGAGAGTCTAGGGAGAACTTGGATACAACGGTTCGCATAAAAACGCCATACGAAAAAAAAATACCACAACTTTTACAACCCAGAAATTACTTTGAAATATGACCGAAGGATGCCCTTTACCCGTTAGTCACAGCAATTCTTTTTTTTTAAATTTCTTTCTTTCGCAAGATCGTTCGGAATCACCATCTGGTGTTCCCTTTAAAAAAAGAGAGAAAATGTGATTCAGCACATTCATTGCGCCGCTTGAGGCTCCGCCCACTCTTTTGCCGTCCCTTTTGTCACGCTGTGTGGTTTCTACTTTATAGCTGCACTAAATACTCTTAATTTTTTTTGCGCCCGCGACCCGTCCCTTTCAACAACTATAATCTGTGCGTCTTTTGTGTTGTTTTTCTTAGTTTTTTTGTGTGTCATTCCTCCTTGTAAACAACCTTATTGAGCTGTTCCATCTCCTCTGTCTGAATTGCAATCCACTATGCCCATAAGGCTGATCACACATGGTGTTGTAGTTTGTAGTCAGTTTATTATTATTATTAATATTACAGCTCGTCCGTTCTCCGTCCCTTCTCCTCGTCTGCTCTAATGGCATCGCCGGTAGTGAAGCGAATCGATGACATCATCAAGAGCAAAGTCGACAAGCGTGAGGTAGGTGCATACCGTAATCTTCGTTTACCGTAATCGAATGGATTGATATGGATTATTTTTACGTATAGGTCGAAAGAGTATGTAGCGAAATATCCAAATCTTGATTGGCTACTTTGACGTACTATTCGACTTATGCCGTAATCTGCTTATAGGATAATCTCATGGATCGATGTCGAATAGTTCCATGAATGAAGCAATAATTTAATATTATATTTTCGGCTTTCATGATGCGAATTATGCTAGAGGAGAACGGGGAGCAAAGAATATGTTCCCAAATTTTCGTGCCTTCGTTGACGTCATTGTTTGTTTGCGCAGACGGCAACTGATATAAAGTGCCACTGCTCAAAAACCCATTCAGTCAAGAATTCAGAGTATGGCGCAAAACATTCTTTCAATACTACCGCATAAACCAAGCGATAATATCATTTCAGATTATCGTATCAACCAATCTTTCAAAATATCGTTCAAAATTACCATATAAACCAATCGATAATATCGTTCAAAAATGACCATATAAACTAATCGATAATATAATTCACAGTTCAACTAATCGATAATATCACTCAAAATACCGTATCACCCGATCAATATCTACAGTACCGCGGCCTGCTGCTCTCCAACGGTCTCAAGGTGCTGCTCGTGTCGGACGCCGAGGCCGACAAGGCCGCAGCCGCCCTCTCGGTCCAGTGCGGTTAGTTTGACCTACCGTACCCTGAAAGGCTACCGTATACCTAATGCTCAATTATTGAATCTCCCTATGCAATCGGTGCTCATTTTGAAATAACGAAATTACCAGTTCCTCGAAGATATGACTCAATATCTGTCATTAGTGTAGCATAATTTTACCGTATCACTTTCATACCGTAATCCGGTTGTCCTCTTCCGTAATCAACTCGTTCAGGTCATCTCAACGATCCGTGGGAGGTGCCGGGCGTCGCGCACTTCTGCGAGCACATGCTCTTCCTCGGCACGGAGAAGTACCCGGAGGAGAACGAGTACTCAAAGTGAGTGGTGGGAGGGGGGTGACGCAGTACGATAGTCAGTTGGCGATACTTGCTCTACCGGGGGCTACGGTGGAGCACAATATTAATCCATATTTTATCGTCATTCAGTTTAAGCATCTATTTTATCACACTTTTATCGGCCATAAAGGACGGGGCCGGTCACGTGCTCGAAATCTGTTTGCAAGCAATGGCAATTACACGCCGCGAATCATTTTTGTGTGCAAAATATGCAAACTGCGGCGATAAGAGAGCGGTAAAACATCAGTTCTCGATTGATCGTATATCGGTGTGGTGTGATACGGTAGCGATTACTGCAATCGATTAGATACGTGACGGCGAACGCGGGCTCGAGCAACGCGTACACCTCCTCCGACGTCACCAACTACCACTTTGACGTGAAGACGGACGCGCTTGAGGTGCACGATTTTTAATTATATTATTTTTAATTATATTATTTTTAATTATAATTTACATAAAGAAGACGATAAATAATCATCTTGGACAACATTTTTAACCATAGGTCAAAAAGTGGGAGGTAGATTTCGAGGTAACCTGCCCGCCGAAGGCGGGCGCGAAAAATATATGCCTGATCAAAATGACCCCTAACAACGAAACCTGCCCGACAGAGTCTCCGAAAACAACAACCCAGAAATGTAGGAACCTGCCCGGTAAACTTTCAAAAAATCGAAAACCTGCCCGACCAGATGTTCCATGCTACTTTACTTTTTGACCTATGTTTTTAACACATCTGTGAAACCAGCAATCGCCTTTTGCGTTTTGCTAGCCCACAACAAAATATTGGAGAGAAAGACGAGAATATGTAGAACATTAGAGAGGTGCATCCTAATGTATAAAAATCTGCGATTACGAGAAAAATTAATAAAGTTTATATAAACAAAATAAGTAAAACAATCGCTTTAAATTAGTGCTTTTTCAGGGCGCGCTCGACCGCTTCTCGCAATTTTTCCTGAGTCCGCAGTTCACGGAGAGCGCCACCGACAGAGAGGTACGGTAGCAAAGTCTGCACGGGGCTAGCGGATACGGTGGTGTTGCCGGAAAATGGAAGGTGCGGTAGCGAGTACAAATAAAGGCGAGCGACTCAATGCCTGTAGCAGTCAATTACATTAGAGTTGAAGAGATATTCTGGTTTGGTTGTTTAATTGTGTGAATTCTTTGGTTGTTTAATTGTGTGAAGGAATTCTTCCTTGCATCTTCTTGTTCACGCTCCCCAACATGAAGATGCGTTTGTGAAACCTCGATTCACGGTCTGTCATATTTTATCAATTCTATTCGCCCAGGTGAACGCGGTGGACAGCGAGCACTCGAACAACCTGGGCAACGACGCCTGGCGATTCCTGCAGATTGACAGGTAATTTCTAAGATATTGCGTCATCACTAGGAAATCGGATACAAAATAACAATAGGAGATCGATAGAGGGCATACTATTGACACTAGAAACGAGTGCTGCCATTAGTAATCTTGTAGAAACCTGTCCAAGCCGGGTCACGCGTACGGCAAGTTCGGCACGGGCAACAGGCAGACGCTGGCAATCGACACGAAAGAGAAGGTGCGGTATTATAAATTCACAAAAACTCGTCACAAATAATAAAACGTTCCGTTACTATTCCGCGCTAAACGCAGAAATGATTGGCGAGAGAGCGAGAGACACGCCGAGGTATAGAAAGAGAGTACACCACCAGTAGTCCACTTCATGAACGTATAATTTTAAAATTGTAATAATTTGAAAATCTATATTATGAATTTGGAAATATTACTGGAAAACTATTATTTGTATTCAGTCATTTTCCGCCATTGACAACTCTGCATCAGTGGTTGTATTTTCTTACATTCGTTGGTCAAAGGCACTATAGATTTTGTACCTCATATTATTTTCTCTCGCTATGTTACTGTATCGATATTGACCGGGTACGGTAGCTGATCGTTCAGTCGATTGCAGGGCGTGGAGCCGCGGCAGGTGCTGCTCGACTTCCACAAGAAGCACTACTCGAGCAACATGTGAGTCCCGGGTTTCAGGCGGTGATTGAATGAAGGAAGATGACAGCGATTTGTTGGAACGTGAATAACTAATAACTAATAACTAAGTATAACTAACTAGTGAATAAGGAACTAATAAAACTTTCTTGATATTGACGATATGAATCACTAATTTCTCATTACTTTTCATTTTAGTGTGAGATAAGATTACTATGAGATGGAGGCGTGTTTTCTTCTTTCTTTCTGATCTTTCATCCCTGTAATATCCATCTCTCTCTCTCTCTCTCTCTCTCTCTCTCTCTTCAGCATGGCGCTCGTTGTGGCGGGCAAGAACCCTCTGGACGAGCTGGAGGCCATGGTGTGCAAGCTCGGATTCGCCGAAATTGAGAATATGGTGAGCGGTTACGGTAGGTACTGGTAGGGATACGGTAGCGAAAATATAGATTTTTTGGCTTTTTTTGGACACGTTGAGGAGGGAAGTATGCATTTATTGATTATTTTCTGGTAATGTTGGTGCCATTATTGAGTAGTGATGATGCAATAAGTGGTAATTTAGAACGTGACGCCGGACGTGTACGACCATCCCTACGGGCCGGAGCAGTGCGGAAAATTTGTGCAGGTGTGTCCCCAGTGATTCTAAGCTTCAAACATATTGTATCGTCGGTAGTCCAATTTCCTGTTCGTACTTCATGATTTTGCGGGAAAGATGCATTGCTGTTTCAACTTTAACGCAAATCTGCCAGCCTGGGTGCACTGAGCAATATGATTCTCTTCGAACTTGAAACGTTATTGAGTTCACCTTCATTGCCTCTCTTTATTTCTATCTGTAATGCAGCATTACTCATTACTAATGTTATTTGTTTCTGGGAGGTAACCGAAAATATAATGCCCCACTCGAGGTCAAATCGCAAGACATACACAGAAATTTGTGGGGCCATTGTATTTATGGTTTCAACGTTCGTACAAAATAGATGTATTTAGTATGCAATTTTCTGGACTTGCAATTTCTCCTCCACCCGAATAACTTCTCATGTACTATTTTTTTACTACTAGAAATATACTACTGTAATTAATTATATCTTCCTCTGTTCATGACTACTGCCGCGCAGAAATTTTTAGTAAATTTATTGTTTCAACGATCGCACAAAGCAGTCACTTTTAGTATGCCATTTGCTGGAATTCCAATTTCTTGCTCATTCCAATAACTTCTATATTACTTTTCTGCTACTATAAATACTGCTATACTTAATTAAAATTAAACTTTTCAATTTAATTAAATAATTAACCCTCTCTTCGTTCAGGCAGTGCCGATTAAGGACATGCGGACGCTGTCGATGTGCTTCCCCATGCCGGATCTGACGGAGGAGTACAAGACGAATCCCGCTGGATATCTGTGTGAGTAAGGGGGTAAGGTAGGAGTACGGTATGACCATACATTTTCGCCCGGCCCAGATCTCTCATTTTCACACTCGCCTAGCATAAACACGCCAGATATTTTATAAACACGTCAGATTTCTATCGGAAGTTCGATAAAACACGTCAGATAGGGGGCAATTCTTACTAAGCTCGACATTCTGCGCATTCCTAGATGGGTCTCGAGTCTCTAAACTGCCTGGTTCAAAAAAGTGTAAACCCAGAATCTGGGCCAACGAAAATGTATGGGTATGACACAAAGGTTATTGGCCTTTATTTGACCCGGAATTACGGATGGGGGGAGGCGCTTAGAGACGGGCGCTTGATGGGTACTGTAGGAGTACTGTAGGGCGCAAACGTTACTTGTCCGGAATTACGGATGGGGTGGCGTGATTGGAGATGGCTGATTGGTACTGCAAGGGTACGCTAGACAGCTAAATTTTGAATCAAAATTTGCATGGCGTCGTAGCCCGGCAGATTGCGGTTGCCCGTTGGACTGATATCCGTTTGGCTCGCACTCTGAAACAATAGTATTAGATTGCTTCCCTGATCACAAATTTGAAGATTGTATTCGTTTTAAATAGTAAAAAAAAACTTAATTACCGTAATTGCAGCGCACCTACTCGGGCACGAGGGCACGGGGTCGGTGATGTCTCATCTGAAGAAGGCGGGATGGATCTCCTCATTCGCCGCCGGCCATCGAACCATCGCCAACGGATTCGGAGAGTTCAAGATATCCATCGACCTCACGCTCGGTAATAATAATAATATTTAAAACACTTACAAAATATGATAGCAATATGTAACACATTTTGAAGAGCGTAGTAACTAGCAATTATGTGAGGCAAGAGTGCTACCGTGATCCCCCCGGCGACCATAATCGCATTCCTCACGTTCCCTAAATTTGTAACGACGGGGTCGTGATTCAAGGAAAAAGTTGCCAAATCTCAAGGTAAAAGTTGCGAAATCGGGAAATTTTGTGAGAATCACTGATTGATCGCTAGAATGTGATATAAAAAAATAAATAATTTGAATATGACAAATCAATAATTCGCAGACGGTCTGGAGCACACGGAGGACATCATGACGGAGGTCTTCCAGGCGATCGCGCTCATCAGGTGAGGATACCGTATCCTGGTTACGGTAGCTGTCTCGAGTTGACCCATTTTTGTTGAGATTCTGTGTTACAAGTATTGTTCACCCTGGCGATTTGTCGTCTCATGGGTTGTGTAAGTGGCGTACTGAACCATTGCTGATTTGCAGAGCGGCCGGCCCGCAGGAGTGGATCCACGAGGAGGTCAAGCAGCTGCGAGCGGTCGAGTTCGATTTCAAGGTGAGCGGAGATACGATTATTCCTGGCGCGACACCGGGTACATAGGCCAAAAAGTTGGTGGAATTCAAATAGTTGGTGGAATTCTGATCAAATATACCCTTAAAAACGAAATCTGCCCGACAGAGTCTCTAAAACAGCCCCGAAATGTAGAAACCTTCCCGGTAGACCACCAAAAATTCGAAAACCTGCCAGACCTGGTTTCCACGCTAATTTGCTTTTTGACCTCTGACCGGGTAGTTCGATAATTGTTCGCTTTGCCAGTGCATGCAGTAGACTGATTTTTTTTGCAATTTTTAATTTTTTTTGTTACAAAATGGTGACAAAAAAAAACAAAAAAATTCGAACAGAAAATAATAGAATCTGTTTCTCCTACTCATCGCTGAGAAGACGATGGACGATCTCCGTCACATTTATAACCGAAGAGTGCATTTTTACCCTGTACCGAAAAATCTGGGAATTGTGCGATCCTTACGCGAACGCACTGTTCTGCGTATACTATACAAACCACCAACCATTAGCTTCATTTTGCTCGAAGGGCAGAGAAGATGCAAGTGCACCTAGTTTTTGTAGTTTTTTGTGCACCTCGTGTGATACTCACAATCAGCATCCGTTTGTTTGTAGGACAAGGAGGGACCGATGAAGCTGGCTACCTCCTCCGCCTCCTCCCTCCACCACATCCCGATGAAGGACATCCTGAGCAGCGACTACCTCCTGGACGGATATCGGCCAGGTATACGGTAGTTTGCGAGTCTTACTGTAGACTACAGTTAGTGATTGACTAGGACAATTTTGAGTATTGAGACACTGAAGTGGCTATTACTGTGAGGAAGGAGTGCGAAAATTTAGATGTTTACTAAGTGTATGGTAATTGATCATTGAAAGACAGAAAAGATTAGTGCTCAGACCGGGATTCGAACCACGGGCCTCCCGCTTACCGGGCAGATGTCTTAACCACTGAACTATCCGAGCTCTTCTCTGTCTTCTTTCTATGTGATAGGCATTTCGCCTGGATGATCCTTCGCTACGCAAGATACATTGTATCATTGCGCTCTGGGGGAACATTTATTTCCGAACACCAGATTTAACGCGTTGGATTGATGGAACATTTCAGAATCAACTTGAATAGAGTTTACTCAGAAACAAGTTGATTGTATGGTAATTTGCGACTCTTGATGTACTGTAAGATTACGGTAACCAAAAAAACTCGTTAAGCCCGGATCATGGAGCTGTCGGAGTACCTTCGTCCCTCCAACATGTGGTACCGAGTAGTGTCGAAGAAGTTCGAGGGCGCGCCAGAGATGGAGGTGAGAGAGATTGCGTAGTGATGATGCAATAAATGAAAATGGCTATTATAAATTCACAAACACTCGTCCAAAATAATAAAACGTTCCGCTCCTACACCACAGATATGGATATGAAAGAACATGACAGAGCGAGAGACATGCCGAAGTATAGAAAGAGAGTACACGCGCTAGTAGTCCATTTCATGAACGTATCATATTAAAATTGGCATGATTTGATCTGATTTCTTCGTTTTACGAGATAATGAGGCTTGCACAATCGATTTCCAAAACCCCGCGAGTTGTCGTTTCATCGGGTGGTGGTATTCGCGAATTGGCTTTCGACGCATCGTAGCCATCTTCATCTATGAACGTGCCACACAGCGCACCCACGGCTACATAGTGAAGATCCTCTCCCAGCCGCCGCTCCCAGCCCAACTCCTTTTTTTCCCTGAATCAATTGTTAAGAATTGGCTCTAACCCTTCTTCCCCATACCCTTGCTGCCATGCACAAAACCGATTCGACTACGTCGACGGACATCCGTTTCTTGCCCCCCCCCCCCTTCACAGTTATTTTTCTTGTATGCGATACTCTGACGGAATAAATAATTAATGAATGAATGAATGAAAGATGCAATCTGTAACTCACTCACTATCACCTGTTACTTATCTAATCCATCTCCGTGTATTTCCAGAAGGAGCCGATCTACGGCACGTCCTTCTCGCTGTCCAAAATTCCCGACGTGTCGCTCGCCCGCTTCCAGTCCGCCTACGACTGCACCGTCGCCCCAGAGTAAGTTGTTCGACCCAACAAACTACCGTAGTCCCATCGGTAATGCAATAAATACATTCAGAAACTAAGCACTGCTAATTTTGAAGGCTGTAGTGATTGCAGTGCGAAAATTTAGTAATTCATTGACCGAACAAATTATCGCAGACTAAATTATGTTAAATTGAATGATGACTGTATAAGACGCTCTGATGAAATTCTGAATGACGAAATGTATTGTCCGAGCTCACGGAAATATAATAAAATGCCGGAAATTGCAGGTACCTCGCACTGCCTGGCAGAAATCCCTACATTGCGACGAAACTGAGCCAGAAGCCCGAGTGTGGAGTGCAGGGGTGAGCAGGGGCGGGGCCTAGTAGTGGGCGGAGCTTTACCAAAATGGGCGGAGTCTTGCAGCAAGCACCCGACGCTGGTACGCGACGACCGCTGGTCGCGCGTCTGGTTCAAGCAGGACGACGAGTTCAATCGACCCAAAGCGCTCGTGAAGGTACGGTAGAGGTGGGGGTGGGATACTGTAGGAATAATGTAGCCAGCAGATGAGTACTGTAATGCACAGTCACCACAACTGTGCATGCACATTTGTATTTTGGAGAGACAATAGTAATTATATACAGTAGTATTTGATACTTACGATGTTTGCCAGCCTCACAGCACAATCTTTGCAGCTCGCAGTGACCTCTCCCTACGTCGGACTGGACCCTATGAACATGGCCACGACCGCGCTCACCATCAATCTATTCCACGTAAGTTCAGTCTCTCTCTCTCTCTCTCTCTCTCTCTCTCGCGACGCCGCACACTATCTCGAGCATAGGTGGGCGCAGGGTACCTTGACGACCCCCTTCAGGGGGTATGTCTACCTCCTGCAAGCAAAATTCCAAAAAAAAATCGCTTTTTCACTGGTAAACACCTCAAAAAGGGGTCCTTTGGTAGTCATATGACGACCGCCTGCAGGGCCATATTGTGAATGGACGACCCCCCGCAAAAAAAGTTGGATTTTAGCTGCCCATCTATGATCTCGAGCAGCGCATAAAACGAGAGAGTAGCTGTGGAAAGGATAGAATTATGTCTACTATTCTCCATTTTTGGCGCAGGGGAAGATATGTTATGGCAATAAAAAAAATATTTTAAAAAAATAATCATTTATTATTTAAAAAAATATTAAATTCAGGATTCGTTGACGGAGTATCTCTACGACCCTGAGCTCGCCGGCCTCACGCAGGCAGTGGAAGTGTGCAACTCGGGCGTCGATATTAAGGTACGGTAGTTTGCACGGTCAGATTCCTCATTTTCTGGTACAGTAGTGTATCGGGTCAGATTCGCGATTTCCCTCAAATTCAGGTCCGTGGTTTCGATGAGAAGCTGCCGCTCTTCCTGCACGACATCCTCGAGAAGATGATAAAGTTCAAGCCGGGTAAGCGGAGGTTACGGTAGCTATAGAGTACGGTAGTAGTGGGTTACGATATTTTGCAAGAATTCGATAGCTTGCCGTAGAAAGTTTGGTTATTGGCATAGGTCAAAAAGTCAAATCGACGGATTTAAATTATTTTTGCTAGAATTTTTTCCAGGAAGAAAAACCTGCCGGTCTTTAGCTTTTTCGATTCCTCTGATGGTCCTCTTTCTAACAAAAATATCGCTTACTGGCTAGCTGCACGGGAGGGCACGTTTTTTTCGCGAAATAAATTTGCACTAGGAAATGCATTTTTTACAGTCGGGCACATTTATTTCCGAGTGCCGCAGATTTTCACAATTCGCCTCAGGTTTTTAATTGATTGGGGCAATGGTAGCTACAAAACAGTGTGGGTATCTCGACTCTAGGTAATCGCCTTATACCCGAACCTGTCAGGTCGAATTCAACCCACTTTTAGAGCTATGGTTATTGGACAGGTTGTTTTCCGAGAAGTGGGGATTTCGGTTGTATGCTAGATTATCATATAGTTTTCAATAGAGACTTTTTTAAAATTAGCGTGTTCCTGAATGGGTTACGGTAGAGAGTGCGGTAAATATGGCTCGATTGATTCATTGCGGAGTGCGTACAAGAGTCTGGTTGTAAAACGCGGCGATGGAACAGGGACACACACGGAAAACCACGCCGAAACCTCTTTTCAAGTGCCTTTACAGAACGCTTTTCGTGCGTCTACCGTACCCGACTACCGTACCCGGTGCCTGCCTTAACAGATTTGCGCTCGCACAGTGAAACTGAGCATAGTTCAATGGAATGTTGGAACAGAAGGGAGGGAGGGGGGAAGGGGGCTCGGGAATCGCCTCAGGGCCCACTGCCTTCCTTTGTTTCAACTATGGGCGAGGGGGGCAGATTTGACCCTCGCTCCTGGTTTCCTCCCTAAGATGAGGCAAACAGTGTGGGAGCGACGAGGGAGGAGGGGGAGCTCCCCCCAACCCCATCCCAATCCCCGCCGTATCCACACTTTGGGACACATGAACCTGCAGAAAGGGATCAGGGCGAGATAGTGTGCAAAATGGAGAGACCTTCTGAAACGCTTTCTCACTCCACAGTCCTTTCTGTACGGCTGAGAGGCTTGTGAAATGATGTGGGGAGTAATAATAACGCTATCAGTTGACAATAACACGTATCTGAAAATTTCCTCTCCCCCGGAAAGGATCGTAAGCGAAAATGAGAGAGTCTGGGAGAAACTTTCCCAAATTATGCTTCCCGACTGGGGGTTTTACGGGGCGATGAAATGGAGAAAAATGAGAGAGCGTGGAGAAATTAGAGACAGTCAGACAGTGAGAGTAGGGGGTTTCATGTCAAATTGGACGCTGAATGGGTTACGGTAGAGAGTGCGGTAAATATGGCTCGATTGATTCAGAGGCGGACCGCTTCGCCATCGTGAAGGAGCGCTTCATCCGCAACCTGCGCAACTTCAACAAGTCGCAGCCGTACGCCCTCTCGCAGGTTTGTGGTTTCACGAGAGTATGAGAGGAGAATGGATATGGAATTGTTAGTCCGGCGAACAGTACTAGAACAAAGCTAAAGTATGGAGAACTGCAATATAGACTGTAAATGTCTCGCAGGTTTGGGGCTTCACGAGTGGTTGAAAGGGGGGCGGAAACGGATAGGTGTTGCTAGGTTGTTGAAAGCCATTTTATCGGAGCTAAACTATTGAGAATGTAAATATAGAGGGTAGTTTGTATTTTTCCTCGTTTGTTTATGGTTTCATGGGATGGTTAAAAAAGGGAGAGAGCTTTCTTCGTTTTCAACGGACGCATAACCGCAAACAAAATATAGTAGTGACAATAGTTTTAGAATAGTGCTCGCGCAGGTTTGTGGTTTCATGAGATAAACAAACAAGCACAAAGGGATTATTTTCATTCCACTCGTTCCTGCATAGTTAAATCAGCGGGTGTGAGAGTGCTTAAAATTCATTCAAGCATTATCACAGGTAACATTTGCGTTTCGCTTCGCCTATACACGATTTGTGGTCTTTCAATTCACAATGACTTGTCACCCGGAATTTTGATGGACAACAATCAACGTTTATCTTCTTGCAGAGTTTCATGTCGGTGCTGATCACTGAGCGAGTGTGGAGCAAGGAGCAGCTGCTCGCGTGTGCAAAGGGTATGTTTTGATTCGTTCTTGGCAGTCTGCAAAATTAAATTTTTGGCGCGAAGCCAATGGCGCAGGAACGCAGTGCTACTTTGAGATGTGTAATGTTATTATACTTGGAAATAGCTTCTGGTAAAGTGGCTTTAATGACGTCAGCACTATCATTATTTATCGCTGCTCGCCTAATTACAAGTGGTTTTAACGAGTTCATCACTATTATCGATCAATAAATCACGTTAATTGCAGACATCACTCTTGAGCAGACGGCGGACGCCTTCAAGCACTTCCTCACCGCCTTCCACGTCGAGATGCTCGTGCACGGCAATATGAGAGAGGAGGTGAGAGAGAGTACGGTAGACGAGAGAGTGTGGTAGGCGTAGAGAGGTGATAGGGTACGGTTTTGTTCCATCTACTCAAGCTGTTGGACCAAAACAGCCCCTTACGAAACCGACTCTGATACATATTATTAAAAAAATTGTATTATTTATTTACCTCGTTTTCTACTCAGGAGGCGCTCACAATGGCGACCAACACGGTCTCCCAGCTGCGCTCCGTCAATCCACACGCGCGCGCACTCTTCGCTAACGAGGCCGCGCAGCGGAGGGAGATGGATGTGGGCGTTGGTGAGTGATGCTTTGTGCGGGTTCCCGGTGCATAATTTCCGGCTCCCGGCTCGGCTCTCCATTTCGTATCATGAGAGGAGGGCTGGCGGAGGTACCGCGTTGTTGAACTTTCAACCCCGATAAAAACAACAAAAAAACGTGATTGATTAAAAAAATCATAATGGCGAGTTAGCGTACGTTGGCTAGAGTAGTGTGTTGGGAAATGAAATGGGTGGAGTCTGATTGTTACTGAAAATGACATTCCTGTGCCCTCAGGCAATTCGCTCGTCTTCCGCCACCCGCAGGACACGCACGAAGTCAGCTGTGTCCAGGTGAGAAGCTACTGCATTCCATTTTCTTTATTTACTGGTTGCCCCTTTCTTCCGAACGTTTCTCGAACAAGCCACATGTACATATGTGAATCAGCCGAGAGACGGGCAGTCACCGGGTGGCCATGTGCATTGCCCGGGAACGCTAGTTTTTTTTCTATTTATTTTCTGGCAACGCGAAAGCATTGTGATGGTTATTACATATGGATACGTAGAGATGTTTTTTTTTAAAAAAGAAAAGTGATTCCGGACATTGCTGAAAGTGTATGGCTTTTTTAAGAAAAAAAGATCGCCAAAATATTTTATAAAATTTGCAGACTCTGCTGCAAGTGGGCAAGCGTAATCGTCGCGACAACTGCCTGCTCTCGCTGCTCAACCAAATCATCAACGAGCCCGCATTCAATGTGCTCCGCACGAACGAATCCCTCGGTAGGTTATCGATAACTGATTTTTCTTCGTTGAGAATACATTAATCTGTGAAAAAGCACAATAGTCTGTTAATAATACAGTGTAGGGATGTACGTTTACATTAGTTGGGCAAGGTTCTAATGCTTTAGGCGCATTGCCAGAAGTAGAGTTGATAAACTGCTATCTATCCGCTGCATGAATAATCGATATTCCGTAAAATATACCGTATTCCTCTCATTGTTCAGGCTACATCGTGGCGACGTTCCCCAATCGGTCGACGACCGCGCAGTCGCTGTGTCTGCTCGTGCAGGGCAAGAAGGATCCGGATACGGTGGACGAGCGCATCGAGGCGTTCCTCGTCAACCACGTCCGGGTACGGTAACGACTAATTTTCGATCGATAATGCGAGGATACGGTAGTTAATCGATGATTACTAACGTCAGGGTACGGTAACGACCTTTTTTCGATCGATAGTAGGTACGGTAGTTAGCCAATCGATAATAGTCGTGTTCTTTGTGATTCAGGGAGCCGTAAAAGTAGAGAGAATCCATGTTAGGCGTGTATTGTATTTACTCACGGGAGGAACTGGAGAATGAAAGTGTGAATTAATAGTTTTCCTAACACGATGGTTTTGCGTTTCGATCGGCGCTTTTTTCGTTAGCGATCTACAAATAGTTAATGGGTATTGGTTCACATCTCAATAAAAATCAAACACTAACATGAGCTAGTTTATACTTAAATAATGTATCGAATGCGCTCATGTAAAAGGTGTAAAGGTAAAGGTGTTCCATGTCAAGCGATTTTACAGTAGTAAGCTACCACGCTAGATGGGGCACGCCGGTAAGCCAGTTGCAACGTGGGATTACGTAACCCAAGCTTTCCCAAGGCATCTAGGGCACCTTACCTTTCGCAATAATGCTGCGCAAAAATCATGGGTGCAATTGCACCAAGGTGCAAAAATCTCGGGGGGTGCAAACGAAAAATTTGAATTCCCGCAATTATCGATTTTTGCTTATATCTCGGCTCCCGTTGAAGCTAGGGGTACAAAACTTCGGATGTAAATTACTTTACACATTTCGAACTTGCAAACGAAATTTTGTACCGCTAGGTTCACCGGGAGCCGAGATATAAGCAAAAATCGATAATTGCGGGAATTCAAATTTTTTGTTTGCACTCCTTGATTTTTGCACCCCCAATTTTTTTCTTGCACTTTGCACCCCCTGATTTTTGCGCAGCATTAAAGCCCCGGGGTGGATGGAAGGCTTGGTTGGCCTCTGCGGGATCGAACTCGTGACCCTTCGAATGACTAGCAGTTGCTTACACCACTCGGCCAGCAACTGCTAGTCATTCGTGGGCGCTCATGTATGATGTGTTTTTCCCTTGTGTTTGTAGACTCTCAATTATAATTTCCTGCTAAAAGTGTTCCTGCGTTGCAGCCGCTGCTGGCCGACATGAGCGAGGATGAATTCGCGACGAATGTGGAAGCGTGCGTGCACGCACTCGAGGAGAAGCCGAAGACACTCGGACAGAGGTACGGTAGGAGGGGATCGATATTCGTGATGGAGGGAAGGAGGGGATACGGTAGGACGCGATCGATTTAAACTAGTATGCTAATATAGAAGGAAAATCAATAATTCATCTACGTTTTGCAGATTCGCTCGATTCTGGGCGCAGGTCGACTCGCGCATGTACGACTTTGACAAGTGTGAGTATTTTTTTTGGTTTAATAAAATTAAATGAAAGTAAGAGAGAGAGAGAGAAGCGTATTATCTGCGCCGCACAAAGTGCAAGACTGTAAAATGTGATGCGTGTAACAGTGTGTGAACATTTTTCTGCCTATGGCTATGTTTAAAGTCAAAGCACGAACAAAGGATGCAATTGTGGCATCAGTGGATAGTATCCACTGGATACGGCGGACTGATCTTTGATCTCTCCCTTCTATTCAGACGAGAATGAAATCGCGGAGCTGAAGAAGCTGTCCAAGAAGGACATTGTCGACTTCTTCGAGTCGAAAATCGCCCCCGGTTCGTGCCCCTTATTAAATTATTTAATTTTTCGACCCCGGTCCGTTGGTGTTTGTTTTCACATTGAGTCATTTGTTTTGTTGTGGATTTTTTTTGCCCTTGAGAATCGGTGTTTCAGCTAGATTATATCACTGCCCGTTAGCGGGAAACGGTGCTTCGTCGTTCGTTTAATGCGTTTTCAAAAATTTATAATTTTAACCGAGTACCGTACAGGCCAAAATTACCGTAATCGCTCTGGCCAACTCTAAATCGAATAAATTTATATTAAAAAGTCAATTTATCCGGTGATAGCTACCGTAGCCAGCCCATCTCCTGATACCGTAACCTTCTCTTATTTTCAATCAATCGATTTCAGGCGCTCCGCAGCGTCGCAAGCTGTCCATCTACGTTCACGGCAAGGAGGACAGCGTCGCGGAGGTGAATATTAATTAATTAATTTATCTATTTATTGATGTGATACACCCGCGAAGGGTGCGACAACAATTAGAAGGGCGATAAAGACTAATACAAATGAGATAAAACGTTATCAATCCGGCCTTACCGGTGAGCCCCGGCAGAGCAGCAGCTTGTCGACGTAAAGTGCTATTGGTTCCGGAACAACTACCTTTAATCTGTAAAGGTGATGCGACTGAGGAACGGAGGAGAGAGGAGGAGAAGAGAGAAGAGAGAGGCCGGAGACGCAGCAGAGACGACGACTCCAGAGGGAGAGAAGGAAGTGACGACGGTTGAGAAGGTAAGTATTTATAATATTTATTTATAATATTTATAACTAGCCGGGATGTGTTGAGGTTAAATACACTACGCTCTATGCGTACACTACGCTCTATGCGTACACTACGCTCTATGCATAGTTCAGGTTCGGTCCAGGGGGAGATCGGTAGCTGGCTCCAGGTTCGGTCCAGAGGGAGCTCGGTAGCCTGCTCCAGGTACGGTCCAGGGGGAGCTAAGTAACCTACTTAAGAATCCGTCCAGGGGGCCTCGGTAACCTTCTTCAGGAACGGTTCAGGAGGAACTCGGTAGCTTGCTTGACGTTCGGTCCAGGCATGAGGACTCGGTAGCCGGCTCCAAGTACGGTCCAGGGGGAGTTTAGTATGTTGGGGAATGTTAAACTCTAGAAAGAGTACTGGCTTATTCCGTTGCAAAAAGGCTCGTGAGGCTGAGAGCGATCGAAAAAAAGTTGCCACTACGCCACTTCGTGGCTCCGTGGCAACTTTTTTCGATCGCTCTCAGCCTCACGAGCCTTTCTTAACGGAAACGCAGGACACCGTGTGTTGGATTCCTGGGAGTGTTCGAAAACGTTTCCTACATCGCAAAACACTTTTCCTATGGTTCCCCACGCTCTGCGAATCAATTGGCAACTTTTTAAAATTTTCGATTTTTCATGTTAAAACGTGTTAGAAAACGTTCAGACACGTTTCCGACATCGCAAAACACTTTTCCTATGGTCCCCCACGCTCTGCGAATCAATTGGGGACTTTTCGAAATTTTCGATTTTTCATGTTAAAACTCGGCAAAACAGATGAAAACGTGTTTCACATTACTCAAGAACGTGCTAGAAGGGCATCTGACACTTGCGAAAAATGCGGCAAACGTTTTGCCCGCGGCGGGATTCGAACCTGGGGGTCTCGGATTGTAAGTCAAAGGCGTAACCCACTTGGCTATGGATTTGGTCAATTAAATATTGCAAAATTTTAAAGGGATTTTGGTCTGTTGTCGTATGCAAAAGGATCCGAGAAGATAGAGCGCTCTTGAAGCAATTTATAAAGCTTCCCGATACGCGATTTCGAGCCCCCAGAAAGGGGTCAGGGGCGAGAGAGTGTGCCAAAGTGAGAGAGTACCTCTCGATTCCCCTTGCTCTCTCGTTTCAAACCCCTTCCTGCGAGGTTTGCCGGCATGAGGAATGATTTGGAACGAAATGTGCGAAAATTTCATGAAATCGCGTGAAATCAAGTGAAATCAATCGATATTTCACTTCCAAAATCGGCAAAAGATGCTCAAATGTGAATCTCGTCACTCAAAAATGGGTTTGGGCCACATTTGACACTTGGAAAAAATGCGGCAAAAGACTATGCACCGGCGGGGATCGAAACTGCGACCCTCGGATTTGAATTCGAGCTCGCTACCGACTTGGCCATGGAATTATCGATTTTTTGTAAATAAATTTTGAAATGTTTTCTGATGGGTTATCATATGCAAAAGGATCTGAGAAGATTGCTTGAGTTTAAAGCGATTTATAGCGAAAAAACGAAAAAAAATGTCCGTCACGCGGAAGGAAAAAAAACAACATACCAACAGACAGACATTTCAATTTCCTAGTAGTGGAGGAATATTTATTTATATAATATTTATTATAATATTACTTATAAGTTCTCGACACTACTTCACAATACCATGTTGGTGTTCTAAAAACTCCTGTGAGATCCCTCCCTCGAATTCAATCATGTATTCCACCAGAGGGGTGTGAGCATGATGAGACCATTCAATTATCGAGATGGGAAAGGTGAGCAGGAGGGCAGGATGTGTTACGCAAGGACTTGTGGTTCGCGGTTTCGCTTGGTGTTGAACAATCGGGGAGTCGACTCCAATTTAATCTACAGTGCGCGTATCATTCCCGTATCTAATCGATATTCCTCCCTCTGCAGACGGAGATTGTGCACGTGGACGCGGTGCGTGACTCACTCGGATACTTTGGCCGTCCGTTGCCCGCCCTCGACCTGCCGCCCATCGGCACCTCCTCACTCGAGTGCAGCGATGACAACGACGACCTCGCCGCTGACTGCAAGGCCCGCCTTTAGATGGTGGAGGAGAGATTTACCCGAGCCGGGTTTGACAGCCCCCTGAAATCAAACCATACTTGCTGTGCCGAAAAGCAAAGTTATAAACACGATTTTTAGAATATCTCTTATCATTTGTGTTTGTAACTCTGAATTTTGGCACCTTTTCTTTGTGACCCCCTTACAAATTGATGTACCCTGTCCGACGATGCTAGTGGCGGTTGTGTGCAATGAGATATTGATTGAGTTGAGAGATTATCGATTTTTGTTTGTTAATCAGCCTTCCAGAGATTTGAATCTGTACCTCAATAGCTATGGTTTCCCGCGACTAGGTTGAGCTTCCCCCTTTGTGATTTATAGTTTGCCTTACTCATTTTGTCGTTGTTTTTTTGTGAACTGGAGCATAATAATAAATTGGTTTTTAATTATTCTCATTCTCTAAGACGCCAACAATATTTAGAATGACAATATAAAAGGAAAGCTAAAGAACAGATGCGGCATTTTGATACGGTACTGTCGAGACGATCTGACCCACCGAAGAAGAGATGCTCCCTCGTTCCGAGCGTGGCGGTCGCGCGTCGCATCTTCCTCCAACATCACATTCAAAAGTTGTCTTTTGCAATCTGTATTTTTACGACGTTATCTTGCCAGAATTATTTGTTTCTTTATTTCATCGGATGCGTGTATTGTTGAACTACCTATTTATACCGCTTTCTCGACAATCCTCCCTCTATTTCTATTAATTTCGAGCTGTTTAAGATGGTGTTTGCAAACGGCGATGTGCCCGACGATTTCGGCGTGTCGGGCGTCTCCTGCTACTTCCCCGCCACCTTCGTCAGCCAGGCGGCGCTGGAGAAGGTTCGTACTAACCTCTAATCGATAAATTAGACCAATTTATCGAAGAGCTGAGCTGGAACTTGTCCGAAAACGCGATGAATCACGCGCAGTTTCGCAATTTCTATTGTGTTTACATTGTGAACGAGGGTAAAACAGTCCTTCCCTAATCAATAACATACCCTAACCGGTAAACAAGCGAATATCGATCTTCCCTCAGGCGCAGGGAATCGCCGCGGGCAAGTACACCATCGGACTCGGCCAGACGGAGATGGCATTCTGCTCGGACAAGGTAAGAATACACGGTTTTGAAGCGAGTTCACGTCATTTTTTTGCGTAAAATGGACAAATTAAACGCTTTCATGGTCCATTTCTCACAAGAATACACGCTTTAGTTAGGAATTATCGTAAATTTGTACTCAAGATGCGCACAATCGACGTAATTTCTTACTATTTTCTTTGTAAATTCGTCTATTTTCTCAGGAAGATTCGGTCAGTCTCGCGCTCACCGTCACACAGATGCTGCTGGATGAGTACGAGGTGCCTAAAATATTTATTTTTAACGCTCAAATGTTCGGGAAGTCTCGACTTGTTGTCAAAATGGTGTTTTTATGCGTAAATATGATCATCACCGTTCTCCCACTGAGATGATCTCTTGAATGTTAGGAATATCTGAATTACGTAGATGATGTGCCTCAATGCTCAATTCTGGACAAAATGAATCATTCTAAGGGAGGCCATCTATCGCGTCTTACACATATATAAATTCTCATCTTGATCAGATGCACTGATAAATGTTGTATTGTGTTGATCTCCCTCTGCTTCCAGATCGACCCTGCCACGGTTGGGTATCTCGGTGTCGCCTCGGAGACTCTTGTGGATAAATCGAAGAGCATCAAGTCCGCCCTGCTCCCGCTATTCGGACACAACACCGACATTTGTGAGTGAACCACCTATAGGTCAAATGGGGTCCTCGCAGGTATTTCGTGCAGAAATGCCTAAAATCTGCCTGTCTCAAGTCGCATAGATTAGCCAGGGTGAAGCGCGCAATGAGGGATTTTCCCATTCCACGCCATGGTGATTTGTCGTTTCGCAGTCGACTATTATTGACCAAGAATGATCGGGCCAGAATTATTTGTGCGATCGATATGAGCATAATAACAATATAATCGCTGTCTCGATGATCTATAGTGCAATCGTAGCGCGGGAGTGTAACTAACATGTAGGCGGCACGAAATCGCACAATCGTCTTCGTTGGATCAGTAATTGTTTGATACCAGGAGTGATACCGTAATCCATCTACATTTGGGTAGGGCTTTAAAAAATAGCCATGAAAATTTAAAATACTAAGCTGTAGGCAGGCTTCGTCGATTTTGGCGTACCTTTTCATCTACAAATGATGTGAAGTGATTGTTTATTGCAGCGGGCGTCGATGTGAAGCACGCGTGCTACGGTGGCACGCAGGCGCTCTTTGACGGACTCGGATGGCTGCATCGAACGTACTCTATCCAACGTGAGATTGCCTCTTTTTATGACTTCAGCACGAAATCGCATGGTCCCTCATACCAATACCTTTTATTTGATGATTCATCGAGTAAATGTGAATTGCTACTGCAAAGTGAAAAATTGTGCGCCTGGTTGATCTAGCGATGTTGTGGTATAGTTCTGGTTCAAAGAATTCGGTCGATGGAGCTGTGTGAAGATTTCCATTTGCAGACCGACTGGCAATCGTCGTTTGCACGGACATTGCAGTGTACGCCGACGGACCGGCGAGGTGCACCGGAGGTAGGTCGTGGGGAAGTGTAATTTGTAATGTACGCGATAATGGCCAT
This sequence comes from Pristionchus fissidentatus, assembly GCA_036245785.1. Lineage (NCBI taxonomy): Eukaryota > Metazoa > Nematoda > Chromadorea > Rhabditida > Neodiplogasteridae > Pristionchus > Pristionchus fissidentatus. The sequence goes on along the minus strand of BTSY01000001.1, from coordinate 28,263,989 downwards.
TACCACCCACACCTTTTGTGATTCAGGTCTATAAGAAATGTAGTGATATTTGGCGCTGATTGTTCCCTCAAAGTCCGTTCTTCCGAAACATTGTGCGAAACGTGTATTCTCTTTGAATCGTCGTTGGATGAGTTTTTGAATTTGCAGGATAAAATATTATAATAATTATATTTTTAAAAAAAATCAGGCGCGGGCGGGTTTGAATTGACAGGATTTAATTTTATGATAATATTGATTGACTTGCGCATACAATAACAGCGCAAATATTGACAAAAAAAAATCGATTGGCAGGTGCTGGCGCGGTCGCCCTCTTGCTCTCGCCCGGTGCTCCGCTCGTCTTCGACAATGGAGTGGAGGCGATCGACGGCCACAACGCATACGACTTCTTCAAGCCCGTCGGTACGTTATTCGCTGAATCACACTCATTGGTGAAACCAAAAATGACTAGCATTTTGTGAAACGACGAGACATGAATCTGCCGGGTTGGTGAGTGTTCAATTGCGGTATTTTCCTCGTTTTCCATGCTTGGAGATTTCCGTAACTATAAAAAAATATTTCGAGATCCATTACAAATTCTTATGGAATATTATGAATCTTTTTGTTGTTGAAAGTATGCGAAAATCTATTTGCTAAATCTAGGAAGTATTTTGCTACCAATTATGCAGGCGCGCACAACTGTGAGTATCCCATTGTGGCGGGGAAGGAGAGCGTCGCCGCCTACCTCTCCTCCCTCTCCGCTTGCTACCGACTTTACAAGAGCAAGTGCAAGCGGTACCGAGGACAGGGTACGGTAGTTTGATTGGCGGCTGATATCGAGAACTGACTATATTATTATTAGAGCAAAAAATGGTCGTATGTATTCTTCATATTGGTTTTATGACGATACGGTAGGGCGGTCTGGAAATTGGGAGGTCGATATTCGGTGTTGGATTACGGTAATTATCGTTGCAGATAGCGTGAGTCTGCTCGACTTTGACGCCGCCTGCTTCCACTCGCCGTTCACCAAGCTGGTGAGTACGGTAGGCATACGGTAGTTGGGATGTACGGTAATTGCGTGTAGCATATTGATTATTGTGGGCCTTTACCTTCATACGGTGGAAATCAGTATCACAGAGGGGTATCCATTAACCGAATTCTAAGTGTTGTAACACCAATCTTCCTTTTTTGTTGATTGTTTGGTAGAGGTCGTGAAACCCCTCACCAAGTGGTACCGGCAATGTGTTTTGGCACCCTTTTTAATACAAAACTATCTTAAATATAACATAGACAACTGGAACGATTAGCGACGGTACGGGCGTTAGAAAACGACTAGAGGGAGGGGGGGGCAAATAAACACATTTCATGATAATAAATTTATTATTATAATACAGGTGCGCAAGGCGGTGGCGACAGTGGTGGCGGATGACGCGAGAGAGGGCGGCGCCGTGAGGGGAGGAGAGAAGATGGAGGAGGTGGTCGAGAGATTGAGGTGAGAGGGAGGGGATATTGGTGTAACTTCAAGCATTCGATACCACCGAGTGAATGTCTACATCACTTTGAAGTAATGGGAGGCTGTCACGCCGATCCGACGGGTGCGCAACCGAATGTCTTTTGGGAGTGTTTCCGTAGTCGGCATGTGCAATGGTGTGAATATTTCTTCTTGTGAACACCACTAGAATCCAAATAGAAAGAAGGGGGTTTTATTATTTCAAAAAAATCGTATATTCTGATTAGGAAAAAGGGTCGTCACATTTCTGAATCAATAAATAATCAATAATCATTTCAGAAGCCAGGAGGCGCCCGCGGACGCCTCTCTGCTGTCCGCCGAGGCACTCAAAGCGTCCGAACCCACGTGGAACGAGCTCACCAGCCCCAATCTGGAGATGAACAGACGAATTGGTGAGTGGAGACTGTATGGTAGGGTGCTGTAGGAAGACGGAACCGAGTAATAGGCGGTGAATGGAAATTGGTTTATTTCCAGTAGGCACACACGTAGATTGAAGTTTCATATTGTGAAAAATAAATTCGTAGGAAGTGCGTAGGCAATACAGTGGCGCTGAAAGGTGAAAGTCTAGAATTTCATGATTTGCATTATCCAGATGAAAATCTTGTCTTTTAAATAATGCTCTCCTGGATCTGCGAAAAGCGTGCGAAGCGCCGACATCAGCATCTCACATTTTGCACTCTAGAACCGATCTCGTATTTTCAGGCAATCTGTACACGCCGTCGCTGTACGTCCAGATGATTGGATATCTCGCGAGACTGGAGGCGACGAGAGAGGAGAGGCAGAGGAGGATGCTCATGTACTCGTAAGTGATATATCGTCATTTTACGATCAGTAAGCATTGACCGGGGATTACTGTAGAATGCCTACTGGCGAAGGTGTGGTTACTTTGGAAGGTATGGTTCCCTATAGTCGATTATTTGTGCTACACATACAGCTACAGGATCGACAGCGACCGCAAAAGTTTGTTGAAATGACGTAGGTGAAACATGAACACAACATGAGAATTAAAAAAAATCTCAATGCGATTGTTATCAGCCTCGAACCAATGAAGTATGTATTTCAATGGTGCGTTTTCTTGCAAATTTAATTTCCAATCAATATCTCTTGATTCCCAGTTACGGTAGCGGCTCGATGGCGTCCATCTTCTCGTTCACTCTGAATGAGACCCGACAGGAGAGGCTGAGCAGGATGATGGAGGTACGGTAATCAATGAGGATGCTGTAGGAGCGATTGACAACTGATTTATTTTATGAAACCGTATCAATACAACATACTGCGAAATTATCGTATTTATCGCGCTGTGTGACGTACGTAACCCGAAACTGATCGATCGATTGCAGGTGTCCCGATCGATAATCGGTCGACTGGACGAGCGAGTGGAGCGAACGCCCGATGAGTACGCGACGACCATGGCGCAGCGGGAGGCATTCTACACGAGGAAGGGTTGGTCAATAGAAATTAAATAAAATGTTTCCAAAATACGAAAAATAAAGCAAAAGACGTGGCAAGTTAATTTGGTTGCGAGGCTGCAAAACTATGATATGGGAGTAGGTGATTTCGGTGCTACTTGTTGATTACAAAGTTACTCTATTACCTAGTGATGACGCAACCTCTCCTCCTCCATTCAGTTCCGTCCACACCTGTCTCTCTCACGGACGCCGCCCTCTACCCGCTCTTTCCCGGCTCCTTCCATCTCTCATCGATTGACGATCAATACCGACGACACTATGCCCGAGTGTAGAGCGAACTTTTCCAATTGCCCCCCCTCGATTATACGGTACTCCCTCCCTAGTCTACTGTACTCCCATCCCATTCCGGTCCCGCCCCTAATCCCTATACTACTTGTTAATATCTACTTGTTGCGTACTGTATCAGAGCAACCCGATTTCACCCACCGCTTTACCGTATGTCCTGATTATCGATCTTTTGCTACACCCGCACCCGTTGCATGAGATGCATGACAGATTGTTGAAATTTATGAAATTATAATGATTATCGATTAATAGTGAAATAATATCAAAATTTTGATATGAAAGATTGATAAACAATTTTTTTGTGCTTCTTGAGCTCTCACGCCTATCGGCAAGCAGCCAAAGCGGAGAGTAAGGAAAGCATGACGAAAAATCGCGCATTACGATAGTAGTCATTGGGGAATCATTTCTGCACGACAAACTACAGAAGGTAGGTCGCAGACCATCGATAGTTCCGCAGAGAAACAAGCGAGACAGTGATCTACGTTCCAGAAACTCGTGAGTGTTGAAACGGCACTATGTAAAACTGCTTAAGGCATAAGGGATACGATACATCGTCTCCAACCTACGTGACAGTCTGATGTTCGGTAGAACACAATCGCTATGCGATTTATTCTGCGACAACTCTTGTATTTACAAAATAACAATTGAGGAAAAATCAAAAATAATCAATACAGTACCTAATAATGTGATGTGACTTCGGGGGTAACAAATTGAATAAATGAGTGTAATGTACATCATCTAACAGTGAGGAATGCAGGGTACACAAAAAAACGATGAATTCCAACATGTACTATCATTATCATTAACATCTTCTAGTGGATAGGAACAATGAGAATGTTTGAGGGGCGAGTGCCAGTTAGGATCCGACAGAAGACTTCATCATCCCCCCTGTCACTGACATCAGCCTCTTTGCTCGCTGCTCTTCCAGTATCTGCGATAACATGAAAAAAACTGCCTTCCTCCCACCTTCTAATCGAGTTGTTGGATAATTAAAAAATAAGTATTCAATTTATTGATTTCCTATTTTGTATATTTCCTCAGTCCCAAGTTCCGGCAAGAGTGTCACCATTATGAAAAGCATGTAACTACAGTACCTAAATATTTGAATTTGAACGCGTGGTGTGGTGGGTGCGTCACAGTCTATTTGTTGGCTCCAAACCCGGCTCACTCTAGGCTGCCCGTCCCTAACTCCTCAGTGCTTCTGGGGCATAGGCTATAGCGACCGCAGGGGCTAAATTCAAAATACTTCCTAATATTGTTAATTTCAGCCAATCGACACTATTTGATTCTTCCGAATCCATAGCGAACGAAATATTAATGAAAACAACGCGAAAAAATAACTTTACAACGATTTAAATGAATTGCGCAAGTTCCCAGAGGCTACAGTATACCTGATTTGAGTTGAATAGTTCGATTGTGTCAGACTTATTACTTTTTCTCTCAATATTTTTGTAATTGTTTTTGCGTATTAAATTCTTTAATTTTTCATGCAGGGGGACTATTATTCAACTCCAATAGTGATGAAATAGAAATCACACTAGGACCGCACAGGCGGTCCCACTTTTTTTAGGCATAGCTACTTCAGCATAGCTACTTCGAGAGAGCGCGGATTTTAGGCATAGCTACTTCAGCTAGAAGACAGAAATCAGCTAGGAAGTAGCTAGAAGGCAGCGCTACTTCAGCTTTATAGAGCTGAAGTAGCACTGACTCCTAGCTTCTTCCTAGCTGATTTCTGTCTTCTAGCTGAAGTAGATATGACCCCTGCCTACAGTATCTATACCCCAGAAGCACTGAGTCAGTGCTCGTGGGGTATGGCTACTTCAGATAGAAGACAGAAATCAGCTAGAAGGAAGCTAGAGAGCATAGCTACTTCAGCTTATAGAGCTGAAATAGCCTTGCTTTCTAGCTACTTTCTAGCTGATTTCTGTCTTCTAACTGAAGTAGCTATGCTTTCCGCCAGAAGTAGTTCTACCCCACCAGCACTGAGTAGAAGTGTCGAAAGTATCGATTTCTGCGACCGGCATTTGGTAACTGTAAAACTGTAGCTTTGGCCTATCGTGAATTGTTTTTCTGTTAAATATTCTTTTTCACTTTAAAGTGATGAAGCCATAATTCAGATACGAGGCTGGCTCATCGGCTGGCAGGCGAACAGGCATGAATCACACTTGCTTATCTGAATCTGAATCATGCCTTCCTCCCACCTTCTGCCTCTATTATAACCAATGTTTGATAAAGAAAGATATCTGGAAATGTTCATTGGCCTCATCCGGATATTTAGAAACATCGAAGACATCTGAAACAGGCCTACCCTGTGTTTAAATACCATGTCTACAGTACTCCCATCCCATTCCGATCCCACCTAATCCCTATACAACTTGTTAATATCTACTTATTGCGTACACCGTATCAACAACCCCCGATTTCACCCACCGCTTTACCGTATGCCCTGATTATCGATCTTTTGCTATCCCCGCACCCGTTGCATGAGATGCATGACAGATTGTTTAAATTTATGAAATAATAATGATTTTCGATTAATAGTGAAATATCATCAAAATTTTGATATCGAGATCTCGCACACTTATCGACAGGCATCGAAACATGCGAGACAGTGGCCTTCCAGAAACTTGTATTTCTACCTCAGCGATACAGTAACGCTACAGTATGATGTTCAGTAGATCATAATCGCTATGCGATTTATTCTGCGACAAGTCTTGTATTCACAAAATTGAGGAAAAATCAAATTCAAAAGAATCAATACAGTACCTAATAATGTGATGTGACTTCGGGGGTAACAAATTGAATAAATAAGTGTAATGTACATCATCTAACAGTGAGGAATGCAGGGTACACAAAAAAACGATGAATTCCAACATGTACTATCATTATCATTAACATCTTCTATTGGAAAGCACAATGAGAAAGTTGGAGGGGGCGTGTCTGTTAGAATCCGACAGAAAACTCATCTCTTCTCCCATCAGCCTTTTAGCTCGCTGCTGATCCAGGATCTGCGATAATAGGATAACGATATTTGCATATAACATTTGTTTAATTAATAAAAATATAATTATTTAATTTATTTTCTATTTTCTAACATTTTTCAGAGAAATCGCGGTCTGAAATCACTGGAGTGAGTAAGCGTGCAGCTGATCGACAAATGCCATTCCCCCGATAAGAGTGACGTCATCATCATTATCGCAAAAGCTGCATCGGCGAGCTCCCTGCTCCCTAGGCCAGTGGGAACGTGGTTTCAGCATTCAAGGTGTACGGTATCTACAAGCTATCGAAAGACTTTGAGAATACAGTACACCCACCGTGCCTCGTCGAATATTTCGTCTCTTCGCTTCTTCACCGCCCTTTCAGCGTCCAGATCCCTTTGTAGTTGTTCCATTCTGCAATCCACATTATCGATTTTAAGACCCGATCAAGCTGCCGACTACGGTAAATCAATGAAGAGTCTACATAACTGCCCTATTCCATTTACGGGCGGGGATCACCGTAGACATGAGGAGCCACCGTAGTCATCATACAATATGCCAAGCTACCGTAGCCGGCATCCACCACTACCTGCTACCGTACCTATCCTCGATGACGTCTGCATTTTCCCGCGCATCTCTCGCCTCCGTATACGCAAATTCGACCTCGTCGGCTGCCTTCTGCGTCTCGTAAGCCAACTGAATTTGAGAAATTTAATTTAAAAAAGTAATTAGTTGAACACATGAACAGCATCCAGGTCTTCCCTCAAATGGCCAATCTAACTCGTCATACTGATCAATTTTATATATAACACTAATAGGTTTAAGCCCTGCATCGAAAACTATTCAAGTTTTGCTGAATTTTCACCTCCTGACCATATTGGCACATTTTCTGAAATTTTGAAAAAGTGATTTTTTCGATGAAAAAAAAATTCGGCAAAAACGTTTTCAACCAATTGGAATCGAACCAGTGACCTTCGGATTGCAGTTCTAGACCACTACCGCATCGGCCATGCGGATGCCGCGTCTGCACACGCGTTCCGCGCGCGCAAAATCAGCAAAACTTGAATAGTTTTCGATGCAGGGCTTAAACCTATTAGTGTTATATATAAAATTGATCAGTATGACGAGCTCTTTCATATATGTGCGTAAATTCACTTTCTACTCTCTGGATCAAAAAATCGCATTTTCTCAAAAACGAGAAATCGCTTCTACCAGCCACCTAGTACATGAGATAGAGCATCAAATTCTGCTAGTATACGCGAGATTTCAGGCCTCTACGGGCACTACGAAGCGAGTTTTATTCGAAAAACAAGTTTGGAGCCAAAAAGGCGCGGCGCCATACCGACGCCCAGAGGGGTCAGATTGCGAAATCGATGGCACCAGCGTGTTCAGCGTCGAAAGTTACTCCTAGGACCAAGTTTTGGGCGATTTCGATTTTTGGCCTGTTCCAGCCACTTGTTGATCCTAACGTAAACAGCGTCATATAGGGAACCATAGAATTTCACATGCAGATCAACCTTACAGAAAGGGATTTTGGATTGGAAGAGCGTGTAAAATCGAGAGGGACTCTTTCACTCCATAAATGGGCAAGGATTGTTTCTGGAATGTCAATAGCGGGAGGGTCGGAGATAAATGTGGTGAATTTGGGCAAAAATGCGGGAGGGTCTGATCCAAAACCGTGACGGATTGAACCTAAATCGGATGGATTTGTGGCAAAAATGCGGGAGGGTACTGTTGCTGGCTACACCCTAGCTCATGCATGCTCTCACTCGGAGCCCTTTCTGTCGGCTCGGAATCATGTGTGACGCGAGGAACGCTAAATACTCACAATCTGCTTCATATTCTCCCTCTCCTCCACCGCCCACTCTCGCATCCGTCGCTCCTCCGCCAGCAGCTGCTCCAGCTCGGACAATCGCTCAAAGGAAACCGTTTGAGAGCTTTAAAAAAAGAATGCAATTATTTCATAGAACCGCGAAAAGCCACACCATTCCACAAGCTGGTCAATCCTACAGAATAGAGCTTTGGGGGGGGGTGCGAGAGCTTGTAAAATCGAGAGAAACTCTCCCACTTTTAGATACTCTCTCGTCTTGGCCCCTATCTGTTAGCCGCTAAACACAATAGTGCCGGGTCATTCCATCAAGAAATGGTATCTTTGAAAATTCATAACAAATTTGAAAAAAAACACGTAAAAATGTGCGATTTTTTGCATTCGAACCGGAATATACATAATTCTCTCTAATCTGAAACTCATTTCATTTGCAGTACCAGGTCCCTGTAAAACACAAAAAAATAATTCAATTCAATTCAATTATTTATCATGTCAGGCAATAGTGCTCAGATGAGGATGGGCCGGAATTCTTCGTTAGTTGCATTCCACCATTGGGGCCCGATTGCTCGTTTCAGGTCATCTCTCCATCGGGTATTGGGGTGGCCTTGGGGGCGTTTCCAGTTGTAGGGGGTCCACATCGTAGTTGCCCGCGTCCAATGGTTGATTTCCATTCGCCTTATCTTCAAGGCCCATTTCGCTTTCCGTTTAAGTGCCTCCTTATTCCAGTCTCGAATTTGGGTGATTTCTCGTAATCGTTCATTCCTCATTCGATCCAGAAGGGTGACTCCAATCATCCGACGTTCCATCTTCCTCAGGGTGACATCGAGGCGCTCTTTGTCACTCGATCTCAAAGCCCACACCTCGCTACCATAGAGTACGGTAGGCAAGATGCAGCTGTCGAAGAGCCTCCTCTTAGTCTTCATGGGAAGAATGCGTGACGCCAGCAGGTGGTGGAGTTTGCTCCAGGCAGCTCAACCCAGACGAATCCTGTATTCCACTTCTTCGGAGGGGTCCAGGGGAAGGGAAATTCTCCCGCCAAGATATGTGGTAAACTCAACGAACTTGAATACTTGACCGTCGATGGTAATGGGTGCGCGAGTCGTGCTACAGGATGTAAGGAGAACCGTTTTGGAGGCATTGACTTCGAGACCGACTCGTGCACACGCTTCCATGAGCTTTCGCAGCATCTTCTCCAGTTCCGGTCGAGACTTGGCGACAAGGGCGACGTCGTCCGCGTACTCCAGATGACTAAGATGGCGTCCGTCGATCCGGATTCCGCAGGTCTCCCAATCGATGTCGTCCATCGCGCTTCTCAGTACCGCGTTGAAGAGACGGGGAGAAAGTGTGTCTCCCTGGCGGACTCCTCTCTTCACGCACACTGGGACCAGGTCCTCGTTCACTCGGATTAGGGTGGAAGAGGACTCGTAGAGGCGACGTAAGAGATCGACGAGGGTGGGATGGACTCCAAACGTGCAGAGTGCTTGCCACACTGCATTCCATTCCACGCAGTCGAAGGCCTTCTTGAAGTCGACACATCCGAGGTAGAGAGGCATACCATATTCGTGAGTCCTTTCAGCGAGCTGCTTAATGGCGTGCAGATTGTCGAGAGTACTGAACCCTTTCCTGAAACCGGTCTGGGTGAGTGACTCCGACTCATCGAGAGACGTCTCGACTCGCTTTAGGATGACACGGGTAATGCTCTTCAGGTTGACTGTCAGTAGTGAGATGGGGCGGAAGTTTCCAATGTTGGAGGGATCGCCTTTCTTGTGAAGAAGGGAGACGACAGCTTCGACCAGAGCTCCAGGGACGGGGTCACCGGCAACAAGGTGGTTCAGTAGATCGGCTAGCGGTTGAGCGAGGTACTCCCTTGATAGATGGAGCATATCAGGGAGGACACCATCGGAGCCGGGGGAATGACCACACTTGAGGAGGGATAGAGCATGTCGGGTTTCATCAGCCAGGAACGGTGGAAAGGGTTCAGAGGGTGGGGCGGCAGCGAGAGGGAGCGCCACTGCAGGGGTGTAGAGAGTCTCGTAGAAACGTTTGACGGCAAGCTTGGTTGCATCTTGAGAGAGCGCGCCATAGATTGGGTCAGGGACGAGTAGGCGTTTCCGAGACGAGTGGAGGTCCTTCATCGTTTTGACGATGCTCCTTCCCTTGGCAGCCGCGAGGTGCGCTTGATTCTCCTTCCTTCTGCGGATGTCGTCACAAAGGGCGGCACGGGCTGTCTTGCAGGAAATGGAGTAGGACACGGTGGTTCGAGGGTCAGCGCGAAGGGAATGACGGGAGGCGAGTAGGCGACGAGTGGTGGGCGAAATCCAGGGCGGGGTTTGGCGCTTCCTCCAGCAGTTGGTAGCCGCGGTCTTGGCGAAAGCGGTGATGGTACGGTAGGCTTCCGGGGCGGACTGGGCGCGTGCAAGGGGCAGTGACCCGAGAAGACTCGAGTTGGCAGAATAAGCGCGCCGATCGAAATCGTAACGCTCCCTGCGTCTTTTCTGCTTCATCTTGCGGGTAAGAGAGAGACAAAAAAATAAGGATCACCCAAATCCATAGGTCGAAAGGTATGTAAAAAAACGACGAAGCCAACCCGCCGGGTTGGCTTCGTGACGATTCGTGTGGTTGAACCCGCATTTTGCGAATTTTGCGAGTATTTTGGTGAAAAAAATTGAAAACCCAACCCGCATTTTCTGTTTTTCATTCCCATTTTTGACCAACCCAACCATCGTTTTCGGTTTTTCATGCCCATTTTTGACAAATCCAACTCGCATTTTCGACTTGCCTCAACGCACCCTTTCGACCAATGCCCAAATCTGCGATCACCTCATCAGCATCTCTCCTTCGCTCCCTTTCTTCATCTGCAGCAGCTGCAGCTGCAGCCAGCTTCTCCTCCAGTTGCTGCACCTGCAACAACAAAAAGCAACTTCATCATCTATTCAGAAACGATTTTAAAATGTACATGCAAACACATCACAGCCAGTCTCGTTAATGTAGTAGGGACGGGGCAAACCGGGAACTAGATATTCAAAAGAGGAGGAGCACTCATATCCATAATCATGGCAGACGAACAGAATTTCGTTGTCTGCACTCATTTTTGTAACAAATGAATTTGTACGACCGGTCAACCCTACTGCTCATACATGGGCAGCAGGGGCACTGTGCGAATTTGGGCTAGGCTTTTTAGGGGCTCTGTGCAAAAGAAAAATAGTGAAAAGGTAGAACTCATTTCATTGATTTTTTTAAAGATACGGCTCGGGAGCTGTGTGCAAACGCAGTAGGCAATCGGGGGCTATATGCAAAAAAGCCTCGGATAAGTGCTGCCCACGTGTGCTACTGCTCATTAGTGTTGTTAGATCGAATAATCCTATTCGCGAATAACCTGTGTTATTCGCGAATAGAGGCATTCGATCTGACAACCCTACTGCTCACCCTCTCATGCACCTGCGCCACGTCTTCTTCCCTCCCCTTTCTCTCCGCCTCCAGAAGCTGCTCCAGCGCGGCCGTTCGCTGAAATGAAACAGGTTGAGTGTCAGTCAACGTAGTCGAATCTGAGTTTAAATGTGATATCAGTCAAATCTGCCCTCACCTCATCCACATCTCTCCTCCGCTCCGCGTCTTCATCTGCAGAAAAACCGTCGTGTTCGATACCACCGAGACCCATCATCTGGAAAAAAAATATTTTAAATATATATTTAGGCTGGCAACTGCATGACTTATTAGGCCGTATAAGCCAAGATTGCGTGCACAAGGAAAAACGCAGTGTCCACACATGCAAAACATGCTGAAGACGGGACTACCTTTACAATCTGCTATTTTTATATAAAAGGAATGAAATATTCAATAAACTGGCAAACCTTTTCGTCTTGCACCTCCTGTCTCTCGTCACTCTTCTCATCTTCCGTCTCGCCTTCATTTCCGAGTGGTTGCGACATCTGAAATGAAAAAAAAACATTTCCTCCACCTTTCAACGTAAGTGATGCTCTTTTCAACATTCCTCCACTACTAGGAAATCGAAATGTCTGTCTGTTTGTCTGTTGGTTTTTTTTCCTTCCGCGTGACGGACGTTTTCCCGTTTTTCCGCTATAACTCTTTTCAAAGTTTAGCAATCTTCTCACATTCTTTTGCATGTGATAGGCAACGACGAAACACATCGAAATTAATATTTGAAAAATCGATAATTTCATGGCCAAGTCGGTAGCGAGCTCGACTAGAAATCGGAGGGTCTCAGGTTCGATCCCCGCCGGTGCATAGTCTTTTGCCGCATTTTTTCCAAGTGTCAAATGTGGCCCAAACCCATTTTTGCGTAACGAGATTCACATTTGAGCATCTTTTGCCGATTTTTGAAGTGAAATATCGATTGATTTCACTTGATTTCACGCGATTTCATGAAATTTTCGCACATTTCGTTCCAAATCATTCCTCATGCCGGTAATCTCGCAGGAATGGAGTTAGAACGAGATTGTAAGGGAAATTGAGAGTGACTCTCTCACTTTGGCACACTCTCTCGCCTCTGACCCCTTTCTGGAGGCCGGAATCATGCATCCGGAAGCTTCCTTATAAATCGCTTCAAAAGCGCTCTATCTTCTCGGATCCTTTTGCATACGACAACAGACCAAAATCCCTTTAAAATTTTGCAATATTTAATTGACCAAATCCATAGCCAAGTGGGTTACGCGCTTGACTTACAATCCGAGAACCCCAGGTTCGAACCCCGCCGCGGGCAAAACGTTTTCCGCATTTTTCGCAAGTGTCTGAAGCCCTTTTAGCACGTTCTTGAGTGACGTCAAACACGTTTTCACATGTTTTGCCGTGTTTTGAAATGGAAAATAGAAAATTTCGAGAAGTTCCCAATTGGTTCGCAGGGCGTGGGGGATCACAGGAAAAGTGTTTTGCGATGTCGGAAACGTGCCTGGACGTGTTCTAACACGTTTTAACGCGAAAAATTGAAATATTTCGTAAAGTTTCCAAATGATCCGGCGAGCGTAGGGAATCATTGGAAAAGTGTTTTGCGATGCCACAAACGTGTTCGAACACGCCATGGAAATCAATATCCTGCGTTTCCGTTGAGAAAGGCTCGTGAGGCTGAGAGCGATCGAAAAAGTTGCCACGGAGCCACGAAGTCGCGTAGTGGAAACTTTTTTTTCGATCGCACTCAGCCTCACGAGCCTTTTGCAACGGAATAAGCCAGTATTCTTTCTAGAGATGAACATTCCCCCCAACATAAGCCCCCCCTGGACCGTACCTGAAAAAGGCTACCAAGGTCCCCCTGGAACGTACCTGCAGCAGGTTACCGAGGCCCCCCTGGACCGTACCTGAAGCAAGCTACCGACCTCCCCCTGGACCGAACCTGCACCCAGAACTATGAATAGAGCGTAGTGTACGCATAGAGCATGAAAAATCATGAAAAATCGAAAATTTCGAAAAGTTGCCAATTGATTCGCAGAACGTGAGGGAACACAGGAAAAGTGTTTTGCGATGTCGGAAACGTGTTCGAACACGCCCGGGAAATCAACACACGGTATTCTGCGTTTCCGTTGAGAAAGGCTCGTGAGGCTGAGAGCGATCGAAAAAAGTTGCCACGGAGCCACGAAGTGGCGTAGTGGCAACTTTTTTCGATCGCTCTCAGCCTAACGAGCCTTTTTTCAACGGAATAAGCCAGTACTCTTTCTAGAGATCAACATTCCCCAACATATTAAACTCTCCCTGGACCGTACTTGGAGTCGGCTACCGAGGTCCCCCTGGACTAAATCTGAAGCAAGCTACCGAACTCCCCCTGGACCGAACCTGTAGCCAGCAACCGATCTCCCCCTGGACCGAAACTGGAGCCAGCTACCGATGTCCCCCTGGACCGAACCTGGAGCCGGCTACCGAGTCCTCCTCCCTGGACCGAACCTGTAGCGAGCAACCGATCTCCCCCTGGACCGAAACTGGAGCCAGCTACCGATCTCCCCCTGGACCGAACCTGGAGCCAGCTACCGATCTCCCCCTGGACCGAACCTTCACCCATAACTGTGCATAGAGCGTAGTGTAGGCATAGAGCGTAGTGTACGCATAGAGCGTAGTGTATTTAACCTCAACACATCCCGGCTAGTTTAAGACTAGATATTGATAGAACTACAACGGCGAGCTGCTCACCTGATGTCCGTACTCGCTGCCTGCAGCAGCTGCACACAACTGCGCTTCCAGTAACTGCACCTGCACGAAAAAAGGCGCCTCTTTTGGAATTATAAAGAAAGTCTCGTAAATGTAGAATAGGGAGGCATCCCAGCTCCCCAGCTACTTGGAGAAAGATGAAAAGCTCCGACGGTTTAATCTCACTGGTATCCCAGTAGCATCAGGGGGGGGGGGGCACGTCATTCCACAGGCCGGTCAACCTTACGGAAAGGCCTTTATAGTGAGAGAGCGTGTGAAATCAAAGGGAATCTCTCACTTTTCCACACACTCTCTCTCTCTAACCCAGGTCTGTACGTTTGGAATTGTGTGGGGGGGATACCAGACTGGGAACAAATAACGAGAGGGCGACTCACTCGCAGCTGCAGCTCGGCGGTCGCAGCTTCCGCAGTCGCCCGTCCCTCTGCTGCAGCAACCCTCGCCTTCCTCACCGCGTCCAATCGCCGTGCGAAATTGGCGAACTGCAAAGAAGCCTAGTGCAATTATTTTGGCACTACTGCAGTTACCAGCAAACGTCGAGTGATTTCCACAGTGCCGTCACATTTCTGGTCTACTGAGACTAAACCAAGCCCCCAACTTCCCCCCCCCCCCCCCACCCACCCAAACACAGCACTAGGAGAGACTATCTGACTCAGTCGAATTAATCTTGGCACAGGTCGAAAAGTGAGAAGATGAGATAAACATGCCACATTGCACTATGGCCGAGGCGGAGTCGATTCATGATATTGAGAAAGTGCAAAAACATTTCTACGCCTCAGGGCATGACGTCATCGAAATTTCCGGTTTTCGAAAACTTCATCAAATGGGCTAATGAGTGGTACCAATCGATTCCTCATAAAATTCTAAGACTTTTGTGACTCCATGAGTTTTTCGCTAATCTTTGATATAAGCCTGAAAAATTGAAAAATTGATTTTTAAATGAATGATTTTAAAAATTTAAATATTTTTGTGTAGTTTCCCTGAGGAGATGGCAAAATTTTATTCGCGTAATACAATGCTATAACAATGATAGTTCAACTGTGTGAAGGGTTGTTTGTATGAGGGGCATTAAGCTTGTTCAGTAAACTGAAATTGAGTGGCTCCTTGGAATTATGGTGTACTACAGTAACCCGGAGTAATTTCCAATTATTATCCGGCAGGTTCGGCGGTAAGACCGATGAAAGCCCTGGCCACCTACTATTGAGTAGTTATGCTAAAATGGATATCGTGTCTCCCAGAGCCGCTTTAATAACATTACGACTTTTCCCCTGGTGACTGTAGGTACACCATAATTCCAATGACCCATTCAATTTCAGCTTACTGAACAAGCTTAATGCCCCTCATACAAACAACCCTTCATACAGTTAAACTATCATTGTTATATCATTTTATTACGCGAATAAAATTTTGCCATCTCCTCAGGGAAACTACACAAAAATATTTAAATTATTAAAATCAATTATTTTAAAACCAATTTTTCAATTTTTCAGGCTTAGATCAAAGATTAGCGAAAAACTCATGGAGTCACAAAAGTCTTAGAATTTTATGAGGAATCGATTGGTACCACTCATTAGCCCATTTGATGAAGTTTTCGAAAACCGGAAATTTCGATGACGTCATGCCCTGAGGCGTAGAAATGTTTTTGCACTTTCTCAATATCATGAATCAACTCCGCCTCGGCCATGTGGGTTTATCTCATCTTCTTTTTTTTTTCGACCTGTGCCAAGCCTCTTCAGAAACATGTTGATTCACTCAGATAGTCTCTCCTAGTGTCCCTCCACTAAAAATATACCATAATCTGCACAGTCGATCAATGCTTCCTACAGTATGCCAGGCACCGTACATATTCATGCATCGATTCCTTCGACTCCCAGTCTGGCTGCGTTGCCGGGTCGTAGTCCAGCAGGGAAAGCGAGCGAATCGCCAACACCTGAAACAACACCCCCACTCAAATTCTATGAAGGACAACGTCAATTATTCAACTGTCTAATTATAATTTTCTGACCAAGTGTTCTTCAAACTCTGATAAAAACCGACCTCCTCATCCTCCTCTTCTTTGACAGCCATCAAAGATGCGCACGCAGGCACCGCATCGATCTCGATCACCTCAAAACAAGAGATAACTGGCTATTCCCCGGGGAATTATCAGTTACCTCCCCCATCACTACTTCGACCCCTCATCATTCCATACTCCCATACCAACATTACAGAAAGGGGTTTGGAGTTTTAAAATCGAGAGCAACTCTCTCACTTTTACACACACACTCCGGCTTTCCTCCCGTCCTGACCCCTTTCTGTAGGTTTCGAATCATGTGAATCGCATCTAGTTTTTTTAATATATTGCCAAGACCCAGCTGGAGCCGCTTCATCATTAACAAAAACTACAATCCCCACCTCCTCATCCTCTTCTTCTTCCTCCTCATCATCCCTCCTCTCCTCTTTGCTTTGAATGAAGCGTCGGTCGATCGTGCGCCCGCCGCATCGAGAGAGTAGTGCATTCTGAATGAGGAAGATCAACACACGCCTTTATCGAGTTTCCACTAGGGTTCTCTTATTGGAACTGATTCCGGAATTCCAACAAGGAGAACAAAGGAACACAGGCCGCGAGGGTGGTGAGAGATAATGGAGAATGAGAGGGCAATGTAAGTTCAATGGATTTCTAATAGAATTCTCTTCCACTAAGCGAACCCTAGTTTCCACACTCCACCCGCCGGCTTTGGGCGCAAGTTAGAAAAGTTATTTATAAATGTCTGAAGCATGTTAATCAGCATAGAAAGGGGAGTGGTTTGTTGATTTTGTGCTTCATAACTTGACTTCATAATGTGTGTACAAAACAAAGAAGTTATTCAGGAAATCGTGCCAGCTACACTGCGATAACACTGTGCAACGATGGGAGGGGGGGGGGAGGTGGTACAAATCTACTCTAGTCTTCCCGCTACAATCTGGTAGCCACCAGATTTCATGACCATAACATTTTAAAATTGAAATAGGCTCTCTCTTTTTTTCTACCTCTATCCTACCCCCCCTACTCCGTAAAACAAGACTCGTACCAGTGTCTCGCCAATCGTCGTCTTCATCAATGCCTCTCGCAGCTTCGAAAGCTCCCCCTCGTCTCTCCCGCCTCCCCGTTTCGTCACGTACGGCGTCCACCCGAGCAGACGAAGACATCCATCGCTCAGCCTAATAATAATAATAATAATAATAATAATAATAATTTGTATTTTTATAATTTTTCATGACAATCAGGAAATCTAATATTTGCGAAAAATAAAAATGGACAAAATTGAGAGGTTTCAGCACTTTTTTAACGATAGCACACTTTAATTGGCTATTCAGGTATGGGGGCACTACGCAAAAGGCTGGGATGCATGCTGTCCAGCTATGGATGAAATACTTCTTCTCAAGTGAGGCGCGGTCGGAGGGACGCGGCGCGCCGACGAGAGAGACCAACCTGCAACCACCGATATCGATTTATTGCGCCTCTGCCTACTGTAGCCAGTCGTTGTCGCGTCTACCACCTACCGTAACCCTAAATACGACTATACGATAACCACAGAAATATCTTACGAGACTTCTGGTTCGGTGAAGGTGTTCTGCTTCCACGCTTGACAGCAACCTCTCTCGCCAACTGGAGGAAGTTACTCGAGAGCGATTCTTGTTCGAATAATTCGCACCCGGCAAGAAGGAAGACTGTGCTCTGCGATGGAAAATGGCTTTCTCTCTCTAGAGTCGCCGATGCTCGGACTAGTAGCAAGTGGTGGTCGGCTATCCGACCACCACTTGCTAATAAATCGACAACCAAAAATAAATAAAAATTTTGATTGGCTACTAATTCGACCACCAAAAAATTATACCATTTAACGCACATTTTCGATATGCGGACCTCCCGCGGCTTTCGCGTTTGAGTGTTTCCATTTTAACTCACCAGAAGCGGGTCGGCCTCCTCGACGACGCAGAGCAGGTGCGAATGCCCAGCAGAGCAGCGACCGCGCACGGTCCGTGCTCCTCCACGATACAGCCCAGCTGCAATAAGCAATTTTAAGCAAAATCATACATGTGCTATTTAGGGTGTCGCCAGCAACAGTGCCCTCCCGCTTTTTGCCACAAATCCACCCGATTTCGGTTCAATCCGTCACGGTGTCTCATCAGACCCTCACGCCACAGGTCAAATAAAACCGGGGTTTTATCTCCAGCCCTCCCGCTTTCGGCATTCCAGCACTATTCCAGGCCCATCAATGAGCAAAATTATTGATCATTATATGGCGCCTAATTTTGTTTTAGGCACTTCGATTTGCCTGGGCTCGTGCTTGGCTATTAGGGCTGCGCTGCGAACAATTCCAAGTATCAAGTACTTGGCCCCACAGAAACACTCCCCTCTCCAGCATATCTCTACATGTCATACGGTATCATTGCTGATCATGGCACAATGGATATGGTGTTGAGCCCATGCACGATTCACCTTTTCCCAACTGAAACCATCGAAGCCTCTCATCATGAAGAAGAGACTGCCGTCGCTGACGACCCGACTGTCGCCCTTGCTGCACACTCGCAGCGACTCCTCCTCCGCGTCGTCGAATTGGATGCGGGAGGTCGGACCGGTCGCCGACTCCGACCACTCTCCGCCCGTGAGCAGATTGAAGCACTCGCGCAGCCTGCAATTAACAACAGTAACGTGCGCGCCTCCTTTGCTGGTTCCCCCCCACTTTTCTCAAAGAGCACACACTCAGCCTCTCCAGTGTATAAAAATGGCATGAGCAATGCGAAAAATAAAGAGCAAGGCAATGCATTTTCGCCCCGCTCGCAGTACGACTTATTTAGAAATCTATCATCTCGTCAGATTTCGTATAAAACTGGTGGAAATTACAGCGGCAATCCAATGGAACTGGCAACATCTCAAGTTATTCCCCATAAATCTCATTCTCCCGCGTATTCCAAGATTTCGAGTGTTTCGAGCATCAAAATTTCTGCATTCAAAAATGTGCTGACGGGCATTGTCCATGTTTTAATACGTATGAAATGCGCACACGCACAAACACAACCTCTCCAGTAGTGTTGTTACATCGAATAATCATGCTCGCGAATAACAAAAGGATATTCGCAAATAACCGTGAATTATACGCGAATAGAATTATTTGATCTATCATAACAACTCTACTCTCCAGCGTGCCGAAATGGAAAAAAAGTGTACAAGATATATCGACACTCACGCCATGGAGGCCTTCGTGCTCGTTGCATCAGCGCCGCGCCCGTATCGATCGACGGCGAGCAACGTGTCGCACAGAAGCGAACAACGAGTGCCGCCTCCACGTTGTCGCTTCTCCGTCTTCTTCTTGAGTTCCGCCTGAAACACGAAAATACAGGGAGAACCGAATCACCGTCACCGCCATTAGCTGTCATCTTATTTAAAGGTGTCCCACGAATATTTGGTCAACCGAGTTCGCACTGTGGGGCAAAGGGGATCGACTATCCGATGATAGCCTCGAAAATGGCCTGTTTCAATTTTTAGTTTGAAGAAAGTTGCGTGCGTGTTACGACCGGAATTCGTACAGTATCTGACATTGCAACCGAAAGGTTTCGTTGTGGGAGTTGGCACTTTGTGGAGAAGAAGTTAGAGAATGGCAGAGAGATAAGGAGAAACGAGGAGGGTGCGCGAGCGAAAGAGTGCGCCGCATTTGTGTTTCATCAACAACTAGTAACAGAAATGAAACATCGGGGAAAAGAAAAGGTTTCATTTGTTCTACACCTTCTTTAACCTATCTACCGCCGCTAAACGAAACATAAACAGGTGATAAAGTAATTTCATACATTCTGAAAACTAATTCATTTTTTGTTGAAAAAATAAGGCAAAACAAATAAGCTGACCTCGGCCAGCTTTCGTTCCTTGTCGGTCTCTTCGTCCTTCTTCTCCAACATTCTAGCCACGATTCGACGCATCTGACTGTTTTCGTCACGCACCGCGCGCGTCTGAGAAAAATAATTATCGATCGAGTGTACCGTGCTATAGTTGACTAAAGTATTCAATATATGAGCAATGGTGTCACGATAGATTGGGTGCGTGCGCGTCTGACCAGACTTTAGACCCCATATACCAATGATATCTCACCCAATGATAGCCCCCACCCAATGATATCTTTGCCTTGATGCCAGGATAAATATGTCTATGCCTATGTCTGTAAAAGATATCTTTGCACAATATCCTTGCAATCAATAACAATCGAAGTCGGCAAGTGTACGCAAGAGACGCGGTTCCCCGGGACTGCAGGCGAGCACTAGGGTGCGAAATGTGAGACCACGGCCTCTTCATTTCGCACACTCTTTATACCGGTCGATAGACGAGAGATGTCACGATAGATTGGGATTAGAACAGATGGCTCACGCTATCTGTTCTAATCTTATCAATGAAGAGACCATGGTCTCACATTTCGCACTCTAGCGAGCACCCAAACGATGAACTCAATAAGTTATTCAAAAGGTTGGTCAACTGCCTGTCTCCAAAGAGCCCGCGTCTCTTCTACCATACAATGGCTCACGCTATCTGTTCTAATCTTATCTTTCTCTCCTTCTAATTCTACCTTATCTCTTTTTAGACAAATTCCTGCACGCTGGTGCAGGGATACCGAGCTTTTTTTAATGTCCGGCTGTAACTAAACGTACGCTAAATTCGTAGATTTCGGGTGAAATAGTAAAAATGAGGGGCGGCTGCAGCCTGCAACACAACATGCGCAGATTCTACCCGAAAGAGAGGGTCTGCTACTCCTCCTAGAGCGTGAATTGTGAAGCCACCGTCTCTTAATTTAGCACATTATCTTCACCGGTCGGTGAGTGGCATGCGAAATGAAGAGATTGTGGTCTCACATGTCGAACTCTAGCCCTTACTGTTCTGTACGCTATCTGCTCTTATCATACCTTCTATTCTTTTCAATCTTCATATTTATTTATTTATTATAATTTTATTTATTATACTGATCTCATCCCTCACCTCCTCCTCCATCCTCTCCCGTCCATTTTTCTCTTCTTTATTCGCAGCCGGCTGACGCCTCATGTCCCGACCCTCCTTCTGCAATTTACGTAATGTCGGTTACAAAAAAAGAACGGATAATTTATTAATTTTATTTATTGCTTGAGCTCAGTGCCCGTTGGGTATAGCTACTTATGGCGTATATGGCAGTAATCAGCTAGCAAGTAGCTGGAAAGCAGCGCTATTTCAGCTGTACAGTACAGAGCTGAAGAAGCGCTGCTTTCTAGCTGATCAATGTTTTCTGATGAAGTATGGTTTCCGCCAGAAGTAGCTATACCCAACGAGCACTGAGTATACTGCGAGGACAATCATTTCGCAAGTTTTGCGAACTGTCAGCGTCAAACGGCGCAGAGAACTAAACAAAGAGGGACTGGAAGCGAGCAGGAGGCGATAGTAACACGCTAGTAAAATATGAGAAATGTGGCGTGATTTGAAGCGGAATTGCAGCACTTTGAATCAGAAATGAGAAGAGAAAAGCAAAGCGTCGCGAAAGAAAGTGTGACAACAGAAGGAATCCCTGTTCTTCTCGTTAAGAGCGCGCCGCGTTACAGTTTCGAGCAACGTAGATGAGTATAATGAGAGTGAAAACTAAACAGTAAAACAAATTTTCAACGGTAAAAGCGAAAAAGCGCGCAAATTTCGCGCAAATTCTACCAGAAGTTCGAAAGTATCGATTTCTGCGACCGGCATTTGGTCACTGTTCTACTGTAGCTTTGGCCTATCGTGAACTGATTGTAAAATAATAAAATAAAAAGACAATAACGTGTATTAAAAAAAACTTGAACGGTTTCTAATAACACAACGCAAGTGAGGAAGCCATTTTTCACATACGCAGCAGGAATTTCGGCTGGCAGACGGGCAAGAATCATACCTGCCTGCCTCCCACTCCTAGTATAACCAGTGCTCGAGCAAGATAACTGGAAACGACCACTGGCCTCATCCGGATATGTATGAAGATCGATAAAAATAAAGCTATCTGAAAGGGGCCTGCCCACATCATTCCATAGACCGGTGATGGAATCTGCCTTCTGTTTCCCTCGTGTCAGCCTGGCTGCCTTCTACCTCATTCATACATGAATAACAACTTATCACACGATTAGCTGAATCAAGCCTGCATTCCATCAGTGTGACTGTCTCACATGCACCGATAATGTGCCACATGGCCATTTCAATAGCAAATTCACATCGAGATATGCTGCCATAAATCCCTATATTCCTTTTCTTTCAATGCATGTTTATCACCCATAGCTCAAAGATGTAAGAATTCACATTCATAGCTTACAATTCTCGCTTGTGAAGAAGCGGGGTTACTATATTATATGATCTATTACATTTATAAAATGATACGAACACACAAAAAGTCAAAATGGTACTTCCTGTGTTTACCAAAGCGAGAGAGCGGGCAAAAATGAGAGGGTCACGTACGTGCCTGTGTGGTAAACAACGGAAATACGTCATTTGACTTTTTGGTGTGATCGTATCATTTTATAAATGTAATAGTTAGGACAGGGATTACGGAATAACATGATCTAGCCTGGGTCGGGAGTACGGTAGAATCGATATTTAATGTTTTAACAAATATGGGACGATTGGTATCAGTCAGCAACTTTGAAAACGTACTGAATATGAGTTGAATTCAGGGTAACAAAGTGCACACTGTCAATGAACAAGAAAAAAGTTTTAAAAAGATGAATCAGTAACAAATGTCTACAAGAGAAGGTACTTTGTCTAAAAGCGAGATTGGGGAATTCAGGTTCAATCAGGAATCACTCAAACAAGACGTTCATCATTGTGCAGGCGCATCCATCAGCCGTTTTCGACGTTAATCTTCGATTATCTGCGATATTACAATACTTTGGCTGATAAATTAAAAAAAAATGTATTTTCAAACTTTCTATTTAACAAAATTTTCTTTTGTAAAATCCTTCTCAAGTATTTAAATGGAATCCGACAATCTGACGCTATCAGGTTGGGAAAGAGGTTTATCGGAGAAGACTCTATAGGGCCAGTAGGGCAACCTTTAACTGGGAACCTTTGCCAACGTATACGGCATCTGGATATCGATCTACTTCGTCAAAAATACAGTACAACTACAGTACCTCATCCAACTCTTCGCGCGCTCGCTTCCTTGCTGCCCGTCGTTCCTCTACCAGATTTCTCTCCAACAGCTCGATTCTGCAATCACCATTATCTATTTTCCTGACACCACGCAACGGCAGCGTCCACGACGGGCGGATACCATAGTAAAGGCACACCACGACTAGCTACCGTAGCCGATGCACACCACAATTAACTACTCCGGTTTTTCAACCCACTCCGGAGTTTCAACGCACGATGTGCGCGCGATTCCAGAAAAAAACATCGTGTGCGCGCGATTTTACATGACGCGCGCGAGATTTCCACCATCTCGCGCGCGGGCCTTATTCAGGCCCTATAGGAATACCGTAATTTCCGTTCAGGACCTTCAACAGACACTCGATTTCCGACGTCGCGCGCGAGTTTTGCATGACGCGAAACTAGTAGTGGAAATCGCGCGCGCATCGTGCGTTGAAATCCCGGAGCAGCTTGTGCGCGCAATTCCACTTCCACAAGACGCGCGCCGGATTCTGCAAGGCGCGCCGGATTCTGGACTTTCCGTTCGGGACCTTTCAACAGAACGCGCGACGTGCGCCCGATCGGTGTAACTACTCCGACTTTTCATCGAAAGGTCTCGAACGGAAAAGCCAGGTCCGGCAAATAGATCGGCGGGCAGCTTGTGAAATCCGGCGCACATCGTGCGCAGATAAAATCCCGCGTTGAAAAGTCCGAGTACACAAATCGCGCGCACAAGCTGCGCTGAAAAACCGGGGTACCGCAATCGACGCACACCACGACTAGTTACCGTACCCGTCATCAGTGGTGGCTGCAACTTGAAGCGCCCGTCTCGCCATCGCCTCCGCCATGCTGATCTCTGCCGCCGCTTTCTCTCGCTCGCTGATCAACTCAATTTTAGAAATTTATAAAAAAATATTTTTTGAACACATGCCCACGCACGTTGTCATTGATACTTTTCACAAGAAATCATTTAAAATACATATACAAATACAAATACAAATTTATCAGTGTCGCTTTAGGGGCGCTGATCTTTTCTTTTCAAATTCAAACAATGAATATGCTTATTGATTTTATGTGGAGGATATCATCATCTCGTCTCACCGTCTGCTCCAGCACTTGAATACGGGCTTCGGCTGTCTCCCTGCCATGCCGCTCCCTCTCCTCCATCTGCTGCAACTCCCGCACGCGCGCTTCTGCCGCCTCTCTTTGGCGTCTCTCCGCCTCCCTGCCGCTTCGTTCCCTCTCCAGAAGTTGCTGCAGCTGCTGCATATCGGCCTGCTACAATGATGGGAAATTACAATTACAATAAATATTTACTACTTACTACTATTTAAACATCGACTTCCGTTGTTTATTACCAGGAGATTCTCAGTTTTGTGCGCGCAAAAACAGAAATTAAAATTTTGTCATTTGGAATGCTCGTATCATTTTTTTAAAATAAAAAAACAAAAACCATAGCGAGCGGCTAAATCATCTGCTCTAAAATCCGAACGACCCTGGTTCGACCTTCGCTGCGGGGAAATATTCTATATGAATACAATTCGACAATAAAGTTACCTTATTCTCATTGGATCTCATCTTGTAGAATGCATCGATGGCACAGTCGCTCTTTACACTGCATGCACATCCTTGCACAGGACGGGTGTGCTTAGTCCAGTCAGCATCGAATGGAATTGTCACCTGGGAGATAAAGGTAAAAATAGGTAAGGTTGAACCGGAATCAAGAGGACTACTCTGCCGGGCCTCACCGGTAAAGCCGGTTTTGTAACTAAGCTATCGTGAATAAAGTATGCCGCCCACATCGTTCGACAGGTCGGTCAACCTTACCCTTAAAGGAATTTGAAGTGAGAGATTGTGAAAATTCGAGAGGGACTATCTCACTTTTGCACACTCTCCCACCATGACCCCTCATGTGAGCGTATTTTTTTTTGCTCTCGTTTCTGGTCTACTCACTAATGCCAACCAATAGAGTGCCAATTGTGAGACCACGGTCTCCTCATTTCGCACACTCTCTCACCTACCGACCGGTCGAGAGAGTGTGTGAAATGAAGAGACGGTGGTCTCACATTTCGCACTCTACCAACAACCAACGTAACTTCTTTGCGGCCACATCAGGCTGGCTGGTCCCAAATACTGTAGTAGTAGTAGTGCACTCTAGACGTCTTTCCCTTGAAATAATGAATAATACCTCTTCCATATTATCGATGAATGTTGTGGCAGTGAGCATGAAGTGTAGCTTCGTTCCAGACATGACCTCTCGTAGCTCGGCGTTCGCTTTGCATGATCTGAACAGCCTTAAAAAAAACTTTACATAAACTGCTTTCAGCGGATGGTGGTCCCTAACGGAATCGTGCAAATTTATTCGCAAAGTGGGGCGGCGTCACTCACCTTCTTACGAATCTAGCTGCATTTCCGCATTTCCTCGCATCGATAATGACGTTGTCGCCGTCTTTCTCGATTAGAAAAGTGAGATCGTTGAGAGTGAATGGGAGGACGTTTCGATTGGGACACTCCTGCTGCAGACTGACGAAACCGCACAGCCTGGGAAATGAGGTATCATCAAATGGATGATTGTTTCCCATCTTAGAGTTAAAAACGGGGATTTGTTTTAAATTATAAAAAAAACTAATATTGACCTCGTGCACATTTCTAGATCTGTGATGAGTCTAAATCACATTTTAGAAATTTATAAAATGGCCAGGCACAGAGAATCTCGGACTACAACAGAGTATGAATTGAGGTATCTTATCTAAAACGCGTTCTCTGTAAGAGCGCAGAGCGGAGCTGGGGTAAGCCGCACAACTAATTCAAAATGGTCGTCCAGGATCCATACTTTTTTCACAAACAGTCCTAGGTATAAAATAAATTTTAAATGTGAGAAATTCTCTAAATATCAACTTTTCAAAAATCGATAATTTTTTACGAAAAAATTGAATTTTTCTTAATTTTTTCATTATTTTCATGTCATGGTATACATCTTTCGAGAAAGTGCTCACTCAGAGACGAGTGATCCCTCCTCGATCGGCTTCATGGCGCAAATGCCAAAGAGCTTCTGAGTGGCGATGAGGTTCCGCATTCGCGGCTCATCTCTCAGCTTCTTCAGAATTTGTGAATCCGCGCTAGGGGCACCAGATGAGCGAGATATTGCGCGCAAGCGTCTGCAAGTGTAAATGATAATTAATATTTTTAATTAATGTTTATCGCATAATAACCACGTTACTGGAAATTTGAGAGTTCGGTATAAATAAAAAAAAAGAAACGCAGTAAAGGTTCCGCTCCCGCCCCTCCGCCCGTTCCAGAAAATGTGCTCGTACCAAAAAAATACTAGTATTCAAATACAGAATATATGCCAACCTGGCATTGTCGGAGTACTCGTTCTTCTCGATAGTCTTGTAGTCGTAAGGAATGCCCGTGGAGAAAGATGAGTGTGGTGTCTTATTCCCTGCAGCGCCCCACGCATGAGGAGGCCGAACGGACGGAACCACTGATCTGAGCATGTCCTGCAACGACAAAAGATAATAGATATGTAATAACGGAATGACTAGCTCTAGAATCGCCGGTTGTTGGAATAGAAGCATTTGATGATAGGAAGAATAGTATGTCCGCCGACTAGTGGGCTGCCACTAGTCGGCGGACACATCCTACTAGTCTGACCACCGGTGATTCTAGGAAGTTAAAATACTGCACATCTTCCTTTCTCCTTTTCCTCTCAGCCAACGTTCTTCTGGCCTCTTCCTCTTTATCCTTACGCTCCTGTTCCTTCCTACGTTCCTGGTAGGCACGCGCCTGCAAATAAAATAAAGAATATTAACTACTAGTTCATTACTAACAGTTCATTAACTAATTCAAAAGAATAAATATTACAACGATAGCAGTGGGATGCGTACTCTTTTTCCATACCTCAATGTCGCTCTTGTTTTCTCTTTGTTTTCGTTCTCTCGCCTTTCGTGCGTGTGTTATTAGAGAAACATTTTATTATTTCGGATTTTTGTAATAACTAACCTGATCATTGGTGAGTGCAGTTGGTCTCGGATCGCACACCGTACATACGAAATTGCGGTCGTCAGCTTTCTTGGTTACCGGGAAGAGACAATCAACATGTTGCCATCGACTGAAAACCTCTTTTCATTTAAAGAGATAGACGATTAACACAACCGGAATCATAACCTCTCATCATTTAAATACATATTTCAACCGGTACCTTCAGCTGGTGAAAGTTACTGGGACACCATTGCACGATTTATTTGAATTTGAAAAAAAGAGAATTGTTCAAATTGAAAATAAAATCATTTGAGGTGAAGTAGTAACCCCTGTATATATATTTTCTGTTCTTCTAATTTATAGGAAATTTCCGTGGAAACAGACGCACATCAGGGTTGGGCGGAAAAAGGTTGACGGAAAAAAATTCGGAAACGGAAAATTTCCGTCTCAAAAGGTCGAAAAAAAAATTCGGAAAATTCGGAAATCACGGAAAAACCGGGAAAAAAAATCTGAGAAACCTTCCTAGAATAAGTAGCCTTTAACAGCGAAAATAACACTATCAGACACAAATGTTTAAAAATTTCATTGATTTTACTTTGCCATGCGAATACTCCCCAAGTTTTCGACCGAAAAAAGCCATATAATAATGCAAATAATATTGAGCACAGAATAGTACTGACTTTGAAAAATAAGATTTTGATGTGTTTTCTTGTTTTTCATCGTTTCATATCCTTGGAATATCTAGTGTAAACATCGGAAATGTGTTTACACTTGATATTCTGGGTTTGCTCCTTAGAACGCACTTTTTTTGGTCCATGTTTCCCGCAAAAAAAACGACTGACATGCAATAGTCGCATCCGATCATGGCCTCTCCATCGTCCTCAGTCTCTCCACAAATGCACTCCACCACCCAGTCATCAACATTCCTCGCCAGTTTTCCGGCACGCTTCCGCTGTAAATTAAAAAAAAAAACGAATTTGATGCCATTTCAGCTTTATTACAAACACAGATTTATCCTGACATCAAGGGTAATGGGCCTGCAAGGAAGGTCTTCGTGGTCAGAGGTGAATATTACTTTTATTATCCTAACGATTTAGGAAATTCGA
Source organism: Pristionchus fissidentatus (assembly GCA_036245785.1). Lineage (NCBI taxonomy): Eukaryota > Metazoa > Nematoda > Chromadorea > Rhabditida > Neodiplogasteridae > Pristionchus > Pristionchus fissidentatus. The sequence continues at coordinate 28,235,597 of BTSY01000001.1, read as the reverse complement.
AAAAAATAGAACATTTCTTTTTTTAAACATTTTAGTAATAAAAGTTAATATAAGGCTGTTGCATAAGTCTTTGCCGATTTTGGAAGTGAACTTTGAACATTCCCATTTTGCTTCCTTCAAATAACTACGCATTGCGCCCATAGCAGATGGTAGTAGGACTGTTGAATTATAAAATCCAATATTTTTTTCATTTGGCTCTGCCTTGATGTCACAGAAAAATCAAAAATAAATTGTAACAGAATGAACAAAAACAAGACACAAAGTTCTTTGACAACTGGTGTCGTCTAGAACATTACTTTGAGACCTCTACAAAAAAAATGTAAGACTATATGAAGTACATGTTCATCCTCTGGTGAGAACAGGCTAATAAGATTCTTAGTTTCGGAGTTACAGTTCTTCAAAGTAGAACATCGAGAAAAGAATGAGGCTTGGATGACCTCAAATGATTTTTTCTACAGTTATGTTGCTGGGATCTAGTTATGCGCGTTTATACCATTGACACCTCAACTTCCTACCACGAAAGTGATTTCGAGTTATCACCTTCTCATCGTATTTCAAAATGAAAAAAAATGTAAAATTTCAAATTGCACAGATTTTCGTAGAGGGAGCAACATTAGGCATCTTCACTGATGATTTGGCCTATCGAGCTAATGATAAATCAAGTAGTACCCGACTGATAAGTTATGCTACTGGACATCCTCTACAAAATAAAACTTATTTCGTTTTGAAATGTAATGCCAAAAATCCGTGACAATTCCTGATGTCTCATTTTCGATCTCGAATTTCAAGTGTCCAATGGTGACTGATCCAGATCGACAATGAACAGAGAAGGCCCAAAGTGTGTATTGTCATTGCAACCGTGGTAGGTGATACTCCAACACAGTGCAGAATGGGAGACCAATTCGAATGTACTGCTTAACAGTATCAAAAATAATATTTCTTGAATCGTGAGATGTGAACTTACATTTTCGAGCCATCGTATCTAACGGTCACTATGAAGTAGCTAGGTCCCACTACTAGTTCTGCATTCAGTATAAACCACCTATCACGAAAACCACTTGCATCTGAAAGCAAAATAAAAGTTGTCTTGCACCCGAACCTTTGAACTTCCATGGAAACCTTCTTTCGTCAATACGAACAGTTAGTCACAAAATAGTGGGCGATGAAAAGAGGAATACTTATGACCCTTATAATCCGTCTGAAGTTCGCGAACTTTTCACGCATCTTTTCTTGCTCGTTTTAGGCTATTTTCCTTATAATTTATGTTAGGTCATTAGAGACACAAAATAAACTATTAATGCCGAAGAAATTAACCAAAATATAAACTAGGGAATTAGCCGCACCTCTTAGAAGGTCGCGGAATTCTGCGAGTTGCTTTCCGCGAGCTAGACAGTGACGAGAGAGCACGCGGAACGAGGAGAGGGAAAAGTAAGCAATGTTGTTGTTGTATTTCTGCGCTCTCTCTGTTTACGTGCTCTCTCGTCACTGTCTAGCTCGCGGAAAACAACTGGCAGAATTCCGCGACCTTCTAAGAGGTGCGCTAATTCCCAAGTTTATTTTTTTGTGTAATTTCTTCGGCACTAGTAGTTTCTTATGCGTCTCTAATGCCCTAACGCAAATTATAAAGAAAATAGCCTAAAACGAGCAAGAAAAGATGCGTGAAAAGTTCGCGAACTTCTGACGGATTATAAGGGTCGTTACTGTAAAAGAGCATAGTAGAAATAATTGAAAAGAATACTCGTAGTCCAAACCCGTTCGGAAATTCGCGGTTGCCAAAATTGGCAAAGACTTATGCAACAGCCTTATATATAACATTTTTTTTGTGTTTACTGCCGAAGGCGGACTCACAGCTTGGCACTTTTACAGTGAACCGGAAGCTCTGTCCATTCAAGTCACCTCGTCATCAGGTTTCCCGAAAGTGAAGAGTGCCCCGGGTGGCCGTGCCCACGTATGGGCTAACCGTAAAACTACTCACCGCTTTATCACGGCTCTCCTGGTCGGCGGTCGTTGTCGACATTAACTCACGCTTCACATCGTTCCACTCGCTCGCCTCCTTCCCACTCATCTCCTGCAACAATACGATGTTTATCATGCTATTTACTGAGGCTAATGCAAGATAAGAAATAATAGTTAGTCTAATTTACACACGGCAAACATGGAAAAAAACATTAATGATTCAGGATAAGCGCTGATAGGCATACTAAGATGTATACTAAGGCCCGCAGAGTCACTCGCAAGTAGGATCCCGGCAGTAAGGGTATCCCTTCACTTTTGTCTCTTTCCATTTCCTCTCCTGTTTCCTCCTCTCTCTCTTCCTCATCTCTGATTACATCATACCAATGCAATCCCTCTAGCGCACGTAGACAATCGATATCGCGCGTCTCAGTATTCTATGCTAATTGCCGCTCTATTCGATGCAAGCTCCCCCAATTGTCCTTTCTTCTCTCATCTCTTGATTTCCATATCGTCTGTCTCACTGAGACTTGGTTAGACTCTACCGATAGCGACGCTTTTTTAATCTCTGGTCATTCCGACTACATTTCATTTCGTAGTGATCGCGCAATATCAGATGACGTAGGTAGAGGCGGCGGAGTCGCTTGCATTGTTCATCACTCTCTTAGTCCCGTATTTGTATCCTCATTTGCATCAACTCTCCTTGATTCGATTGTGATTGATGTACATTTCACGTACACTAAGGATCTACCGTACCATAAGATCAGATTAGTTAATGTTTATCGATCCCCTTCCTCCCCACCCAATGCATTTATCGACTTCCTTTCTTTCATTACCCCTCTTATCTCTGATACTTTTCCATGTATCCTTATTGGCGACTATAACTACCCTGATATCGACTGGAAAACCCTATCTTCTCCAACTCCTTCCGATCTTCTTGATTTCATATCTGACCACCATTTCTCCCAGTTTGTCTCTTTTCCGACCCGCCTCCAGAATTATCTAGATCTTGTATTCAGTAATAAGGATATCATTCACAACATTTCTCCTTCTCCCCCACTCAGTGATCATCTCAGTGTGGTCTTTGATCTCCGCATCCCTTCCCCTCCCTCTCGTAAACATACCCCGTCTAGAATGTACAGATTGGCCAACTGGCAATCGATTAATGATTCTATTTTTCACCACAATTGGACAATTGCTTTATCCCATCTTGATGTAAATCAGTCTTACGATTACTTTCTCAAATTTATTAATAGCTTGCTTGAAACGTTTGTCCCGCTATCCAAGCCATCACCGTTCTCTAGATATCCCCGTAATGTTAGAATACTTTATGGTAAGAGTAGGACTCTAACCAGGATTGCACCTAATAGTAATGCCTGTATTGTTATGACCAAACGATTTAATTCTGCCCTTCATCGATTTCACTGTCTCTTAGAGAGCAGAGTTGTTGCCTCATCCGATTCCAAAGCATTCTATAAGCTCTGTAGTAGTAGACTTAATGCCCCCAAATCCACGCCTTCTGGAATTATCGATCCTAACGGTAATTTGCTTCTGTCCAATGACGATCAATGTAGGGCATTCTCTGACTTCTTTTCATCCGTGTTTACCAATCCCATGCATTCCCCTCTCCCTCCCCCTTCTCCTTCAATAATCTTTGATCTCCCCACAATCTCTCATTTACATATTATAAGTGCTCTCAGTAATCTCTCACCTAAGATCAATATTACTCCTGACAATATTCCCAGTATTGTTCTCACTAATTGTAAATTATCGATTATCGCCCCACTTCTTATAATCTACAATAAGTCTTTGCTCACTTGCACAGTTCCTTCATTGTGGAGACATGCACTTGTTAAGCCCATTCCTAAGAAAACTAGTAACTATATATCCGATTTCCGCCCCATCTCTTTGACCTCTTCTGTTTGCAAAGTCTTTGAGAAGATTCTTATTAGTGAAATCACGACTTTCCTCGACCAAAATAATCTTTTCGACCCTCATCAAACAGGGTTTAGGTCTTCTAGATCCACTTCCACTAACCTGGCTGCAACGCATGCCCATTATCTCAGAATTTTGCATAAGCATTCCCCTTTCGATACTGTATATATTGATTTCCGTAAGGCATTTGATAGTATCGATCACCGACTCTTACTCTTTAAAATGTCGCAATTAGGAATATCCTCTCATTTAGTATCCTGGTTCGAAGCATATTTATCCGATCGCACCCAATCTGTTTTCATCGATGACTCATTCTCGCCTTCAACTGTAGTTAGATCCGGTGTGCCACAGGGCTCTTGCTTAGGTCCACTCTTGTTCATCCTATTTATCACTGACATTTCATCACAATTCCCGCCATCTATTCGCTATTCCGTTTATGCTGACGATTTAAAGCTTTATGCGGAAGCTCCCCTCTATTCTGATGACTTACAATGTGCCCTCGATGTTATCTCTACCTGGTCAGTACAATGGAATCTCGGCTTATCCGAGACCAAATGCTCTATTATGAACTATGGCCTTCACAACCCTTGTAGACAGTTCCATATCAATAATGTTGCCCTTACACCCACAAAGACTGTTAAGGACTTAGGAGTCGTTTTCACCCCTTCTCTTTGTTTCTCTGAACATATCAAAGAAATTATTAAGAGACCATCCACGAGAGGCCGGGGCGCTGGGGGGAAATCGTCGGATGGCTTTTTTGCAACCTATCCCAATAACTTGGGGGTGAAGTCAGTATCACGAGTGCTGATATTAAGCGAAGTAACTAAGGTTCTGGGTCCCGCGCCGAAAAGTTACAGTAACCCCACCTTCCGATATCGATTTTTTTGAAATTTCAAAAAGTAGGTTTTTATAGGTTTTCTAGGTATATTTTGCGATAAAAATACGAATAAAAACACTATGAAAGTGATCTGAGGGCGATAAAGGGTCGAAATTTCAATTTTTCACAGTTTTTCGACCGTCCTGAAAAAAATTTGCCCATCTAT